>OU015537.1:18355883-19732350 GCA_907165065.1 Caprimulgus europaeus
AGTCACGGATTACTGACATTGCAATCTGTTTCCAAGTAGTTACTCTGCCCAGGTGTTGAACATCACAGTACTGTATAGCCCCATCTGGATGTAGTGTACTTATACCTAAAAGCTACTACAACTATTACAATTATCATAATGATCTCTATTTCAATGTATACATCAATATAAAATACTACCCAAAACACTTTCACACTTGAAACAATTTAACTACTTGAACTAAAAATGCATCTGCAGAAATAAGGAAAAATCCAAATTAATGTTGATTACAAGTTAGAGCAGTTCAAGGATCTCCAATTTGTCAGTATCCATCTTAACCAGTGTTATCCAAATACAGTATAAGCCATTTAGTGTGTCTAACAATGAGAAAAAAACATTCAAATTTCAAAGCTGTGACAAGCCCACAAAAACAAGGAAGGAAAATTTGCTCTGAACTCATCAACCGAAATAGAATCAACTCTGAATTTCCTTGCTGTTGTGGTTTTACATCAGAACATTCAAGTTATAACAACCTAATGTCTCTTTAGGGATTCATAATGAAATTGTAAAAATGCTACTAAAAATCCCTATCTTAGATGCAATCTTCTGCTTTAAGAGCTACTGTGTCATTGTACAATATAAGTGGCTTATTAATCACTGAATTGCTGGTGTAGCAAAATGTATTTATCATTGCAGATGTATTTTGAAAAATTGGTATTTTAAAACCTTCCTTTATTCCATGACAAGCCACAAATTCGTGTATTTTGAGCACTAATATCCCTACCTAAAATACTAAATGTACATTGTGAGTAACCTACCATGGGTGTCCTCGGGCCCTGACTTTAATATCAACTGCCCAATTGCATTGGCTCAAGTAGTAACTGTGGCCTTAAAAGTAGAACCATGGAATACTCACTCTATTAATCGTATAGGGGTGCTGTCAAGTGTTGTAAATCATTGAAATGGCTTAGGCCCTTTGGCATAAATCAGAGAGAATTAGCAGAGATCTTCAGTAGGCCTCTTCTCCTTGAGAACTTTAGACAAAACAATTCTAATCAAGCTGGGAAAAAAGGGAGTATCCTGTTTTTGCCCTTTGAAGTTCAACTGAACAAACACCACCTGTTGTAACGAGGAGAGAGTTCTCAGGAGAATGAATAAGCCAATCAGTGTGGATTTTTAAGAACGTATGTGGGCTTGGTTAACGGATTGTATATAAGAGACATGTGTGTGATCAATAAATGGGGAAGTCTGATGATTCTCATATTGAGCGTCCGGATTTTTTCCCCCCCGTCGCAACAAAATGGCGCCCGAACAGGGACCCTAAAGAGGGCGAAGATCGGACCTTATAGAAGGCATCTTGCGGCCACGATGCGACGGAAATCCGTATCGGTCCCTTTCTGCAACGAGGGAGACTAAGAGGCTGGCACCTCCGAAAGTCCAGGAAGCCACCTATAGAGAGGTCCTGCCGAACGCACCGCCGAGGTCTTGCAAAGGTTGCAGCAGAGCTGATAAATAGGTATGGAAAATAGACAAGCGGTGAATTATTTGCTCAGATGCTTTTTAGAAAAGCGGAGCATTTCAGGGATTAACTATAAAAAGGAACTCCCTGAACTTTTGGCATATGGGGTCTCGAAAGGTTGTTTTAGTGACCCTAATGAAGTTTTTGAGAAGGAAGAATGGAAAGCATTAGGGACTAAGATCTTTGATGCAGTTATTCAAAATGATAAGGTAGCTAAAAAATTAATGAAGCCATGGCGGGTAGTAACTAATGCTTTTTTAACTCAGCATGAGGCAGAACAGAAGGCTGCTGCTGCGGCATCACAGCGCGTAGGTGCGTCCCTGGGGGGGAAAGGGAAAGCTGCCCGTTGCCACCATCGGTGAGAGAGTTTACCATGCAAGCGTCCGGTTTTGGGGACATGGTGTCACCATTTACGCCAGTGCCTTTTCCTCCCCCCCCTGCTCCGTTCGCTGCCGCCGGTTCTCCTTCCCCTCCGTTGCTCCCCCCCCGCTCCGTTCGCTGCCGCCGGTTCTCCTTCCCCTCCTGTTGCTCCCTCCCCTGCTCCGTTTGCTGCCGCCGGTTTTCCTCCCCCCCCGCTTCTCTTCCCCCGGAAACAGGGGCCGAGCCGGGCCGCGCTGCGTTCCAGGCGGCGGCCGCGCCTCTCGCGGCGGCGGCCCCGGCCGTGCCCCCGGGCCCTCCCCTTGGCGCTTCGGCGGCGGCTCCCCGCCCGCGGCGGCTCCCCGCCCCGCGGCGGCCCCGGCCGTGCCCCTTGCCCCCCCCTTGCCCCTCCCCTGCCGCACCCCCGCCTCTCCCCCTGCCCTTGCCGCTCCCCTTGCACCCCCCTTACCCCTCCCCTTTCTGCTTCCCCCCCTCCTTCCGAAATTCCAAATGCGCAGGCGCCGGTCCTGCCGACAGCTCCTTCCCCTGAATGGTGGCCACCGGCTCCTACGCCGGAGTATATTCCATCAACACCCCAAGCAAATACTAATCCTTTTTTTGGGGAAGAACAAAGGATAGCCCAGGAACGGAAAGAATTTTGGAAGGAGATTGCAAAGCACGTTATTGCTGAGGGGGTTATAGACACTGCCAGAGAACTTGCCCATGCATTTCTGGTAGAATATTCTGGTCCCGATCCACAGGGCCAAATAAATGTTACACTTAAGACTCTCGATTGGAAACTATTGACCCAACTGCGTGCTACTGTTAATGAATCAGGCATAAAAGGAGAGCCCACTCGTCAAATGTTAGATTTTTTGTGGGGATCTACCTTATTACTTCCGAGTGATATTCGGAGCATTACAAAACTTATATTAACACAGCACCAGCAAATACTATTTGGGGCACATTGGCAAGCACTCTGTCAGCAATCTGTGGCAATGCAGCGGGTAGCAGGAGACCCACTGCATGGAGTAACATTAGAAGAACTCATGGGGATAGGACCATACATAAGGATAGAGGCACAAGCGTTGTTGGGACCAGATAAAGTACGAGAATCTATGAGATTGGCACGTCGTGCTCTCGATCAAATAAAGCAGCCAGGAGGTATTCCATCATATATGGGAATTAAGCAGGGAATGGAAGAACCGTTTGGCACTTTTATTGATCGAGTAGCTGGTGCCATTATTGCCTGTGGGGTTCCAGAATATTTGCATGGTGCTTTACTAAAACAGTGCGCCATCCAAAACTGTAACCCCATCACACGAGGCATATTAGTTACACTGCCTGGGACATGGACAATTGAGGAAGCTTTAGAAAGAATGTCACAAATCCCTGTAGGACCTCAAGCTATGTTAGTGAATGCTATAAAAGACCTAGGTGAGGGACTTATAAGACAAGCAGAAGCATCTCAAAATCAAGTCCTTGCTGCTCTTGCACCTTTGCAATACCAAAAGGGCGGCACCACACGCCGCAATATTCGTCTACGATGCTTTCGATGTGGTGTCTCTGGTCATATACGAAGAGCATGCAACTCCGGAGCAGTATGGTGCCAACACTGCCGGTCCGACACCCATGCCAGCGCAGCGTGTAAAAGATCACGATCGGAAAACGGGAAGCCGAGCGGAAAAGCCCGCCCCGCGACGACCCCAAGAGCGGCAGTATTTTCAGCGAATCAGGAACCCACCAGCGGCACAGTGACAGTACCAACGAACAACCCTTTCCTCTCCTACCAGCAACCCGAGGGAGCCTCGGGATGGACTTGGCAACCGCAATAGACATTGCCCTCATTGATAACCGACCACAGCGAGTTCCCACTGGAGTTAAAGGACCTATTGTGATAAACGGTAAAGCTGTTGGAGCATTGCTTATAGGCCGTTCCTCAGCCTCTATGAAAGGACTACAAGTGCTCACTGGACTAATTGATGCAGATTTCACCGGAGAAATACAAATTATGTTGCAAACCCTCTTCCCTCCATGTTTTATTAAGCGAGGTACACGGTTGGCCCAATTGGTTCCGTTTCCAGCACTCACCCAAAAATTGGAACCACTGAATTCAATTGAGAGAGGCAACAAAGGATTTGGGTCTACAGGACAAATTGCCATGCTAACTGTGGGTCTGAAAACTCGACCGCGCCGTACAGTAACAGTAGCATATCAGGGACAATCGATTACCCTCATGGCACTGCTTGACACGGGTGCCGATGTGTCCATTATAAGCAGCTATAACTGGCCCCAACATTGGCCCACCTTTGACTCAGATGCTACAGTTACGGGGGTAGGAGGACTCACTATTGCACGCAAGTCACCCCCATTGCAATGGACAATAGACGATCAAATAGTGAACTGCTGTGTTTCCATTATCCCTTTACCACCCAGTGTTGCTGCCCTTGTGGGAAGAGATATTCTTGCCCAAATGGGCATGGTGCTTACTACCAACACGCCTTTTTAGGAGTGGCCATTGCTTGGACTTTCCCTATCCCGATCCGTGGAAGACTGAGCATCCGGTTTGGGTTCAGCAGTGGCCACTGAAAAGGGAAAGTTTGGAAAAGCACACGCCTTGGTTAAGGAGCAGTACAGCCAGGGACATCTGCAGCTGTCAACAAGTCCATGGAATACACCAATTTTTGTGATCAAAAAGAAATCTGGTAAATACAGACTGTTACATGATTTGCGAGCCGTTAATCAACAAATGCATGACATGGGGGCCCTTCAACCAGGCCTCCCTAATCCAGCAATGTTGCCAGAAGGATGGCCATTGCTTGTTGTTGACCTCAAGGACTGTTTTTTCACAATATCTTTGCATGAGGCAGACAAGCAACGTTTTGCCTTCACCCTTCCTGCAATTAATAGGGAAGGCCCTGCTCAGCGATTCGAATGGACGGTACTCCCACAAGGCATGCGTAATTCACCAACCCTCTGTCAGCTCTATGTGGACTCTGCCTTGCAACCAATTCGAAAAGCGTTTCCAGACACTATTATTTACCATTACATGGACGATATTTTGTTAGCCCAAAAACAGCCATTTACAGAACAGCAACAAGAGTTTTTACGAGATACATTGAAGACAAAAGGTTTACAAATAGCACCAGAGAAGGTGCAAACTACTGCCCCATGGACATATCTCGGATGGAAAATTACCGAGAGTGTTATTCAGCCACAAAAACTGACAATTCATACAAATATCCGCACCTTGCATGATGCTCAAAAACTCATGGGCGATCTTCAATGGCTCCGTCCCGTAGTGGGTTTCCCCAATGAACTTTTAAATGAACTGCGTCCACTGTTAAAGGGTACCAATCCCTCTCAGCCTGTTGTTCTCGATGATGCTCAAAAGAAAGCATTACAATCCATTGCCGACCAGGTTGTAACAAGTGTCACGGCACAACGTGACCCTCAACTACCGCTCGACATTATGGTCCTTTGTGGTCAGCAGTTTTTATTAGCCGCCATCACACAATGCAAAATGATGAAAACAGAGAAACCCCCTAAGGACATAAGGATATTGGAATGGATTGCCCCATCATTACAACCTCGCAGAACTGTTCAAGGAAATGTGGCGACGCTAGCAGACCTGATTCAAAAAGCGCGCCTCCGCATATTACAAATTGATGGGACAGTGCCAAGAACTATTTGGATACCCATCTCGTCGAAAGATCTGGACTGGTACCTTCTTAACTCACCAGAGCTTCAAAAAGCCCTCCTTGATGAAGGACCCTTGATAAGTGTACAGTCATTATCGGTGCCTGTACTAGCATGGATGACCAACCATAGATGGATTCAAAAGCCAAAAAGGGCTTGGAACCATTAGACAATGCAATCACAGTTTTTACAGATGCAGGAAAGAAGTCAAGAAAAGCAGCAATAACATGGCAAGATGCTGCTGACTGGAAGCACCAAATACTAGACGCAGCACCCGATGATTCCTTACAAACATTAGAACTGTATGCTGTTGCCTGGGCCCTTGGGCACTGGAAAGATACTCGTCTTAATGTTGTCTCAGACTCTCTTTATGTTGTAGGGATTGCCAACCGAATTGAAGAAGCGACCTTGCGCGATGTAAAGAATAAGAGACTGATGACATTATTGATAAGTATGCAGTTAGCTGTAGCAGAGCGCACTGAGGCTTATACAGTGTTGCACATTAGAAGCCATATGGGAACAGACGGTTTGGGCGAGGGAAATGATCGAGCTGATCAGCTTGTAGCTGCAATTGCCCAACCACCGCTGTCTGTCCATCAGCAAGCACGAGAGGCGCATGCCACATTCCATCAAAATGCGAAAGGCCTAGCTCAAAGTTATGATATCTCTATGGGAGAAGCACGAGCTATAGTTAAAGCTTGCCCCATATGCAGTTTTCTCAATCAAGGTGTGGGGTAGGCTGCGGTGTCAACCCCAGAGAGCTGAAGGCCAATGAAGTTTGGCAAATGGATGTCACCCGTGTTCCATCTCTAGGACGTCTTAAGTACCTCCACGTGTCAATTGACACCTATAGTCACCTTATATGGGCAACACCTCAACCTGGTGAGAAGACTCGAGATGTGCGTCGGCATCTTACCAGTTGCTTTGCAGTCATGGGAGTTCCCGGCACGATTAAGACGGACAACGGACCTGCTTACAGCAGCAAAGCCTTACGAACATTCCTCCAAACCTGGAATGTTGCCCACGTCACCGGAATCCCACATTCTCCAACAGGCCAGGCCATTGTGGAACGAGCGAATGGGACCATAAAAAAGTATCTAGATAAATTTAAGGACATTGTGGACCCCAAAGAGAGAGTTATGAAGGCTCTTTTTGTATTGAATTATTTATGTGTGTTTGGGGAAGAAAAGGAACCCCCTATAATTAAACATAGGGAAGAGCCCCTTCTACTACCAAAGGAACAGGGAGTTATGTTATGTTCAAGGACTTAGCTACAGGAGCCTGGCATGGCCCTGCTGAAGTATTGTATTTTGGTCGAGGCTATGTCTGTGTGCTTACACCCACAGGTTCGCAGTGGATACCCAGTCGGTGGGTAAAACCAGCTCTGAAGAAGCCTGAATCCGGAGTTACCTGATACGGCCATGACAACGGCTTTTTGCCTGTGGTATGGTCAGTATCAAAGGCTGATTGGAGCAGGACAAAATAGGCCTGTTTTAGAAAATTTGGGTAGAAACTACAAAAAAAAAAAAAAAAAAAGGACCCAAGTATTATAATAATTAGCCCTAATTTTAGTATTATAATTTTGCTTTACATTGTAGCACATATGTTGTTTTCCTGTATAACCAAGCAAGTGGAACAACTTACCCAGAATATCTTTTTAGTTCAAAATAATAAAAAAGGGGGAATTGTTGTAAATCATTGAAATGGCTTAGGCCCTTTGGCATAAATCAGAGAGAATTAGCAGAGATCTTCAGTAGGCCTCTTCTCCTTGAGAACTTTAGACAAAACAATTCTAATCAAGCTGGGAAAAAAGGGAGTATCCTGTTTTTGCCCTTTGAAGTTCAACTGAACAAACACCACCTGTTGTAACGAGGAGAGAGTTCTCAGGAGAATGAATAAGCCAATCAGTGTGGATTTATAAGAACGTATGTGGGCTTGGTTAACGGATTGTATATAAGAGACATGTGTGTGATCAATAAATGGGGAAGTCTGATGATTCTCATATTGAGCGTCCGGATTTTTTCCCCCCCGTCGCAACAGTCAAGTAACTGAACAATCAATGAAACATCTTCTTTCTCTCATTTATAGATAACTAAAGAAAAGGGACAATTTTCCAATCTATGATTCATGGCTGAGTGTCTAAAAAAAAAATTTTTTTTTTTTTTTTTGGTAATGTCATCCAGTGCTTTTGTAGCCTCCACAGTAAATGATCTAGGGTCAAAAAGGGAACTACTATTCTGTAGAAGGTCAATCAAAGGAGAAAAATCTGTGTTAGCAATTCCACAGAAAGTTCAAAGCCACTGCAGTTTTTGAACATCATTAACAGTCTTAATTTCTGGGTGCAAAATAATTTTCTGAGGTATGAGTCTAATTTCTGTAATTTGCATGCCCAAGTAATTCCAAGGAGAATGTTTTGAACCTTTTCAGGTGCAATGACTAGACCAAAATTTTGCAAGCATGTTACAAGTTCTTTCTGTTTTTGCTCAGGAAGGGGTGTAGGGCTGGCTACCAATAAGTCATCCATATAATGGTATGTAAGCAAGTCAGGCTTTTCCCTTCGCCACGGTCTTAAGGCTATATCCACAAACCACTGACAAAGGGTAGGAAAGTTCTTTGTACCCTGTGGCAGTACAACCCATTAATAACGCTGTGATGGGGCAGCCCTGTTGATGGAGGGCACAGAAAACGCAAACTTGTCACTATCATCCTCGTGCAAAGGAATTGTGAAAAAACAATCCTTAAGATCTAGTATCAACAAATCCCATTTTTCTGGTAATATGGCCGGAGATGGTAACCCAGGTTTCAAGGCTCCCATGTCCTCCATGCAATTGTTTACAGCTCTCAAATCATGTAATAGTCTCCATTTCCCAGATTTTTTCTGAATGGTAAAAATAGGAGTGTTCCATGGGCTAACAGAGGGTTTAATATGACCCAATTTTAATTGTTCCTGTACAAGTTTCTCAACATGTTGCAGCTTTTCTTTTGATAGAGGCCATTGATCAACCCAAACAGGGTTTTCTATTTTCCATTTAAGTGTCAGGCGAGCGCTGTTGTCAGTGGCCCAAATCAAAAATCAGTAGATAACTTCAGTACTAAATGTACATTTATAGTGGCCAATTTAAAATCTCTGCATCTGCTGCTTCAGTTTTCAAAAATTGAGACTTGGTTCAGAGTCCCCACTCTTTACATTATCCTAAAACAGAACTATTTCTGAAGCATAAAAAATTTCATAACAATAGTAATAATGATACTAATATGGGGTTGGTCCTGCTTTGCTGATTGTTTTCTGATTTAAAATATAATCCATGTCACAAAACAAAGAAACAAACTAAAAATGTCTCCCCAGGAGAAGTCCCTGCTAGTTGAGATTGTTTTTCAAAATCAAATTTCATACTTACAGTATTTTTATAAGCATGCCATACACCCTTGAAAATAAAAGCTCACATTGGAAATGATGACAGGGCCTTAGTCATAAAGGTGATAACTGGTGACACTATTTTTCATCAGGAAAGAAAACTAAAAGTTAAAAGCCTCATAAGAATCCATAGCTTATACTGAAAACTTGATCCATGCTCATTCTGTTAATTTGAAAATACTCTTTGGAAACTATGTAAACTCCTGCAGAAAAACTTAGTGATACATCTTTTCCTGTTAAAATAAGGATAATTCATATTTACATCTACCTTATGTTATTTTCTATTACTAATATACACTTCATTACTTACTTATGTTACTATCTAATACATATCTTTACATCTTTATATTCTTCTACATACAGTGTTCAGGGCTTTCTCCTCTTTTTTTTTTTTTTCTTCTTCCTTTTGCCTTTTTTTTTTTTTTTTTTTACCAAACAGAAGTTAACATCAAGTACACTCGGAATGCCGCCTGAGAAAATCCCACAGTGTTCCAGAATCTATAACGATAAAAACATAGCTTCTATCCAAAGTTAGTAGGTCTGTGTGACTCTCTCACACAATAGTGATAATTTCATATTCATCAGTTCCTATTTCAAGTTAGTTTACACAGTAAACAATCACAAAGGAAAATTACCTTTACAACATTCATTCATTTCACACAGACGGAAGGTACCTTCACTTTAGCCACACACTCATTCCATAAAACAATACAAATCATAAAGCATTATATAACTTTAACTGTCTGAAATGCAAGTTGGGCACTTTAAGAAACTGCGGGGGGAGTAAAGCCCCCCTCACCGCAGCCAGTGCCGGGCGAGGAATGCAGCTGTGGCCTTTTCTCATCCTGGAATGATGTTATCAGCGTTGTCATGGAAACCACCATTCACTGTCTCTGGCTTGCTGCTAAAAATAGTCCAAAAAAGTTAATTATCAAGAAACAAAAAATGCCAGTATATAGGAAAACTAGTCCATAATTCCTCATTGTTCTTTCTGTCCTCTCTTACGCTCCCTTGGGGGGGGGGGACTGGGGAGCTTCCCCGGGGGGGAAAGGGGGGTGGGGGGGAGTGGGTGGTGCCAGGTGGGGAAAGTGCCTCCCCCCCAGGTCCGTCAGCTCGCCGCTCAGCACCGCCTCCCAGCATTGTCTTCCAAGGAGGGGGGGCCATCTTGCCCAGCTATTGCGCACTTCTTTTTCGGGGGCGCCATCTTGGTCGGGGGGAGGGGGATCTTGCCCACACTACGCAGTTCATTTTCCAAAACTTCTTCATTTATTCTCATCAAAATACTTCTCAGGAGTTTGAAAAAACTCATTCGTAAAACCTTAAAGATAAAGTCCAGCTAAATGCTTCAGGTTAATCGCTTTTACAAAAAGCATTGGAGAGGGTTAAAGTCTCATGCATTTTTCGCATTCCACAGCGCGTCTTGCTTGCTAACCTAAGAAGATTTTTTACGACCGCTTATTCGGAAGCTCTGCTTTCTTTCCAAGGTGCCCCGAGCCTGCAGGTCAGTCTTTTTTACTAGCTTAAGAAGATTTTTTTTTTTACGACCGCTATTCTGGGACTCCGCTCCACTCTCCAAGGTGCCGCGAGCTCCCTGACTATCTCATTTTTATCTGTCGCCATTTCTCCCATTCGAACAAGAGGGGGGGGAAGAATCCTTGCTTCTAGCCCGGGATTCCAGCTTATGAAAAGAGGGAATCCTTGCTTCTCGCCCAGGATCCCAGCTTATGAAAAAGCTTCCCAGAGATGCCTCGCTTCTCTTAGAGAAGATTAATGAGGGCTCCACGCAGTAAATCCTGCCATTATACATGCATGCCTCCATTATACATGCCTGCTTCCATTATACATGCCTGCTTCCATTATACATGCCGGCTGGCAAAATATTCACACTCGGCTAACTTCAGTTCAGCCTCACCTGAAACAATAAGGACGGCGAACTCCGTGGTCTCTGCCACAAATGCCTTCAACATTTCGTCTATACGGCCATGGGGGGGGGTCCACTCAAAGCGTCGTACAGCGTTCCGTTTCTTGTGGCAATAAATCGACCTTCACTCAATGTTTCGCTCAGCGTTTCATTTCTTGTGAAAATCCAGGGTAATCAGTGGCGTTCGGGCGCCATCTGTTGGGTATAGGTAGCCTGTGCCGAGAGTCTAAACCACGTTTTCTCATGGAGATAGGGTGATTGCTCTGTCTTTATTTGGTACAGGTTCCTTTTATACACTTTGCCACACAACATGTGATGCATGCCAGCAACTAATTGGTTAAGACCCCACCCACGTGATACAGTCAGTAGGGTTCACACACAGCATAAAAGTCTAGCTCCCCACTAGTGATTAAAAGTCACCCAGCTCCTTAGTGACTAAAAGTCACCCCCTCAGCCTCTCACAGCATGTTTCTCTACACTGATTTATTTATATTATTGTCTAAAGTGTTCCAGTATCTGTTTATCAGTAGCATTATAGCATTATCTTAATTAGTTGTTAATTGTTCATTGTCTTTAAAAAAAACATTGGTTTTTTAAACAGTGGTCCATTGGCTTTAAAAAAACCACTTCAGGTCATCTATTTTAAAAGAAACACTTATTTTCCTTTCTTTGTCATTAATGGATCTGCTTATTCCTTGTACTACCTTTTCCTGTTACTTATTTTTAAGCATGTCTCGAAGCAAAAAGCACCAACTTATCTAAAACATGTTACCACTTTAAGAGGCAAAAGCAGAGATAAGAAGAGAGAAAAAGAGGGGGGGGGGGAAGAGAGAGAGAGAGAGGAAGAGATATCACCACTATCCAGATCGATCCCACGTTTTAGTCTCGTGTTTGGTTTTTGGTCCTCAGTCCTTGCTCCTCAGGTGGTGGGTCGACAAAAGTTAAGGTATGTGCATCCACTTTTATATTGTTTCCCCTCAGGTAGCACCTTTCAGGCGGTGACATTCAAATGAGACCCACACCTGCGCAGTTCATTTTGCCAGAAAGTTCAGGCTGTGCGGGGGTCTCCCAGAAAGTCCCAGATAAATGGTGATGCTTGGCGCGTGCCCAGAGCGGTCATTGGAAGATTACCATGAGAGGTAGGGGGGAAATGGTCCACCATCCTGTCTTCTCAGCATTTGACCTGCCTCCTTGCACCGCCTCCTTCTTAAGCACCAAAGCCCTGCCCTGCCCGGGCTGTGAAAGCAGCCCTGCCTGCCCCACCCCTTCCCGTGCTGCTGCTAATGGCAGTTTGAGGCAGTTTGAGTTGTTTGAGGTAGGATGCAAGTGGCTTTTCATAGACAGGTATCTGACACCACCCCATGACTCAGACAAAGCTAGCAAATTTAGACAGAGTTTCTTGCAGTTCTTCTTCTAGGGTGGTGATACACACATAGCGGACAGCGGAGGAAAAGAGAGAAGAAATGGAGGATAATAAGCGATTTACCATACATTTAACAATTGCCATGCCCAGTATTAAGAATCATAGAATGGCTTGGGTTGGAAGGGACCTTTAAAGGTCATCTAATCCAATCCCCCTGCAGTGAGCAAGGACACCTTCAACTAGATCAGGTTGCTTAGAGCCCCATCCAACCTGACCTTGAATGTTTCCAGGGATGGGGTTTCTACCACCTCTCTGGGAAACCTCTTCCAGCGCTTCACCACCCTTATTATAAAATATTTCCTCCTTATATCTAGTCTAAATCTCCTCTCTTTTAACTTAAAACCATTACCCCTTGTCCTATCGCTACAGGCCCTATTAAAAAGTTTGCCCCCATCATTCTTATAGGCCCCCTTCAAGTATTGAAAGGCTGTAATAAGGTCTCCCCAGAGCCTTCTCTTCTCTTCTCTTCTCTTCTCTTCTCTTCTCTTCTCTTCTCTTCTCTTCTCTTCTCTTCTCTTCTCTTCTCTTCTCTGAACAACCCCAACTCTCTCAGCCTCTCTTCATAGGAGAGGTGTTCCAGCCCTCTGATCATTTTTGTGTCCCTCCCTGCTCCAACAGATCCATGTCTTTCTTGTACTGAGGGTGTCAATGAAATTGGGGCAGCCATTCACCCTTCATTAGTCATTGACCCCAGTTATCCCACTCCAAAGTCGACTGGCCCATCCAAGCCTGTGAGGTTTTAAAAAGCATTTCAACAGCCCATTCATCCTCTCTGTGATCCCATTTGCCTGAGGGTAATAGGGTGCATGGAAAACCCATTTACCCCCTCGGATTCTGCCCACTCTCGGACTACACTCGCAGTGAAGTGAGTGCCATTGTCTGATTGGATCGACTGTAACTTGGGAAAACAACTAAACCACATTTGCAAACCTGTCCTGGTTTTGCTAGGATAGAGTTAATTTTCTTCTTAGTAGTTAGAATAGCTGTGTTTTGGTTTCATTATGGGATTTGTTATGAGAAGAAGGTTGATAAGGTACTAATGGTATTAGTTGCTGCTGGAGCCCAAGGCCATTGTGTCTGGCTAGTTTGCAAGTGCAAAGGACAGGGAGGGGAGAAGCATAGCAAATAGCAAAACCCAAAACTGGCATTTGGATGTGCCAATGAAATATTCCATATCATATCACGTCATGTTCAGTATATTAGCCGGGGTTGACTGGAAATCAGGGGTATTCTCTCGGGGATTGCTCAGGCTTGCTCATCTGAGGTTTCAGGATTGGCTCTGCTCCGGCATCACTGGCTGGGGACAGGCTGGACATTGGTCAACGGGTGGTGAGCAATTGCACTGTGTATCATTCATTTGTATATTCTGTTATTATTATTATAATTATTATTTTATTTCAGTTAGTAAATAGTATTTATCTCAACCCACGACTTTCCTTATCCTTCCAATTCCCTCCCTTACTCCCTTAAGGGGGGGGAGAGTGAGAGAGTGACTGTGTTTGGTTGCAAGCCAAATAAGTTAAACCACCACAGTCTTTTTTGGAACCCAATGTGTGGCTTGAAGGGTTGAGATAAAGAGAGATTTGACGAGACTGTTAAAACAAAATAGTGTGTATTGGGGCTGACTGGGATGGAGTTAATTTTCCCCATATCAGCCCTCAGAGTGCTGTGTTTTGTATTACTAGCTAGAAAGGTGTTGATAACACACCAGTGTTTTGGTTACTGGTGAGCAGTGCTCCCACAGAATCAAGGCTGGCTCTCCACCATTCCCTTCCCAGTAGGCTGGGGGTGGGGAAAGTCTAGGGAGGGGACACAGCCAAGACAGCTGACCCAAAATGACCAAAGGGTTATTCCATACCATGTGACATCTGCTCAGAAATAAAAGCAAGGAGAACGGAGGGGGAAGGAGGGGGCATTCGTTATTTCTGTTTGTCCTCTGGGAACCGCAACGTGCATGAGAACCCTGCTTCCCGGGAAGTGGCCAAACATCGCCTGCTGATGGGAAGTAGAGAATAAATATTACATTATTTTGCTTCTGCATGCACAGCTTTGCTTTGCTTCTATTAAACTGCCTTTGTCTCAACCCATGAGTTTGGGGTTTTTTTTTTTGTCCCATCTTATTTTCTCCCCTCCCCATCCTGCTGAGGAGGAGGTATGATAGAGTGGCTTGGTGGGCACCTGGAATTTAGGCAAGGTCAACCCACCACAGTCCGTTTTGGCGCCCAATGTGGGGCATGAGACACCAGCAGTTTTACATTCAGCGTGCTTTAGCTGCAGTAGTTATTAAGCAGCGCGCTCCTGTGTGGGTCACGGAGTTGTTTTTTTGCTGGTAGCACTGCTTATCTCTGTTTCTGCCAAGCTTAGGAACATGTTGATAACAATAACAGCTATGTGCTTCACACTGGCATTTACTGCTTTGCTGTGCTGGGGGAGCTATTTTGTGGGGAGGATGAAGGAACTCTGGAATGTGCTGGTACAAACAGTGACTGTGTGCTTTGCCCTTGCACTGATGGCCTTACTGTGCTGGGGGAGCTATCTTGTGGAGGAGATGAGGGAATACATCTCCCTCTCCCTACCTGGAGTTAATGTAGATGGCTTTATTATGCAGGCTCCCGAGGTCCTTGTCCACCCTTATGTGAGCTGTTTATCACTGCTAAGTAATATTGTCAGAATATTATGGGTTTTGTGGAATATAGTGTCGTCCTGGTGCAAGAGAAGGCAGCCTTTGGGTGATGAAATACTGAAAAGTGCCCTGAAGTGGCCAGTCCCTGGGTGGTAGGGGGTGTGGAAGGATTTGGGCAGGTTCCTAAGACGGTTGTCATCTCCCACAGCCTGGGATTTCACACCTGAAGAGGCACGCAACCCTGGCAAACTAACACACCACTTGATGGAAGGGTGCCTGGCCTACCCCAATGAGAACCAGCAGCTTCTAGCACTGTACTGGGGCCTGGCCTGTGCCTATCGAGCCACAGTTCAGTACTCTCAGAGGACTGTGGTTGAGGCAGGGACCCAGACCACATTCGAAGACACCATGGTTGAGACAGGGATCCAAACAACAGCTACAGTAATCACCCCAGTGGAGAAAAAGAAACAGTGGACAAGGAGAACCACTGGCCCATATCACCAATTAGTAAGGGAGGAGAAAGAAGAGGAAAGATTTGATGAAGAAGCTGGTCCTTTGAGGAGGAACTTGGAGGAAGGAGTGAGAGATCTGAAACAGGAAGCAGAGACTACCTGGTCCTTGACCTCATCAGAGCTTCGAGACATGCGAAAAGATTACAGCCGCCAGCCAGGTGAGCGGATTGCTGACTGGCTGCTCTGATGCTGGGATAATGGGGCTGACAGTCAGCAAGTGGAAGGAAAGGAAGCCCAGCAGCTGGGATCCCTTGCTAGAAACCATGGAATTGAGAGAGGAATTGGAAGAGAGGCAGCAGTTTGCAGTCTCTGGAGACAACTCCTCTCAAGTGTGAAAGCCAGATATTCATTCAAGGACGATCTTATGAACTCCCCAGGAAAGTGGACTACGGCAGATGAAGGTATCCAGAATCTGAGAGAATTAGCAGTGCTGGAAGTAATTTACAGTGATCCCGACAATGATGAGGCCTCCAAAGATCCAGAGGATGGCCTGTGCACATGGGCCATGTGGAGGAAAGTGACCCAAAGTGTCCCAGTGTCATATGCTAACAGCTTGGCAACGATGTATCTCCCGGATATGGAAGCACCAACTGTGGAAAGAGTGTCTTCATGGCTCCAAAACTCTGAAGAAAATCTCTGGACCTCCTCGTCCCTACGGGCCAGCACCATGGCCATCAAAAGCATCCCAAGGAATCAATCCTCTCCTGCCCCAGCCAGAGGGAAAGGGAGCCCTTGACGCATCCCATGTGGTGCACTCTGGTTCTTTTTGCATGACCAGGGGGAGGACATGTGGAAGTGGTATGGCGAACCCACCTTTAAACTGGAGGCCCGTGTACGTGAACTGAGGGGGAAGACAGCTGTTAAGAAAGGACCAGCCAAGAAGGCTGTAAGTGTAGTTGCTGCAGACACCCAGGAAGGCAATCAGTGATCTTGCAGGCATAGAAAAACTGAAATCACTTCCCTTGACCCTGATGAGGGGACTTCTGGTCTGGCACTGCAAAGGTCAGACAGTGAATACTCTGACGGGGAAAAGGAGTAGAGGGTCCCTGCCTTTGGCCAGGAGGAGGAAAGGGACGACCGGGTATATTGGACTGTGTGGATTCAATGACCTGGCACATCAGGTCCACAAAGGTACAAGGCCCTGGTCGACACTGGTGCCCTGTGCACACTGGTGCCATCACGATACAAGGGCACAGAACCCATCTGGATCTCCGAAGTGACAGGGGATGCCAGGAGTTGTCTGTGTTGGAGGCTGAGGTGAGCTTGACTGGAGACAAATGGGAAAAGCACCCCATTGTGACTGGCCCTGAAGCCTCCTGTATCCTTGGCATGGACTACCTCAGGAGAGGTTACTTCAAGGACCCAAAGAGGTACCGATGGGCTATTGCTGTAGCCACTGTGAACACAGACAAGGTCAAATAGCTGTCTACACTGCCTGGCCTCTCAGAAGATCCCTTTGTTGTGGGATTGCTGCAAGTTGAAGAACAACAGGTGCCAGTTGCCACCAGGACAGTGGTGGCAACCTAGTGGTTCCTAGGACGGTTATCATCTCCCATAGCCTGGGATTTCACACCCGAAGAGGCACACAACCCTGGCAAACTAACACGCCACTTGATGGAAGGGTGCCTGGCCTACCCCAATGAGAACCAGCAGCTTCTAGCACTGTACTGGGGCCTGGCCTGTGCCTATCGAGCCACAGTTCAGTACTCTCAGAGGACTGTGGTTGAGGCAGGGACCCAGACCACATCTGAGGACAACCATGGTTGAGACAGGGATCCAAACAACAACAACTACAGTAATCGCCCCAGTGGTGAAAAAGAAACAGTGGACAAGGAGAACCACCAGTCCATATCATCGATTAGTGAGGGCAGAGGAAGAAGAGGATCAAGAAGCCGATCCTTCGATGAGGAACTTGGAGGAAGGAGTGAGAGATCTGAAACAGGAAGCAGAGACTACCTGGTCCCTGACCTCATTAGAACTTAGAGACATGCGGAAAGATTACAGCCGCCAGCCAGGTGAGCGGATTGCTGCCTGGCTGCTCCGATGCTGGGATAATGGGGCCGACAGCCAGCAAGTGGAAGGAAGGGAAGCCCAACAGCTGGGATCCCTGGCTAGAAACCGTGGGATTGAGAGAGGAATTGGAAGAGAGGCAGCAGTTTGCAGTCTCTGGAGACCGCTCCTCTCAAGTGTGAAAGCCAGATACCCATTCAAAGATGATCTTATGAACTCCCTTGGAAAGTGGACTAGGGAAGTTGAAGGCATCCAGTATCTGAGAGAACTGGCAGTGCTGGAAGTAATTTACAATGATCCCGACAATGACGAGGCCTCCAAAGATCCAGAGGTTGTCCTGTGCAAACGGACCATGTAGAGGAATGTGATCCAAAGTGCCCCAGTGTCATATGCTAACAGCTTGGCAGTAATGTATTCCCCAGATGTGGAGACATCAACTGTGGATTTTCTTTGTGGCTTCAAAGCTTCGAAGACAATCCCATAGTCTGAGGGGAATGAAGAAAGATTTCAAGGCCTTGGGACGGTTGGTGAAAGGGTCTGGGGCATGATGTGCGGAAAGAGACTCCACAACCTGTAAAGTTGTACAGTAGGTATGTTTATTCAGCGCTGGGCCCACGGGGGATCACTCCTCCACAAACGTGCGCGCCTTAAGGCAGTTAGTTCTCTATATTTAAGGTACATTCCTATACATAGTCATTAGCCAATGCAAAGCCCCTATACATATGCATGACCTTTCCCCGCTTCGTATTAAAATTAGGTCTCCTCCCCTTTGCGCCTGCGCAGAGCTTTGTGGTGGTGGTCGTTGAGGGTCTTAGAGGGAAATCTTCATCGCAACCTATAGTTACCCCCCCCTCCTCATCGTCACCTGTAGTTAACCTCTTGATTTTGCACATGCGCACTTTCTTTCTGGACCTGGGCCTGTGCTTCTTCCTCGTTATCTTTGCTCATCAGTTTTAAATTGGTTGGAGCTCCGTGATAAATCACCCACAAGGTCCATCCTTGGCAAGTAGGGAGTTGGAGTTCAGATGCACTGTCCAGGCCTACCCCTGGCAGGTTGAGCTTCGTGATAAATTGTCTAGAAGGTCAGTCCTTGTGAGGTCAAGATAAGTAAACTAAGAAGCTGGAAATGCTAATGGTTAAAATTTAAAGAGACAAACTGAAAAATACCAAATGCCCACTATCAGGGCACAAGTAATTTTCTCTCCCCTCCTTCCACTTTTGGGTCTTAACGTGGGATGGAATAGAAGAATTCAGGCCATAAATGATTGGCTACAGGACTGGTGCTACAGGTAGGGCTTTGGGTTCTTTGATAATGGCTGGTTTCATAGGACACCAGTCCAGACAGTGATTTGTGGGGAAGGCCTATCTCACAGGGGCAAAAGGAGGCTGGAGCAGGAATTAGCAGGGCTCATTTGGAGAGCTTTAAACTAGATTCGAAGGGGGAAGGGGTTACAGCTGGGCTTGTGCCAGTGGGGCATCAGTCTATTATTGATGAAGGCAGGGAGGCTTCCCACCCCTTAGGATGAAACTGGTGTACTCGGCTCTCTCCCTGCAATGCCTGTACACCAATGCACACAGCATGGGGAATAAGCAGGAGGAGTTAGAAACCCGTGTTCGGTCAGGGGATTATGATCTGGTGGCAATTACAGAAACATGGTGGGACAGCTCACATGACTGGAATGTGGCCATGGATGGCTATGTCCTTCTCAGGAAAGACAGGCCAGCAAGGAGAGGTGGTGTGTGTCGCTCTTTACGTGAGAGAGCAACTGCAGTGTATTGAGATCTGTCCAGGGGCGGAGGAGGAGCGAGTTGAGAGTCTGTGGGTGAGAATTAAGGGGCAGGCTGGTATGGGTGATACTGTTGTGGGTATCTATTACAGGCCACCAGATCAGGGTGAGGAAGTTGACGAGGCCTTCTACAGGCAGCTGAGAGCATCCTCGCAATCACAGGCCCTGGTTGTTGTGGGGGATTTTAACTACCCTGATGTTTGCTGGAGGGACTACTCAGCCAGCCACCCACAATCCAGGAGGTTCCTCCAGTGCATCAATGATAACTTCCTGATGCAAATGGTGGATGAACCAACTAGGAGGGGAGTGATGCTGGATCTCATCCTCACTAACAAGGAGGGTCTGGTTGAAGCGGTAAAGGTTGAGGACTGCCTGGGCTGCAGGGACCATGAGATGGTGGAGTTCAGGATCTCATGTGTCAGGAACAGAATTCCAAGCAGAATTGCAACCCTGGACTTCAGGAGGGACAACTTTGGCCTTTTCAAGCAATTGCTAGGGGAAATCCTATGGGAAAGGGTACTTGAAGGTAAAGGGGCCCAAGATAGCTGGTTAACATTCAGGGACTGCTTCTTCCAAGCTCCAGATCAGAGCATCCCGACATACAGGAAGTCAAGGAAGGGAGCCAGGAGACTTGTTTGGTTAAACAGGGAACTGCTGGACAAACTCAAGTGGAAGAGGAGAGTTTACAGATCATGGAAGGAGGGGTTGGCCACTTGGGAAGAATATAAGGCTGTTGTCAGAGGATGTAGGGAGGCAACTAGGAAAGCGAAGTCCTCCTTAGAATTAAACCTCACCAGAGGGTCAAGGACAACAGAAAGAGCTTCTTCAAATAGATGGCAGATAAAGCCAACACTAGAGGCAATGTAGGCCCACTGATGAATGAGGTGGGTGCCCTGGTGACAGAAGATACAGAGAAGGCAGAGTTACTGAATGCCTTTTTGGTCTCTGTCTACTCTGCCGGAAGCTGTCCTGAGGAGCCCTGTACCCCTGAGGCCCCAGAGGAAGTCAGGACAATAGAGGAGTTTGCCTTAGTTGATGAGGACTGGCTTAGGGACTAATTAAGCAATCTGGACATCCATAAATCTATGGGTACAGATGGGATGCACCCACGAGTGTTGAGGAGCTGGCTGAAGTCATTGCTAGGCCACTCTCCATCATCTTTGCTAAGTCACGGGAAACGGGAGAGGTGCCTGAGGACTGGAGGAAAGCGAATGTCACTCCAGTCTTCAAAAAGGGCAAGAAGGAGGACCCAGGTAACTACAGGCCGGTCAGCCTCACCTCCATCCCTGGGAAGGTGATGGAACGACTTATCCTTGGTGCCATCTCAAGGCATATGAAGGATAAGAGGGTCATTAGGAGCAGTCAGCATGGCTTCACCAAGGGGAAGTCGTGCTTGACCAACCTCATAGACTTTTATGAAGACACAACCAGGTGGCTAGATGATGGTAGAGCAGTGGATGTGATCTATCTTGATTTCAGTAAAGCATTTGGCACGGTCTCCCACAGCATCCTCACTGCCAAATTGAGGAAGTGTAGATTGGATGATCAGGTAGTGAGATGGACTGTGAACTGGCTGTTGGGAAGAAGCCAGAGAGTGGTGGTCAATGGGGCAGAGTCTAGTTGGAGACCTGTGTCTAGTGGAGTCCCTCAGGGATCAGTACTGGGACCAGTACTATTCAATATATTCATCAATGACCTGGCTGAGGGAACAGAGTGCACTGTCAGCAAGTTTGCTGATGACACAAAGCTGGGAGGAGTGGCTGACACACCAGAAGGCTGTGCTGCCATCCAGAGAGACCTGGACAGGCTGGAAAGCTGGAGAGAAAAACTTAATGAAATATAATAAGGGCAAGTGTAGGGTGTTGTGTCGGCGGCGACGGGAGAAAAGCCCATTCTATAATGTCAGCAAGTCTCTCTTTTATTATCAGAACGCTACGTGTTTTATACACTTTTAACTTCCACATACGTATTCACACACTACGAAGCTAATTACCATTGGCTAATTGCACTAATCACATATGACCTCTCAGTCTAAGTGGTTCGCTTTTATCTCGGTTTGGGTTCACTTCCTCACCGCAACGTCCTGTTCTTCTCAGCCGGGATCCATCTTCTTTAATTGATGTTTATTACTTTCACAAGTCCTTCACATTCCTTTCTTATCTTCCCTAGCACACAGCCGAAAGGGGCCCAGCTGGGCCCAGCCAGCACTGACTTTACTCTAAGAACACAGACATTCAGAGATTCTGGTTTTCCTTATGTTCTAACTTAGCTAGATTTTCTCATGACCCTTGTTTTATAGCCAATTTTCAATAATGTTGCCCACAGTGTTGCACCTGGGCAGGAACAACCCCAGGCTCCAGTACAGGTTGGGAGATGATCTCCTAGAGACCAGTGTAGGGGAAAGGGATCTGGGAGTCCTGGTGGACAGCAGGATGACCATGAGCCAGCACTGTGCCCTTGTGGCCAGGAAGGCCAATGGCATCCTGGGGTGCATTAGAAGGGGTGTGGTTAGTAGGTCAAGAGAGGTTCTTCTTCCCCTCTACTCTGCTCTGGTGAGGCCGCATCTGGAATATTGTGTCCAGTTCTGGGCCCCACAGTTCAGGAAGGACAGGGAACTGCTTGAGAGAGTCCAGCACAGATCCACCAAGATGATTCAGGGAGTGGAGCATCTCCCTTATGAGGAAAGGCTGAGGGAGTTGGGCCTCTTTAGCTTGGAGGAGACTGAGCGGTGACCTAATCAATGCTTATAAATATGTTAAGGGCGAATGTCACGAGGATGGATCCAGGCTCTTCTCAGTGATGTCCAATGGTAGGACAAGGGGCAACGGGTGCAAGCTGGAACACAGGAGGTTCCGCTTAAACTTGAGAAGGAACTTCTTTACTGTGAGGGTGACGGAGCACTGGAACAGGCTGCCCAGGGAGGTTGTGGAGTCCCTTTCTCTGGAGACATTCAAGACGCCTTCCTGTGTAATCTCATTTAGGTGTTCCTGCTCCGGCAGGGGGATTGGACTAGATGATCTTTCGAGGTCCCTTCCAATCCCTAACATTCTGTGATTCTGTGAAGAAAATCTCTGTACCTCCTCGTCCCTACGGGCCAGCACTATGGCCATCAAAAGCATCCCAAGGAATCAATCCTCTCCTGCCCCAGCCAGAGGGAAAGGGAGCCCTTGACGCATCCCATGTGGTGCACTCTGGTTCTTTTTGCATGACCAGGGGGAGGACATGATGAAGTGGTATGGCGAACCCACCTTTAAACTGGAGGCCCGTGTACGTGAACTGAGGGGGAAGACAGCTGTTAAGAAAGGACCAGCCAAGAAGGCTGTAAGTGTAGTTGCTGCAGACACCCAGGAAGGCAATCAGTGATCTTGCAGGCATAGAAAAACTGAAATCACTTCCCTTGACCCTGATGAGGGGACTTCTGGTCTGGCACTGCAAAGGTCAGACAGCGAATACTCTGATGAGGAACAGGAGTAGAGGGTCCCTGCCTTTGGCCAGGAGGAGAAAAGGGACCACCAGGTATATTGGACTGTGTGGATCCGATGGCCTGGCACATCAGGTCCACAAAGGTACAAGGCCCTGGTCGACACTGGTGCCCAGTATACGTTGGTGTCATCACGGTAAAGGGGCACAGAACCCATCTGGATCTCCGGAGTGACAGGGGGATGCCAGGAATTGTCTGTGTTGGAGGCTGAGGTGAGCTTGACTGGAGACAAATGGGAAAAGCACCCCATTGTGACTGGCCCTGAAGTCCCTTGCATCCTTGGCATGGACTACCTCAGGAGAGGTTACTTCAAGGACCCAAAGGGGTACCAATGGGCTTTTGGGGTAGCCACTATAAACACAGACAAGGTCAAATAGCTGTCTACACTGCCTGGCCTCTCAGAAGATCCCTTTGTTGTGGGATTGCTGCAAGTTGAAGAACAACAGGTGCCAGTTGCCACCAGGACAGTGCACCGGTGGCAATCTCGCACAAACCGAAACTCCTTGGCTCCCATCCATGAACTGATTCGTCAACTGGAGAGCCAAGGAGTCATCAGCAAGACTCATTCACCTTTTAATAGCCCCATATGGCCAGTGCAAAAGTCTGACGGAGTGTGGAGGTTAACAATAGACTACCGTGGCCTAAATGAAGTGATACCACCACTGAGCGCTGCCGAGCTGGACATGTTAAAGCTTCAATATGAACTGGAGTCCAAGGCAGCCAAGTGGTACGCCACCACAGACATTGCCAATGCATTTTTCTCCATTCCTTTGGCAGCATAATGCAGGCCACAATTTGCTTTCACCTGGAGGGGTGTCCAGTATACCTGGAATTGACTGCCCCAAGGGTGGAAACACAGCCCCACCATTTGTCATGGACTAATTCAAAATGCACTGGAAAGTAGTGACGCCCCTGAACACCTACAATACAGTCATGACATCATCGCATGGGGCAACAAGGCAGAAGAAGTGTTTGAAAAGGGAAAAAGAGTAATTCAGATTCTTCTGAGAGCTGGTTTTGCCATTAAGAAAAGCAAGGTCAAGGGACCTGCACAGGAGATTCAGTTCTTGAGAATAAAATGCCAGGATGGACGCCATCATGTGCCTATGTATGTGGTTAACAAGATAGCAGCTCTGTCTCCACCAGCGAACAAGAAGGAAACACAAGCTTTCCTAGGCCTTGTGGGATTTTGGAGAATGCATGTTCCAGGTTATAGTCAGCTTGTGAGACCTCTCTATCGAGTAACCCGAAAGAAGAACTGTTTTGAGTGAGGCCTTGAGCAACAACAAGCCTTTGAGTGTATCAAACAAGAAATAGCTCGTGCAGTGGCTCTTGGGTCCATCTGAACAGGACCAGCTGTGCAAAATGTACTCTACACTGCAGTTAGGGACCATGGTCTCACCTGGAGCCTCTGGCAGAAAACATCAGGAGAAATCCGAGGTTGACTGCAGCAGATGAAGAAATGACCAACACCGAGATGTCTTCAGGCATCAGGCATCAACACTTTATTGAAGCTTTGCACTGCTTATATGTCCTTTTTTCCTCCAGCACGCCCCAAGCACGCGGCACTCTTTCACTTTTGATTTGTTACGGCTTATCACACACCCGCCTAAACAATTGACATGATTGGGTAAATCCATCTGTTCACGAGCCATTCCTTTACTTCTGACTGCTTACTAATTACAGCACACAAAAATCCCTTATCTTGTCTCATACACATTCTTGCTTGTTATTTGTCTTTGTTTTATTTTTCACTCAAGGTCAGGAATTAATTGCTCAAGGCTGATGCCTCCTGCAGCTTTGGCTCTTAAAGCACCAACAGTCAACCATTAGAGATTTGGAGCAGGGGGTATCGAGGATCAGAAGCCAGCTTGTGATAGTTTAACTTAGCTGGCAGCCAAAACAAGACACAGCCACTTGCATTCCCCCCTACCCAGGGAATCAGGGGAGGAGGTAAAGGTGAGGAGACTTGTAGGTTGAGATAAGAACAATTTAATAATTAGAGTAAAAATAAAAGTAAAATAATAAGAATAATAAGAGCAATAATGATAACAACTCTATATATATGAGTGATGCACAATACAACTGCTCACCACCTGCTGATAACGATCCTGGAGGAGCGAAAAGGAACCCCGAAATCGCAATCCCAGAAAAATGAGCCCAAGCGATTCTCTAGCGAATCCCCCCCTTTCCGGTCAGCCCCAGTTAATATACTGAACATGACATAATATGCTATGGAATATCTTATTGGCATATCCAACTGTCAATTCTGGGTTTTACTAACTACTATATTTTTTCTCTCCACTCCCCACTTCCAGTTGTCTCTTCTTGGAAACTGCCCAAGCACAGTGTCCTTGTAGTTATCAACATTTTTCTCATAACAATCCTCACTGAAACCAAAACACAGCACTTTCTAGCTACTCAGAAGAAAGTTAACCCTATCCTAGAAAAAAACAGGACACCACTACACTCCAACTGAAAAGGAGATACTAGCAACATATGAGGGGTTTGTGCCGCTCCAGAAGTTGTTGGTACAGAAGCGCATCTCCTCCTGGCACTGCGATTGCCTGTGCTACACTGGATGTTTAAAGGAAACCTCCCTTCTACACATCATGCAACCAATGCTACATGGAGTAAGTGGGTAGCACTGATCATGCAACGAGCTCAACTAGAGAATCCCAACCATCCAGGAATCCTGGAAGAGCTCATGGACTGGCCAGAAAGCAGAGATTTTGGAGTACAGCCTGAGGAGGTGGCTCATGCCCAAGAGGCACCACCGTATAATGAGTTATCAGAAGACGAAAGGCGTTATGCTTTGTTTACTGATGGATCCTGTCGCGTGGCAGGAAACCATCAGAAGTGGAAGGCTGCTGCGTGGAGTCCCACACAACAAGTCATTGAGGCCACTGAAGGAGAAGGCGAGTCAAGTCCATTTGCAGAAGAGAAAGCCATCCAATTAGCCCTAAAGATTGCTGAACGAGAAAAGTGGCCAGTGCTCTATCTCTACACTGATTCCTGGATGGCGGCTAATGCCCTGTGGGAGTGGCTGCAGCAGTGGAAGAAGACCAATTGGAAGTGCAGGAGTAAACCCATCTGGCCTGCTGCATTGTGGCAGGATGTTAGGGAATGGCAAGGCAGGATGGTTGTGCGAGCAGAGCCTGTCTAAGATTCAGCAGGCCGCAGTGGAAAAGTACTGAAAACGGACACTGACTGCGACTTTATCTCAATCTGGTAAACAACCTTGAGAATGTGAGTGTGTGAAAAATGTAGAGAATGTTTTACGGTGAAACCGCAAGTAGGAGGACCATGTAAATGTAACGTTTAGAGCTTAAGCCAATTAGCTAAGGACTAATAGGAATAATTATCGTAGCCGGTATAAATATGACTTGATGAGAGCAATAAAGTGAACTCTGCCTTATCACTGACATTGAGTCGGCTCGCAAAGTTTCCTCCGTCGCTCACAATTGGCGCCCGAAACAACCTGTGACCCTGGGAGCGCCCCAGCAAGCCTACGACCCTGGGATTAAGAGTCTCCTGTTCTGCCGGCGGAGCTACTCTCTGAGCGACGGATGAAAAAACAGCACCGGTAGCAGCGACCGGGGGGCCAACATCGACTGAACGCTGCCCAGCGCAGAGGGGTGTGTTCATCCGAACGCCTGGAGCGTCCAAGGGGGGCCGCCATCTGCAGGGGCTGCTGGAAAGGCTGCAAAGCGTATAACGTTAGGAAAGAGATATTTAAGGGTGCCCTAAGAAGTGAGCACCAATAAGGTAGTGTGCCCTAAGAAGTGGGCACACAGGGGTGCCCTAAGAAGTAAGCACCAACAAGGTAGTGTGCCCTAAGAAGTGAGCACACAGTAGTATCTTAGTCAGGGAGCATAAACGTGCCAGCAATATAGATATTGAGGTAACTTTACAGTTATTACAGCGCTTTTTAGAAAAACGGGGAGTAGACTGTGCCAAACAATTATCAGGGTTAGTCGCACTAGGAAGGATTAAAGGATGTTTTCAAAATCCTGACTCTCTTTTTGATGTTGGTGAGTGGCGAAAGTTTGGTGATGTATTATGGGATATGGTAATAGACGATGATAAATCTGCAAAAATGTTAAAGAAACCATGGCGGGATGTAATTAATAATGTTAAGCGATATCAATTGGAACGAAATTTAGCAGCTGTCGCCACGCACCGTCTCGAGGGTGACACGTCTACAGCAGGTCGCTTATCCATTGGCAGTGATCATATTCCTGGACCTGCTACAGGGTGTCCCATCGCAATCAACCGCGAACTAAGGGGCGCAAACTCGGAACCTCCTCCGGTGTCTCCACAGCCCACTGACTGCCCTACTGAGCCCTCTGCCCCCGTGGCAGAGGAGGCAATAAATTCTCCTAATAAAGAGGAAAATGGAATATCCCCAGTTTCCAGGGAAGCATCCCAGAGATCAGCTCCGCAGCCAGAAGGACCGGGGGGGGGGGCTCTCCCGCCCTGGCACCCCCCACCCACCCGAGGGGACCCCCAGCCCCACCCCCACCGGGGAGGGCAAATACCGATGGAGCTCCGTTTTCCCACTGGAGCTGCCGGGAAAAACTCTTGGGTCAGTCCAAGGAGGGGGGCCTCCCACACTCAGAAGATTGTCAAGGACATAAACCCTTTTGATGCATGGTTAACATTTCTTTTTGCCAACTTGTTGCCTTAGCTTTTAACTTTAATTAAAGAGGGTGTATGCTTTTAGGCATTATATTTTAAGTTCTAATTATAGTAAAAATTGCTTATGGATGTGTAATGAAAGGAGTACGGAGTGTCACTGCTACAGCCCTGATTGTACAAAAAAAAAAAAGGGGGGATAACTGTAGAATGGTTACGGAATGGGTCACGGATCACTAGTGATATTGTACAATCAGAGGCTCAGCAGAAGCAGCGAGGGTATTGAAATGGTTTAGGCTGTTAGTAGGTTAGTAGGTTAGTAGGTTGGTAGGTCCAGAGAGGTTCTTCTTCCCCTCTACTCTGCCCTGGTGAGGCCACATCTGGAGTGTTGTGTCCAGTTCTGGGCCCCACAGTTTAAGAAGGGCAAGGGGCTGCTTGAGAGAGTCCAGCACAGAGCCACCGGAATGATTAAGGGAGTGGAGCGTCTCCCTTGTGAGGGGGGGCTGAGGGAGCTGGGCCTCTTTAGCTTGGAGAAGAGGAGGCTGAAGGGGGGCCTTATTGATGTTTATAAATATATGAAGGGTGAATGTCAGGAGGATGGAGCCAGGCTCTTCACAGTGGTGTCCAATAATAGGACAAGGGGCAGTGGGTACAAGCTGGAGCGCAGGAGGTTCTGCTTGAATTTGAGAAGGAACTTCTTTGCTGTGAGGGTAACAGAGCTGTCGTGGGCTATCTGGCGAGCGAGAAATGAGTGACCCACACATCCACAAGATGCAACTCAAATCCGTTTATTATCAGAAAGCTGCATGTTATATAGCCTGTTAAGTTCCTCATACGTGTCCACACACTACGAAACTAATTATTATTGGATAATAGCACTATTCACACTTTGACCTCTCAGTCTTTTTCAGTCTCACTGGTTCACTCTTATCTTGGTTCAGGTTCACTTCCTGGTCGACGTAACTTCCAGCTATCATCCATGTTGCCAGCAGTTGTTTATTACTTTCGCACGTCTTTCATACGTAGCTGCATTCCTTTCCTCAGTTTATCTCTTCTGGCAGTTGTTGAAAGCGGCCCAGCTGCGGCCTAGCCAGTATCACAGCCATGTAATAATGCTAAGGCCCCAACACTTCCCCCTTTTTCTTTTAAAACAAACAAGGCTGTAACAATGATACTCTGTACTCCTTTCATTACACATCTATAAGCAATTTTGCTATAATTAGAACTAAAAATACAATGCCTAAAAAGCGTACATTCTCTTTAATTAAAGCCAAAAACCAAAGCGACAGGTTACCAAAAGAAATGTCAATCATGCATTAAACAGGTTTATGTTCTCATGTATTTTGCTGTTAAGAGACACTAACATGGAAATGGCCACCATTTCCCATCCAGTCTCCCAAACCATCCGAGATGGCCAGATCTCCGACCCAGCATGAAAACAAATCAGCCCAAAGTCTACATCAAACCAGCCTGACTCCATTCCACACTCAAATCAGCACCAATCCGACCTAGAGAATCACTCAATACTCTGACCCCTCAAAGCTGACCCTAACATATCAGCATCCACACCAGATGTGTATGGTGCTCTACACGGTGCTCTGCCAACAGTTACCCACACTTTTCCCCATTTTTATTAATTTGAGCTAAAAGGACACCTAGGGCAAGCTGTTCCACATGCTTGACCATACAAGAAAACAATATACACGCTACAATGCAAAGCAAAACTACAATACCGAGCCATCCAAAGCCTTCTTTTTACTTCTGACTAATTATATTAGAATTTTCTCATCTTGTCCTCTACTCTGTTTCCTTTCAATAAAAGTCAGGAATTAGTTGCCCAGGCCAAAACCGCCTGCATCTTAGGCTCTTAAGGAGCCAACAATTTCCCTTTTTTGTTTTTTATACCACAAAGGCGTTGTCCACCATCTTCTGCAGGGCCCTTGCAGACACGATAGCAAACAAGGCACTAATAACAGTATTACCAAATTACAAATAGCATCTTAAATCCTGACTTTTATAGTCAAGAGACCCATTCTTGTAAAAACTACTCACTTAACCAATCATCACTACTTACCCTCAACTGTTTGACATTTTCCTTAAACCTTCCAATGGCCATATGAATTGATTCTGGGTGGTCTGATAGAATCATACAGCACATGCCTTCAGATTCCTCACAAACATGTCCCTTGTGCTAACAAATAAGAATCAACTGCTGCTCTATTTTGCAGTGTTGCATGTCTAATGCTATCAGTGTCTACTAACATCTACATGAGCAAAGTTATATAAAGGCACTACAAAGACACTCTTATATAAGACAGGTTCTAAAAGGATCCTTGGGCATAGCCAGTGAGAGCCACAGTGATTCTTGCTTCCTTATATTAGCAAAAGTTATCTACATGTTTTATCTAGGTAGTACAGCTTAAGGTCTTAAAACAATGCTAATTAACAAAATCTTAATGCAGTAATAATTATAAACTGAAGACACTTTTCTCCCTTTTTTTTTTTTTTTGGCAAGGACTAATTTATCAGATGTGTGAATGCTATGTAGTGTTAATCATGTTGAAATCTTCTCTTCTCCTAACACTGAATGGTACAATACTTGATCCGTATGGTTTACTGACACTCTGCAACCTATTTTCCAAGCAGTAGCTCTGCCCAGGTGTTGAACAGCACAGGACTGTACAGCCCCATCTATCTGGATGTAGTGTACTTATAACTAAAAGCTATTACAATTATTACAATGATTTCCATTTCAATATGTACATCAATATAAAATACTACCCAAAACACTTTCACATTTCAAACAATTTAACCACTTCAACGAAAATGCATCTGCAGAATTAAAGAAAAATCCAAATTAATGTTGATTGCAAGTTAGAGCAGTTCAAGGATTCCCAATTTATCAGTATCTACCCTAACCAGTGCTACCCAAATGCAGTATAAGCCATTTAGTATGTCTACAATGAGAAGAAAACATGAAAATATTAAAGCTATGACAAACACACAAAAACAAGGAAAGAAAATTTGTTCTATACTCATCCCTGCTGTAGCAAGGTACAGCATGTCAGGAGATTGCACTCTGGATAAAATCATAGAAGACAACCGAAATAGAATCTACTCTGAATTTCCTTGCTGTTGTGGTTTTACATCAGAACGTTCAAGTTATAACATCTTAGTGTCTTTTCAAGAATTCACAATTAAACTGCAAAAATGCTACTAAAAATCCCTATCTTAGATGCAGTCTTCTGCTTTAGGAGCTACTGTGTCATTGTACAATACAAGTGGCCAATTAATCGCCGAATTGCTGGTGTAGCAGAATGTATTTATCATTGTGGATGTGTTTTGAAAATTGGTATTTTAAAACCTGCCTTTATTCCATGACAAGCCACAAATTTGTGTATTTCAAGCACTAATATCCTTATCCAAAGTACTAAATATACATTGTGAGTAACCTACCACGGGTGTCTTCAGGCCCCGACTTTAGTATCAACTGCCCAATTGCATCGGCCCGAGTAGTAACTGTGGCCTTAAAGTAGAACTATGAAATACCCACTCTATTAATCGCATAGGGGCGCTGTCAGGTAACTGAACAATCAATGAAACAACTTCTTTCTCTCGGTTATAGAAAACTAAGGAAAAAAGGACAATTTTCTAACCTACGATCTATGGCTGAGTCTCTATTTTTTTTTTTGTAATGTCATCCAGTGCTTTCGTAGCCACTGCAGGTCACCTACCAATTTTTGAACATCATTAACAGTCTTAATTTCTGGGCGCGAAATAATTTTCTGAGTTATAAGTCTAGTTTCTGTAATTTGCATGCCCAAGTAATTCCAAGGAGAATGTTTTGAACCTTTTCAGGCGCAATGACTAAACCAAAATTCTGCAAGCACGTTACAAGTTCTTTCTGTTTTTGCTCAGGAAGGGGTGTAGGGCTGGCTACCTATAAGTCATCCATATAATGGTATGTAAGCAAGTCAGGGTTTCCTCTTCGCCACGGTCTTAAGGCTAAATCCACAAACCACTACCAAATGGTAGGAGAGTTCTTCATACCCTGTGGCAGTACAACCCATTGATAACGCTGTGACAGGGCAGCCCTATTGATGGAAGGCACAGAAAACGCAAACTTGTCACCATTATCCTTGTGCAAAGGAATTGTGAAAAAAAACAATCCTTAAGATCTAGTATTAACAAATCCTATTTTTCTGGCAACATGGCTGGAGATGGTAACTCAGGTTGCAAGGCTCCCATGTCCTCCATGCAATTGTTTACATCTCTCAAATCATGTAATAGTCTCCATTTCCCAGATTTTTTCTGAATGGTAAAAATAGGAGTGTTCCATGGGCTAACAGAGGGTTTAATATGACCCAATTTTAATTGTTCCTGTACAAGTTCCTCAACATGTTGCAGCTTTTCTTTTGATAGAGGCCATTGATCAACCCAAACAGGGTTTTCTGCTTTCCATTTAAGTGTCAGGCAAGCGCTGCCGTCAGTGGCCCCAATCAAAAATCAGTAGATAACTTCAGTACTAAATGTACATTTATGGTGGCCAATTCAAAATCTCTGCATCTGCTGCTTCAGTTTTCAAAATAAGACTTAGTTCAGAGTTTTCATTCTTTACATTACCCTAAAACAGAACTATCTCTGAAGCATAAAAATATAATAATAACAATAGTAATAATGAGAATAATATGGGGTTGGTCCTGCTTTGCTGATTGATTTCCGATTTGAAATATAATCCATGTCACAGAACAAACAAACAAAACAAACAAACAAAATTTTTTCCCTGCTAGTTGAGATTGTTTTTCCAAACCAAATTTCATGCTTACAGTATCCTTATAGTCATGTTATACACCCATGAAAATAAATGCTCACATTGAAAATGATGACAGGGCCTGGTGACACTAATTTCCATTAGAAAAGAAAAATTAAAAGTTAAAAGCCTCACAAAAAAGTTAAAAGCCTCACAGAAATTCATAGCTTATACTGAAAATTTGATTCATGCTCATTCTGTTAATTTAAAAATACTCTTTGGAAACTGTAAACTCCTGCAGAAAACTTAGTGATACATCTTTACCTGTTCAAATAAGGATAATTCATATTCACATCTACGTCATGCTATGTTCTACTACTTATATACACTTCATTACCTGCTCATGTAACACATATCTTTACATCTTTACATTCTTCTACATATACAAACAGAATTTTACAGCTATTACACTTCAGAATGTTGCTTAAAGATATCTCACCGTGTTCCAGGAATTTCTCCTACAATAGCGATGACTTCATATTCGTCTCTGATTTTTTTTTTAAACTTTTTAAATTCTCGTTTAATGTCTATTCAAACTTTTTAAATTCTCGTTCAGTGTCTATTAAGTTTCTAATCCATTTTTTTTCCACATTAAACAATCACAAAGAAAAATTACCTTTATAAACTCTCACAATCAAACAGGACAATCAATTATGACAATCAATCATAACGATCAATCATGACGGCCGTCACTCACTCACTCACAGATACAACTCCCGTGCAAATGCAAACTATAAACCATTAACTTTAGAAGGTCGATATCACTTTAAGAACCTGCGGAGGAAGCGGCGGGTGGGTAAAGCCCCCTCACCGCAGCTCTTCTGGGCTCTGTGGTGTTTTCTCTTCATTATCACGTTGTTACGGAAACCGCCGTTTGTCGTGCCTAGCACCGTGCCTGCTTTGATTTGCGTTCCCTCGGGGGGGTTTGGGGGGAGCGGAAGGTGCTCCCCCGGGTCCAGCCTATCAGCTCGCGGCTCAGCGCCGCGCCGCCTCGGGCGCGCAATTCCGCTGTCACCTCCTCCGCCGCCGCCGCCGCCCCCCGCCGCCGCCGTCACCGCCAGGGGCGGGGAAGGGGGAAAAGCGGAAAACGCGATTTGCATCTGCTCCGAAGGTGGGGGTGATGAGAAAACTTCCGAGTGTCCACAGCAGCTAAGTGCTGCTCCATTTTATCTTTCTTAACAGCGTCTCAAAGTTCTTTCCCAATACTTCTCAGGATTTTGAAAAAAACTCATTATCCCGCTTTTCTAAAAAGCATGAAACTAACGAGAGGATTAAGTCTTTATCTATGGTCGATGTCGGTAACCCGACTCCCAACGCATTCCTCACATACCTTCAGCGCGTTGAATTCCTTCAGTCTTTTCTGCTAGCTTCAGAAGACTTTCTACGATCGCTTTCTCCACTGCAAGAATGCAGTGTTCGCGGAATTTTGGTTTCAGGGGTTTTTTTTTGTTTTTTGTTTTTTTTTTTCCGTTAATCTTAAAAGGCTTTCTAATACTGCCTTTTTTTTCTACTGTAATGACAGTAATTTCCATCCTGCTCTTTTAAACTCTTGACTCACCGGTCAAAATCCCCGTGCACGGACCAGCCTTTCTCTGGCCCTCAGCTTATCTCCGCTGACTCAGCAGGATGCCTCGCTGCTCCACGGAACGGTGATAACACGTCCCCAATTCACACGTCGGGGTCACCAATTGTCGTGGGCTATCTGGCGAGCGAGAAATGAGTGACTCACACATCCACAAGATGCAACTCAAATCCGTTTATTATCAGAAAGCTGCGTGTTATATAGCCCGTTAAGTTCCTCATACGTGTGCACACACTACGAAGCTAATTATTATTGGATAATAGCACTATTCACACTTTGACCTCTCAGTCTTTTTCAGTCTCACTGGTTCACTCTTATCTTGGTTCAGGTTCACTTCCTGGTCGACGTAACTTCCAGCTAGCATCCATGTTGCCAGCAGTTGTTTATTACTTTCGCACATCTTTCATACGTAGCTGCATTCCTTTCTCTCAGTTTATCTCTTCTGGCAGTTGTTGAAAGCGGCCTAGCTGCGGCCTAGCCAGTATCACAGCCATGTAATAATGCTAAGGCCCCAACACAGAGCACTGGAACAGGCTGCCCAGATCCGCCTGGACGCCTTCCTGTGTGATCTCATCTAGGTGTTCCTGCTCCGGCAGGGGGATTGGACTGGATGATCTTTTGGGGTCCCTTACAATCCCTGGCATTCTGTGATTCTGTGATATATAGCTTAAATTGCCGCTATAGAAAGTCTTCAGACCCTTCACTGCTAAATATTTTCACTTTACCAAATGAAAAGTGATTCCTCTTCTATCTCATCACTTGGTTATAAATCATGACAAGACTGTGGTTTTCTGAATCCTATGACCACATTTGGAGACTTTCTAAACTTTTGAGGATAGAAATAATATCTACTTCGCCAATCTCTCCACTTTTATAGTGGCATTCACAAAGAATTGTGAAAATAAAGAGATTAATTCTTCTAAGAGCTATGCAGGTTTATATACTGTCTCATATTTTCTATTAATCCAAATATCTATTGCTTTTCCCTAATAAAAATGTGAGTTTTTCCAAGTCCTGAGTAAAATTCATATAGATACCAAGAGAACGGCAAAGAAAACTCTCTAAGTCTGTTTTTGCAGTCTTAGAAAGCAGGTATTCTTTATTGCAGCACTAGGCACACAGGGAGATCGCTCTCCCAAGGTGTGTGTCTCCGTCTTTGTTTCAGCACAAGTTATATTGACCTAATACATGCATATTCATTGACCTTCTGAGAAATTATCTACATATTCAAAACATTTCCTGAAACTACTTAGCATATGTAAATGTCCTTCACTCTGGTGCAGTAAAATGAGTCAGTGGTCTTCGATAGCCTTCATTACTGTATCCTCTGGTTAAACTCCTCTTTGATTCTGCGCAGTGCTGTCTCTTACATGCTTGGGACTGTTCCTTGAAGAATGTTTGGTCATTAGTCTTTCCTCAGGCTTAAGCACTTCTGATAGTTTTATGTTAGAACATTCGCAAAAGGTCCTAAGGTTATGGAACTCTCAGGTGGCTGAGAACAGTTGTGAGTTTGCACAAATGAATGATCCAAGCAAGCAGATACATGCGAAACAACTAGGTGATAAACATTCACTTCAGGGTTGTCAGCAATCTAAGAGGAGTGATGTAATGTAACAACTGGGAGATTCTAAATCTTCTACTACCTAAGGATCTTGTTAAGTTTCACAACTAAGTACTTAACAGATGCAAGTGAAGCCACCAAGTGATTTATAAATCTAACTTCTAAGGGTTTAACTTTTTCATCATCCTATTAAACTTGAGAACAATTTACATAACACCAAATTTCCAGTCTTGGTGCCTCCTTACAAGAGAGTAGTATAGGTACAACTGATATACAAAAAAAGAAGTGACATGTGCCCTGTCCCCAGCTTCCCCTGAAAGTCTTGCCCTCCTCCCAGCAGCCTCAGGGGTAATTTGTCTTGGAAGTCACTCCCCTCTTCTGGTTATGTGATCTATTGTGATTTGCTGGCAGGACCCACCACCCATACTGGTTTACCCGAAAGTACATCAGACCTGGAAGCCCCTTCTCCTATGTGGTGGTTTCACCCACAGCTAAGACCATGCAGTCCTGCACTCACTCCTCTCCACCCAGTGAGATGAGGAGAAAAATGCAACAAAGGGCTCATGGTTTGAAATGAGGACAGGGACGGCTCACTCATCAATTATGGCCACAGGCAAAACAGATTCAACTTGGGGAAGAAAAATCAATTTTAATTCATTACCAATCAATCAGAGTAGGATAATAAGACATAAAAGCTACATCTTAAGACATCTTCCCCCCACTCCTCCCTTCTTCCAGGCTCAAATTACTTTGCTCCTGATTTCTCTACCTTCTCCCCACCAGCAGCACAGGAGACAGGGAATGGAGGTTACTGTCAGTTCATCTATGCCACTCTTTCTGGCATGGGATACTTCCCCTGGGCTACAAGAGTTCAGGAACAAAGTGTTCCAACGCTAGCTTCCCATGGAGTCATGGACCTCTTCAGGCACAGCTCCTGGCTTCAGCATGAGGAAGTCCATGGGCTGCAGACAGGTCTCTGGTCCAGTGCACCTCCTCCCCCTCGGCTCTGATGTTAAGCATCTCTGGAGTCTTCTTGCTCGTCAAACAAGCACTCAAAGTCACAACTGCCCTTGGGCTCAGCTTTCTGCTTCAGTGTGGAGCCCTCCACGGCCTACACGTGGATATCTGCTCCATCATTGAACTTCCATGGGTGAAAGGAAACCTCATTTACCTTCTCCCACTCCATGCGTGTTGATCTGAGTGTCTGAGGTCCTCTGTCCTCCCCCTCCTCCTCGTTCCTCATGGCAATAATGCTCTTTTCTTTGTTTAGGCTGATAGTTGTCTTTTTTTCAGGTCAATGGCCTCTCCTCAAGGTTGTCTCCTCCTTCTTTTCAAAACCAGTTCTTCCCTCATAAATATTGATTCAAAGAGGTGTTTCACTATTTCTAATTGGTTCAGGGCTGGAGGCAGGTCCACCTTGGAGCTTCACAAAGCTTCTCACAGGAGCCATCAGTGTAGCCCCTTCCCCCACTACCAAAAATGGCTCTCCCACACACAAACTCAACATACTCTACGTACACAGAGGGGCTCCATATTGTTTCAGCCACCATTTTATGACAGAGTGCCACCGTTTTATGACAGGGAGCTGCCATTTTGTTAAAAGTCATTCTGTTCTGTGACTGGCTGATGGCCATTCCTTGATGCCTTGCTTGCTTCCTTTGGACCAGGAAGTTCTCAGAAATAAATATACATTTATATACAATATATACATATATAGAAATATATATGAGTGTACAAATATGTATAAATATTTTTACATATACCTCTCTATATATATTTTTATATATATATATGCACATTTATAAAGCTATAGACATTAAATACATATAGCCATAAACTGAATAAAGCATCACTTAAAAAAAAGCTAGTGGAATGAATAATTGAAGTTTAAATGTGAATAGAAAGTAATTAAACTAAAGTAAAAGGCTAAGTTGGGGTTCCCCACTTTTCAAGGCTGCAGAACAAGCCTTGACGTGTTTGGGGTAGGGTGGGAACTTCAAGAGGGTGGAGGGACACCAAAATGGTGAGGGGCATGGACAATTTGGAACATACCTGAGGGTTATGGACGTCTCCTAGGAGGTTCACCAAGGGGCCTCCAACGCAAATCCTGTCAAATGCAAAGAGACCAATTTTGTGAACTAAACTGCATCTGGGCCCAGCCCAAAAGGATGACCATGCAGCATTACTGGGACAGACTTTGGACTTTGCATGGTGCTGCAAGATACTGGCAACACTGTCTGTGAAAATGGAAAACCAGAAAAAAATGGCAGCTTCGGAAGAATATGTGCATGGGGACCCAAAGAGTGAAAAATGATAATGTTGTCTTTGCAGCTAGGAGGGCTCAGCTCCTGCAATACAAGGATGACATGGCATGAACTAAGACGGACATCTATGGCTAGATATAAGGATGTGCTGCTGAGTAACTGCCTAGCATCTTATTATAAAAAGGGGGGCAAAAACAATAAAAAGGGGGTGGGAAATTAAAATAGAGCAGTGGGAAATTTAAACTACGCAGGACTTCATAGGCGTATGGGATAGGCTGTAAACCTTGGAGTAGCTCACCAATAGGGAAATAAGGGAGGGATTCTGCAGCTGGGAATTGGTGTGCCGCTCTGGCCGTGTGTGCCTACTAGTTAGGGCACCCGCTCTTGCAAGAACGTTTAATAAAAGTGCTTCACTGAAGAGCCTGTCTGGAGTACTTTAAAGTGACTGATTGCTCGTTTCTCACAAAAGGGGATCCCAAAAAAGACTATATGAACCATCCAATGGGTCTGTGAACTATAACCTAAATTTCAAGATCAGTGTCACACAGAAAGCACAGGTGGTGGTGGTGGACCTCCCTTTGCCCATGGTTGTGAGGGCAAAAGGAGCTACCTGCAATACCATTATATGCAGGCTGGTGGTATATGTGTTCCCTTGTTCCAACTTGTTCCAACTTGATGATGCAAATAAGAGGCAGAGGACTAAGGGCTGGTGGTGGTGCCGTGACAGAGGCTGTTGGAAGTCGAGGGGCGTTCATACAAGTGCTAGCTGTGCTGATATGGTTGTGGCTAGTGTTCACAGGACATAGAAACAAAACACACAGTTACAAACAAGACTTAATTAGTACAGTGTCCTGTCTCACCTCTGAGGCAGGAGGAGAGCGACTAAAGTTCTGTAAATCCCCTCAGGCTACATTAAGGTAAAACTACACCAAACGCTCAGTTAAACATTTTATTTATAATGGAAAGAACCTAAACTTGGAAAAAGTAAAAACATTGGCAATGTGGGTTCTTATTGGAGAAATACATAAAAGAGGGAAAAGAAGAGAAAAGAGAAACAGGAAAGGAAATAGATAAGGAAAGATATCACCACCCTTGGATCCCGAGATGGTCCTGCGATTGACAGGGCAGTCCTCCAGTGGCAGGCGGCAAGACTGGTCAATCTCCGGGGGTGGGCGTGCATGTAGCTTCCTCAGTTTGTGTCTTTTATACAGTTCAGCCCCTCGCCCTTCAAACGATGACTCCTGTAACTCTTGGCCTACTGTGCAGGTGCTACTGTGAAGGGTGGTCGCGGAGGGTCTTTTCAGGAGGCTCTTGGTGGTCATTGAGCCCCTTCCTCCAATGAACTCTGTATGACCTTTGGCCATAATGGTGTTGTTTTGTTCAGCATGTCAGAACACAGAACTGCGCATCCTCCAACACAACTTCTACATCCTGCTAATGGACTTCTGCCTTCTCTGTCCATCTAACTGCCTTCTGCATCCTGCTAACTGCTCCTCTTACTGTTGCTTTGTTATGCAGAACTAGTTGCTGTGCAGGACTTGCCTTTCCACAATGTTTGAAACATACATTAACTCTTTCAGTCTCTCACATACCCCTTGGCTCAAACATTTTTTTGCATAATCTTTGCCCTGATGATTTTCACATAAAGGACAGAAAGATAGAAAAAGTAGACAAATTAAGTTCACTAAATCATACATTTTACAATGGCAATGCTGATCAAAAATAAGAACTCAAAATTTATCATTACAGCAATGTTCCAAAACCATTTGCCTCAACCTCTAAGTCTCAGTGAGTTGAGGAAAGCAAGCCAAGATTTAGGGCTCCAGCCATTGAACCAATCCTTTGGCTGCATCACTTGGAAAATCTCTCTGATCTGCTCTGATACTTCCTTCATCTTCTTTAGTGCTTCACTGAAGAGTCTGGCCGGAGTCCTTTAAAGCGACCAATTGCTCATTTCTAACACTTCTTTACTGGCAAAATGGGGTTGTTATACTCTGAGGAGCATTCTTCCTTTTACCCCTTTTTCTATCTTCCCATTTCAAGGGGTATTGCTTAATTCTTACTGGTCAAACCTTCTCTTTAAGCTTAATAGTGACCAATTCAGCATTTTTAGCCTTTCCAAGTATTCCCGTTACCCAGACCATGGGATATACCTAACCATTTATTTCTTGTAAAATTTCTTCCCCTTTGATTCTGGGTTCTGAAAGGGTCAAGTTCAGGGTCTCGACATGGTTTTCTTCTGGAGTTGCAAATCTAATTTCCCAATTTTCAAATTTTCTTATGGCATTCACTTGCTCCAATAAGTCTCTGATGAGCAGAGGTATTGGTGCATCTGGCAAGTAAAGTATTTTGTAGATTCCCACACTTTTCCCAATTTTATATTTCAGAGGCTTCAAAAAGAAAGCTTTCTCTACTCGTCCAGTTGCTCCCACAATATTAACATTTTGAGTGCTTATTGGCAACAAAGCTTGATTTAGAATCATAGAATGATAGAATGTTTAGGGTTGGAAGGGACCTTAAAGATCATCTAGTTCCAACCCCCCTGCCATGAGCAGGGACACCTTCCACTAGGCCAGGTTGCGCAAAGCCTCATCCAACCTGTCCTTGAACACTTCCAGGGAGAAGGCATCCACAACTTCCTTGGGCAACCTGTTCCAGTCAGTGTCTGACCACCCTCACAGTGAAGAATTTCTTCCTAATATCGAGGTGGAGCTATCCCCTGTGCATCCAGTGCTGCAATAAAGAAGTGCCTGCTTCTTAAGACTACATTGGTGTTAAGAAGTTTATTCCCTATTTCGGTGACAGTTTTTGGTGACCCAGATGGGACCTTGCGAGTGAGACTAGAAGGGATCGAGAGCTGATTGAACTCCAGCCGGAACCGAGGGATTCTTGAGGAGAGCCATCACCCTTGACCCAGAAAAGCTCCTCACAACGTTCCCTGGAAATTTGACAGTAAGACACTTCTTTTAAAACCTCTGTCTGCATAGCCTGCCCGTAAGGAGAGGCAAAAGCTTTGCAGGGTTGGTGCTTGGACGGTACCCATCTGTCTACACTGGAAGCCTAGGCATCTGCCTGTAAGTCATAAGCAAAAGCTATTGCTGGGTTGGACATCTGTAACTTTATTCTGGAATTGTCTGCTAATTGTTCTTTTAGACTTTGTTTAGTAACTGTTTACCTTTTGTATGTTTGTTGAATTTTGTTCTGTTTTCTTCTTTTCTTCCTCTAAGTCTAAAACTTTGTTTGGTAATCGTTTTGGATTTTATTAAGCAATTGCCTTTTGAGCATTTGTCGTGCATTGTTATTATCGGGTTAGATCTTGTTCGGGAAATTGTCTTTTGAATATTTGTCATGCACAATTGCTGTTGGGTCAAACTTCGTTTAGCAATTGCTGTTGAGTGCTTTGTCGCACTATGGCAAAGGGATTCGTAAAACTGTTTAAGAGCAAAAGTGCAGGAAATCTGACATTGGATGAAAAGATACCAAGAACTTCTCCGTTGGGGTGCTTATTAGTACATTGGGGTGAATTACATGATGATTTATGTAAGAGTCAGATGATTGAATATTGTAATCATTGGTGTCCTTTATATGTTTTGTAAGATCAGGAAAAATGGCCAACAAATGGAACTTTGAGTTACAATAATATATTGCAGTTAATATTGTTTTGCAGGAGAGAGGATAAATGGAGTGAAGTCCCATATGTAGACTTGTTGTTTTATTTAAGACAAAGAACAGATTGGCAAAAGGAATGTAAATTAATTAGTTGAGATTATCTGGTGATGGCTTTAACTTCGGAAAATAAGAAAGCTGAGAGTTGTTGTTTGGCTTGTGATATTGGAAGGAGATGCATTAGGTGTGAGGTGCCAAGGGAGGATGAAATGGAGTTAGAATTAGAAGTGTCCCCACCATAGGAAGAGCGGGATTCCCCTCCCTCATAGCAATGAGGAAGGAGGAAACCTTATGATGAAAAAATATTGGAACCAGATAGTACTAGGATGGAGGACGAAATAGCAGGTCCTTCAGAAATAGTGATTCATACACCAGTGTCTCGGAGAACTAGACAGCAATCTCAATTGATAGCCCCCTTGAGTCAGGGAATAGGACAGCATGGGCCAATATATGTGAAAGTGTCGCTTTCTGTTACAGATTTGACGGCATGGAAACAAGCAGCAGGAGTGTATAGAGAATATCCGGAGAGGGTAGGAAGAGTTGTAGAGACAATTATTAGAACTCAGGAACCTGACTGGAGTGATTTACAGGTGCTACTGGATAATTTATTGGATAGTACTGAAAAACAGATGGTGCTGAAAATTGGAAAAGCACAGGCAGAGGCAGCATCTATGAATGGTATGTTTTCTGGGACTTTGGAAGAGAATTTTCCTTCCGGAGACCCTCATTGGGATCCAAATGTCTCAGAACAAAAGAAAAGGCTAAATCAATACCAAAAATGGGTGTTGTATGAAGTAAAACATGCAGTGCCAAAAGCCTTGTATCGGTCTAAATTATATGAGGTAAAGCAAAATAAGAATTAATCTCCTTCTGTATTTCTGGAGAAATTAAAGGAAACAGCCAGAAAATTCACTGATTTAAAATTGGAGACAGAAGCTGAGCAGCAACAGCTGGCTTCAATTTTTATGGGACAATCAGCCCCTGATATAAGAAAAAAGCTCCAGAAATTAGAAGGAGAAGATTCAAGAAATCTAAACCAAATGCTTGAAACAGCATGGAAAGTGTATAATAATCAGGAAAGAGAGAAAGAGCAGAGGAGGGAAAAGAAAGAAAAAGCAAAGGAAAGCAGATTAGTGGCTGTCCTAACAGGGAATGTGACAAGGGGCCAAGGACGGGTTAGTGGAAGAGGAGGTTTTAGAAACTTTGGTGATCAGCAACCTAATGCTTCTCTAGGGATAAATCAGTGTGCATATTGTAAGGAGGATGGTCATTGGAAAAGGAATTGTCCGAAAAGGAGAATGGATCAGCAAGAGGTTGTAAGAATGATGACACTAGATGAGTGAAGGGGACCGGAGGAGAACCCAGCTGAACCTCTGGTTGTAATTAAGCTGGGAAATTATAAAGTTGAATTTTTAGTAGATATGGGAGCAACATATTCAGTTTTGAATACCTGTAAAGGAAAGTTGGGAAACAAAACAGCTAATATAATTGGAGTGACTGGGAAACAGGAAAATAGGCCATTCCTTCAACCCCTGGATTTAAAATTTGGAAATATGGTAATTACACATGAATTTCTGTATATGCCAGATTGTCTGATACCTTTGCTGGGGCAAGATGTGTTATCTAAATTAAATGCCCAAATAGTTTTCGAAGAAGGAGAGATCCTTTTGAAAATGCCAGAATCAAAGACTGGAGAAATATTAATGATACAGGAAAAGGTTAAGGAACAGAACATACCACAAGAAGTGGACAAAGCTTTTATGTGAGCGACGGAGGAAACTATGCGAGCCGACTCAATGTGAGTGATAAGGGCATAATTCCGTTTATTACTCTCATTCAGTCATATTTATACAGGCTACGATAATTATTCCTACTAGTCCTTTGCTAATTGGCTTAAGCTCTAAACGTTACATTTACATGGTCCTCCTACTTGCGGTTTAACGGTAAAGCATTTTCTACATTTTTCACACACTTACTTTCTCAAGGTTGTTTACCAGATTTGAGATAAAAGTAGCAGTCAGTGTCCGTTTTCAGTACTTTTCCACTGCGGCCTGCTAAATGTTAGACAGACTCTGCTCATACAACCATTCTGCCTTGCTCTCTGAGCCATTCCCTAACATATCCCCCTTTTTCTTTTTGTATGAGCAGAGCTTGTCCTGCAACACACTCAATCATTTTTCTAAACCAGGATACAACAGAGCTCAAACATAAAAGGCCAACTAGTACAATGATTAAAAGTAACAGCATGCTTTGCAACAAGCTTTTAAACCATCCTCCCGTCCCAACCAGTTTGTTAGACCTTCTGGGCCAAAGAAACCCATGTCCTTTTGAATTTTCTGAGAGCGGTCCATGAATTGTTGTATTTCTTTATGGAGAGATCTCAATTTATCTTCTAGGTCTATACAGCAGAGGCCCTTAAAATTTTTCACAGCTGTATTTATACCCTTTATCACAATACATGCAAGCTAAACACATACAGCAATTGGTTAAACACTCTTAAGCATGAGCTCTAAATTTGACACAACAGGTGGCTTAGCTCTGTTCACGCCGCAGGACGTTAACAGGGTACTCCTATGTCGCGATGGAGGGAAAACCCGGACGCTCAATATGAGTGATCAGCAAGCTCCAACCATTGATTACACACGTGTTCCCCATATACAGTGGCCAATCAAGCCCATGCACATTCCCAAAGACCCACACTGATTGGTCTATTAATTTTCCTGGGAACTTTCTCTTTGTTATAACAGGTGGAATTGCTCTGTTCACGTCCCAAGGACATCAACAGGATACTCCTTACTTTGCGGTTACCAGCTTAAAGCTACTCCCTTCTTTTTCCCAGCTTATTTTGCTGAAGTTATTTGAAATCTCAAGGGCAAGTAAGTATCCTGGAGACTTCTGTTAATTTACCCTGACTTATGTCAAGGGCCTAAGCTGACTTACCCTCGCTGCTAAGCCTCTGATTGTACAACATCTCTAATGCTCTACAACACTCCTACTTTGCGGTTACCAGCTAAAGCTACTCCCTTCTTTTTCCCAATTTAGTTTTGCTGAAGTTGTTTATCTGAAGTCTCAAGGACAAGTAAGTATCCTGGATGATAATGGGCATTTGGTATTTTTCAGTTTGTCTCTTTAAATTTCAAGGGTTAGCATTTCTAACTTCTTAGTTCCCTTATCTTGACCTAACAAGGCCTGACACTCTGGACAATTTATCACGAAGCCCAACCTGCCAGGGGTAGGCCTGGACAGCTTATCACAGAGCTCCCAACTCCCTACTTGCCAAGGATGGACCTTGTGGGTGATTTATCACGGAACTCCAACCAATTTAAAACTGATGAGCAAAGATAACTAGGAAGAGGCCCGGGCCCAGGTCCAGAAAGAAAGTGTGCATGAGCAAAATCAAGAGGTTAACTACAGGTGACGATGAGGAAGGTGGGGTAACTATAGGTTGCGATGAAGATTTCCCTCTAAGACCCTCAACGACCACCACCACAAAGCTCTGCGCAGGTGCGAAGGGGAGGAGACCTAATTTTAATACGAAGCGGGGAAAGGTCATGCATATGTATAGGCGTTTTGCATTAGCTAATGACTATGTATAGGAATGTACCTTAAATATAGAGAACTGACTGCCTTAAGGTGCGCACGTTTGTGGTGGAGCGATCTCCCGTGCGCCCAGCGCTGAATAAACATACCTACTTTACAACCTTACAGGTTGTGGAGTCTCTTTCCACACATCATTTTGGCATCCCAGATGGGACACGTTCTGCTCGGCTGACGGATTGACTGAGGAGCGGATTTCCTAGGTGCGCCCCGAGCCTTTCCTCGGAGGAACTCCGCTCCCAGCCGCTCACGGCAGGAGCAGACAACGACCATCTGTTGCCGCGGACAAACGGTATGTTTAACATGGAGTGGGGACAGTAAGTCCTACGCTTGGTCGGGCTGCTGGTAAATCGCGCAGAGACGCCTGGCATGCAGCATAGTCCCGTATGGTAAGGGGGTACCCTGAATGGTTGGGGGGATACGCTGACCGAGAGGCGGCCGCTAGCGATCTTGGGCGTAGATCGAGCGAATCCAGAGATACCGCTACAGAAAGGGGCTACGAGGCTGCTGCTGGCCAGGAAGGACCTGCTAATGACTGTATAAGAAGCAGGAGAAGGGTAAAGCGGAGCTTCCCACTTTCTTTTGGAGCGGAACCTTTTGAACACCTGGTTAATATTTGCAGCTGCGGGGGGGGGGAGGAAGTGTTAACTAAAATAACTATTGCCCAGGTATTTGATGTTAAAAGTGTCTTGTCCGTATATATGTGTGTGCATTTGGTGTGTGACTGAGACGTGACATAGTCATGAAGTGAGTGTGGAGTTCTTCTAACTGCGGTTCCGTCTCCCCGCGAGGGGCACGGCCGGTGAAGGAACGAAGCGCCTGATGTTCTCAGCTGAAATAATTCTGCTCATAGTCACGATCGTGGTAATAATTTCTATTGCACTATTTTGTGGATGTCTGTATAAAGGGAGCAACTGTATTGTGCCTTTGGTGTAAAAAGCCTAAAATATACGGTAGAGGGCAGTAGAGGATTGCTGTTTCATTAGTTTGGGTTTAAAATCGGAGAATATCTTAATATCGAAGGCGGCCGGCTTGATTGAGAGTATAAGGTGTAAAAAGGTGGTACTGTTTGTCCGAGAAAAGAGAGGTAGAGTGTTTGCAGTGTCGGACTGTGGAGATTAAAGTAGGTCTGTGGAAGGAAGTTTGCAGTGTCGAGCTGTGGAGATTAAAGTTGGTCTGTGGAAGGAAGTTTGCAGTGTCGGGCTGTGGAGATTAAAGTTGGTCTGTGGAAGGGAAAGAGTTAAGAAAGAGGAGGCAGAATAAGAATGGGCAATACTCACGGGGGAATCCTCAGAAAGAGCCCGCTAGGATGTGTACTTGCACATTGGAAGGATATCACGGGGGGGCAAGGAACAGAGAATAAGAAGACTCTGATAAAATATTGTAACCAGTGGTGGCCCCTTTATAAGTTAGATGATGAGGAAAAGTGGCCCTGTAACGGAACTCTAAATTATAATATTCTGTTACAGTTAATGCTTTTTCTGAGGAGAGAGGGAAAATGGGATGAGGTATCATACGCAGATATGTTTTTTACTTTACGTAACCACCCTGAATGGCAGAGAGATTGTGGGTTACAGCCACCGACAGACCCTATGGTACTTGCCCTTGAACGGGAAAATAATAAAGCATTTAAAGGTAAACTGAAGCGATGCTGCTCAGCCTGTAGTATTGGTCAGAGGTGTACAAAACCCACCAAAGTCTGACAGCCTTCAGAACAAGACCTAACTGATTTGTTCAAGCCTCCCCCTCGGTCACAGGAACGAGATGGAAGTATAAAGAGAAGCCCAACCCCTAGCCCCCCCGACAGTCCAGTGTCCTCCCACACACGACAAAAAGCCATTTTACAAGCACCGCTGCAGGAGGCCGTAGCACTGGACGGAGGGACAATACTAATCAGGGTACCCTTCTCCACAATCGATCTAGAAAACTGGAAAAAGGTAACCACAAATTATCGGAGTGATCCGATGGGTGTGGCTAAATATTTCCAGTACCTTGTAAAGCAACATAATCCTGATTGGAACGACACACAATTACTATTGGAAAGTGTGACTGAAACCAAAAGACAGTTAATTCTAAAAACTGCAGGGGATTTGGCAGAAGACCATTATAAAATCACGAGGGGGGACATAAAAGACTATGTACCCCTCCAGGACCTGAAATGGGATCCTAATAAGTCAGCACATCAAGAGAGACTAAAAGCTTATCAAGAATGGATCTCGAAGGGAATAGGGAGGGCTATCCCCAAGGCCATAAATTGGTCAACCCTATTTGCTATTAGACAAGGACTTTCAGAGTCACCATCTGAATTCCTGGACTGATTGAGGGATACCATGCGTCATTGTACGTCTCTAGACCCAGAATCTGAAGTAGGGATACAACAACTAGTCAATCTGGTTTTGGGACAATGTACTGAAGATATTAGGCGCAAGCTCCAAAGACTGCGCCCCACGGAAAGTCGGAACCTAGAAGTGTTGTTAGATGAAGTGTGGAGAGTGTTCAATAATAGGGAAGAGGGCCACAAACAAACAAAACGTGTTGTGGCAGCACTGAGAGAGGAGGAGAGGAGAAAGCCTAGGCGAGGACCACCCAGGTTGGGTAGAGATCAATGTGCTCTGTGTAAACAGAAAGGACACTGGAAAAATGAATGCCCGAAGAGACACCTAGTTAAGAGAATACAAGCATCTGCCCAAACAGATTAGGGGGAACCGGGAAAGTCCACCCTAGCAGACCCACTGGTTATAATGGGGCTAGGGAAAAGTGAAAAACGGGTGGAGTTTTTGGTAGACACAGGGGCCACATTTTCGGTATTAAACCAAACTCTATTACCTTTAGACAAGGATTTTGTTTCTGTAATAGGGGCTACTGGCCAAACAGAAAAGGCATATTTTTTTAAACCACTTGAATATAAATTGGGGAAAGCATGGGGAATACATAAATTCTTATATATGCCCAAGGCACCAAAGCCACTATTGGGAAGAGACCTATTGGAAGCCTTGAGAGCAGAAATTAGATTTGACAAAGGAAAAATTGAATTTAAAGTAGGGGATGAGCAATTGATTGAAATTTTAAGTCTTGCCCTTTTAGAACCTGAACGGAAAGAACCAAGAGAAGAAATAAAGGCTCAGATAGAAAACAGGGTATACCCCCAAGTCTGGGAAGTAGATCAGCCAGGCAGGTCTAGGAAGGCTTTACCGGTAACCATACCCCTAAAGGAAGGTGCACAGCCCATAAGGATAAAGCAATACCCTTTGAGGCGAGCAGACTTAGAGGGTATATCTCTAATTGTGCAAAAATTTGTAAAGTACGGAATACTAAAGGAGTGCGAATCGGCCTATAATACACCTATATTACTGGTAAAGAAACCAGCAGGGGGATACAGGCTAGTTCAAGACCTGAGAGCAATAAACAAAATTACCGAAGATTTGTATCCAGTGGTAGCAAACCCTTATACATTATTAACGCAATTGACACCAGACTTAGAATGGTTTACCATCTTGGATCTGAAAGACGCTTTCTTTTGCCTGCCTCTGGCCCTCGAAAGTCAGCATTTGTTTGCCTTTGAATGGGAAAACCCAGAAACCGGACAAAAAACTCAATTAACTTGGACAGTCTTACCCCAGGGTTTCAAAACCAGCCCTACTATTTTTGGAAATCAATTGGCAAAAAAATTAGAACAGTGGAACAGCCCGGAGGGAAAAGGAAAGGTGTTGTAATATGTGGATGACATATTGATTGCAAATCAGACAGAACTGGAATGCATAGAATGGACTATAAGCATGCTAAATTTTCTAGGACTTAATGGTTATCGAGTCTCTCCACAGAAGGCACAGATGGTTCAACGGCAAGTCATTTATTTGGGATATGAACCCTATACGAACTATTGAAAACCAATAACATGAAACTGTGTTAGGATGGAGAAGCTAAGCAGGCCTTCCACGCTCTGAAGAAGGAGCTAATGAGTGCACCAGCCCTGGGATTACCAGATGTCACAAAACCGTTCATGCTGTACTCCCATGAGAACAAAGGAATAGCACTTGGAATTCTGGCTCAAATGATTGGACCTTATCGAAGGGCAGTGGCCTATTTCTCCAAACAACTGGATGTGGTAAGCAAAGGGTGGCAGGGATGTTTAAGGGCCATAGCTGCAGTAGCCGTCAACATCCAGGAGGCTCGCAAATTCACCATGGGCCAAAAGATAACAGTCCTAGTCTCACATACTATCTCAACAGTGCTGGAAGCAAAAGGGGGGCATTGGCTCTCCCCACAGAGATTCCTTAAATATCAAGCAATCCTGGTGGAACAGGACGATGTAGAAATAAGAGTCACTAACGTTGTCAATCCAGCTTCTTTTCTCCAGGGTAATGATGGAGAGCCGGTAGAGCATGACTGCCTCGAGACCATTGAAATAACTTACTCCAGTCGACCAGACCTGAAAGAAGAACCTTTGGAGGACGCTGATCATGAATGGTATACTGATGGAAGCAGCTATGTACTCCAGGGGGAGTGAAAGGCCGGTTATGCTATCACTATGACAACGGAGGTAATAGAGGCAGATGCCTTGCCCAGTAATACCTCAGCCCAGAAGGCGGAAATAATAGCATTAACCAGAGCTTTAGACCTTTCCAAAGGGAAAAAAGCAAACATTTGGACAGACTCCAAATATGCCTTCAGAGTTGTACATGCACACGGAGCAATTTGGAGAGAAAGAGGTTTGCTTTCTGCACAGGGGAAAGGGATCAAACACGCAAGAGAAATTCTTAGACTTTTGGACGCAATCCAGAAGCCAGAAAAGGTGGCAATCATGCATTGTAAAGTGCACCAGAAAGGAAACACGGATCAAGACAAAGGAAATCGATTGGCAGACGAGACAGCGAAGAGAGTGGCCAAGGAAGGCAAAGAGGCAAAGGAGTTTGTCCTGATACCTGATGGTAAACTAACAATTGAAAAAGAGGAACCTGAGCCCAGGTATAGTAAGGGAGATTTAAAGTTAATCTTGGATCTTTCAGGTTCTAGGGAAGGGAAGGGATGGGCCAAAACGCCGGAAGGCAAATTAATAATTCCCACTAATTTACTTTGGGCTTTTGTTCAAACAGAGCTTAACAAAACACATTGGGGAACTGAAGCGTTATATCAGAAATTGAGACAGGAGTGTATAGCAAGGAAATTGTATACTATGGTAGAACAGGTAACTCGGCAATGTGAGGTATGTCTTACAGCTAATCCTAAAATAACTAGAAAGGTGTTAGGCCAAATCAGTAAGGGAAATTATCCTGGTCAGCAATGGCAAATTGATTTTACAGAATTGCTGGAAAAGGGGGGATACAAGTACCTATTGGTACTAACGGACACCTTTTCTGGATGGCCAGAGGCTTTCCCCTGTCGCACTAACAAAGCCCGAGAAGTTACAAAAGTGCTGCTCCAAGAAATAATACCTCGCTTTGGGGTACCTGCAGCCATCTCCTCGGATCGAGGCCCACACTTTGTGGCTAAAACTGTACAACAAGTAAGTTCTGCATTAGAAATTGATTGGCAGTTACACATACCATATAACCCACAGTCCAGTGGACAAGTGGAAAAGATGAATCACCAAATTAAACCACAAATTGTAAAAATTGGACAAGAGGCACATTTGCCATGGCCACAAGCTCTGCCCATTGGCCTACTCCGTATACGAACCAAACAGAGAACGAGGGAGGGACTCAGTCCTTTTGAAATAGCGTTTGGTCGGCCATACACAGTTAGAGCAATGGATCCAGTGGACTCAGATCAATTTAAGGAGGAGGCCCTTGGAGAGTATGTCAGGCAAATTAATAAAAACTTAATGATTGTAAATAAACAAATTAATGTAACACAGGCGAGGGGACTGGATGCACCTGTACATAACACTAAACCTGGAGATTATGTATATGTTAGATCTCTTTCAGAAAATTCTCTCGAACCAAAGTGGGAAGGACCATACCAAGTTCTCCTGACTACTTTTACTGCTGTTCGGATCAAGGAGCAGAGCTCTTGGATACACCACACAAGGATAAAGAAAGCGCCTAAAGTGCTATGAACAACCACCCAACAGCCCTCTGGTCGGTTACGATTCTCGCGCTTATGACTGATACAATTGAGTGGGATGAAAACTTACACACGAGGTTGGTACAGAATATTTCAATGACCCTTAATAAGACTGACTGTTGGATATGCACTAGACTCCCCGAGAACGGGAGAAAAACAATTTCGCTAATCGGGATTCCACTACCCAACAGTAATGTAAGCTTCAGGAAATATTGGGCTAATACCACTTGGACCACAACCCTGGATGATCCCATACCAATCACCTGTCCTGCTGGTCCTATTGGTGAGATGCAACCCTATGCACGTTGTTACTCAAGGTGTAGTTCCAACAGAATAACGTTCTCAGATCCAGATGGCTCTCTGTGTAGAGGCGCAACTTTTGTAGGAAACTACTCTTTCTGTAATCAAACGGTAAAGATGGCCCCAAGTAGGTATAAAGGGACCTCGGCATGGCCAGTCCCTGAAGGGAAGGGGTGGTACTGGCTTTGCAATGATACAGCACGTAAGGTTCTTCCTGACAAATGGAAAGGACAATGTGCATTAGGGGTAATAGTCCCTAATATGACCATTCACTTTGAATTAAAACGTAGAGGATGGCTGGGATCCATTCTTCGAAATTTACAAAAGCGGAACCTACGAAATCCCCTTGTGGAACAAGGGTCCGGTTTCCATAGCTTTGCCCAATGGTTTATCCCATGGTTAGGAGTAAGTGAATTGGAAAAGACCTTAGTGAACCTATCTGCGGTATTAGAAGAAATTGCAAATAACACCGCAGATGCTCTAGGAGCCATACAGGAGGAAGTAAACAGCTTATCCAAAGTAGTTTTACAAAACCGAATGGCCTTAGATCTACTCCTGGCCTCCCAAGGAGGAGTGTGTACCATAGTCAACAGCAGCTGCTGCACGTATATAGACAATAATGGCAGAGTCACTAGTGACCTGCAGACAATTTGGAAGAAGACTAGAATTTTACATCAGGTAGTCCAGGACGATACCTCCTGGGGGTTCCATGAGTTGTGGGATAAACTAACTTCTTGGTTGCCAAATTTAGTATGGCTAAAGCAACTGCTTGTAGCAACCCTTGGAGCTATCTTTTTGTTTTGTGTACTTTGTGCAATGATGAAGTGTGCCTTTTACTGCTGTTTTAACACAGGTAACTCATATAGTGACTGGAAGAAAAATCATCTCCGACAAGAATTAGAATCAAATAAGTATTTTAGGAAAGTAGAAAGTAAAAGAATTTACTAGTTGAAAGAAAAAGGGGGGAATGATAGTGGGCATTTGGTATTTTTCAGTTTGTCTCTTTAAATTTTAAGCGTTAGCATTTCTAACTTCTTAGTTTACTTATCTTGACCTGACAAGGACTGACCTTCTGGACAATTTATCATGAAGCTCAGCCTGCCAGGGGATCACTCGGGCTCACTCTTCCAGGGTTTCGGTTTTGGGACTGTCTCTCCTCCAGGATCGTTAGCTGGCACAGGCCGGACATCAGTCAGCGGGGGGTGAGCACTGTGTATCACTCATTTGTATAATTCTGTTATCACTGCTGTTATCATTATCATTTCATTTTAATTAGTAAATAGTTTTTATCTCAACCCATGAGTCTCCTTGCCCTTCTTTCCAATTCTCTCCCCTACTCCCTGGGCGAGGGAGGGAGGGGGGTGATAGAGCAGGCTGTGTTTGGCTGCAAGCTGAAAGCAAAAAGGGTGAATCCACCCAAACCACCACACCTCCCCATCTTGCTGAGGAGGGGGGTGATAGAGTGGGCTTTGGTGGGCATCTGGCATCCAGCCTAGGTCAATCCACCACATATATATAGTAGATAAGGTAGTGATGCTAGAATAAATCATTTTTGTGGAGACAGAAGTGTTGTAAACAGGCCAAGAGATGAACTAAGCATGCCAAAAGAAAAGTTCAACTAAAGGGCACAGTGACAGAAGTTTCTACCATCATCAGAGGACTCCTGAAGAGTGCCCATGCAAAAAGGACATTTACATATATTAATGAGTTCTTGGAAATGTAATGAATATGTTAATAATTTATTGGAAAAGCAATGAATATGCATGTTTTGATAGTATAAAGCTTTTTTAGAGAGACTAGTCAGTATGCACAATAGGTGGAGCGATCCCCTGTGCATCCGGCCCTGTAATAAAGAATGCCTGCTTCTTAAGACTACATTGGTGTTATGAAGTTCATTCCTGATTTCAGTGACATAGCCAAGAGCTGCCTTGCAATTGGCACACATGCTTTGAGGTGCACACCGACCCATTTCCAGAACACTCTAATGCAAGAACTGTGCATGACACCCCCACTGGCAGGACTGATGCTGGACCCAGGGTTGGTGAAATCTCTCTCTCTCCCCCCTCATAACTCTCTTTCTCTTTTCTTTCTTGTAACTAAGATATGAACCCGAATTACCAACGTTTTTTACATTTTCCAAGTTCAGGTTATTTCCATTATAAATAACATTTTTAACTGGTTGTTTGGTGCTGTTTCACCTTAATTTAACCTGAGGGGATTTGCAGAACCTTAGCCACTCTCTTCCCACCTCTGAGGTGGGATGCCACACACCCCCCCTCTGCTTGTCCTTTATTCAGAATTGCCCTTATGCTTGGAGAAAATAGTCAATACAAAGCCACTGGATTCAATAAGGACAGAATTACATCTATTTCTCTCTGAGTCTGTAGTTTTCTGAAAATTCTTTCCTTCTAAATATGATTTAGAAATACCTGTGAGCACTCCATATTACCTGGAGTTCTGCTTTAGTGTCCTTCCTCAGAAGGCCAGGAGTCTTGCAAGGATTCTGGCATGCAAGAGAAAAAAAAAAAAAAGAAAAGATCAAGTGCCCTTTTCCTCAGGACTTCTTTTGTCCTGCTGCACTCATTTTCCAAAGGGGCATATGCTTTTTTTTTCCTCAGGAAATGTAAGCTATCTTCACTTTCTAAGTTTTGTTCTTTCTACTTTCCTGAAGATATATTTTGCATTAACATAATCAGAATTTTACTCTGTGGACTTCTTGTTTAATATTTCCTGTGAACTATTTGTTACAAAAATGTCACCTGGTTTCAGATTTCTCCCTTCCCTCCCAGACAGTCATGCCCATGAATACCCTTTTTCCTTCTTTTGCTGTTCTGTGGGCTCTCAGTCTGAAGGGAGTTATACCTGCCCTATATCTGGGTATATGATATATGGTGCTTTGACCTAATTCCACTTGGGTCTTGCCAGGTGCATTCCCCTGCTTAAGACTCTGGTTGCCTATCATTTTAATTCCTTCATTGTGCCATATGTTCCCCTCATTGTGTTCTCCCTGGGTGGATTTTAAGGCAGCAATCTTTCTTCCCAGGCTCAGACACAGCTGTGAGCTAATAAGAGCTGCCTCTCCCCACCGCTGTGAGCTTTAATCGGATTCTAAAGTTTCATTATCAGAACGATCCATTCTGGAAGATATTTTACATTCCCCAAGCCCCAGGCAAGTCCTAACAACCTTTTTCAAAATTATCTCTTTTTTTTTTGCTTTCCTTTCTTTCCTATTTTTTTTTTCCTTTCTCACTGATGATGTTCTGCAGATGCTTGAGCAAATACAAGGCTCCAAGGTCTGCAACTCCCAAGACTGTTGCAATTTTTAGCTCTCAGCCACCATTCCAGAAGCCATTCTCCTTTTCATGGCTGACAGCTGGTCTTTTTCAGGAGTCATTGGTCCCTAGGGAACTCTGATCCTTGTAAGATTCTTAGTGGCTGATATAATTTGCCAAACGCCAGATTTCCATGACAGCTTTTTCTGGTCTTTCCAGCTCCACAGATACTTGGCTGCCAGATATAACTCCCCATCATTAAAATATAACTTTGAGCTCCCCCATCACAAAAGTGAGTGCATGAGGATGTATATGAAGAGTGTAAAAGAAAATAATTTGAAATTTTCCCTGTGATTTTTGTGCAGATCATCACCTTGAGATCTTCGATAGCTGGTATATGCTATGCTAATGAATAGCATCATTAATTAATGCATACTAGCTAATGAAAATGCAGTGATGAGAACTGTAACTGACCCTATCACTGCAATTATTGCTCATAATAATTAGTTTACAGTTACAAGAATACATTAGGAAGTGTGACTTCTACTACATTTGTCTCAGAAGACAGAAGAAAGCCATAACTCCTGCTTTATATAGTATGACTTCCTAAGGATTTACTGCCAAAGGACAGCAGTAGAGGAAGTGTGGATTAGATGATCACGTAGTGAGATGGACTGTGAACTGGCTGGTGGGAAGAAGCCAGAGAGTGGTGGTCAATGGGGCAGAGTCTAGTTGGAGACCTGTGTCTAGTGGAGTCCCGCAGGGGTCGGTACTGGGTCCAGTACTATTCAATATATTCATCAATGACCTGGATGAGGGAACAGAGTACACTGTCAGCAAGTTTGCTGACGATACAAAGCTTGGAGGAGTGGCTGACACAGCAGAGGGCTGTGCTGCCATCCAGAGAGACCTGGACAGGCTGGAAAGCTGGGCAGGGAAAAACTTGATGAAATATAATAAGGGCAAGTGTAGGGTGTTGCACCTGGGCAGGAACAACCCCAGGTTCCAGTATAGGTTGGGAAATTATCTCCTAGAGAGCAGTGTAGGGGAAAGGGATCTGTGAGTCCTGGTGGACAACAGGATGACCATGAGCCAGCACTGTGCCCTTGTGGCCAGGAAGGCCAATGGCATCCTGGGGTGCATTAGAAGGGGGGTGGTTAGTAGGTCAAGAGAGGTTCTTCTTCCCCTCTACTCTGCCCTGATGAGGCCACATCTGGAATATTGTGTCCAGTTCTGGGCCCCACAGTTCAAGAAGGACAGGGAGCTGCTTGAGAGAGTCCAGCGCAGAGCCACCAAAATGATTAAGGGAGTGGAGCATCTCCCTTATGAGGAAAGGTTGAGGGAGCTGGGCCTCTTTAGCTTGGAGAAGAGGAGGCTGAGGGGTGACCTTATTAATGTTTATAAATATTTGAAGGGTGAGTGTGAGGAGGATGGGTCCAGGCTCTTCACAGTGATGACCAATGATAGGACAAGGGGTAATGGGTGTAAGCTGGAACACAGGAGGTTCCGCTTAAATTTGAGAAAGAACTTCTTTACGGTGAGGGTAACAGAGCACTGGAACAGGCTGCCCAGGGAGGTTGTGGAGTCTCCTTCTCTGGAGACATTCAAGACCCGCCTGGACGCCTTCCTGTGTGAACTCATCTAGGTGTTCCTGCTCGGCAAGGGGATTGGACTAGATGATCTTTCGAGGTCCCTTCCAATCCCTAATATTCTGTGATTCTGTGATTCTATGTTCCCTCTCTAGGGCTTAGAGTTTAATAAGGGAATGCTAGCTTGTCATGGTGTGTTGGGCCTTTAAGAACCGAAGCTACAGGTAGCTTCAGCCTTGAGCAATTAATTCCTGACTTTGAGTGAAAAATAAAAACAAAGTAGACTGACCAGCAAAGAATGTATGAGACAAGATAAGGAATGGCTCATGAACAGGTGGAATTATCCAATCAAGTATTGTAACCAGGTGTGTGAACAGTAGCTTTTAGCCAATTAAGAGTTGCTTATGTGTGTGTGTGTGTTAGCAGCTTAAGAGTATATAAGTGATCGTGTAACCGATAATAAATGTCTCCAGTGGGTTTCACATTGAATCGTGTGGAGTCCATGTGTTATCCTTCTCGCAATGGTGGAACGTGTTCCCCAAATCAGCACTGACTAGAGCCATGACACCCATACCATGCTACGAAGTGCCATATAGGCATGAAAACTCTCCAGCTATGTTCATGCACCATTGGGCAAACTCTCAGTATGTGTAAAACAAAACCACGGCCAAACTTGCTGATTTGGTCAACAGTGTCTTTAGGATCTCTGAATAAGGCTCTTTCTTGTTGGATGATAAAGAGTCAAACTGTGAGTAGCCGCATAGTTTGCAGCACCTGGCCTATTTCTTCAAGAATTTGCCAGTAGACTAATTACTGTTGGTCAAAAGCATGTAATTAATTCTATAAAATGGTTTTTTTTTTTTTCTTACTGGAATAAAAATCTTGAAAGTGCTAAAATTTTCCAAATGATTGCATTAGGACTGACAAGGAGAAGGAAACCGACAGGACATAGTTGTCTCATCCTGTAATAAGGTCAGTCCAGAACCTGCTGGTGCCACACAAGAGTCAGTTGAGTCAGTGAGTTAGAAGTTGAGGCCCCCACTCTTACATGCTTTGGCTGGGGAATGTTCTCCATCAAATATTAGTTATCTAACTTCGTTTTCTGACTCAGTAACCAAAGCTGCCAGTGACTATTCCAGAAGTTCATTTAAGCGTCTCCATTCCTGTGCAGTAAAACACAACAGTGCTCACTATTTTTTTTTTTTTTATTTAGTAGCAATCTGTGAAGGAAGAACAATGGTTCCGAAAATATTCTTCAGAACAATTACAATTGTAATTGTAACAAGTACAAAAACAATTGTTCTTAAGAATAAAAAATTGAGTACAATTTTCTTATTAAAAAAAAAGTGAAAAAAAATTACTTTTTGTTGTAAAAAAAAAAAAATTACTGACTAAAGAGTCAGTTTTAACTACATCCCAGAAAAGACTATTCACTGTTAAAGCTCTAGTATATTCCAACATAATGACCTAAATCCCACTCTCTTCCTGGAAGGGGAACCTGAGCATCTGTGACCAGTTCTCACCTAAATACTGCTGAAGACTCTTTAAGACAGGAATTCTGGAACAAAAGGTAAATTAGAGTAGCAAATTCAGTCCTAACAATTCTGACATGCTATCTCCTGCTGTGCTGTCACCACCCATTGTCCTGGTTTTGCTAGGTGTCCTGGGTTTGGTTAGGATAGAGTTAATGGGAGGCCAGGGCAGGTGTTCCGTACCAGGTGATGGTATTCCATACCACGTGACATCTGCTCAGTATTTAAACAGGGAAGTTCTGGGAGTAGGAGGCTGCTGTAGTTTGTGAGTTGGTCCTGTGATGAGATGTTAATGTTTTGTTTTCATTTCATTTATCACTCTTTCATTAGTATTGTTGTTGTTTCTCCCTTAATATCCCAGTAAACTGCTTGTGTCTTAACCCCTAAGACCTGTTTGTTTATATTTCCTCCTACCTGTACCACCGGAGCAGCGACTGACCCTTCCTGGTTAAACTCCGTTAGTCTTTTGGAGCCCAATGTGGGGCAAAAGGGTTGAGATAGTAGCAGACCTGACCAGAGTGTGTTAAAGCAATCTTTTATATGCACACACATTTAATATAGTAGTTAAATAGTCATTGGTCACAATCATAGAATCATAGAATGGTTTGGACTGGAAGGGACCTTAAAGATCATCTAGCTCGAACCCCCCTGCCATCAGCAGGGACACCTTTCCGCTAGACCAAGTTGCTCAAAGCCTCATCCAGCCTGGCTTTGAACACTTCCAGGGAGGGGGCATCCACAACTTCCCTGGGCAGCCTGTTCCAGTGTCTCACCACCCTCACAATAAAGAATTTCTTCCTAATATCCAATCTAAACCTACCCTCTTTCAGCTTAAAGCCATTTCCCCCTGTCCTGTCATTAACTGCCCTTATGAAAAGTCCTTCCCCAGCTTTCTTGTAGGCCCCTTCAGGTATTGGAAGGCTGCTATAAGATCTCCCTGGAGCCGTCTCTTCTCCAAGGTGAACAGCCCCAACTCTCAGCCTGTCCTTGTAGGAGAGGTGCTCCAGCCCTCGGATCATCCTCATGGCCCTCCTCTGGACTTGTTCTAACTGGTCCATGTCTTTCTTGTGTTGGGGGCTCCAGAACTGGACACAGTACTCCAGGTGGGGCCTTATGAGAGCGGAGTACAGAGGGAGAATCACCTCCCTCGACCTGCTGGCCAGGCTTCTCTTGATGCAGCCCAGGATATGGTTGGCCTTCTGGGCTGCAAGCGTACATTACCAGCTCATGTTGAGCTTCTTGTTTACCACCACTCCCAAGTCCTTCTCTTCAGAGCTGGCCTCAAGCCACTCATCACCCAGCCTGTATTTGTACTCGGGGTTGCCCAACAACAATGTTGTTTCATTTGATCCCCTGGCTGTGCTATGTAAAGCCTTATATGCAGTATATATTCCCTGCGGTGCTATCAAGACTGGGAGATGGCTCAGGGTTATGATTTTGTTGTACTGTGTGGTCTCGGCTTACGATACAGTCACATCACTGGCCATGTGCTTGAGTGCCTCTTTGTTGACAGAGAGGGGTGATTTCCCCCACTCCTTTGCCTCCTTTTCCTCATTCAGTGAGTATTTCGAATATCCTTTTGATCCTTGGAATCAAACCTTACAACTCGTAGAGAGTTATAAAGCAGGTATGTTTTATTCACTGGCGGGTGACAGGGTGGATTGCTCCAAAAGCCCTACGTGCCCTGACTCGTTTACAAAGGCATTATTTAAAGTACACACACATACATATTCATTAAATTTAGGTTGGGTTAGGCTAATTAGTTCCAAGAAATCTTGTAAGTTCACTCCCATTCGTGCTTGTGCACTGCCTCCTGGTGGTGCTTGTAGATTTTATTAGCACCCTGCATCACTATAAACTTTTCACCTTTTCTCCTTGCACATGCTCAGTAGCCCCTTGGATTCTTCCCAAACTGCTAGGCCAAACAAAGCCGGCTTTCTTCAGACTGCAGGTGTTGCATATCAGTTCCTTCTTATCTTACTCCAGACTGCTCACACACCAGGCACCGCAAGGCCTTTGCTGATAGTGTGGAATAGCTTGTTAGTTATTGTAAAAGTTTCCCACTTAACACAGACAAAACGATCTAAACTTGAAGTTTCCCACTTAACACAGAGACAAAACAAACTAAACTTATTTTCTAAAATCTAACTTTTAATACAGAAAAAATGAACTTAAAGTAATTTTCTAAAATCTAACTATATTTTATATGTTCGCTATCAATTCCCCCATGTCTTTTATCCTAGGCAAACTCGTTTGCCTTAAACACGATCGATTTCTCAAAGTGGAACTGGATAATACTTTGCTTGAAAGTTGCTTCTTAATGCATTCCCATGTGCCCTAAGTAGAAATGATAAAAATGTTAGTCGCTCTTGCATTCTCCATTTCCAAACAAACAGTATGGCAGATAAAACAAAGCTAATTAGTACTAATATTAAAAGAACAACAATGACGTGACACAACCTGTTTAGAATATCAGTTGCAGTAGGTTAGCATCCAAATAGCGCATCCCAGCAGTTGTGTTTTGCATCAGGGTTTTCTGTCCATTTTTCTGGGGCCTCTTTCAAGATTTTGATCAAATCTTGATGTCTCATCAATTGTTTTACCAATGCAAGATTCATTCCAATAGGTACAGGTGATAATTTGTGAAACATTGCATAGTTGGATTTTATCAACTGGTGGGATACAACTGGTGCTAAATAAGAAAAGTCACATCCAACACTTTTAACAAAATTACAAATATAAAAATTAGAATGATTCTCACTACCTACTATTATTTTGTCTATTGTCACAGAGTCACAAGCAGTTCTCAAACACACACAACCTTGGCCAGTATATACAAGCACTGTCTTTTGATTACTGCCTGGATGGATTTCCAAATGACAAATGCTTTGCTCAGTATTGAGGCAAATGTCCTGAGCGTCGATTGTATTACTTATGCAATAAATCCTTGTTGTTCTTGTGTGATGCAAGACTCTTAATTTACAGTTTGCCATTTCTCATTCATCATTCGAGCCCATACTCTATGTTCAAAGGGGTAGAGCACAGCTCCATTGTGGTTCAATCCTAATGCAATGCTGGGGTGGATTACGTATATTGAAGCATTACGTATGGTCAATACAAAGGTCATGGCCGTACTACTGATGGGGTCATAGGTGAACTTTACCAGAGTCCACCGGGATTGGAGCTCTCTACTCTGGAATGATGTATCCATGATGCTTGCTCCGTGTGTGTTGTCAATAAGACCTGGAATGGTCCTTCCCACTTTGGCTCCAAAGGTGAACCTGAAAGAGATCTGACATATACATAATCACCTGGCTCTATATTATGCATTGGTCCATCCAGGCCACGAGCACGGGTTCCCAAAACTAGCTTTTCTATTTCTCTAAGTTGTTTCTGTAAGCTTATCACATAGTTAGTTAATACTTCAGTACCAACTTGTGTTGATGTTCCCACTTGAGCCATATAGGGCCTTCCATACAGTACCTCAAAAGGGCTTAATCCTTCCTTAACCCTTGGTTTGGTTCTGATTCGTAACAAAGCTAGGAGTAGTGACTGAGGCCAAGTTAATCCAGCTTCTTGACCCAATTTTACAATCTGTAATTTAAGGAGGTGGTTCATCTTTTCCACCTGACCACTTGCCTGTGGCCTATAGGGGGTATGTGATTGCCAGTCTATTCCCAGAAGTCTACTGACTTGTTGTGTGATGTTGGCCACAAAATGAGGACCTCTATCTGAAGATATTACTGCTGGGACCCCAAATCTTGGTATAATTTAATGTAACAAAGCCTTAGTCATTTCTCTAGCTTTGTTTGGCAAGGAAATGCTTCTGGCCATCCTGAAAAGGTGTCAGTTAATACCAGCAAATATCAAAACCCCCCTTTCTTCAGAAGTTCTGTAAAATCACTTTGCCACCATTGCCCTGGGAAATTGTCCTTCCCTATTTGTCCTTGTTTAATCTCTCGGGCTACTTGAGGGTTATTTTGCAAACCAATGTCACATTGTTGTGTCACCACTGTGATGGTTGTGTACAAATTACGGGCAACAATGCATTTGCTCAGGTGTTTGTATAGGGCATCAACTCCCCAGTGAGTCTTTCTATGCTCCGCCATTATTATTGATAGTGGGCATTTTCAGTTTGTCTCTTTAAATTTTAAGCATTAGCACTTCTAGCTTCTTAGTCCCTGTAGTTCGCATGAAGAACATGCTAGGGAAGATCATCTGGGTTAGTCCTGACACAGGCAAAGGGATTGCTTTTGCCCAAGGACCTGGGTACACTTGGTGGGTAATGCAGAAGGATGGGGAAGTCCGATGTGTACCTCAAGGTGATTTGACTCTGGGTGAGAATAGTCAATAATTTCAACTGTATATAATAGTGGATGTCGTTACTACTGTGGTTGCTCTATGCCATGTCAAAGGGATTACAGTATGAATTGCCCCAAAATGGATGAAGAAGTGGACTTTGGTGAAAACCGAGCAAGGTGCAGCAGTGATGAAACCAGAGCTGGCTCCAGCAATCAGCACCCAATGATGTCATTAAGATTGACATCTTTGACCTACAGACCGTGAGCAGGGGCCGTACCTGATACACCAGTGCATCATCTCTAGTCAGCTCTCCAAGATACACCAGTCACAAGCTCTGGGTACAGCATGCAGCAATCCAAGACCACACACCAGGTTTTTTTTTCTCACCCTGAGAGACTGTTATGACAGATGAAGCCCAAAGTCATGGGTTAAATGAACTCAGTGGACGTTATAGAGTGATGGCCCATAGACTAAGGGAATTATATCTGTGCATTTATGTATGTATATATATAGATATAGCTCTACAACAAGACAAGACAGTGGTAGGAATTGTTTGGAAAGTGCAGGATCTGGGCATGACGTAGATGGTATAGAATAAGGGGTGGAAAATGTCCTGGGTTTGGTTAGGATAGAGTTAATTGTTCACAGGGAACTGAGAGGGGGGCAACTGGCCTGGGTGGCCAGGGCAGGTATTCTATACCACCTGAGGTATTCCATACCATGTGATGTCATGCTCAGTATCTAAACAGGGAAGTTCCGGGAGGAGGGGGATGCTGGGTACTTTAGTTCGTGAGCCAGTCCTGCAGTGTGCCATTTCATTCCATTTATTACTTTTCTACCTTGTATATTCTTTCATTAGTACTGTTGTTGTTTGGTGTTGTTTCTCCCTTCCTATTCCAGTAAATTGCTCGTGTCTCAATCCATGAGCTCCATTTGTTTATATTTTCTTCTTCCCATACCACCAGAGGGTGGGGCAGGCAGCGACCCTTCCTGGTTAAACCACATCAGTAGTCATAAATATGAGGATCTCTCAGTACACTCAGTTTATTCAATTGATATTAAAAAGTCAAACAAAATATTTTTCAACCATTACATTTCGGTCTTAAGGGCAAAAAGCCCACTCTTGTGTAACGTAGGAGGAAAAAGGGACTGCCTGATTCAAGGAAATAGGTCTGTTGATGAAATTTTTGCCTTTATGGAAATGACCCTCAAATTCTCTGAGTTCACAAAAGGTCAGTTGTATATTTTTTCCAGTGATCACATGAAATCTTGGCCTTTGAAAATAAGAGCATTCCTGTTAAAAAGAGTTGCTTAAACTGCAGAGCAATACTTGTAATATATTTTATTTTATTGGAGATGTCACTGTTGCTCATTGAGCAACTTCTTTGATAAATAGTACTAAAATTATGTAATTGGCTGAATACTTGTGATGGGTTGACCCTGGCTAGATGCTGGATACCCACCAAAGCCCACTCTATCATTCCCCCTCCTCAAATGGGTAGGGGGAGAAAATATAACAAAAAGCTCGTGGGTGAAGATAAGGACGGAGAGAGATCACTCACCAATTACTGGCACAGCCAAAACAGACTCGACTTGGGGGGAAAACAAATTTAATTTATTACCAATCAAAATCAGAGGATAATGAGAAGTAAAACCAAATCTCAAAACACCTCCCCCACCTCTCCCTTCTTCCCGGGCTTAATCTCTTTCCCGATTTTCCACCTCCTTCCCCCAGCGGCACAAGGGGAACAGGGAATGGGGTTGGGGTCAGTTCATCACACGTTGTTTCTGCCGCTCCTTCCTCCTCAGGGGGAGGACTCCTTCCCCCACAACAGTGTGAGGTCCCTCTTACGGGAGACAGTCCTCCACGAACTTCTCCAACCTGAGTCCTTCCCATGACTGACAGTTCTTCACGAACTGCTTTAGCATGGGTCCATTCCATGGGGTGCAGTCCTTCAGGAAGGGACTGCTCCAGCATGGGTCCCCCACAGGGTCACAAGTCCTGCCAGCAAACCTGCTCTGGCTTGGGCTCCTCTCTCCACGGGCTACAGGTCCTGACAGGATCCTGCTCCAGTGTGGGCTTCCCGTGGGGTCACAGCCTCCTTCAGGCATCCATCCACCTGCTCTGGCGTGGGGTCCTCCACGGGCTACAGGTGGCCATCTGCTCCACCATGGATGTCCATGGGCTGCAGAGGGACAGCCTGCCTTACCATGGTCTTCACCACAGGCTGCAGGGGAATCTCAGCTTTGGCGCCTGGAGCACCTCCTCCCCCTCCTTCTTCACTGACCTTGGTGTCTGCAGAGTTGTTTCTCTCTCATCTTCTCACTTCTCTCTCCAGCTGTAAAGTGTGCAGCTTTTTTTCTCTCTCTTCCTTTTTTTTTTCTTAATTATGTTATCACAGAGGCGTTACTGATTGGCTCAGCCTTGGCCAGCGGCGGGTCCCTTCTTGTAGCCGGCTGGCATTGGCTGTGTTGGGTCGGACATGGGGGAAACTTCTGGCAGCTTCTCTCACTGAAGCCACCCCATGTCCTTCCCCCGCTGCTACCAAAACCTTGCCATGCAAACCCAATACAATACTTCATGAGATCATTTGTTGAGCAAATCCATTGCATTTTGTTAATTAATATATTCATGAAATAGCGTAAGAGAAGCTCTACAATGAAGTCTTATTGTTGAGCAATAGATGAAATGGCTTAAATGAACAAAGCAGATGCATGGATTTTTTTATTAAAGGCAGTGAAAACATGAACTGAATTTCAAGTTTGGAAAGGTTTTGTTGACTCATCCTTTCTCCTCACCTCACCATTATTTTTCACTTCACTCTGCTTCTCAGTTTCGGTAAAAACATGCACAGATAAAATATGTAAAAGCTTTTAAGACTGCATATTCTCTTAGAAAACATAATACTTTCAGCCCTATTTTGAAAAATCAAAAAGCTCATCTAGATGACAGTTTTTCTCCATATAAGCCTTTTGCCAGACACGTTCATTTGTTCTCCTATCTCCTGCTTGTGTATTCAAGTAACTATCCACAGGGTTATTTTCTCTCCCTAAATATTTGAGCTCCACCTTGAAGGTAAAAACAATATAAAAATAGCTCAAAGAAAGGGAGGTGTTAGGGAAGATACCATCACAGATAAGTCAGGGAACCTCTCTTTCCCCCATAGGGATGCCTTTGGTTCCCCAACTCCTCTGGGGGGTGGTGTGGAGTCGCAGAAGAACTGAAGCAAGAGTTCGCTCTCGTTGTTCCTCGCCCTGGAAGGCTGCCTAAGGGAGTGTGTGTATTGAGATGTGGCTGAAAACAGCCACGAGTGTGGGTGTGCCAAGAAGTATCCTGGTTTACATCCTGTGTAGCTTGATTGTTTTGAAAATACAAATGTATAAATGCTAACCGTGTGAGAAGAATGGAGAGGAATAGAAAATCTTGCTAGCAGAGAAGCCTGGGGACAAGGGAATCATGGATTCTCACTAATAATAAAGAAGCAGCTTGCTTTACTCAGAAAAAGGCTCAGAGTCCTTTTTCTTCCCATCTCCATTTGCCTCACCACCCGTGCTGTAACTTTGGTTTTGCCAGCTTTCCTTTATTCACCACCCGAACAGATGGCCCCAGAATTACAGCCCCAATTTCCTTTAAGTCTTTTGGCTCTTTAACTCAACTAGTTTAACTCAGCATCTGTGATCTGCACTCCCCTGTCTGCTTTTTCCTGCTGCATCGTTTGTATAAGGGCTTGTGCATCCACCACCTCCTTGCCTTTTAAGTCCATATCAAATTCAAACTCAATCTCAGAGTTCAAGGATTCACAAGTGAGAAGTGCTTGCAAAGTCATCATAACCTGGTAGCCAGTGTTTCCTACCACCCTTGTTGCAAGGGAAGTTCAGTGCAATGGTATCTGCCTCAACTAGTCTATAAGAAGCTCAATCAAAAAAGGTAGTAAAATTATTAGGATAATTCATGTTGATTTTCCTTGACTTTGGAGCAGGCTGTTAAAATATCTTAGTGCACAGAATGAGACTGTCAAATTATATACATACAGTGGGTGCCATTAAAACAGAGCAAATATTGCTTGTTACCAAAAGCCAACATAAATCTTCCCATTTAATTTAATTGGCTTCCTATCAAAACCTTTCTGCAGTGTTTTCCATTTCAGTTACATACTACAAATACAGTCTCATCTTGAGAGGTATGGAGTACCTATTTCTTCCCACCAATACACATAAGACAGCAAAACTTTGCTCTCCTCCCTCCCCTCAATAGGAAAATTATGTGGAACAGTGGGAAAATTACATTATCAGAGGTAGCACTTTACACCAAACAAGTTCTGTTATTTAAGTCTACCTAACTGAAACAGCTCCTGCACAAAAAAAAAAGCCAACAAAAAACACAACACCTTATAATGAATATATTAAATGCAAATCCCTGTACTGATGGGTATATTTCTACACACCTTCCTCTATTTTCCATACAGATACGCACATTGTATAAGTTATTATTTTCCCCATGATGTCTTGTGCATAGAAAATGCAAAGCTCAGGCATTAATAATAATCAGAAAAACACCAAACCCAACAATAATAATAATTATGGAATCAATTTGACATGATAGCAATAATAACTGGTTTTGAAACCCTGCAAGTGTAAAAGTCTTGTTTGCTTTATGAGCCTTCACACAGTGTTAGTCTTAAAAATAAGAAATGTTCTTTCCAGCTCAGATTTCATAAAGAAAAAAATTACATCTTTAATTAAGATTTATGGCATTGAATAGGACTCAGCAAGGATAGAAAAACTGCTTCAGAGTGCAAAAAAATAACAGTTAAAAATGGGAAAATAAGATTAAGTGTCTTTAATTCTTACTGCCTTCTTTACAGAGTTTCTGATTAATATAGGCACTTATTGTCTTTAAAACAGCATTATTCTTGGCATAAAATGTTTATGGATCAAGATAAAACTTGTTTTGAGAAATAATAACACTGGCATGAATTGAAAGGACCTTACCTTTGGAGGAGAAAAAAAGTAAACATATATTTAGTTTAATGAAAAAATATACTTAAAGGCAAACACTTTTTTAGAAGAGAGAGAGTTTAATTATGAAAAATATGGTTTATACATATAATACTTATGAGAACAGGGTAATTTGCATCTCAGTAACATGAAGTTAAATTTAACTCTTAGTTCAGCCTTAAAATGGAGATAAGGATGACCCTTAAAAGGAGAATGAGATTTTGCAAGGAGCACCATTAACTATTTCTAGGCAACTGTGTTGCCTTGTGCAATGAAAAGCTAGGAAAGGTAAAATCCTTTTAGGGCTCACACTCCTAAGCACTTGGCACCTATTTCTGCAGATATAACTGCAGGAAGCAGTGGATGCTCATAACTACTGACAGTCAAACCCTGGGCTGAGTCTTTGAAATCATAGTCTTGATGGCACTGCCAGCTACAGCCAAAAATGGGTTGAAAATACAGAATTAAATACATGACCTCCTCATTATACCTTTCCCATATCCCAGATCCATGAGCCAATTTGAGGCAGAGACCTATGTGGTCTCAGGTGGTTCTGTTGCCCCGAGGGAAAAAAATCACATGAACATACTGTCACCTTTGTCAAAGTTTGGAGCTGGTCAGGGTTTTTATAAATTGGACTTACAGCCCAGCTTTGTCTCCTGTGAAGGAGAAAGAGTGACAAGTACTAGTATTTTTGCTGGGCCCTTGATCCTGCAGTATTTAGTATCATGAGGAACGGCATTCACTTGAATGATTACTCGCACAGCTGCATGCTAAGAGATGTGAACCTAAAACCTGGATTAAAATACAACTACCCTCAGCCAGAAAACATGGTTCAACATGATTGAACCAGGAGGACTAATGAGGTGCTAACCAATTCCTTTTGATCTTTGAACTGCAAGTGGTATTAAGGTACCCTCTAACATCTTACCTTGTTTCAGAAACATGGTTAGACCCCTTCATCTCAGGAATTGTTAACCATTCTGCAATGGGGTAAGATGATAACCTTGTTGTGACTGGGTTTTGGGATTGGGTTATTGTTATAACCCAATGGAGCTTGAGGGAAATGCAGAAAAATAAAACAGCAGCAAGCAGCATATTTTCTCCCATCTGGCAAAAGTGTGTTCCATTAAAAAGTATTATTTCATGCAAGTAATTAACATCTAACTTCAATGAAATGACACCATAAAATCCTAAGAAATAGACTACATTCTTTTATCACCTCTTTTCCTAACCAATAAAGGTGAAATACACTGGATACTCAGTTACTTGCCCCAGGAAAGAGAGACAGCTTGAACACTATTTTCTAGCCTAAGAATGAGACCCAAAAGAAGGAAGACCAATTCCCTGTGTAGATATCATCCCAAAGCCTTCAAAGCCTCAGCTAAGACGTCTGTCAGGTTTACATAGGAGATCAAGTCTCAAACCATCAAGATCCCAACACCATTCAACACTACCCTGGCAGGATTTTTAAAGGCCTTTTTGAATTTATTTAATCCAGGGGACAGTCTGTACTGAACCTCAGACAAAAATTCAGGGGTAGAGTGGCTCTGAAACTTCAGATATCCTTTTATTTGAAGCTGCATAGCCATGAAGAAAAAAAAACCAAAAAAAACCCATTCATTGTCACAGAGAGAATGCAATAATAGCCATTTAGACCAGTTAAGTCAGTCACTGAAAAGAGGGAAAGATACCCATCTCAAAATAATGTTACAGAGAGTAATATTATGCCCTGGTTTCTGCTGGGATAGGGCTAACTTTCTTCTCAGTAACTAGAACAGCACTATGTTTTGGATTTAGTATGGAATTTTGTATGATAAGAATATTGATAATATACTGATGTTTTTAGTTGTTGCTAAGAAATCAAGGACTTTTCAACTTCTCATGATTTGCTAGTGTGCAGATGCAGAAGAAGGTGGAGAGAGAGCATAGCAAGAGTGAGTGGTGAGGAACTGCACTGTGAATCACTCATTTGTATATTTGCTATTGTCATCATTCTTATTGTCATTATTATTTTTTAATTTTATTTCAATTATTAAATTGTTTTTATCTCAATCCGTGAGTGTATTGGGTCTGGCTGGGATGGAGTTGATTTTCCCTATGGCAGCCCTCAGAGTGCTGTGTTTTGTATTGGTGACTTGAGGGGTGTTGAGAACACACCAGTGTTTTGGTTACTGGTGAGAAGTGCTAGCACAGCACCAAGGCTGGCTCACCAACATTTCCCTCCCCCCAGTAGGCTGGGGGTGGGGAAGGTCTTGGGAGGGGACACAGCCAGGACAGGTGACCCAAATGGACCAAAGGGATATTCCATACCATATGACATCTGCTCAGAAATAAAAGCAAGGGGAATGGAGGGGGAAGGGGGGGCATTCATTACTTCTGTTTGTCCTCCAGGAACCACAACGCGTATGAAAACCCTGCTTCCTGGGAAGTGGCCAAACATGGCCTGCTGATGGGAAGTAGAGCGTAAATATTTTGTTCTTTTGCTTCTGCTTGTACAGCTTTGCTTTGCTTCTATTAAACTGCCTTTGTCTCGACCCACGAGTTTGGGTTTTTTTTGTCTCTCAGACACAGGCACACATGCTGAAATTTGCAGTGCTGTGGTAGGTTGACCCTGGCTAGATGCTGGATGCCCACCAAAGCCCACTCTATCACCCTCCTCCTCAGCAGGATGGGGAGGGGAGAAAATAAGATGGAAAAAAAAAAAAACAAACTCGTGGGTCGAGACAAAGGCAGTTTAATAGAAGCAAAGCAAAGATTTTGGGTCAGCTGTCCTGTCTGTGTCCCCTCCCAAGACCTTCCCCACCCCCAGCCTACTGGGGGGAAATGTTGGAGAGACAGCCTTGGTGCTGTGCTAGCACTGCTCACCAGTAACCAAAACACTGGTGTGTTCTCAAAACCCCTTGAGCCACCAATACAAAACACAGCACTCTGAGGGCTGCCACAGGGAAAATCAACTCCATCCTAGCCAGACCCAATACACCACACCAAAAGCCCATCAGTACCCCTTTGGGTCTTTGAAGTACCCTCTCCTGAGATAGTCGATGCCAAGGATGCAAGGGGCTTCTGGGCCAGTCACAATGGGATGCTTTTCCCATTTGTCTCCTGTCAAGCTCACCTCAGCCTCCAACACAGACAATTCCTGGCAACCCCCTGTCACTCCGGAGATCCAGATGGGTTCTGTGCCCTTGTATCGTGATGGCACCAACATACACTGTGCACCAGTGTCAACCAGGGCCTTATACTTTGTTGTAGATCACTAAAGAGATATTGTACAATCACGGGCTTTTAGCAGAAAGCAGTGAGGGTATTGAAATGGCTTAGGCTGCAGCATTAGGCCCTTGACATAAGTGAAGTCTCCAAGATGCTTACTTTCTCTTGAGAACTTCAGACAAAACAACCTTAACTAAGCTGGGAAAATAGAAGGGAGTAGCTGGGAGCTGGTAACCGCGAAGTAGGGAGTATTCTGTTGACGTCCTTGGACATGAACAGAGCAACACCACCTGTTATAACAAAGAGAAAGTTCCCAGGAAAACTAATGAGCCAATCAGTGTGGGTCTTTGGGAATATGCATGAGCTTAATTAGCCGCTGTATATAAGGAGCATATATGTAATCAATAAACGGAAGCCTACGGAAGCCTGCTGAAATCTGCTGATCATCGCTTATCGAGCTGTCCGGGTTTTCACTCCGTCGCGACAATACTTTTGTGGACCAGATGTGCCAGGCCATCAGATCCACACAGTCCAATATACACAATCGTCCATTTCCTCCTCCTGGCTGAAGGCAGGGACCCTCTACTCTTGTTCTTCATCAGAGTATTCACTGTCTGACCTTTGCAGTGCCAGACCAGAAGTCCCCTCACCAGGGTCAAGGGAGGTGATTTCAGTTCTTATATGTCTGGAAGATTGCCGATTGCCTTCCTGGATGTCAGCAGCAACTACACTGACAGCCTTCTTAGGTGGTCCTTTCTTGACGGCTGTCTTCCCCCTCAGTTCACGTACACAGGCCTTCAGTTTAAAGGTAGGTTCACCATCCCACTTCTTTATGTCCTCCCCCTGGTCATGCAAAAAGAACCAGAGTGCACCACGTGGCATACGTCGTGGGCTCCCTTTGCCTCTGACTGGGGCAGGAGAAGATTGACTCCTTGGGATGCCTTTGACAGCCACGGTGCTGGCCCGTAGGGACGAGGAGGTACAGAGATTCTCTTTGAAGTTTTGAAGCCATGAAGACACTCTTTCCACACTTGGTGTCTCCACATCAGGGGAATACATTGCCGCCAAGCTGTTAGCATATGGCATTGGGGCACCTTGGATTACCTTCCTCCACATGGCCCGTGTGTACAGGACATCCTCTGGATCTCTGGAGGCCTCATCATTGTCAGGATCACTGTAAATGACTTCCAGCACTGCTAGTTCTTTCAGATACTGGATACCTTCATCTGCCGGAGTCCAGGGAGTTCATAAGGTCATCTTTGAATGGGTATCTAGCTTTCACACTGGAGAGGAGCCATCTCCAGAGACTGCAAATTGCTGCCTCTCTTCCAATTCCTCTCTCAATCCCACGGTTTCTAGCCAGCGATCCCAGCTGCTGGGCTTCCCTTCCTTCCAGTTGCTGGCTGTCAGCCCCATTATCCCAGCATTGGAGCAGCCAGGCAGCAACCCGCTCACCTGGCTGGCAGCTGTAATCTTTCCACGTGTCTCGAAGCTCTGATGAGGTCAGGGACCGGGTAGTTTCTGCTTCTTGTTTTAGTTCTCTCACTCCTTCACACACAGAATCACAGAATCACAGAATGTCAGGGATTGGACGGGACCTCGAAAGATCATCTTGTCCAATCCCCCTGCAGGAGCAGGAACACCTAGATGAGTTCACACAGGAAGGCATCCAGGCGAGTCTTGAATGTCTCCAGAGAAGGAGACTCCACAGCCGCCCTGGGCAGCCTGTTCCTCCAAGTTCCTCATTGAAGGACTGGATTCTTGATTCTCTTCTTCTGCCCTAACTAATCAATGATATCGTCCAGTGATTCTACTTGTTCACTGTTTCTTTTTCACCACTGGGGCGATTGCTGTAGTTGTTATTGTTTGGATCCCTGTCTCAACCATGGTGACCTCAGATGTGGTCTGGGTCCCTGCCTCAACCACAGTCCTCTGAGAGTACTGAACTGTGGCTCGATAGGCACAGGCCAGGCCCCAGTACAGTGCTAGAAGCTGCTGGTTCTCATTGGGATAGGCCAGGCACCCTTCCATCAAGTGACGCGCTAGTTTGCCAGGGTTGTGTGCTTCTTCGGGTGTAAAATCCCAGGCTATGAGAGGTGATAACCATCCTAGGAACCTGCCCAAATCCTTCCACACACCCTGCCACCCAGGGACCGGCCGCTTCAGGGCACTTTTCAGTATTTCATCACCCAAAAGTCACCTTCTCTTTCACCAGGACGAGACTATATTCCACAAAAACCATAATATTCCAACAGTATTAGTTAGTAGTAATAAACAGCTCACATAAGGGGGGACAAGGACCTCAGGAGCTTGCATAATAAAGCCATCTACATTAACTCCAGGTAGGGAAAGGGAGATGTATTCCCTTGTCTCCTCCACAAGATAGCTCCCCCAGCACAGTAAGGCCATCAGTGCCAGGATTAAGCACATAGTCACTATTTGTACCAGCACATTCCCGAGTTCCTTCATCCTCCCCACAGAATAGCTCCTCCAGCACAGCAAAGCTACGAATGTCAGCATGAAGCCCATAGCTGTTCCTGTTATCAACATGTTCCCAAACTGAGAAGAAACAGAGATAAGCAATGCTACCAGCAGAGAGAAAAAAAAAACAACTCAGTGACCCACACAGGAGCTCACTGCTTAATAACCACTGCAGCTAAAGCACGCTAAATGTAAAACTGCTGTTGTCTCGAGCCGCACGTTGGGCGCCAAAAAAGACTGTGGTGGGTTGACCCTGGCTAGATGCTGGATGCCCACCAAAGCCCACTCTATCACACCCCTCCTTCCCAACAAGGTGCGGAGGGGAGAAAATAATATGGAACACAAAAAAACAAACTCGGGGGTCGAGACAAAGGCAGTTTAATAGAAGCAAAGCAAAGCTGCACGAGCAGAAGCAAAAGAACAAAATATTTACTCTCTACTTCCCATCAGCAGGTGATGTTTGGCCACTTCCCGGGAAGCAGGGTTTTCATACGCGTTGTGGTTCCCGGAGGACAAAACGGAAGTAACGAATGCTCCCCCTTCCCCCTCCGTTCTCCTTGCTTTTATTTCTGAGCAGACGTCATATGGTATGGAATATCCCTTTGGTCCGTTTGGGTCACCTGTCCTGGCTGTGTCCCCTCCCAAGACCTTCCCCACCCCCCGCCTACTGGGGGGAGGGAAATGTTGGAGAGACAGCCTTGGTGCTGTGCTAGCACTGCTCAGCAGTGACCAAAACACTGGTGTGTTCTCAACACCCCTCGAGTCACCAATACAAAACACAGCACTCTGAGGGCTGCCATGGGGAAAATCAACTCCATCCCAGCCAGACCCAATACATGTGCCCATACTGAGTGAGATTAATTAGATCAAACTTTAGCAGAGGCAGAGGTAAGACTGACCTCATGGACTAAGTAAGTCCCTCAAAATGAGATGTACACAATTTCAGAGCTCAGTTTTGTTATCCATAGACATGGCATCTGAGATGTCCCACCAGGTTTTTATGGGCTGTTCCAGAAGGGCAGAAATCCTGTGCTATATCCTTCAGGCCCTTGGAGATAGCCCAGACACTGACATATCAAAAAGGATTAGAAATCCATATGTGGCTAACAATCGGGATCACTGTCACTACTTTTACAATAATAAATATACAGTCTGAACTCTGTATATGCAAATCCTTTCATTGTTTGGGGCTTTTTAATGTGTGGTTGGTAGGGTTTTTTAACCAGAATTTTCATTCCATGGGCAATTCTGAAAAGATAGTTTTCTATCTTTTCTTCTGAGTCAGAACTAATTTGAAAAAACTTTGCTTCCTTGGACAGGAAATGTGTTTTCTTACCAGCTCTATTGAGTATAAAGCTACTGATGGATGTAGTTAACAAGGTATTTCACACAAGAAAAACAACCGAAGTTCCAAAGTGAAAATGTAAGAGCTTTTGTTGTGTTTTTATATACCACAGGTGCTCCTGTAAGAGCAAGAGTAAGTTTAAAAGAAGAAGAAAAGCAAATAAAGAACACTAAATATTGGATGCAAGGCATCTGGAGAAAAGATGAGCCAGAAATAGTATCCACAATTCAAACTAAAGGATGCAGTGTTCCTGGGGAACCAGTCCTGAGGATGATGTAAAAGCCAAGCTTTGTAAATCTTTGTAGCTTGCACTGTTCTTTCTGCTTCTCATGAAGCTACATTCCTGCCTGAGCCTGGGGTAAATACTGCTGTGACCAGCAACAGTGTCTCTCCTGAAGGGGACAAGCTGGTGGTGCAGCTGCACAATGGGTTGATGATAATCTGGGTGAAACACTTTTCTGTTTTATGCAGTAGACACTTCCCATCAAAAAAGCCTTGGCACTGTCCATGTGTTGAAAGATGATGCTCAAAAGCACATCAGCCAAACCTCGGGAGATATGGGATTAGGTGCATCATAATTGCACAGTTGTAATGTAACAGGTAACCAAGGACCCCTTCAACCTCACAAGCAACACAGGGTAGAGGGCAAACGCAATTCAGCAGGATTTTCCCCAGATGTGAATTTAGCAACAGCACATCATTAAACACCCATGGATAAGTATAATTGCATGTGACTATGTGTAGATGTGCAGCAACAAATCCATGGCTACCTCAGTTTTCATAGCTGTATTAACGAGCAGGATCTCAGAGGTGATGGGTACGGCTCTGCTTCTGCTCCAAATATCTCAGCTCTGGATGTTGAAAAGGGGTGTGAGGAAAGAGGAGATATTGGCACATGACATGGAAGTCACTCAACATCTCTGGAACATGAACATCTGTTGAAGAACTCCAATAAACAAGTTTTTGTGTTTGATTCATGGTTATGGATAAATCATATAGGATGTGAGATAACCTGGAGGCTGGACCATCCCACACTCACCAGATCAGGAAATAATAACATTCCTTCTGCCTTCATAACCTTAATCCTGCCCTTAAGAGGATGGCTGCCATTCCAATGGCTTTCATCAAATGAATACATATTTTCATTGTAAATCCTGTTATAAGATTATTTTTTTCTGTGGCTAAAGGTCAGAGTATATTCTGGCAGACACAGGATTATGAGAAACAATGGTGCAAGTAACAGATGCAGCGAATACCTAATCAGTAAATTAAGGATAAAAAAATCCTAGTCTTTCTTATGTGGGAATGATTCCTACCGCAGTCCAAAGCCACAATGGTCCCTTTGCAATCAATAGAGAAATACTCACAATAAAAACAATAGAAATGACTAGCAAAGACTAATGAAATGGTGCAAAGCCCTGAAATCGTGGTCTATTTGTCACTAACCTGGAACAGCCAGGAAGAGACTCTAGGCTTAAAACAACTCCTTTTTCTTGAGTCATTTGCACCCATAAGAAATTCCACCCTTCCTCCCACAGGATCAGGCTGCATGGTATCATATGTTTGTCACTTCCAAGATGGATTACTGCAGCTCCTGGCATTTGGTGATAAATGAGAAAACAATGTACAGGGTACAGCTGATACAAACCACTTGTCCCCACTTCCTGCAGGGGTGAAGCAACTCTGAGTACATGAAGCCCACGTACCAGCCCCCCCACTCTAGTTTTCTATGCCAGTTTAACATCTTGATCCTAATTAGATCCTGGTGACATTTTGCCAACTAATACATACAAATCCTAAAAACAACAAAAAAACCCAGATTCATATCTATTGAAACTATGTGTGAATTCATATTTCATTCATTTAGTTGCTTTGATTGCTTTGGTCAGAAAAGGCTCACCTCTTCAAGTAAAAATATCTTATTTTCACATTCTGTAATTCACATATTTATGTAAAATTAAGAAATTATAACAAAAAGAAACACATTGAATTCAATCTAATTTTTTTCTCCCAGTTTACCATTTTGGTGGGAAAAAGAGCAAGAAAAAAAATAATAGCTGAATAACCTCAAAGAAAAACACTCATATTATTTTGAGAGGTTTGGCTAGCAGATCAAGAAGTTGATTGTTTACAAAGCTGTAATGCAAACATAGAATACAGATCGTTCATTAAAAACAGATACGTTAAGGAGAAACTCACAAGTTTTTAACTTTTTACAGTGCATATCCCTATAGAGGTCTAAGTCAGAAAAAAAATCAAGTCCTACTTTTCTTCTTGATATGTCTGAGCTGTAAAATGCCTCTTATAAAGTGTGAGGGGAAGACCTATTATGAAATAAGGGTTCTGCTCACCCCACTGTGGCTTCAACTGGACAGCAGATCAGAACAAAGAACCTCAGTTTTGGGCTCTGTACTTGGATTAACTTCAGTTAGGCTGGATTTACACTGCGAATCAGCTCAAAGGAAAGAGACAACTGGAGTTTAGGTTGTAACAACCTGTGTGAGCAGACACAGGCAGGACGCAGGAACAACCACAACCATGGATAAAATACAAAAAGCAAATTTATTCTCGTTACCTCACGAACAGGTGTATCTCCGCAGCAGCGCCTGGGGCAGAGGCACGTAAGCAGTAATGCAGGCACCCCGGAGCTGGATCCTTGCTAGAGTGAGAGCGAGAGATTCCAAACCTGCCTCTCTTGTCTGTATATTAAGGATTTCTTTACAGGCAGTAGTTTTCCATTGTGCTTTGATCTTTCTCACAGCAGGATAGGAATCTCAGGCATGTCTAGTGTGAGAAGGATAACACATGGACTCCACACGATTCAATGTGAATCCCACTGGAGACATTTATTATCGGTTACGCGGTCACTTATATACTCTTAAGCTGCTAGCACACACACACACACATAAACAACTCTTAATTAGCTAAAAGCTACTGTTCACACACCTGGTTACAATACTTGATTGGATAATTCCACCTGTTCATGAGCCATTCCTTATCTTGTCTCATACATTCTTTGCTGATCAGTGTACTTTGTTTTTATTTTTCACTCAAAGTCAGGAATTAATTGCTCAAGGCTGAAGCCGCCTGTAGCTTCGTCTCTTAAAGGACCAACAGTCTAGGGTGCTCCTGAGTCTATCACAGGCCTATGTTATCTAAATGCAGATGCTCTACTTGTCAAGCACTAAACAATAATTAATAGTGTGATATATGTGCTTTTCAACACCCCAAGTGCAAGTGTCTTGAGCGTGTTTACAGTCCTCCTCGCCAATCTTCTGCTATAATCCCACACAACCTTATGTTTAATGTAAGAAAAACACATTTGTACATCTAGGACTAGTCCATGTCTCCTCATACCTGATCTCTCTTTGGATCTGGATCTTGTCTATGTTGTGCTGGAGATTGCTGAGCTCCTGGCTGAGGGATATCTCCTCCTTTCCCTTGGAAGATCCCATATTCTTTAGATGAGCATTGCCACAGGTGAAGGCCATATCTGGTGGTCAACCATCCTGACAAAAGACCTAATAGCAGATTCTGTGACCTGCTAAAGAGACTTCAGGAAAACTGACCCCTAAGGAAAATTATTGAGGACCTCGGAAGCAACCCCAGCAAATTCAGCTTTAAGTTTGAGCAGAAAGAAAGCAGAGCGGCAAAAAGGATTGAAATGCACCACTGAGATGCCTGAAAGCCATTCAGTGATAAATCTCCACTTCTCTTAGCTGGCCATATTATAGCAGGAAGGGGATTTTTTTGTTTGTTTGGGTTTTTTTGCTCTTGCCTGTGTCTGCCCAAGAGGTTTCAAAGCTGTCCTCTTAGATCTGGCGCTTGCTGCATAGACTGTGTCAGCAGGTGGCAGAGGTGACAGTGGTGACCTATTCCAGTCCCTCTGAGGTCTATTTTTCTATGACTCCTACACACTCCACATAGGGCTCAGATGGAAACTTCTCTAGAGACAAACTGATGCTAGGAGCAGCTGCCAGCTTATTAAGCAGTTTGTCACGCCAAGAGCGTGACACTGCAACACTGAAAGCGCCCCCGGCTGCTGGTAGCCTTTGCAGAGGTGTCCCTTTGAACATCCCCATCTCTAAGAGGGCTGAAAACAGCCTTTTTTTTCCCCTGGGCCCTTGTTTTCTCCTGATGAGAATGTCTGATGAGCACTCTTTCTGTGCTTGCTTCGTACTAAATGCAAGCCTGTTGCTGCCTGGCTAAAAGCTCTGTTCCAAGAGCTTTTAGCCAGGCAGCAACACTTCACTCCGGAGTTCACTGGTGCAATTGCTCGTGTTTTAGCCAGGATGGTTCCTTACACATGAATGCTCCAGCTCTCTGCAGCCAAGGCACAAAAAAGAAATCAAGGGAGACTGCTGAGAGGTCCCTGGCCCTGGAGTTTGCCTTCCATGCTGGACCAAGGATGGATTTCCCTGAATTGCTGCAAAAATCCCAGCACCACCACCAGTTTCTGAGCTTACTGAGAATCACGAATTTATTACTGCAATGTGCCTTTCAGAAGGATTTCTACTGCTGGCTGCTGAGTTTGTTAGATTTTTTGTTGAATTTTTTTTTTTTTTCCCCACAGAAAAGATTTCCAGTATTGCTGGGGAGGTTGTTTCTTGAAAGGTTTGTTATGGTAAGAATTGGCTGCAGCTGGAGTTAGAGCACCTAAAATCAACTATAATAGAAATAAACAAATACTGTAACTCTAGCCATGTGACAAAGTAAGCTTAGGATAGAAGATGCAATGATTTGACCTTAGACTACTCTCTTCAGCAAACTCTAAGCACTGACCAAAGTCATCCCCATGGACTTTGCATGAGACTCCCCATTGTTTTGTGGGATCTTCACCCTCTCCCCACCAAACTTTTAAAGGACTGAATGCTGCCCCAGCTAGCCAGATGTGGACTTGTCAGTGTTAGGTTTACGGTTGAACTCGATGACCTTAAAGGTCTTTTACAACCAAAACAATTCTATAATTATATAATTCTATGTGCCTGTGTTTGAGACACTCACCATCAGGAACTCATGTTTGCATATGCTCTGATGAATTAGCACTTTTCTGATGCTTTGGTCTCAGTGGGAACTTCATTAAAATATTTTCTGTGATATATCCCCTGCCCCCATCCACATACCTGATTAGGCAAGCAGAGAGCACTTCAGGTTTTTTAACAGACATCCACTGAATATATGAACTAGCCTAAAAGCATTTTGGAGACTGTACAGGTCTTAATATTAAGTTCCATGGGCAAAGTTCTCATCTTTTTGACGTATTTGGCCCTTCTCTTGATATCCTTTGCCAAAAGTTATTATTCATCTAAAATACCTTCATCTCCACAAGGCTGTATAATCAATATTGCCAGGTACTACAGAGGATAAAAATGGATAATAGCTTCTAGGACTGTGCTAAAGTCCACGAGGTCACTATTGAAATAAGTCCTGATTTGGTAAAAACAAGGGCTCTGCTTTGGATTTGCCAGGTTTGTTAAGATGAAAAGTGTGATGTCCATGTAAAATTGTTTTAAGTGATCTCTGGATCATATTGATCATAAATCATTTGTCATGTGGACTTGCTGAAGGCACAAGACACCTCCCAGAGACCAAGGAGGCAATGCCACACACATAACCAGACAACAAAGCATATGTGACAACTGCCTGATAAATTAATTCCTCCTATTCTTCTTCATCGCAATGATGACAAAAGATGCACATCTCCAGGGAATGAGCTCTCCACCTTGCCTGACCCATCTGACAATCATAGGACTCAAATAAAAGCCAACTTGCAACTAAAGGTTTTAGGAAATCAGGCATGGAAGACTCAAGTGAAAGATTTCATTTTGCAGAGCAAAAATAAAACACATTCCTCCTCCTGGAACAGGCACATGGTTCCTCATGCACTCACAAGCACACATATATATATATCTCTGTTGCACACCTAAAACATGAAAAGCTATCACATAAAATGTTGTAAATCATTGAAATGGCTTAGGCCCCTTGACATAAATCAGAGAGGATTAGCAGAGATCTTCAGGAGGCCTCTTCTCCTTGAGAACTTTAGACAAAACAATTCTAATCAAGCTGGGAAAAAAGGGAGTATTCTGTTTTTGCCCTTTGAAGTTCAACTGAACAAACACCAGCTGTTGTGACAAAGAGAAAGTTCTCAGGAGAATGAATAAGCCAATCAGTGTGGATTTTTAAGAATGTATGTGGGCTTGGTTAACAGATTGTATATAAGAGGCATGTGTGTGATCAATAAATGGGGAAGTCTGATGATTCTCATATTGAGCGTCCGGATTTTTCCCCCCGTCGCAACAATAAAATGCTGTATTTTTGTCAGCCATCCCTATACCTTGCAAACCACTTTATATAGGTAATCAACTTTACACTGCACGAAGCTCCACACTTCCAGATGATAGTGTCATTTCCATGGTAACTAAAATACCTCAAAAGCAAAAGAACAGATGGGGATTGGATAAAAAAACAATATAAGGACCAAAAGTGAAAATATGTAGTGTAAGAAAAAATATTAAGCTGTGGACAGCTATTAGGTTTATTATCACTTGCAAAGGGAGACCTTGATAAACTCAGTCATGGCTCTGCCGTAAGGATTGACATAGTCAAATCAGTTGTGTGAAAATACCAATTTTACAGCAGCCCATATTCCCTCTCACTTTCCTTTAGACAAATTTCAAAAAATAATTATCCTTGCTCCCTTAATGACTTGTTTTGGTTTAAGGACAGCAGCAGCCAAAACAGGCAAAAAGAATGTAACTGGTTATATGCTTGACTGCCCATTGCACGTCTTCAAGATCAAAGTCTCCAAGAGAGAGCAAGGAGTATGTGGGTGTTCCCAACACAGGCTGAAGTAGCCAGAGGAGCAAAACTGCACATATGCAACCTGTAGCCCACTACATCCCACTAACGTGTATCTGTCTCCCATACTTTGGATTTACATGTGCCATTATATGAAGGATGTGCTGGCAATTCAGCAGCAATTTGGAACATCTTTAAAACTGGGTTAATAGTTATGACACAGTCTTTGCTTGACTTCCTCTGGAATTAGTCCATCTTTGTGGATTGCTGTCAATCAGAAGGAAAACTTGCAATTTGCATAGTACAATTTGTTCTGTTTCAGCTTTCTAAGACTGAGCAAGGCAAGTGTGGTTTTGCAGCAGATGTGATGGAGAGAAAAAAAAGATATTTTTTAGCTTGCTCTCACTAGAAGTTTTCTACTCTATATTATATAATTTATTTGAGATGCAGAGTTTCGTCAAAGTCAAAAAAGTTAAAAATGTATCCTGCTACCTAAACTCCTTGCAGCTTAAACTGGAAAGAGCTGATATAAACTCCGGAGCGAGGAAAACTCATCTGTGAGTTGGGAGAGGAATCTAGGGTATGACAAACATGTATTCAAGCCCTCCTGACCAAGGCTCCTGTTGCGATCCAATGTAAATAATTTTCATTTTTTTATTCCTCACCTCCTTGCCTGTTGTGGTGGGTTGACCCTGGCTAGAGACCGGATGCCCACCAAAGCCCACTCTATCACTCCCCCTCCTCAAATGGGCAGGGAGAGAAAATTATAACAAAAAGCTCGTGGGTGGAGATAAGGACGGAGAGAGATCACTCACCAATTACTGGCACGGGCAAAACAGACTCGACTTGGGGGAAAAAAACAAATTTACTTTATTACAAATCAAAATCAGAGGAGAATGAGAAGTAAAACCAAATCTTAAAACACCTCCCCCATCCCTCCCTTCTTCCCGGGCTTAATCTCTTTCCCGATTTTCCACCTCCTCCCCCCAGCAGCACAGGGGGACAGGGAATGGGGTTAGGGTCAGTTCATCACACGGTGTTTCTGCCGCTGCTTCCTCCTCAGGGGGAGGTCTCCTTCCCCCGCACCAGCGTGGGGTCCCTCTCACGGGAGACAGTCCTCCACCAACTGCTCCAACGTGAGTCCTTCCCATGACTGACAGCTCTTCACGAACTGCTCCAGTCTGGGTCCATTCCATGGTGTGCAGTCCTTCGAGGAAGGGACTGCTCCAGCGCGAGTCCCCCACGGGGTCACAAGTCCTGCCAGAAAACCTGCTCCGGTGTGGGCTCCTCTCTCCACGGGCTACAGGTCCTGACAGGAACCTGCTCCAGCGCGGGCTTCCCGCGGGGTCACAGCCTCCTTCGGGCATCCACCTGCTCCGGCGTGGGGTCCTCCACGGGCTACAGGTGGTCATCTGCTCCACCATGGACCTCCATGGGCTGCAGGGGGACAGCCTGCTTCACCATGGTCTTCACCACAGGTTGCAGGGGAATCGCTGCTCCGGCGCCGGAGCCCATCCTCCCCCCTCCTTCTTCACTGACCTTGGTGTCTGCAGAGTTGTTTTTTCTTACATCTTCTCACTCCTCTCTCTAGCTGCAAAGTGTGCAGCTTTTTTTTTCTCCCTTCCTTTTTTTTTTCTTAATTATGTTATCACAGAGGCGTTACTGATTGGCTCGGCCTTGGCCAGCGGCGGGTCCCTTCTTGTAGCCGGCTGGCATTGGCTGTGTCGGGTCGGACATGGGGGAAGCTTCTGGCAGCTTTTCCCACAGAAGCCACCCCATGTCCCTTCCCCCACTGCTACCAAAAACCCTGCCATGCAAACCCAATACACCTGTAAAATAGGAGCACTAGAGTCCCCTCAAGTCCTGCAGATTATGAGTATAAATGTTTTTCTACCAGACTATGAGCTGCTCAGATCCTGCTATAATCAAGGGCCAAATTAGCACCTAAGGTAGCTGCATCCTGTTCTCAATTTTTTTGTTGTCAGTGACTTTTTACCACCCATGCTGTTAGTCTGCATTTCACTCCTAATGAACAACAGGACTCCACGAGTCTCTCTCAATTACACATGATGCTGCATTAGCACAGTGTTGTGCAGTTGGAGCAACAAATGATTCATCAATTAATATTTTAAAGCACAACCAAAAAAGAAAAAAACCCCATAAAACTGTATTTGTGTATTAAATTTTACTGACACAAGGAATGCTTTTGGTGCTGATGATTTATTTCTGACTTTCTTCTCCTTTCTTTTCCAAAATCTAAATATCGAGCTGCAAATCTTTGCGCTTTTGAGCCTCTCCCCAGCCTAAGTGCTGCAGTAGCCGTTGCGGACAGACACGGACATCCCTGCGCTCTCAGCCGGGTGCGCGATCTGCCGGCAGGGGGCGCTGCTTCATGGCTATTCAACCAAAACTACCTAAAACTGAAAAAATGAAAGAGGTTGGTGGGGAAAAGGGCAAAAAAAAAAGATGCTATGGTGCAAGAGGCAAGGGAGTACTATAGCTATGCGGCAAAACCCACCAGTGTCAGCCCCAGGCACTCACATAGTTTGAAGTATTTTTTCCAAATATAACTCACTGATAGAGAAACTCTGCAATAAGAAAAGATTGATAAATGATCAAAGTGTGAATTAAAAAGTTGCACTGCTCATTCCCTGGAGCATGAAGAATCAAAGCTGTCGATTTTGCAGACCAAGCATTTCTTACCTGGTTTTCCCTTAGATTGGGGAACGAGTGTCACTCAGGCTGACGCCTGGTTCTGCTCTCCGTGACTCGGGGGATATTTGCACCACCTGATGCCAAGGCTGACTATGACCATAGGGATGTCATGGAATGATAATGAACAAAGAAAAGTCAGAAAAGGCAGAATTAAGTATCCTGAGGCTCTGCTGTAGACCTGGCACTGATAAATATAATGTTTTCTACTGGGTGTGCTACCAATTACTGTGGTAGAGGCTCGAGCGTCCCACAAGCACATTGACCAACCTGATGCCATCAACTGCCTGGCTGGGAAAGGTGATATCCCTTACATGAAATCCAACACAGATGACAGAGGCTTAATATCAGCAGTGATTCTTGCTGAATCTTGCACCCTGGCCTTTTAGGTTCTCCTGCACACAGTGCATGAGCTGGCAGAGGTTCATTCATACACATGATGCCAAACATCCCAAAGTATGTTTGCAAACTATTATTCAGATAGAGCTTCACACCAAAATGCATTGCATCTTGTTCCTCATGTTTCCATCTTCAAAAATTTCACGTGTCCCAAAACAACAATAAATAATTTAAACACATAAAGCATCCCTGTGTCAAGTTTCATAAAGCCCTGGGAGGAAAGGAACAGCTAAGATGATTTACGTTTTAGATAAAGAAGGTGCATAGATACTGAGAACTGGATATTCTCCATATGGATATTATCTATGAATGGATCCATTGCCATATGAAGGATTTTATGCGTTACTAATAACATGTGAGCATGCTTATTTTTTATCTCCAAATAATTTCTGAGGCCAACCTCAGCTCACCTGTGAAATGCACCCTCTGACTGCTAACGTTATCTCATAGTCTGTTTCCTACTGTGGTGGGAAAAGACTTAACTGCAAAGTTCAAGCAAAAGACAATTTAGGCTACAAACAGAAGTTCAAATTAATGTATTGTTAAATGGCCACTTCCATTCAAATTCACCCCAAATGACAGACTTATTTAGATTCCAGAGCCAATCCAAATTTTTATCCATATCCACGAGGTTTCCCTGAGTGGGGATATGTGGTAAAGGCAAACGGGTAGTCACATGAGAAAAGTTAAGCATGTGAGTAAAACCTTGTATCATCTTATAGATCACATTGTCTGGTTCAATATGATTCACATTTGAGAAACCATTAACATGTTACTCAAAAGCCTGAGGCTGTCTGTTCTGTATCCTAGATTGTCTACTTATGCCTATGGTTATTATAGGACTAACAACCATTATTACAAAAAACCTTACAATTACGGTCATAGTATAGCGCTATTATTAAAACTTAGATTTGCAAACAATTATCCCTATCAACAAACATACAAAAATCAAAAGACCAAAATGCCTGATCCACACTCCAGGTTTGTGTATCTTGTCAATTCCTCCCAGGTACAGTTCACACTTCAGATCATAGAATCATAGAAGGGTTAGGGTTTCCAATTAGAGAGGACTGGAAGGGGGGAGTGGAGAAGAAAAGTGTAGTAGTTAGTAAAACCCAGAACTGACAGTTGGATATGCCAATAAGACATTCCATAGCATATTACGGCATGTTTAGTATATTAACCGGGGCTGACCGGAATGAGGGTAATTCTCTCAGGAATTGCTTGGGCTTGCTTTTCCAGGATTGCGATTTTGGTTTCAGGGTTCCTTTTTGCTCCTCCAGGATCATTATCAGTTGGTGGTGAGCAATTGTGCTGTGCATCACTCATATATATATATAGCTGTGCATTTGGTTTGTGTGGCAAGGTTTTGGTAGTGGGGGGGACATAGCGTGTCAATCGCACCACAAAGCTTGTTGTGGTCAGCAAATTTGCTGAGGGTGCACTCAATCCCCCTGTCCATGTCTCCAACAAAGATGTTAAACAGCACCGGCTCCAATACTGACCCTCGAGGGACACCACTCACCACCGGTCTCCACTGGGACATAGAACTGTTGACCACAACTCTTTGAGTGCGACCATCCAGCCAGTTCCTTATCCACTGAGTGGTCCATCCATCAAACCCATATGTTTCAAATTTGGAGATAAGGATGCCATGTGGGACGGTGTCAAACACCTTGCACAAGTCCAGGTAGATGACATCAGTTGCTTTAGCCTTATCCACCATCACTGTAACCCCGTCATAAAAAGCCACCAGATTGGTCAGGCATGATTTGCCCTTGGTGAAGCCATGTTGGTTGCCACCAATCACCTTTTCATTTTCCATGTGCCTTAGCATAGTTTCTAGGAGTATCTGCTCAGTGATCTTGCCTGGCACTGAGGTGAGACTGACTGGCCTGTAGTTCCACGGGTCTTCCTTGTTTCCTTTTTTAAAAATGGGGGTTATGTTCCCCTTTTTCCAGTCTGCAGGAACTTTACCAGACTGCCAGGACTTCTCAAATATGATGGATAGTGGCTTTGCAACTTCATCCGCCAGACCTCACAGATCAAGGTCTGTGAAGTCTCCACCCTGTGTCTTCCCAGTTGTCCCTTATCCTTCTTCTACTGGAACAGTCCTATAATTTAAAGAGAAGAGAGCTGCTCAAACGTGTACATGCTTGGCAACGAATCAGTTAGAAATCTGGTATAATCCACCTCCTACTTATCCGATGTATACGATTGGAGCTATCTTTTGCTTCCCATGCATACAGCCCCCTTGGACTGGTCAGTAACAGGGGTACAACTCCAATTTGAGATAACTTCACCATTACAGGTTGGCCAGAATGTAATTGTGTGGAGAAATTGCCAAATTCATGTGCTTCCTTGGAGATTAACTCTCCAGTAGGACAGAACACCTTAACTTTTGTGTTTCTGTTTTCACCCCATTTTATTAACAGTATATATTGCCTCAGAAAATCTCAAGGCCCAATTTGATGCATGTACCTTTGCAAATATTTTTATTAATCCATTAATTCATTCCACTCTTCCATTTGCCTGAGGGTAATAAAAAGTTTGGAAGATCCAGTCAATACCTTCCCTCCTTGTCCATACCTCGATGATGGTTGCTGTGAAATGTGAATCATTATCACTTTCCCCCAGCTTGCATGAAAATTTCTCTTGGATTTGTGCAAGCTCAGGTCCAGACCACGGGATAGTTCATGTCATACTTAAATTTCAGTTGTTCCTGGCCCTCCACTGCACCTCTGTTTTAATGAAGGGTTGAATTTCAATATTACTTGCCCCTTCGGATTCATCATCTGGGTTGCCCCAGATATCCCCATCCCAAGTGTCAGGATCGATACATAAAACTAGATTCCTGACTTGGGCGGGAGATGGAGTTGGCACATTTGATAACAACAAATTTAATTTTTCTTGTAATTTTCTGTTCTCCCTTTCAGAATCTAATTTATGTTTCAAAAACATATTTTCAACCTCTAATTGTTCATTATGAACACTTAAGGCCACACTTATCTTCTGCACTGCCTCTAAAGCAGTTTTGGTCACTTCACCTTCAGTTTCTAATGCACTGAGTTTTGTAGCTCCAATGAGATCGGCTGCACCCTGTATCTTTGCTGTCTTGGATTTCAGTGCCTCCTCCTGTGCACAAGTTAGACATGCTCCAAAAATAGTGCACAAGATACCTTTACCTTGATACCGAAAGAACGTCCCCTTCTGCTTAAGCAATGTGACACTGGAAGTCAGTTACATACCAGCCAGGCCTAGTCAAGTTTATAGTCTAAAACAGAGAACAGGAGACTTGAGGCGTCAAATCTTTGATAAGGTAGTGATGCTAGAATAAACCATTTTTGTGGAGACAGAAGTGTTGTAAACAGGCCAAGAGATGGACTAAGCATGTGCAGAAGAAAAATTCAACTAAATCATAGAATCATAGAATGGTTTGGGCTGGAAGGGACCTTAAAGATCATCTAGCTCCAACCCCCCTGCCATGAGCAGGGACACCTTCCACTAGTCCAGGTTGCTCAAAGCCTCATCCAATCTGGCCCTCAACACTTCCAGGGAGGGAGCATCCACAACTTCCCTGGGCAACCTGTTCCACTGTCTGACCACCCACACAATAAAGAATTTCTTCCTAATATCCAATCTAAACCTACCCTCCTTCAGCTTAAAGTCATTTCCCCTTGTCCGTTCATTAACTGCCCTTATGAAAAATCCCTCTCCAGCTTTCCTGTAGCCCCCTTCAGGTATTGGAAGGCCGCTATAAGATCTCCCTGGAGCCGTCTCTTCTCCAGGCTGAACAGCCCCCACTCTCTCAGCCTGTCCTCGTAGGAGAGGTGCTCCAGCCCTCGGATCATCCTCATGGCCCTCCTCTGGACTCATTCTAACTGATCCATGTCTCTCTTGTGTTGGGGGCTCCAGAACTGGACACAGTACTCCAGGTGGGGCCTTACGAGAACGGAGTAGAGGGGGAGAATCACCTCCTTGGACCTGCTGGCCAGACTTCTCTCGATGCAGCCCAGGATACGGTTGGCCTTCTGGGCTGCAAGCACACATTGCCAGCTCATGTTGAGCTTCTCGTCTACCACCACTCCCAAGTCCTTCTCTTCAGAGCTGGCCTCAAGCCACTCATTGCCCAGCCTGTATTTGTGCTTGGGGTTGCCCCAACCCAGATCTAGGACCTTGCATTTGGCCTTGTTGAACTTCATGAGGTTAGAACCGGCCCACCTCTCAAGCCTGTCAAGGTCCCTCTGGATGGCATCCCGTCCCTCCAGTGTGTCGACCACACCACTCAGCTTGGTGTCATCAGCAACTTGCTGAGGATGCACTCAATCCCCCTGTCCGTGTCTCCAACAAAGATGTTAAACAACACCGGTCCCAATACCAACCCTCGAGGGACACCACTCACCATGGGTTTCCACTCGGACATTGAACTGTTGACCACAACTCTTTGAGTGAGACCATCCAGCCAGTTCCTTATCCACCGAGTGGTCCATCCATCAAACCCATATGTTTCAAATTTGGAGATAAGGATGCCATGTGGGACGGTGTCAAACACCTTGCACAAGTCCAGGTAGATGACATCAGTTGCTTTAGCCTTATCCACCATCACTATTTTTGTACGTTCGTTGTGTTGTTTAAAGGATGGGCTGAAATCGGTTTCACCAGACATAAGGGGTTTGAGTCACCAACATTGTTGTGTTGTCCTTTGTACTGTTCTCTGCGTTTTGTGTTGTTTTTACTTTGTTATCTTGTGTTGCTCTCTATTTTGTTTCATAATGGGAAATAAGCCTTTGGCTGAAGGCGGGTGGATTTTGAAAGAAAAAAAAGAAAAAAAAAGAAAAAAAAAGAAAAAAAGAAAAAAAAGGAAAAAAGAAAAAAAAAAGAAAAAATCTCCTCTGGGATGTAAATTGAAATACTGGGGAAAGATAGAGGAGATCCTCTTACTCGGAAACAGCTCATAGAGTATTGTAATCATTGATGGCTGATGAATACTTTGGATAAGCAGGAAAAATGGCCAAAGAATGGAACTATAAAGTATAATGCTATTTTACAGTTAGGGTTGTTTTGTAGGAGGGAAGGAAAATGGGATAATATACCGTATGTTTATTTATTCTCTGTGAAATAATTATAGGAGTTGGAAGGATTGTGGAGTGATTACTAAGGATACTAATGTTATGAGTATGGAAATGGATAATGGGAAAGCTATCGATTGAAACAATGGTGGTTTAGCATGTAGTATTGAAAGATCCAGAGGATGGGGAGGAGAAAGGGGTTCAGTTGTTCGTTGTGCTACTGGGTTGGAATAGATAAATAGAGGGCTGAGGGGTGGAAACTGGGAACAAGACAGAGAAAGAGCTTCTTGTAATAAAGGACAGAACAGGCAAGTGGAAAATAGGAGAGATGAAGGTTGGGAGAAAAAAGGAGAAAGAGCTTTTAGGAGTGAAACTTATAGTCCGATTGTGAGTTGGACTAGATGAGGAGGAGCTGTATTCCAAGTCCCTCTGAAGCAGGCAGTAGGACCAGAGGGAGAGTCGGTGTGAGTAAGAGTGCCCTTATCTGGAGCTGATTGAAAGGCCTGGAAAGAAATGGCTGGAATATACAGGGAAAATCCTCATAAATCAGCACAGACCTTGGAAATCAAAGGCTAATTTTATCTGAGGTGAAAAATGGAATTACCAGTTTATCCAAGGGAAGGATGAAAAACCTTCTGCATTTTACGGGCAGTTATGTGAAACTGCTTGAAAATATTCTGACTTAGATCCAGACAGAGAGGGAGATGCTCTGTCACTGGTAAATATATTTATTGGGCAATCAAATCTGGATATTAGAAGGAAGTTACAAAATTGTAAGGAAAATGAACAATTGGAAAAGGGAATGGAATTCCAAATACTCCTCTTGAAAAGGATCAGTGTGCAATTTGCAAACAGCAAGGACAGCTGGAAAAGGGAATGTCCTCAAAATAAAAGATACAGACAGAGTCCTAGACAAACTCCATCCAGAGGGAAGGAAAATTCTAGATTGATGGAGTTACTTACTCTGGGACAGGATTCAGATTGACGGGGACTGGGGACACACTCGGAAGTATCCCCAGTAGAGCCACTGGTCACATTAAAGTTGGGGAATGAAAATGTAGATACCGGGGCGGCATGCTCTGTTTTGAATACTTGTAAGGATAAGCCTAGTGATAAAAGTTTAACAGCTGTTGGTGCCACAGGGGAAAGGAAAACTAGGCCTTTCTTTTGTCCACTAAAGTGAGGATTTGGCTCATGCATTTTTACACACAAATTTTTGTATATACCAAATTACCCTATTCCCCTATTGGGAAGAGATCTATTCAATAAATTAGAGGCCAAAATAATTTTTTAAGGTGGAAACATACAATTGCTAGTACCTGAATCAAGGGGCATAGAGGCAAAAATTTTTATGTTACAGGACATCCCAAAAGGGAATGAGATTCCCCAAGAAGTAGAGGATGCCGTCAAACCCTTGGTTTGGGCTGGTGAGATACCAGGTTGGTCCAAAGCAGCAGAACCAGTGCAGGTAACGCTCAAAGAAAGAGCAATTCTGGTAAGGCAAAACCATTACCCTCTTGGTGCTTTAAGAGCTGAAGCTGCAGCCTTGAGCAATTCATTCCTGACCTTGAGCGAAGATAAAATGAAATAACAAAAAACAGAATAACAAGAAAGAACGTGCATGAGACAAGATAAGAGATTGGTTATGTGCCAGAATCAGTAACTGAAATGGCTCAGGCCGCAACTTAGGCCCTTGACATGAGTCAGGGTGGATTAACAGAAGTCTCCAAGATGCCTACTTTCTCTTGAGAACTTCAGATAAACAACTTTAACTAAGCTGGGAAAAAGAAGGGAGTAGCTGGGAGCTGGTAACCGCAAAGTAAGGAGTATCCTGTTGATGTCCTTGGGACGTGAACAGAGCAATACCACCTGTTATAACAAAGAGAAAGTTCCCAGGAAAATTAATGAGCCAATCAGTGTGGGTCTTTGGGAATATGCATGAGTTTAATTAACCGCTGTATATAAGGAGCATATATGTAATCAATAAACAGAAGTCTGATGATCTCTCATATTGAGCTGTCTGGGTCTTCCCTCCGTCGCGACAAGTAACAAGTCAGAAGTAAAAGAATGGCTCATGAACAGGTGGAATTATCTAATCATGTCAATTGTTTAGGCACGTGTGTGATAAGGGGTAACAAATCAAAAGTGAGAGTGATGCGTGCTGGAGGAAAAAAGGATATATAAGCAGTGCAAAGCTTCAATAAAGTGCTGATGCCTGAAGACATCTCGGTGTTGGTCATTTCTTCATCCACTGCAATTGGTGATCCCGACGTGAGGATAGAGAAACACAGACCAGAGAGTGGTGGAGCCCAGATTGCCAAGAAGGCAGCGGACCATAACTGCTCTGCTACATCAACAAAGGCAGGCAGCGGACCATGGAGCTGTGCAAGACCCGAATCTACAAGAAGCCGGCTGTGGTAGTTTGGGTGGATTCACCCCTTTTGCTTGCAGCTTGCAGACAAACACAGCCTGCTCTATCACCTTCCTCCTCCCTCACCCAGGGAGTAGGGGAGAGAATCAGAAAGAAGGGCAAGGAGACTCATGGGTTGAGATAAAAACTATTTACTAATTAAAATGAAATTATAATGATAACAACAGTGATAACAGAATTATACAAATGAGTGATACACAGTGCTCACCGCCCGCTGACTGATGCCCGGCCTGTGCCAGCTAATGATCCCGGAGGAGAGACAGTCCCGAAACCCTGGAAGAGTGAGCCCGAGCGATCACCCAGAGAAGTACCCCCGGAAGAGAAGTGCCCTGTCTTCCGGTCAGCCCTGGTTAATATACTGGCATGACGTGATATGATATGATATGATATGATATGATGATATGATATGATATGATATGATATGATATGATATGATATGATATGATATGGAATATTTCATTGGCACATCCAAATGCCAGTTCTGGGCTTTGCTATTCACTACACTTCTCCCTCCCAGTCCTAATGCAGCTGTGAAGCAGCCAAACACGATGGCCTTGAGCTCCAGCAGCAACTCACAACACCAGCACTGTTATCAACCTTCTTCTCATAATAAGTCTGAACTGAAATACTAAAAAGAAAATTAACTCTATCTTAGCAAAACCAGGACACCGACATATCGACGAAGGGAAGCAGTGGACCATAGAGCTTGTTAGACCCGATCTACAAGAAGCAGGTGAGCAGCTGGGAACAAATTGCCCCCCCAGACCCCCCCAGTTATGGATGCACAAATGTCAGTGGAGGAAAAATCTATATTGACTATTTTAATGGGCATTTTGAAGACAAGAGGAATAAAATATAATGAGACAGCAGTTCAAAAGCTACTGATATGGTGCAGAAATAACGGCGCATCCTCAGATGCTGATTCTGCTTTCCAAGTGGCTGCTTGGGAAGAGGCAGGAAAGCTCCTTATTGATGCCGCAACAACGCCCCTGTTAACTACATGGCGGTTAATTACTGATTCTTTACACCAATTATGAGCAGATCAAACTACCGCTGCCTCTGCTATTGCTGCAGTCACAGGTGAGGCCTCCACAAGTCCCTCTGTGCCTCCACAGGATTTTTTGTTACTGATTGGCTCGGCCTTGGCCAGTGGCGGGTCTGTTCTTGTAGCCGTCTGGCACTGGCTGTGTCGGACATGGGGAAGCTTCTGGCAGCTTCTCACAGAAGCCACTCCTATGCCCTCCCCCTCTACCAAAACTTTGCCATGCAAACCAAATACATTGGGGTAAGTGAAATAGAAAAAAAATTAGTGAACATTTCAGCCATAACAGAGAACGTTAAGAATAGAGGTATTGATGCCATACAGGCTCTGCAAATTGAAGTATCTATCTAGCCTGTCAAAGGTAGTGATCCAAAACAGGATGTCCCTTAATTTATTATCGGCTTCACAAGGCAGTATTTGCCCAATCATAAACATGAGTTGTTGTGTATATATGGATCAAAGTAGCAGAATCTCTGTGGATTTGGGAGAGATTGGAAAACAAAAAGAAATACTATATGGAGTTGATAAAAGTGATGCTTCCAGGGATTTTGAGGGAATTTGGCATAAACTAACTTCTTGAATACCAAATTGGACTTGGCTGAAAAGATTGCTTCTATTTGTTATTTTTATCATAGCAGTATGTGCCCAATGTTGCAATTGTTGCTCTAACCTTTGCTGGAAATATAAATTAATATGAGGGTTGAAGCTTAATAGCTATGAACCCTCAAAAGAAAAGCGAGGATTGATACCGAAAGAACATCCCCTTCTGCTTAAGCAATGTGACACTGGAAGTCAGTTACATACCAGCTAGGCCTAGTCAAGTTTATAGTCTAAAACAGAGAACAGGAGACTTGAGGCGTCGAATCTTTGATACGGTAGTGATGCTAGAATAAACCATTTTTGTGGAGACAGAAGTGCTGTAAACAGGCCAAGAGATGGACTAAGCATGTGCAGAAGAAAAATTCAACTAAAGGGCACAGTGACAAAAGTTTCTATGATCATCAGACGACCCCCAAAGACAACCAGTGTGCATGCGAAAAAAACATTTAAATGTATTAATGAGTTCTTGGAAATGTGATGAATATGTTAATAATTTATTGGAAAAGTAATGAATAAGCATATTTTGACAGTATATAGCTTTTGTAGAGGGACAAGTCAGTATGCATGATAGGTGGCGTGATCCCCCGTGCATCCAGAGCTGCAATAATGAATGCCTGCTGGAGACAAATGAAATGAGAGGTTACAGTTCAATGTTATAAATGTAATTTGTCTTTGTGGTTGTTTAATGTGTGGGGGGGAACTAAACAGGAATTTAAGACTCATAGATATTAGGGAAGCTAAACCGGAGTTTTGCCAGTAGTTTTAGATACTGCGCAAACACACTTTAAGGGAGAGGATCACCCCCTTCGGAACAGATGGGGGGGTCAGGGCTGTATAGAATACAGGAATCACATTCTGGTGGTCAGTATTTGTATTGTTCTGAGTGTTTTCTCAAGCGTATGGCAGACCTTGGAACAGGTTTACCTGAACCAAGTTTTAATTTCTGGTGTCCTATACACGGATCTGGGGATTTTTCATGTAATCCAATTTTTATTTTTAAGTGCTTTGGTTGCGACCAGAATGTTTGGGTGCAATTTGGAAAAGATTTTTGGTGTGATCAGTGTGAGAAATAGTCTGACTGGGATAGGATTGAGCACTCAGGAGAACTTAAACGGCTAATCTGCGGGAATTTAGAAAGTTTAAAGAATCAGTGAGACTAGTGAAACTTATATGGTAAAGAGATAAATACAAACTCATCACTATGAAGATTGACGGGGACTCGGGGAGTCTACCCTAGTGATCCACTGGTTATATTAAAGCTAGGGAAACAAAAATGGGAGGGTGGAATTTTTAGTAGATAACGGAGCAACATTTTTGGTTTTAAACCAGGCTCTAACACCTATAGACAATGATTTTGTAACGGTAAAGGGAGCTACTGGCCAAAGCAAAAAGGCTATTTTCTCAAACCTCTCAAGTTCAAATTGGGGAAACAATTAGGAATACATAAATTTCTTTATATGGAAAATTCACCAAAGCCCTCATTGGGGCGAAATTTATTATTGGAGGCAGAAATAAGATTTGGGAAGGAAGAAATTAAATTTGAAGTGGGAGATAATCAACTAATTGAGTTGTTAAGTTTGGCCTTAGCATAAGTCCCTCTGAAAAAACAGAGGTGTCCAAGGAGGTTCGGGATCAAGTATTCCCACAGGTATGGGCCACTGAAATACCCGGCAAAGCAAAAACAGCTTCACCTACAGTGGTCAAAATTAAACCAGGAACTAAGACAGTGAGAGTAAAGCAATATCCCTTAAGGTTAGAGGACAGACAAGGGATTTGTCCAATCATAGAACAGTTTCTGAAGTATGGATTATTAATTGAATGTGAATCTGAGTACAGTACTCCTATATTGCCAGTGAAGAAACCAGATGGAAATTATAGGATAGTCCAGGATGTCAGGGCCATGAACAAAATAACTGAGGATTTATATCCTGTGGTAGCCAATCCATACACATTATTGACTAAATTAAAATCTGAATAGACTTGGTTTACCATTCTGGATTTAAAGGATGCTTTTTTTTCTGCCTACCTATGAGCCTAGAAAGTCAATTATTACTTGCCTTTGAGTGGGAAAACCTGGATTCCGGGAGGAAAACACAGCTAACTTGGACTGTACTTCCACAAGGCTTTAAGAACAGCCCTACCCTTTTCGGCAACCAGTTGGCAAAGGACTTAGAACAATGGGAATTGCCACCTGGGACCGGGACTGTGTTGCAGTATGTGGACGATCTCTTTATAGCCACTGAAACAAAAAACCAAAATATAGCTTGGGCTGTGAGTTTATTAAACTTTCTTGGACTAAGTGGTTACCGAGTCTCTCCACAGAAAGCTCACATAGCTCAGCAAAAGGTGACATATCTAGGATATGAAATCACAACTGGTGAATGGATCTTGGGAAGAGCAAGAAAGGAAGTCATCTGCCAAACTCCTAAGCCACAGACGGTTAAAGAGCCCTGAACCTTCCTGGGAATGACGGGTTGGTGTCGTTTATGGATCTACAACTCTGGACTCCTGGTAAGACCACTTTATGAACTTATTAAAACTAATTCAAAAGATCTCATTTGGAATAGAGAAGCTGAGCAAGCTTTCCATAACTTGAAATGAGAACTCACGTGGGCCTCAGCCTTAGGGTTACCAGACCCCACAAAACCTTTCTGGCTGTTCTCCCAGGAGAAGCAGGGCATTGTACTGGGAATTTTAGCTCAAAACCTAGGCCCAGATTGGAGAGCCGTGGCATACTTCTCCAAACAATTGGATGAAGTGAGTAGAGGATGGCCCAGCTGCCTGAGAGTGGTGGCTGCAGTAATACTTAACTGTTGGAGAATGGCTCAGAGAACAAGGACATGGATTCGCAGAATAGTTGTACGAGCAGAGTCTGGTCTAACACTCAGTAGGCCACAGTGGAAAATTACTGAATGCTGACACTGCGACTTTATCTCAATCTGGTAAACAACCTTGAGAAAGTAAGTGTGTGAAAAATGTAGAAAATGCTTTACCGTTAAACCGCAAGTAGGAGGACCATGTAAATGTAACGTTTAGAGCTTAAGCCAATTAGCAAAGGACTAGTAGGAATAATTATCGTAGCCTGTATAAATATGACTTAATGAGAGCAATAAAGTGAACTATGCCTTATCACTCACATTGAGTCGGCTCACATATTTCCTCCGTCGCTCGCACTTAACATCCAAGAGCATCACAAATTTACAAGGGGCCAAAAGATGACAGTGTTAGTGTCTCATATGGTGTCCACCGTACTGGAAGCAAAAGGGGGGGGCATTGGCTATCCCCACAGAGATTCCTCAAATACCAGGCCATTATGGTGGAGCAGGACCATGTCCAGATAATAGTAACTAACATTGTTAATTCAGCATCTTTCCTTAGTGCAATTACAGGAGAACCCGTGACCCATGACTGCCTGGAGACCATTGAAGCAGTCTACTCCAGTCGACCAGACTTGAAGGAACAACCACTGGAGGATGCTGAGAACACGTGGTGTACAGATGGCAGCAGTTTCGTCAAGTACAGTCAGGGCAAAGCAGGGTACACGGTGACTACTACAGACAAGATTATAGTCCCTTGGCCCTTGCCTCAAACACTTTGGCACAAAAGGTGGAAAAAATAGCTTTAACTGGAGCGTTAGAGCTTGCCAAAGACAGAAAAAATTAACATTTGGACAGACTCTAAATATGCTTTTGGAGCCATGGAGCAGTTTGGAGAGAAAGAGGACTTTTATCCACCCAAGGAAGCACATAAAACACAAAAATTCTTAAACTACTGGAAGCAGTGCAACTGCCAGAGAAGGCAGCAATTATGCACGGCAAAGTTCACCAAAAGGGAACTACTGCACAAGAAACAGGTAATACCATGGAGGATCAAGAAGCAAAAGGGGTGGTCAAAAAAGGTACAGCAGAAATACAGTCTTTGGTTTCAGACAGTAAAATACAAACTGATCAGACACCTACAAAGGAGGATTTACAATTAATTAAAATGGGAAAGAGGGTGAAAATGGATGGGTTACCACACCACAAGGGAAAATAGTAGTGCCTAGCACCTTACACTGGGCCATAATTATGGCAGAGCATAGAAAGACTCACTGGGGAGTTGATGCCCTATACAAACACCTGAGCAAATGCATTGTTGCCCGTAATTTGTACACAACCATCACAGTGGTGACACAACAATGTGACATTGGTTTGCAAAATAACCCTCAAGTAGCCCAAGAGATTAAACAAGGACAAATAGGGAAGGGCAATTTCCCAGGGCAATGGTAGCAAATTGATTTTTCAGAACTTCTGAAGAAAGGGGGGTTTCGATATTTGCTGGTATTAACTGACACCTTTTCAGGATGGCCAGAAGCATTTCCTTGCCGAACAAACAAAGATAGAGAAATGACTAAGGCTTTGTTACATTAAATTATACCAAGATTTGGGGTCCAGACAGAAGTCCTCATTTTGTGGCCAACATCACACAACAAGTCAGTAGACTTCTGGGAATAGACTGGCAATCACATACCCCCTATAGGCCACAGGCAAGTGGTCAGGTGGAAAAGATGAACCACCTCCTTAAATTACAGATTGTAAAATTGGGTCAAGAAGCTGGATTAACTTGGCCTCAGTCACTACTCCTAGCTTTGTTACGAATCAGAACCAAACCAAGGGTTAAGAAAGGATTAAGCCCTTTTGAGGTACTGTATGGAAGGCCCTATATGGCTCAAGTGGGAACATCAACACAAGTTGGTACTGAAGTATTAACTAACTATGTGATAAGCTTACAGAAACAACTTAGAGAAATAGAAAAGCTAGTTTTGGGAACCCGTGCTCGTGGCCTGGATGGACCAATGCATAATATAGAGCCAGGTGATTATGTATATGTCAGATCTCTTTCAGGTTCACCTTTGGAGCCAAAGTGGGAAGGACCATTCCAGGTCTTATTGACAACACACACGGAGCAAGCATCATGGATACATCATTCCAGAGTAGAGAGCTCCAATCCCGGTGGACTCTGGTAAAGTTCACCTATGACCCCATCAGTAGTACGGCCATGACCTTTGTATTGACCATACGTAATGCTTCAATATACGTAATCCACCCCAGCATTGCATTAGGATTGAACCACAATGGAGCTGTGCTCTACCCCTTTGAACATAGAGTATGGGCTCGAATGATGAATGAGAAATGGCAAACTGTAAATTAAGAGTCTTGCATCACACAAGAACAACAAGGATTTATTGCATAAGTAATACAATCGACGCTCAGGACATTTGCCTCAATACTGAGCAAAGCATTTGTCATTTGGAAATCCATCCAGGCAGTAATCAAAAGACAGTGCTTGTATATACTGGCCAAGGTTGTGTGTGTTTGAGAACTGCTTGTGACTCTGTGACAATAGACAAAATAATAGTAGCTAGTGAGAATCATTCTAATTTTTATATTTGTAATTTTGTTAAAAGTGTTGGATGTGACTTTTCTTATTTAGCACCAGTTGTATCCCACCAGTTGATAAAATCCAACTATGCAATGTTTCACAAATTATCACCTGTACCTATTGGAATGAATCTTGCATTGGTAAAACAATTGATGAGACATCAAGATTTGATCAAAATCTTGAAAGAGGCCCCAGAAAAATGGACAGAAAACCCTGATGCAAAACACAACTGCTGGGATGCGCTATTTGGATGCTAACCTACTGCAACTGATATTCTAAACAGGTTGTGTCACGTCATTGTTGTTCTTTTAATATTAGTACTAATTAGCTTTGTTTTATCTGCCATACTGTTTGTTTGGAAATGGAGAATGCTAGAGCGACTAACATTTTTATCATTTCTACTTAGGGCACATGAGAATGCATTAAGAAGCAACTTTCAAGCAAAGTATTATCCAGTTCCACTTTGAGAAATCGATCGTGTTCTAGGCAAACGAGTTTGCCTAGGATAAAAGACATGGGGGAATTGATAAGCGAACATATAAAATATAGTTAGATTTTAGAAAATTACTTTAAGTTCATTTTTTCTGTATTAAAAGTTAGATTTTAGAAAATAAGTTTAGTTTGTTTTGTCTCTGTGTGCTGAGGGCAATTATTCGGGTGAGCGGGAATGAGTTACTCACACACCTATAAGATGCAAACTCAATCCACTTTATTATCAGAAAGCTGCTTGTTATATACCCCTTTAAGTTCCTTATACGTGTCCACATACCAAACATACTACGAAGCTAATTACTATTGGTTAGTAGCTACTGTTCACACATTGACCTCTCAGTCCCACTGGTTCATTTTTATCTTGGTTCAGGTTCACTTCCTCGCCGTAATATCCTGTTTTCCAGCTCGCATCCATCTTCTTCAATTGCTGTTTATCATTCTGCCACGTAGCCACATTCTTTACTGCAGCTTATCTTTTCTGGCACGCAACTGAAAGCGGCCTAACTGCGGCCTAGCCAGTATCATAGCCATGTAAGGCCCCAACATCTGTGTTAAGTGGTAAACTTCAAGTTTAGATCGTTTTGTCTGTGTTAAGTGGGAAACTTTTACAATAACTAACAAGCTATTCCACACTATCAGCAAAGGCCTTGGGGTGCCTGGTGTGCGAGCAGTCTGGAGCAAGATAAGAAGGAACTGGTATGCAACACCTGCAGTCTGAAGCAAGAAAGCTGGCTTTGTTTTGTCTAGAGGTCTACAAGGGTGCTAACAAGCATCAAAAGGAGGCAGTGCGCAAGCGTGAATGGGAGTGAACTTATGTTAAAAATGTCTTGGAGCTAATTAGCTTAACCCATCCTAAATTTAATGAATATGTATGTATGTGTACTTGAAATAATGCCTTTGTAAAAGAGTGGGTGCGCAGGGTCTTTATGGAGCGATCCACCCTGTTGCACGCCAGCGAATAAAACGTACCTGCTTTATAACTCTCTACGAGTTGTAAGGTTTGATTCCCCAGATCAGAGCGAAAAGCCAGAAAGAGCTAAAAGAGGAAGAGTCCCTCACTAATATACTGGACATGGCGTGATATGATATGATATGATATGATATGATATGATATGATATGATATGATATGATATGATATGATATGATATGGAATACCCCATTGGCGTATCTAACTATCAGTTAAGTTTATTAATTTAAATATTCTTCACCCCCCTTAAATCTTGTGCTTGTGGACTAACAGAACACAAAGTCCTTCACTTCTAGTGACAAAAAATGCAAACACTGGTATGTTATCAGTGTTTCTCTCATAGCAAATCCCAGGATGGAAGCAAAACGCAGCACTTTTGTAGCTACTGAAAAAGAAACCCATCTCTGTTTCAGCTAAAAACCAGGACAATTCACCCCTTATTCCATACCATTTACGTCATGCTCAGGCTTTCATACGTCCTAATGGATTTAGGTTAATTACTACTACCTTTTTAAAAAAAGAATAAAAATAAAAATAAATAAATAAATAAATAAATATATACACACACACACATATATATGCAACTATCATACCCTTAGTTCATGGATTGTCTCATATATATATATTGAGTTCATTTAGTCCATAACAACAGGTTTCATCTGTTGTAATAGGGTTTTTTTTAAGACTAAAACGTGATGTGAACTTGTGCAGCTAATGGGAGCTGATGTCATAGGATTTTGTACAGTCAATGGAATTGATGTCATCAGATATAATAGTCTCTGTTGTATGCTGTATCTGGAGTTCATGGTTGGTTTATTCGTTACAGTCACTGCCCAGGGTTGCTGATGTTGATCTCAAAGTCGTTAAGCACCAGTTCTGGTCCAATCAGTGTTCACACCTTGTTAACCTGGGAATATGCTTAATATAAAACTGTTAGTGTGACACACAACAACTATAATAATGATGATATGCAACTCATTGTCTAGTTTCACCTAAAATCAAGTCCCCCTGAGGTACACATCGAACTTCTTTATCTTTCTGCATCACCTACCAGGAACAACCAGGTCCCTGAGCAAAAGTAATACCACGAATGGACTTACCTTTACCTGAGGCAGGAATAACCCACACTTTTTCCAAGCAAATTCTTAATATGCACTACAGGGACTTTGTCTCCTTCCACAGTACGTAAAAGTTTTGATTGGGCAGGGCCAGCTCGATTGGCAGATCCTCTAGAATTAACTAACCAGGTGGCTTTTGCTCAGCGTGTATCCCAGTGTTTGCAAGTTCCATCACCCATTGCTTTGAGTGTGGTTTTTAGCAGCCCATTGCATCGTACGACTTTCCCAAAGGCTGGTGCATGATAGGGGATGTGGTACACCCACTCAATGCCATGTTCTCCAGCCCAAATGTCTATGAGATTGTTTCGGAAATGAGTCCCATTGTCTGACTCAATTCTGTCTGGGGTGCCATGTCTCCACAAGACCTGCTTTTCAAGACCCAGAACAGTGTTTCTGGCAGTGGTATGGGGCACAGCATATGTCTCCAACGATCCGGTAGCTGCTTCCACCATTGTGAGCACACAGCACTTACCATTACGGGTTTGTGGGAATGTGATATAGTCAATCTGCCAGGCCTCTCCATATTTATATTTTAACCATTGTCCTCCATACCAGAGAGCTTTTAACCTCTTGGCTTGCTTGATTGTGGCATGTCTCACATTCATGAATAACCTGTGCAATAGTGTCCATGGTTAAGTCCACCCCTCGATCACGAGCCCATCTATATGTTGCATCTCTTCCTTGATGGCCTGAGGCATCATGGGCCCATCGGGCTAAAAATTTTTCACCCTTCTGTTGCCAGTAAAAGTCTATTTGAGACACTTTGATCTTAGCAGCCTGATCCACCTGTTGGTTGTTTTCATGCTCTTCAGTGGCTCAACTCTTTGGTACATGAACGGCTACATGACATACTTTTACATCTAGCTTTTCTAGTTGAGCAGCAATGTCTTGCCATAACTCAGCAGCCCAGATGGATTTGCCTCTGCGCTGCCAGTTGCTTTGTTTCCATTGCTGTACCCACCCCCACATGGCATTTGCCACCATCCATGAGTCCGTATAGAGGTAGAGCACTGGCCATTTCTCTCGTTCAGCAATGTCTGAGGCCAGCTGGATGGCTTTTACCTCTGCAAACTGGCTTGATTCACCTTTTCCTTTGGTAGCCTCAGCGACTTGTTGGGTAGGACTCCACACAGCAGCTTTCCACTTTCAATGTCTTCCTACAATACGACAGGAGCTGTCAATGAACAGAGCATACTGTTTTTCATTATCTGGTAGTTCATTGTACAGTGGAGCCTCATCATCTCGTGTCACCACCTCCTCAGGTGACATTCTGAAATCTTTGCTTTCTGGCCAGTTCATGATCACTTCTAGGATTCCCAGGCAACCAGGGCTTTCTATCCAGGCCTGCTGTGCGATTACTGTGACCCACTTACTCCATGTGGCATCAGTTGCGTGGTGTGTAGAGGGAACGTTCCCTTTGAACATCCAGCCAAGCACGGGCAATCGGGGCACCAGGAGGAGCTGTGCTTCAGTATCGATCACTTCTGAAGCAGCTCAAACTCCCTCATATGCTGCCAATATCTCTTTTTCAGTTGGAGTATAGTGGGCTTCAGATCCTTTGTATCCACGACTCCAAAACCCAAGGGGTCGACCTCGAGTCTCCCCTGGTGCTTTCTGCCAGAGGCTCCAGGTTGGTCCGTTATCTCCGCCTGCAGTGTAGAGCACGTTTTTGATACCTTGTCCTGTCCAGACTGGCCCAAGGGCTACTGCATGGACTATCTCCTGTTTGATTAGTTCAAAGGCTCCTCATTGCTCAGGACCCCATGTGAAATCATTCTTCTTTTGGGTCACTTGGTAGAGAGGCCTCACGATCTCACTGTAATGTGGAATGTGCATTCTCCAGAAGCCCACAACACCTAAGAAGGCTTGTGCTGCCTTTTTGTTAGTTGGTGGAGACATAGCTGTTATTTTATTAATCACATCCATTGGGATCTGACGACATCCATCTTGCCACTTGATTCCTAAAAACTGAATTTCTTGTGCAGGTCCCTTGACTTTGCTTTGTTTTATGGCAAAACCAGCTCTCAGAAGGATTTGGATTACTTTTTCTCCTTTCTCAAAAACTTCTTCTGCTGTATTGCCCCACACAATGATAACATCAATGTATTGCAGGTGTTCTGGAGCTCCACCCTGTTCCAGTGCATTCTGGATCAGTCCATGACAAATGGTGGGACTGTGTTTCCACCCCTGGGGCAGTCGATTCCAGGTGTACTGGACACCCCTCCAGGTGAAAGCAAACTGTGGCCTGCACTCTGCTGCCAAAGGAATGGAGAAGAATGCATTGGCAATGTCTATGGTGGCGTACCACTTGGCTGCCTTGGACTCCAGTTCATATTGGAGCTCTAACATGTCCGGCAGGGCAGCACTTAGTGGGGGTGTCACTTCATTCAGGCCACGATTGTCTACTGTTAACCTCCACGCTCTGTCAGACTTTTGCACTGGCCATATGGGGCTATTAAAAGGGGAATGAGTCTTGCTGATCACTCCTTGGCTCTCCAGCTGACGAATCAGTTTATGGATGGGAATTACGGAGTCTTGGTTGGTGCGATATCGCCACCGCTGCACTGCTGTGGTAGCGATGGGAACCTGCTGGTCTTCAACCCTCAGCACTCCCACAGCAGACGGGTCCTCTGAGAGGCCAGGCAGAGCAGACAGCTGTTTGATTTCCTCTGTCTCCAAAGCAGCTATGCCAAAAGCCCACCTTGGGTCCTTGAAATACCCTCTCCTGAGGTAATCTATGCCGAGAATGCACGGAGCGCCTGGGCCAGTCACAGTGGAGTGTTTTTGCCATCTCCTCCCAGTTAGGCTTATTTCAGCCTCAAGTACAGTCAGCTGTTGGGACCTGCCTGTCACTCCAGAAATATAAATGGATTCTGGCCCTTCAAAATTTGATGGCATCAGGGTGCACAAAGTGGAATTGATAAAGCGATTGGAAGCTGGCAAGGTATCCCAGTTGCTTGGCTTCCCTGCCCTCCATTTCCAGGCTACTGGCTCCATTATCCCAGCATCGGAACAATCAGGTAATAATCCTCTTGCCTACATGACGGCTGTAATCTTTTCGTGTATCTTGCAGCTCACTCAGGGACAAAGATCGGATGATTACTTCAGGTTCTATCTCTTCCTCCTGTTCTTGTGATACACCTGGTTTGTCTTCATCTACTGCAGAGTAAATTTTCTTTTTATACTTCCTTTTCTGTATAGGGGCAATTATTACTGGTGCTGGTTCATCCTCTACCTCAGATTCATCACTTTCCACCAAGGTTTGGGTAGTTGATGTGCTTTTCACCAAGGTCTGAGTAGCTGCAATATTTCTCATTGGAAACTGAGTATCCACAGTGCGAGCTGGGGGGGTCTGTTGCCTGGGCCTGAGTAGCTGCAGTATGTGTTACGGGATTTTGAGTATCTGCAGTACGAATTGGAGGGTGGGTTGGCTGGGTTTGAATAGCTACATTTCTTGCTGCCGAGGTTTGTGTAACTGCAGTATCTGTTCTTGGAGTTTGAATAGCCACAGACCTTGTTACTGTGGTCTGTATAGCTGGAATATCTGTTTTCGGGGTCTGAATAGCTACAGTTCTTGTCATGGGCCTCGAAGTGGCCACAGTATCTGTTGCAAAGGTTTCAGTATCTGCATCACTGTTTGCAGGGGTTTTGGTAACCACAGTGTCTATTGCAGAGGTTGTTCCCAGGGTGATATACCTAAATAGTTTCCTGATCTTAAACAACACCTGAAAAATACTTAGGAGGCCCAGCAATAAAAATAAAATAGCCAGACTATCCCAAGAATAATTAATACTCCCAACCTCTTTCATGCTTGGCCTGGAAGAGAAAGAGAAATTGTCAAAAGCCGTCCCTTTTGTAAATTTGTTCCCCAAAGAGAGAACATAAGAGGTACAATTATTACTAAACTCTGTCAGGTGACACTTGGTGTTCAGAAAGGTTTGATTAACACGTTGTATTCCCGAGGAGAAAAAATTGACGGTGTAATTTGAAACAGCGTCCAGCAGATGGAGCCCGAGGGCCGAAGAGACCAACTCAGTGCGCTGTCTCCACGGGAAGACAAAGTAAGCCGTGAATTGATCAAGAGTATCTAACAGCGCCCAAAATGCGAGGATGGTGGAAACAGAATGTACAAAAACTGGGCTACTCTCACAGTCATTGTCAGGCAGAACAGATGGAAAAAAACCCTTAATCAAATTTTTATAGCCAATGATCAATGCAATAAAAACCAAGTAAGGACTCATATTCCACAGTTCTGATGACAAGCCCCTGATAAAATATAGCAACATGGTAATCATTTTGTTAAAGCACTCTCCAACACTGTCTTTATCTAAACACTTCGTGCCCCATGTTGGGTGCCAAAATGACTGTGATAGTTTCACTGGGCTAGCCCTTGGCTAGCAGCCAACACAGCTGTTCACCTGCTTCCCCCCCCACCCCCAGGGGGTAGGGGAGAGGATTGGGGGGCAAGGATTAGGAGGCTTGTAGGTTGAGATAAGAACAGTTTAATAATAGAGAGAAAACTTAAAATAATACTAATATTAAAATAGTAGTGATAATGATAACAGTAACAAAATATACAAATGATTGAAACCCAATGCTATTGCTCACCCCACTCCTGACCAAGCTCGACCTGTTCCCAGATAATGATCCCAGAGGAGCAACAATCCTGAACCAAAACCGCAATCCCGGAAGAACGAGAGCCCGAGCGAAAAGCCGGAGAGACCTAAAAGAGGAAGAGCCCCTCATTAATATACTGGGCATGGCGTGATATGATATGGAATATCCCATTGGCATATCTAACTGTCAATTAAGTTTATTAATTTAAATATTCTTCACTGCCTTAAATCTTATGCTTGTGGACTAACAGAACACAAAGTCTTTCACTTCCAGTGACAAAAATGTAAACATTAGTATGTTATCAGTGTCTCTCTCATAGCAAATCCCAGGCTGACAGCAAAATGTAGCACAATTCTAGCTACTGAAAAAGAAACCAGGCTCTGTTTCAGCTAAAAACCAGGAGACTGTGTCAGACATGGGGGAAGCTTCTGGCAGCTTCTCTCACAGAAGCCACCCCTATGTCCCCCCGCTACCAAAACCTTGCCACGCAAACCCAATACACAACTATAAATATATAAGTGATGCAGAGTACAATTGCTCACCACCCACTGATAACGATCTCGGAGGAGCAAAAAGGAACCCTGAAACTGAAATCACAATCCCAGAAAAGCAAGCCTGAGCAATTCCTGAGAGAATTACCCTCATTCTGGTCAGCCCTGGTTAATATACTAAACATGACCTGATATGCTATGGAATATCTTATTGGCACATCCAACTGTTAATTCTGGGTTTTACTAACTACTACACATTTCTTCTCTACTCCCCCCTTCCAGTCCTCTCTTCATGGAAACTGCCCAAGCACAGCGTCCTTGTAGTTATCAACATTGTTCTCATAACAGTCCTCACTGAAACCAAAACACAGTGCTTTCTAGCTACTGAAAAGAAAATTAACCCTATCCTAGCAAAAACCAGGTAATGAGGCCACAAGGGCTGCATTTGGAAAAGGATATTGGCGGGGGGGGGAGCGGGGGAGAGGGAGAGATTGGAGTGGAATAAATATCACTAACCTGAGTCTCGCCTTTTCTCCCCTGCCCCATTCACTTCTGCTGTTGCGTCAGGTAGTGGCACTGTTGAGTACATTAACCCAGGGCTGAGCATTGCAGCCACACCGAATATGTGTGTGTGTGTGTGCGCGCGGGCGCTTGATCATTACCATTTATTCCCTCCACCTCCCCTCCCCCTCCTTGCCCCCAGTGTTGCAGGACTCCAGGAGTGAGCGAGAGAAACAGAGGAGAGATGGAGCCATCAGCCCCTAGATCTGCTTAAACAAATCGCCATCCCTTGCAGGGAGGGAGAGAGGGGGAAACCAGACCAAAAGCCAAAATAAAAGACGGAGAAAGGAAAATCCAGCGGGAGCAAAAAGCAGCCCCAGATGCCCCCTTTCCAAGACTGTACTCTCAGCGAGGAGTAGGGTGTGTGTGAGCATCGATTCCGGTCCGTTGGGAAAAGGGGGTGGGATTTTTTTCCGCACCTCCCCTTTGCCCTCCCCCGGCGCGGAGCTGCGTGGGGCAACGGGGCGACGAGGGGAGCAGACGGCCGCAGCCCCTCAGCCCGCCACCAGCACGGGCCTGCTCCGGAGATGAGAGAGCCGGAATAAAGGGAACAGCTTCCTCGCTTTCTTTCTTTCTTTCTTTCTTTCTTTCTTTCTTTCTTTCTTTCTTTCCTTCCTTCCTTCCTTCCTTCCTTCCTTCCTTCCTTCCTTCCTTCCTTCTTTCACTCTCTCTTTCTCTCTCTCTTTCTCTCTCTTTCTCTCTCTCTTTCTCCCTTTCTCTTTCTCCCTCTCTTTCTCTCTCTTTGTATCTCTCTTTCTCTCTCTTTCTCCCTCTCTTTCTCTCTCTTTCTCTCTCTTTCTCCCTCTTTCCCCCTCTTTCCCCCTCTTTCCCCCTCTTTCCCCCTCTTTCTCCCTCTTTCTCTCTCTTTCTCTCTCTCCCTTTCTCTCTCTCTTTCTCTCTCTCTTTCTCTCTCTCTTTCTCTCTCTTTCTCTCTCTCTTTCTCTCCCTCTTTCTCTCTCTCTTTCTCTCTTCCTTTCTCTCTTCCTTTCTCTTTTTCTTTTTCCCTCTCTTTCTCTATTTATCTCTTTTTTATCTTTCTTTCCCTCTCTCTTTCTCTCTCTATTTCTCTCTTTCTTTCCCCCTCTCTTTCTCTCTCTACTTCTCTCTCTTTCCATCTTTCTCTCTCTTTCCATCTTTCTCTCTCTTTCCATCTTTCTCTCTCTTCCCCCCCCCCCCCCCCTCTCTCTCTCTCTCTCTTTCTCTCTCTCTCTCTTTCTCTCTCTCTCTCCAGGAAAAGCAAAACCGAAAAAGCTTCTCCTCCTCGCCCTCCTTCAAAAGGCCCCTAAACAACCACCAATAACAAACAGAAAGCAAAAAAAGGCCCCCTCAAAAAAAAAAAGGAAAAGAAAAGGAAAAGCGAGAGAGAGAGACGAAGAACCAGAGACAAGCTCCATCAATTTCAAATACAGGATTTTATCCAGTGCACTGATTTTTTCTTTTTTTCTTTTTTTTCCTCCTTCCTCCCCCTCCTTTCTTTCACTCCCTCTCCTCCTTCTCTTCCTTTTATTGTGTATCCTGCTAAAATTAGCTGAGACTACTCTGGGTGTTGCGTGTTAATTTGATTTACTCCGGGATTCCGGCTTCCAAGACGCCATTTTCCTCCCTTCTCACTCTGTCTCGCTCTATTTATCTCTCTGTCTATCATTTTATCTCTCCAGCTATCTCTCCCTCTGTCCATCTATCTCCCTCTCCCCGAGTGCCTGCCTTCCCTCCTCCCCCCGTCCTCCTCCCTCTCTGCTCAGCGTGTGCTGTGCGGCCTTGCGCTCCCCTAATCTGACAGATAAACACCGCCATGGGTTTGCCGCAACACAAGCAAAAGCACCTTTGGGGGCTGTGGCCAGGGACTGAAACCGGGATGTAACAGAGAAGAGACAAGAAGGGGGAAAATCCGAGGGAGGAGGAAGAAATAATAATAAGAGGAAGCTGCTAAGAAGACCCCGCTGCCGTTTTGGGGATATGGGTTAGTAAAAAAAAAAAAAAAAAAAAAAAAGGCAACAAAAAACTGAGCCATCGAGGAAAGGTCTGTTTTGATGATCCGGATTGCAGGAGGGTCTTACCCCTCTCTCTTTTCCCTTCCCCCCCCCCTCCTTTTTCTCCTCTGCAAGCAAAAGTTAATGTCGTCTCCTTTTTTTCGTGTTGTGACTTCGCAATGGCGCCGAAAGGGCTTTTTTTTTGGGGGGGGGGGGGGGGGGGGCGGGAATATTTCTCTACTGTGCAATGCATGCGAGTCATCCTCTCCCCCTCCGACCCCTTCCCCATGCTTTGTGGCTGGTGGGGGGGTTTGTATGTATGTGGTTGGGGGGGGGAGGGTAAAACCCTGCTGCTGGGAAGGGGTTGCAAGAGTTTGCATAATGTATTTGCCCTCCCTTATCTCCACTTTGGTAGCCTGTATGTGTTTCCCCGACGGTGCCGGGGGTAGGTGGCAGCGATGTGTGTGCGTGTGGAAAGGAGGTGGAGGGGGGGAGACCTCCCCCGCTTCGTAAATTGCAGTTTAAGTGGAGCTAGAGAGCAACACTGTAACCTTATGGGGATTTTTTTGTGTGTGAGTGTGCGCGGAGATCCGCGCCGGTGCTCGGCGCTGGGAGTGGGAGGCGGACGGTGGGGAGGAGCGGCGCTGCCTCGGGGCGGCCGCCGGGGCCCCGCGCTTGTTTTGACATTGAAAAGGATACGAAACCCCGAAAAGTGGCAATTTGCAGGGGCGAAGAAGTGGTAGAGGGTGGAGGAAAGGAGGGGGAGTAATTAGCAATGCGGGACCTCCCCCCGCTCGCCCTGCCCAGTGCCGAAGTGAGGTGCGTTAATGATGGTTATTAATAAGCTGGTGATTGCTGCCCCTGGGACCCCGGTAGCCCCGGGGGTTAAGGTATGGGGGGTTTGCATATCGCCGATATTATCGGGGGGTGTGTGTGTGTTTGAGGGGGGACAAAACGCAGCCTGTCAACTCTAGCCCTGGCGCAAGGCTCCCTGCCCACCTCCGTGCACACATACTCGCACTCACACACACACCTCCTTCTTCGCCGGGTCTCCCCGGATGGCAGTGGGAAATCGGATCCCTTAGGCGAGCCGGGGGCTCCCCTCCCGCCCTTTTTTCCCGGTGTGCGAGTATGTGTGTGAGTGTGCGTGTGTGAGAGTGTGTGCACCACACCAGGCACTGGCGGTCCCCGGCGCTGCCCGCTCCTGCCTGTGTGTATTTGTGTCTAAAAAGGCAGTTGAGAAGGATTTCCGATTCGTTTCCGCTTCAAATAAAAGGCGCTGATAATCTCGGGCCTGATGCTAAAAGGACATTTCACCGCCGGGAGCCGGACCCAGGGAGCGGCGACCTACGGGTGGGGAAGGGACACACACCCGACCCGGCCACCCCCCGGCAGACAGGTCCCCCGTCCCCGGGTGGGTTTGCCAGGGGAGATGCGGGAGGCATCTCCGCGGGGGAGTAGGATATGCATGAGAGGGTGCATGGGAAGGCGACTGGGGGAGGGGGGGGCACTCTCGCCCCGGGCTGGGAGTGTGGGCCGGCGGCTGCAGTGAGCCCGGCGAGGAGAGTTGAGCACTGGGAAGAGTCCGCCACAGGCAAATGCGGCCGGCAGAGAGGGAACGGGGGATAGGGGGGAGCTCCCCCGCAAGCAGAGGTGTTTCATTAGCCGCGGGACCGCAGTGGCACTGCCGGGGCCGTGCCAGGCTGGGAGGGACCCGCCGTATTGCCTTATATGTCCATCTGTAAAACCGCAAAGGATGTGCGAGGGGAGCAAAGCGCTGAGCCTGCTAGTCCTCTGCTGTCAGGGCAAGTAATCGGATCCTTTTTGGTATTGACAGGATTTCAGGGGTAAAGGACTGCTGGCAAATCCAATCCCATGTTAGATATTATGGACCCAAATGGGAACAATTATTGATCCCACATCCCCTGAATCCAGGACTACTACTGATGCAGGCTACAGTAATGATATAATAGGACGTCTGACATTAGGTAGCAATAGCGTGAACCTGAGGAAACAAGTGTCCAGGTCCCTTTATCGTAGACAGGAGAAAAAATGCTTATCAGGGAAAATGTAAGTGGCTGTTTCACACACACCTTGCATTTCCTTGCCCTTCACTGGGATTATTCCCCTTAGTCAGGAGCTACTTCCACTCAAAAGAGAAACTTTTTTCATCTCCATTTTTTTTTTAGCTGAAAGGGGAAAAATCCATCCAAACAATATAGCTGCACTTTAATCTTTGCTCTTATTTCAGAAGGATTATGTAAAAGCAGGGAAAAAGAAAAAAAAAAGCAGAAACACTCAGTGAATGGAGACTTCCATCTCTTATTGACTTTGGCTTTTTTTTTTTAACTTCTCAGACTCAAAGTTTTAATTGAAACCAGAAATCTATTGAGAACTGAGCCAAGAAAACCTCTGTTTTCTCTGCAACTAGGGATGGGGAATAAATAATTTCTTTGCTGATGCTATTGCTAGTTGTTTGAGCTCTGGTTCCTGACAAAAAGCCCAGCATAGATTATTAACACATTATCATTTTAGGAGAATGCACTCTCTGAAATGTAATAAAATGATGTGTTAGATTTGTGCAGAGCCATAAACTATGCTAGTTGTTGGCAAACAAAATAAACAGTGGTCATGATTTATTATTAATAATGATTGTAACTGAGCTATTTAGCTTGAGTTGATATTTACTGGGTTTCTTTACTGAGTTTCCTCAGAAAAATTTCCAATAATGTACTTTGATTAAGTTGGGAATTGTTCTTTTTCAATAACTGCTAGTGCCATATGCTTAATTAACTCAAGGAGTTACATGCTTGAAAAGGTCTAACCATCATTTTTTTGCTTTGGATGCTACTTAATTTCCTCTTCTGGTCTGTTTTGACCCATCCTTTGAGCTCTTTTTCCCCAGCACACACATCTTGGATATAAGTGCCAATTTAGAATCATAGAATGATCTGGGTTGGAAGGGACCTAAAAGATCATCTAGATCCAACCCCCCTGCCATGATCAGGGATACCTTCCACTAGACCAGGCTGCTCAAAGCCTCATCTAACCTGGCCTTGAACACTTCCAGGGAGGGGGCATCCACAACTTCCTTAGGCGACCTGTTCCGGTGTCTGACTGCTCTCACAGTAAATAATTTCTTCCTAATATCTCATCTCAGTCTCCCCTCTTCCAGTTTAGAACCATTACCCCTTGTTCTGCCATTAACTGCCCTTATAAAAGTCCCTCCCCAGCGTTTTTGTAGGCCCCTTCAGGTACTGGAAGGCTGCTATAAGATCTCCCCGGAGCCTTCTCTTCTCCAGGCTGAACAGCCCCAACTCTCTCAGCCTGTCCTCGTAGGAGAGGTGCTCCAGCCCTTGGATCATCCTCGTGCCTCTCTTCCAGACTTGCTCTAACTGTCTTTCTTGTGTTGGGGCTCCAGAACTGGACACAGTACTCTAGGTGAGGCCTTATGAGAGTGGAGTAGAGGGGGAGAATCACCTCCCTCGACCTGCTGGCCACGCTTCTCTTGATGCAGCCCAGGTTATGGTAATTTACCAATAGGACCCTTGTTTTCCATTACAAGATTTGGCTAATCCCAGTTTCAGTGACTTTTTTTGCCGTCTCAGTAGGGCTCAGTTGCTTACACATAATCTTTCCCTTCTGTTTTCTTTCCCCTTTGGACAACATCCTCCAGGACTGAAAAACTCTTGCCTTGTGCTCAGAGACTTGCAATTACACAGCAATTTTGACTCTTGTCCCAACTAATAGCAAGAAAGGCTATTGTCTAACAAATCACATAAAAACAGTTCTGGGATCCAACATATTGCTGTGATGGAAATGAAAGCTCTCCTAGTGAATTGATGATTAATTTGTTTAACCATATGCCTAAGTGATCTTTCTTGTTCCCTGTTAACTACCCATCTCTGAAGTATCTGTGATCTGTGGGTTTGTGGTGATGTTGAAAGGCAGCATTAATAAATTACAAAATCTGCTCCATGATGCATGGCCTGCAGTAGGGCAAATTGAATAGGTTTTAAGCCATGTTCAGAAAATTCAGTATGTCATTTTTGCCTATCATAACATGCAGGCATGCAGGGTTTTGAGTGTGTAAGTGCCCCAATTAAACATGCATATGATGCTGAGAGAAGGGCAGCAAATCTGTGCATTAAAAAATAGGTGGTTGTGTTACCGAAAATCCGGAATAAGAAACTTATCAACACCAATGTGATGCGGATAAGCAGACACTTCTTTATTACGGCCGGGTGCGTGAGTGAGTTCTCTCACAATCAACGCACACCGTGCCCCAAAATCATACAACTTATATAGAGCTTACTCATACGTATTCATTAAGTAGTCATACATAAACATGCTATTTCCAGGAAATCATTAGCATATTCCCCTCCTATTTCCGATTCTGCGCAATAACTGTTAGAATCATCTGGAAATGAGTCTGGGGTGTCAAATGGGTGGGCGATCCGTGAATCCGTGGTCGCAATCTCCCCCTGCCGGAATTACCTTTTGCTTAAGGACACGGTTTCTTGGCAGGCACCTATAAACCGTTACAGTAGGCTTCCCTTTCTTGGCAGCACCTACAAACCGTTACAGCAGGCTTCTTTTCCCATTGTTTCCCCATTCTCATTAATCCAGATCTTGACAGCTACATATATTCTTCTAGTTTTCCATATAAGTATCATAAATCAGTTTACAGATCAACTTGTACTTGTTACCGAAGTTACGGTTCCTACCAAATGATTTTGACCAATCCCTTCGGCCTTGGTACGGGGCTGTACAGGGATTTCATAGTAGCATTCGGTTGCTGTGCAAGCACACTTTTCATTAAAATATTTCTTAGAATTTTATACTATTAAAATCAAAACTAATCATAAACCATAAACTATTGATTAATTCTAACATATCAGTAACAGTCAGATGAAATCCATGGCAAGATCTAGTCTCATTGCTGGGAAGTCCAAGCACTCTTCAGGCAGCAGTAATCCAAGGTTTAGAGCTAGTCCAAAGCCTAGGAAGAAAGGCAATAGTCTGTGGGAGAACTTTAGTGGAGAAGGTTCACAGTGTTTTGCTGCAGGGCTTGTGATTGAAAAAAACCCAAAAAACCGGCGACTGCTCTCAGGCACGTGGAGCACAGCGGCGGTCAACGGTAAGTCCGTGGCTGTTTACGATTGAGAGGAGGAGGAGGGGCGGTCCTAGCACCAGGGGACACTGCGGAAGTGTCGCCGGGTCCCGTCAAGAGCAGCCAATCGCGGGAGCGGGGCTGACGCGGAGGGGGCGGTGCCAGGGCCAGCCGCGGGAGATTTAAATGGCTCCCAGGGAGCGCGTGGCGCGTCAGTTAGCGCAAGGCAGGGCGAGCAGGGGAGGCGAGCAGGGCAGCTCACTGTAGCTCTGCTGATAACAGCACTCCATCTCAGCAGCTCGCCCACTTGGAGGTGTGTCCCTTGCTGCCTCTGAATAGGGTGTCCTCCAGGCAGAGAGGTTGTAGCAAAAACACTGTGGCAACCCAGACAGAGGGCCTACCCTGAACGGTGGCTGTTCAGGTCTCTGGCTGCAGGGAGTGCCAGAGCCTGCTGCTGCCGGGGGAGGAAGGGAGGCATTCCACCTGTGTGAGGTGTGAGCAGGTGGGCGATCTCCTCAGTATGGTGGTGAAGCTTAAGGAGAAAGTAAAGAGACTGAGGACCATCAGGGAATGTGAGAAGGAGTTTGACTGGTGGAGTAACTCCCTGGTATGCCAGTTAGAAATGCCCCAGGAGGATAACCCCCAAAAGGTGATGGAGCCCCCGCCCGACAGGGCGGGGAGGGGGGACCTGGGGCAGCCTCTGCCCTGTTGCTGTCAGGCAGAGGCAAGGGGCTGGGGAGATGAGGGTTGGAAGAAAGTCCCAGTTTGATATCATGGGCGACCTTCTTCCCTACATGCTTTGCTCCCTCAGGTGCCCCTCTCTAATAGGTTTGAGGCCCCGCCTCTTGAAGGAGAGGTTGGTGAGGACGTGGTGCAAGGCCAGCCTACAAGGCCACAGAGGAAGAGGCGGGTGACTCAGCCCCTGAAGATGGCCTCTGACAGGAAAGAAAGAGGGGTCATTGTAGTAGGTGATTCCCTTCTGAGAGGAACAGAGGGCCCAATATGCAGGGTTGACCCACAACATAGGGAAGTATGTAGTCTTCCTGGAGCCAGGATCAGGGATATCACCAGGGCACTTCCCAACCTGGTGCACCCAACAGACTACTACCCACTGCTGATCTTCCAGACAGGTGGGGAGGAAGCTGCATCCCGTAGTCTGAGGGGGATGAAGAAGGATTTCAAGGCCTTGGGACAACTGCTGAAAGGGTCTGGGGCACAAGTGATTTTTCTCTTCCCTCCTTCCACTTTCGGGTTCTGATGTGGGATGGAATGGCAGAATTCAGGCCATAAATGACTGGCTCCAGGACTGGTGCTACAGGCAGGGCTTTGGGTTCTTTGATAATGGCTGGTTTTATAGGACACCAGTCCAGAGAGTGATTTGTGGGGAAGGCCTATCTTGCAGGGGCAAAAGGAGGCTGGGGCAGGAATTGGCAGGGCTCATTTGGAGAGCTTTAAACTAGATTGGAAGGGGGAAGGGGTTACAGCTGGGCTTGTGCCAGTGGGGCAGTACTCTAGAACTGATGAAGGCCAGGAGGCCTCCCACCCCCCTAGGCTGAAATTGGTGCACTTGGCTTGCTCCTTGAAATGCCTGTACACCAATGCACGCAGCATGGGGAATAAGCAGGAGGAGTTGGAAACCCGTGTTCAGTCAGGGGATTATGATGTGGTGGCAATTACAGAGACATGGTGGGACAGCTCACATGACTGGTATGTGGCCATGGATGGCTATGTCCTTCTCAGGAAAGACAGGCCAGCAAGGCGAGGTGGTGGAGTTGCTCTTTACGTGAGAGAGCAACTGCAGTGTATTGAGATCTGTCCAGGGGCGGATGAGGAGCGAGTTGAGAGTCTGTGGGTGAAAATCAAGGGGCAGGCTGGTATGGGTGATACTGTTGTGGGTGTGTATTACAGGCCACCAGATCAGGGTGAGGAAGTTGATGAGGCCTTCTACAGGCAGCTGAGAGCAGCTTCGCAATCACAGGCCCTGGTTGTTGTGGGGGATTTTAACTACCCAGATATTTGCTGGAGGGACCACTCAGCCAGCCAGCCACAATCCAGGAGGTTCCTCCAGTGCATCGATGATAACTTCCTGATGCAAATGGTGGATGAACCAACCAGGAGGGGAGTGACGCTAGATCTCATCCTCACTAACAAGGAGGGTCTGGTTGAGGCTGTAAAGGTTGAGGACTGACTGGGCTGCAGTGATCGTGAGATGGTGAAGTTCAGGATCTCATGTGGCATAAGCAGAATTACAAGTAAAATTGCAACCCTGGACTTCAGGAGGGCCAACTTTGGCCTTTTCAAGCAATTGCTAGGGGAAATCCCATGGGACCGGGTACTTGAAGGTAAAGGGGCCCAAGATAGCTGGTTAACATTCAGGGACTGCTTCTTCCAAGCTTAAGATCGAAGCATCCCGATATGTAGGAAGTCAGGGAAGGGAGCCAGGAGACCTGCTTGGTTAAACAGGGAACTGCTGGCCAAACTCAAGTGGAAGAGGAGAGTTTACAGATCATGGAAGGAGGGGCTGGCCACTTGGGAGGAATATAAGGATGTTGTCAGAGGATGTAGGGAGGCAACTAGGAAAGCCAAGGCCTCCTTAGAATTAGATCTTGCCAGAGGGGTCAAGGACAACAGGAAGAGCTTCTTCAAATACATGGCAGATAAAGCCAACATTAGAGGCAATGTAGGCCCACTGATGAATGAGGTGGGTGCCCTGGTGACAGAGGATACAGAGAAGGCAGAGTTACTGAATGCCTTCTTTGCCTCTGTCTACTCTGCTGGAAGCTGTCTTGAGGAGCTCCGTACCCCTGAGGCCCCTGAGGAAGTCAGGACAATGGAGGAGTTTGCCTTGGTTGATGAGGACTGGGTCAGGGACCAATTAAGCTATCTGGACATCCATAAATCTATGGGTCCAGATGGGATGCACCCACGGGTGTTGAGGGAGCTGGCTGAAGTCATTGCTAGACCACTCTCCATCATCTTTGCTAAGTCGTGGGGAATGGGAGAGGTGCCTGAGGACTGGAGGAAGGCAAATGTCACTCCAATCTTCAAAAAGGGCAAGAAGGAGGACCCAGGTAACTACAGGCCGGTCAGCCTCACCTCCATCCCTGGGAAGGTGATGGAACGACTTCTCCTTGGTGCCATCTCTAGGCATATCAAGGATAAGAGGGTCATTAGGGGCAGTCAGCACGGCTTCACCAAGGGGAAGTTGTGCTTGACCAACCTACTAGACTTTTATGAAAACACAACGAGGTGGCTTGATGATGGCAGAGCAGTGGATGTGCTCTATCTTGATTTCAGCAAAGCATTTGACACGGTCTCCCACAGCATCCTCACTGACAAATTGAGGAAGTGTGGATTAGATGATCAGGTAGTGAGATGGACTGTGAACTGGCTGGTGGGAAGAAGCCAGAGAGTGGTGGTCAATGGGGCAGAGTCTAGTTGGAGACCTGTGTCTAGTGGAGTCGCTCAAGGGTCAGTACTAGGACCAGTATTATTCAATATATTCATCAATGACCTGCATGAGGGAACAGAGTGCACTGTCAGCAAGTTCGCTGATGACTCAAAGCTGGGAGGAGTGGCTGACACACCAGAAGGCTGTGCTGCCATCCAGAGAGACCTGGACAGGCTGGAAAGCTGGGCGGGGAAAAACTTGATGAAATATAATAAGGGCAAGTGTAGGGTGTTGCACCTGGGCAGGAACAACTCCAGGTTCCAGTATAGGTTGGGAAATGATCTCCTAGAGACCAGTGAAGGGGAAAGGGATCTGGGAGTCCTGGTGGACAGCAGGATGACCATGAGCCAGCACTGTGCCCTTGTGGCCAGGAAGGCCAATGGCATCCTGGGGTGCATTAGAAGGGGTGTGGTTAGTAGGTCAAGAGAGGTTCTTCTTCCCCTCTACTCTGCCCTGATGAGGCCACATCTGGAATATTGTGTCCAGTTCTGGGCCCCACAGTTCAAGAAGGACAGGGAGCTGCTTGAGAGAGTCCAGCAAAGAGCCGCCAAAATGATTAAGGGAGTGGAGCATCTCCCTTATGAGGAAAGGCTGAGGGAGCTGGGCCTCTTTAGCTTGGAGAAGAGGAGACTGAGGGTGGACCTTATTAATGTTTATAAATATTTGAAGGGTGAGTGTCAGGAGGATGAGGCCAGGCTCTTCACAGTGATGTCCAATGATAGGACAAGGGGCAATGGGTGTAAGCTGGAACACAGGAGGTTCCGCTTAAACTTGAGAAGAAACTTCTTTACTGTGAGGGTGACAGAGCACTGGAACAGACTGCCCAGGGAGATTGTGGAGTCTCCTTCTCTGGGGACATTCAAGACCTGCCTGGACACCTTCCTGTGTGAACTCATCTAGGAGTTCCTGCTCTGGCAGGGGGATTGGACTAGATGATCTTTCGAGGTCCCTTCCAATCCCTAACATTCTGTGATTTCTACTGGGACTCATTTTGCTGCTATTATAGGTTCTGTTCTCATTACTTTCTCTCTTTCCTAATTTTTATTTTCCAAATAAAATGACTTATCCTTTTAGGAAATTGTCATCTTGATTAAAGATGGACTTTAAAACCCCTCGACTCCAGGTTTTATCCTGAGGGGACTGTCAGATCTGAAAACAATTTCCAAACTTTTGAGGTTGGGACTGCTTTGTCTTGTGATGTGGGCATGAAATCGAGTTGCAAGCATGTGTTGTTAACACAGTTGTTTCTGAGGTGCAGTCAAATCCTTAGAGATGATTTATTTCTCCTTTTCCCGACATTAAGGCTTCACTTGATGTGGCTTCAAAAGTTCATTGTGTCTTTGGGCCTGCTTAGAGATCTGCTGGGTGCTGGGAACAAGTGCAGCTCTCCAACAGGTACCTGGATTCTGCATTCATGTTTAAGTGGTCATAGTGAGAGCAAAGCGAGTGCGATAAATAGGTGGAGGCAGAAAAAAAGGCAGGCAAAATAATTTCTTAAATTTAATAAAAGCAATCTTAGAATCACAGAATCACAGAATATTAGCGTTCGCGCTCTCCCCTGGCTCGGCGGTGACAAGGACAGACTTGACCCGGGTAGAAGTGTCTCTCGTGGGCGCACACCAGGGAGGGACCTTCTGCTGTCGGGGTTCGGGTCTGACCCAGGTGCGGCGTCTCTCCACGGAGCCGGTGCGCTCAGCACACGCGGTTCGGTTTCAGTGCGGGATTTGCTGTGTGAACGTCGCTGTGACACTGGTGTCACACCAGTTTGTCCCTGGGCAGACGTCACGTTTCGCTGCTCTGCAGCTGCAGAGGAATTGGGGGGGAGAATAATACAGCTTGTCTTTCAGAGCTGAGGAAATGCGTGAAGAAAGTAGGGATTGGTAATTTCTATTTGTCAGCTCATGAGAGGGAGCAGAGGGCTATTTTACCCTTTTGGAGTTGGATTTACTTTGCAGCACAGATTGTCCAAACACAATGATGAGCTTTTACTGTAAGCTGTGAGGCAGCTGGATATGAAAAGCAATCTTCTGATATTATTTCATTTAAGCTTTTGTTGTCTTTTATGAAATTGAAAATGTTGAAGTTAGTCACCTCTCTCTCTAAAAGGCCAAATCAAAACTCTGGCCCTCAAACACCTTGAGGGTTGGGAGGATTTGATCCAGGCTTGATTATGATCTTTACATCTCTGGTTTATTTCCCAGTCTAGCTGGAGATCTTTGCAAGGTCTCAGGCCTCTGTATCTCTACGATCTTTACCTGGCTGTTGGCAGTGTGTGATGATGATCCTGTTGACTTCAGATGTGAGGGGGAAAGTGATGGGGCTAAAGCACAGGTGACAAAACAGGAAGGTGGCCAGAGAAGTACTCTGGGAATACGGTCATTGGTGTTGCTCACAGATCCCAGGGTCAGATTTACTCTTGCTTATGAGTGAGGACAGTGGTGTGGCTTGTGTACATGTCTTGTAGAGAAAAAAGGAGTTGTGCAAATGATAAGGATGAGCCTGGGTTGTCCTCCCTATATAGGGCTGGTGAGTCTGATGCACTTTTTTGAAAGCAAGCTCAATATGTGGAAAAGCCATGCAGAAGGAGACCAATTTCCATGCAAATTCATAACAAGTAATAGGACAGGAGGAAATCGCCTCAAGTTGCACCAGGAGAAGTTTAGATTGGTTATTAGGAAAAATTTATTCACTGAAAGGGTTATCAACCACTGGAACAGGCTGCCCAGGGAAGTGGTTGAGTCACCATCCCTGGAGGTATTTAAAAGACCTGAAGACTTGGTGCTTAGGGACATGGTTTAGAGGTTAACTTGGCAGTGCTAGGTTTACAGTTGAACTGGATGATCTTAAGGGTCTTTTCCAACCAAAACGATTATGTGGTGGCAAGGCTCTGACCTGCCCTGGTGAATACCAGAGCACAGCGTGGCCCAAGGCTTGGCTCTGCAGTGCATGATATATTGGGATGCAAATTCCTGGCAGAGTGGGGTGCTGGGTTTGTGGCTAAATGCTATTGTGGGTGCAACTTATTTAGCTTCTCACTGCCTTTGAAGGAATTAATTCCTGTTCCTGTAAGAGTTGCTGTACAGTCCTGGGCAGTTAAGGGCTCTATGAATGTGGCAGCGATGAGAGCAGTTTCCTCTACTGTAGTATGATATCTCCTGTAATAGTACTTGGGAAAGTTGTTCAGAAGAATGTGTGTAAGGCAAGCATGGGGTAACCCAGGACTCACTTAAATACCTCAAAATTAGAGATGGGTTAAAGATCGGAAGCCTGAGGTTTTATGTTACTTTGAAATTTTGTTAGCCTTAATCTTTAAAACTGTGAGATATATATGTATACAATGATTCATTCTGTTTCTGTCCTGGCATTTTAGCAGATGGGGAAGTTGATTTTAAGATGGAAGAGAGAAAATTATAATACTCAAACCAGAGGTCAAGCTGCAAGGTGTTACAGGCATTTCTTTCCTCCACATGAATTCACATATCCTGAATATCTTACCGACGTGATTTCTAAGACCTGGACGCTAGCCTAACTGTGTGTTTCCAGACCCAGCGTATTCCTGTAGTTTTTTCTTTTTTTTTTTCTTTTTTTTTTTTCTTTTTTTTTTCTAATTTTTCTCTCTGAAGTCTTCCTATGGAGCTCTATAATGGGGATTCAATAGAATTCTGTACAGAGGAATAATTCTCTGCTGAATTCTTTAGTTCTTTTTCAGAAGGGATCAAAGACGTCAAGCTTAACTTGGGGAGTTTAGTAAGTGTTTGAATGGGATTGTATACAAGTATTATATCAGGGATCTGGGCAAAGTGTTATTATACATGCCCATTGTTTCTAAGGTTGCAAAACAGTTTAAAATATTAACCCATAGATTCGCATCCTTGTAACTTCCATAAACCTTCACCTAATGAGCTGAAAAATGTCATGCTTTCGCTTTGCTTGATGGCAGTTTTCTTCCTGAAAGGTTGAGTAAATTCTCTCCAGCTGTCAGTTGTTCCCTTTTGTTGTTTTTTTTTCCAATTTATTCACAAACACTGAGAGTGGGAGAAGAAGAGGAAACACTTTTCCCTTTTAAATTATTCTGACTGCATGCTTTTAAACAGAGCAGCAGTTTAACCTGCCTGACTTTGAGTTGATAAATGGATATAAACATAGGGCTTGTTAAAAGCCTCTGTTCTATTTTGGTGTGAGTGGGTGTGGTGGGTTGACCCTGGCTAGATACCGGATGCCCACCAAAGCCCACTCTATCACTCCCCCTCCTCAAATGGGCAGGGGGAGAAAATTATAACGAAAAGCCCGTGGGTGGAGATAAGGACGGAGAGAGATCACTCACCAATTACTGGCACGGGCAAAACAGACTCGACTTGGGGGGAGAAAAAAACAAATTTACTTTATTACAAATCAAAATCAGAGGAGAATGAGAAGTAAAACCAAATCTTAAAACACCTCCCCCATCCCTCCCTTCTTCCCGGGCTTAATCTCTTTCCCGATTTTCCACCTCCTCCCCCCAGCAGCACAGGGGGACAGGGAATGGGGTTAGGGTCAGTTCATCACACGGTGTTTCTGCCGCTGCTTCCTCCTCAGGGGGAGGTCTCCTTCCCCCACACCAGCGTGGGGTCCCTCTCACGGGAGACAGTCCTCCACCAACTGCTCCAACGTGAGTCCTTCCCATGACTGACAGCTCTTCACGAGCTGCTCCAGTCTGGGTCCATTCCATGGGGTGCAGTCCTTCAGGAAGGGACTGCTCCAGCGCGGGTCCCCCACGGGGTCACAAGTCCTGCCAGCAAACCTGCTCCGGCGTGGGCTCCTCTCTCCACGGGCTACAGGTCCTGACAGGAACCTGCTCCAGCGCGGGCTTCCCGCGGGGTCACAGCCTCCTTCGGCATCCACCTGCTCCGGCGTGGGGTCCTCCACGGGCTACAGGTGGTCATCTGCTCCACCATGGACCTCCATGGGCTGCAGGGGGACAGCCTGCTTCACCATGGTCTTCACCACATGTTGGGGGGGGAATCTCTGCTCCGGCGCCAGAGCCCATCCTCCCCCTCCTTCTTCACTGACCGTGGTGTCTGCGAAGTTGTTTTCTCTTACATCTTCTCACTCCTCTCTCCAGCTGCAAAGTGTGCAGCTTTTTTTTCTCCCTTCCTTTTTTTTTTTCTTAATTATGTTATCACAGAGGCGTTACTGATTGGCTCGGCCTTGGCCAGCGGCGGGTCCCTTCTTGTAGCCGCTGGCATTGGCTGTGTCGGGTCGGACATGGGGGAAGCTTCTGGCAGCTTCTCTCACAGAAGCCACCCCATGTCCCCTCCCCCACTGCTACCACAAACCTTGCCATGCAAACCCAATACAGTGGGACAAAAAAATGAAGGTCATGGTTTCTGATACCATGACAAATTAAAAATGTCATTGTAGGCATCCTAAAGTTGATGGAGACTTTTTAGTCTGTTGGCTTAAAGAGAGAGGCACTCTCCCTACAAATCCTGCTGGATAAGTGTCATAAATGGCATTTGCTATAGGTGTTGGTTTACATTAGATCCTAGTTCTGTGTCATAGGAAGTAGTCACAGAAATATAGGTCCTGCTCCTCCATCCTTTTATCAGAGCTGAAGATACATCTGCTCTTAAAACACGCTGCCTTTTAAGTATGGCTTTCGGGCTAGAACATTTTCTTCAGGCTTAGCTTAGTGAACAGACCTCCCAGGGCCCTTGAGGAAAACCTCTGAAAAAAATAATGCAAGCAACAATTAAAATAGCAATAAGATGCAGCATGGCCCTAGGTAGGGACTGGGGTCCTATTCAAACCTGCATCTATCTCCAGCTGGAGAGCAGTGTCATGGATGTCTCCATTCAGGGGTCTCTTGAGCCATAAAAGCTCACAGACCAAACTTTGCTTGGTTGGGATCTAAGTGAAGGACTCAGATTAGGAGACATATCATCAGTGGAGAGAGGGTACACCCGTGACTGACTTGACCTTGAATTCCCCCAAATTCTGACCCCATCCTGACCTTTAACATCCTCCTGAAGTCAGTGGCATTCCAAAGCAATAACCACCCAAAGTCCTGATCCTGCTTGAATAGAGATTTGAATCATTAATATGATGCTCCTGATCCTATTTGCCACCTCAGAGAGAGTCCAATGTGCGCAAAGCCTCACAAAGAGCACAATAAAGTAGTTCAGCTGGAGAGGCCTTTTGGGCGTGCAGGTACTCAGCAGGCTTTTATCTTCCATCTGACTCAAATACTCCCAGCACTTCTGTAACTGCTTCCTCTTCAGCCTCATTAGAGGTAAAGCTACTCCTTTCCTTTGCCCATAGCAGCTGTCGGTTATCTTGCCTTTATTCCTGGCCTTGGATCTTCCTGCCGCCACGCTCCTGACTAACATTTATGCCTCTTGACGTCGCTGTCTCAGCACTGTGGGCTGCTCTTTGCCCTGTGCGCATCCAGCCGCGTCCACTTGTGTCCTGTGCTGCTTTTGCCTCCTGCTTTTTCTCCTGCAATCCATGATGCTTTAAGGATATTTCTTGTTTTGCTGACCCAGACACTCTCTCCTCCCTCAAAGCTGAAAGACTGATACATTCTGAAGGCAAAGCAGTCTCAATGCCTTCCTCTAAATACTCCAAATTATTGCTCTTCTTCTTGCATGCCCTTTATATGCCCTATTTTCCCACAGTCCCCCCTTGATGCTGGGGATGCTTGGTACGTTATACAGCACCAAGCAAGACACCACTGTTTACTCAGCATGGAAACGTACAGTGCAAACTTGCATAGACAAAATCCAATCTTTCTTATTCCTAGTCTCATTTGAATCGTGAAGAAATGAGTAACATGGGATGTGTTGCTTGTACAGCCTCTAGACTGGGCACAGGATAAATCCTGGACCGAAGCCTTGTGCCATCACTTACAGCTCTGAGGAATGGATGCTGAGCCAAGACCAGATGCATTCCTATCAGATGTGTTGTTTTATTTTATGTATTTCATTGCTTTTCCTGAAGGGAGGGAAAGCTGATGTATTTGTCACTTGTGCAAGTGAAAATGAAATAATGGAGGAGGGGGGAAAAAAAAAAAAGGAGGAAGGAGGAGTCCCATGGCAGCAGCAGTAAATAAAACCAAACCTCTTGTTAATTATTTATATGGAGAAATCATTTTCCACACATTTCAGTGTGCAGAGGCAAATGTTTGATCAGAGGGAAAAGGAGAGATTATTGCCATAGCATGATGGTGTTAGAAGGAGGCTACTGTGTCCGATAGCAGCTCTCCAAGAGCAGAGTTGATCTAGGAAAGTTGGGTAACACAGATGATGGAATTGTGCAGGCTTCTGGTTTCTGTGCCAATAACCTTTCCCTAAATACCCATAAAACTTTCCATCTGTAGACTGGATTGGCTGCCACTACCTCCAGGATGGTACGCTTGTCAAGAGCTGGCTAGGATGGAGTAAGCATTTGAAGTCCCCTTCTCATGCATGTTGACACTTTTCCCCAAAGAGTTTTATGGCTGTTGTTAATGGAATAAGTTTTACCCTTGTAGTGACACAAACTGCTGCACCCAACAGCATGCTCAAGGTATTCTCTTGGATCATCTCATGCCAAGAGTGATGATGCTTGGTCTGGGAGCTCAGAAACCTGGTGCTGACCTGATGTAGGCAAATCTCCTGCCTTGGATCTTTGTGTTGTAATGAGCTGGAGCACAGTTGGCATGTCATTCTGTTTTCTAGTGTCCTGGAGGCCTAATCTTCACAAGGGTGATCATAGAATCATAAAATGGTTTGGGCTGGAAGGGACCTTAAAGATCATCTAGTTCCAACCCCCCTGCCATCAGCAGGGATACCTTCCACTAGATCAGGTTGCTCAAAATCTCATCCAGCCTGGCCTTGAACACTTCCAGGGAGGGGGCATCCACAACTTCCTTGGGCAACCTGTTCCAGTGTCTCACCACCCTCACAGTGAAGAATTCCTTCCTAATATCTAATCTAAACCTACCCTCTTTCAGTTTAAAGCCATTTCCCCTTGTTCTGTCATTAACTGCCCTTATGAAAAGTTCTTCCCCAGCTTTTTTGTAGGCCCCCTTCAGGTATTAGAAGGCAAAAATGACACACCGACTGTGGTGGGTTGACCCTGACTAGAGGCCGGATGCCCACCAAAGCCCACTCTATCACTCCTCCTCCTCAAATGGGCAGGGGGAGAAAAATATAACTAAAAGCTCGTGAGTGGAGATAAGGACGGACAGAGATCACTTACCAATTACTGGCATGGGCAAAACAGACTCGACCTGGGGAAAAAACAAATTTACTTTATTACCAATCAAAATCAGAGGATAATGAGAAGTAAAACCAAATCTTAAAACACCTCCCCCATCCCTCCCTTCTTCCCGGGATTAACTTTTCTCCCGATTTCCACCTCCTCCCCCCAGCAGCACAGGGGAACAGGGAATGGGGTTGGGGTCAGTTCATCACACGTTGTTTCTGCCGCTCCTTCCTCCTCAGGGGGAGGACTCCTTCCCCCACACCAGCGTGGGGTCCCTCTCAAGGGAGACAGGCCTCCATGAACTTCTCCAACGTGAGTCTTTCCCATGAAATGCTTTAGCATGGGTCCATTCCATGGTGCGCAGTCCTTCAGGAAGGGACTGCTCCAGCACGAGTCCCCCACGGGGTCACAAGTCCTGCCAGCAAACCTGCTCCGGTGTGGGCTCCTCTCTCCACGGGCTACAGGTCCTGAACAGGAACTTGCTCCAGCGCGGGCTTCCCGCGGGGTCACAGCCTCATTCAGGCATCCACCTGCTCCGGCGTGGGGTCCTCCACAGGCTACAGGTGGTCATCTGCTCCACCATGGACCTCCATGGACTGCAGGGTGACAGCCTGTCCTCACCATGGTCTTCACCACAGGCTGCAGGGGAATCTCTTATCCGGCGCCTGGAGAACCTCCTCCCCCTCCGTCTTCCCTGACCTTGGTGTCTGTGGAGTTGTTTCTCTCACATCTTCTCACTCCTCTCTCCAGCTGCAAAGTGTGCAGCTTTTTTTCCCTCTTCCTTTTTTTTTTCTTAATTATGTTATCACAGAGGCGTTACTGATTGGCTCAGCCTTGGCCAGTGGCGGGTCCTTTCTTGTAGCCGGCTGGCATTGGCTGTGTTGGGTCTGACATGGGGGAAGCTTCTGGCAGCTTCTCTCACAGAAGCCACCCCACGTCCCCCCCCTGCTGCTACCAAAACCTTGCCACGCAAACCCAATACACCGATTCTCGATGTCATTGGGATCAAATGCCATTCCTTGATTCAGAGATGTAAATCCATTGAACTGGGCCCAACTTTACAGCAGTCCTGCAGCAGCATTTATCTCAGAGGGCACAAGTGGGAGGAGGTTGGTCCTTTAGAGACCAGAAGTCAGCATGAGGAGATGTTTACAAGTCTGATGATCATAGTCCCCCAATACCCAGATACAGCTTAAGATTGTGAGTGGGTAGGTTTGATATGCAAACATATATAGTTAGATTTATTCAATTATTTTCAGTATTAAGAATTAGATTTTAGAAAATAAGCTTAGCTTCATTTTGTCTCTGTGTTAAGTGGGAAACTTCAAGTTTAGATCGTTTTGTCTGTGTTAAGTGGGAAACTTTTACGATAACTAACAAGCTATTCCACACTATCAGCAAAGGCCTTGCGGTGCCTGGTTTGCGAGCAGTCTGGAGCAAGATAAGAAGGAACTGGTATGCAACACCTGCAGTCTGAAGCAAGAAAGCTGGCTTTGTTTGGTCTAGAGGGTGCTAACAAACACCAAAAGGAGGCAGTGTGCAAGAGTGAATGGGAGTGAAATTATGTTAAAAATTTTTTAACTAGTTAGTTTAACCCATCCTAAATTTAACGAATATGTATGTGTGTGTACTTTAAATGATGCCTTTGTAAAAGGGTGGGGGTGCAGGGCCTTTATGGAGCGATCCACCCTGTCGCCCGCTGGCAAATAAAACATACCTGCTTTATAACTCTCTACGAGCTGTAAGGTTTGATTCCACAGATCAATTTGGCACCCCAGATGGGACCCCCTCTCTTCCCGACTGCACGACTGGCTGGGAGCGGGACGTCCTAAGGCGCCACCGGATTATTTCTCCGGAGGACCTCCCAACCCCACCCGATCATTGCAGGGAAAGAGATGGACCATCAGCTGGCGGACCAGGTATGTGAATTGGGAATACCTGCAGGGGGGGGCAGGGGAAGAACCTGTAAGTCGTTTGGAGACATCCCACGCGAGGTGAGGAGTCGTATTGTTTGCCAGGACCCTATAAGCCGTGGGAGAAATCCTGTGTGTGGTGAGGGGGCAATATTGCTCGCCCTTTGGATTTGTTGGGCCCAACGTGGGACTCACGCGTGGTGAGGGGGGACCCAAGATCCTATAAGCTGTGAGGGGCTCACATGTGGTGAGGGGGGACCCAAGATCCTATAAGCCGTGAGGGAATGGTAACTGCAGCAATCCTAGCTGGGATAGCAGGAGTGCTGTGTGGGATAGCTATCATCTTATACATCTGTTGTAAAAACCTGGTACCGTGTTTTATGGTTTAAGTTATACTGCTTCGTGTGGATCTGTGGCAGATGGTTAACGGTTTATGATTTACGCTACACAAGAGCCTGACTATTGTTTAATTAGCATATTTTGTGGTGTGAGTGAGAGGAGTGACGGGCCCTTTTGTGTGACTCAGTTGTTTGCAGCTGGCATCTCTGCCAGGACTGCCAAGCGGGTGCAGAGTTCTAAGCCTTGGTTCTGTTCTCTCACGAGGGAAACGGCCAGAGACGAACAAAGCGAGAGGTTATAGTTCAGTGTTATAAACGTAATTTGTCTTTGTGGTTGTTTAATGTGTGGGGGGAACTAAACAGGAATTTAAGACTCATAGATATTAGGGAAGCTAAACCGGAGTTTTGCCAGTAGTTTTAGATACTGCACAAACACACTTTAAGGGAGAGGATCACCCCCTTCGGAACAGATGGGGGGGTCAGGGCTGTATAGAATACAGGAATCACATTCTGGTGGTCAGTATTTGTATTGTTCTGAGTGTTTTCTCAAGCGTATGGCAGACCTTGGAACAGGTTTACCTGAACCAAGTTTTAATTTCTGGTGTCCTATACACGGATCTGGGGATTTTTCATGTAATCCAATTTTTATTTTTAAGTGCTTTGGTTGCGACCAGAATGTTTGGGTGCAATTTGGAAAAGATTTTTGGTGTGATCAGTGTGAGAACTGGTCTGACTGGGATAGGATTGAGCACTCAGGAGAACTTAAACGGCTAATCTGCGGGGATTTAGAAAGTTTAAAGAATCAGTGAGACTAGTGAAACTTATATGGTAAAGAGATAAATACAAACTCATCACTATGGTATAGGAGGAGATGTAAAACAAAGTAATAACTTAGTCCCTCAGTGTGGGGAGTGCACAAGCACCTGTATCTCTCCAAACGGAGACAGGAGTTTTATCTCGAGAATTGCTTTGAATTCAGGTGCATCCACTGTAGGACAAGCACTACACAGCACCTCCACACTCTGGGAGGCAGAGGCCCTTGGAGACCCCCCGCTGGGGTCAATCGGTGTGTATGGTGTAAACCAACAGGATACTGGAAGAACGAGTGTCCCCAAAGGAGAGAAGGGGGTAGAAAAATCACAAACGCCCCCAGAACCCAGTCTCCTATGGTGGGAAACTATGAAGATTGACGGGGACCCGGAGAGTCTACCCTAGCTATCCACTGGTTATATTAAAGCTAGGGAAACAAAAATGGGAGGGTGGAATTTTTAGTAGATAATGGAGCAACATTTTTGGTTTTAAACCAGGCTCTAACACCTATAGACAATGATTTTGTAACGGTAAAGGGAGCTACTGGCCAAAGCAAAAAGGCTATTTTCTCAAACCTCTCAAGTTCAAATTAGGGAAACAATTAGGAATACATAAATTTCTTTATATTGCAAATTCACCAAAGCCCTTATTGGGGCGAAATTTATTATTGGAGGCAGAAATAAGATTTGGGAAGGAGGAATAGAATTTGAAGTGGGGGATAATCAGCTAATTGAGGTTTTAAATTTGGCCTTAGCATAAGTCCCTCTGAAAAAACAGAAGTACCCAAGGAGGTTCAGGATCAAGTATTCCCACAGGTATGGGTCACTGTACTCAGATTCACATTCAATTAATAATCCGTACTTCAGAAACTATTCTATGGACAAATCCCTTGTCTATCCTCTAACCTTAAGGGATATTGCTTTACTCTCACCGGCTTAGTTCCTGGTTTAATTTTGACCACTGTCAGTGAAGCTGTTTTTGCTTTGCCGGGTATTTCAGTGACCAGAATTTTGTTTTTGCTTTGCCAGTGATATTTCAGATCAGGTTTGTAAAACTTTGTCACAGTTCTCAGGGAGGAGCTTGTAAAAGTCCTTGGGTAACATGATGGGCATCTCTCCTCCTATGGCATATGGGTGCTTTGCTATGCAGGATGTTGCGACAGCTGTACCTTGGGCAGTATTGCTTTTATAGGCCTTGTGATTTATGGCCATGTCAGTGGTTTAATCATTCAGTTGGCCCTCTGTCCTGGTTTTTAGCTGGAACAGAGCTGGGATTCTTTTCAGTAGCTAGAATAGTGTTGTGTTTTGCTTTCAGCCTGGGATTTGTTATGAGAGAGACAATGATAACATACCTGTGTTTGCATTTTTGTCACTGGAAGCGAAGGACTTTGTGTTCTGTTAGTCCACAAGCACAAGATTTAAGGGGGCAAGGAATATTTAAATTAATAAACTTAATTGACAGTTAGATATGCCAATGGGGTATTCCATATTGTATCATGCCATGTCCAGTATATCAGTGAGGGTCTCTTCCTCTTTTAGCTCTCTCTGGATTTCGCTCGGGCTCTCGCTCTTCCGGGATTGCGGTTTCAGTTCGGAATTGTTGCTCCTCCAGGATCGTTATCTGGGAGCAGGCCGGGCTTGGTCAGCAGGTGGTGAGCAGTTGCACTGGGTATCACTCATTTGCATATTTTGTTATTGTTATCACCACTACTATTTTAATATTAGGATTATTTTAAGTTTTCTTTTATTTCTATTAATTAAATTGTTCTTAACTCAACCTATGAGTCTCCTTACCCTTGCCCCCAGTCCTCTCCCCTATCCTCTTCATCACTATATGATAGTTAGTTACTTATATAGAAAGGTGACTATCTGATATAATTATGGAGTCAAATATGATTCCATAATCTATTAATATCTCTATGTTGAGAAGACAGGTACATGTGTGTAATGTGCACACTTACATGCCTCCATAATTATGCTTGAGCTCTCATTTATTTCTGTCTCTTTATCTTGGTGGGGATACTTGCAGCCTCATCTGGCTGTGAGAGATCTTCAGGTTATCTTGTCTTTTCCCCTCCAAGCGTGACTTTTCCTGGCTCCCTTTTCTGGGCTTGGGCATGCTGAGGCAGAGCCATCAGTCAGCATTACTCAGTCATGCTGATGGAGGTGCAGAGGGCTGGTAGCACTTGAACTCAGGGCAATCTGATGGAAACCAGTGAAGATTACATTTCTGCTGTTGTTCTGGTAACTGCTATTAATCCTTGCTCCTTGTTTTCATGTGGATAGCTGTATTGGGTTTGCGTGGAAAGGTTTTGGTAGCAGCAGGGGGGGGACATGGGGTGGCTTCTGTGAGAGAAGCTGCCAGAAGCTTCCCCCATGTCCGACCCAACACAGCCAATGCCAGCCGGCTACAAGAACGCTGGCTACAAGCCGAGCCAATCGGTAACGCCTCTGTGATAACATAATTAAGAAAAAAAAAAAAAAAGGAAGAGAGGGAAGAAAAGCTGCACACTTTGCAGCTGGAGAGAGGAGTGAGAAGATGTGAGAGAAACAACTCCACAGACACCAAGGTCAGTGAAGAAGGAGGGGAAGGAGGTTCTCCAGGCGCCGGATAAGAGATTCCCCTGCAGCCTGTGGTGAAGACCATGGTGAGGACAGGCTGTCCCCCTGCAGTCCATGAAGGTCTATGTTGGAGCATGGTGACTACCTGTAGCCCGTGGAGGACCCCACACCGGAGTAGATGGATGCCCGAAGGAGGCTGTGACCCTGTGGGAAGCCCACGCTGGAGCAGGTTCCTGTCAGGACCTGTGGCCCTGTAGAGGGAGGAGCCCACGCTGGAGCAGGTTTGCTGGCAGGACTTGTGACCCCGTGGGGGACCCACGCTGGAGCAGTCCCTTCCTGAAGGACTGCACCCCATGGAATGAACCCATGCTGGAGCAGTTCATGAAGAACTGTCAGTCATGGGAAGGACTCACGTTGGAGAAGTTCAGGGAGGACTGTCTCTTGTGAGGTGGATCCCATGCTGATGTGGGGGAAGGAGTCCTTCCCCTGAGGATGAATAAGTTGCAGAAACAATGTGTGATGAACTGACCCCAACCCCATTCCCTGTTACCCTGTGCCGCTGGGGAGAGGAGGTGGAAATCGGGAGAAAATTTAAGCCCGGGAAGAAGGGAGGGATGGGGGAGGTGTTTTAAGATTTGGTTTTACTTCTCATTTTCCTCTGATTTTTATTGGTAATAAATTAAATTTGTTTTTTCCCCCAAGTCGAGTCTCTTTTGCCCGTGCCAGTAACTGGTGAGTGATCTCTCTCTGTCCTTATCTCCACCCATGAGCTTTACGTTATAATTTTCTCCCTCTGCCCATTTGAGGAGGGGGAGTGATAGAATGGGCTTTGGTGGGCATTTGGCACCCAACCAGGGTCAGCCCACTACAATAGACCACACCTGGGAGAGATTGCATCCTTTCCCTTCAGAGAAAGTCCTCACATAACCCACAGAAAATCAGAGGTAGAGGTGGAAGGGATGTAACAAAAGCATCGTTGGAGGCAGGAAGACCATGTGGAGAGCAACCACCTTTCTTCTAATTCACCCCATTCACATGCCTTATTTAGTGTGCTATTTTTATCGATAATCTGTGGATTACAGGCATTCACATATGGTCATTCTACTCACAATTATTCTTACCAGCTGAGGATCTCATACTGTATCTGTTGTATAGCCACATCTATTTTATACGTGTCTATATCCAGGTATATCTTATAGATGTGAATTTTAGCAGTGTTTAAAATTGTCATGCGGTAGAGAGACCAGTTTGGCCAGAACTAGAGACAGAGGCCAAATAATACATCGCAGAAGCACAGAAGGGCTGAGGTTGGAAGGGCCTCTGGAGATCGTCCAGTCCACCACACTGCTCAGCGCAGGGTCACCTAGGGCAAGTTGCTCAGGGTTGTACCTGGTTGGGGTTTGGACATCGCTAGGTCATCTCTGATTCCTTATTAAGAGATTACATTAATTTGTTTTGCTTAAAGGTGAAGTCCTGCCTTGTTTCTGTCCTGATTGACACAAGGCAGAGAAGAGAGGGAAAGGGAGAGGGTGTTTCCTATGGGATGTATAGTATGGATGAAAAATAGCTGTCACAGTCATTTTTCCAGCTCCCTGCCAAAGCTGGGTTGTTCTTTCAGAGTATCATGGCCACAGGAAGTAACTAAGGCTGTGATCCAAAGATGCGATAAACCTAACTCCTGGGCTCTGAGAGGCAGATTGAATATGCTATTGGTGCATGATACTGATCCAGTATAAATTAATTCTCCTGGTTCAAATTTGTTAAAAAAATTTGTATGACTTAGTTTTATCCCAGCAGACTTTGCATTGTGTCATACTATCTCACTTGTCTGCACCACACTGGCTTTATGGCTCACAAGTTTTACCCATCCTCTGGAACTGCCTTTAAGTTGGCATGAAGAAAGAATTAACCCTCATCTTGTGTGTTCTGGTCCATTCGATAGAAATGTGATCAGATGCCTGTTCCTGATCTGCATCGCACTTGTGCTCTGGTGATCTGGCAGTGCACAGACCACAACCACACTTGAAATTCTTAAAATAATAATGAATAAATAGGTTGGGGCTTTTTTTTTTCTTTTGTATTCCTAATGTGGTTTAACTGAGTTCAGTGCAGCTTGCTGCATGCCAGGCTGTTGGGTTTTTATGCCCCATGATGGATTCTGAAGTTTCACTGATACTTGTCATAAAAGCAGGTTTCTGACCAAAACTTTCCCTCGGGTGTAATGTGTGTTGTCCATTGGCCTCTGCCCCAGAGGCAGTCACATTTCAGCAGTGCATATATAATCAAGGAAGCAACCCAGGAGTCTTTGGAGTGAAAGGTGATATCTCATCATTAAATATTGCTGTATAGTCTCCAGTGCTTTGTGGTGAATGGTTTTAAAAAGATGGAGTGTAAAGAGGCTTCCAGGATTTCTGATATTTTGCAGAGATTAGGGATTTAACTGTATGTCACCTGAGAGAATATGAGATCCAAAGGAAACATGATAGATGTGAGGTTTGCGAAGATGTGGGCTCCACTTCATGTTCACTATGACACTTGTGAGTTTACTGGAATTGTGCTTCAGTTTCCCCTCAGTTGAACCTATTCAATAGAATTCTTTTTTCTTTTTCATCCTAAGGCTGTGGATAAAACAAAAGCAGTCTCAGTAGCTACAGTCATGGTTGGGATTAGTGTATGATGGGATTTGGGTAGCATCTCTTAATATTGCTCCAAGCTCTCTGCTGGTGCTCCCAGTGCTTGAACAAATCAGAGCAGCAGCACAAACATTGGGCAGCTGAACCTGGCTTGCTTGTATTTGTCTAATCAGCATTTGCTTGTTACTAATGTGGTTGCTCCCATGCATAGGGCAAAAGCCATGCCAAGTGTTATACCCACTTTCACTTCATACAGAATCTCAAATAGGTGGATTACTCCCCCCTGCTGCGGGCTCTCACCTCTGTTTTTGTCCTCAGCAAATTTTCAGTTTAATCACTTTATAGCCCTGGCATCTGAATACTTGCAAGCATGAGTAGTTGCCTGAGGCAGGAGAAGTGATCGTATTCAGAACCCTCAATGGAAGGCATCTAGTATGACCCAAAGAGAGGTCTTGTACTTCAGGCCTTTGCCTCCAGGCTCAGAGGAGCTGATAAACATCTGAGCAGCCCTAGCAAGGCTGAGCATGCAGGTATTTGATTATTTCTCAGTACTTATCAGAGGAAGCATGAATCTCTCCCTAATTAAGAGCTAATGTCAACTTCTGTGAAATTTGTTGTCATTCACCTGTGAATTATCCTTGTCAAATTTAACTTGACTGCAGGAAGCCTGCTAGTAGTAACACTTTCCTCCAGGAGCTCGATTCAGATGGTAAAAAGCCTCTGTAGTTGCTTGTTGAAGGAGACTTGATGCTGGTGAGCCTCTGATGCCTGGAAGGGCAGTTTGGGTGAGCACTTCATAGAATAGTTTGGTTGGAAAAGACCATTATGATCATCTAGTCCAACCATAAACCGTAAGTCTAGACAACTCCCATTTCTTGGATGTTTAAAATAAAACTAGGGGTCTCCTGGAAAATCTGTTTTCTCTCTAGATTTCCAGATCTGCACATTGTCAGCTAAGGCAGAAGAGCTGCTGTAGGAAGTGTGTCATCCCTTCAGCACTTCTGTTCACAGGCAGTCTGGAGAGGGGAGATGGGGAGGTTTCCAAAAGAGGTTACACATTCAAAAGCCTAAAATGAGGTTTCCTAATTAGTCAAAGCACAGGTAGCCTGCCCAAAAAAGAAAGAGTATAATGTCCCTGCACCCAAGTCATTTAACTATTAACCCTGGAGGAGAGTAAGGAGATACCTAAAATAATGACCTGGTTAATTCTGCATGGCGTTTGAGAACAGGGTTATTTGTTGCCACCTGTGAGTCTGGTGATATCATCTGAAGGCTCTCAGTAGAAAAGGAGGCCAATATTTTAAAACAGGATTTTAAGGTGGATTTGGCATTAACTCACCTAACACTGATGTAATGCAGTGACTTTATTCATCTGTTGCTTGTTTCTACTGAGCTGGAGGCACACAGTCAAGCAGGGATGAGTGTTTGGGCATCATGACCTAGAGTTTGGGTCCAAGACCCATAACCAGACTTTGAAGCAGAAACTTGGCTTTTATTCACCCTCCATAAAACATTACTCAGTGACTCAAAACCTGAAAGACCCTTCCCAGCTCAGAGCCATGAGTTTTATTTCAGCTCCCATTCAACCTAGCAGGTCGGTTCATTATGCTGGTAGTTGCTAACTCATCCTGCTGCCCTGCCTCCTGAGCTAGATGCTGTCTGCCAGAAGCCTTCTTTCTTTTACCAGCAGCAAGAGAGGTTAAAAGCCTGTGGGTGAAAGCCGGCACAGAGTGCCCATTGTACGTGTGCATACCAGAGCAGTAACTCCCTGGAAAGCTGCAGTGCTGAGCTTTTACCACCTTGTGTTTGTGTTGCAGCCCAGGAACGTGTGTACACTGCATCCCTCTCCAAGAATATAACAATGTGAAACGGCAGATAAATAGGATGGTGTGGCTTTTTTTTTTTTTTTATTGGACCACTTGGAAGAGGAAGGTAACTTTGAATCCCATCACCTTCATAGCCACAAAGGAGAGGTGAGATGCAAGGTTGGTCAATTAGGTGGAGTAGCTACTTGCAACTGGATGGCTTTAATGTACTAATTGCACTAGTAATTTGCAACTACCACATGGTGAACACTCGGGTTCAAAACTATGTAAGGGTGTGATGGGTTGACTTTGCCTGAATGCCAGGTGCCCACCAAGCCGCTCTATCATCCCCCTCCTCAGCAGGATGGGGAGAGGAAAAAATAAGATGGAACAAAAAACCCCAAACTCGTGGGTCGAGGCAAAGGCAGTTTAATATAGAAGCAAAGCAAAGCTGTGTGCAGAAGCAAAAGAACAAAATATTTATTCTCTACTTCCCATCACCAGGCCATGTTTGGCCACTTCCCAGGAAGCAGGGTTTTCATACGTGTTGCGGTTCCCGGGGGACAAACGGAAGTAACAAATGCCCCCCCTTCCCCCTCAATTCCCCTTGCTTTTATTTCCGAGCAGACGTCATATGGTATGGAATATCCCTTTGGTCCGTTTGGGTCAGCTGTCCTGGCTGTGTCCCCTCCCAAGACCTTCCCCACCCCCAGCCTACTGGGGGGAGAGAAATGTGGAGAGACAACCTTGGTGCTGTGCTAGCTCTGCTCAGCAGTAACCAAAACACTGGTGTGTTATCAACACCCCTCAAGCCACCAAATACAAAACACAGCACTCTGAGGGCTGCCACGGGGAAAATCAACTCCATCCCAGCCAGACCCAATATAATCTCCACCCCTTATTCCATACCATTTGCGTCATACTCAGGTCCCACATAATTTATACCCAACATGCAGGTTTATACATTCTTATTAGCTCTGCCCCCCTGTCCTTTATCAGACAGATATCCCATGGGCTTCCTCCATTCCTCCAGGTGTTCACAAACAGGCTTTGACTTGGGCCTCTTCTGTCAAGATAGATGTTCAGAACAGGAGGAGCAGCATGTTTGATTGTTGGGCGCCAACACCATTCAGGTCATCATTGCGAATATTTGTCAGCTTAGGTCATTCCTGCTACATTCCTTCCTGTAACATACAACTCACATCACAGATTAGTTCCCCCCCCCCAAGGTTAAATCAACTTGAGGCAAGCACCAGATCTCCCCATCTTTCCACATTACCTACCAAGTACACCCAGGCCCTTGGGCAAAGACGATCCCATGAATGGGTTTGCCTTTTCCCATGGGAGGGGCAATCCATACCACCTTTCCAAATCACTTTTCTAAGTGCTTGATTTGGGTCATCATTGCACTTGTCTGGTTCCTTTCTTTGTTAAACTCACTCTCCATCAGTTCAGGTCACTCATGCTACATTCCTTCCTGTAACATACAACTCACATCACAGATTAGTTTTCCCCCAAGGTTAAATCTCTTTGAGGCACACACCGGGTCTCCCCATCTTTCTATATTACCTACCAAGTACACATAGGCCCTTGGGCAAAAACAATCCCACGAATGGGTTTGCCTTTTCCCATGGGAGGAGCAATCCATACCGCCTTCCCCAACCACTTCCCTGTGTGCACTACAGGGACCTTGTCTCCTCCCACAGTATGTAGGGGTTTTGTTTGAGCAGGCCCAGGATGGTTAGCAGATCCTCTGGTGTTAACCAGCCAAGTGGCTTCCATTAAATTTACATCCCAGTGCTTCCATCCCCCATTGTCCAATGCCCTCAACATCGTCTTTAACAGTCCATTGTATCTTTCAATCTTTCCAGAGGCTTGTGGGTGACAGGGGATGTGGTGCACCCACTCAATGCCATGTTTCTTTGCCCAGGAGTTTATGAGGTTATTTCGAAATGGGTCCCATTGTCCGATTCAATTCTTTCTGGGGTACCAGGTCGCCACAAGATTTGTCTTTCAAGGCCTAAGATGGTGTTTCTGGCAGTGGTATGTTTCTAGCCAACCAGTAGTTGCTTCCACCATGGTGAGTACGCAGCGCTTGCCTTGGCGTGTTCATGCCAGTGGTCCAAGATAGTCAATTTGCCAGGCCTCACCATATCGAAAGCCCAGCCACCGCCCTCTATTCCAGGGAGATTTTACTCGTGTGGCTCGCTTGATTGCAGCACGTTTCACATTCATGAGTGACCTGTGTGATGGCTTCCATGGTCAGGTCCACCCCTCAATCACGAGCCCATTGATATGTTGCATCTCTCCCTAGATGTCCCGATGTTTCATGGGCCCATCGAATTACAAATAGCTCACCTTTACGCTCCCAGTCCAAGTCCACGGGAGCTACTTCAATTTTGGCAGCCTTGTTTACTTGTTTACTAACTCCTACACTTTTCTTCTCCACCCCCCCCTTCCAGTCCTCTCTTCTTGGAAACTGCCTAAGCACAGTGTCCTTGTAGTTATCAACATTGTTCTCATAACAATCCTCACTGAAAACAAAACACAGTGCTTTCTAGCTACCAAGAAGAAAATTACCTCTATCCTAGCAAAAACCAGGACAGTATCCACCCCTTATTCCCTACCACTTAAATAATGTTGGCATATCTAGCACAGTCCAAGCTCAGGGTCTGCGGGTTGAAGATGTTGATTTTGAAGAAGTTGTTGGGCATTGTTGAGCTCTGGTTCTATTAGAGTTCCTTCTTCATTAACCTGGGGAAATTCTTAATATAAAGCCATTAGTATAATACACAACAACCATAATAATGATGATATGCCCTTCATTGGCTGTTCTTACCTAACATCAAATCCCCTTGAGGCACACATTGGACTTCCACATTCTTTTGCATCACCCACCACGTGGACCCACCAGGTCCTTGAACAAAAGCAATCCCATGAATGGGTTTACCTTTACCAGAGGCAGGAATAACCCAGACTGTTTTTCCCAGCATATTTTTAACGTGAACTACAGGGACTCTATCCCCTTCTACAGTTCGTAAATGTCTTGATTGGGCAGGGCCAGCTCAGTTAGCAGATCCTCTGGTGTTGACTAACCAGGTGGCTTTTGCTAAATTTGTGTCCCAGTGCTTAAAAGTTCCACCACCCATTGCTCTCAGTGTGGTTTTCAGCAGCCCATTGCATTGTTCAACTTTCCCGGAGGCCAGTGCATGATAGGGGATGTGGTACACCCACTCAATGCCATGTTCTTTGGCCCAAATGTCTATGAGATTGTTTCGGAAATGAGTTATCTGACTCAATTCTGTCTGGGGTGCCATGTCGCCACAAAAACTGCTTTTCAAGGCCTAGAATAGTGTTTCAGGCAGTGGCGTGGGGCACAGCATGTCTCACACCACCCAGTGGTTGCTTGCACCATGGTGAGCTCGTAACGCTTGCCACTGCGGGTTTGTGGGAGTGTGATATAGTCAATCTGCCAGGCCTCCCCATATTTATATTTGAACCATCGTCCTCCATACCAAATAGGTTTTAACCTCTTGGCTTGCTTACTCGCAGCACATGTTTCACATTCATGAATGACTTGTGCAATAATGTCCATGGTTAAGTCCACGAGCCCATCTATATGTTGCATCTCTTCCTTGATGACCTGAGGCATCATGGGCCCAGTGGGCTGAAAGTTTTTCACCCTTCTGTTGCCAGTCCAGGTCTACTTGAGACACTTTGATCCGCCTGTTGATTATTTTGATGTTCTTCAGTAGCTCAACTTTTGGGCACATGAACATCTACATGATGTGTCTTTACAACCAGTCTCTCTAGCCGAGCAGCAATGTCTTGCCATAACTCAGCAGCCCAGATGGATTTGCCTCTGCGCTGCCAGTTGCTTTGTTTCCATTGCTGTACCCACCCCCACATGGCATTTGCCACCATCCATGAGTCCGTATAGAGGTAGAGCATTGGTCATTTTTTCTCGCTCAGCAATATCTAGAGCCAATTGAATGGCTTTTACCTCTGCAAACTGACTTGATTCACCTTTTCCTTCAGCAGCTTCTGCGACTCATAGGGTGGGACTCCACACAGCAGCTTTCCACTTTCGATGTTTTCCTACAATACAACAGGACCCATCAGTGAACAGGGCAGATTGTTTCTCATCATCTGGTAGTTCATTATATGGTGGAGCCTGTTCAGCACATGTCACCTCTTCCTCTGGTGACATTCCAAAATTTTTGCCTTCTGGCCAGTTTGTGATCATTTCCAGAATTCCTGGGCGACTGAGGCTTCCAATTTGAGCTTGTTGTGTGATCAGCGAGACCCACTTACTCCATGTGGCATCAGGTGCGTGGTGTGTAGAGGGAATGCTCCCTTTAAACATCCAGCCCAGCAAGGGCAATAGGGGCACCAGGAGGAGCTGTGCTTCAGTACCGATCACTTCTGAAGCAGCTCAAACTCCCTCATACGCTGCCAATATCTCTTTCAGTTGGAGTATATCGGGTCTCTGATCCTCTGTATCCATGACTCCAAAACCGAAAGGGTTGACCTCAAGTTTCCCCTGGTGCTTTCTGCCAAAGGCTCCAGGTAGGGCCATTATCTCCATCTTCAGTGTAGAGCATGTTTTTAACATCTTGTCCTGTCCAGACTGGCCCAAGGGCTACTGCATGGACTATCTACTGTTTGATTAGTTCAAAGGCTCGTCGTTGCTCAGGACCCCATGTGAAATCATTCTTCTTTTGGGTCACTTGGTAGAGAGGCCTCACGATCTCACTGTAATGTGGAATGTGCATTCTTCAGAAACCTAGAACACCTAAGAAGGCTTGTGCTGCTTTTTTGTTAGTTGGTGGAGACATAGCTGTTATTTCATTGATCACATCCATTGGAATCTGACAACATCCATCTTGCCACTTTATTCCTAAAAACTGGTTCTCTGGTGTAGGTCTCTTGACCTTGCTTCGTTTTATGGCAAAATCGGCTCTCAGAAGGATTTGGATTATTTCCTTCCCTTTCTAAAAAACTTCTTCTGCTGTGATGCCCCACACAATGATATCATCAATGTATTGCAGGTGTTCTGGAGCTCCACCCTGTTCCAGTGCATTCTGGATCAGTCCATGACAAATGGTGGGACTGTGTTTCCACCCCTGGGGCAGTCAATTCCAGGTGTACTGGACACCCCTCCAAGTGAAAGGAAACTGTGGCCTGCACTCTGCTGCCAAAGGAATGGAGAAAAATGCATTGTCAATGTCTATGGTGGCGTACCACTTGGCTGCCTTGGACTCCAGTTCATATTGGAGCTCTAACATGTCCGGTATGGCAGCACACAGTAGTGGTGTGACTTCATTCAATCCACGATAGTCCCCTGTCAGTCTCCACTCCCCATTTGACTTCCACACTGGCCATATGGGGCTGTTAAAGGGAGAGCGAGTCCTGCTGATCACTCCTTGGCTCTCCAGCTGACGAATCAGTTTATGGATGGGAATTACGGAGTCTCGGTTGGTGCGATATCGCCACCGGTGCACTGTTGTGGTAGCGATGGGAACCTGCCGTTCTTCGACCTTGTAGTGGGTCTGGCTGGGATGGAGTTGATTTTCCCCGTGGCAGCCCTCAGAGTGCTGTGTTTTGTATTTGGTGGCTCGAGGGGTGTTGATAACACACCAGTGTTTTGGTTACTGGTGAGCAGTGCTAGCACAGCACCAAGGCTGTCTCTCCAACATTTCCCCCAGTAGGCTGGGAAGGGGGAAGGTCTTGGGAGGGGACATGGCCAGGACAGCTGACCCAAACAGACCAAAGGGATATTCCATACCATATGACGTATGCTCAGAAATAAAGCAAGGAGAACAGAGGGGGAAGGGGGGACATTCGTTACTTCCGTTTGTCCTCCGGGAACCGCAACGCGTATGAAAACCCTGCTTCCCAGGAAGTGGCCAGACATCGCCTGCTGATGGGAAGTAGAGAGTAAATATTTTGTTCTTTTGCTTCTGCTCGTGCAGCTTTGCTTTGCTTCTATTAAACTGCTTTTGTCTCGATCCACGAGTTTGTTTTTTTTGTGTTCCATCTTATTTTCTCCCCTCTGCACCTTGTTGGGAAGGAGGGGTGTGATAGAGTGGGCTTTGGTGGGCACACAGCATCTAGCCAGGGTCAACCCACCACAGTCTTTTTTGGCGCCCAACGTGGGGCACGAGACAACAACAGTTTTACATTCAGCGTGCTTTAGCTGCAGTAGTTATTAAGCAGTGAGCTCCTGTGCACGTCACGGAGTTTTGTTTTTTTTTTCCTTTCTCTGCTGGTAGCATTGCTTATCTCTGTTTCTGCTCAGTTTGGGAACATGTTGATAACAGGAACAGCTATGGGCTTCATGCTGACATTCGTAGCTTTTCTGTGCTGGGGGAGCTATTCTGTGGGGAGGATGAAGGAACTCGGGAGTGTGCTGGTACAAATAGTGACTATGTGCTTAATCCTGGCACTGATGGCCTTACTGTGATGGGGGAACTATCTTGTGGACGAGACAAGGGAATACATCTCCCTTTCCCTACCTGAAGTTAATGTAGATGGCTTTATTATGCAGGCTCCCGAGGTCCTTGTTCCCCCTTATGTGAGCTGTTTATTACTACTAAGTAATACTGTTGGAATATTATGGTTTTTGTGGAATATAGTCTCGTCCTGGTGTAAGAGAAGGCAACCTTTGGGTGAGGAAATACTGAAAAGTGCCCTGAAGCATCCGGTCCCTGGGTGGCAGGGTGTGTGGAAGGATTTGGGCAGGTTCCTAGGACGGTTATCACCTCCCATAGCCTGGGATTTTACACCTGAAGAAGCACACAACCCTGGCAAACTAGCATGTCACTTGATGGAAGGGTGCCTGGCCTACCCCAATGAGAACCAGCAGCTTCTAGCACTGTACTGGGGCTTGGCCTGTGCCTATCGAGCCACAGTTCAGTACTCGTAGAGGACTGTGGTTGAGGCAGGGACCCAGACTACATCCGAGGACACCATGGTTGAGACAGGGATCCAAACAACAACAACTACAGTAATTGCCCCAGTGGTGAAAAAGAAACAGTGAACAAGGAGAACCACTGGTCCATATCATCGATTAGTGAGGGCAGAGGAAGAAGAGGATCAAGAAGCCGGTCCTTCGACGAGGAACTTGGAGGGAGGAGTGAGAGAACTAAAACAAGAAGCAGAAACTTGTCCCTGACCTCATCAGAGCTTCGAGACATGCGGAAAGATTACAGCTGCCAGCCAGGTGAGCGGATTGCTGCCTGTCTGCTCCGATGTTGGGATAATGGGGCCGACAGCCAGCAACTGGAAGGAAGGGAAGCCCAGCAGCTGGGATCCCTTGCTAGAAACCGTGGGATTGAGAGAGGAATTGGAAGAGAGGCGGCAATTTGCAGTCTCTGGAAACGGCTCCTCTCTAGTGTGAGAGCTCGATATCCGTTCAAAGATGACCTTATGAATTCCCCAGGAAAGTGGACTACAGCAGATGAGGGTATCCAGTATCTGAGAGAACTAGCAGTGCTGGAAGTAATTTATAGTGATCCTGACAATGATGAGAACTCCAAAGATCCCGAGGATGTCCTGTGCACACGGGCTATGTGGAGGAAGGTAATCCGGGGTGCCCCAATGCCATATGCTAATAGCTTGGCGGCAATGTATTCTCCCGATGTTGAGACACCAACTGTGGAAAGAGCGTCTTCATGGCTTCAAATCTTCGAAGAGAATCTCTGTACCTCCTCGTCCCTACGGGCCAGCACCGTGGCTATCAAAGGCATGCCGAGGAATCAATCCTCTCCTGCCCCAGTCAGAGGGAAAGGGAGCCCCCGACGTATGCCACGTGGTGCACTCTGGTTCTTGTTGCGTGACCAGGGGGAAGACATGAGGAAGTGGGATGGTGAACCCACCTTTAAACTGGAGGCCCGTGTACACGAATTGAAGGGGAAAACAGCCGTTAAGAAAGGACCAATTAAGAAGGCTGTCAGTGTAATTGGTGCTGACATCCAGGAAGGTGTTCAACGATCTTCCAGACATAGAAAAACTGAAATCACCTCCCTCGACCCTGGTGAGGGGACATCTGGTCTGGCACTACAAAGGTCAGACAGCGAATACTCTGATGGAGAACAGGAGTAGAGGGTCCCTGCTTTCGGCCAGGAGGAGGAAAGGGACGATCGTGTATATTGGACTGTGTGGATCCGATGGCCTGGCACATCAGGTCCACAAAAGTATAAGGCTCTGGTTGACACTGGCGCACAATGTACATCGATACCATCACAATACAAGGGCACAGAACCCATCTGGATATCCGGAGTGACAGGGGGATGCCAAGAATTGTCTGTGTTGGAGGCTGAAGTGAGCTTGACGGGAGACAAATGGGAAAAGCATCCCATTGTGACTGGCCCAGAAGCCCCTTGCATCCTTGGCATCGACTATCTCAAGAGAGGGTACTTTAAAGACCCAAAGGGGTACAGATGGGTTTTTGGTGTGACCACTGTGAACACAGACAAGGTCAAGCGGCTGTCTACCCTGCCTGGCCTCTCAGAAGATCCCTTTGTTGTGGGATTGCTACAAGTTGAAGAACAACAGGTGCCAGTTGCCACCAGGACAGTGCACGGGCGGCAATATCGTACAAACCGAGACTCCTTGGCTCCCATCCGTGAACTGATTCATCAACTGGAGAGCCAAGGAGTTGTCAGCAAGACTCATTCACCTTTTAATAGCCCCATATGGCCAGTGCAAAAGTCTGATGGAACGTGGAGATTAACAGTAGACTATCGTGGCCTAAATGAAGTGACACCACCACTGAGCGCTGCTGTGCCGGACATGTTAGAGCTCCAATATGAACTGGAGTCCAAGGCAGCCAAGTGGTACGCCACCATAGACATTGCCAATGCGTTCTTCTCCATTCCTTTGGCACCAGAGTGCAGGCCGCAGTTTGCTTTCACCTGGAGGGGTGTCCAGTACACCTGGAATCAACTGCCCCAGGGGTGGAAACACAGTCCCACCATTTGCCATGGACTGATTCAAAATGCACTGGAAAAGGGTGATGCCCCTGAACATCTACAATACATTGATGACATCATCGTATGGGGCAATAAGGCAGAAGAAGTGTTTGAGAAGGGAAAAAGAGTAATTCAGATTCTTCTGAGAGCTGGCTTTGCTATTAAGAAAAGCAAGGTCAAGGGACCTGCACAGGAGATACAGTTCTTGGGAATCAAATGGCAGGATGGACGCCGTCATGTGCCTATGGATGTGGTTAACAAGATAGCAGCTCTGTCTCCACCAGCTAACAAGAAGGAAACACAAGCTTTCCTAGGCCTTGTGGGATCCTGGAGAATGCATGTTCCAGGTTACAGTCAGCTTGTGAGACCTCTCTATCAAGTAACTCGAAAGAAGAACTGTTTTGAGTGGGGCCTTGAGCAACAACAAGCCTTTGAGCGTATCAAACAAGAAATAGCTCGTGCAATGGCTCTTGGGCCTGTCCGAACAGGACCAGCTGTGCAAAATGTACTCTACACTGCAGCTGGAGACCATGGTCTCACCTGGAGCCTCTGGCAGAAAACGTCAGGAGAAACCCGAGGTCGACCATTAGGGTTTTGGAGCCGGGGGTATCGTGGATCAGAAGCCCACTACACTCCAACTGAAAGGGAGATACTAGCAGCATATGAGGGGGTTCGCGCCGCTTCAGAAGTTGTTGGTACAGAAGCGCATCTGCTCCTGGCACCGCGATTGCCTGTGCTACATTGGATGTTTAAAGGAAACATCCCTTCTACACATCATGCAACCAGTGCTACATGGAGTAAGTGGGCAGCATTGATCACGCAATGAGCTCGACTAGGGAATTACAACCGTCCAGGAATCGTGGAAGAGATCATGAACTGGCCAGAAGGCAGAGATTTTGGAGTACAGCCTGAGGAGGTGGTTCGTGCTCAAGAGGCACCACCGTATAATGAGTTATCAGAAGATGAAAGGCGTTATGCTTTGTTTACTGATGGATCCTGTTGTGTAGTAGGAAACCATCGGAAGTGGAAAGCTGCTGTGTGGAGTCCCACACGACAAGTCATCGAGGCCACTGAAGGAGAAGGCGAGTCAAGTCAGTTTGCAGAAGTGAAAGCCATCCAACTAGCCCTAAAGATTGCTGAACGAGAAAAGTGGCCAGTCCTCTATCTCTACACTGACTCCTGGATGGTGGCTAATGCCCTGTGGGGGTGGCTGCAGCAGTGGAAGAAGACCAATTGGCAGGGCAGGGGTAAACCCATCTGGTCTGCTGCATTGTGGCAGGACATTGCTGCTCGAGTAGAAAACATGACTGTAAAGGTACGTCACGTAGATGCTCACATGCCCAAAAGTCGTGCCACAGAAGAACATCAAAATAATGAACATGTAAACAAGGCTGCCAAAATTGAAGTAGCTCCCGTGGACTTGGACTGGGAGCGTAAAGGTGAGCTATTTGTAGCTCGATGGGCCCATGAAACATCGGGACATCTAGGGAGAGATGCAACATATCGATGGGCTCGTGATCGAGGGGTGGACCTGACCATGGAAGCCATCACACAGGTCACTCATGAATGTGAAACGTGCTGCAATCAAGAGAGCCACACGAGTAAAATCTCCCTGGAATAGAGGGCGGTGGCTGGGCTTTCGATATGGTGAGGCCTGGCAAATCGACTATCTTGGACCACTGCCACGAACACGCCAAGGCAAGCGCTACGTACTCACCATGGTGGAAGCAACTACTGGTTGGCTAGAAACATACCCTGTAAACCATGCCACTGCCAGAAACACCATCTTAGGCCTTGAAAGACAAATCTTGTGGCGACCTGGTACCCCGGAAAGAATTGAATCGGACAATGGGACTCATTTTCGAAATAACCTCATAAACTCCTGGGCAAAGAAACATGGCATTGAGTGGGTGCACCACATCCCCTGTCACCCACAAGCCTCTGGAAAGATTGAAAGATACAATGGACTGTTAAAGACGATGTTGAGGGCATTGGACAGTGGGGGATGGAAGCACTGGGATGTAAATTTAATGGAAGCCACTTGGCTGGTTAATACCAGAGGATCTGCTAACCGTCCTGGGCCTGCACAAACAGAACCCCTACATACTGTGGGAGGAGATAAGGTCCCTGTAGTGCACACAGGGAAGTGGTTGGGGAAGGCGGTATGGATTGCTCCTCCCATGGGAAAAGGCAAACCCATTCGTGGGATTGTTTTTGCCCAAGGGCCTGGGTGTACTTGGTGGGTAATGCGAAAGGATGGGGAGACCCAGTGTGTGCCTCAAGGAGATTTAACCTTGGGGGAAAACTAATCTGTGGTGTGAGTTGTATGTTACAGGAAGGAATGTAGCATGAGTGACCTGAACTGATGGAGAGTGAGTTTAACAAAGAAAGGAACCAGACAAGTGCAATGATGACCCAAATCAAGCACTTAGAAAAGTGATTTGGAAAGGTGGTATGGATTGCCCCTCCCATGGGAAAAGGCAAACCCATTCATGGGATCGTCTTTGCCCAAGGGCCTGGGTGTACTTGGTAGGTAATGTGGAAAGATGGGGAGATCTGGTGCTTGCCTCAAGTTGATTTAACCTTGGGGGGGGGGAACTAATCTGTGATGTGAGTTGTATGTTACAGGAAGGAATGTAGCAGGAATGACCTAAGCTGACAAATATTCGCAATGATGACCTGAATGGTGTTGGCGCCCAACAATCAAACATACTGCTCCTCTTGTCTTGAACATCTATCTTGAACAGAAGAGGCCCAAGTCAAAGCCTATTTGTGAACATTTGGAGGAATGGAGGAAACCCATGGGATATCTATCTGATAAAGAACAGGGGGGCAGAGCTAATAAGAATGTATAAAACTGTATGCTGGGTATAAATTATGTGGGACCTGAGCATGACGCAAATGGTATGGAATAAGGGGTGGAGATTGTAGTGGGTCTGGCTGGGATGGAGTTGATTTTCCCCATAGCAGCCCTCAGAGTGCTGTGTTTTGTATTTGGTGGCTCGAGGGGTGTTGATAACACACCAGTGTTTTGGTTACTGGTAAGCAGAGCTAGCACAGCACCAAGGCTGTCTCTCCAACATTTCCCCCAGTAGGCTGGGGGTGGGGAAGGTCTTGGGAGGGGACATGGCCAGGACAGCTGACCCAAACAGACCAAAGGGATATTCCATACCATATGACGTATGCTCAGAAATAAAGCAAGGAGAACAGAGGGGGAAGGGGGGACATTCGTTACTTCCGTTTGTCCTCCGGGAACCGCAACGCGTATGAAGCCCTGCTTCCCAGGAAGTGGCCAGACATCGCCTGCTGATGGGAAGTAGAGAGTAAATATTTTGTTCTTTTGCTTCTGCGCGTGCAGCTTTGCTTTGCTTCTATTAAACTGCTTTTGTCTCGATCCACGAGTTTGGTTTTTTTGTGTTCCATCTTATTTTCTCCCCTCCCCATCTTGCTGAGGAGGGGGGTGAAAGAGTGGGCTTTGGTGGGCACCCAGCATCTAGCCAGTGTCAACCCACCACAGACCTTTAGCAGTACCACCACAGAAGGGTCCTCTGGGAGACCAGGCAGAGCAGACAGCTGTTTGATTTCCTCTGTCTCCAAGGCAGCTATGCCAAAAGCCCAGCGATACACTCTTGGGTCCTTGAAATACCCTCTCCTGAGGTAATCTATGCCGAGAATGAACGGAGCACCTGGGCCAGTCACAATGGGGTGCTTTTGCCAGTCATTCCCAGTCAGGCTCATTTCAGCTTCCAACACAGTCAGCTCTTGGGACCCCCTTGTGACTCCAGAAATACAGATGGATTCTGCTCCTTTAAAGTTCAATGGCATCGGGGTGCATTGGGCCACTAAAGTGGCCACTAAAGCTTTGTACTGCTGGGGGTCAGATGTGCCAGGCCAACGAATCCACACAGTCCAGTAAACTCGGTTATCCCCTTCCTCCGCCTGGCTGGAGGCAGGGCCCCTCTAATGCTGGTCATCATATTCATCACTCACTTCTGCTGAAATGTGATCAAAAGTATTAGGACCAAGGAAAGGATTGAGAGTAGCATCAGCCCTCCTGTTCTGTCTAGGGAATTGTCCACTGGAGACCGGAGCAGCATTTTTCCTAGAAGGACCAGAAGAATCCCTACTTCTACTTGTTTTTCTTTGCAGCTCTTGTACTCATGCCCGCAGGACTGAGGTAGGTTTCCCATCCCACTTTCTCATGTCTTCTCCATGGTCACACAAGTAAAACCACAGTGTGACCCATGGTGTGCACCGTCTCTCTTGAGCAGGGAAACGCTTGCTCCTAACAGCTGAGACGTAGGTGGAGGGAGGAGCCTGTCCTTGAATCGCTGGAACTCTTGGGACAGTTTCTCCATGTGTTTCTCCAGGACCTCTGGTAGTTTTTCCACGGCCGAGACACAGGCTTGTAAAGAGGCAGAGACACTGCCTTCAAATCCCCAGAGCCGGATAGACACTTCATTTACAGTTGGTGCCTCCTCATCCTCTTTTACTTCTACTGCTGCCAATGAGTTGGCATATGATGCTGGTGCACTCCATACAACATTTCGCCACATGGGTATTGTGCACGGGATTTCATCTGGATCTTCAATTACCCTCAAGTCCCTTGGGTCTTGGTAAATCAGCTCCCACACAGCTGGTTCCCTCAGGTACTGAATCCCTCTCTCCATGCTGGTCCATTTGCCTGGATTGCATGTAATATCGTCCTTGAAGGGATACCTTTCCTTCACACCCGCCAAGCGCTGCCTCCAAAGACTGTGGGTTGGGTCTCCTCTTGCAATTGCTTTATCAACGCCCGCTTCCTTAGAGAGGGATCCCAGCTTCTTGGCTTCTCTACCCTCTAACTCCAGGCTACTGACCCCATTATCCCAGCATCTGAGCAGCCACGTAATGAGGTGCCCACCTTGGTAACGGGTGAAATCTTTTCGTATATCCTGCAGCTCAGTCAGGGTTAGAGATCAGGTGGTTTTTGTACTGTCTCCATTTCCATCTCCCCTTCCCTCCTCCTCTTCCTCCTTAGGAAGACCATAAGCTTGATCTTCTTCATCCCTCTGTAAATGTACTGACTTTCGTGTCCACTTCTTCTTTTGTACAGGGGCAACTGATACTGGCATGTGTTGGTTCTCTAGTTCATCTGCAGTGCTTCTTGATGGGGTTGGAGTAGCTGCAGTGTTTGTCACAGGGCTTGGAGTAGCCACATTGCCTTCTGTAGGGGTTGGAGATGCTGCAGTGTCTGTCGCCGAGGTTGAAGCAACTGGAGTAGCCGCAGTATCAGTCACAGGTTGAGGTAACTGTAGCAGGTGCCATGGTAACTCCATCAGCAGATGGGGTGATCCTCCTAAGTAGTCTGACGTGCATTAAAACCTGGCATACATTCAGAAGAACTAGCAGCAGGATTAAGCTAGTTTGATTATCCCAAGAATATTCAAAATTCTCAAAAACTTTTGTAACTGGGAGCGGGAAATTGAACGAAGATGTTCCCCCTCCCAAAGGGAAAAAACCTCTGGTGTAATTGGTAAGAACATTCACCAGATAGCTCCTGCAATGTGGAGATGGAGCCGCTTCCGCTGCTTTGCTCTCTGTGCTGCTTGCCATCACTGAATACAGGTACAAAATTGGTCTCACTCCCCATCTTTTTATCGTACTAACACCCATCACTGTACCACACAGCAGAACAGTACCCCTAGCCCCAAACCGACACCTAGGGATGGCGAAAAATATAAACAGCATGTAAGGTGCCACTTCAAAGGACTCAAAGTACAACTCAGCAATCCAGTACAACAACATTCCGATCACTGACAACAAAGTCATCATAACAAATTCTTATTGTAGATTCTTTCTAACACACTTTGGTCAGAACTGTCGTTATCTCAACCTTTCGTGCCCCACGTTGGGTGCCAAAAAGACTGTGATAGTTTAACTCTAGCTGGTAGCCAAACAAGACACAGTCACTCAAAGCTTCCCTCCCTCCCCCCCTGCCCCCTTCCCCCTCACCCAGGAAATCAGGGAGACAATTGGAGGTGTAAAGGTGAGGAGACTTGTAGGTTGAGATAAGAACAATTTAATAATTAGAGTAAAATAAAATAAAAATAATAATAATATTATTAATTATAACAACTATATATATGAGTGATACAGAGTACAATTGCTCAGCACTCACTGATACCGATCCCGGAGGAGTGAAAAGGAACCCCAAAACCGAAATTGCAATCCCAGAAAAGCGAGCCTGAGCAATTCCTGAGAGAATCCCCCCCTTTCCTGTCAGCCCTGGTTAATATACTAAACATGACATAATATGATATAGAATATCTTATTGGCATATCCAGCTGTCAATTCTGGGTTTTACTAACTACTGCACTGTGCTTCTCCACCCCACCCCTCCACTTCCGGTCCTCTGTTCTTGCAAACTATCCAAGGACTGTGTCCTTGTATGTTATCAACATTGTTCTCATAACAAATTCCACACTGAAACCAAAACACAGTGCCTTCTAGCTACTAAGAAGAAAATTAACTATCCTAGCAAAAACCAGGACTGTTGTTTGGACCTTTGTCTCAACCATGGTGTCCTCGGATGTGGTCTGGGTCCCTGCCTCAACCACAGTCCTCTACGAGTACTGAACTGTGGCTCGATAGGCACAGGCCAGGCCCCAGTACAGTGCTAGAAGCTGCTGGTTCTCATTGGGGTAGGCCAGGCACCCTTCCATCAAGTGGCGTGTTAGTTTGCCAGGGTTGTGTGCTTCTTCAGGTGTAAAATCCCAGGCTATGGGAGGTGATAACCGTCCTAGGAACCTGCCCAAATCCTTCCACACCCCCTGCCACCCAGGGACCGGATGCTTCAGGGCACTTTTCAGTATTTCCTCACCCAAAGGTTGCCTTCTCTTACACCAGGACGAGACTATATTCCACAAAAACCATAATATTCCAACAGTATTACTTAGTAGTAATAAACAGCTCACATAAGGGGGAACAAGGACCTCGGGAGCCTGCATAATAAAGCCATCTACATTAACTTCAGGTAGGGAAAGGGAGATGTATTCCCTTGTCTCGTCCACAAGATAGTTCCCCCATCACAGTAAGGCCATCAGTGCCAGGACTAAGCACATTGTCACTATTTGTACCAGCACATTCCCGAGTTCCTTCATCCTCCCCACAGAATAGCTCCTCCAGCACAGCAAAACTACAAATGTCAGCATGAAGCCCATAGCTGTTCCTGTTATCAACATGTTCCCAAAGTGAGCAGAAACAAAGAGGTAAGTAGTGCTACCAGCAGCAAAACAACTCTGTGACCCACACAGGAGCTCACTGCTTAATAACCACTGCAGCTAAAGCACGCTAAATGTAAAACTGCTGTTGTCTCGAGCCCCATGTTGGGCGCCAAAAAAGGAATTTTGTGGGTTGACCCTGGCTGGACTCCAGATGCCTGCCAAGCCACTCTATCACCCCCCTCCTCAGCAGGATGGGAAGGGGAGAAAATAAGATGGAACAAAAAACCCCAAACTTGTGGGTCGAGACAAAAGCAGTTTAATAGAAGCAAAGCAATGCTGCAAGTGCAGAAGCAAAAGAACAAAATATTTACTCTCTACTTCCCATCAGCAGGCCATGTTTGGCCACTTCCCAGGAAGCAGGGTTTCATACGCGTTGCGGTTCCCGGAGGATAAACGGAAGTAACTAATGCCCCCCCCTTCCCCCTCTGTTCTCCTTGCTTTTATTTCTGAGCAGATGTCATATGGTATGGAATATCCCTTTGGTCCGTTTGGGTCTGCTGTCCTGGCTGTGTCCCCTCCCAAGACCTTCCCCACCCCCAGCCTACTGGGGAGAAATGTTGGAGAGACAGCCTTGGTGCTGTGCTAGCACTGCTCAGCAGTAACCAAAACACTGGTGTGTTATCAACACCCCTCGAGCCACCAAATACAAAACACAGCACTCTGAGGGCTGCCCATGGGGAAAATCAACTCCATTCCAGCCAGACCCAATGCAAAGGGCATTAACTAACCCACCCTAGAACGGGTTTGAATGAGGTAAGTGTTATCCTTGTTTCACAGGTGGTGAAATGGAGAGACTTGCTGACTGCAGGGTGAGTCAAGGCACGTGTGCAGGAGTCCTTGGGTCTGTTAGTACTTCAAGAACACCTTAAATGAGACCAGTGGCAGCAGCTCTGGGAAATGAGTCTCCTCCCTATTGCCAGAAGATGTCCAGCTTAAGCATAAGCATTTTTATGGTGTATTTCTATCTACTGTGAGCTACAGAAACCACCTCTAAGGCCAGATGGCAGTTTAAGTTCCATTACTTCATTTTCATTGGTGGCCAACGATAGCACAAGGGGCAATGGGCACAAGCTGGAACACAGGAGATTCCACTTAAACATGAGGAAAAACTCATATCCAGAGAGGTTGTGGAGTCTCCATCTCTGGAGATATTAAAAACCCACCTGGATGCAGTCCTATGCAACTTGCTCTCGATGTACCTACTTTGGCAGGGGGGTTGGACTAGATCTCCAGAGGTGCCTTCCAACCCCTACCAGTCTGTTTCTGTGATAGTTCTTTTTTTCTTTCTTTTTTCTTCTTTTTTTTTTTTTCCTTCTTTTTTTTTTTTTTTCCTTCCTGCTTGGGCTGTCAGCTTGTGCTGTTTAAGGGAGCTTTATTTGAATTTGTGTCTGCTGGGACCTGGATAGAGGTTACCCATGGAGCCCTAGGATGCTTAGGACTTTCCATTAGTAGCCATATGTGCCAGGGTCAGACAAACGACCCATGCCCATATTCCAGTGGAAATGTGGATATATAACTAATAAAAGGTGCTTGTTATTACTTCTTTTTGAATTTTAAGCTTGTGTATGATATTTTTAAAAAGCAGAAAAAAGCTAGAGGTACAAGAACATGTGATTTTTCTTGATGAACTGTTCTTTAAAGTAGAGTAGTCTACACTGATAATGCTGTTATGATTTGGTGAGAGGTAGCAAGAACATTTTGTTTCTCCTGTATTGTTTATTGCTACTAAGAATGACCTGGGAAATCCTTGTCTGTACTCAGATTTTGCTTGCAGTTGGTTGGGAGATGGGGTTTAGCAGTGCAGCAGAACTCATCTAGCAGGGAGCTACTGCTCAAAGAGTAGGTTTGCACCCCCAGCACCTACTCCTGGCAGTGCCTTCTTGTTTCTTTCTCTGTGTGCCAGAAGTGATACTCCTCTGACCCACCAGGGAGCTGTTTCTGCTAAAGTATCAGAAAATATCTTTGTTTTTCTCTGAGATACTCTTCTGCTAATTTTGCAGTCTAAACTGGCTTACCATGATGAGCAGTCCGGGGTGGCTATATGGGGGATTTTAGGGAGGTGTATTGGGTTTGCACGGCAAAGTTTTGGTAGCAGCAGGGGGGGGACATGGGGTGGCTTCTGTGAGAAGCTGCCAGAAGCTTCCCCCATGTCCGACACAGCCAATGCCAGCCGGCTACAAGAACGGACCCACCGCTGGCCAAGCCTGAGCCAATCAGTAACGCCTCTGTGATAACATAATTAAGAAAAAAAAAAAAAGGAAGAGAGGGAAAAAAAGCTGCACACTTTGCAGCTGGAGAGAGGAGTGAGAAGATGTGAGAGAAACAACTCCACAGACACCAAGGTCAGTGAAGAAGAAGGGGGAGGAGGTGCTCCAGGCGCCGGAGCAGAGATTCCCCTGCAGCCTGTGGTGAAGACCATGGTGAGGACAGGCTGTCCCCCTGCAGCCCATGGAGGTCCATGGTGGAGCAGATGACCACCTGTAGCCTGTGGAGGACCCCACGCCGAAGCAAGTGGATGCCTGAAGGAGGCTGTGACCCCGCGGGAAGCCCGCGCTGGAGCAGGCTCCTGTCAGGACCTGTAGCCCGTGGAGAGAGGAGCCCAAGCCGGAGCAGGTTTGCTGGCAGGACTTGTGACCCCGTGGGGGACCCGCGCAGGAGCAGTCCCTTCCTGAAGGACTGCACCCCATGGAATGGACCCATGCTAAAGCAGTTCATGAAGAACTGTCAGTCATGGGAAGTACTCACGTTGGAGAAGTTCAAGGAGGACTGTCTCTTGTGAGATGGATCCCATGCTGATGTGGGGGAAGGAGTCCTTCCCCTGAGGATGAATAAGTTGCAGAAACAACGTGTGATGAACTGACCTCAACTCCCATCCCCTGTTCCCCTGTGACGCTGGGGAGAGGAGGTGGAAATCGGGAGAAAAGTTAAGCCCGGGAAGAAGGGAGGGATGGAGGAGGTGTTTTAAGATTTGGTTTTACTTCTCATTTTCCTCTAATTTTTATTGGTAATAAATTAAATTTGTTTTTTCCCCCAAGTCGAGTCTCTTTTGCCCGTGCCAGTAACTGGTGAGTGATCTCTGTCCGTCCTTATCTCCACCCACGAGCTTTTCGTTATAATTTTCTCCCTCTGCCCATTTGAGGAGGGGGAGTGACAGAGTGGGCTTTGGTGGGCATCCAGCCTCTGGTCAGGGTCAACCCACCACAGGAGGGTTGTATGAAAACACCTCAAAACATTTTAAAACACCCTACGTGTATTTTTTTAACCAAATGTTTGGTATTTGGCTTAGCCTTTCTATGTCATTAGGTGATACATCTTTTGCCTCAGTTGAACATTTGGTGGAGACTTTGTAAGGTACTGAATACAAGTGCTTCCATCTCAAAGGGCTCAATCTGTGATATTTTAAAGAAAGCCCACATTTGAAAGGATGAGAGCACAATCTTTGCTTCAGTCAGCCCAAACCTTTGTCACAGAGTAGCGGTACCCAAGGGCATGAGTAACACTGGAAAACATTGAGCTTATCTTTTCCTCCATTGCCCTCAATACTCAGGTCCCTGATATGCCCTTCAAAAGACCCAGGTGGATCCTTCTGCACTTCCAGCATCCCAGGGAGCATCCTGGGCTGCAGACAGTGTGTGCCTGGCCCAGTGTGTAATGAATAATTAAGCTAAAACAGAGTCCTCCCAGAATAGCTGGCAGATGAGGGCATCTCTATCTACCTGGGAGTGGGAAAATAGGGAGTTTGAAACTCTTCTGCCTGATTCATAGGGCAACACCATATTTTCTGTGCTCTGATCACTGGGTTATTGTTTAACCTGAGGCAATGTGCTGGTTTTGGCTGGGGTAGAGTTAATTGTTTTCACTGTAGCTAGTATGGGGCTATGTTTTTGATTTGTGCTGGAAAGAGTGTTGATAATACAGGGATGTTTTAGTTACTGCTGAGTAACTTGACTCTGTGTAAGCAGAGTCAGGTTATAGACTCTGTGTAAGCACTGTTATACAGAGTCAAGGCCTTTTCTGCTCCTAATATCACCCCACCAGTGAGTAGACTGAGGGTGCACAAGAAGTTGGGAGGGGACACAACTGGGATAGCTGACCCTATCTGACCAAAGGGATATTTCAAACTGCATGACATTATGCTCAGCAATAGAACTAGGGGGAAGGTTGGCCGTCAGGCTGCTGCTTGAAGACTGACTGGGCATCAGTCAGTTGGTGGTGAGCAATTGTTTGCATTTGCATCACTTGTCTTTCTTGGGTTTTATTTGTCTCTGTTATTTTCCTTTTCATTACAATTTATTATTACTACTACTATTTTATTTCAATTATTAAACTGTTCTTATCTTAACCCACAAGTTTTCTCACTTTTACCCTTCCAATTCTCTCCCCAAATCCTTCTGGGAGGAGGAGTGAGTGCGCAGCTGTGTGGTGCTTAGTTGCCGGCTGGGGGTTAAACCAGGACAGGCAAGCATCTGCCTCTATTTTTTTTCCCCTCTAAAAAACCCTTTGAAGTAACGAGGAGGTTCATGTGTATGGAGAGCTGGTTGCCCCTCATTTATTTCCCAAGTCCAGAGTTAAAGGTATTTGCATTTATGCACATTTTTGGTTTTATATATCCATTTTCATCAATTTAGCAACACATGTGGCTATTGTTCCTTGCTTTGTGATACCAGATCCAGGCCTTAGAAATGCCAGCCAGCCTTGGTTCCCATTTAGCTTCAAGGAAGGCCCTTGAGATACTGGAGGGGAAGCCCAAGCGTGCCCTGTTTCAGTCATCTCCACTCACATTTGATACGTGCGCATGTGCTAACTTCCTTTTTTTCTTCTCCTTTCTTTTAACAGTGGCAGATTTGGTCTCTTCTGAGCTTCTTGCAGCCTCTGGGCGATCGAGACGTTGAATTCAGCAGACAGTAGTTACCACTTGTTCCCTGGGATCGTACCTGCCCTTGCTCTCTTCATCCCCTCCCACGCTCCCCTTCCCTCTGATAAAACTCCAGGGCATCACAGCATTGCTATGGAACCCAGGGAGACTTTGAGCAGCTCCAGGCAAAGGAGGGGCGAGGCAGACTTTCTGCCAGCTGCTGACACCTCCACGAAGCCTCCACCTGCCTCTGGCTGCACAGGGGAGACGATGCTGCCTGCGGTGGGCTTGGGAAAAGGGATCCTGGTGAGCAGTAAGAGGCTCGAACCTGAGGAAGAAGATGAGCTGGGTTCTGGGAGAGACGTGGATTCTACTTCCAATGCGGACAGCGAGAAATGGGTGGCAGGAGATGGCCTGGAGGAGCAGGAGTTTTCCATCAAGGAGGCTAACTTCACAGAGGGGAGTTTAAAACTAAAGATCCAGACCACCAAGAGATCTAAGAAGCCCCCAAAGAACTTAGAGAATTATATTTGCCCTCCTGAGATCAAAATCACCATCAAGCAATCTGGGGAACAGAAGCTTTCCAGAGCTCAGAAAAATAGCAAAGCTGCTAAAGAGGAGGACAGATCACACTCCAAAAAGAAGGTAAAAATCCTATTCTTTACAGTATTTCCCCTTTCTCCTGAAAGCAGAGGGAGAGAGTAGGATTAAACTTTCTCAACTAGTTTGTGTTCAAGGCATAACCTTTGCAAGGTTTTCAAAGCCCCGCTTGGCTGCGGAAGAGGTAATACAGAGCAGGTATCATCCTGCACTGCTGCGTATGCTGTGGGAGTGATCTTGAACTATCCTTCAGATGAACCAATTCAGAAGGTATCAAAAGTTCAGCCAGACCTCTTCTATTTTTGTGCGTAACTGAGATTTAAGATTAATCATTACAAGTGATAAATGAAGGACCCCACTTCTAAACTGCTTTGTGTCTGAGTGCTAATACTTGAGCCTTTTGGCAGTTAAAGCTTTTGACTACATTTTTAAAATACAGATATGTGCACGGCAAACAATTGAATCTATTCCTGTAGGACTCCATTATTCTTGATTACAGCATTGTCCTAGCAACACTATAGTTGTGCCTCAGAAAATACTTCCATTATAAGACTAATTTTCTTCCAGATGTGTATAATTTTCTTGAAATATCTTTCTGGAGATAAATTTTTTGTACTTCAAGTTTGGGTAAAAATTAATCTTTTTATTTTTTCATTTAGTCAAGGAGAGGAAGAAGGAGGGGAAAAGAAAGAAAATCCTTTCTTTGTATGAGCTGTTTTCAGGAGCACCCCTTTCTTTTGCTTTTGGCTCAATTTTTCAGTAATATGTCCCCTACATTTAGTCTTTAAAACAAATTTAGTTCAAGTGTGTGATGGTTTGGGTGGATTCACCCTTTTTGCTTGCAGCTTGCAGCCAAACACAGCCTGCTCTATCACCCTCCCCCCTCCCTTGCCCAGGGAGTAGGGGAGAGAAGTGGAAAGAAAAGGGCAAGGAAACTCACGGGTTGAGATAAAATAAATTAAAATAAAATGATAATGATAACAACAGTGATAACACAATATCCAAATGAGTGATGCACAGTGCAATTGCTCACCACCTGCTGACCAATGCCCAGCCTGTGCCAGCTAACGATCCCGGAGCCGAGACAGTCCCAAAACCAAAACCCCGGAAGAGTGAGCCCAAGTGATCCCCGAGAGAATACTCTGTCTTCTGGTGAACCCCGATTAATATACTGACATGATGGGATATGATCTGGAATATCTCATTGGCACATCCAAATGCCAGGTTTGGGTTTTGCTATTCACTGCGCTTCTCCCTCCCAGTCCTAATGCCGCTGTGAACCAGCCAAACACAATGGCCTTGAGCTACTGTGGCCTTGAGCTCCAGCAGCAACTAATAACACCAGTACTGTTATCAATATTCTTCTCATAATAAGTCTGAACTGAAACACTGAAACTAAAATACAGCTCTTCTAATTACTAAAAAGAAAATTAACTCTATCCTAGAAAAAACAGGACAAAGTGTTTTAAGCAGCACTGGTGGGAGGAGGGACACCTGGTGACTACCCATGTTATTTTGGGTGTAGTGATGTTTTCTGTTCTAGGCATTAGACAAAGGAGCTTTGGTCAAGTTGAGGCTTTATCAAAGTACAAATACTTCACCTCTGCCTCCTTTGTAACATGTGGGCATCATGATGAGTTCAGACAGGAACCCAGATTTGATTAAAGACTCATGAGTATCTCCAAAACCTGGACAAATTCATCTGGGATGTAGGCATCCACTGGTTAGAGCTCAGGGGGATGATTTGGCTTTCCTGCTCATGCATCTTGGATCCCTCACTGTGCAGCAGGTCCCCACTTCTCCCATACCTTATACGCTTGATGGATGCTCAAAGGGCTACTTGGAGCCTTGAGGAGGCTAATGGCCAACAGCTCTCCCTGGAGACAGTCTCCTCGGCAGACTGATTTAGACCAAAATTATGATAATTCTGAATCACTTTTTGAAGGATCAACATTTCCCATTGATTCAAGGCAGAGCCCAGGGAAATTAACATTGCTCACTCTGAGAATACTTCTCTTAGAAGCTGAACTTGAAAAAAAAAAAGAGGGGATTTTTTTCTTAGAATCCTGTTAAATGGCATACTCCATGTGCATGAAAAAATAGATCTTTTTTAGCACGTTGGAAGTTTGGCCCTATAATACACTGAGAAGAGATTTTCCCACCTATTGAGAAAGATGGGCTGGCTTCTTAGCACTGAGCAATGTCTTATTTCCACTTCCCTTTCCTCCCTGAATACTTGCAGAGGTCTCAGGGGAACCAGTGGTTGTGTGAGACCATGCTTGGTGACAACAAAGGTGTCACAAGCAATCCCTCCATGGCCATGCAGGGAGAAAAACAAACTTACAAACCACTGCCTACCATGCATGGACCTTGAAGAATATAACTGCTTAGAAATTTAAGCTTTCACTTCTATTTATCACCCAATCAGATGGGTATGGAAGACATGTTTGTTCCTTCACGTGGCCATCCACAAAGGCTAAATAAATAAAGCTAACTATAAGGAAACTATGTGGAAAAACCCCATCCCCAACAACAACAAAAAAAGCACCTTATAGTGTGGTTATGCTCAGGGTGACACTTTAATTGCAGAAAGGTAAGGAGTTTGAAAGAAGCAGATCATGGCCCAAACGTGGCTGCATCCAGCTTGCACTTGTGCTGTGAGGTCCGAGCTGGCTGGTGCTGTGTTCACACTCTGTGCACAGGCTGGAAGTGCTTTGGGACAGCACTGGCCTAATCTGGCTATTAAAACAAAACAAACAAACCCAGCAGGTGGATGCTCTGAGCAGATGGGGTGTTGCGATGGGGGGAAAAAATCCGGACGCTCAATATGAGAATCATCAGACTTCCCCATTTATTGATCACACACATGTCTCTTATATACAATCCATTAACCAAGCCCACATACATTCTTATAAATCCACACTGATTGGCTTATTAATTCTCCTGAGAACTTTCTCTTTGTCACAACAGCTGGTGTTTGTTCAGTTGAACTTCAAAGGGCAAAAACAGAATACTCCCTTTTTTCCCAGCTTGATTAGAATTGTTTTGTCTAAAGTTCTCAAGGAGAAGAGGCCTACTGAAGATCTCTGCTAATTCTCTCTGATTTATGCCAAGGGGCCTAAGCCATTTCAATGATTTACAACAATGGGGAGAGGGCTGCTGCACTGGCACATCCATTGGCATAACACCCAACTGCTGCCATGTGACAGCTGATGAGCTGGGACCATGGCAGAGAAGTCCCCAGCAGGCATCTGGGAGACACCAGTGCTGTCATCTCAAGGGGTTTGATGCCTGGAGGCCTGCAGCCTGCATCACCAGAATGGTAAATAACCTGCATCACTGCAGCCAAAGGGATTTTGCACCTGACTGCTTCTTAGCTCATGGGTTGCAGGATCAGGACTTGGCTGTGAACATCTCATATCAAAGGATGATGAAAGGCACTACAGGAGAGGGAGGTTGGAAATCGGTGTGAGAAGGCAGTGCTGGCAGCATGATTGCTTTCATGGGTGATGCGTGTGTCTCGTGGCAGTTACAGAGATTTATTGGGGAAGACTGTTAGGAGGAAACAGCAAGTTGAAACTTGAATGGAGCTGTGCGGCAGATGAAGAAATGACCAACACCGAGATGTCTTCAGGCATCAGCACTTTATTGAAGCTTTGCACTGTTTATATGTCCTTTTTTCCTCCAGCACGCCCCAAGCACAGGGCATTCTTTCATTTTTGATTTGTTACCCCTTATCACACACGCACCTTAACAATTGACATGATGGGATAATTCCACCTGTTCACGAGCCATTCTTTTACTTCTGACTGGTTACTAATTACAGCACACAAGTCCCTTCTCTTATCTTGTCTCATACACATTCTTTCTTGTTTTTTTCACTTTGTTTTACTTTTCACTCAAGGTCAGGAATTAATTGCTCAAGGCTGAGGCCGTCTGCAGCTTTGGCTCTTAAAGCACCAACAGAGCTGAAGCTATCTGGTTCACCTGTGGGTTTCCCTGGGAGAGAGGAGCATGCAGGTACCTTCTGCATGTACTTGCAGAACTTGCACTACCACTGCAGTAGCGGTTTAAAGAAAAAAGTGATTGTCACAATCAAATGATTCTGGTGGTTTTGATATTTCAGAGTTAGACTGTTTGATTGCCTGTTGCTTTTATCAGCACAAACTCCAGAAAAGCAGCTAGTGGTAGCAGCAGCAGGGAACAATGCATTTAAACCAGTGGGACAGATCTTCAGCTGACATCACTCCACTGTCCTCCGTGTATTTTTGCCAGGAGAGTTTGGCCCAATGTATGCATTACCCTTGTGCATGAAAGCAGAATCATTATCTGAGTTTACCACCTTGTTTATGGATGTAGGGCATATATATAGGCCCCACAGAAGCATATGTAAGAATGGAGAGCTGAGCATAACCTGAACTGCAAGTGCCATGCTTGTGTCTCCAGTGGGTGGGATGGGTTGTTCTTCACCTCATGGAGTAGCACCTGAATATATCTTTCCCCCTGAAGAGGAACAAATTCTATCAGGACTTGAAAAATCACTTAAGTTTTCACCCACATCTCCAGTAGTCCCCAGTGCTTTGAAATACCACTTCAGCATTCTTGCAGGAGTTTCAATACACAGCACAGAGGGCAAGTAATGAAAACACGTAGAATGATTTGGGTTGGAAGGGACCTTTAAAGGTCATCTAGTCCAACCCCGAAGCATGTGAGTACACAAAGGACTGGTAATACCAGCAATGTAAAAAGGGACTGTGAACTGGGGATATAGCATTTATTAGGAAGAAGATATGCCTGTTCCTAAGTTTTCCACTGCTCTGCTAATTAGGTAATAGGGGGCAGTGCCTAATTTCTAAAGCTGTGGTCCAGGGAATGGTGGTGATTAGAAGGGAGCTCTGTGGAGAGACATACTGCTCATGTGCTGAGGCCTGGGTTTTTTTGCCTTAGATTCCAGCTGCTACACTATATTAAAAAGCATAAACGTACATTAAATACTTTCCTCATGTTGATTTTCCATGTGAGCAATCACCCCAGGGATGTTATGCCATCAAGAATGGGAGAGGAGGGAAGCCAGGAGAGGATCTTGCTGGTTGCCGTTGCTGATACCCTGGAGTGGGAGGCAGGGGGTGAGAGAGCTTGGCTGCAACCCAACAACTTCTGGGGTTTCTTTTAAGTCGGGACCATGCAAAGTTTCACATCAGCTTCCCCTACTTGAAAATAAGAGTGAAGGTAGTTTTCCAACTCTTTTCCTGGGGCTGCTTGGAAAGTGAATTGTAGCTTGGGATGTCCATGCAGCTGCTTGTGCGGCAATTGGAAAGTGCACAAACATTCTGTAAGTGTTTGCTCTTATTTCAACCCTTTGGCACCTGGGGATGGAGTGTGCTGAACCCTTGACACTTCTAAACCCACAAATGGCTCAATTTAATTTAGTCTGATTGGAGAAGGAGAGAAGAAAAAAGGCAGTAGCCCAAAGGATGTCCTGTTGGTATGATGACAAGCCCTGCAGCCACTGCTCTCCCACCTGCAACAGGGTTGCTAGAGCAACCTCAGCATCGCTAAAGGTGCCTTTTCCTTCGGATAACGAAACATGCTGTCAGTCTTGAAGGACACTGAAAGCATGGCACCAAATGCAACAAAGCAATTCATCAGCATTCCCTGCCTGTCATGTAGCATTTAACAAGCCCCAGATGAGCAGTATTTCTCTGGGGGTTTTTTATTTAATTTCCTCTGCCGAGAGGGACATTCATGGACTCCACACACGATTCAATGTGAATTCTACTGGAGACCTTTATTATTAGTTACACGATCACTTCTATACTCTTAAGCTACTAACACACACACACACACATAAACAACTCTTCATTGGCTAAAAGCTACTGTTCACACATCTGGTTACAATACTTGATGGGATAATTCCACCTGTTCATGAGGCATTCTTTGTACTTCTGACTAGTTACATAAGAAGTTTTCTTATCTTGTTTTTCTTGCATTCTTTCTTGTGAATCTGCTCTGTTCTATTTTTTCACCCAAAGTCAGGACTTAATTGCCCAAGGCTGAAGCCTCTTGCAGCTTCAGCTCTTAAAGCGCCAACAATACCCCCTTTTTGTTTTTGCACCACAAAGGCGTCACCATCTTCTGCAGGGCCCTTTGCAGACACGACAGCAAACAAGGCACTAATAAAAGGATTACCAAAATTTTGAATAGCCTCTTAAATCCTGACTTTAATAGTGAAGAGAGCCATCCTTGTAAAACCACTCTCTTAACCAATCATCACTATTTTCCTTTAACGTTTTAATGGCCATATGAATTGATTCTGAGTGGTCTGATAGAATCATACAGCACATGCCTTCAGATTCCTCACAAACATGTTCCTTGTGCTAACAATGAAAAATCAATTGCTGTTCTATTTTGCAATGTTGCATGTCTAATGCTATCAGTGTCTACTAACATCTATGTGAAAAATTGTGACGTGAGATTTGTTTATTTAACTATCCAACAACCTAGCTTTTTCACATCTCCTAATGCTTTTCCTGCTGCAACATCAGGGGAAAACAAGGCAGTTAGGACCATGGCAGCAGTGTCCCAAAACTGTATCTGATCGTTACAATTTTCATCAAAATAAGAAACGCTTCTCTTGTGTCGAGTGTTGTTGTGGTTCTGTAAGAGATGTGTTTAAATGTGAGATTATAAAAACATATCTAAAAGCTTAGCATAGCATTTTTATAGTGCTTAAAATTGTTATTTGGCCATGTCTGATTATATAGCTTCTAAATTTGTGTTTCATTAAATGTGATAATGCTGTCATTACTTACATATCCTAAAAAGCTTCCAAAGTTATACAAAAGCACTCCTATAAGACAGATTCTAAAACGATCCCTGGGCGTAGCCAGTGAAAGACACAGTGATTCTTGCTTTGTTATGTTAGCAAAAGTTACCCACATGTTCTGTCTGAGTACTACAGCCCAGGGTCCTGAAACAACACCAATTACCAAAAACCTTAATGCAGTAATAACTATAAGCTCAAGACGGATCATCTTTCTTTTGTGCCTCTTGTTTATCTTCCAACCAGGGGCGTATCCACTTTACTGGAACCCACCGTGTTCCAGGATCTGTAATGACACAAGAACAGCCCCTACCCCAAGTTATCAGTTCTCTGGGACCCTCCCATTGTCCAGTGACACCATTTTTTACCCATACTGTGGCTTGGCCTCTTTTTATATTGTCCAGTCCTCCTAATAGGCCTTTGCCATGTGCCACCATTGGAGGGTGCAGTTCCCCTCAGGGCAATCTTAGGTAATTTAATACACACAACGTTTTGCTGAGTCCTTCATGAGGTGTTAAGCCCGATTCCCCTTTCTTTTGTTTTTGCAACAGGTGTTTTAATGTTTGATGAGTGCGTTCAACCAAAGCTTGTCCTGTGGGTGAGTGCGGTGTACCAGTACTGTGTCAAATGCACCACAAGGCTAAAAAATGGCTTGTAGTTTTGGCTATGTGTCCAGGTCCATTGTCTGATTTTATTTCACGGGGAACACCAAGCGCCACAAATGCTGCATGTAAATGATGTTGCACATGCTTCCTAGATTCTCCTGTTTGTGCTGTGGCCCCTGTAGATACCATGAGACCAGGTATCGATAGAAACATGTACATATTTAAATTTACCAAATTCCAGGATGTGTGTTATATCCATTTGCCACAGTTCTAGGGGCCCAAGACCACAGGGGTTGACCCCTGTTGCAAGGCCACCGGATTTCTGCTGACAGTCAGGACAGGAGAGGACAATGTTGCGTGCATCGGCCTCAGAAATGTGGAATTGTCGTTGTAGTATGTTTGCTGCTTGGTGGAAAAAGTCGTGCGATTGCCGTGCCTGGGCAAAGCGATCTATTGGTGGACCTGTCCATACTGGGGCGACCAGACTGTCCACGCGATGGTTGCCTTCAGCAAGGCTACCTGTAAGGTTTGTGTGGCTTCTAATGTGAGCAATGAAATACTGATGTGATCTCTGGTTGAACAAATCCCACAGCTGCTGGGTTGTGTTGCCTATAAAATGAAGACTTGAATTACTGCTTGTAACTCTAATAATTGCACAGATCCTGTGAGGTTTGTCAACACCATGTCTTTCCATTGCCCATTCTCGAGCCATGTCAATGCAGCCTTACGGGCGCGGCCACCCGCATCTGTAAAAACTGTGACACCTTTTACAGGAGTTGGTGACAGTAAAGGCAGGTGATCTATCTGAAGCTTGGGTAGCCATCCTCATAGTTTATGCAGCGGATAGTGAACACGAATTTTACCATGATAATTAAATACTGCAATCTGTAATGCTGTAGAATTTTGTAATGACCACTGCAAATATTCCGCCAACAGAGGGACGACTAAATAATCTGGCTCTTTCCCTCCTATCTGAACAATTCGACTGTGACCTTTGATAACTCACTGAGCAATAGCTTCCACTCGAGTTATAATTGATCGTTTGGGTTGTATCAGAAGAAATATCCACTCCAAGATCCGTAAAGGATCAGCATTAACGACCCATTGCATAAGTAGGGCAAAAGGATGTTGATCACAGTTAATAGTCATTAACCCAATGCTATAATCAGGGTCCCATCTATGTGCATATTGCTTTGTAATTTTCCCTAATATTTCTGTTAGTGTGTTACACTTTTTTTTTTTTTTTGTCTGGAGGTCTCAACTCCACCTCCTCCCTGCAGTAATTTAGCAATTGGAAGGAGATTTTCATTGGTGATTCTACAACAGGTGTGAATCCAATCAAGATCTCCCATAAGTTTCTGCACATCATTGAGGGTTTGAATGTCTGTATGGATTGTTAATTTTTGTAGGAGCACAGTGGCTTTTGTTATCTCCCACTCTAAATATTTCCAGCGTGAAGCACATTGTATTTTTTCTGGGGCTATTTTTAATTTAACAATTCTTCTAATTCTTTAATTATGGTTTTCTGATTTATATTTTGTCTGGCAATTAAAATATCATCTATATAATGATAGAGCATTAGCTCATTATGCTTATCTCGAAATGGAGTTAATGCCCAGGCAACAAAAATTTGACACATGGTAGGTGAATTTTTCATGCCCTGTGGCAAACTAACCCAATGGTACCTTTTCATAGGTTCTTGCTTATTGACAGAAGGAACTGAAAAGGCAAATTTTTCAAAGTCTTCCTCATGCAAAAGTATGGTGAAAAAACAATCTTTTAAGTCAATAATTAAAACATCCCACCCCTGAGGTATCATATTTGGGGATGGTAAATCCGGTTGAAGTGTACCCATGTCCTCCCTGACTTCATTAACCTTTTGGATGTCACGGAGTAACTGCCATTTTCCACTTCTCTTTGGTATGGTAAATATAGGAGTGTTCCATGGACTTGTAGAGAAATTAAAAAAGACACAAAAATCCATTGATACTGATTGATCCCCAGCAGGGGTCTCCAAGGGCCTCTCTAACATCTATGAGTCTTAGATTCCTGTTTAGTTCCCATTTAGTTCCCGTTTATTTTCCGTTTACACCTTAAACAACCACAAAGAAAAATTACGTTTACTGCATTGAACTATAACCTCTTGCTTTGTTCATCGACAGCTGTTTCCCTTGTGAGAGTATAGAGCTGTTAGTTAGAACTCTGCACCCGCCTTGCATTCGAGCTGCGTTCACTGAATCAACACAGAAACTCAGTCACACAAACGTGAAGGGGTCTTCAATACACTCACTCACTCTCTCACTCACTCACACCACAAAATATGCCAATCATACAACAGATTCTCGTGCAATGCAAACTATAAACCATTAACCATTTGCCACAGGTTCACACCAAGCAGTGTAACTTAAAAGTACTCTTTTTTTTTTATTATTTTTTTTAACAAACAGATGTATAGGATGCAGCTATCCCACACAGCGCTCCTGCTGCGTTTGTCCTCTGCAGCTGCTGCCTGTTCTTTAAGCTTTTTCCACAATTTCAGGGGGTCTGGAATGCAGGTTGAGCTCATATGAGGAAGGCACAAGGGTCCCATGATGAAGTAAAATCAAGAAGTGGAGCTGAGTCTCCTGGATGTTCTGGCTCTTGGTAAAAGCTGGGCCGCGGGCAGCGGCGGAGCGGTCGCTCTCCGGGAGCGGCCTGCGGTGGTTGAAGTCGCGGGGGAAGCGGGGGGGTGGGAGACCCCGCTCGCCTCAGCCGGCCCCGGCATGGTGGAGTGGGCCAGGCCTCTGCCCCCCCGCCCGCCTTCGTGGTGTTATCTCGTTGCCATGGCTACTGCCGGTCGCGCTGCGCAGCTGCTACCGACATGTCCAGCCGCCACCGCGTTCACTATAACAATGCCTGCATCGGTGTTAAAAGCATTTGCATCATAGTGCAACAGTCAGATGAAGTTAAAAAAGTAGTAGAAAAGATATCAACAAATGCCTGCGTATAGGGAGACTGCAGCCCATAAATCTCTTACTGATTTTCTGGCCTCTTTTACTAGTTCCCAAGGGGATGGAGACCAATAATTAGGTTTCCTTCTTCCATCGTTCCCGGTACCCCCATAATCACTGGATGTGCAGTAGGTGTGGGCAAGACACCCCCTCAAGCAAAGCGTTTTTTATCACTCCTTGCCATCTCATGGCCGGATGCCCATCACCATCATTCCCCCGTCCCCCTGGTTGTTTCTTTGGGATTTGCGATTCAAATCAGGTCAGTGTCTGCTGTAAGGAGTTTCCTGCTGCTGTTCTAATTCTTCAAGCTTATGAATGAGTTGATGTGCCCACTCAGGACGATTCTCAGGATTAGAGTGTGGCAGCGGCTGTGGAAACTCAGGGGTCGGTGGCGTGGACGGAGGGAGTGCAGGATAGACTGGAACATGGGAAGAGTCTTTGGGCTTAGCAACCCTGGGATCAAGAAATTTCTGAGATTTCCCCGCCTCAGGCAGATCGATCTCCATTTTTTCGGGCAGTGGCGCTGGGGGAGCGCGAGCGCGGGGCGCAGGGTGGGGCGGCCGGGCCGGGCCAGGCCGTGCCTGAGCGTTGAGCAGTTCATGGAGCGCAGGAGGGGAGGAGGAGTGGGGAGGGAGGTGGGGGTGGGGCCAGGCCGCTCTGAGCTGTAAATGCGCCTTTCTCCACCTCTGTTTCGGCTTTTATGGCTTTTAAAGTGTCTGAAATCAATCGCCAAGCTGTTGCAAAATCCCCTGTTTCCTCCCAAATTTCCACTTGAAAGGCTGCAGCAGGGTTTGTAGAAAAACCCTTGTCTTGACACCAAATTAACAGTTGCCTCAACACAGTCTCATTGTACTTAATTCCTTTCTTAGAAAGGATAAGCGAGAGGAGCTTAACAAGTACTCTTTCTTCCCTTGTTACTTGTTGCCCCATCTCGCCCCCGGCCACTCACCTGACCTCCCAGGTGGCCGTTGTGTGACCTAACAGCTTAATTTCGCTGTGCCTTCCACTGCGACCCAGCTCCGGACCAGCCGGCGCTGTCTCCAGCCGGGGCCTCCTCTCCTTGGGCGATCACCCCCTCGACGTAAATTCTCCTGGCGGATCACGTCGAGGTCACCACTTGCCGAGAGGGAACACCCATGGACTCCACACACGATTCAATGTGAATTCTACTGGAGACCTTTATTATTGGTTACATGATCACTTATATACTCTTAAGCTGCTAACACACACACACATAAACACTCTTCATTGGCTAAAAGCTACTGTTCACACGCCTGGTTACAATACTTGATTGGATAATTCCACCTGTTCATGAGGCATTCTTTGTACTTCTGACTAGTTACATAAGAAGTTTTCTTATCTTGTTTTTCTTGCATTCTTTCTTGTGAATCTGCTTTGTTCTATTTTTTCACCCAAAGTCAGGACTTAATTGTTCAAGGCCAAAGCCTCTTGCAGCTTCAGCTCTTAAAGCGCCAACACCCCTCCCTGCTTTTGCTGCCTTGTCTATTTTCTTGTACCTGCAAACACTTAATTTCCATCCCTTCTTTCTTTAAGTATAGCCTGACAAAGTTTCTTTGGAGCTTCCATCATATGCATAATGTCCTACTTTGGGGGATGTAAACTCATTTTTTTGTAATTATTATTGCACTGAATTTTTTTGAGAGTTTGGGATGGGTGAATGCATTTTAATGCTGAATGATAAGTGACAGCAAGTCAATTGGAAGTAAAGCTTCCTTGTGTGCAGTCAGAGAAAACTCTGTCCTTGTATTTTCTTGCAACATTTTTTTTTTCCTTTGAGTTCCTATAGTTATTTGCTGTTTCTCTGCAGGAAGCGGTTCTAGTGCTTTTCACTTGAAATTCAATTCATTATTTTCCTTTCCTCTGCCCCACACAGTCAACTTTCTCTTGTGGTTTGCCTTTCCTTGTGGACTCTCTCATTCACATGCTTTCCCCTTGCATGCCTCCTTCTTCCAGAAGATCATGAATGCTTCCCCCCCTCTCTTTCCCCCTTCTTTGCATCTCTGACTGCATATTGCACTTTCCCTCCAGGTTCTCATGTGCATTCGCAGCTCTTGTTGGATTACCCCTGTGCCGAACTCCTCTCCCTGGTGATTTGTGTACATGATCATTCAATTGCTCATAGTGCATGCTTATTTCCCTTTGCTAAGGGCATCCTCATGCGAGATGTCCTCTGAGTCAGCTCTTCCTGTTGCGATCCAAAACGTAGCTTGGGGAGTTGACATAAGTGCTTGCTCCCTGTGCTGCGTGTGGCTTAGCAAGGAGGAGAAGACACTTGCGCCTTTATTTGTGGTGGTACCTGCTTGAAGTGGCAGGATTTGATTTACAGCTGCTTCTTTCTTTTTTTTCCAAAGGATGGAGCCTCCATAGCCTGTTCAACCTGGACTTGTTTCTGTGCTGCTTTGGTCCCCACTCTTGCTTAGTAAAGCCTTGAGGCTGCTCTAAATGATGCTGGTGACAGGTACCTGAAGCTCACACCAGCAATGTAGACCTCAGCCTCTGCCCAGATTATGGAATAGTGGTAGAACCCCAGAAGTGCCAGCACAGTGAGGAAGTCTTCTTCTAGTTGCGTTTAAGGTGAAACTGGCTTTTGAGCAGCTGAGAGACCAATTCAGAGCTGCTTTAACAGGCAAGAGTCTCCTGGTGTTTTTACAGTCTTTCTACACAAAAGTACAGGTGCAAGGCTACACAAACTCAACTCTGATATTCATTCCAGGTTTCTTTTTTGGCTAGCTTTTCTTTCTACTGCATTATCAAAGGTACAAATAAAACAGCTGCAGTTTGGTGCTCTCCCAGCACAAGTACCTTGAACTCCCCCCAAAAAGAGAGCAGGAATGAATTTCTTTGTAAAAACTTGAGAGCTTAAGAAACCAGTTTTTCTATGGGCTGAGAACCACTCAGGCTCAGGTTCATCTTGGTCCTTGAAATCACCTAAGGTGCCCAGACTGGGAGCTGAGTCTTCTTGGGTCCCCCATAGTCACCTGGAGGAGACTGATTCCTCCTAAAGGTGGTTCAGTCCTCCCTGTAAAGAGCAGAGAGGGTTGGATCCCAGCTCTTACCCTTCCTTCTCCTTCTCCAAAGCCTGCTGGAGCAGGTGTCCACCTTGCATCATGTCATGGATATTTTGTGACAGGAATAAGGCAGAGTTTCTTTTCCAGCTCAGTGCTCTGCCTGAGCCAGCTGATGCCCATCCCTCACTGTCTGTCTGCTCCCAAAGAATTGTGGCTTGGTTTTTTGCATGTAGTCAAGTATTTCTTAAAGAAGCAAACGTTTGGCAGTGAAGGGATGGGCTGGGGAAATCTAAGCAGGCTTTTACTGCTTAACGTGCCGAATGAAGAAGACTCACTGTATTTGATTAGCTGCCATATGACCAGGTCTTGCGGAGACCATCTGTGTCGAAGACAGGTTTTGTTTTGCAACAGTCACTCCCATGTACGAGTTTTGATGGCCCTCTGTGGCATTTCCTTGTTTGCTTGTGCTGTGCCTCTCTTTTCAAACAATGACAAAATGTCCCCAGTGCTGGTTTTGAGGTTGAGGAGATACTGCAGGGAAGCAACTGGGACCAGTGCAGGGAATCTGGGTATCCAACTGGAGGTCCTGCAGTCCCCACCACTAAACCGCAGGAGGGGATGGGTGCTGCTCCCAGCAGCCTCATAAAGGCTTGGTCAAGTCAGTACACACTGATTGTGTTTTGAAAGCACTGTGGCCTTTGGATTAACAGAGATGTGCTGGAGACATGACGCACTGGCATGTGCACCCAGATCTGCAAACCTCTATAATGATTGTGTCTTCAGTTGCAGAGATTTTGGGATGCACAGAGGTGTCCGTCTTTCATGCACATGTTCACTTTCTTCCAGCATCAACTTTTACATGCAGTGCTCCCTGACCCCTCCTTCCAGGCATGTCTGACCACAGATACCTTCTGATTTACCTCTAGCTTTTAAATCTTCAATCTCTTTTTCACATATACACTGACACACACCCAGCTAGCCCCCTCAGGTCAGGTCTAATTCTTCACATGCTTCCTTCCCAGATGGGCTTCACACCGCCCACTTTCCCCTACAATAGTCAGTGGGACAGAATGATGGACTAGTCTTGAGTTCATTTGAACAAAAAAAGGGGCTCCACTTGGTGCCCTCAGCTTGTCTTTTTTCTTTTCTTTTTCTAAGAGCACTGAAATTTGTGAAAGTTGGATTCTGACCACTTTCCTCTTATGTGGCTTCTTTGGTGTCTAATGATGAGTGAACTTGATGGCCAAGCCCTCTTTGGGAGCCACTCAGGGGTCCCTTTCTTCTGGCCAGCGAACAATTTGAACAAAACTTTTTTGAATATCATATCTCAACGATTTCTATTTTTATGTCAAATTTGATCAAAATTGGTCAAAATATTCCAAAAACATTGAAGAGAGGATCATGCAGGCAAGCAAGGAGTTTCTGTGTGCGTTCACATACATAGTGTGATTATGTTAGCCTTATTTCCTTAGGAAACCAGTCTATAAATATCCAGAATAAACATAGAACCATAGAATAGTTTGGTTGGAAAAGACCATTACAATCATCTATTCCAACCGTAAACCTAGCATTGCCAAGTTCACCACTAAAACATGTCTCCAAGTAACACATCTACATGTCCTTTAAATACCTCCAGGGATGGTGACTCCACCACTTCCCTGGGCAGCTTGTTCCAATACTTGACAACCCTTTCAGTGAGGAATTTTTTCCTAATATCCAACCTACACCTCCCTTGGCACAACTTAAGGCCGTTCCCGCTTGTTTTTTTTGGAGAAGAGACCAACACCCATCTCGCTACAACCTCCTTTCAGATAGTTGTAGAGAGCAATAAGGTCTCCCCTCAGCCTCCTCTTCTCCAGACTAAACAACCCCAGTTCCCTCAGACGCTCCTCATAAGACTTGTTCTCCAGGCCCTTCACCAGCTTCATTGCCCTTCTTTGGACATGTTTCAGCACCTCCATGTCCTTCCTGTAGTGAGTGGCCCAAAACTGAACACAGTACTCGAGGTGCAGCCTCACCAGTGGTGAGTACAGGGTCACAATCACTTCCCTACTCCTGCTGGCCACACTATTTCTGATACAAGCCAGGATGCTGTTGGCCTTCTTGGCCACCTGAGCACACTGCTGGCTCATGTTCAGCTGGCTGTCAACCAACACCCCCAGGTCCTTTTCTGCCGGGAAGCTTTCCAGCCACTCCTCCCCAAGCCTGTAGCGTTGCATGGGGTTGTTGTGACCAAAGTGCAGGACCTGGCACTTGGCCTTGTTACACCTCATACAATTGGCCTTGGCCCATAGATCCAGCCTGTCCAGATCCCTCTGTAGAGCCTTCCTACACTCAGGATCAACACTCCCGCCCAGCTTGGTGTCATCTGCAAACTTACTGAGGGTGCACTCAATCCCCTCCTCTAGATCGTTGATAAAGATATTAAACAAGACTGTCCCCAAAACTGAGCCCTAGGGAACATCACTTGTGACCGGCCGCCAAGTGGATTTAGCTCTGTTCACCACAACTCTCTGGGCTCGGCCATGCAGCCAGTTTTTTACCCAGTGAAGAATACACCTGTCTAAGCCTTGAGCCACCAGCTTCTCTAGGAGAACACTGTGGGAGTCAGTGTCAAAGGCCTTGCTAAAGTCCAGGTAGACAACATCCACAGCCTTACCTTCATGCACTAGGTGGGTCACCTGATCATAGAAGATCAGGTTGGTCAAGCAAGACCTGCCTTTCATGAACCCATGCTGGCTGGGCTGGATTCCCTGGTTGTCCTGCATATGCTGCATGAGTGCATTCAAGATTAACCGTTCCATGATCTTCCCTGGTAATGAGGTCAGGCTGACAGGCCTCCGGAAGGAGGATCCAGGGAACAAAACAAAACATTCATTGTTTTTTTTTTTAATGCTGAGACTTTTCCAACTCTTGAACCTTAAAATGATCCAATCTGATATGTGATCCTCAAGGACAAGTCCAGTTAGCTGTGTTTTCATAAGATCGTTATTTTCCATTTCTTGCCATGACCTCTAACGTGAATTAGACCAGTGGCTGTTGGCTCCTTCTTTTCAGAACACGAAGTGCTATTTCTACATCATGATTATATTTGGACTACGAGCTGCAGGGAGTTGCTATCAGGAGAGGGATTCTCAAGCCATGGTGCATGCACCAGTAGTAGGACACTGCTTCCAAGTAGGATGGTCATCCTGGAAAAAAGTCTACTTCTCCAAGGTGGTATCAAACAAAACACCTTATTATTATTTTTTATATATATATATATTTTTATTTTTTTTTACTGGAGCTGTAGGCTAGCAGTGAAAGGGACAGCAGAAGGGCTAAGGTGTCTTACTATAGAAATGAGGTTGTATATTTGAGATGTGGCTTGGACTGTGGCCACTGTGGAAGATCGCATTGCTGAAGATGAGGACATGGTCATTCAAGATGGACAGTTAACTACAACTGTGTTTGCAGAACTAAGTGTCTCTACCAGGCTCATTTTAAGATTCTGCCTCATGTTCTTATTGTACGTCAATGTCTACTGTTGGAAGGTCCTGTATGAAGGCATCAGTAGAACCTGTCCTCCTGCAAGAAGTTCACAAGCTCTGTAGAAATAAAAGGAGGAGAAATTAAGCCATCTTGTCTCTTAGTACAGTATGTGAAATAGAGTAATGAAATTAAGTAACTTACTCAAGGAACCTGTCACAGGCAGGGTAACACTCAGGCCTTTTTCATTGAGCTGTGGTTGCTTAACTATGACACAACTGAGTCTCCCAGGTGGTGGCCTGATCTTCAAGCATTGCGTGCACAGCCCTTCTGGAAGCTTTTACTTGTCATTGAAACTGGTGAATTTGTTTCAAAATTATTAACTCTCTGCATCTTCACTGCTAGCTTAAAAATAAAATTTATCTCAAAGAAGAGTTAGGGCTTGATGCAGAAATGAAGGAGGTGGAGTTTTGGGGCCAGTGTGCAATCAGTCGATCTAAATGCCCTCAACAGTCCCTTCTCGTCTGTAAACCCTAAAATGCGGTAAGAGTCAAATGAGGAATGTTTACTGGAAGACTCATTATCTTCTCATCAGTTTCTCATGGCTCTCTGTCTCACCTGGGTGACAAGGTTTGTAGAGAGAGATGGTATCTTTTATTGATATATGTATTACAACTCTACCACTATAAACCTAGGTGGTTCATTGAGGAATTTCAGCACTTCGCAGCATTGTAGCTTCCTGTGAGCTACTCTCCATTTCCAGGCTGAAAGATGAGAATCAACCTGGAGGGGATTTGTGGGTAATTTTACCTTGCCCAACTCTCTTGGCAGGAATGTGGTGGCACAAGCAAATGAGCAGAGGCCACAGCCCCGTTCTTACTGATGGCTCTGTCTGACCAGCAGTGGATGCTCAGATGTGTCACCACCGATCACACCCTTGCTTCACCATGGGGCAATGTTGCTGGCTCCCCACCTGGTGCTCCTGTGAAAAGACACTTCTGTAACATGCTTGGCAAGCATTTCCCAGGTGGATACTGTATTTGGTTTGCGTGGCAAGGTTTTGGTAGCAGCAGGGGGGGGACATGGGGTGGCTTCTGTGAGAGAAGCTGCCAGAAGCTTCCCCCATGTCCGACCCGACACAGCCAATGCCAGCCGGCTACAAGAATGGACCCGCCACTGGCCAAGGCCGAGCCAATCAGTAACGCCTCTGTGATAACATAATTAAGAAAAAAAAAAAAAAAGGAAGAGAAGGAAAAAAAGCCGCACACTTTGCAGCTGGAGAGAGGAGTGAGAAGATGTAAGAGAAAACAACTCCACAGACACCAAGGTCAGTGAAGAAGGAGGGGGAGGAGGTGCTCCAGGAGCCGGAGCAGAGATTCTCCTGTAGCCTGTGGTGAAGACCATGGTGAGGACAGGCTGTCCCCCTGCAGCCCATGGAGGTCCATGATGGAGCAGATGACCACCTGTAGCCCGTGGAGGACCCCACACTGGAGCAGGTGGATGCCTGAAGGAGGCTGTGACCCCGTGGGAAGACCGCTCTGGAGCAGGCTCCTGTCAGGACCTGTAGCCCGTGGAGAGAGGAGCCCAAGCCGGAGCAGGTTTGCTGGCAGGACTTGTGACCCCATGGGGGACTCGCGCTGGAGCAGTCCCTTCCTGAAGGACTGCACCCCATGGAAAGGACCCATGCTAAAGCAGTTTGTGAAGAACTGTCAGTCATGGGAAGGACTCACGCTGGAGAAGTTTGTGGAGGACTGTCTCCCGTGAGAGGGACCCCACGCTGGTGCAGGGGAAGGAATCCTCCCTCTGAGGAGGAAGGAGCGGCAGAAACAACGTGTGATGAACTGACCCCAACCCCATTCCCTGTCCCCCTGTGCCGCTGGAGGGAGGAGGTGGAAATCGGGAGAGAAGTTAAGCCTGGGAAGAAGGGAGGGATGGGGGAGGTGTTTTAAGATTTGGTTTTTTTACTTCTCACTATCCTCTGATTTTGATTGGTAATAAAGTAAATTTGTTTTTTCCCCCAAGTCGAGTATGTTTTGCCCGTGCCAGTAATTGGTGAGTGATCTCTCTCTGTCCTTATCTCCACCCACGAGCTTTTCGTTATATTTTTCTCCCCCTGCCCATTTGAGGAGGGGGAGTGATAGAGTGGGCTTTGGTGGGCATCCAGCCTCTGGTCAGGATCAACCCACCACAGATACATAGGAAATAGTTTCCTCATACCTTTGAGGTAGAGCCTAGGCTGTAATTTCTAAATAGACTCCTTTTTTTTAGTAGTCTCCCCTGCACCCCAGTATATGCTAAAATATTGTTCTGGCCTGAGTATCTTCACTTAAATTTTACCTGCTGTTTTCCCAGGTGGGTAATTTGATGAAAGCTCACTCTTAAGACTAAGAAAAATAGACCCGAGGCAGATATTTTTCCACTGGGGAGCAGCAGCACTAACAGGGGCTTGATCAGCCTTCATTTCTGCCTCCCACTAAAATCTTTTCAGCTGCAGGGACAGTCCCTACATCAGTATCTTGCCTAATTTGCATTAGTGGGGAGCTTGAAGGCACTTGTTTTGTTACATCTTCCACTGGGAACTGATGGTACTGGACTGACGACATGTTTTACTTCTTAAACCCTATGTATGTGCAGGTTAGATGGAGATAATTAATTAGTCTTACCTGTTTTCTGATGTTGCATTCACCAGCACTCAACTGAGTACTCTTCCCAAAGATAGCCTCTCGCTTTCTATGGGATGCTTTTCTTCAATAATTTATGTAATCATTACGATGAATTCCCTCCAGCCTTTTCTCTCTCTTGTCTTAATTCCATTACTTGTAATTATATTCCTGATTTGAAGGAGAGGTGGAGGGGAAAGCTCGCAAGAGGAACTGGGAAGAGCATGATGGGGAGGGATTGATCTGTCCTTAGGTCATTGACTCTGGGCGTGGGCAGGAACTGCTATTAGTCACTTGGGGACAGCAACTGCCATCGTGCTTCATGGGAATTTGTGAAGCATGGGGCAGCTTTGTGGGAGGACAGTACATCCTTTGCTGCTCCCTGTGCTTTGGTTGGCAGATGTGGCACGTAACCAAGTCATGCTCCATCCTTGGAGGCAACTTTGGTGCTTGGGATGTGGAGTCCTTGAGTCTGCTTGGGACGTCCTTGAAAAGAGTGGGAATTTGGCTGTTTATGTCATCTAGATGGAAGAGGAGGTTTTAAAGACAAGGGAGGGCAGCTTGTGATGGACAGCCAGATCCTTAACCTGAAGCATTTGAGTGCAATAGAGGGACTGACAGTAACTTATCCTCAGCTTTATGCATCTGCTGGAGTTCATATTACTGATATGTACATAAGACTGGTAAAGTAGGACAGTTGCTATTTACTGTCTAAATAAGCTTTTTACTATTACATTGTGAATCTGGTTGCTGAACTTCACTTCCATCCGCTAAGATGTTGGAGTGAGGGATTGTCCTAAGGTGCTAAAAAGGTGAGATGGAAATGTAGAGAAACTGTCATTTTTCAGTCTATCTGGCCTGACATAAGCCAATAAAACTTATCACAAGCCTGTGAGGTACAGCAGCTGTGTGCTGGAGACGTAAGTCAACTCAGTCCATCTTGGCCACATGGTTTAATAGGTCTCTCTGAAATCCCTGGGTCAGAGGCCAGCCACCATGCCCATCTTTGTCACATCTCAGTGATGTGTGTCATGGCAGGTTTTTCTTTTTGTTACCTCCCCAGCATGGAAAGAACCATCTGCCAAGTTGGCTTTCAGAAGAATTTTGAAAGATACCAATTTCCCTTTGTTGCAAGAGGGAGGGGACACAGGACAGAAGGGAGAAGGAAAGCCTGATCTAAACCAAAGTCAGTATTTGCAGGGGTTTTAGAATAGCTCATATTGTGTTTCCTATTCCCCGAGGAAGGATTGTCCTCTTTCTTCTTTTTTCTTTGCTTTGATTCCCTGCCACTCTGCGAGCAAGTCGGAAGCTACAGCTGCTGCTGTCCCTTGTTTAAAACCCATGTGTTAATCCCTGGTTAGAAAAAGTCAAAATGCTTTATGCTCCCCTTATAGTCCCCTTTGCTCACCTGCATCTTCACTGCCTGCCTGCAGTCCTGCCACTTGTGTGAAATCACAGATAGAGTTTGACCCCAAACAGCCTCTATAAGGAGCACAGGTAGGATAAAGGTCCATAAATAAATAAACCCAAAGACTGGACAAAGCAAACAAATCTAATTTTTGAGAGTGGGGAAGGAGTCGGAAAGAATGTCAAGTGTGTTGTGAGGTCTGGGGAAAAATTATGAGGGGCTTTGGGAGTAAGGGGAACTGATTTTGTCATGGCTGATGGACACAGATGGGTAGAAATGTTTGCTCATGGGGGCTGTGCTTTGTTCCCAAGGAAAAAGCTGTCAGCCCAGTGGGAGAGGAATTTAAATGGCAAGGTAAGGAGAAAGGAGGATTTGGGCTCTGCCAGATGGAGACAGCCATGCAGGCAGGGCTGCAGAGGGTCTGATGGGTAAATCAGAAGCCTGAGGAATTCGGTAAGTTCATCATCAGGTGTGATGCCACAGTGTTGAAGGTTGAATGCAAACAGTGGCCTGAGGTTGAAAGAGCAGAGAAGGAAAGATTTTTGATTTTGACCATGGCTTTTTCTCAAAAATATCCTCCTATCTTTCCTAGCAGAACAAGAAAGTGAATCACCGCAGAGATAGGGATAAATGAATTAGATGATGGATGTGGTACAGACAGAAAATTGGAGGCAGTGCCCTGTAACTATCATGGTTGACTACTACCAAAGAACATAGGTTTTCATCACTTTCCTAAGATACTCCCAGTTTGCAAGCAGAAAATTGAGACAGAGGTGTTTCACCCACGGCCACTGGAGAAGGCATCCCACCTTCTGCTGCTCCAACTGTAGCAAGAATCCCTCTGCCAGTCCCTGTGCCCACCCCTGTGGCTTGATGCATCCATCAGGCTCCCACCACCACCCGGCTTTCCCCATCCATGGGCTGCAAGAAACAACCGGAGTTCCTGCAGGTCCCCCTGCCACCCTCTCCCAGATGTGGTGGTGGGGGCACACCAACAATGCCCGACTACCATGACATTCCATGGCATGGGGCGAGCTCACAGGTGACTCAAAGATCTCTCATGTGGGCTCCTTCCCAGCAGATTACCTACAATCTCTGCTCCTCATTTTGGGTCGTGGGAAGGAGCTGGCAGCTGCTGTCTGTCCCCCACCCTGCCGCAGTCTTCTCCTCGCCATGGCCCCTTGTTAATAAAGAGGTGTAATTGGGAGCCCTCCCTTCATCCTGTATGGTGTGAGGCCATTTGTGTGCTGGAGGAGGAGGGGTGGATCCGGCACTGGGGAGGGTTGGCAATGGGGGAGAGAGGGAGGAAAAGATCTTGTTTGTTCAAGTAATTTAGGCCTCAGATGTTTAAAAAAAAGAGAAAAAAAAAAAAAAAAGCTTGATCAGCACTGGTAAAGGTGTGCTCCTGGCACATAAAAATATCTCAATAGCAGAGGGAAAAAAGCACAACAAAGAAGTGTGGATTTTTGGAAGCATTTTGTGTTTTGTTTTTTTTCCTCAAGTATGTCAGGAGAGATGTGAATCATTAAAAGAAACCCAATAACAAAAAAAACCCAAAGTAAAATTGGTTTATGCCCTTCACACACAGATCTCCGCATCCTGGTGCTGTATTTAGTTGTGAAGAACTAAAAGCGGCACGTAGGCTGAAGGCTACATCGATTCCTAGGTGTTGCTGCTGGGTGTTTGCTCAGCTTAGCCAAGATGAGGTGAAGCATAAGAGAATTACTAGGTTTTTGCAGCTAATGAATTTCACTTCTGCTTTATATATGCTAGCACATTGCCTTTGGAGTCGAGATCGCAGCTCTCCTATGCCTTCCCATTCCCCATCGTTCCCTTTAGACATCTCTTTTTTATTTTTTAATGGGAATGGAAATCAAAGAAAAACAGTAACAAATATTTTTCTGTTCCTTTAGGTTCAGTAAATCTTACCTTTAAACCTCATTGAGGGGCCTAAACTAAGTAGAAAGTGTCTGCTCTGTGATGGGTGGGCTTTGCTGTTGAAACCCTTTTTAGGCTGTGTGAAAATTGTGGAAAAATGCGTGTGGGATAGGCAAAATATTTTTTTTTTTAAGGTGGAGAATAGGGTAATGGTGTGAAAGAATGAATTAGTTATGGCAAATCTTATTAGTGTCCATTGTAAGTAGAGAAGCAGAGACGTATGGGAGCACTTGCAAAATTATTCTTTGTTTATTCAGCTTCATAACCAAAGCAAATTTTCTTGCATAGTGTCATTTGTTTGTCAACTGGAAGGGTGTAGAAGGTGTGCGTATGTGTAGCAAAAAGCGGGGGGGAAAGGGGGAACGCAGTATTGATATTCCATTAACATTGATACTAAGTGCTTTGTTTGTCAGGTTTTGGCAAGGCTTTTTGCTTTGAAAGACATTCAGAGAGGATAGGAGCAGATGGCAGGGAGATCCTGTTTGTGTTATTTTTGGACATTCCCATTGAAAGTCTCAGATTGTTGTCCTTTTTCTCCCCTTCCCCCACTCATGTATGTTTTTCTTTCTTCCTTCCTTTCCCCTTTCCTTCTTGAGAACTTTTTTTTTTTTAAAGCATATATTGTTAATAATACAACATCACCTAAAATCCAGGTGCATTTCTGAAGAACCAAGTTGTAGATATTTTATTTCTGTGTGCCTAGATTTGGAAAAAGTTGAAGGGGCGATTGTCTCCTGAAGTGTACCAGTGGCATTAGGAGGGCACATTGGGTAGGAATGGGAAGCCAGACTGCCATTTTAGAATAAGAGAATTGCTTTGGTTGGAAAAGATGAGTCCAACCATTAACCTAACACTGCCAAGCCCACCACTAAACCATGTCCCTAAGCACAACATCTACATGTCTTTTAAATACCTCCAGGGATGGTGACTCAACCACTTCCCTGGGCAGCCTGTTCCAGTGCTTGACAACCCTTTTGGCAGGTTCAGCTCAATAGAAGCACATTTCCCTGGTAGATCAGCAACTGTATTAAGCCCAGGCAGCAAGTTTAGATTGAGGATCTCTGATAAAACAACTTTAGTGACTTACATGACACACGCTCGTGACCTCTGTCTTTTTTAAGCCCGTGTGGTGGAGAGGGCTGGCTGTAGATAGACTGGAAAACTGAACTATGCCCTGGTTCTTCATGGTAGTCTTCCTATGTCACTGGTGAAATTCATTGGTCTCGGGTGGCATGGAAGGCTTTTTTCTGCCATAATCTGAGCCAAGATTGTGTTGAAAGAGATAACTTCTTTGCCTTGCATTCCTGGTATAAGCAGTTTTCCCAAGTAGTCATATAGCTTCATATAACACCACTGGAAATGTTTTCAGCGCTTTTCATGTGGAAGACATGAAACCCTTCATAACCTTTGTGCAGGCAATCCAGCAAAGCTGAGTCTGGTCCAATCAGTTAAAGCACTTGGTTAGCCCACGTAGCGAGGATGTGCACACACAAAGAAGATGGGAGGTCTTGACTGGAGTCAGTATCCAAAAGTTCAGATGATTCACCCGAAGCTCATCCAGATGATTATATCTCTTAACTAAGCTGGAAATCTTGAGGAAACAAGCTTTCTCATGCTCATTCTAGCAGTGGTTATTCCCAGCTAGAAGCAGATATTTAAATCCTCAGATCTTTACATTAGCTGATATTAGAGGTGTTTTTACACAGGAAAATGGTCTACAAGGACATGAAACTTTGGCCCAGAAAAGTGAGAAAATGAACTTTAAAGGCTTTAGTTTAACTACCCTAACCCTTTAAGACAGTTTGATGCAGGTTTTGTTTGAGTTCGAGGTGATGATTCATGTTAGTTTTTAGATTGCTTGAACCTGTATACCCACATCCTCAATTATTTTTTTTAACCGGTGCACTGAGGGAACCCACTTCAGAAACTCTCATTTCATTCTTAATTGAATGAAAGCTCAGAAGTCTTTCACTTGCATTGTAGCACCTGAGTTTCAATGCTATAGCTGCAAGAGAGGTCTACTCAGATGGTAGTGGGTGACCAGGGATGTGTGATGTCATTTGACATGCATTTTGCTGGCTAGAATAATCACACAGAATCACTAAGGTTGGAAAAGACCTCTAAGATTATCCAGTCCAACCATCAACTCATCACCACCATGCCCACTAAACAATATACCTGAGTGTTACATCTACACATTTCTTGAACACCTTCAGAGATGGTGACTCCACCACTTCTCTGGGCAGCCTGTTCCAATATCTGACCACTCTTTCCGAGAAGAAATTTTTCTTAATATCCAATATAAACCTCCCCTGGTGCAACTTGAGGCCATTATCTCTCATCCTATCACTGGTTACCCAGGAGAAGAGACCAACTTCCAACTCGCTACAACCTCCTTTCAGGTAGTTGTAGAAAGCAATAAGCTATGGAGGGGAAAAAAACCCCAAAACTCACACAAACCTCACCTTCCTCTTGCCATTAACTCTTGCTAAACAATGAACATCTTGGCAGGATTTTTGCTCTGCAACGCTGAATTTTACACCAGCCTTCTTATTAAAGTTTGTCAGCTGGGTTGGCTTCATTTCCAGGTCATAATTAAAAATATTGCTGGAGAGGAAACTGTATTTATGATGCTGTAAGTGCCAAGATAAGACAAATAAAGAAGTAATAAAGGAAAGAGAAGTTTAGGAAGCCACTTAAAATAGGAGAAGCAGGTGGAGATACAACTGATCACCCAACGATGACAAAGCTGAGCTGGATTCTTAGATTACGACCCCTATTGCTTTCTCCAGTCAAGCTGAAACACTCACATCAGCAAAAGCCTATCGTTAGATTTAGAGATGGCATCTCCAAGGACAGAGCATGTGCAGAATTAGCCATATCAATATCCTTTCTCTCTGGGATTACACTGTTTGTGTCCTAGCCTCTAGGAAAGTGGATGATTGATGTATAACAGCAGAGGAGGGAGAAGGGGGACAAATGGGAGGGGGAGAAGACAGCAAAATCTGGTGCCCACCATGAAACATTTACGCCCTAAACTTCTGTGGGGATATCCTACCCTGTAGTGTTATTATTTTTTGCCACAGAATTAGAAAGAAGGACTTTTCCTCGTGTCACTGCAGATCACAGAGGATAAATCCAAATGACGGGGCTTAAGTTATGAATATGGGGAATTAGAGATAAGAAGAAAAGCAGCTTATAATGACTCTCTCATTTGCTCTTTGAAATACAAGCTTCAGTATCAATTTTGAAATGCCCTGTTTTCATCCTAGCAGCTCCTCAAAAATGAAGCTTGAGAGTTTCTTTGCCTTGCAACCTCTTCAGCATGATTTCATAATGATAAAATGAGAATATAAAAGTTTTTATGGGCTGTTATTAATCAGGAATCATTCCCTTGTTTTCTAAGTACAACCACTGACCTCTAGGGAGGATGTTGAGAGAGATATTTCAGTTGACTTCCTTATGAAGATAGCCATGGTTCAACTCGGAGCTTCCATTCCCAACACAGTCAGTGGAGGGAGGTATTGTGGAATAATTACTGGAGGTAACTTAAAAGTCAGAAAACGGCCTTGTTCACACACTAGGCAAAGGTATAATGTCGAAGATGATCCCAGGGAAAAAATGCAACTGGTATGTGAAGAATCCTCCAAGGTTGCTGCATATCAATACAGGGGGTGGGGAGGAGTGAAGACTCCTTAGCCAAGCCCTGTAATCACTGCAGAAGAGATGCATGGATGCCAGGGGGGCGAATGTATTGACTGCTTGTGACCCTGGACCAACAGCTGGCACCCCTTAGACCAGGGGTCCTCAAACTTTTTAAACAGGGGGCCAGGTCACTGTCCCTCAGACACTGTCGGGGGCCAGACTATAGTTTGGAAAAAAATGAACGAATTCCTATGCACACTGCACATATTTTATTTGTAGTAGTGCACAAAAAACAGGAAAAAGAATGCAATATTTAAAATGAAGAACAATTGTAAACACAGAATCACAGAATGTCAGGGGTTGGAAGGGACCTCGAAAGATCATCTAGTCCAAACCCCCTGCCGGAGCAGGAACACCTAAATGAGATCACACAGGAAGGCGTCCAGGCGGGTTTTGAATGTCTCCAGAGAAGGAGACTCCACAACCTCCCTGGGCAGCTTGTTCCAGTGCTCTGTCACCCTCAAAGTGAAGAAGTTTCTTCTCAAGTTTAAGTGGAACCTCCTGTGTTCCAGCTTACACCCAATGCCCCTTGTCCTACCATTGGACATCACTGAGAAGAGCCTGGCTCCATCCACCTGACACTCACCCTTTATATATTTATAAACATTAATAAGGTCACCCCTCAGTCTCCTCTTCTCCAAGCTAAAGAGACCCAGCTCCCTCAGCCTTTCCTCATAAGGGCGATGCTCCACTCCTTTAATCATCTTGGTGGCTCTGTGCTGGACTCTCTCAAGCAGTTCCCTGTCCTTCTTGAACTGTGGGGCCCAGAAGTGGACACAATATTCCAGGGTAGAATAGAGGGGGAGGAGACCCTCTCTTGACCTCCTAACCACACCCCTTCTAATGCACCCCAGGATGCCATTCGCCTTCCTGGCCACAAGGGCACAGTGCTGGCTCATGGTCATCCTGCTGTCCACCAGGACTCCCAAATCCCTTTCCCCTACACTGCTCTCTAGGAGATCATTTCCCAACCTATACTGGAACCTGGGGTTGTTCCTGCCCAGGTGCAACACCCTACACTTGCCCTTATTATATTTCATTAAGTTTTTCCCTGCCCAGCTCTCCAGCCTGTCTGGGTCTCTCTGGATGGCAGCACAGCCTTCTGGCGTGTCAGCCACTCCTCCCAGCTTTGTGTCATCAGCAAACAGTGCCCTCTGTTCCCTCATCCAGGTCATTGATGAATATATTGAATAATACTGGTCCTAGTACTGACCCTTGAGGGACTCCACTAGACACAGGTCTCCAACTAGACTCTGCCCCATTGACCACCACTCTCTGGCTTCTTCCCACCAGCCAGTTAACAGTCCATCTCACTACCTGATCATCCAATCCACACTGCCTCAATTTGGCAGCGAGGATGCTGTGGGAGACCGTGTCAAATGCTTTACTGAAATCAAGATAGACCACATCCACTGCTTTGCCATCATCATTGTAATCAACAGAAACAAATAATATTTCCATGTGATCTATGGGCCTGCTTTTGGCTAATGAGATGGTCAATGTTAGGTTCCATATTTGTCACTGCTAGTCGTACCAAGTGAGGCAGGTGTTCATCAGTTAGTCTGGATCTGATTGGAGATTTCAGATGTTTCATTCGGGAAAAAGTCTGCTCACAGGCATAGGTGCTGCCAAAGACGGTTGCAATTTTGAATGCATGGTTCCTGAGATTATGGTATGTCTCTGAGGGGAGAGATGCATAGAAATTAGTAAGGCTGCTTGATTTGAATGCATCTTTCAGCGAGTCACAAGTCTGTAGTTCGGCCAATTCCATTTGGTAAATCAGATCAACAGTTTCAATGTCAACAGAAAATGGGTTCTGGAAAAGCTGCATGTCCTGTTCATGGAGACGAAGCTCTTGAAATCTAATTTGAAACTCCTTTTGCAACATTTCTAGTACATCCATACATGTTTTGTTTGGGAATGCAACTGCTGGTTTTTCTGCAGACAGGTTTTGAGTTGTGGGGAGATGGCAGAAGTTTTCCTCCTTTACTTGGTTAATGAGCAGGTCTAATTTGACTTGAAATGCTTTCACATGTGAATACATATCGCAGATGAGCTTCCCCTTTCCTTGAAGTTGGACATTGAAATTGTTGAGTAGCTCTGTTGCATCTGTCAGAAACGCAAGGTGCCATTTCCATTCTGCATCTTTGAGCTCTGGTACTTCTTTGTTTTTAGAAATCATAAAATCATAAACCTGTGCTTGTTGGTGGATGATGCAGTGTATGGCTATTGGATGTGAATGGTTGCGTTTGTCCATCTCTTTGTTAATGCGTGCAACCACTCCTTTCATGGACCCCACCATGCTAGGAGCACCATCAGTTGTCACACTGAATAGTTTACCCCAGTCCAGCTCCAAATCATTCATAGTTTGGCAAACTTTCTCATAAATATCCTCTCCTGTAGTTGTTCCTTTGATGCTTTTCAGTGCAGCAAGCTCCTCTGTGACTTTGAAAGAATCATTTGTCCCACTAATGAAAATTAGAAGTTGTGCAGAATCACAAACATCATTGCTTTCGTCGTGTGCTAATGAGAAATAGCAAAGTTTTTTTGAGGAGTTTTGCAACTGCAGATTCAAATTTTCCCCCATTTCTTCAATCCTTCGTGTAATTGTAGGTCCTGAAAGACTCACTGTACTAAATAAATCCGCCTTCTCTGGACACATCTCTTTGGCAACAGAAAGAAGGCATTCTTTAACAAATTCTCCCTCTATGAATGCTCTGCCAGTGCACGCTATGAGCTTGGCAACTTGATAGCTTGCTCAAAGTGATGATACATTGAGCTGCTTTTGCTTCATAAAAGTATTCTGCTGAGTTGTCAGTCCATGTTTCAGTCTTAATATTTTATCTTTTCTCACTTGTCCAACCAAAGAATCATATTTATCTTTATGTTGAGTTTCGTAGTGTCGACGCAAATTGTATTCCTTGAACACAGACACTGAATTCTGGCATATCAGACAAACAGCTCTTTCTTTGTATCAGAAGTCCACTTTTCTTGGAATATCCTGCCCTCGGAGTCAATTTTTCTTTTTTTTGACATGATGGTGCTCGCACTTCCCACTGGTGCTGGCTTGCTTGTCCTGCCTGGGAGCTGGAGGGAGGGAGGGAGGCAGGGAGAGACGGTGGAGTTGCCCACCTCACTGATGCCGCCACCCCCCTCCTCAGCCTGCCCGCACAGTCCAGAAAGAGTGGACAGAAGGGACTGAAGGAACTTTGCCATGCCAGGGCTCTGACGATTCACCTGAGTTGTCTGGACCTCACAGTCCAGAGGCTGCCGACTGAGCTTGCCTGGCAGAGGAGATGCCCGAGCCTCTCGCCCGCTGCAGGGGGGCAGGTCGAGGACGAGGCGCTGGTTCCCAGTCCTGGCGAGTGCTTGGGGGCTGCGGAGGCCGGCGCGTGGATTAAGTGGCAGGAAGTCATCTGCAGCTGCTTGGTTTCCCCCCACAACCCCTGACGGGGGGGGCCGGGAGTTCTGTAAATACCAGCGGGCCAGATTGAGGACCCTGGGGGGCCGTATCTGGCCCGCAGGCCGTAGTTTGAGGACCTCTGCTCTAGTGTTAGTTTTATCTGCCATGTATTTGAAGAAGCTCTTTCTGTTGACCTTGACCCCTCTGGCAAGGTTAATTTAATTCTAAGGAGGTCGTAGCTTTCCTAGTTGCCTCCCTACATCCTCTGACAACAGCCTTATATTTTTCCCAAGTGGACAACCCCTCCTTCCATAATCTGTAAATTCTCCTCTTCCACTTGAGTTTGCCCAGCAGTTCCCTGTTTAATCAAGCAGGTCTCCTGGCTCCCTTCCTTGACTTTCTATGTGTGGGGATGATCTGACCTTGAGCTTGGAAGAAGCAGTCCCTGAATGTTAACCAGCTATCTTGGACCCCTTTGATTTTAAGTACCCTTTCCCATGGGATTTCCCCTGGCAATTGCTTGAAAAGGCCAAAGTTGGCCCTCCTGAAGTCCAGGGTTGCAATTCTGCTTGGAATGCTGTTCCTGCCACATGAGATCCTGAACTTCATCTCATGGTCGCTGCAGCCCAGACAGTCCTCAACTTTTACCACTTCAACCAGACCCTCCTTGTTAGTGAGGATGAGATCCAGCAGCACTCCTCTCCTAGTTGGCTCATCCACCATTTGCATCAGGAAGTTATCATCGATGCACTGGAGGAACCTCCTGGATTGTGGCTGGCTGGCTGAGTAGTCCCTCCAGCAAACACCAGGGTAGTTAAAATCCCCAGGACAACCAGGGCCTGTGATTGCAAGGCTGCTCTCAGCTGCCTGTAGAAGGCCTCATCAACTTCCTCACCCTGATCTGGTGGCCTGTAATAGATGCCCACACCAGTATCACCCATACCAGCCTGCCCCTTAATTTTCACCCACAGACTCTCAACTGGTTCCTCATCCGCCCCTGGACAGATCTCAATACACTGCAGTTGCTCTCTCACGTAAAGAGCAACTCCACCACCTCGCCTTGCTGGCCTGTCTTTCCTGAGAAGGACATAGCCATCCATGGCCACATTCCAGTCACGTGAGCTGTCCCACCATGGCTCTGTAATTGCCACCAGATCATAATCCCCTGACCGAACACGGGTTTCTAACTCCTCCTGCTTATTCCCCACGCTGCGTGCATTGGTGTACAGGCATTTCAGAGAGCGAGCCGAGTACACCAATTTCAGCCTAGGGGGGTGGGAGGCCTCCCAATCTTCAGCAATTCCAGTCTTCTGCCCCACTGGCACAAGCCCAGCTACAACCCCATCCCCCTTCAAATCTAGTTTAAAGCTCTCCAGATGAGCCCTGCTATTTCCTGCCCCAGCCTCCTTTTGCCCCTGTGAGATAGGCCTTCCCCACATATCACTGTCTGGACTGGTGTCTTATAAAACCAGCCATTATCAAAGAACTCAAAGCCCTGCCTGTAGCACCAGTCCTGTAGCCAGTCATTTATGGCCTGAATTCTTCTTTTCCATCCCATGTTGGCACCTGAAAGTGGAAGGAGGGAAGAGAAAATTACTTGTGCCCCAGACCCTTTCACCAACAGTGAAAAGGCCCAAGGCCTTTAAATCTTTCTTCATTGCCCTCAGACTACGGGATGCAGCTTCCTCCCCACCTGTCTGGAAGATCAGCAGGGGGTAGCAGTCCGTCGGGCGCACCAGGTTGGGGAGTGCTCTGGTGAAATCCCTGATCCGGGCTCAAGGAAGACTACAAACTTCCCTATGATGAGGGTCAACCCTGCATATTGGGCCCTCTGTTCCTCTCAGAAGGGAATCGCCTACTACAATGACCCCTCTTTCTTTCCTGTCAGAGGCCATCTTCAGGGGCTGAGTCACCCGCCTCTTCCTCTGTGGCCTTGTAGGCTGGCCTTGCACCACGTCCTCACCAACCTCTCCTTCAAGAGGCAGGGCCTCAAACCTATTAGAGAGGGGCACCTGAGGAGGCAAAGCAGGTAGGGAGGGAGGTTGCCCATGACGTTGAACTGGGACTTTCTTCTAACCCTCCTCATTTTTTTGGTCCCTTGCCTCTGCCCGACAGCAACAGGGCAGGGACTGCCTCAGGTCCCCCCCCTCTGCCCGACAGAATGGGGGTTCCATCACCTTTTGGGGGGTATCCTCCTGCACGTTCCAAGCACGCAGCATTCTTTCACTTTTGATTTGTTACTGCTTATCACACACATTGCAAGCAAGCACCTAAACAATTGACATGAATGGATAATTCCACTTGTTCACGAGCCATTCTTTTACTTCTGACTGGTTACTCATTACAGCACACAAACCATCCTTATCTTGTCTCATACACATTCTTGCTTCTGTTATTCCCCTTTGTTGTTTATTTCATCTTCAGTCAAGGTCAGGAATTAATTGCTCAAGGCTGAAGCCGCTTGCAGCTTCAGCTCTTAAAGCACCAACAATCCTGCTTTTTTCTTTCTCTTTCAAAACCTAACCCTTTGGGAAAATTACCTAATAGAGGCTTCTTAACATGCATCAACACCCTTCACCACAACAACTGTATATAAACCTCATAGTTACATCCTCCACTATGCCCACCAACACACACACACACACACACACACACACACTCTCTTTTTCTTTTCCTGTCCCATATCCATTCACACCGTCTCCTCCAGCCCCAAGTTGTGTGCCCTTTTGGAAAGAAAAATGGAGGGAGGATTTGGCTACAGACCCTATGCTGGAAGAAGAGGAACAAGAAAGTGGCTTGAGGAGGGACCCGTGGGCACTGCTGGGGTCACCAGGATGCTCTTGTGGTTTAGTGCTGTCTGTTCTCCATTGCCTCATCCTCTCTTTGTCTTCCCTTGCCACTAATCTCCTCCTCAGATGACCCCACTATTAATCTAGGCTGAATGGGGACCAAGATATCAGGGAATAATATAATATCTGCAGCTGTCACCATGTTCATTCTACTTATATACTGCATCTCAAGTCCTACCTTGTGCCTGCTTTAGGCATTCGGAGTGCACGCTCTGCAAGATGCCTTGCAAGTTTTTATAGCACCTTGCTCAAAAGGACATTTTCTTGACTTTAGGCACTCATGTCATAAGCAAAGCATTTGTAAAAATTAGGATATGATCTTATTGCTGTGTTGTGGGTTGCTCTGCTTTGCTTTGCAGATTATATGCTGAAAATCATTCCCTGTCAGTTGCGAAACTAGTGCAGCTCACAAGGGCTTTCCCAGTCTTAAGTACTGGGCATACTGCTGGAATACAGCTAAAGCTGGAATAAATTGAAGTGTGCCCGTTGTATGGAAATGTCTGTGGCCTGTGGACTGATGCAATACTAATTTTGAGATGCTTCAGATGCCCCTTAATGGTTAAAGCACCCTTAATGCTCTGCAGCTGCTGCATTTTGGAATAGCTCTTGTTGCCGAATTCCTTAATGAATAAAAGCAAGGATGCTTATCTGATGTACAGGGAGAAAACAAATATTGCAAGTGAAAGTATGAACATGAAGGGATTGTGAATCACCATCCACTTTTATTTAATGTTTGATTATGAATTTTATATAATTTTTGATTATTATAATGAACAGCTCATTCACCAAGGGGAAATCATACTTGACCAATCTGATAGCCTTCTATGATGGCATGACTGGCTGGGTGGGTGAGGGGAGAGCAGTGGATGTTGTCTACCTCAACTTCAGCAAAGCTTTTGACACTGTCTCCCATTACATCCTCATAAGTAAGCTCAGGAAGTGTGGGTTGGTTGAGTGGACAGTGAGGTGGATTGAGAACTGGCTGAATGGCAGAGCTCAGAGGGTTGTGATCAGTGCCGCAGAGCCTAGTTGGAAGCCTGTAGCTAGTGGTGTTCCCCAGGGTTCAGTACTGGGCCCAGTCTTGTTCAACATATTCGTCATTGACCTGGATGAAGGGGCAGAGTGTACCCTCAGCAAGTTTGCTAATGAAACAGAAGTAGGAGGAGTGGCAGATACACCGGAGGGCTGTGTGGGACCTGGACAGGCTGGAGAGCTGGACAGGAAGGAACCTAATGAAGTTCAATAAAGGCAAGTATAGAGTCCTGCACCTAGGGGAGAATAACCCCAGGCACCAATATAGGCTAGGGGTTGACCTGCTGGAAAGTCTGGGAGCCTGGGTGGACAGCAAGTTAAGCATGAGCCAACAATGAGCCCTTGTGTCCAAGAAGGCCAATGGCATCCTGGAGCGCATTAAGAAGAGTACAGCCAGCAGGAAGCTATCCTCCCTCTCTACTGTGAGGCCTTAGTGAGGCCGCATCTGGAGTACTGTTTCCGGTTCTGGGCTCCTCAATTCAAAAAAGACCAGGAACTACTAAAGAGAGTCCAGTGGAGGGCTACAAAGATGATTAGGGGACCGGAGCATCTCTCTTATGAGGAAAGGCTGTGTGGTAGTTTAACTTATCAATGCTTATAAATACCTAAAAGGTGAGTATTGAGAGGATAGGGCCAGACTCTTTTCAGTGGTGCTCAATGACAGCACAAGGGGCAACAGGTACACACTGGAACACAGGAAGTTCCATCTGAAGATGAGGAAAAACTTCTTTACTGTGAGGGTGCCAGAGCACTGGAACAGGCTGCCCAGAGAGGTTGTGGAGTCTCCATCTCTGGAGATATTCAAAACCCACCTGGATGCAGTCCTGTGCAACCTGCTCTAGATGTACCTGCTTTGGCAGGGGGATTGGACTAGATGATCTCCAGAGATCCCTTCCAACCTCCACCATTTTGTGATTCTGTTATTATTATTTTTTCTTTCCTGTGTGTCCAGTTACTATCTTTCTAAAGAAATCCATGCTCACATTCCTCCAATGCTCAGAATTAAATAAACGCAGCAGGACCCCCCACCACACCAAAGCTCCACAACTGGTTGCTCCCACTTTTAAATGTGTGGATAGCCTTTGTGTCCATTTGCCATCATTTCCACTTCCCATCACGTTTGACTTGCTCCAGAGAAAAGATCTGGTGCCAGGATTTCTGCTGGCTGAAACAAGGGGGAAGTTCTGGCCTGAGTAAAATCAATGGCAAAGCTCCCAGTGACAAGTAGGAGAGCAGAATGTTATTTGGAGTACTTGGAGGATGTGCACAAAGCAATCATACATAGCAATACATTTGCGGCCATTTGACAAATGCTTCAGTTAGAGATCCACAAGCTAGCAGCTACAAATAGCAGCGATTTCTGCTGTTTCCTAGTTCTGTTATTTTAACCACTACTGAAAATCTATTATTTTCCCGCCTTTCAGGATAGGTAAAAGCATGTCGCCTGGTCTCCTGTAATAAAACTTGAGCATTTTGTTATCTCAAAATAAATATTATCCTCCTAACCATGCTGTTGCATTGGTGTGCTTAATATTTTCCACACTGTCCTGGTTTTTCTAGGATAGAGTTAATTTTCTTCTCAGTAGTTAGAAGAGCCGTGTTTTGATTTCAGTTCAGACTTGCTATGAGAACATCATTGATAACAGTACTAATGTCACTCGTTGCTGCTGGAGCTCAAGGCCACCGTGTTTGGCTGGTTCACAGCTGCATTAGGACTGGGTGGGAGAAGCGCAGTGAATAGCAAACCCCAAAACTGCATTTCAATGTGCCAATGAGATATTCCAGATCATATCCCGTCATGTTTAGTATATTATCCGGGGCTGACCGGAAAAGGGAGGGGATTCGCACTGGTTTTTCGCTCGGGCTCTCGCTCTTCTGGGATTGTGGTTTCAGTTTGGGATTGTCGCTCCTCCGGGATCGTTATCTGGGAACGGGCCAGGCTTGGTCGGCGGGTGGTGAGCAGTTGCACTGGGTTATCACTCATTTGTATATTTCATTACTGCTATCATTATCACTACTATTTTACTATTAGTATTATTTTAAGTTTTCTCTCTGTGATTGCAAGGCTGCTCTCAGCTGCCTGTAGAAGGCCTCATCAACTTCTACAGGCAGCTGTAGAGCAAGAAGAGCAAAGGCAATTAGGTACCTGCCTCAGGATGTTGCCGGCTGCATGGCAAGATGCTGAGATGACAGAGGCCTTCCTTCCCTCCTTTTTTTAAAAAATGTATTAATTTCCCTCATTGTCTTCCAGATGTGGAAGTGCAAATTCTAGCTGCTGGTATATCGAATTCTTTGAGAAGCATGGTCAGAGATTTGCACCCTCTCTGGAATTGCAATATTGGAGTCTGGCACAAGTTATCCTCCCACCCCTTTCATCCTCCCTGCCAGCCCAGCCCTCAGTCAGCCCTTTGCTGTAAAGATTTGAAGGAAAAGGCTGATGAATTTACCTAGGGAAGGGCCAAAGTTTAAATGAGCAGGGCCAGCAGCATGCAAAGGTCTTGTTGTGGGTGTCCTGGTTTTTAGCCGGGACATAGGTTTCTTTTTAGTAGCTAGTATAGTGCTGTGTTTCAATTTCAGCCTGGGATTTGTTATGAGAAGTATGTTGATAACATACTAATGTTTTAATTTGTCGTTGGATGTCAAAGGAATTTGTGTTTTGCTAGTCTGCAAGTGCAAGATCTGGGGGAGTGAGGAATATTTAAATTAATAAGCTAGATTGGCATTTGAATATGCCAGTAGGATATTCCATATCATATAATGTCATGTTCAGCATATTAATGAAGGTCTCTCTCTTGTGGGGATTTGCTCTCTCTCTCTCTCTGGCTCTTGCTTGGTCTCTCGCTCTTCCGGCATTGCAGTTTCAGTTTCAGGATTGTTGCTTCTCCAGGATCATTATCAGAGAATGGGCTGGGCTTGGTTGACAGGTGGTGAGCAATTTTACTTTGTAACACTCAATTGCATATTTTATTATTATTATAATCATTATTATTTTAATATAGTTATTATTTAAAGTTTTATTTTATTTCAATTATTAAATTTTTCTTGTCTCAACCTATGAGTCTCCTTATCCTTGCCCCCATTTCTCTCCCCTGTCCCCTGTGGGGAGTGAGTGAGCAGCTATGTTTGGCTGCCAGCCATATTTTAAGTTTTCTCTCTATTATTAAACTGTTCTTATCTCAACCTTCAAGCCTCCTAATCCTTGTCCCCAGTCCTCTCCCCTATCTCCTGGGGGTGGGGGGAAAGTGAGTGAATGGCTGTGTTGGCTGCTAGCCAAGGGCTAGCCCAGTGAAACTATCACACACACATACACACAAAAACCTGTTAACATGCTAATAGATTTGTTTGCTTGTCTAGGAGAATTTTGCCCCTTACAATGACAGCTTCAAACTCACGCTGCAAAAGGGCAGGGAAAGCAGTTGCTCAATGGACAAGCACAACACACTTCTCCCGGCAATAAAGGCTTCTGACTCGAGTAGGGTGCCTTGCCACTCTGATCCACAGTGCTAGTTTAATCATGTTAATGCACTGTCTAATTTTAGTAAACACTACATATTATTAAAATTAAAAATGTACATTGCCATTCACATAGTCAGTCTGGAGACGTTTTTACGCATTAGTGTTTTCTAACCTGAATTCCCTCTGGTAAGCCCTAGAGGCTGTGTATCATCACCCCATTAGCTAAAAAGGGAGGTGGATGATCATATATAGGCACTGCCCAACTTGGAAAGTGTTTTACTTGGCATGCTATTGGGAGGCAAATGGTTTCTCTGAAGCAAAGTTGCCCCCCAATACAAGAGGGACATCAAGGCTCTGGAGCTTGTCCAAAGAAGGGTAACAAAGCTGGTGAAGGGCTTGGAGAACAAGTCTTATGAGGAACAGCTGAGGGAACTGGGGTTGTTTAGTCTGGAGAAGAGTAGGCTGAGGGGTGACCTTATCACTGTCTACAACTACCTGAAAGGAGGTTGGTAGAGAGGTGAGTGTTAGTTTCTTCTCCCAGGTAACGGGTGACAGAACGAGAGGAAATGGTTACAAGTTTCACCAGGGGAGGTTTAGATTGGATATTAGGAAAATTTTTTTCACAGAAAGTGTAGTCAAACATTGGAACAGGCTGCCCAGGGAAGTGGTGGAGTCACCATCCCTGGCGGTATTTAAGACGGGTAGATGAGGAGCTTAGGGACATGGTTTAGAGATGGGATTGGTAGTGATAGGTTAATCGTTGGACTTGATGATCTTAAAAGTCTTTTCCAACCACTATGATTCTATAAAGTTGTCCCTGCAAAATCTTCTGAAAAATGCAACCTAAAACCAGCCCTGCTGTCTTCATTATTAACAGGGCAATTGTGACTGGTGTGGTCTTGGTTGTGTGAGCTTACTTGCCTGGAGTTGTACCTACCTTGAGAAAAGAGAGATTTCCAGAGTCAACAATTGAGCAAGGAGCTACAGGTTTGATGATTCAGGCTATGATCCTTCCCCTCATGGTGCTCACCAAGGGAAGGCAAGAGCCTTCCCAAAAGTTGTCCTTGCTTGGTGCCATCTCCAGTGGTAGGCACCCAACCCTCAGAAGCAAGAGGCTGCTGCTGTAGTGGAAAGCAATCCCAGCCCCAGTTACTGTGCTGGCAGACCTGCAATTATAGATTAAGGATACCTAATTAGACACAGAAGTTTCTGAGATGGGCCCTGTCCTGGTTTTTTTAGCTGAAATAGAGCAGTTTTCTGGGTTTTGTTTTTTTTTTTTAGTAGCTAGAATTGTGCTGCGTTTTCCATCCAAGCTGGAAAGTATTTCCCTAAATCAGTATCTGCAGTTCCTCTTTGTGTGGAATTGTTGGGATCATATCCTGATATGCTGGATCCAATGACAGTGTCAATAAATAAACTTGTGATTTTGCAATCTTGTCAATGATAAGAAAGGAAATGAACACAATATATAATAATAATTATAATAATAACAACAACAACAACTGCCATATTGCTTCTCTGTGCTATCAGATGTCCAGTGTGGCTTCTCTTGTAAGAGTAGGATCACATTCAGACTATTCCATATGACTATAAGCAGTAAAAAGATTTATTCGGATATTTCAGTGCATGCCACATTTTTATACCACAGTTGTGAGTTACAGAGGAAGCTACTGGGCAGAGTGAAAACATAAGAGTACTTTACAGAACTGCTTAACAAATGGACAATCCAGAAAAGGCTGGGCAATGCAACAGATGGATTTTACTGGCAGACAGGGTTTTTTGTGTTCAGAAGTGGAAGTCATGCATGCACTTGGCTCCACAGTTATGTAATTTGGCCCATAAAATTCTATCTTTTTCATTGTATTAGGCATTTATAGTTTCCTTTAAGGAGGTTTCTTTATTCTTTTTTTTTTTTTTCTGGGATGCAAGGGTAGATGCTTAGACTTGTATATTTAGTGTACTCTGTTGTTGTTTTGATTGCCTCCTCATGCTTCATTTGCTATGGTTCAAGCTGGAAAATTAGAGTGGAAAGGACTTCTGTGCCTTAGGATTTATTTCTTTTAGGGAACAGAAAGAGTTCCTTGATACAAATTATATTATGTTTCATCTGTCCCAGGTCATTTGTTTGTTTGTTTTTCCCTGCTTGATTTGTTTCAGCTTCTGGGAATGGTTCCCAGTCACCATCACCTCATAGAGCTGGACTAGATAGGAGGAGCTGGAGAAAGAAGGATTTTTAGATGTACTAATGAATTCTGAATTTTAACTGAGCAATTATCCTCTATTAGTTTTGAAATGGCTTGGAAATGAGTATTTTGTAGAGGTGAATGTGAGGAAACTGGCTGTTCTTGGATTCGTGTGTTGAGGGAACTCTGCTGGTAATCATATGTAGGTGGTGATGCCTCGATTGTCTGTAGATACTGGTGATACTGGTTTATATACAAAGAGCTTCAGGAAAAAGCTCTCTAGGTGATTTTACATGATCATTTGTTATAGAAAATCAGATTCAGAGCAGATAGCTCACAAGTAGCCTGTTGGCTGCTGTATTTATATCCTGCTTGAATTTTAAGATATTGAATGTATTAATACATTGATTATTTGATCAAACTTTACAAATCTGTTTCAAAAGTTTTGACCACACGTGGTGGAGGTCAAATTTAGGATTGATGGTGGAGGAGAAATTTAGGATTAAATGGCACAAGAAAAGTGCTGGGTAATGTTGTGATCTTCAGACAACAAGAAGACAAAAGTTGCTGCCTAAGCAAATAAATTAAGTAGCTGTGATGAAATAATTTCATGCTGAATACAATCTTTGTGCAGAGCAGAGGGAATGAAGTTGCTGGAAGTGAATATCAAGCGCTTTGCAGGATGTGTGAGATACAGCATCTTAATGGATGAATCATAAAGGGAAAGGAAGTGCATCAGTTCATCTGCTCCAGCCCTGGACTGTATGGGGCTGTTCCCTTTGCTGTATTTCCCTAGGGAAGGGGAAGAGGGAAAGCAGTTTTGCCACGTGGTTCATGCACCTTGTTGCGTCCCTGCTACATATCATTGCATCCAGATCGCCAGCACTTTGGAAAAAGCATGGGTTCAGAGATTTTTTTTAATCCTGCACCCTTTTGCTCCCCGTCTTGACAAGTGACAACAAATCAGTCACCAAAAAGGAGTCTGGAGGGATGCCAGCAAGATGCCCTGTGGTGGGTTGACCCTGGCTAGAGGCCGGATGCCCACCAAAGCCCACTCTATCACTTGCCCTCCTCAAATGGGCAGGGGGAGAAAAATATAACGAAAAGCTCGTGGGTGGAGATAAGGACAGAGAGAGATCACTCACCAGTTAGTGGTACGGGCAAAACAGACTCGACTTGGGGGAAAAAACAAATTTACTTTATTACCAATCAAAATCAGAGGATAGTGAGAAGTAAAACCAAATCTTAAAACACCTCCCCCATCCCTCCCTTCTTCCCGGGATTAATTTCTTTCCCGATTTTCCACCTCCTCCCCGCAGCGGCACAGGGGAACAGGGAATGGGGTTGGGGTCAGTTCCTCACATGTTGTTTCTGCCGCTCCTTCCTCCGCAGGGGGAGGATTCCTTCCCCTGCACCAGCGTGGGGTCCCTCTCACAGGAGACAGTCCTCCACAAACTTCTCCAACGTGAGTCCTTCCCATGACTGACAGTTCTTCACGAACTGCTTTAGCATGGGTCCATTCCATGGGGTGTAGTCCTTCAGGAAGGAACTGCTCCAGCGTGGGTCCCCCACGGGGTCACAAGTCCTGCCAGCAAACCTGCTCCGGCGTGGGCTCCTCTCTCCACGGGCTACAGGTCCTGACAGGAACCTGCTCCAGCGTGGGCTTCCCGCGGGGTCTCAGCCTCCTTCGGGCATCCACCTGCTCCAGTGTGGGGTCCTCCACGGGCTACAGGTGGTCATCTGCTCCACCATGGACCTCCACGGGCTGCAGGGGGACAGCCTGCCTCACCATGGTCTTCACCACAGGCTGCAGGGGAATCTCTGCTCCGGCGCCTGGAGCACCTCCTCCCCCTCCTTCTTCCCTGACCTTGGTGTCTGTGGAGTTGTTTCTCTTACATCTTCTCACTCCTCTCTCCAGCTACAAAGTGTGCAGCTTTTTTTTTTCTTCCCTCTCTTCCTTTATTTTTTAATTATGTTATCACAGAGGCGTTACTGATTGGCTCGGCCTTGGCCAGCGGCGGGTCCATTCTTGTAGCCGGCTGGCATTGGCTGTGTCGGGTCGGACATGGGGGAAGCTTCTGGCAGCTTCTCTCACAGAAGCCACCCCATGTCCCCCCCCCACTGCTACCAAAACCTTGCCACGCAAACCCAATACATGCCCCCTCTCCATCACCGGGGCCTTTGGTAGCCTCCGTCTCCCATACTCCCTTCCCCATCCTTCCCCTTCCTCGATACTGGACCTGTAGTCAAATAGGCGATGTGTGACTGCTCAAGGGACTGTGCTTTGTTCTGCCCAGGAACCTCTAGCCATTGATCGGGGCAGACAATAATGGATGTCTTGTGCTACAGGGAGGAGCAGCTGCATTTTTCTCCAAAGAAAAAGGGAGGCATGTCCCTCCTCTTCCCTCACCTCCACCCCGGGGACCAGGGGACTAAGGACTCTAGTGCTGTGAGAAGCACCTGAACACAAGCAAAAAGCAAAACAAATGACAAGTGTCATCAGTTTCCATCACATTTCCAAAAGCTGGAGTGGTTCGGGAGCACTTGTTGGGTCCTCATCCTTGAGCTGCGATCCTATAGCCATGTCCCTCCATCTCCAAGGAGGAAGGGCTGGTGGGATCACTCACTGGGGACCTCAACTGGCTCCCAGTAATGGAGACTGTAGATGCCTGCACCCACCTGCAGACTACCTCTGCTTGAGGATTTTATAAAAATACTTTAAAAAACCCCAAGTCTCAAGTCACAACTGGGATGAGAAGAGATGTCTGTAGGAGGGCTTTCACCCTTGATGTGGCTGACTGGACATTTTTTGAAAGTAAAAGGAGAAGTGAGACCAAGCGGGACGTGAGAAAAGGGGCTGCCACCCATGGCAGCTATGCTTTGCTTCTTCCAGGAGACTGTTTAGGATTATGTTTCATATTGGAAGTAAATCCATTAACATGGAGACACTAAGCAGTGTGGATGGTATGGTGTGTATGCATATACCTAGGTCTATGGGCCTAAAAACTAGGGTGAAAAATGCACCTGTAAAAATGAACCTGAAGCATGATCCAAACAGGGGACACAGGGAATGAAAATGAGACCACGTGTCCTGCCTTGGCCCTGACCCAGAGCCGAATGCTACATCTAAACCCTTCACTATTATCATGAGAGAGGTATTGGATAAAAAAAAAAACAAACCCAAAAAGCAAAAACCAGAAATGTGGGCTTTGTGGGTGTGAAAACTGGTAGCATCCTGCAGTGCTTGAGGAAGGGGAGAAGAAACACAGCCTTGGAGACAGGAGGCAGGTCAGAGTGTCCATGCAACCTTGCTTTGGTCAGGTTTCTGGAGGACCCACTGGTACTCCACCACCTTGTGGTCCTTGACAGAGAATACTTTACGTGTAGGTTTTTATTTCACCCTTTTGGGAGTATATGTGGTTTGGTTTCTAGAGTTGGTGTCCTCACTAATCGTTGATTATTATGTCTATTTAACCAGGCTGATTGGTACTGCAGCCACCAAGAGTTTCTTCAACACAATAAGAAAAGCATTCCCCTTGCTCTGGTTATTGCTGCCAGGTAGTGCAGGGAAAAAAAAGGGAAAAAAAGAAAATCAGGAAACAAATCACTAGTATGGGGGGAGAGGAAGGGAAAAAAAAAGGGAAATTCAGTGCAGAACATTAAGAAATGGGGAGAAAACCAATGACCAAAGAGCATCCAGGCACGTGGGCCAAGAACAAACAAGTCTGGTAATGAGGACTGATTTGAAGAGGGGGCGAGAGAGAGCCCGGGGTGCACTTTGCATCAGAATGCATCATTTGCATCCATCCCCTGACTACATCCCTGTGATGCAGGTAGTAGTGAGACCCCCCTGCAACTGCATCCACAAAGTATACTCCCAGCACCCTGCAAGGGCTGGGGTGCTCTGCAGGGACCCTAGGACAGGAGCTGGAGGGAAATGAGCATCCTGTTCCCTTCTCTTCCAACCTGCTCACCCCATCTGAAGCTTTGCTCATGCATGATGCCTGCACTGAGAGCAAAGCCTCTTGGTATGAGAAAGCCCCTCCAGATGATGCCTCGGTCTCTGAGAATAATAGATGGTGCTTTTTACAACCTCTCAGAGGCCTGTTCCTAGTTAGAGGGTGAAAGGCCATACCTCAGGGCCACCAGGTTACAGGAGGTTGTAAAATTGATCCTCCCCATATATATATTTTTGACAATGCTTTCACTGAGGAGCATTTGCTCTTTTTTTTTTTTATTTATTGCTGTTGCAATCAGTCTGTTTTTTTTCTTCTTTCCCCCTCCCATCATCCCCTTTTCACTTTGACCTATCAAACTGTAAGTCTTATTTCAAGCTGATGGGGAGGCATTAAATGAGTGGTTGGGCCCCCAGTTTAAGGGAATTGATGATCTTTGGGGCTTACACTCTCATGGGTCAAATGATAATGTTGCCCTTCAGGTTAAATTCATATGTTACATAAGGAAAACCAGGAGCTTTCACGGAACACAGGGCCAGTGGGACGCAGACCAACTTTGGTCATTATATTGGGTTTGCGTGGCAAGGTTTTGGTAGCAGTGGGGGGGGGACATGGGGTGACTTCTGTGAGAGAAGCTGCCAGAAGCTTCCCCCATGTCCGACCCGACACAGCCAATGCCAGCCGGCTACAAGAACGGACCCGCCGCTGGCCAAGGCCAAGCCAATCAGTAACGCCTCTGTGATAACATAATTAAGAAAAAAAAGGAAGAGAGGGAAGAAAAAAAAAAGCTGCACACTTTGCAGCTGGAGAGAGGAGTGAGAAGATGTAAGAGAAACAACTCTGCAGACACCAAGGTCAGGGAAGAAGGAGGGGGAGGAGGTGCTCCAGGCGCCGGAGCAGAGATTCCCTTGCAGCCTGTGGTGAAGACCATGGTGAAGCAGGCTGTCCCCCTGCAGTCCATGGAGGTCCATGGTGGAGCAGATGACCACCTGTAGCCCGTGGAGGACCCCATGCCGGAGCAGGTGGATGCCCGAAGGAGGCTGTGACCCCGCGGGAAGCCCGCGCTGGAGCAGGTTCCTGTCAGGACCTGTAGCCCGTGGAGAGAGGAGCCCACGCCGGAGCAGGTTTGCTGGCAGGGCTTGTGACCCCATGGGGGACCCACGCTGGAGCAGTTCCTTCCTGAAGGACTGCACCCCATGGAATGGACCCATGCTAAAGCAGTTCGTGAAGAACTGTCAGTCATGGGAAGGACTCACGTTGGAGAAGTTTGTGGAGGACTGTCTCCCATGAGAGGGACCCCACGCTGGTGCGGGGGAAGGAATCCTCCCCCTGCGGAGGAAGGAGCGGCAGAAACAACGTGTGATGAACTGACCCCAACCCCATTCCCTGTTCCCCTGTGCCACTGCGGGGAGGAGGTGGAAAATCGGGAAAGAAATTAATCCCGGGAAGAAGGGAGGGATGGGGGAGGTGTTTTAAGATTTGCTTTTACTTCTCCTTCTCCTCTCATTTTGATTGGTAATAAAGTAAATTTGTTTTTTTCCCCCAAGTCGAGTCTGTTTTGGCTGTGCCAGTAATTGGTGAGTGATCTCTCTCCGTCCTCATCTCCACCCACGAGCTTTTTGTTATAATTTTCTCCCCCTGCCCATTTGAGGAGGGAGAGTGATAGAGTGGGCTTTGGTGGGCATCCGGCTTCTAGCCACTGGTGCTAAAGAATTCTGGGTGGACAATGAGTCAATCCACCAAGTATATTGTTGTGTGTGTGTAAGGGAGTACAGATCTAGACTGCATTTGCCTAAGGCTTCCTAATTCATTATAGCTCTATACATGCCCATCTGGGAATAAAAGTGTCCCCTAGCTTTGAAAAATTTGTCACCCCTTCAGAGTATTGACCCAATGTACCTCCTCTGTCCAGGGAGGTGGAAGAATATTGGTCCTTGAGTAGAAGTGATTGTTTTCAAACCAGAAGGGTACTATAATAATAAATGAGGGTGTACATTCATTTTACCTCCATGTTTTTATATGGTCTGGTTTTGTCTCACAAAGCCAGTATCCAACTCTATCTAAATAAATATGTATTACATTATGGCCTACTCCCAGAAAGGATCAAATCATATACACATCCCTGCTGGATCTTTTTCTGATGATGGTTGATTCAATGACTGAGCCCCAACCCCATGTTTACTAGCTACTACTGATATTTAGGTTAGATATAGGTATTCAGAGTAAAGAACAAACTGGCTTCTTTAACAAGCCCGGAGGTTGATCTGCCTACTCAGAGATTGGGGTTGACAGTGCCCTTTGTTGAGCTCTGATGACAACAGTGCTGGGAAAGCTGCTGTTGTGTTTGGCAATTGTTGGTTTCTGATTTGCTCTGCAGTGCTGTACACTGAAATTAAAAAGTCTGGTCGACTCACATACTATTTAGACTGGTTACACAAATGCATATTATGCAACCCAGACATGTGATCCTATTTCTCCCTCTTCTGAAGCACTTAATATTTTGCTTTTAATCACATTGGACAGATGGCTGGACAGCTTCCAGGTGCCGTTTCTCAGATGGCGAGCCTTGTTGCTTGACCCATCAGCACAGGTCAGCCTGTCACCACCTCATTGTTTTGCAAGAACGCCTTGTGTCTTTTTTGCTTCCCTACCCATGAAGCCGAGCAGTGCTAACTCATGCCAAGAGACCAGCTGTGGAAGCTGGTGAAGTTCTTCCTGAAGCACAACGAGCTGGTTCAGGCAGGGTGTTTAGCTCACTTATTCCTTGGGCTTTTCCCATTTGATAGTGCAGGCTTTCCATCAGGCAGGGCAGAGCTGATAACATCCCCAGATCCAGGTAAGTCTGTCTGTCCCCTGACACTTGCAGGAGATGATCCACCTGGGGGAAGCAGTATGATGCATCACAGCAGGAGGAGTTCAGCACAGGATTTCTGATGGCTTTGCTCTTATTGTCCTCTTCAATGTGCTTTTGGTAAACTTTGTCATGGTTTAACCTCAACCAGCAACTAAGCACCACAAAGCTGCTTGCTCATACCCCCCCTCAGGTGGGATGGAGGAGAGAATTGGAAGAGTAAAAGTGAGAAAACTCATGGACTGAGATAAAGACAGTTTAATAGATAAAACAAAAGTTGTGTGTGCAAACAAAGCAAAAAAAGGAATTAATTCAGTACTTCCCATTGACAGACAGGTGTTCAGCCATCTCCAGGAAAGTAGGGTTCCATCACTCGTAACGGTTACTTGGGAAGACAAAAACCATCACTCTGAATGTCCCCCACTTCCTTCTTCTTCTCCTAGCTTTGTATGTTGAGCATGACATCATATGGTCTGAAATATCCCTTTGGTCAGATAGGGTCAGCTGTCCCAGCTGTGTCCCCTCCCAACTTCTTGTGCACCCCCAGCCTCCTTGTTGGTGGGGCAGTGTGAGGAGCAGAAAAGGCCTTGACTCTGTAAGTGCTGCTCAGCAATAACTAAACTAACTGTTTCCAGCACAAATCCAAAACATAACCTATACTAGCTACTGTGAAGAAAGTTAACTCCACCCTAGCAAAATCAACACATTGCTCAAACGTATGTTTCGCTGGGCTGTCTTTTCAGCTCCAAAGTGAGCAGATTTTCTGAGCAGAGTGATTGTGAAAAGCTCAACAATGGAAAATGATGGTGCTGCCCACTTGCTTTCCATCAGGCTCACGGCAGTTGAAAATCAAGTTTAGTAGCTCAAGCTCTATAAGTCCAGCTTTTAATTAAAATGTGTAATTTAATGTTAGAGACCACATTCTCTGAGAAGGGTAACATTATAAATGCCCCAATCTGACCTGGATTGCTGAAATTGGCATATTGCCTCTTATTACGTTAGAGATGATAGCAAACCCAAACTGACTTATCATTGTAATCATTTGCCAAGCAGACAGAGGCACTGTCTTAATTCCAGATATAAAAAAATGAACTAACATTCATTGAAGTTGACTTATTTTATATGTAAACTGATGCAACTGATCACAGTGTGACTGTAGGAAGAGCTGTTGAACACAAGCCTTCACACTGTCACATCAAATCACGCAAGGCTGTTTGCAAAGAGTTGGATGGGGACAGTGCTCGGTGGGCTGTCCTAAACTCCATCTCTGGAGGCTTCCTCAAATTATTGCCACTGTCTATGGATTAGATGGTATTTGATTAGAATTTTTCCTTCTTTATATATATGTGTGTTTCTATGTTTACGCACATATAAACAGCACTTAATATATAGAGGAGAGGTTAATGAAAAAAAAGTAATTAGTGCCTGTTATCTCAGGAGCTCACGCTGGTTTTTGACACTGCCCAGTTCATGCCTCCTTTATAAGGATTTCCTCTTTATCCTGTGGTAGACTTTGCCATAATCCTGGGCTTTGCCATCTGAGATGGAGGAATGGCTCCTTTAATTTGCTTGGAAGTGGTCCAGTCTTTGGAGTCTGGATAGCTCTGGTTCATATCTTAATAATTTTCGTGCCTTCACATGGATTTTTAAAATGGGAAATACCCTGGTGAGCCCCTGGATCTTTCTCTGTTGGCTGTCAGCTTCCCTGCCCTGTTGAAGCAGCCAAAGAAATCTTGTACTCCAAGCCACAAGGATTTCCTCTTCCATTCGGGAGAGGAATCTGGGTTTTAGCTCGGAGGTGCATGCACATATGTGCATGCACACACCTCTTGATTCACTATTTCTCTTATCCTCCTTTCACCTATTTGTGTTCTTTGAAAGATCAGGTTACCCTGACAGTGGAAATATATAAGCATAACTGCATCAGCAGATCATATAATTTTCCTCTGAAGGCTTGTTGCAGACTATATCAAGTCATTTGCATTTATGACAACTTGGGGGTGATTTAGTGTGACGTCACTTTGACAAAAGCCATTTAGATCTCATAAATATGGGTGACACACTGCCTTCTTGGCTGGGATTTTAAACAGAGAGCTGTATTTGCATTCCCAGTGAGCTTTTATTGTTTGGGGGGTAAGAAAGGCCCTTGAGAAACAAAGGATGCTGCTGTGCTTAGAGCATCTCTAGCTTGAAGCACCCATGATGCCCCCTCCTTTCTGCAACTCCTCCTGGGCATGGGGTGAGGTGAAGCTCTGCTTTCCCCAAGCAGGTCAGCTGGTGGGAGAAGCTGATTCTCCAGTGTCCTGGTTTTTTAGCTGAAATAGAGCTGGGTTTCTTTTTAGAAGCTAGAATTGTGCTGCGTTTTGCTTTCAGCATGGGACTCGCTGTGAGAGAGACACTGATAACATACCAGTGTTTACATTTTTGTCACTGGAAGTGAAGGACTTTGTGTCCTGTTAGTCCACAAGCACAAGATTTAAGGGGGGAGAAGAATATTTAAATTAATAAACTTAACTGACAGTTAGATATGCCAATGGGGTATTCCATATCATATCACGCCATGTGCAGTATATTAGTGAGGGTCTCTTCCTCTTTTAGCTCTCTCTGGCTTTCGCTCGGGCTCTCGCTCTTCCGGGATTGTGGTTTCGGTTTGGGATTGTTGCTCCTCCGGGATCGTTATCTGGGAATGGGCCGGGCTCAGTCAGGAGGGGGGTGAGCAATAGCATTGGGTTTCACTTATTTGCATATCTTGTTACTGTTATCATTATCACTACTATTTTAATATTAGTATTATTTTAAGTTTTCTCTCTATTATTAAACTGTTCTTATCTCACCCTACAAGCCTCCTAATCCTTGCCCCCCAATCCTCTCCCCTATCCCCTGGGGGTGGGGGGAAAGTGGGTGCATGGCTGTGTTGGCTGCTAGCCAAGGGCTAGCCCAGTGAAACTATCACATCCAGATTAGGGACAACATGAATTTAGCACTTAGTTTCCACAATAATAAAAAAAGTTTCCATATGCCAGCAGGTTTTCTTTTAGCTTTTGTCTTACTGTTGTTTGCTGTATTTTTTACTTAACTTCAAGGAGACATTTCCTGAGTATATTTATATTCTCTAACTAGATTTATAAGGAGGTAGACAATTTATGGTCAACAATAACAGATACTTAAGCCTAGCACAGAGCTATCAGATTGTATGCACTAGGCTTAAACTGATCATTGATTGAAGCAAGTAGGAAGATTGTTCTTGGAAAATTATAATTTTTTCATAATTTGTAATGCCCAAAGGAACCTGGGCATCATAACCCATTGAATTTCACATGGAGATGAATATCTTTATTTTATAAAAGACGAAGCGTTTTTCATCTTTGTAGTCACTAGCAGAGGCAGGACCTGATCTTAGGTGAGTGTCTTGACCATCAGGTCACCAATCAATCCACCCCTTACAGCCTTGACTTCCCATGTTCTCCAGTTTTCCTTTCTCTTATGCAACCAGTGTGGGTCAATAGGAATCATAGAATCATTAAGGTTGGAAAAGACCTCTAAGATCAAGTCCAATTGTCAACCCAACACCACCATGCCCACTAAACCATGTCCCTAAGCGCCACATCTACTCATCTTTTAAATACCTCCAGGGATGGTGACTCAACCACTTCCCTGGGCAGCCTGTTCCAATGTTTGACTACACTTTCTGTGAAAAAATTTTTCCTAATATCCAATCTAAACCTCTCCTGGTGCAACTTGAGGCCTTTTCTTCTTGTTCTATCACTTGTTATTTGGGAGAAGAGACCAACACCCATCTTGCTACAATCTCCTTCCAGGTAGTTGTAGAGAGCAATAAGGTCTCCCCTCAGCCTCCCCTTCTCCAGACTAAACAATCCCAGTTCCCCTAGTCATAAGACTTGTTCTCCAGACCCTTCACCAGCTTCGTTGCCCTTCTTCGGACACACTCCAGCACCTCAATGTCCTTATAGTGAGAGACCCAAAACTGAACACAGTATTCAAGGTACAGCCAGTGCTGAGTACAGGGGGACGATCACTTCCCTAGTCCTGCTGGCCACACTATTTCTGATACAGGCCAGGGTGCCATTGGCCTTCTTGGCCACCTGGGCACACTGCTGGCTCATGTTCAGCTGGCTGTCAACCAACACCTCCAGGTCCTTTTCTGCTGGGCAGCTTTCCAGCCACTCCTCCCCAAGCCTGTAGCACTGCATGGAGTTGTTGTGACCAAAGTGCAGGACCCGGCACTTGGCCTTGTTAAATCTCATACAATTGGCCTCAGGCCATCAATCCATCCTGTTCAGATCCTTCTGTAGAGCCTTCCTACCCTCAAGCAGATCAATGTTTCCACCCAGATTGGTGTCATCTGCAAATTTACTGAGGGTGCACTCAATCCCCTCATTCAGATCATTGGTAAAGATATTAAACAAGACTGTCCCCAAAACTGAGCCCTAGGGAACATCACTTGTGACCGGCCGCCAAGTGGATTTAGCTCCGTTCACCACAACTCTCTGGGCTCGGCCATGTAGTCAGTTTTTACCCAGCAAAGAGTCCACCTGTCTAAGCCTTGGGCCACCAGCTTCTGTAGGAGAATGCTGTGGGAGACAGTGTCAAAGGCCTTGCTAAAGTCCAGGTAGACAACATCCACAGCCTTACCCTCATCCACTAGGTGGGACACCTGATCATAGAAGATCAGGTTGATCAAGCAGGACCTGCCTTTCATGAACCCATGCTGGCTGGGCCGGATTTCCTGGTTGTCCTGCATGTGCCGTGTGAGCGCACTCAAGATGAACTGCTCCCTGGTACTGAGGTCAGGCTGACAGGCCTGTAGTTCCCTGGATCCTCCTTCCGGCCCTTCTTGTAGATGGGCTTCACATTGGCAAGCCTCCAGTCTTCTGGGACCTCCCCTGTTAGCCAGGACTGTTGATAAATGATGGAGAGTGGCTTGGCAAGTTCCTCCACCAGCTCCCTCAATACTCTTGGATGTATCCTGTCTGGCCCCACAGAATTGTGAGTGTCCAGGTGGTGTAGCAGGTCATAAACAGCTTCCTCCTGAATTATGGGGGGCTTATTCTGTTCTCCATCCCCATCTTCCAGCTCAGGGGGCTGAATACCCTGAGGATAACTGGTCTGGCTACTAAAGACTGAGGCAAAGAAGGCATTAAGTACTTCAACCTTTTCCTCATCCTTGGTGGCAATGTTGCCCTCTGAATCCAATAAAGGATGGAGATTCTCCTTGCCTCTCTTTTTGTTGTTAATGTATTTGTAAAAACAATTATTGTTATCTCTAACAACAGTGGCCAGATTGAGTTCTAGCTGGGCTTTTTTATTCTCTACTTCCCATCAGCAGGCGATGTTTTGCCACTTCCCGGGAAGCAGGATTTTCATACGCGCTGCGGTTCCCGGAGGACAAACGGAAGTAACGAATGCCCCCCCTTCCCCCTCCGTTCCCCTTGCTTTTATTTCTGAGCAGACGTCATATGGTATGGAATATCCCTTTGGTCCGTTTGGGTCAGCTGTCCTGGCTGTGTCCCCTCCCAAGACCTTCCCCACCCCCAGCCTACTGGGGGGAAATGTTGGAGAGCCAGCCTTGGTGCTGTGCTAGCGCTGCTCACCAGTAACCAAAACACTGGTGTGTTATCAACACCCCTCGAGCCACCAAATACAAAACACAGCACTCTGAGGGCTGCCACGGGGAAAATCACCTCCATCCCAGCCAGACTCAATACAGGGCTACGATTGAAATATTTGCTGAATGAACCAGCTGGAGTGTATGGAGATCCATCTGGAGACAGATGAGGAGCTAACTGATAGTTTATGGGTCAGGATTAAAGGGAAGGCAGGGAAAGGGGATGTTACAGTGGGGGTCTGCTACAGGCCACCAGACCAGGGAGACAGAGCAGATGAGGCCCTCTATAGGCAGATAGGAGCAGCCTCTCGTTCACAAGCCCTGGTCCTCCAAAAAACCCTGATATCTGTTGGAGGGACAACACAGCAGGCCACAAACAATCCAGGTGGTTCCTGGAATGCATGGAGGACAACTTCCTTCTCCAGATGGTCGAGGAACCGACAAGGAGGGGTGCCATGCTGGACCTTGTTCTCACCAACAAGGAGGGGTTGGTGGGGAATGTGAAGCTCTTGGGCAGACTTGGCTGTAGTGACCATGAGATGGTGGAATTCGAGATCCTTAGGGCAGTGAGGAAGGCCCACACTAAGCTCAACACCCTGGATTTCAGGAGTCAGGGATCTGCTTGCTCAGGTACTGTGGGATGAATTCCTGGAAGGAAGAGGGGCTCAGGACAGCTGGCTTATACTCAGAGATCTCCTCCTTAAAGCCCAGGAGTGGTGCATCCCAACAAAGAGGAAGGCAGGCAAAAACAGCAGGAGGCCTGCATGGATGGACAGGAAGATCCTGAACAAAGGATCAAGAAGGAAGCCTATAGAGGGTGGAAGGAAGGACGGGTAAACTGGGATGAATACAGAGAAATTGCCAGAGTAGCCAGGGATCAGGTTAGGAAAGCCAAGGCCCTGACAGAATTAAATTTGGCCAGAGATGTCAAGAGCAACAAAAAAAGCTTCTACAGGTATGTTGGGGAGAAAAGGAAAACTAGGGAAAATGTTGGCCCTCTCTGGAAGGCAATGGGAGATCTGGTCACCCAGGACATTGAGAAGGCTGAGGTGCTCAATGACTTTTTGCCTCATTCTTCACCGGCAAGGGCTTGTGCCACACTGCCTAAGTCCCAGAAAGCAAAGGAAGGGTCCAGGAGAATGAAAAGTTGCCCACTGTAGGAGAAGACCAGGTTCGGGAGCACCTAAGGAACCTGAAGGTGCACAAGTCGATAGGACCCGATGGGATGAATCTGCAGGTTCTGAGGGAACTGGCGGATGAAGTTGCAAAGCCGCTATCCATCATATTTAAGAAGTCCTGTCAGTCTGGTGAACTTCCTGCAGACTGGAGAAAGGGGAACATAACCCCCATTTTTAAAAAGGGAAACAAGGAAGACCCGGGGAACTACAGGCCAGTCAGTCTCACCTCAGTGCCAGGCAAGATCACTGAGCAGATACTCCTAGAAACTGTGCTAAAGCACATGAAGAATGAGAAGATGATTGGTGATAACCAGCATGGCTTCACCAAGGGCAAATTGTGCCTGACCAATCTGGTGGCCTTTTATGATGGGGTTACAACATTGGTGGATAAGGCTAAAGCAACTGATGTCCTCTACCTGGACTTATTCAAGGCGTTTGACACCGTCCCACATGGCATTCTTATCTCTAAATTGGAAACATGGGGGTTTGATGGATGGACCACTCGGATAAGGAACTGGCTGGATGGTGGCACTCAAAGAGTTGTGGTCAACAGCTCAAAGTCCGAGTGGAAACCGGTGGTGAGTAGTGTTCCTCAAGGGTCAGTGTTGGGGCTGGTACTATTCAACATCTTTGTTGGAGACATGGACAGTGGGATTGAGTGCACCCTCAGCAAATTTGCCGACCACCACAAGCTGAGTGGTGTGGTTGACACGCTGGAGGGACGGGATGCCATCCAGAGGGACCTTGACAGGCTTGAGAGGTGGGCCTGTGCTAACCTCATGAAGTTCAACAAGGCCAAATGCAAGATCCTGCATCTTGGTCAGGGCAACCCCAAGCACAAATACAGTCTGGGCAATGAGTGACTTGAGGCCAGCTCAGAAGAGAAGGACTTGGGAGTAGTGGTGGACGAGAAGCTGAACATGAGCCGGCAATGTGTGCTTGCAGCCCAGAAGACCAACTGTATCCTGGGCTGCATCAAGAGAAGTCTGGCCAGCAGGTCGAGGGAGATGATTCTCCCCCTCTACTCTGCTCTCGTAAGGCCCCACCTGGAGTAGTATGTCCAGTTCTGGAGCCCCCAACACAAGAAAGACATGGACCTGTTAGAATGAGTCCAGAAGAGGGCCACGAGGATGATCTGAGGGCTGGAGCACCTCTCCTATGAGGGCAGGCTGAGAGAGTCGGGGCTGTTCAGTCTGGAGAAGAGATGGCTCTGGGGAGATCTTATAGCAGCCTTCCAGTACCTGAAGGGGCCTACAGGAAAGCTGGGGAGGGACTTTTCATAAGGGCAGTTAATGACAGGACAAGGGGAAATGACTTTAAACTGAAAGAGGGTAGGTTTAGATTAGATATTAGGAAGAAATTCTTCACTGTGAGGGTGGTGAGACATTGGCCCAGGTTGCCCAGAGAAGCTGTGGATGCCCCCTTCCTGGAATTGTTCAAGGCTGGGCTGGATGAGGCTTTGAGCAACCTGGTCTAGTGGAAGGTGTCCCTGCTGATGGCAGGGGGGTTGGAACTAGATGATCTTTAAGGTCCCTTCCAGCTTGTATTGGGTTTGCGTGGCAAGGTTTTGGTGGCAGTGGAGGTGGGGGACATGGGGTGGCTTCTGTGAGAGAAGCTGCCAGAAGCTTCCCCCATGTCCGACCCGACACAGCCAATGACAGCTGGCTACAAGAACGGACACGCCGCTGGCCAAGGCCGAGCCAATCAGTAACGCCTCTGTGATAACATAATTAAGAAAAAAAGGAAGAGAGGGAAGAAAAAAAAGCTGCACACTTTGCAGCTGGAGAGAGGAGTGAGAAGATGTAAGAGAAAACAACTCTGCAGACACCAAGGTCAGTGAAGAAGGAAGGGGAGGAGGTGCTCCAGGCGCCGGAGCAGAGATTCCCCTGCAGCCTGTGGTGAAGACCATGGTGAGGCAGGCTGTCCCCCTGCAGCCCATGGAGGTCCATGGTGGAGCAGATGACCACCTGTAGCCCGTGGAGGACCCCACACTGGAGCAGGTGGATGCCTGAAGGAGGCTGAGACCCCGCGGGAAGCCCGCGCTGGAGCAGGCTCCTGTCAGGACCTGTAGCCCGTGGAGAGAGGAGCCCAAGCCGGAGCAGGTTTGCTGGCAGGACTTGTGACCCCATGGGGGACTCGCGCTGGAGCAGTCCCTTCCTGAAGGACTGCACCCCATGGAAAGGACCCATGCTAAAGCAGTTTGTGAAGAACTGTCAGTCATGGGAAGGACTCACGCTGGAGAAGTTCGTGGAGGACTGTCTCCCGTGAGAGGGACCCCACGCTGGTGCGGGGAAAGGAGTCCTCCCCCTGAGGAGGAAGGGGCGGCAGAAACACCATGTGATGAACTGACCCCAACCCCTTTCCCTGTCCCCCTGTGCCGCTTGGGGGAGGAGGTGGAAAATCGGGAAAGAGATTAAGCCTGGGAAGAAGGGAGGGATGGGGGAGGTGTTTTAAAATTTGGTTTTACTTCTTATTCTCCTCTGATTTTGATTGGTAATAAGGTAAATTTGTTTTTTTTCCCCCAAGTCGAGTCTGTTTTGCCCATGCCAGTAATTGGTGAGTGATCTTTCTCCGTCCTTATCTCCACCCACGAGCTTTTCGTTATAATTTTCTCCCCCTGCCCATTTGAAGAGGGGGAGTGATAGAGTGGGCTTTGGTGGGCATCCGGCCTCTCCCAGGGTCAACCCACCACACAGCCCAAACCATTTTAGAGGCAGACAAGTGGCAAATTCCTGTTTTCTCCTCTAATGGAGAAAATATTTTGAGTGGTATTCAGGCTCACTGCAAATTGCGACTCTGGGAAAGTCAGCCAGCTGGGGAGAGAATGGAGGGGAAGACTTTAGTGGAAACACCATTCCTGCTAAACTTGTTTGCAAAAATTTTGCACTTAGGCTCATGGAAATCCCTGGAACCTGGTGCTTATATTTTGCTCAGTCATTTTTCCTGTGAAACTGTGGCGTCAAAATACTCCCCCTCTGAACTCATAATGTCTCCCAAGGATAATTTGACCCATTCCTGATGTTTTTGCAGGCACAAAAGTCTTGCTTTGCAAGTCTGGCTTCTTGCATGGAGGTGCTGTCATGAAAAATTTGGGTGTTGTGAGGATCTAGCTATCATCTATTGGTCAGGACATGAATGACCTGTTTCAGCATGTGATGCAGATGAGATCTGATGGTGTGTCAATAAAATGTGACTACTCCTCAACCCTTGAGTACATCCACTTGTAGTGTGGATAATACTCAGCTGCGTTTCAAGCCTATCTAATGTGTGATGCCCACATGCCCAGGCAGGGCTGTTACAGTCATTGTGAAAGTGAAGGGAGGGAAATTGTGTTTGTCTGATGCATCACAGGTCAGCTGCACCAAGTCCTGCCTCAGCCCATCCCTTTGGAAACTCTCGCTTCCTCTTGGATGTGGGTGGGAGGGTCTGGTGGCAATTGGGAGAAGGAAATTCCAGCCTGATATGACCAAAAGTGATTAGCTGGCCTTTCACATCCTGACTTCTTCCTTCAAGGGGTCATTTAATCCTGCCATAAGCCTTTTGCCTTTCCCTTCCCCAAATGCTCCTGCTAAAGTTGATAATGTACGGAGGTTTCAATTAATGTAATTTCCTTCTTACTTAGAAATCTGTGGTTAGTTAAGGAGCTGGGGAGAAGAGGAAAAAAAGCAGTTCCTTGAGACAAAAAGCAGCACGAGGGTCAGAGGAATTTAAATTCTCTTCTATACACTCATGTCATAAAACTCAGAGACTGGCTTATAAAATGTTTTCTGGAGAATGACATAGCTGCAGTGGAGGAAGGTTTTGGCAGGTGGATATCCTATTCATGGCCAGCAATTTGTGTTGTGTTTGGGCCCTCAAAGTCTTATGTGCTCATTAAAGATACCCAAGAGGCAATCGGGAACTTTTTTTATAGTCAATATGGACTTGGTTAAAGCTTCAGTGTTCATCAGCAGGTGCAAAACTTTGTTGTTAAGCAAAGGGAAAGAGAGCTTGCCTTGCTTTGTGGATCATCTTCAAGGGAGACATGCTGAGGTCTGCTGACCTTGCCTTACAGCTGGCCCTGGAAAGCAAGTGACTGGGTCAGGGTGATGCTCCTGCTCCTGGACCAAGGGATGACTCTTTTCTAGGTGCACAGCCCCAAACCAGCTGGTCTGCTGGGTTGCTCTGTGCTGCAAATTTGTGCCTTGATTCAGGAGTGCTTTATTAGGAACCGTGTGATGTGAGTAGGCAGCACATTCACCGCCTTACAGCAAGGAAACTGAGGCACTAACATGCCTCTTCTCTGTGTAATGCTCTGTATCAGCAAGAGCTGAAAGTGGCTCATACAGTCACCAAACCATCTTCCTGCCTTTAAATCATGGATCTGTCTTGACCTTCTCATACTCCCCTCAGTCACTGCCCCGGGTTGCACAAATGAGAACAAAGTGACACTTGTTTGCCTTGTCCAAAGAGCTCACTCAAACAGGTGATTGTCTTGCCTCCTTTTTCAGTCCCAAACCAGTGTTGAAAGTGTTGTCTTGGGATGTAAAACATCCCGTATATTCCCCTGGGACTGGATTTTTGTTTTCTGAGTGCAAGTGGCACTGAAAGGAAAAGAGGTCAAAATTACAGGATATGGGGAATAATTCCCAGGTGTTGAAATTAGGAGAAAGATGTGAGCACTTGTCCTCTGCGCTCCTCACAGGGCAGGGAGCAAGGGAGCTTTAATAGCTTTAGCTGCAATCGCTAAAGAGCTAATCCTTCATTTGCAACCCTGCCAGAAAAAAATGAGTGAGAGGATAAGAAGTCAATCAAAAACAGTTAAAAAATCCTCATTGTTTATTTGACTTGGGTATGTTGAGAGGCCAGCAGATCTGAGGCCAACATGAAACCATGTTTTGCAGCAAAGACCATGGTTCTCAGCTGTTCACCTCCAAAAGGGAAGATTCTCCCTTCTGTGTTCAACGAGGGAGGGTTGGTTTTATTTAATCATTTGTATTTTAGGTACATGTACTGCATCACATTTGTATGAAGGTTTGGGGCTTAAACTCCAAAGGGCTTTGGACCTCAAAACTTAAGTGCATCCAGTATGCAAGACAAGTAATTGGAAACATGGATTTTGTACTTTAAATGAAAATATCAAGCCATTAAGCTTCCTCTGTTTTGATCTCCCTCTCTGCAAATCAGGGATATGACAGCACACACCATCCTCCATGATAAAGGAGGTAGTTCCTAAAGGTCTACAAAGCATTTTGAACCCCAAAGTGATATCTAAGCATTGTTTCATTTTATTTGGCCTGCTCTGGTTTCTAGTCAAAATGAGAGAAATACAAGAAGATACTTTTTTTTGTTTGTTTGAATTTGAAGGTCTAAAAATGAAAGGAGGGGGAGGAGTGAGACAGGAAATATAAACTGAAACTAAAAAGCAGACTTGAGGAAGCCCAAGAGAAATGGAAACTCTGAGCTTTGTCAGGGTGTCTTCAACTATAACAATCTGAAGGTTGAGCTCACCCTGGAGTGGGAAATCATACTTTTTCATGTAATAAAAAGAGAAGAGTTTCCCTCAGGGGACTGATTAGTCTGGTCACCTCAAAAGTTTTAGTTTCTAAAATAATACCCATAATATTAACCTCTTTTAGTAGAGCTTTTTTTTTGTGGGGAGAACCAGACTGCTTTGGATATCAGTTTTCAGGGGAAACTGAGGCTCACAGCTGTAACCTGAGTTGCCACAGGTTATTTATGCATGACATTGCTGTTCCAAAAATCTTAAATTTCACAATTTCCAGGCTAGTGTTTTATCCTCCAGGCCATAATGTTTTTCCAGGGTCATCTACTCAGTTGCTCAGGATTTTATGTTGGGAAGAACCAGCTTCTGACCAGAAGTTTAGAAATTTGCCCCATTCATAAAGCAAATGTATTTATTTTTTTTCTTCCCCACATGTGGTTTCTGGTTCTCAGCAGCTCATTTCTCTGGAAGAGGTTAAAAGAGCCTCCTGCCAGCCCCATGACACGGAGTTTCAGTGAAGAAGTGACCTAAAACAAGTCTGGGTAAATGTCTTGTTTGGGTGTTTGCAATCTGATTCAGCAGCCCAGACCTTGATTTTTATCTTCTCAAATGAAAGAGTGGGAGGGATGAGTGATAACAGTTCAAAGCAACACAATTCCTAGAATCTGTGGCAGAAAGGGAGAGATGGTGTTTTACAGTAAGGGCTATCAACATTGTGATATTATTAATTCAGTTGCTTGCCCTGTTGCTGTAGCTTTTAGCAACTGAGATAGTGGCTCAGTTCATTCCTGTTTCCTAGAGGACATTTTGGTTATTTGGAATATTTAAAGAATTATAGATATACTTCATCTCCCCACTGAATTTTCTTGTTACTCCTGAGGCAAATATGATGAGCAAGTATAGGTGAAAGTGAACACTGAATGTGAAAAAGATGGTGAAGTAACATGGGTGGGAGTTGAAGAAAAGGAAAAGTTGGTTAAAGTTTGATAAGTTAGATTGGAGAGATCTCCCTCAGACTTTGAAAGAAAAGGAAGTTGTCCTTGCCTTCCCCAAAAATGTAATTCTTTTGTCAAAGAATGAAAATGTGCAGAAATTGGAGTATTTTTCAGGCTTCAGACATCCACAGAAAAATCTACATTGCCTTCAGGGAATTTAAATGAAAATAAATATGCTTTTTTGGCCACATTTGGCTAGATACAGGATCATTCGGCTTTTTTTTTAAAAAAACCAAACAACTGACACCATTATTAAACTGAGTCCAAACTGAAGATTTATAAGCACTGAAGTTCCTCCCGATGGTTTGATTTAGACCGTTTAAACTCCAGGCAGGCCAGGGAGGAGGCTGGCCCCAGTGGTCAGCAGATGTAGCAACCACCATGCTGCCCTGGCCTTGCTGCTCCTCCTGGGCTGCCCCCGGGCTCTTTTTCAGTTGGAGTATATCGGGTCTCGGATCCTCTGTATCCCTGACTCCAAAACCCCAGGGGTTGACCTGAATCTCCCCTGGTGCTTTCTGCCAGAGGCTCCAGGTTGGTTCATTGTCCACAGCTGTGATGTAGAGCACGTTTTTAACACCTTGTCCTGTCCGGACTGGCCCAAGGGCTACTGCATGGACTATCTCCTGTTTGATTAGTTCAAAGGCTCGTCGTTGCTCAGGACCCCATGTGAAATCATTCTTCTTTTGGGTCACTTGGTAGAGAGGCCTCACGATCTCACCATAATGTGGAATGTGCATTCTCCAAAAACCCACAACGCCTAAGAAGGCTTGTGCTGCCTTTTTGTTAGTTGGTGGAGACATAGCTGTTATTTCATTGATCACATCCATTGGGATCTGACAACATCCATCTTGCCACTTGATTCCTAAAAACTGGATCTCTGGTGAAGGTCCCTTGACCTTGCTTTGTTTTATGGCAAAACTGGCTCTCAGAAGGATTTGGATTATCTTCTTCCCTTTCTCAAAAACTTCTTCTGCTATGTTGACCCACACAATGATATCATCAATGTATTGCAGGTGTTCTGGAGCTCCACCCTGTTCCAGTGCATTCTGGATCAGTCCATGGCAAATCATGGGGTTGTATTTCCACCCCTGGGGCAGTCGATTCCAGGTGTACTGGACACCCCTCCAGGTGAAAGGAAACTGTGGCCTGCACTCTGCTGCCAAAGGAATGGAGAAGAACGCATTGGCAATGTCTATGGTGGCGTACCACTTGGCTGCCTTGGACTCCAGTTCATATTGGAGCTCTAACATGTCCTGTATGGCAGCACTCAGTGGTGGTGTGACTTCATTCAAGCCACGATAGTCCCCTGTCAGCCTCCACTCCCCATTTGACTTCTGCACTGGACATATAGGGCTGTTAAAGGGAGAGCGAGTCCTGCTGATCACTCCTTGGCTCTCCAGCTGACGAATCAGTTTATGGATGGGAATTACGGAGTCTCGGTTGGTGCGATATCGCCGCCGGTGCACTGTTGTGGTAGCGATGGGAACCTGCCGTTCTTCGACCCTTAGCAGTCCCACCACAGAAGGGTCCTCTGAGAGACCAGGCAGAGCAGACAGCTGTTTGATTTCCTCTGTCTCCAAGGCAGCTATGCCAAAAGCCCAGCGATACACTCTTGGGTCCTTAAAATATCCTTTCCTGAGGTAATCTATGCCAAGAATGCACGGAGTGCCTGGGCCAGTCACAATGGGGTGCTTGGGCCAGTCACAATGGGGTGCTTTTGCCAGTCATTCCCAGTCAGGCTCATTTCAGCCTCCAACACAGTCAGCTCTTGGGACCCCCTTGTGACTCCAGAAATACAGATGGATTCTGCTCCTTTAAAGTTCGATGGCATCAGGGTGCATTGGGCACAAGTGGCCACTAAAGCTTTTTACTGCTGGTGGTCAGATGTGCCAGGCCAATGAATCCAGACAGTCCAGTAAACTCGGTTACCCCTTTCCTCCGCCTGGCTGGAGTCAGGGCCCCTCTAATCTTGATCATACTGCCCGTCATTGTCATATGAGTTTGAGCAGCCCTTGTGGGCTGGACCCCTCTTGTCTTCGTTCACGTCTTGTAGATAGGGATCTGAAGCCTATCTGCACTGTTTGGAGAGCCAACCAGTGGAAACTGGAGCAACTTTCTTGGGAGAACTCCCTTTTGTGTTTGGTTTTCTTCACAACTCACATACGTCTGCCTCTAGGGCTGAGGTAGGTTTCCCATCCCACTTTCTCATGTCCTCTCCGTGGTCATACAATTCAAACCATAGTGTGCCCCGTGCTGTTTCTCTTAGGCAGTGGAACGCTTGTTCTTATCAGCTGAGACCTTGGTATGTGCAGAGGGATCAGACATGAATTCTCGGAACTCTTGGGTCAGTTTCTCTATGGCCGAGATGAGGGAGGAGGAGAGAGTGTCTCCGTATGTCCGGAGGTGGCAAGCCATTTCATCCACCTTTGGCTTCTCTCCAACTTTGAAGTTCATTACTGCCAGTGACCTGGCGTACAATGCTGTTGCATTCTGTAGAACCTTCCGCCACATGCCTTGTGTGCACAGGACTTCAACTGGATCATTCAGGTTACTATAAATCACTTCCAGCACAGCTAATTCTCTCAAGCACTGGATGCCTTTCTCTATGTTGTTCCACTTGCTTATATTACACAAAATATCATCCTTAAAGTTGAACCTTTCTTTCACACTTGACAGGAGTCACTTCCAGAGGTTGAGAGTCTGTGGCTCTCTCCCAATTGCTTTGTCAGTGCCACTTTCTCTGGCAATGGATCCCAACTGCTTGGCTTCTCTACTGTTTAGTTCCATGCCGCTGGCCCCATTGTCCCAGCATCGGAGCATCCAGATGGCAATGTGTTCGCCTGGATGACGGGTGTGATCCTTTCAGATGTCTTGCAGCTCACTGAGGGATAGGGATCAGGTGATTACCTCTGGTTCTGGCTCTTCCTCGGGTTCTCGTGATGGCCCCACTTCCTCCTCATCCTTTGTCAAGCCAACAGATTTCTTTGTGTATTTCCTCTTTTGTATAGGGGCAACTGATACTGGCACAGGTTTGTTGTCTGGTTTATCTGTGCTGCTTTTCACCGAGGTTTGAGTAACCTTAGCAGGCACTGAGGTTGGAGTATTTATAGTGGTGGCTGTTGCAGGGCTTGAAGCAGCTACAAAGTTGGTCGCAGGGGTTGAAGTGGCTGCAGTGTTGGTCGCAAGGGGTTGAGTGGCTGCAGTGTCAGTGGTGGGTGGTGGAGTGGCAGTACAACATTGACATCTGCACCGAACACCCATAGCAGATCTAAACAACATCACAACCCGACACACATTCAGCAACAGGGTGATGGTAGTTTGAGCATCCCAAGGGTATTTGAAATTCTCAAGAGCTTTTATAAATTATTCAGAGGAGAAGGGGAAAACAAAGACAGATGTCCCCTCCTTGTATTGGCTGTCCCAGGAAAAGGTGCCCACCAGACGGCACCCAAAACGTGGGGATGGAGCCGGCTTCTCTGTGTAACCTGCGACCACTACATACAGATACAAAATCTAACTGCTAAGAGGAAAATTAACTCTATCCTAGTGAAAACCAGGACAATAGGAGAGCTTTTGAAGGCCTTAGATTCTTTTGGCATAAATCAAGGAGTCATGGCTGAACACCTCAGGTATGCTAGATTAGAGATAATCCTTATAGTGGTTTGGAAAACTTCTTTCGGGCTCATTGAAGAAGTCCTATAAAGAAAAAATGTATTGCCTTTAAACATGGGAGGAGGGAAAGAATCACAGAAAGTTAAAGAGACTTTCCAAACAAAACAAACTCACCTGGTCTAGTGGAAGGTGCTCATGGCAGGGGGGTTGGAGCTAGATGATCTTTAAGGTCCCTTCCAACCCAAACCATTCTATGATTCTATGATTCTAAGTTTGTTATTATCCCTAACTGGGGAATTCTAATTTAATGGTGTATTGGACAGATTGTGCTCAACATCAGTCCCCTTTTCCTTCCATCCTATTTACGTAGAATAATGTAAGATTATCTTTGGCAAGTCTCCTTTTGTTTAAAAGAAAATCCAAATGGAGGAATCAGATTGATTGATGCCTCAGTGTGCTTTTCTCTTCACTGGAACATCTTCCCATTGCAGTAACATCAAATGTAAAGTCTGAGGAACTTGACCTGGCAGGTGCCAACTCAGGAATACAAATGTTCAGCTGTCAGAAATATCTCTGTTACAGTAGCTCTGTAGAAGCAATTAGGTAGAGGATATAGGATGAGCTGTAGTAAGACAGGAGGGAATGACTCCACAGATGTGCTTCGTGGTGCCATCATAAACCACAAGAGGGGAGCGTGGATGGGCTGGTGATGTCAGCCAAAACTTGTAGTGGAATTCATGTCCTCACAGAGGACTTCTCTCTGGTTGTTGTTGTGGCTGCTTTTAATGGTTCCCAAAGTTGGAGGCCTTACTGTGGAGTGACTGCAGCAGCATTAAAGTCAGAAACTCTGCTATGTTTAGGTTTTAGCTAACTTCTGGTTTCTGTTTCCACTGTCACAAAGTATTTTGCCTTCACAAAACATTTCTTCCTTTCTGAAGGCTGCAAGTGGGCTGCTTGGATGGGGAAAGAGTTGTTCTCTATCAGTAAGAACTGAAAGCCCAACTGCTGAAAAAACCACAGCCTTTACTTTGGGGCACCTGTTACCATGCCGTGCATGTTACCTACGTACATGTGCAGATGCAGTTGTAGAAAAATGGGGAGCCTAAGACAGACTTTGCTTAACAGTTTCAAGCAGAAAAGCAATCATGCATGAAACATTCAGCCTGCTCAGTTTTGCTCTGATATAGAGTCAGACTGCAATGGGAAAACGTAAGCGTGAATCAGAAGGTACTGTCTTCAGGCAGGATCATCTCTTCTCCTCTGAGTTTGTGAAGGACTCCGGTGTACATAAAGGCTAATGGAAGGGCTCTTTCCTTAATGATCTGTGCAGCAACACCTTTCCTTCTGGGAAGCATCTGGGGCTTCTCTGTGCCAGCATGCAACCCCTGCTGCATTGGAAAGAGGAGAGGTCTGCTCTTCCTTCCCAGCTACCTCTCCTCACAAGGGGCTTCCTCACCATGATCCCATAGAGCTCTAATGGTAGTTATCATCGTTTCATGGCTCAGTGGTGTCTGCCTTGAGATGAACCAACTGTATGGCTTTTAATACTTATCTCAGTGTGAGGCACGTGTTTTTATGCACGTGCTTCTGTACTACCCACAGTTTGCACTCTGCAGACAAACACAAGCTGAATTATTCTCCTATTTCTTGGAGGTAAATACATGCAAAACTAGGTAAGAAGACTGGAATGCAATTAAATTCCTTATCATCACATGCGCCAGCCTTTGTACGTGTATGCAATGTCTCGTTGCAAATTAAAAACAAAGAATGAAAGAAAAAGCAGTAAAAGATGTTGAAAAAGCAGTTTTCTTATCCCCTTTTCATTTTGCTCCATAAATGGCTTAGTAGTTGATCTTTTTAGAAAACTATTTTCCAAGTTAATCTATTTTTTTAATTTTTAATATTGAGGTTTTCATTTCAGCTTGAAGAACAAACATAACTTCTGTTATTCCCACAGATCCACTCCCAGACTTTCTCCCCAGCCTGGCACAAATGTTTAGTGATGGTGAGCCATGTAGTTTCTTGAGCTATCCTCTTTTCTTTTCTCTTTTAAAAAAAAAAGCAGTCTCTGTGCTCAGCACCTTGCAGGGCTGAAAACTTTTCTGTGTTTAGAGAAGCAGCATGGAAATAGCAATCTATTTTGGGAGATATTTTGCTTTTTCTCTTCTGGTTTCTTTCTTTTTTTTTTTTTTTTTTTTTTAGTTTCTTTTCCTCTGCTTTTGCAGGGTTAGGAGCTTTAGTTTTCTCCAGCCTGGTTCAGGAGATGAGGGTCTCCCTTTGTCTCCTCTGGCTGAAGGTTTCCTGGTGCGAAGCTCCTTGCTGGAGCGTGATGCCTCTGAACAGGTTAAATAAACAGGACTGTGTTTGGGTTAATTGTCACTGGTTCTGCTGCTCTCCATTACTGATCTATCAGGGAACCTGGCCAAGGAGCAGATGCTAGAGACAGCGTCACCACCTTCCTCCTTGTCCTCATTGTGTCTGGCTTTATCCTTCTTCTTCTTCTCCCTCCACTCCTTTTTCCTTTTTTTTTTTTTTCCCTATTTTTTTTCTTCCCTTTGGCTCAACAAGTAGGCCAGATGGCAGTGAGTGGAACAGACAACAAATGAGCCATGGCATATGGACAACCTGTTTAATTTCAACTCCTGTTGGGAAGTAGCTTGCAGGAAGATAAGTTACCAAAGCAAAAGAGGAGGGGGAGTGTGTGTTGGAGGAGAGAGGCAGGAGGAAGGGAAGACTCTGTTTTGGGATGAAACAGTCCAACCGAGGAAGTCTGGGATGCAGGGGACCAAAGCCCTGGCTGCATTCCTGATACAAAGCAGTAAATGAGCTGTTTCCGTGTCAGTTTGTGTAGGAAGTCTTGTCAGCTGCACATGAGGAGGAAAGATGATGTCTGTCCTGAAACCCAGAGAAGGAGGAGGACATGTCTCCAATTTCCAGCTCGCCCATCCTCCTCCAGGCAAGCTCCAGCCAGGCTTAGGAGGAGGGATGCGAAGTTTGACCAGCTGCAGGAGAGAAATCATGTTGCCCATTACGATTTGTATCTGTGCATATGATTGTGTATATTTTGCTCATACATTACTATTAATATCAATGTAAGAACATCCATTGTAGACTTCTTTGAAGCAAAAGGTGTGACTTTTAAAGTTTTGTTACAAAACTAAGTAAAAAGTTGACACAAAACAAAATGTAAGGCAGCTTAGTTTGCGTAGTTTATAGCTATTCCCCCATATTTTCTCTTCTGTTTTTTTTTTTTTTTTGATTCAGTATGTTAACTATCAACTTCTTGCTATCTATTCACATCATTCATGCATTTTGGATTTTGCTGACTGAGACAAAAGTGGGTCTTGCCTTGAACATGTCTCAATGATTTAGGGACAAAATTGCAGTTAATTGCACTAAATTATATATGTGTGAGGCTTCCTGGCTTAATTTTGATGAACTGGGACTTTGGGAGACTGTGTGTGTGTGTGTGTGTGTGGGGGCATAGATGTACTTTTCTTAGTTTTTATAAATGAGTTGATTTTGCATCAGAACTTCATTGAAATGTAGTCAAAAATGCCTACACAATTTAGGAACTTGAGTTTTATTCCTGCTGATATTCAATGAGATTTGGGGTTCCTTGGTCCAGGCTCTCATCTCCACCCCAGAAGCATTTTTAAAAATCTCTCATTTTAGCCAACAACATGCAATTTTTTTCTATTTGCTCCTCTTTGATGGGAACAAGCATGGAATCCCAGTACAATTAGCACCTGTGTGGACCATTTGGAACTCTATGAATATTATCAGCATCCTGATTGACAGAACAGGACTCTGGCTTGATGAGCCCGTGGATGGGATTCAGCTGTGAGCTCCATGTTTGTGCTTGGTGGGCTGGGAAAACTGTACAAACCAATTAGCTCTGGAAATCTCTAGCCCTGTTGGAAGGATGCTGATGATCCTGGACCATGGTTGCACTCTACGCCTACACAAATAACTTTTTATATGACATTATTTCTGCAGAGAAGTTTTTATTCACCAGAGAGTCTGCAGAGAAATGATTATGCATTGATGGCTTGGTGGAACAGAATTCTAACTTCTAGCTCAGGTGTTCCTCCACTGATTAGTTTTAACATGAAATAGAAACACAGGACTGTGACTTACTGGTGAAATATTTAAGACAGATTGTTAAATTATTAAAATAGCATAGTTTAAAGAAGGCAAGCATGCAAAAAAAAAAGCAGCTCATCCAAATAAGAGCTCAATTTTCCTGAATTTGAAAAACGTAGGTTTGTATTTGCTAGATATCTGAAACAAAAAGTGCTATTTCAGTGCAAAGAAAAACATATTTTAAGATGAAAGATTTCAAACTCCCAACAAACTTAACCTTGAATCTTTCTCCATCTGATCTCTGCAGACTCTGTTTCATCTGCATTGCTATGAATTCTTGCAGCCCTCCATTGTTTCCTACCACTCATCTACCACATCTTTGGGCACTCACCCAGCCTGGCTGTAGTTTTGTCTTACTGTTGATAAATCAGGAGAGGACTTCTCCGGTCTTCTTGACTGGGATTTGAATATCACCTCATTTTGTCTTGCATGTAGAGTTGACCTTCAATCCTACCTTGTGCTGGAGAAAAAACTTGTTGAATCTGCTATACTTGTCTTTGCCCAGTTGCCCTCTAACATCTGGATAACATGATCACAAGGTAAAAATAGAGCTGTCTTCTCAGAGGAGGAGATAGAGATCATGCTCATGGTCTCTAAGGACTCAAGAGTTGTGGCAATAATAGTGTAGACTAGTGAAGTAAAGGGTGAGGAAAGTATAAAGTATTTTTGTGGAGCTTTGTGATAGTTTCACTGGGCTAGTCCTTGGCTAGAAGCCAACACAGCCATTCACCCACTTCCACCCCATCCCCAGGGGATAGGGGAGAGGATTGGGGGCAAGGATTAGGAGGCTTGTAGGTTGAGATAAGAACAGTTTAATAATAGAAATAAAAGAAAACTTAAAAAACCTAATACTAAAATAGTAGTGATAATGATAACAGTAATAAAATATACAAATGAGTGATAACCCAGTGCAGTTGCTCAACATGTGCTGACTAAGCCCAGCCCGTTCCCAGATAATGATCCCCGAGGAGCAACAATCCCGAACCGAAAACCACGATCCCGGAAGAGTGAGAGCCCGAGCGAAAACCCACACTAATCCCCCCCTTTTCCGGTCATCCCCAGATAATATACTAAACATGACGTGATATGATATGGAATATCTCATTGGCACATCGAAATGCAGTTTTGGGGTTTGCTATTCACTGCGCTTCTCCCTCCCAGTCCTAATGCAGCTGTGAACCAGCCAAACACGGTGGCCTTGAGCTCCAGCAGCAACTAATGACATTAATACTTTTATCAGTGATGTTTTCATAGCAAGTCTGAACTGAAACCAAAACACGGCTCTTCTAACTACTGAGAAGAAAATTAACTCTATCCTAGCAAAACCAGGACAAGCCTTAATGCTAATTTCCCCAACTTTTGAGAATAAAATGTGTCATAATTGCTGTGTCTCAAGGAACATTTATTATTTTCAGTTTCTGTGCACCTAAGTTTCATCAAATTTGAGAGAGGTTACTAGCTCCCACAGCTGTAACTGTTCAGAACATAAGATCAGTGTGACACTTTAAAAGCAAAGGCGATTGGACTTTGACACATCTTCAGTGAAAACACATGGGAAACATGCATCAAAATCTGTAGATGGGTTTGAAAAATTAATCATTTTCCTTTATCTACTCCCATTTCAGCACAAAAAAAGAAGCATCTTTCAAGTTTGACCTCTTCAAGCGAGCACACTGCATTGGGCTGGGCAGCTGAGGAAGAGAAAGCTTGCAAGGTCTGACTCTTTCAAACATGTGGCAGCTGAAAAGAAGATAATTAGGGCAGACAAATCCAAACAGTACTTTTGCAAATGGTATTTATCATTTTTGTGTGTGTGTGTCTATGCCTTCAAAGGGAAGCTGATAAAAAGGATTTTCTTAGCCTTTTTATTGCTGTAGGGGGAAGAGTGCCATTTGTATGCACTGCTACAAGACAGATGCTGCAGGTGAAACTACCCCAGAAGGGGCAATGCTGCCTGGAGGGGGCAACTCCTGGGAGCGAAGCACTTCTTTTTTTTTTTCTCCTCCTTGTGGGTTTGCTGTGCTGTGGGACCAGGTCCTTTATGGCATATAGGAGCAGGCAAAGGTTTATGGAGCACTCAACTCCATCAGCAGCAGCAGTGATCGCATAATGCTTTAGCATTTTGTAATAGATTTTTTGTGTAATAGATTTTTTTAATTTTTATTTTTTGAGCTGAAAGTATGAACAGGAGGGGAAAAGATGTGGAACGTTGTGTTTTTATTTTTTCCTTGGAAAGAGCTTGTCTGAGTTCTTTTATGCTTTTCAGGCTCAGGGATGAGAGAGAATGTGTGTATGTGCGAGGGCATGTGTGCATCTGTGCCCATACAGTCGCTCAAGTGGGAAAAAAGCCCCATTTGCAGTTCACACAGGAGGAATTTCTGATGGATATAAGTGCTAAGCAAAAAGGCACATCCTGATCTCGAGTGAGTGAAGGGCACGCTCACACACACACACACACACATACTCCCCGGGTGCTCTGCATAATGCGTGCAAAGCGCTGCCCTTTAATGAACCTAAACTATGGTGACTGAGATGCAGCTGGCCAGACCTTGCTGTTAATAAACTGGGAACATTCTTCTCCTTTTTAGTCCCTTTCAATGCCAGCCCTGTGGTTTGATCTCCCTTGAATGCTGCTCCCCCTCACTTGGGGCTCCAATTCTGAGAAGATTTGGAGTATTGTTTGAGGTCGCAGGATGTCGGATTGATTTCGAAGCTTTTGTATTGACTCCGGGCTCCTGAATGAAGCTGTCATGTGTGTCTGTGGTTGGCTAGCAGGCTGTCCGGCTGCAAGCTGTGCCTTCCTTTGTTGTTTAGGCCTCATTGAGCTGAGGGAAGAGGTTCATTTCAGGGTTGTAAGCAGGCCCCTGAAAACCTCAAAGTTTGACAGGTTGCAATCAGCAGCCCAAACATATCAGGTGTAGGTACAGCCTTTTCAGTGTCTTTTTTTTTTTTTTTTTTTAGTGTGTCTTTTGGAAAAAGGAGAAAAGATTTTGCACATTATCTGACCTTGCTGGGACTTGTGAGCTGCTGGGGTCACCAAGTAAGAGACCTCACCACGCCTGGCAGGTTGCAGGCTCACCTGAGGTGACCAGAAGTTTATCTGCCTGTTTGTAATTCCTGCCACCAAGGGTCTTCTCTCTGCTATGCCCTGACATTGAGCAATGGCTGCAATTCCTTTTAATCATGCCCTTTCCCTTCCTCATCATTTAGGCCAGAGTGCTTCCACTTGGCTAAACTCATTAACTGCTTTAATGTTGAGATCTCCTTTTCCATATAAATTCATCCATTCGAAATCTCGTGACTCTTCATGGCTGCCCGTGAGCAGATTCTCCCTCTGTTGCCCAGCAGATGCTGAGTGCTTATTTTTCAGCTGTGGACAGCAAAAGTCTGAAAAAAGGCAATGTCTTTGTGTGTGTGTGTCTATGGGAAAGCAAGTAATTGTGATGGGTTTGTAGGGACTCACAGAATCACAGAATGGTAGGGGTTGGAAGGCACCTCTGGAGATCAAGTCCAACCCCCCTGCCAAAGCAGGTTCACCTAGAGCAGGTTGCACAGGACTGCATCCAGGTGGGTTTTGAATATCTCCAGACTCAATTGGCTGTGTTACTGTTTGAGCTCAAAGAACATTTTGATCACACCTGGAATCCCAGCCCCTTTCTGCCATGGTGATTTATCAAGACGTCCAGGTCTGATAAGCTCAAAAAATACTTCAGTGAAGAACCAAAGCAATTCAAATGTTCCCTGGGAAAGAAACAGGTTAATATGTGTGGTGGTTTGACCCACAGTGGGACCATGCTGTTCTGCATTCACTCCCCCCACCTGGTGAGATGGGATGGGAGACACAACAAAGGGGGCACAGGATTAGGAATGAAGGACAGGGACGGCTCACTCACCAGTTATGGTCATGGGCAAAACAGACTCAAACTTGGGGAAGAAAAATCAATTTAATTGGTTGCAAATCATCTGAGTAGACAAAACAACCACATTTTACAACAACTTCCCCCCACTCCTCCCTTCTTCCCAGGCTCAAATCACTTTGCTCCAGATGTCTCTACCTTCCCCCTCCAGTGGCACAGGGGGCAGGGAATGGGGATTCAGTTAGTACACCTCTACTGCTCTTCCCAGCATGAAAGTCCAGGAACAAGATGTTCCAACACGAGCTTCCCATGGAGTCACGGATGTCTTCGGGCTCAGCTCCCGGCTTTGGCATGGGGCATCCACGGGCTGCAGACTCACCCACCCACTCTAGGGGTCCACCCCCACTCTGGCTCGGGGTCACAATTTCAGTCACACTTGCCCTCAGGCTCAACTTCTCTGCTCCAGCGTGGGGTCCTCCATGGTCTACCACCTTCTCTGCTCTGCCACTGAATCTCCATAGGATTCAGGGTACTTCCCTTTCCTTCTCCTACTCCATCAGGTGAACCAGGTGTGTGGATCTTTGTCCTTCTTTCTGGCAATGAAGCTCTCTGTCTGTCTTTGTTTAGGCTGATGGTTGTCTTTTGTTTGTCAATGGCCTCTCCTCCAGGTACCACACCTTCTTCTTTTCAGGACAGTCCTTCCCCTCACAAATATGGATCCGCAGAGGCGTTTCTCTAGTGCTCATTGGCCCAGCCTGGGCTGGGGGGTCTGAGCTTTCCGCTCTGATAAGGTCGCTCTTCCTCCACTAAAAAAAAAAAACAAACCAGCTTCCCCCCCCACACACACAAACCCAACACAATGTATAACCGCTCAGTCAACTTGATGGGTTGTCAACAAAAAAGGAGGTGTTTGAGCAAGTGTTGTAATCAAAAGGAGGGAGAGAGGACCCTGTTTCTTTGGAAATCTCTGTTGGCCCCAGTGTGTTGTCAATGCTGCAGAGTCTTTGCCAGCAAACTGCAGTGTTGGGTAAGAGTGGGCTGTTGAATTCCTGGAAAGGACTTGCCAGTGGTTATATGAACCAGTTGTCCAAATGTGGGTGTCACACTTGTAGGCTTTATTTCACCAAATCTTGCTACACTAGTAAGCAATAACTGGATAGTGGTGAACAGAAATGCTGATGTATGAGCTTTAACTCAAGTCACTCCAGTTTGATAATTGTACTCCCTGAGTGTGGTAGACTTGTTCCTGTTCATGTATGTGTATGAAAACATTGGGTTAAAATAACCTGTTCCTTTTCAGCTTGGCTTGCCCATATTCTCACTGTGTTTTTCTGCATACCTTGCTTTCCTTACGTCCCTGTACATGTGACATCCCTAATGCTGTGATGTTTGACTCTTTGGGAAGTTTCCTTGTCAGCTTGGGAGCTACTCCTCCGTGGAAGGGTATCTCCCAGCAATGCAGGATGAGTTCACAGATTTCCCTAATGCCTTTTCTTTCCCTGCTTCTGGTCATAAATACAAACCTCTTGGTCTTCGGTGGTTCAGATTGTGCTGAGGTTTTTCTTGCCTTATCTCTTGTAGGGAAAAGTCATTGGTGATGCAAAACTGCTCATGAGTTGTGGTTGCAGAAAAGGGAAAAATGCTCAAGTGAATGACTCAGATCAGGTCAATCAATATGTACCTTAACTGATGGAAATAAAAGAATGTGTTAAGATCTGATTGATTTGAACTGTGCTGTTGCATATTGAGATTCCTGGACACAAATAGAGTCTTTGGCATGGCTGACAATGATACAACATTAATGTTTTTGTATTTGTTATTTGTAGAAAAACCCTCAAGCAAGATCAAGAATTCATTGCACTAGGAGCTGTTAATGCCCTAGCCTGACTTATTCCCATCTGGTTTATTTATTCATTAATTCTGTTTCTTTATAAAAATCCACTCCAGGCAATATTTTTCTTAAAGAATATTGCACTTCCTTACTGACTAAATGCATGCAACCTTTGGTCTCGTACTGTAGCTGCCTGAATGGGCGATAATTACAGAGAAATGTGCCACTCGTTGCATGCTTTTGTTCCAAAGTGACACCATCACAAGAACATTCTTTATTGAGGTTCATCATGGTAGACATGTAAAAACTTGTTCACAAACAGAAAACTGATGGCCAGGTTTCAATATTCATTACTTGGAATGAATGGCTTCTTATTCTAAAATTGGTCAAATTGATGTCAGTGGGATCACTTGTGGGGTTCAGTAATTGCAAGTGAGGTGGACTGCACTCTTAATGACAGCCAGCTGGTGGTCTCTTCCTACCTTCTACCATTTTGCCCTTATTCAGACCATCTGAATTTGTCCCTATCAAATTTTTCAGTTATTATTGCCTTCTGGCTTTGTAGCTAAAGAGAAGTTTGAATCCAGAGACCATTCATTCCAAAGTTGAAACATAATTTGATTTGAGCAGAAACGATTTATAAATATTGGGTCATCTGCTGTTAAATGTGGTATAGTAAAGCAGTTTGTGGTGGTTTCACTCCTTTGGCTAGCAGCCAAACACAGTCTCTCTCTCACTCTTCCCCCACCAGGGAGCAAGTGAGAGAATTGGAAGGGTAAAAGCAAGAAGACTCACAGGTTGAGATAAAAACAATTTACTAATTGAAATAAAATAATAATAATAATAATAGTAATAACAGAATATACAATTGAGTGATACACAGTGCAATTGCTCACCACCCACTGACCAATGCCCAACCTGTCCCCAGCCAGCGATCCCAGAGCAGAGGCAGCCCTGAAACCAAAACTGCAAACCCAGAAGATCAAGCCCGAGCAATCCCCAAGAGAATACCCCCATCTTCTGGTCAGCCCTGGTTAATATACTAAACATGACGTGATATGATCTGGAATATCTCATTGGCACATCCAGATGCCAGTTCTGGGGTTTGCTCTTTACTACACTTCTCCCTCCCAGTCCTAATGCAGCTGTGAACCAGACAAATGTGATGGCCTTGAGCTCCAGCAGCAACTAATAACATTAGTACTTTTATCAATTATGTTCTCATAACAAATCTCAGATTGAACCTAAACCACAGCTATTCTAGCTACTAAGAAGAAAATTAACTCTATCCTAGCAAAACCAGGACACAGTTGATCTCAAATATCAGATAACTTTGCTCTCTAATGTACCTTGTGAACAACCTGTGACCAGGTACAGACCTGAAGCAGATTCAAACAGTGTCCACAAAGCTCCAGGAACTCCTGATAATTTACCGATGGGAAGAGACAAATTCTTAGCAGGAAAAATGTTTTTCATTTTCAACATGTATGTTCATCAACCCTAATTAATAAGGATGTTTCTGAGCCTTGTTTTGTTAATGTCTGAGAATATCTGAGAACAGATCTGTCTGTCCTGTGGTGGGCTCTGTTGTGAGGAACATGGGTCACACTTATAAATGCTTTGTAGGATTGAGTCTTTCATTGATGTTGATTATTTTTCTAATTAGCATTTTCAAAATAACAAATTCATTGTCATGAGCTATACTATCAGTTCACCATTGAGACAAGGATTCATATTACTTTTCTTTAAAGAATAGCTTCCCATTCTCTCAAATACAAGCTTTTCTCATGTTGAGGTTCTAACACATCAGGAGAAAATTAATTTAGAAATGTAACACTTTTACCTATTTTACTTTTTTGTATTTTGATGTACTCTGAATCACTCTTGATTTACAACAGCAGTAGAGCAGGATTATACCATTTGTAGCAGAGATTTAAAATGAAATGGGAACATCTTGATTGCAGAGAGGTTTTACAAAATACCATCTCTAACAAACTCTGAGTATTGGACCTAAAACTCATTGATGGCAATACTTTATAGACTAGGCAATAGTTTTTGGAGGGAAAAAAAATCCCATTCTCTAATGTTTTCTAGGGCAGATAAATTATTTGCACTTGGTTACTTTCTGAAATCTATTTTTTTATGTCTACTGATGTGTTGACCATCTCAGTAACTCTTTTTTGCTGGATCAGCTTAAACTATCGGGCAAGTGCTTGCTCCAGAGGCTGTAAAGCTCATTCGTCATGCCCCTGGCAGAGTCCTGTCAGTATTTCAGGGGACAAGAGGTGGATGGGGAGGAAACTAGTGCAGGAGAGTGGGTGACAGTGTGGAACATTTGTCTGTGAATGCAAGACCTCAGCTCAGCTTATAAATTATCCCCTGAATCTTGTAGATAAACAGAGACTTCTATGGTTACACTCATGGGGAAAGGCAAACACTTGCTGATGATGGTAGGCTAATCCTTCAGGAAACTAATTGCCAGAAAACCAGGGAAGCATTATTTTAGGAACAGCTTGTTTCATTTTGTGAAACCCCTTCCTCTCATGCCCTGCCTCAGATTTTAAAGATTTACCTTCATTATTGTTGTTGGGGGCTTTTTTTTTCTTTTTTTTTCTGTCTTTTCCCGTGATGCCTCTGTAAAGTTGTATGAAAATGCAGCTTAGTTTTCATTTTCATGAATGTATACATAAATAGGTATGTAGTTTTTTATACCATTAACTATTTAAATGTTTGAGACTAACCAGCTACTTTTTGGTTGAATTTTTATGAAAAGTGATGTTTTGCAAAGATTTTAATTTTTTTAATTCTTTCAAGTCATTTTGGAAAAAGTCCTAGACACACTGCCCCACCAGTGAAAATCTCCAGCTGAGCCAAGTCATGACCCCATTGCTGAGGATTTAATTTACTGACATTTCTCCAGTATGCCTGAGGAAGAGAAAGCACCTTAACCTCCTTGACCTGAAAGCTGCTTCCCTGAGTCTGACATCCAAAGACACTTATCTGCATGGTATTTTCTATGGTGCAAGTCACCAGTGTGTAAATCCTGGCCTCATTGCTGTTGAGAGCACAAATCCAAACAAGCTCCAAGGCCACCTCTTGGCAGCAAAGCCCTCATGTCCTTGGCTGCCATTGACACTATTGCCAGTTGTTTGTGTGCTTTGTGGGAATGAAATTCATCCCTGTTCCAAGGCCTAGAACCAAGTCTCTGCACCACAAGCATCCTACTGTAATTGTAAGGTTCATATATACTCTTCAGAGTGGTTATTAGTTTCCCAGTAATTTATGCCTCCCCATAAATTATTATACTGTTGCTTATTATTCAAGATGTGTAGTTGCATAAGAATGGCAATTTTGGACTAGTGCTAAGTAGTATATTAACGTAAAGCAAGAAAGATGGTTCCTGGGGAGTGATTCAATTTGTGTATTTTCTGAGGAAAGAAAAATGTCATTTAAAAATGGGAAAATTGTGTGAGTGGACAAATAATGTGCATATTAGAGATATGCATAAGGTTGAGAACCAGAAGTAGCAGAATGCTCCATATTCTCAGCACATGCAGCTCTGCCTTCTCAGAGTTTACTTTTGTTTTCCACTGCTTCTCCCAAAAGGTAGGCAGCTCATCAATGTTTAACTGCTCTTATCCCTTGATTTTTTTCTTTTTTCTCTTTGCTTAACTTTTCCAGTGGCTTATGTGAGCTCAAGTATTACTGAGAAGTCAGATCCTCCTGTCCTTCCATGTGTTTGTTTTTAGGTTTAATATGACGAATGTATGCCTTCTCTGGAAACAGTATCCATGCTGTTATAAGTGAATTTGACTCAAAGTCCAATAATAAATTTAAAAGTAATTTATTGAGTAGGAATAGGTGAGCAAAAGCAGCGCTGGGCGGCCGGGGAGTCTGCGCTCTGCCAATGGCTCGCACCTCAAAGCAGTTAGTTCTCCATATTTAAAGTATATTCCAATACATATCCATAAGCTAATGCAAAACGCCTATACATATGCATGACCTCTCCCCACTTCGTATTAAAATTAGGTCTCCTTCGCTTTGCACCTGCGCAGAGCTTTGTTGTAGTGGTCGTTGAGGGTCTTAGAGGGAAATCTTCATCGCAACCTATAGTTACCCCACCTTCCTCATCGTCACCTGTAGTTAACCTCTTGATTTTACTCATGCGCACTTTCTTTCTGGACCTGGGCCCGGGCCTCTTCCTAGTTATCTTTGCTCATCAGTTTTAAATTGGTTTGAGTTCCATGATAAATCACCCACAAGGTCCATCCTTGGCAAGTAGGGAGTTGAAGTTCCGTGATACGCTGTCCAGGCCTACCCCTGGCAAGTTGAGCTTCGTGATAAATTGTCCAGAAGGTCAGTCCTTGTCAGGTCAAGATAAGTAAACTAAGAAGCTGGAAATGCTAATGGTTAAAATTTAAAGAGACAAACTGAAAAATACCAAATGTCCACTATCATTCCCCCTTTTTCTTTAAACTAGTAAATTCTTTTACTTACTTAAACATAGCACTGTTAAACATAGCATTGTGGTTCAACATTATACAGATTTTTCCAAGACAAATTGATTGTTTGATTGGCAAATTCTCTTAATGTACCTATTACACACTCTGCAGAGTAATTATATAGAGAATGGTGGATCCAGTTCATGTTAGCAAGGATCAGATTAATCATTATTAATCATGACCCCTCTGACAGTAACCTCATCCCTTGCTTAAGTGTTGATCTTTATTAAGAAGTTATAGCTATTAGGGGATGGCTGGGCCACTGCTCTCCTTGCACCAGCAACTTCTGGCAGAAGGCAGAGGTACTCGGTTCAAAATTAAAAATAGATGCACATGATTGACATTCCAGAAATTAAATAGGCAGCTTTCCCTGTGGGCTTCTTTGGCCTTATCTGAGTGTTCTCCTTTTCCCTGAAGCCTCCTGAGAGTTTGCCTCTTTACAAAGGTTGAATTCAGTGTTGAGGATGAAATAATCTTTCTGATGCTTTCTTATTTGTCTGCTTGATTTTCTTTTTTAAAACTTAGGTGGATCCCAGTATAACCTAATGCATGTGCAGTCCTTGCAAAGATAAAATCTTAAGGTCTAATCTAGTGGGTGCAGCAGATTTCAGCAGCTAATGAGACTGCAGATGGGCTTAGCTCTCTGGGACTCCAGTTGTCCCAAGTAGACCCCAAACCAACAACCTTTTTGAGGATTTTTTGATTTCTTGAAGAAACACTGTACTTTTGAGGTGAAGTGTGCAGCAAAGTTCACCTCGTGCACAAAGTTGCAAGGAATCCAGCTTCTCTCTCCAGGTTACTAGACCGGGGATTTCAGGCCTATATTTATATATATCTCAAAATATATCTCCTTGCCACTTGTGTCACCAGAGATCTGCTGAGAGTAAACAGTACTTTAGTTCATAATTATTCTGGTTTTCCTAGCACTACAGGTTCTTTTTAAGAAGGTGAGGCAGTGCTATCAATGGATGTCATTATTATGTCAGCAAAAGCACAATGATTTAAATACTGGATTGAAACCAATCTCCCCAATCCCCCCCACCCCAGCCCCGAAATCCACCTTAATTACTTTTTTAAATGTTTTCATTGATGGTATGGAAATCCAGGACAAAACCCTTTAGAAGAGAGTAAAGGAAAGAAAAACATCCTTTGTCTCCATTTAGCTCTTTGATACCTGGAGAGTATCAGTAGAAAATTGGAGAAAACCTGCTACTATACTCTTTTGATGTCTGCCAAAGTTGTTCTGGGAGTAACATTGTTTAATGGTTGAAGGAATTTATTGAAGAATAAAAGTACTAGCAAAGACAAAGGGCCCAATAGAAATTATCTGGTAAACTGCTGTCAAATTTTACATGCTCAGGGCTACTGGTAATTTCCCATCTTAAAATTCAGGAGAGGAGTTTGGAGGGGAGGAAAGGAGGGGAAAAAGTATATAAACAAGGTCACCTCTTTAAATAGATAACTGCCCTGAACTGTGTCAGAGCTAAGTTCCTTTGACAGCTAGTACTGCCATATCTGTTGAGGGTGTGGCAGAGGGCTAAGACTAGGTTTTGGAGATTCTGCCTTAGCTTTGCTGGCTCTCCCTTGCATTCTTCCACTTGTCAGCAAGAAATGCACTGAAGCACGAAATGAGGGAGTGTAAAGGCTCCCGCACTCCATCTGAGCAAGTCTGGATCACACCCCCACTGTTAGTGTTTCTCTCTGCTAAAAAAAATAAGAGTAATAAAAATAAATGAAAGCATTGGATAACTTGGAAATACATGGGTGGAAGAAAGCAGGAGAGAATTAGGGGACTGAAGGTATTCTGTCCACTATCTCCTGTTCCGAGTTTATGGCATAGTTTGAATCTCTGCTTGAAAAATCATTGGATTCTGCATGGGTTATAAAAAGCTAAAACAAGAAGTAAAATACAAAGAGAGAGAATGTTAAATGTCTGACATGTCTGGGCAGTAAAACACCCTTAAAACTATATTGTTTGTTGAATGAAGCAGGCTAGGTGATCATACAAGGAACATGGGACTATAGGAAACTGTCCTAGATCATCCAGTCCTTTGAGATCTCAGGCAACTGTTACATATAGCACCACTGATAAACGCATCCTTTTTGGCACTGGTATCTATTAAAAACGAACCTTGTAGCTCTGTCATTATGCTCATCCTACCAATTAATCTTTTACTTTCCAAAATATTCACTCATATAATACTTCTGCATCTTGTTCCTGCTGCCAGATCAGAGTGTTTTTCCTCCATGATATGAATGTTGGTCTCAGCAAGATGGACCACCTTTGTTTTTCCATTCACCCACCACAATTTTCTTGCTGCTTCTGGTGCTGTAGGGGGGAAGAGTTTCATTTGATAAACCAAAATGCTGTAAAAATTTTAATCTCAGAAAACTTTTTAAAAAGTTGGAAAACTCTTCCTCTCAATGGGATCTAATTGGGTATGAGAAATATTTGAATGAGAGACTCACCAGCTGCCTTTTCTCTGGATCTCCCAAATTCATACAGCAGTTGTGCTTTGGTAATTGCTGAATTTAGCACTAAGCATCTGTCCTCCTGGTGGTTGGCAAAGTTTTTTTTGGTTTCATTCATCTGTTGTGTGGAATTGAAGCAGTTGTGAAATAGAAGTTGGGTGGAAAGTCCCCATTCTTTGAAATTAGGTAAGTTTTGGAGGGATGAAGTGATGAAAGAAACTTCCTAAATGTAAGCCTTTGAGCAAAAGTGATTGAGGTTATGGATGTCCTTTGCAAATTCAGATGTAATAGGTTTGTGTTGCAGTGGGTTGCATCTCTTTTCATACAATGCCATTGGTAAGCTGACATTTCTAATGACCTTTTATAATCACATATTTTCTTTTCTCATTCATTTCATGAATAGTCTTGTACTCACTTCAAGAGTTTCCTACCTTGTGGTCTCCTCTTACAGTTCATATTAATTTCAAAATGTGTTTGGCTTCTTGTAAAGTGTAGCACAGTGTAGAATGAAGTTCAATAGAGCCTTTCCTTTCTACAGGAAGGGGGGGACCAAAGAACTCATAGTGTCCTTTTATGCAGGAAAGGCTTCAGAAATGGCAGTCAGCAAGTTGCTTTTCTTCTTTTAAGGCAGTTCTGAATGCATGCTCTAACACTGTGTCCTGCCCCTGTTTGAGATGTAAAACTTAGGGTTCTGACCTTTTCTAGCAAGTGATGATCCCATGACACTTTCCCTCCTGAGTTGGAGCATGCGAGTCCTGGCAATGATGTTCTGTCTAGGCTCTCATTCAGGATATGCATTCTACCAACTTGACTTGACCCTGCACCTTCAGTGGGACACATTATTCTTTACTTTCTGCCCTAAATTGCTGTGTACTGCCACCTTGCATTGATGGGTCCTTTGTTCTACCTCAGAGGTAGGTTCATTTTGGTGGTGGATGAAGGGAAGTTGTACGGTTTTGAAAAGCAATTTGAGAGCCCTCTGAATGAAAAGTGTTTCACACATGAAAAAAATAGTGTTATCAGTTGTCATCGTTAGCCTCAAATCCTGAATTTGAAAGGATCATTTATACTCCTCAAAGGCAAACACGCAGCAGTGTTCTAAAAGAGAACTAAAGTAGCCAAAGAAAATGCTGTCTCATGTCATTTCAGGCTCTACAATCCCAGGGATTGTAGAGCCTGAAATGACATGAGACAGCAACAACTATTTTGTTGTTTTCACTGATCCTTCTACACAGGTGGAGAGGGAAAGAGTTGGAAGAGAGAAGCTACACTGCTGAGCTGCTCCAAGCGGTCCCATGCCCTCCGCATTAGCAGCTTACCTGCTGCAAGGAGACTCAATCAGGGCAGGGACAACATGCAGATGAATGAGGAAAAGGCTTACATGAAGATTTGGACTTGTCCATTTGGTTATGATATAGTAAGACCATCTTTCCCCATCACTCTCTGGCATTCTGGATGCATTTGCTGCCTTTCCCACTCTGTCTTGTTCCCATTTCCCCTTAGCAGATGCAAACCCATGAAGACACCATGGCAGGGTCAGTATCAGTCAGCCACCTTTTAGATGACAGATGCCATGTGAATCCAGATCCCATCTACTCTGAGATTCATGCAAACTGAACCGCCTGCTCAGAGCTGCTGAGAGCTGTGAGGTGCAAGGAAAGTGCAAAGGATTTGTGGAGGGTGGCAGATGGAGAGAAGGACCTGCTCTTTGGTTGGAGTGTTGTGCTTGCAACTTTGTGGAGCACTTCACACCTATCTCAGTATGGATGCAAAATGCTACCCAAGCAGAATGGTGGCAGTTTGCACCCTCCATTTACTCCTATTATACCAGAGTCAGTGTCAAGACAAGATGAAATTCAGGTCCTAAATCTCAGCAGGTCATCTGTCTGTAATGGTAACAAATATGGTTGGTCTGCATCCAGCAAATATTCAGTCATGACATTGATTATTCATGGAAAATACATTCAGTTGAATTTCCCAGTGGCTCAGGCAATGACTCTACCTGATTTTCTTGTGGGAGCCTGTTCTGCCGTTGGGTTGACCATGTTGATAGAAACATTTTTGCATTGCTCCATCTAAACAGTCTTTTATTCCTTACATCCTTTTACACTTTCTTATATCCCACTTTGTGAGTTTCTTGTTCATGCATATGAGTCTGGTTTAGTGAGAGACAGTGATAGCTTAAGATACATGTGTACCTTGGATTTAAGGTTTCCTTATATAGATCAAAATCAGTTTTAAAAATATTACCTCCTGAAAACCACTTAGAAACCTCTGTCAAATAAAACTGTAACCAAAGTGGTCTTTGTAGAAGAAAATAAATCCTTTGTGCAGGGGAGAAATCATTCAAGCTATAGTTTGAAAGTCTTTGTAGCAGGTAGAAGAAGTGGTTCAGTTTCTACAGAGTCAGCTCACCCTTCAGAGGTGCTGGTTCAGTCCCTCAGTCTGCCACAGGTTTCCTATACAACCAAATGTATGATTTAATTCTCCCAAGGCCTCAACTCTATAAAGCAGTGAAAGCAGCACAGATATCTGTCATGTTAAAGACTGGGGAGTACTTAGCGTGGTGTAAGCATTGCCTGAGGTAGGTTAACACCAGCTTGAAATATGGCATAGCTCCTACTAGCATCCTGACAGAGGGATGCTTTATTCATTTTTTCTGTTGTATCTTAAAAAGAACCAGACAAAAATATGATCTAAAGTAGGAAAAAAATAAAAGAAAAAGCCATATGATTCACTGCAGGACTAAATCCCCTCTGTAACTGGTTCCAGCCTGGAGAATATATTCACATCTGGGTTAAAAACTCTCAAAACCAGACAACATGACCTTAACTAACATAACATTACTAAGGCACTGCTGTAATGGGATCATTCTGCTATGACTCATGGGCACATTTTAAGTATCATCAATTTAGTCTACAACTGGAGGCTGTTTAGTGCAAAACCATTTTAGCAACTGGATAAGGATGGTTTGTGTGCTGTAATGAGTAACCAGTCAGAAGTAAAAGAATGGCTCGTGAACAAGTGGAATTATCAGGTCATGTTAATTATTTAGGTGCGTGCTTGCAGTGTGTGTGATAAGCAGAAACAAATCAAAAGTGAAAGAATGCTGCGTGCTTGGGATGTGCAGGAGGATACCCCCTAAAAGGTGATGGAACCCCCATCCTGCCGGGCAGAGGGGGGGAACCTGAGGCAGCCCCTGCCCTGTTGCTGTCGGGCAGAGGCAAGGGACCAAAAAGATGAGGAGGGTTAGAAGAAAGTCCCAGTTCAACGTCATGGGCAACCTCCCTCCCTACCTGCTTTGCCTCCTCAGGTGCCTCTCTGTAATGGGTTTGAGGCCCTGCATTTTGAAGGAGAGGTAGGTGAGGATGTGGTGCAAGGCCTGCCTACAAGGCCACATAGGAAGAGGCGGTTGACCCTGCATCTCAAGACTGTCTCTGATAGAAAAGAAAGAAGGGTCATTGTAGTAGGCGATTCCCTTCTGAGAGGAACAGAGGGCCCAATATGCAGGGTTGACCCTCATCATAGGGAAGTTTGTAATCTTCCTGGAGCCCAGATCAGGGATTTCACCAGAGCACTCCCCAACCTGGTGCGCCCGACGGACTGCTACCCCCTGCTGATCTTCCAGACAGGTGGGGAGGAAGCTGCATCCTGTAGTCTGAGGGCAATGAAGAAAGATTTCAAGGCCTTGGGATGGTTGGTGAAAGGGTCTGGGGCACAAGTAATTTTCTCTTCCCTCCTTCCACTTTCAGGTGCCAACATGGGATGGAAAAGAAGAATTCAGGCCATAAATGACTGGCTACAGGACTGGTGCTACAGGCAGGGCTTTGAGTTCTTTGATAATGGCTGGTTTTATAAGACACCAGTCCAGACAGTGATATGTGGGGAAGGCCTATCTCACAGGGGCAAAAGGAGGCTGGGGCAGGAAATAGCAGGGCTCATCTGGAGAGCTTTAAACTAGATTTGAAGGGGGATGGGGTTGTAGCTGGGCTTGTGCCAGTGGGGCAGAAGACTGGAATTGCTGAAGATTGGGAGGCCTCCCACCCCCCTAGGCTGAAATTGGTGTACTCGGCTCGCTCTCTGAAATGCCTGTACACCAATGCACGCAGCGTGGGGAATAAGCAGGAGGAGTTAGAAACCCGTGTTCGGTCAGGGGATTATGATCTGGTGGCAATTACAGAGCCATGGTGGGACAGCTCACGTGACTGGAATGTGGCCATGGATGGCTATGTCCTTCTCAGGAAAGACAGGCCAGCAAGGCGAGGTGGTGGAGTTGCTCTTTACGTGAGAGAGCAACTGCAGTGTATTGAGATCTGTCCAGGGGCGGATGAGGAACCAGTTGAGAGTCTGTGGGTGAAAATTAAGGGGCAGGCTGGTATGGGTGATACTGGTGTGGGCATCTATTACAGGCCACCAGATCAGGGTGAGGAAGTTGATGAGGCCTTCTACAGGCAGCTGAGAGCAGCCTTGCAATCACAGGCCCTGGTTGTCCTGGGGATTTTAACTACCCTGGTGTTTGCTGGAGGGACTACTCAGCCAGCCAGCCACAATCCAGGAGGTTCCTCCAGTGCATCGATGATAACTTCCTGATGCAAATGGTGGATGAGCCAACTAGGAGAGGAGTGCTGCTGGATCTCATCCTCACTAACAAGGAGGGTCTGGTTGAAGTGGTAAAAGTTGAGGACTGTCTGGGCTGCAGCGACCATGAGATGAAGTTCAGGATCTCATGTGGCAGGAACAGCATTCCAAGCAGAATTGCAACCCTGGACTTCAGGAGGGCCAACTTTGGCCTTTTCAAGCAATTGCCAGGGGAAATCCCATGGGAAAGGGTACTTAAAGTCAAAGGGGTCCAAGATAGCTGGTTAACATTCAGGGACTGCTTCTTCCAAGCTCAAGGTCAGATCATCCCCACACATAGAAAGTCAAGGAAGGGAGCCAGGAGACCTGCTTGATTAAACAGGGAACTGCTGGGCAAACTCAAGTGGAAGAGGAGAATTTACAGATTATGGAAGGAGGGGTTGTCCACTTGGGAAAAATATAAGGCTGTTGTCAGAGGATGTAGGGAGGCAACTAGGAAAGCTACGACCTCCTTAGAATTAAATTAACCTTGCCAGAGGGGTCAAGGTCAACAGAAAGAGCTTCTTCAAATACATGGCAGATAAAACTAACACTAGAGCAGAGGTCCTCAAACTACGGCCTGCGGGCCAGATACGGCCCCCCAGGGTCCTCAATCTGGCCCGCTGGTATTTACAGAACTCCCGGCCCCCCCCGTCAGGGGTTGTGGGGGGAAACCAAGCAGCTGCAGATGACTTCCTGCCACTTAATCCACGCGCCGGCCTCCGCAGCCCCCAAGCACTCGCCAGGACTGGGAACCAGCGCCTCGTCCTCGACCTGCCCCCCTGCAGCGGGCGAGAGGCTCGGGCATCTCCTCTGCCAGGCAAGCTCAGTCGGCAGCCTCTGGACTGTGAGGTCCAGACAACTCAGGTGAATCGTCAGAGCCCTGGCATGGCAAAGTTCCTTCAGTCCCTTCTGTCCACTCTTTCTGGACTGTGCGGGCAGGCTGAGGAGGGGGGTGGCGGCATCAGTGAGGTGGGCAACTCCACCGTCTCTCCCTGCCTCCCTCCCTCCCTCCAGCTCCCAGGCAGGACAAGCAAGCCAGCACCAGTGGGAAGTGCGAGCACCATCATGTCAAAAAAAAGAAAAATTGACTCCGAGGGCAGGATATTCCAAGAAAAGTGGACTTCTGATACAAAGAAAGAGCTGTTTGTCTGATATGCCAGAATTCAGTGTCTGTGTTCAAGGAATACAATTTGCGTCGACACTACGAAACTCAACATAAAGATAAATATGATTCTTTGGTTGGACAAGTGAGAAAAGATAAAATATTAAGACTGAAACATGGACTGACAACTCAGCAGAATACTTTTATGAAGCAAAAGCAGCTCAATGTATCATCACTTTGAGCAAGCTATCAAGTTGCCAAGCTCATAGCGTGCACTGGCAGAGCATTCATAGAGGGAGAATTTGTTAAAGAATGCCTTCTTTCTGTTGCCAAAGAGATGTGTCCAGAGAAGGCGGATTTATTTAGTACAGTGAGTCTTTCAGGACCTACAATTACACGAAGGATTGAAGAAATGGGGGAAAATTTGAATCTGCAGTTGCAAAACTCCTCAAAAAAACTTTGCTATTTCTCATTAGCACACGACGAAAGCAATGATGTTTGTGATTCTGCACAACTTCTAATTTTCATTAGTGGGACAAATGATTCTTTCAAAGTCACAGAGGAGCTTGCTGCACTGAAAAGCATCAAAGGAACAACTACAGGAGAGGATATTTATGAGAAAGTTTGCCAAACTATGAATGATTTGGAGCTGGACTGGGGTAAACTATTCAGTGTGACAACTGATGGTGCTCCTAGCATGGTGGGGTCCATGAAAGGAGTGGTTGCACGCATTAACAAAGAGATGGACAAACGCAACCATTCACATCCAATAGCCATACACTGCATCATCCACCAACAAGCACAGGTTTATGATTTTATGATTTCTAAAAACAAAGAAGTACCAGAGCTCAAAGATGCAGAATGGAAATGGCACCTTGCGTTTCTGACAGATGCAACAGAGCTACTCAACAATTTCAATGTCCAACTTCAAGGAAAGGGGAAGCTCATCTGCGATATGTATTCACATGTGAAAGCATTTCAAGTCAAATTAGACCTGCTCATTAACCAAGTAAAGGAGGAAAACTTCTGCCATCTCCCCACAACTCAAAACCTGTCTGCAGAAAAACCAGCAGTTGCATTCCCAAACAAAACATGTATGGATGTACTAGAAATGTTGCAAAAGGAGTTTCAAATTAGATTTCAAGAGCTTCGTCTCCATGAACAGGACATGCAGCTTTTCCAGAACCCATTTTCTGTTGACATTGAAACTGTTGATCTGATTTACCAAATGGAATTGGCCGAACTACAGACTTGTGACTCGCTGAAAGATGCATTCAAATCAAGCAGCCTTACTAATTTCTATGCATCTCTCCCCTCAGAGACATACCATAATCTCAGGAACCATGCATTCAAAATTGCAACCGTCTTTGGCAGCACCTATGCCTGTGAGCAGACTTTTTCCCGAATGAAACATCTGAAATCTCCAATCAGATCCAGACTAACTGATGAACACCTGCCTCACTTGGTACGACTAGCAGTGACAAATATGGAACCTAACATTGACCATCTCATTAGCCAAAAGCAGGCCCATAGATCACATGGAAATATTATTTGTTTCTGTTGATTACAATGATGATGGCAAAGCAGTGGATGTGGTCTATCTTGATTTCAGTAAAGCATTTGACACGGTCTCCCACAGCATCCTCGCTGCCAAATTGAGGCAGTGTGGATTGGATGATCAGGTAGTGAGATGGACTGTTAACTGGCTGGTGGGAAGAAGCCAGAGAGTGGTGGTCAATGGGGCAGAGTCTAGTTGGAGACCTGTGTCTAGTGGAGTCCCTCAAGGGTCAGTACTAGGACCAGTATTATTCAATATATTCATCAATGACCTGGATGAGGGAACAGAGGGCACTGTTTGCTGATGACACAAAGCTGGGAGGAGTGGCTGACACGCCAGAAGGCTGTGCTGCCATCCAGAGAGACCCAGACAGGCTGGAGAGCTGGGCAGGGAAAAACTTAATGAAATATAATAAGGGCAAGTGTAGGGTGTTGCACCTGGGCAGGAACAACCCCAGGTTCCAGTATAGGTTGGGAAATGATCTCCTAGAGAGCAGTGTAGGGGAAAGGGATTTGGGAGTCCTGGTGGACAGCAGGATGACCATGAGCCAGCACTGTGCCCTTGTGGCCAGGAAGGCGAATGGCATCCTGGGGTGCATTAGAAGGGGTGTGGTTAGGAGGTCAAGAGAGGGTCTCCTCCCCCTCTATTCTACCCTGGAATATTGTGTCCACTTCTGGGCCCCACAGTTCAAGAAGGACAGGGAACTGCTTGAGAGAGTCCAGCACAGAGCCACCAAGATGATTAAAGGAGTGGAGCATCGCCCTTATGAGGAAAGGCTGAGGGAGCTGGGTCTCTTTAGCTTGGAGAAGAGGAGACTGAGGGGTGACCTTATTAATGTTTATAAATATATAAAGGGTGAGTGTCAGGTGGATGGAGCCAGGCTCTTCTCAGTGATGTCCAATGGTAGGACAAGGGGCATTGGGTGTAAGCTGGAACACAGGAGGTTCCACTTAAACTTGAGAAGAAACTTCTTCACTTTGAGGGTGACAGAGCACTGGAACAAGCTGCCCAGGGAGGTTGTGGAGTCTCCTTCTCTGGAGACATTCAAAACCCGCCTGGACGCCTTCCTGTGTGATCTCATTTAGGTGTTCCTGCTCCGGCAGGGGGTTTGGACTAGATGATCTTTCGAGGTCCCTTCCAACCCCTGACATTCTGTGATTCTGTGTTTACAATTGTTCTTCATTTTAAATATTGCATTCTTTTTCCTGTTTTTTGTGCACTACTACAAATAAAATATGTGCAGTGTGCATAGGAATTCGTTCATTTTTTTCCAAACTATAGTCTGGCCCCCGACAGTGTCTGAGGGACAGTGACCTGGCCCCCTGTTTAAAAAGTTTGAGGACCCCTGGTCTAAGGGGTGCCAGCTGTTGGTCCAGGGTCACAAGCAGTCAATACATTCGCCCCCCTGGCATCCATGCATCTCTTCTGCAGTGATTACAGGGCTTGGCTAAGGAGTCTTCACTCCTCCCCACCCCCTGTATTGATATGCAGCAACCTTGGAGGATTCTTCACATACCAGTTGCATTTTTTCCCTGGGATCATCTTCGACATTATACCTTTGCCTAGTGTGTGAACAAGGCCGTTTTCTGACTTTTAAGTTACCTCCAGTAATTATTCCACAATACCTCCCTCCACTGACTGTGTTGGGAATGGAAGCTCCGAGTTGAACCATGGCTATCTTCATAAGGAAGTCAACTGAAATATCTCTCTCAACATCCTCCCTAGAGGTCAGTGGTTGTACTTAGAAAACAAGGGAATGATTCCTGATTAATAACAGCCCATAAAAACTTTTATATTCTCATTTTATCATTATGAAATCATGCTGAAGAGGTTGCAAGGCAAAGAAACTCTCAAGCTTCATTTTTGAGGAGCTGCTAGGATGAAAACAGGGCATTTCAAAATTGATACTGAAGCTTGTATTTCAAAGAGCAAATGAGAGAGTCATTATAAGCTGCTTTTCTTCTTATCTCTAATTCCCCATATTCATAACTTAAGCCCCGTCATTTGGATTTATCCTCTGTGATCTGCAGTGACACGAGGAAAAGTCCTTCTTTCTAATTCTGTGGCAAAAAATAATAACACTACAGGGTAGGATATCCCCACAGAAGTTTAGGGCGTAAATGTTTCATGGTGGGCACCAGATTTTGCTGTCTTCTCCCCCTCCCATTTGTCCCCCTTCTCCCTCCTCTGCTGTTATACATCAATCATCCACTTTCCTAGAGGCTAGGACACAAACAGTGTAATCCCAGAGAGAAAGGATATTGATATGGCTAATTCTGCACATGCTCTGTCCTTGGAGATGCCATCTCTAAATCTAACGATAGGCTTTTGCTGATGTGAGTGTTTCAGCTTGACTGGAGAAAGCAATAGGGGTCGTAATCTAAGAATCCAGCTCAGCTTTGTCATCGTTGGGTGATCAGTTGTATCTCCACCTGCTTCTCCTATTTTAAGTGGCTTCCTAAACTTCTCTTTCCTTTATTACTTCTTTATTTGTCTTATCTTGGCACTTACAGCATCATAAATACAGTTTCCTCTCCAGCAATATTTTTAATTATGACCTGGAAATGAAGCCAACCCAGCTGAACTATTCATGACACATAAAGGATTGGTGTTGAATTATCTAATGACTTTAAAATAAGGAAGGTTTCCTGTATAGGCTACTGTCGTGATGGAGTGAAGACCCAGATAGCTCAATATGGTGATCAGCAGGCTTCCGTTTATTGATTACATATGTGCTCCTTATATACAGCGGTTAATTAAGCTCATGCATACTCCCAAAGACCCACACTGATTGGCTCATTAATTTTCCTGGGAACTTTCTCCTTTTTATAACAGGTGGTATTGCTCTGTTCACGTCCCAAGGACGTCAACAGGATACTCCTTACTTTGCGGTTACCAGCTCCCTTCTTTTTCCCAGCTTAGTTAAAGTTGCTTGTCTGAAGTTATTTGAAATCCCAAGGACAAATAAGTATCTTGGAGACTTCTGTTAATTTACCCTGACTTATGTCAAGGGCCTAAGCTGGCTTACTGCGGCCTCTGATTGTACAACATCTCTAGTGATCTACAACAGGCTACTTTTTTTAGAAAACACCACAAGTTCAAATACTATTGTTACGTGGCCTTTAGAAGAGATTTTTGGGTTTGTTGGGTTTTTTTTGTTGTTGTTGTTTGGAAGTTAGGAATGTGTTTAGAGGAGGTGGTGTTACTCACCTACAGAAAAATCCCACAACAGTATATTCAGGAGAAGCTGATGAACAGCAGTTGACTTCTAGCAAGTCCAGGCAGTGACAGCTTGTTCCAGCAGCACCGTCTCCTGGCTCTGGTGTTTATTGAACCAAACTCAAGATCACATAATATTCTGCTGGCAAGTTTGGGAATGAACTTTTGTGGGAACTCAGTACTTTCTCTCATCTGCTAAGCCCTTATTAAATCCTACTATTACTTTTTCTAACTCCCCTCTGGACCTTGAATTACACTGCAGTGAACATAGCACATGTGAGTAAGAGCTTAGGGTCTTGCTCACTTGGATGTTCTCATCAAAAAGACCAGGTTTGCAGTCTTGGCTGCAGAGTCATTCCAAACATTGCTGCTATTTTTCTTCCCCCAGCATTTCTCACCTGCTTTTTTTTTTTTTTTCTCCATTTTTTTTCCATGCCAAATCTATTAATATGCATTTTAATCAGTTTATAATAACCAAAATATTAATTGCATAGGAGGCAGCTTTTCTGAAGGTTCATAAAATATATATCGGAGCTGGGAATATAAAATACTCCCATTTTGTAGCGGATAAAATGTATAAAGTGCTGAGTGAAAACTGAGAGGGACCCAACTTAACCTTTGAAAATCGCTGCCAGTTCAAATATACTGTATTTATTTTGACTTGGAAGGCTCATTCCAGTCCATATGAGGTCATTTGGTTGGGAGCACACATCCATGCAGAGCCAGGAGGGAGGGAAGACTGCAGGATGCTTCGGTTTGGAGGTGTTGAGCTGCCAGGGAACAGCGGTTAGAGTGGGGCAGGCAGCCTGTCTATGTGTTGATCTGTTGGCGATGGAGGGAAAATCCGGACAGTTCAATATGAGTTGAATCATCAGACTTCCTATTTATTGATTACACATATGCTTCTTATATACAGCAGTTAATTAAGCTTATGCATATTCCCAAAAATCCACACTGATTGGCTCATTAATTTTCCTGAGAACTTTCTCTTTGTTATAACAGGTGGTGTTGCTCAGTTGAGCTTCAAGGACGTCAACAATAGAATACTCCTCACTTTGCGGTTACCAGCTCCCAGCTACTCCCTTCTATTTTCCCAGCTTAGTTAAGGTTGTTTTGTCTGAAGTTCTCAAGAGAAAATAAGCATCTTGGAGACTTCACTTATGTCAAGGGCTTAATGCTGAGGCCTAAGCCATTTTAATACCCTCACTGCTTTCTGCTAAAAGCTCTGATTGTACAAATATCTCTTAGCGATCTACAACAATTCCCCCTTTTTCTTTTTGTACAATCAGGGCTGTAGCAGTGACACTCTGTACTCCTTTCATTATACATCCATAAGCAATTTTTACTATAATTAGAGCTAAAAATATAATGCCTAAAAAGCATACACTCTCTTTAATTAAAATTAAAAGCTAAAGCAACAGGTTGCCAAAAAGAAATGTTAATCATGCATCAAACAGGTTTATGTTCTTGACAATCTTCTGAGTGTGGTCTTTTAACCATTGCAATTTTGCATATATAGATTCTCTGTAATTTGACAAATTAAAACAACACAAAAATAATAGAGGGTGGAAAGAAGGGGAAAACTCACCGCTGACCCTGACATATCAGCACCTACACCAGATGTGTGCGGTGCTTTGCCAACAGTTTCCCACAATTTCCCCCGTTTTTATTATTTTGAGCTAAAATGATGTTTTGGGTAAGTTGCTCTACACATTTGGTTATACAAGAAAACAATATACGTGCCACAATGCAAAGCAAGATTATAATACTGAGCCATCTAAAGCCTTCTTTTTACTTCTGACTAAATATATTAGAATTTTCTTATCTTGTTTCTTAATTCTGTTTTTTCACTAAAAGTCAGGAATTAATTGCTCAAGGCCAAAGCCGCCTGCATCTTGGGCTCTTAAAGAGCCAACAATTCCCTTTTTGTTTTTGTACCACAAAGGCATTGTCCACCATCTTCTGCAGGGCCCTTTGCAGACACGACAGCAAACAAGGCACTAATAAAAGGATTAGCAAAATTACAAATAGCATCTTAAATCCTGACTTTTAATAGTCAAAAGATTCATTCTTGTAAAAAAACACTTGCTTAACCAATCATCACTATTTACCCTCAAGTGTTTGACATTTTCCTTTAACCTTCTAATGGCCATATGAATTGATTCTGAGTGGTCTGATAGAATCATACAGCACATGCCTTCAGATTCCTCACAAACATGTCCCTTGTGCTAACAAATAAAAATCAATTGCTGCTCTATTTTGCAGTGTTACATGTCTAATGCTATCAATGACTACTAACATCTGTGTGAGAATTTGTGACGTGAGATTTGTTCATTTAGCTATCCAACAACCTAGCTTTTTCACATCTCCTGATGCTTTTCCTGCTGCAACGTTAGGGGAAAAACAATGCAGTTAGGATCATGGCAGCAGTGTCTCAAAACTGTATCTGATCGTTACAATTTTCAGCAAAATAAGAAACGCTTCTCTTGTGTTGAGTATTGTGGTTACATAAGAGATGTGTTTAAATGTGAGATTCTGAAAACAGATCTAAAAGCTAGCATAGCATTTTTATAGTGCTTAAAATTGTTATTTGACCATGACCGATTATGTAGCTGCTAAATTTGTGTTTCATTAAATGTGATAACGCTATCAATACTTACATATCCTAAAAGCTTTCAAAGTTATACAAAGGTACTATACAAAGGCACTTTTATGAGACAGGTTCTAAAAGGGATCCTTGGGCGTAGCCAGTGAAGGCCATAGTGATTCTTGCTTCCTTATATTAGCAAAAGTTACCCACATGTTTTGTCTAGGTACTACAGCTTAAGGTCTTAAAACAATGCTAATTAACAAAAATGCAATAATAACTATAAACTTAAGACTTCTTGTCTTCCAACCAGTGGCGTATCCATTTCACTGAAACCACCGTGTTTCAAAATCTGTAATGACACAAGCATAGCCCCTACCTAAAGCCATCAGTTCTCTGGGACTTTCTCATACAATAGTGATGACTTCGTATTTATCTCTGATTCTTCAAACTTTTTAAGTTCTCATTTAGTGTCTGTTTAGTTCCCATTTCATTTCCATTTACACATTTAAACAATCACAAAGAAAAATTACCTTTACAACATTGAACTATAACCTCTTATTCATTCAAACAACTCAGACAGTCACACACAAACAAGAAGGATCCTTCACTTTTCTCACTCACTCACTCACACCACAAAATATGCCAATCATACAATAGTCAGATTCTCGTGCAATGCAAACTATAAACCATTAACCATTTGCCACAGGTTCACATCAAGCAGTGTAACTTAAACCATAATTTTAGAGGGTCTGGAATGTAGGTTGATGTCATTTGAGAAAGCCGTGGAGGTTCCCATGATGAAGCAAAATCAGTAAGTGGAGCTGAGTGCCCTGGATGCTCTGTCTCTTGGTAAAACCTGGGCAGCAGCAGAGCAGCTGCTCTCCGGTCGCGGCCTGCGGTGGTTGAAGCTGCAGGGGAAGGGGAGGCGGGGAAAAGGGAGGGGGAAGCCCCCCTCAAGCAAAGCTTTTTTATCAGTCCTTGCCATCTTATGGCCGGATCATCATCATTCCCCATCCCCCTGGTTGTTCCTTTGGGATTCAAATCGGGTCAGTGTCTGCTATAAGGGGTTTTCCTGCTGTTGTTCTAACTCTTCAAGCTCATGAATGAGTTGTTGTGCCCATTCTGGACGATTCTCAGGATTAGAGTGTGGAAGTGGCTGTGGAAAATCAGGGGTCAGTAGTTTGCACCTTCTCCGGTGCTATTTGTAGACCTTTTGTCCTCAATGTGTCTCGTAAAAAACTCTTGTTGCTGTTCTGTAAATGGCTGGTTTTGGGCTAACAAAATAAATAATAGTGTCTGGGAACGCTTTTCGAATTGGTTGCAAGGCAGAGTCCACGTAGAGCTGACAGAGGGTTGGTGAATTACGCATGTCTTGTGGGAGTACCGTCCATTCGAATCGCTGAGCAGGGCCTTCCCTATTAATTGCAGGAAGGGTGAAGGCAAAACGTTGCTTGTCTGCCTCATGCAAAGATATTGTGGAAAAAACAGTCTTTGAGGTCAACAACAAGCACTGGCCACCCTTCTGGCAACATTGCTGGATCACAAAAATTAGCGTATTCCATGGACTTGTTGACAGCTGTAGATGTCCCTGGCTGTACTGCTCCTTAACCAAGGCGTATGCTTGTTCCAAACTTTCCCTTTTCAGTGGCCACTGCTCAATCCAAACTGGATGTTCAGTCTTCCAAGCAATAGCCACTCCTAAAAAAGGCGTGTTGGTAGTGAGCACCATGCCCATTTGAGCAAGAATGTCTCTTCCCACAAGGGCAGCAACACTGGGTGGTAAAGGGATAATGGAGACACAGCAGTTCACTATTTGATCGTCTATTGTCCATTGCAATGGGGGCGAATTGCGTGCAATAGTGAGTCCTTCTACCCCCATAACTGTAGCATCTGAGTCAAAGGTGGGCCAATGTTGGGGCCAGTTATAGCTGCTTATAATGGATACATCAGCACCCGTGTCAAGCAGTGCCATGAGGGTAATCGATTGTCCCTGATATGCTACTGTTACTGTATGGCGCTGTCGAGTTTTCAGACCCACAGTTAGCATAGCAGTTAGTCCCGTAGACCCAAATCCTTTATCGCCTCTCTCAATTGAATTCAGTGGTTCCAATTTTTGGGTGAGCGCTGGAAACGGAACCAATTGGGCCAACCGGGTACCTCGCTCAATAAAACATGAAGGGAAAAGGGTTTGCAACATAATTTGTATTTCTCCGGTGAAATCTGCATCAATTAGTCCAGTAAGCACCTGTAGTCCTTTCACAGACGCCAAGGAGTGGCCTATAAGCAACGCTCCAACAGCTTTACCGTTTATCACAATAGGTCCTTTAACTCCAGTGGGAAAAATGCTGTGGTCGGTTATCAATGAGGGTAATGTCTATTGCGGTTACCAAGTCCATCCCGAGGCTCCCTCTGGTTGCTGGTAGGAGAGGAAAGGGTTGTTCATCGCTACTGTCGCTGTGCCGCTGGCGGGTTCCTGATTCGCTGAAAATGCTGTCACTCTTGGGGTCGTCGCGGGACGGGCTTTTCTGCTCGGCTTCCCGTTTCCCGATCGTGAGCTTTTACACGCTGCGCTGGCATGGGTGTCGGACCGGCAGTGTTGGCACCATACTGTTCCGGAGTTGCATGCTCTTCGTATATGACCAGAGACACCACATCGAAAGCACCGTAGACGAATATTGCGGCGTGTGGTGCCACCCTTTCGGTATTGCAAAGGTGCAAGAGCAGCTAGGACTTGTTTTTGAGATGCTTCTGCTTGTTGTTTAAGTCCCTTACCTAGCTCATTTATAGCATTCACTAACATAGCTTGAGGTCCTACACTACAGGGATTTGTGATGTTCTTTCTAAAGCTTCCTCAATTGTCCATGTCCCAGGCAGTGTAACTAATATGCCTCGTGTGACGGGGTTACAGTTTTGGATGGTGCACTGTTTTAGCAAAGCACGATGCAAATATTCTGGAACTTCGGTTGCTATAATGGCACCAGCTACTCGATCAATAAAAGTGCCAAACGGTTCTTCTATTCCCTGCTTAATTCCCATATATGATGGGATGCATCCTGGCTCCTTTATTTGATCGAGTGCACGACGTGCCAGTCTCATTGACTCCCGTACTTTATCTGGTCCTAACAGTGCTTGTGCCTCTATCCTTATATATGGTCCTACTCCCATGAGTTCCTCTAATGTTACTCCATGCAGTGGGTCCCCTGCTACCCGCTGCATTGCCACAGATTGCTGACAGAGTGCTTGCCAATATGCCTCAAATAGTATTTGCTGGTGCTGTGTTAATATAAGTTTTGTGATGCTCCGAATATCACTCAGAAGCAGAAAAGCAGACTCCCAGATAAAAATCTAACATTTGGCGAGTCGGCTCTCCTTTTAAGCCTGACTCGTTAACAATTGCACGCAGTTGGGTCAATAATTTCCAATCGAGAATCTTAAGCGTAATGTTGGGGCCAGAATATTCTACCGGAAATGCATAAGCAAGTTCTCTGGCAGTTTCTGTATCTCCCTTAGCAGCGATGTTCTTTGCAATCTCCTTCCAACATTCCTCACGTTCCTGAGCTACCCTTTGACCTTCCTCAAAAAAAGGATTAGAAGTTGTCATAAATTGGGACCACAACGGATCATAATCCAATTGATATTTTATTAATTGTAGCAAGTAGAATATGAGCAAAACAGCGCTGGACAGCAGTGGAGTCTGCACTCCGCAAAAAAACCTGCTGTGTCGGTGGTTTAAACAGTTCTCTTTTTATACATTTTTTTTTTCCGTATCCTTGAGGTAGGTTGCTAGGGGGTCGTTTTTCTGCACAAATGGTTGTCTGACAATCTTATCTTGTATAAACAGTTCTGTCTCCGTTAGTTTTAGCACTTATCTTATCTTACATACAAGTGGTCATCTGGCGGTTGTCTTATCTTATACAAATAGTTGTTAATTATTTTACAAGGGGTCATCTGGTTATTTTAAACGGTTTTGTTTGCATAAGCAATTTCACATTCTTTACACTGTGTTTGGCATAATTTTAAACCGCATTTAGCTTCTTGTTACATGCTTATAAGCTGGTTTAACTATAAACTACATTTATTTATTTATTACAGTATTTGCTTGGGGTGTTGATGTAATATACTCTGGCGGGGAAGCCGGTGGCCGCCATTCAGCGGAAGGCGCCAGTCGCTCCTGTGCAATTGCAGAGTCGAGAGAAGGCGGGGGAGCAGGGGGAACGGCATGAAGAGGAGGGGCAAGGGGAGCGGCAGGGGGAGGGGCTGGGGGCACGGCCGGGGCCGCTGCCATCACCACGGGGGGCGCGGATCGGCCCCTTTTCCTGGAGGAGGGGCGGGGGGAAACGCAGCGGGGGGGGCCCGCGGGCTGGGAAGCGGCAGGGCGGCTCGGCTCGGCTCGGCTCGGCTCCTTTCCCCGGGGGAGGGGCGGGGGGGGAAGCGGCGCGGCTCGACTCGGTCCCCTTCCCCGGGGGAGGGGCAGCGGGAAACGCGGCGTGGCTCGACTCCGTCCCCCTCCCCTCCCTTCCTCCCCTCGCACCGCGGCTCCCTCCTCGCCCGAGAAAACGCGGGAGGGGAAGGAGGAGGAGAAGAAGGAGGAGGAGAGAAAGGCCGGCTGGAGGGGGAGAAGGAGGAGGGGGGGAAGGAGGAGCGGGGGAAGGAGGAGGGGGGGGAAAAGACGAACGGCAGGGAGGGGGGAAAGAGAAACGGCGGGGAGGAGGAGAGGAGCGGAGGGAAGGAGAGGAGCGGGGGGAGGGGGGGTAGCTCCGCCAGTTAGAGCGCTCGTTAAGTACCGGCGCCTCCATGGCTTCATTAATTTTCCAGCTACCTTATCAAAAATCTTATCGCCAAATGCTCGCCATTCTTCCTTCTTAATCACTGGTGAGCTCAGCTTTTTTAAAAAGCATTTGAGCAGACCATACACTGCTTGTCTATTTTCCATACCTAATCGTCAGCACCGTTGCAACTTTGCAAAAACTTGCAGGGCTCAGAGGGTGCCAGCCTCCCTCGTTGCAAAGGAGTCGTCACGTCGTGTCTGCAGGATCTGTCTCTGTAGGGTCCGATCCTTGCTCTCTTGTTAGAGTCCCATCCTTGCCCTCTTTAGGGTCCCTGTTCGTCCTCTTTAGGGTCCCTGTTCGGGCGCCATTTGTTGGCGACGGAGGGAAAATCCGGACAGCTCAATATGAGTTGAATCATCAGACTTCCCATTTATTGATTACACATATGCTTCTTATATACAGCAGTTAATTAAGTTTATGCATATTCCCAAAAATCCACACTGATTGGCTCATTAATTTTCCTGAGAACTTTCTCTTTGTTATAACAGGTGGTGTTGCTCAGTTGAGCTTCAAGGACGTCAACAATAAAATACTCCTCACTTTGCGGTTACCAGCTCCCAGCTACTCCCTTCTATTTTCCCAGCTTAGTTAAGGTTGTTTTGTCTGAAGTTCTCAAGAGAAAATAAGCATCTTGGAGACTTCACTTATGTCAAGGGCTTAATGCTGAGGCCTAAGCCATTTTAATACCCTCACTGCTTTCTGCTAAAAGCTCTGATTGTACAAATATCTCTTAGTGATCTACAACATTGATCCTGGCATCACAGGGCAACACTGGGGTGGAGGTGTTGTAATGTTTAAGTTGATTTCTTTTAAGGCAGGCAGTACAGTGTGGTTGTCCTGGTTTTTGCTAGGATAGTGTTAATTTTCTTTTTAGTAGCTATAAAGTACTGTGTTTTGTTTTCAGTGAGGTTTGTTATGAGAACAATGTTGATAACTACAAGGACACTGTGCTTGGGCAGTTTCCAAGAGCAGAGGACTGGAAGTGGGGAGTGGAGAAGAAAAGTGTAGTAGTTAGTAAAACCCAGAATTGACAGTTGGATATGCCAATAAGATAATCCATAGCATATTGCGTAGTGTTTAGTATATTAACCGGGGCTGACCGGAAAGGGGTGGATTCTCTCGGGAATCTCCTCCAGGATCATTATCTGCAAGTGCCTGTGTCTTGTGTGGCTCCCAGCTAAGTTAAACTGTCACAGTGGCTTTTGTACCCTCAGCTGTTTGCTGGGTAGGGTAGGTGGAGACAAAGCTGGACGTGCTCTAAGAATTTGAGGACAGGGGAATATATTTAGTGTCTGTAGTTATTTGTTACTATGTCTCCACATGACAGAGAGCCTGTTATTTCGTTTGCACAGCTCTATCTTTCAGCTTGTTGTCTTTAACCCTTGCCTTCTCGGCACCTAATACCTGATCAGCACCATTTTACTCTCCCCTCCCTCTACTCCTGCATCTTCCCTTACTCCTCTCACCAACAAGATTAATAGCTCAACCATTTCACTTTTCTCTTCTGGAGCTCCAGCTCCACTATTTGCTGCTCCATCCTAGCAGGTGGGAAAGGCTCCTGTGCCCTCCCTAAGAAGCCTCGTCCTCCCTGCTCCCCCATCCCTACCTCCCTGCCAGCAATCTGTTTGCCAACACTTTGCACAAGGAAGTTGCCTCTATAAAAATAAACCATGCTGAAATCTGAGAGACAGAAACCACGCCAACCTCACACTTCATTATTGGTAATGGCAATCTATTTGATTTCCATTTGCAAACAGTAGCCTGCATATGTTCCTCATGTTTTCTGTGCAAATTCATGTTCCCTGTGCCTGGTGCTTAGTCTGATTTGTGTTTTGCTTGCTCTGAGCACCTCCAATGCTGCCCGTCTCTTACAGCATAAGGCTAGGCTGAGGATTTAGGATGAAGCTGGATTTTCCAGGAGATGTCTTTATTAAAAAAAAAAAAAAAAAAAAAAAAAAAGGTGAAGCGGGGGAAGTAAGATAAATCAAGCTATATGTCAGCAGGGTGAATGCTGCATTGCTGCCCTTGAAGCCCGCATGAACTGTGGGTCCGTTTCTCCATCACACACAGGGATGGGGCTCTCATCTGGGTCCTATAAAGGTGGCAGTGGCGAAGAGCCCCCAGGAGGGCTCAAAAAGGGGGGACACACCCAGGGCCCGAAGAGGAGCTGCCAGTGTTGACTTTCACTCGATTTACTGGAGCAATTGAGTTTGTCAGTGAAATTCGAGACAGGCTCAATCAGCTGTCACACTGAGACACTCCTGTCACTACTGTCAATAGCATCGAGTTTCTAATCCTTTCTCAGATTAGCTCTGCACCAGAACATGAAATGAAAAGCTGTTTGGGGCACTGGGAGAGGAGAAATTCTAAGCAGTTACCTAGGAATAGATTTACAGACTTCAAAGCACTGTCAGGTTTATTCTGATGGCCCGTAGCAATGCGTGGGGAGCAGCAATGTGTTTGGAGTGTAATGTAGACTCTTCAGCCCCGCGTTTACTCATTGACCAGGAAGTGGGGATAGGAGAAGAAAAGAAGCATCTCTCCTGGTGAACCCAAATGGCATGCAAATGACCTCCCTCCACTGGAAGAGCTGCTCTGTAGCTTGATGGAATAAGTTGCTTTGATTATCTTTTTCCTTTCATCCTGAAGGACTCTTCTATGTTTCTCTTGGCACTGAAATGAAGCCTTTTTCTGATAGAGCTAGATCATAAAAAGGCATAGCCCCCAACAACAGGACAGGAGTGAAAAGGTGGGGGACAGGTTTGTCATGCAGAAATGATGAAGAGAGAGTGACTGGGGAGGGGGTGTGTCGTTCAGCCAGCCCATCTCAGCAGTTTTTGGCAGTGCTGAGCTTTGAGTGTGCATTTTTATTTTTTTTTTAATAACAAGGCAAGAGCTTTGTAGTGCATTAAGTTCTTCCAAGATCTTTTCCTTGAAGTTTAACTGGTTGGATCTGGGACAGCCTTTATCGAGAATGTTTCCATCATGAAGGATGCCAATATGAATGACTCTATTTATGGGAAGAATAACCCATCAGGAGACTTTTTTTTAAAAAAAAAAACTTCAAGGATTTGAGAAATATCTTTTCTCTTCCAGCTGAAACAGCTTATGGCGAGGTAAACTCACTCATTTGCACAGAAGCCAAGAGGGTAATGTTAAACCTATTAGAAAAATAATCTACCATCAAAAAATAATAATAGGGATGGAGAAGGAATCCTTTTGAGGTAAATTCACAGAGTAATTCCTGTGAATTTGCTCTTTTCTTCTCAGGATTGAGATGTTAAACATTTCACTATCAATACATGAATTATAAAGATTACTATTTTGCTTCCACTTTTGTAAAGAAAGGGAAAGGTTGCATTCTAGTACTACTGCTAGAAAGTTGTGTCCTTTAGAGAATGCTCCTGGTTTTTTATGAACACTATCTCAAAGAGTGAGTCAGTGTCCATAGAGAGTATTATCCTGCACAGCACTAATCTAGATTTTTTTCCTTGAATGCAATGTTAAGATTTCTAATTTTTCCCTGTTACCCAATTCCATTATTAGGTTACTTTTGACCTCAGAACATCAAAAAGTTTATTTCTTCCTCATTCAAGATCACCACTATCCTTCCCAAGCAGCAGCTGCAACTACTTAATATTTAAGCAACTCCCTGTCCAAAACAATTCATACCTTCCCTTCTCCTTGATTGCTCAAGAAAAACCACCCCAACTCATTTCAAAGGACTATGCAAGTGATCTTTAATATCAGAGGCAACCCTATTTGTTTCTCTTAGTGGCATGAATGTGAAAAGGCCGTGGAGAAGTATGGGAAGGACAACAGAAAGGAAAATTTCTCACATTCTCCTTATAGGGTGTAATAAACAGCCAAGCCTTATAATAAGAAATGGCTCTCTTATTTGCAGTGACAAAGTCAATAAAGCAAAAGTACAGCTCTGGGTACTTGACCCAAGTCAGAGGCACACCAGGAAAGATACGTTATACCTTTATATACACTTAGGATTGCATCAGTTACATACACATTCTTTTTAAGGTTGGGTTATTATAATTAGTTTTAAAAAGGGGCAGGGTTATCCTAATTACTTTGGGGGAACTTATTAAGATAAAATCCTATATTTTCATGCACATGCACTACTGCCTGGTGGTCGTGGGAAAGGTCCTTGGGAGGAAGGCCCACAGTCTTCTTCAGAGTGACCTCTTCACCCCTGGTGAGTTATCCAAACTCCAGACTGCCAGTTTGGTTCTCTCCAGATGGTGGGTGCAGTGGTGTTCATATCTCCACAGTTCCTCAACTTCCTCCCTTTGTTCCCCCAGGATTGGTCATTTCAGGCTTCTTCATCAAATTCCCCATATGTTAGCAAAAAAAAGAATTATTATGGTGAGAGCCAGCAACACTCTCCCCCATCGTTCACAATCCTCCCTTTTCTTATTTATACTACATTTGGCTTGAGCCATAATTCTCTAGGTGACTGATCCATTTGTTCGTCTTATAAATTAACTCTGCTTCATCCAGAGGGTGTGGTTTGTTTCTCACCCTTCTTATTATCATTATTCGTTTAGTCGAGCTTGAGGTGGTTGATTCCTGATCCGCTGGCATGGAGACTACCTGCATACCCTGGATTACAGTGGTTATAAGTCAGATAAAACAAAGAGAAACAGCAACCCAGAAACCAAACATAAAAGGATAAACCCTATTTTCTTCCACCATGGTCCCCTAAAAATATTCTCCTACCAATCTGCATTCCACATAGGTTCCCATTTCTGGACAGGCACATGCACAATCTTTCGGATTTCTTTGGTTATTTCTAACACTGCATCTCTGCTGTTGTCTATTTTTAAGCAACAGTCTGAGGTATTCTATTTTCCACAAACTCCACCTTCTTCAGCTAACAGGTAATTCAAGGCTAACCTATTGTGGTAAATTGCAGCCCTCATTTGAGTTTGGTGTTTCGATATTAATTCTAAGGCTTGGGTGGAACTCCTAAATTGTCTCCTTCGGATCCCAGTAGTAGAAATAAATCTGGTTGTATAATACTTAGTATACAACTACCTTACCATTTTGTGAGTAATTCAAAATAAGCTCTTTTTCCACATATTTAAAACAATTCCTCTGGAACCCTTGAAGAACCCTTTTGCGTTTCAGTTATATAGTTCTAATACTTAGCTATTTCTTATTATTTTTTTTAATTCGGTTTTTACCGAATCTTGGGCTTCACCCCTATCTGATATGTCCCAATGGCCAGTTTTAGTAAAACAAATGTATGTTTCTCCTCTTGGGCACCCAACTCCCAGGTGTTGGCCTCCTTTTCCCAAGTTTTCAGCTACCCAATATTGCTGCCCATTATAAATACAGGTTTGTAGGCTTTGGGTTTCATAACAATGCCAATTTACGTGGGAGTGAACAGAAAGAGTGAAAAGTTTTTGTCTCCCATAGTATATATGCTGATAACACTTCGAGTATTCATTTGCTTGGAATGATGTTGGTGCTTTAAGAGCCAAAGCAGCAGGCGGCCTCAGCCTTGAGCAATTAATTCCTGACCTTGAGTGAAAAAATAAAACAAAGTGAAAAAAAAACAAGAAAGAATGTGTATGAGATAAGATAAGGATGGTTTGTGTGCTATAATTAGCAACCAGTCAGAAGTAAAAGAATGGCTCGTGAACAGGTGGAATTATCCAATCATGTCAATTGTTTAGGCGCGTGTGTGATAAGGGTTAAAAAATCAAAAGTGAAAGAGTGTTGCATACTTGGGACGTGCTGGAGAAAAAAAGGATATATAAGCAGTGCAAAGCTTCAATAAAGTGCTGATGCCTGATGCCTGAAGACATCTCAGTGTTGGTCATTTCTTCATCCGCTGCAGATTAATATTAGACCATTGAATAGGAGAAGCCATAGAGGTCTAACATAACTTATACCCCCACTTCCCATGCCTATGAGGGTGCCACCCATAGCAGGGTAATATCTCTTCTCGATGGTGAGCATAGAGGTCAACCCAGTCTTATCCTCTATGCTTTTATTTCCTTTTCCAAGCAAATCACTTTTTATACCCGGAGACTACTGTTTCACACTCTTTTTCAGAAACCTCCCACAAAATCGACATCAGTGATTCCCACTCACAAGTTAGGGTTACAATATCAGTAGCCTGGATTGAAGCCTGGGCTAGGATAAGATTTAGTTGCCTGTAATTTGGGCAGTATGGACACCTCCTGGAAGAATGACAATACCAGTTCTGTTTGCAATTCAAACACTTAGATTTAGCCCAGTTACCTTGTCGTGCATGGGGATGTATCAGACAGGGTATACTATGGGCACCGAAGGGGTTGCAATTCCCTTTTCAGGCCTAGATAAAGTGGGTTATTTTCTTTATACAGATTACAAGCCAATGCAAATAAAAACCTTTGAGTTTGGTACAGCCCCAACCCTCCAGTCTGTAGCAGCAGTACTCCTCCCCAAGGGGGTATCACATTTTTTTTAGAGTCTGTCTGGGCTGCACCTGGAATCACCGATATAATTTTAGTTTTACCTCCCAAGTCTCTATAATTCCTTGAGTTCTGTTTGGCTCCTTATACATTACCACATTGGTCCATGCTTAAAAGTGAGTTTGAGGTCTTCAGGAGTTGAGGTTAGAGTTCAATCTTTGGCTTTCTCTACTGGCCCCTTAATTCTGCTGGCATGCGTCCATCCTCTTTCTCTGGTCCGCACTGCAGCTTCCATAGTCAACAACACCTGAAAGGGACCTTCCAAAATTCACTCCCCAATTTCTTTCCCCTTTGGGTAGGGCTTGGTTCATTAAATCCTCTCCAGCACAACTTGACCTCGGTTGAGCAGGAGCTGGCAGCCACAACGGATACCATGAGCAGCAAGGAGTAATGGGTCCGGGAGCTGCAGTCAAAGATCCAGGGCAAGGAGAAGGGCTGGAGATCCGGGGAGCAGTTGCATTTGCTGGGCAAGCGGTAGGGACTGCAGGAAGCGCAGCAGCAGCAGCTTGAGAGCTGCCTCTGCGCCCAGGACAAGCTGCAGGTGCAGTGGGGCCTGCTGGCCGGGAAGCTGGCAGAGTTGGGTGCCAGGGAGTCCCTGCCTGCCCTGCCACTGCAGGAGGACCAGCAGTCGGTCTCTTCCATGGAACAGGAGCATTACTTTTAAACAATTATATACCAGTTCCTCTTGGGGCTCCCCATATAAAAATTGGGCTGGATTTTGATTTTTTTCTGTGACCATAGTTAAGTCATCATTATCTATTAATATAGCCTCATATTTTAACATTCAGGAATTGGTTAACCATTCCTTAGCTTTTTGGTTTAGGATATTTCGTACTGCATGGGGAGTATGGACTATTAGTTTCCCTCTAAAAGTGAGTTTTAGGCTTTCCTCTACTAATAAAGAGGTCATGGCCACAGCTTGGATAGCCTACAGTACTGTAATAGCTCTAACATTTTTCATATTTCTCGTTTAGTGGCCAGGGGTGGGAGAAAAATAATGCTAATAATCCTTTCAGGGTTTAATCTATGGCTTCCCTGACTTATCATATAATAACTGAATTGTTGCTTCCCTTACTGATTCTTAATAAATTACTCCCTGCTCCCGGCACTAATATCTCCTATCCCTATTTTATCATCTCTCTCTAATATAACTTGTTTGATTATAGGGGCTTTAAAACTTTTTTCTTTTGCCCCCATTACATTCATTACTTCCTCGCTTATGTTATACCCCTTTGGTATGTTACAGATGTGAGTTCATTTTGCTCTCGTTATCAACTAAAAATTCTAATAGTTCTCCCTGAGGGCCTACTTATAACTTTATCAAGGGCTCGAAATGATATTTGTCCCCCATGAGATAGAGCCCATGACACCCCTAATCTTCCCAGGGGAGGGTGGGACAATCGGGGAAAAGTGGTATGGAGGGGGTAGACAGACACACAGACACAGAGACACACCCCCACAGACACAGGCACAGACACAGACACATTCCTTAGAATTTACATAGAGGCTTAAAGCTTGGCATATCCAGCCTTCAAAAGACCTATACCTTGGCTAATACAAATGGTCGGGTATTATTTAGCTTTTTTGTCTATTCTATCATATAATAGTGGATTATTTTAATCTTATCTTTACTTTTGGTATTGAGATCATAGTCTCAATTGGCCGATTTCAACACACCCCAGGGGACTGTCCTGGGGTATATCCACCGGTGGCTTTTCGTTCCCCTTCTTCCTGGGCTTCCTGGGGCCCTTTTTGCTTGCCCCTTGTCCCATTTTTCCTGGGGCTATCTTGTCTTCCCCTCACCTAGCAATCAAGCCCCCTTCTTTCCCTGGGGCTGTCTTTCAAGCCCCCTCCTTTTCTCTGGGTTCAAGTCCCCCCTTCTTTCCCTGGGGCTGTCTTTCACTCATTAGCGCTTCATCTCTTCACCGGCAAATTCCCTCAAGGGAGATTGGAACTGCGGTTAGAAAGACTCCACACTTGCTTCCCAGATCCGGACTGTCCGGTCCGAGTCTCACACACACAGCAATCAAGCCCCAAACCCTGCCTAAGCAAGCAATACTTACAGTCTCCTTTTCTTGCTTGGATCTTCGTGCATGAGAATTATGGGCGACCGCAGTTTTTTTGGTTTTGTTTTTTTTTTTGTCCCGGGGAGCTGGAGGTCCTTATCCCTTTTGCTTTATGAGTCCCCTTCCTGCGGGATTTTCAGCCTGGAATCCCAGCGACCCCGGGAGATCCTTCGAGCAGACCACCGAAATCGGCAGGGAACGCCTTCTGCTCAGGTTCTCAGGACCCACTGGGACCAAGTGAAAAGATCCCAGATGAGCCCCCAAATTGTAATAAACAACCAAGCCTTGTAATCAAGGTAGGTTTAGTTTTATTTGCGAGGACAAAGTCAATAAAGCAAAAGCAACAGCGCTGGGTGCTTGACCCAAGTCAGAGGCACACCGGGAAAGATACGTTATTCCTTTATATACACTTAGGATTGTATTAGTCACATACATATTCATTTTAAGGTTGGGTTATTATAATTAGTTTTAAAAAGGGGCAGGGTTATGCTAATTACTTTGAGGGGACTTATTAAGATAAAATCTTATCTTTTCGTGCATGTGCACTACTGTCCGGTGGTTGTGGGAAAGGTCCTTGGCAGGAAGGCCCACAGTCTTCTTCAGAGCGACCTCTTCACCCCTGATGAAGAGGTTATCTGACCTCCAGACCGCCAGTTTGGTTCTCTCTAGATGGTGGGTGCAGTGGTGTTTATATCTCCACAGTTCCTCAACTTCCTCCCTTTGTTCCCCCAGGATTGGTCATTTCAGGCTTCTTCATCAAATTCCCCATATGTTAGCAAAAAAAAGAATTATTATAGTGAGAGCCAGCAACACTCTCCCCCAGCTTTCACATAGAGTATTCCAAAGCAAATGCTGGATACATACCTTTCTTTGACCTTTTCCTTAGATTATTGGTATAGGCAACTACTGTGCTTGTATTACACATTCCAGCGCAGGGACTGACTTGAAAGCAAGCTAGGGGGTTGTTCGTGTGTTTGTTATTCAACCTGTCAGCCAAAGGTCTTCAATGCTGGTTTTAGCCCTTTCTTTTTTTTCATAGTTTCCAAGGGAAAGTGTGGTTGTGGACTTTGTTTATGTTCACTGGATGACAGGAAACCTAAGAGCTTTTAGTGAATTCAGATATACTCTGGATGCAAGGTATGAATCTCCAGCCATTTCTGTTTAAAAGCTTTAATTAAATCTGAGAAAAGACAAAGAAAATAAACATCTTGCTACTTTCTAGCTGCAACTGCAGAGGGATGAAATATTTTCAGCCTGTGGGCCCTGCCAGGACAGTATAGATGCCTACAAAGGAAGAAATTGAAGGAAAGATAAAAAAGTCTGAAGTTGCAAAAAAAAATTTAAAAAAAAAAAAATCTTAAAGCTACTCCTCAAGTTGGATTTGGTCTTTATTTTACCGAGACCCTGTTGACCCAGCTGGCCTTGATAGGACCCTGATGAAGCTGAGCGTGCCCACCATCCACAGGATGGGCTTCATGGGAGGGGTGACTGCTCTAACAAAGGCTTGAAGGCAGTTCTAACGACTGCAGCTAATTGCATCCCAGCAGAAAGGGACGCGTGGACAGGGGGGATGTGCTCACCCCTTCCATGATTGACCTCCTTCGCTTGGGAAGCCAGATGGGTGATTGCTGCCACAGGCAGATGCTACCGGCAGTATGGAGATGGGCACGTGACTGCTCTGTGTCACCGCAGGAGAGGTTTAGTGTCACCAAGCTGAGAGCTGGCCCACACATCTGGCTCTGCCTTGTGACATGGAGCAAGATGGTTTATCTGCTGGTCTGACGTTTCCCCTTCCTCTGCCCATCGGTGAGCTCCTTGGGGCAGGTGCTTCCCTCCAATCGATGTTTGTGCAGTGCCTAATTGCAGATGCAAGAGCAATATAAATAATAAGGTTAAAAGTTTATCTTCTTGAGGGGAGGTGAAAAGGGAATGGAAACGGAGCTGCTACTCAGCTTCCCGGCTTTCACTGGAATCAAAAAGAGAGTGCAAAGGGTGCTGCAGGATATGTCAGAGTATTTAGTCTTGAATAATTTGCTGTCCTATTTCTATTCCCCTGCAGATATATTTAAAATAAAGTGTTTAGATGGAGCTGATGACCTCGCTTATAGTTGAGGTTGCCTGTCACTTCCCATGATAAGTCCCAAATTTGGTTGTTTGGGCTGTGGCAACTCATAGTGTTTGAGCTGAAACTTCCTTGGCTCTTTGAACTCTGGTCATCTCCAGCCTTGCTGGGTCATCCTGGAGCTTGTCTCTGAGTTCTCTTGTCTGAATAATAAGGGTAGCACAACTTCTTAATCTCAGAGACTGGTGCCAGGAGAAATCCATTTGCAATCATGATAACGGATTCCAGTTATTCCAATAATTTGGACCATATAGCTATTGAAAATAAAGTTTGCATTTATGTGTGGACATATTTGCACACATACATGATTGTGTCTATGAGATTTAAAACTAAAAGTAAATTTAGATTTTTCTCTTAAATAATGTAGTTGCTCTTGAATTGTCTACTGAGCATTAGAATTTTCTTCCCCTAGTATTATATTTACTGCTATGGAAAGGATAGCTTAAGTAAAGATTGTATCTCGTACTGGAGAGTCCTATTTACCACTAAAGCATCATTCTCAGCTGTTCCCTATTGTACAATGTACTTCTCTTCCTTTCTCAGTTCCCTCCTTCACTCCATCTCCAGCAATAGTAGCAAATTGTCCTTCTATATCCGCTGTCATTTACCCAGTAATGAATAAGGTGGTGGAGCACAGTTTCCATTTAGTCTCTGCAGACTCGGCATGCATTCTTGCTGTGACAAAGTTCCTAACTTTGCTGATTCATTTCAGTTTGCTCGAGCATCAACATTTGAATCTTTACCTCCTGCCTGCATTATCCATTTAGCATTCAGCTGGATCCAGGAGTGGAAGGATGGCTGGTTTGCATAGGCTGAGTTTTGTTTTGGGACTTGCATAGCCAACTCTTGTGATTTTGAAGAGTGTTATGATGCAAGATGTGCAGTGTTTTTTTTGGGGGTTTGTTTTTTTTTTTAACATCTGCAGCGACATCAATGAGTGATGAGGCTTAAATTATAAATTTCCTGAAACTCAGAAGGCACATAAATAGGATCTAAATTGTATTATTTTAAAGCTAAATCAGCGTTTTCAAGGACCCTGGCCCACAATCTTCAAATATTTTGACTTTAGCAATATTAGCAACTCCAATTATAGTGCTCCTGAAAGTGGTTCAATATAGGTATGATCTTTAAACCTAAAGAGAATATGATTCACTGCCAAATAACTACCACTTCCATGTGGGCAGCTGCAACACACTTCCCTTGTAAAAAGCTGGGTCCTCTTTGTAAATCTGTGATAGGTACATTGCACCATCTGTCTGCTTCCTTACAACACCCCCAAGACTAAGTATCTAAAAACTAAACTATAAATTTTTATGCTTAGTGGTTCTGATGACCCTGACTGCTCTTTCATATTACATACAAATGGGAGTTTTACACTATGTGGCTGCCTTTTCCTATAAAAAGAGGCAATTATATTTTTCATTTTGCATTCTAAAATAGCTGTAAAAAATGAACACTAGGGTCTAAGATGCTAATTACAGTAGGAGCTACCCCAGACTTTTTTTTTCATCCAGTAGCTCCAAAAGTAATTCTCTGGTTTAAAAATCCAGCTGAAATTTGAATTGAGGGAACCACAAAAGGGTCTTTCAGTTTTCCTGCTAGGTTTAAAAATGCTAGAAAATACTGAAGTCACATTTTAAAGATTTTATGTTCAGCAGAAAGGCTGACATATTATTTGATGCAGGCAATGGAGCAGTAGGCGCAATAAATTGAAAATTCACAGGGATCCCGTTACATTTGTGAGAATTAGCAGTAATGCATATTATTTCTAAAAAAATACCTGCCTGTTGAACAGCTACCAGCTCCACCAAATGTGATGGGGCAGCCTCAAGCCAGATGCTGACAAGACTTTCCTGATCTTCCTGTGACCCCCATTGCAGGAGATGAGCTGGCAAGAAGAATTAGCAGGGACAGGGAAGAAACAAATGTGTGACTGTCAGGGCTGATGTGTTTCTGTGACACCTCCTTGCAGGCTACATACTTATCTTTTATCGGGAGGATGCTGGTGTGGTGGGTTGACCCTGGCTAGAGACCGGATGCCCACCAAAGCCCACTCTATCACTCCCCCTCCTCAAATGGGCAGGGGGAGAAAATTATAACGAAAAGCTCGTGGGTGGAGATAAGGACGGAGAGAGATCACTCACCAATTACTGGCACGGGCAAAACAGACTCGACTTGGGGGAAAAAAACCAAATTTACTTTATTACAAATCAAAATCAGAGGAGAATGAGAAGTAAAACCAAATCTTAAAACACCTCCCCCATCCCTCCCTTCTTCCCGGGCTTAATCTCTTTCCCGATTTTCCACCTCCTCCCCCCAGCAGCACAGGGGGACAGGGAATGGGGTTAGGGTCAGTTCATCACACGGTGTTTCTGCCGCTGCTTCCTCCTCAGGGGGAGGTCTCCTTCCCCCGCACCAGCGTGGGGTCCCTCTCACGGGAGACAGTCCTCCACCAACTGCTCCAACGTGAGTCCTTCCCATGACTGACAGCTCTTCACGAGCTGCTCCAGTCTGGGTCCATTCCATGGGGTGCAGTCCTTCAGGAAGGGACTGCTCCAGCGCGGGTCCCCCACGGGGTCACAAGTCCTGCCAGCAAACCTGCTCCGGCGTGGGCTCCTCTCTCCACGGGCTACAGGTCCTGACAGGAACCTGCTCCAGCGCGGGCTTCCCGCGGGGTCACAGCCTCCTTCGGCATCCACCTGCTCCGGCGTGGGGTCCTCCACGGGCTACAGGTGGTCATCTGCACCACCATGGACCTCCATGGGCTGCAGGGGGACAGCCTGCTTCACCATGGTCTTCACCACTTGTTGGGGGGGGAATCTCTGCTCCGGCGCCAGAGCCCATCCTCCCCCTCCTTCTTCACTGACCTTGGTGTCTGCAGAGTTGTTTTCTCTTACATCTTCTCACTCCTCTCTCCAGCTGCAAAGTGTGCAGCTTTTTTTTCTCCCTTCCTTTTTTTTTTTCTTAATTATGTTATCACAGAGGCGTTACTGATTGGCTCGGCCTTGGCCAGCGGCGGGTCCCTTCTTGTAGCCGGCTGGCATTGGCTGTGTTGGGTCGGACATGGGGGAAGCTTCTGGCAGCTTCTCTCACAGAAGCCACCCCATGTCCCCTCCCCCACTGCTACCAAAAACCTTGCCACGCAAACCCAATACAGCTGGCATGGTAAGTGACAGCCTCTTCATAGAAAGTCAGCTGAGACTTTTCTGCACAAACATTGGAGGACTTGACTTTTTTTTCCCCTCTCCGAAGAACCCTTTGCCTATTTTTTTTCTTTTTTTCTGAAGGCTGAGAAATGCCTCAGGAATGCACTTGCTAACTCTCCTTTTGCAGGCCAGCTCTCCCGGTGATGTATTAATTAGCTGCAGCACTGCACACTAAAAAGCAACTGCAAGCTGATCTTGTTAAACATTAATGCTTAACTAGAAAAGCCAGAGCTGTTAAAGATACACCACTCAATGTCATCGGTGTCTAAATGTAAAAGAAGTCGGTGTCTGAAAGTCCAGGAACAAGATGTTCCAACATGAGCTTCCCATGGAGTCATGGACCTCTTCGGGCTCAGCTCCCGGATCCGGCATGGGGACATCCACAGGCTGCAGACTCACCCCCCCACTCTGGGGGTCCACAATTCCAGTCACAATTCCAATCACACTTACCCTCAGGCTCAACTTCTCTGCTCCAGGCTCAACTTCTCTGCTCCAGTGTGGAGTCCTCCATGGCCTACACATGGGTCTCTGCTCCACCGTTGAATCTCCATGGGCTGTAGGGGACTTCCTTTGTCTTCTCCATGCGGTTGAACTGGGTGATGATCTTTGTCCTTTTTGGCAACAAAGCTCTCTCTCTGTCTTTCTCCCTTTGTTTAGTCTGATGGTCATCTTTTATTTGGTCAACTGTTTCTCCTCCAGGCACCACACCTACTTCTTTTCAAGACAGTCCTTCCCCTCACAAATATGGATCTGCAGAGGCGTTTCTCTAGTGCTCATTGTCCCAGCCTGGCTGGGGGGGTCTGAGCTTTCTGCTCTCATAAGGTCACCCTTCCCCCACTACCAAAAAAACCAGCTTCCCCCCCCCCCCCCAACCAAACACACCTGGCTTTGCACGAGCAGTTGCTGGCAGCACTTCTACCCTTTTATATGCATGGGCAAATATGGTATTTTGTATGCACCATCTTAATAACTGTCTACATGCAAATCAAGCACAGAGTTTTGCATGAGTTTTTATGCTCTGCTTCCCAAAGAGTTACCTGGCACAGCCAGTGTATAGGATACATTTCAGGATCTACAGTAGACATAGCAGCCTTCTAACTTTCTGCCTCCACCTTCTCTCCAATATAATAATAAAGATGCAGCAGCCAGTACTTTTCCTTACCCTCCACCTGTTTGCATTATGCAATTTGATTGCAATTGATAATTCATTAGTCATTTCCCATCATGGTTAATATTTACCCTGCTTGCTACTGTGCATCAAGGGTGATGGGAGGGGCAGGAGCAGGGAGGCGAAGGATACAGTTAGGGAAGCACAAAATGTATGGGAACAGCAAGTCTTCACAAACATTCTCTTTTTTTTTTTTTTTTAAGACAGTTTCTGTGGCCTGCCACCAGCAGTTCTGTTATGACTTGTCTTGATTTTCTTAAGCAAAACCCTCCTTGATTGTCACCATGGCAGCCTCATCTCTATGGAAAAGGGTTTTTTTGGACCTCCAATCACCGCCTTTTGCTACCTGAGGAAGCGAAAGGGTTACTGCTGCTCTTTGGGGATTTTGTTGTTGTTGGGGATTTTTTTTTCAGTCTTATGATGCTTCCTCAGACCATGTTTAAAAGCCACCGTGCTTGATTTCCCCTCTAATGGCATTAAGACTGGAACTGGAGCTACCTCTGCTGCCTGGTCCTCCTCCTGTTCATGCCTTCAGGCGTTATGTTACAGCTCCCAGGGTTGCTTGATGACTCCAGCTGGCCTCCCCGGGGGGATGGAAACCAGGTTCCCTTCCCTGTGGCAGCAGCAGTGCTTACATTTAAGAAGCTGCAGTGCTGAGCCATGACTGCATTAGTTCTGCTACATTAGAACAGAAACAACTTAATTTAATTCGCTGGCCTGTATACTGACACCTGAGGGCCACTAATTCATTGTCATGTATTCTCAGTGAAACCAAACAAATGCTAATTTTCTAGGACTGGAGAAAAATACCTCCTTGCAAGGATCATAGTAGGTCCAGATGAGTCACTTTTGCCAGTGTCCACAAGGGATGGAAGATCACATCTCTTTTTGTTTGATTGGTTTTTTTTTTCTTTAAAATATATGAATTGATCTCTGTTCTTTCATTTTATGATTGGCATCATCAATAAAAAAAAAGTTGATTCACAGTGACATATGATTAGCCGTAAAACATTATTCACCACAGGCTGTATTGGGACATCATTCAAGGGCTTTGAGGCTATCAGATACTTCAACCCACTCTGTTTTCACAAGTGATAGGTTTGAGTCCTATAGTAGCATTTGCTATGCCATAACTTCCAAGAATCAAACCTTGCCTATGTTGTTTGTGCATGAAGACCCATTAGGCTAAATTAATCCCTAGGGTAAACATACAGACTTCAAAAAAATGTTATCAGGGATAAATTAGGCCTATTGATTTTTAATGAGGCTTTTACCTGAATAAAGAAAGTAGAGTTTCTCTTCTGTTCAGGTCCATTGTTCTTCTACTGCAAGCATCAACATAAGTACCTGATTTCACCTTTAATTTTTAAACTTGGAAATTTTGCATTTCTAAAAGGATTAGGAAACACACTCTTTTTTCTTCCTGCAACTTTGGGCAGTGCCATTATGCAGTGGGATACATTTCTGAGAATTTACACATCTCCAAACATCCTTTTCTGAAAAACAAGTTAATAGAATGCCAGAAAAATTACAGTTATATTTTAACTATAACCTTTAGTAGGTAAATTTGGACGCTTTTGCTGTGATTTGTGATGTTCAGGTAGTGGTCGGTTTTAACCTGACTTCTAGAGGGTGCTACTCCCCCAGCCACTGCTCCAGCCAAGGTCTAGGTCTTCAGAGATGGGACTATTTCTGTGGTTGATCAGTGGTTTTTGAAACTGAGTGTGTCCTGTGGTGCCACAGCACTGCAGTGTCATGCATGGCTGTTGGGGATACACGTGAGTGTTCGAGTGCCCTTTTTGATGTTACTTCACTGTGTGTCCTAGCATGACCAACGATACTTGTTTGTGTTCTGGACTGCAATATTAAGGAAACCTTGCCATTAAAACCTTAATCTCTCTAAATGCACCAAATCCTGGTTAATTTGCATCGTTTATAGTGTTTGATTTAATTTTTTATATTTAGAAATTAAGAAGCATCCATTCATTCCTTAAAAACCGTTAGATAGCTATTGCTTGGGAATAGACTTTGCTTAATAACTGTCTGGCTTGGCTTTAACCACTCATGTAAATGGCATTATGTCTGCAGACTCTCGAGTCATTTTCTGGTTCCAAATGTACCTTGCTAATGGAAGAAATATTTATATTTACTAAGAAATGCCAACAGAGGTTCTCTATGCCCTTCTAGCACACATGGTGGAAATCAAGGGATTTAACACAAGCGATCCTAACTTCAGGTATCACAGAATCACAGAATGTTAGGGATTGGAAGGGACCTCGAAAGATCATCTAGTCCAATCCCCCTGCTGGAGCAGGAACACCTAAATGAGATCACACAGGAAGGCATCCAGGCAGGTTTTGAATGTCTCCAGAGAAGGAGACTCCACAACCTCCCTGGGCAGCCTGTTCCAGTGCTCTGTCACCCTCACAGTAAAGAAGTTTCTTCTAAAGTTTAAGTGGAACCTCCTGTGTTCCAGCTTACACCCATTGCCCCTTGTCCTACCATTGGACATCACTGAGAAGAGCCTGGCTCCATCCACCTGACACTCACCCTTCATATATTTATAAACATTAGTGTGGTGGGTTGACCCTGGCTAGAGGCCGGATGCCCACCAAAGCCCACTCTATCACTCCCCCTCCTCAAATGGGCAGGGGGAGAAAATTATAACGAAAAGCTCGTGGGTGGAGATAAGGACGGAGAGAGATCACTCACCAATTACTGGCACGGGCAAAACAGACTCGACTTGGGGGAAAAAACCAAATTTACTTTATTATCAATCAAAATTAGAGGAGAATGAGAAGTAAAACTGTGGGCAACTTTGTTGAAAATTGTCTATAAAATAAGGGTTATGAGAAAATCTAGCTATGTTAGAATATAAGGGAAAATAGGATCCTCTGCATGTCTGTATTCTTCAAGGCTGTAATACTGGCTAGGCCCCTTTCGGCTGTGTGCTAGTGAAGATAACAAAGAAATGTCAAGGACTTGTGAAAGTAATAAACATCAAGGAAGATGGATCCCAGCTGGGAAGGATCAGGAAGTTACACCGAGGAAGTGAACCCGAACCGAGATAAAAGTGAACCACTTGGACTGAGAGGTCATATGTGATTGATGTTATTAGCCAATGGTAATTAGCTTCGTAGTGTCTGAATACGTGTACGGAAGTAGAAGTGTATATAACATGCAGCTTTCTAATAATAAAAGAGAGACTTGCCGACATTACAGAATGGGCATTTCTCCCGTCGCCGCCGACAAAAAACCAAATCTTAAAACACTTCCCCCATCCCTCCCTTCTTCCCGGGCTTAATCTCTTTCCCGATTTTCCACCTCCTCCCCCCCAGAGGCACAGGGGGACAGGGAATGGGGTTGGGGTCAGTTCATCACACGGTGTTTCTACCGCTGCTTCCTCCTCAGGGGGAGGACTCCTTCCCCCGCACCAGCGTGGGGTCCCTCTCACGGGAGACAGTTCTCCACCAACTTCTCCAACGTGAGTCTTTCCCATGACTGACAGCTCTTCACGAGCTGCTCCAGTCTGGGTCCATTCCATGGGGTGCAGTCCTTCAGGAAGGGACTGCTCCAGCGCGGGTCCCCCATGGGGTCACAAGTCCTGCCAGCAAACCTGCTCCGGCGTGGGCTCCTCTCTCCACGGGCTACAGGTCCTGACAGGAACCTGGTCCAGCGTGGGCTTCCCGCGGGGTCACAGCCTCCTTCGGCATCCACCTGCTCCGGCGTGGGGTCCTCCAGGAGCTACAGGTGGTCATCTGCTCCACCGTGGACCTCCAGGGGCTGCAGGGGGACAGCCTGCTTCACCCTGGTCTGCACCACAGGCTGCGGGGAATCTCTGCTCCTGCGCCTAGAGCACCTCCTCCCCCTCCTTCTTCACTGACCTTCTCACTCCTCTCTCCAGCTGCAAAGTGTGCAGCTTTTTTTTCTTCCCTCTCTTCCTTTTTTTTTTTTTTTTAATTATGTTATCACAGAGGCGTTACTGATTGGCTCGGCCTTGGCCAGCGGCGGGTCCGTTCTTGTAGCCGGCTGGCATTGGCTGTGTCGGGTCGGACATGGGGGAAGCTTCTGGCAGCTTCTCTCACAAAAGCCACCCCATGTCCCCTCCCGCACTGCTACCAAAACCTTGCCACGCAAACCCAATACAATTAATAAGGTCACCCCTCAGTCTCCTCTTCTCCAAGCTAAAGAGACCCAGCTCCCTCAGCCTTTCCTCATAAGGGCGATGCTCCACTCCTTTAATCATCTTGGTGGCTCTGTGCTGGACTCTCTCAAGCAGTTCCCTGTCCTTCTTGAACTGTGGGGCCCAGAAGTGGACACAATATTCCAGGGTAGAGTAGAGGGGGAGGAGACCCTCTCTTGACCTCCTAACCACACCCCTTCTAATGCACCCCAGGATGCCATTCGCCTTCCTGGCCACAAGGGCACAGTGCTGGCTCATGGTCATCCTGCTGTCCACCAGGACTCCCAAATCCCTTTCCCCTACACTGCTCTCTAGGAGATCATTTCCCAACCTATACTGGAACCTGGGGTTGTTCCTGCCCAGGTGCAACACCCTACACTTGCCCTTATTATATTTCATTAAGTTTTTCCCTGCCCAGCTCTCCAGCCTGTCCTGGTCTCTCTGGATGGCAGCACAGACTTCTGGCGTGTCAGCCACTCCTCCCAGCTTTGTGTCATCAGCAAACAGTGCCCTCTGTTCCCTCATCCAGGTCATTGATGAATATATTGAATAATACTGGTCCTAGTACTGACCCTTGAGGGACTCCACTAGACACAGGTCTCCAACTAGACTCTGCCCCATTGACCACCACTCTCTGGCTTCTTCCCACCAGCCAGTTAACAGTCCATCTCACTACCTGATCATCCAATCCACACTGCCTCAATTTGGCAGCGAGGATGCTGTGGGAGTCCGTGTCAAATGCTTTACTGAAATCAAGATAGACCACATCCACTGCTTTGCCATCATCATTGTAATCAACAGAAACAAATAATATTTCCATGTGATCTATGGGCCTGCTTTTGGCTAATGAGATGGTCAATGTTAGGTTCCATATTTGTCACTGCTAGTAGTACCAAGTGAGGCAGGTGTTCATCAGTTAGTCTGGATCTGATTGGAGATTTCAGATGTTTCATTCGGGAAAAAGTCTGCTCACAGACATAGGTGCTGCCAAAGACGGTTGCAATTTTGAATGCATGGTTCCTGAGATTATGGTATGTCTCTGAGGGGAGAGATGCATAGAAATTAGTAAGGCTGCTTGATTTGAATGCATCTTTCAGCGAGTCACAAGTCTGTAGTTCGGCCAATTCCATTTGGTAAATCAGATCAACAGTTTCAATGTCAACAGAAAATGGGTTCTGGAAAAGCTGCATGTCCTGTTCATGGAGACGAAGCTCTTGAAATCTAATTTGAAACTCCTTTTGCAACATTTCTAGTACATCCATACATGTTTTGTTTGGGAATGCAACTGCTGGTTTTTCTGCAGACAGGTTTTGAGTTGTGGGGAGATGGCAGAAGTTTTCCTCCTTTACTTGGTTAATGAGCAGGTCTAATTTGACTTGAAATGCTTTCACATGTGAATACATATCGCAGATGAGCTCCCCCTTTCCTTGAAGTTGGACATTGAAATTGTTGAGTAGCTCTGTTGCATCTGTCAGAAACGCAAGGTGCCATTTCCATTCTGCATCTTTGAGCTCTGGTACTTCTTTGTTTTTAGAAATCATAAAATCATAAACCTGTGCTTGTTGGTGGATGATGCAGTGTATGGCTATTGGATGTGAATGGTTGCGTTTGTCCATCTCTTTGTTAATGCGTGCAACCACTCCTTTCATGGACCCCACCATGCTAGGAGCACCATCAGTTGTCACACTGAATAGTTTACCCCAGTCCAGCTCCAAATCATTCATAGTTTGGCAAACTTTCTCATAAATATCCTCTCCTGTAGTTGTTCCTTTGATGCTTTTCAGTGCAGCAAGCTCCTCTGTGACTTTGAAAGAATCATTTGTCCCACTAATGAAAATTAGAAGTTGTGCAGAATCACAAACATCATTGCTTTCGTCGTGTGCTAATGAGAAATAGCAAAGTTTTTTTGAGGAGTTTTGCAACTGCAGATTCAAATTTTCCCCCATTTCTTCAATCCTTCGTGTAATTGTAGGTCCTGAAAGACTCACTGTACTAAATAAATCCGCCTTCTCTGGACACATCTCTTTGGCAACAGAAAGAAGGCATTCTTTAACAAATTCTCCCTCTATGAATGCTCTGCCAGTGCACGCTATGAGCTTGGCAACTTGATAGCTTGCTCAAAGTGATGATACATTGAGCTGCTTTTGCTTCATAAAAGTATTCTGCTGAGTTGTCAGTCCATGTTTCAGTCTTAATATTTTATCTTTTCTCACTTGTCCAACCAAAGAATCATATTTATCTTTATGTTGAGTTTCGTAGTGTCGACGCAAATTGTATTCCTTGAACACAGACACTGAATTCTGGCATATCAGACAAACAGCTCTTTCTTTGTATCAGAAGTCCACTTTTCTTGGAATATCCTGCCCTCGGAGTCAATTTTTCTTTTTTTTGACATGATGGTGCTCGCACTTCCCACTGGTGCTGGCTTGCTTGTCCTGCCTGGGAGCTGGAGGGAGGGAGGGAGGCAGGGAGAGACGTTGGAGTTGCCCACCTCACTGATGCCGCCACCCCCCTCCTCAGCCTGCCCGCACAGTCCAGAAAGAGTGGACAGAAGGGACTGAAGGAACTTTGCCATGCCAGGGCTCTGACGATTCACCTGAGTTGTCTGGACCTCACAGTCCAGAGGCTGCCGACTGAGCTTGCCTGGCAGAGGAGATGCCCGAGCCTCTCGCCCGCCGCAGGGGGGCAGGTCGAGGACGAGGCGCTGGTTCCCAGTCCCGGCGAGTGCTTGGGGGCTGCGGAGGCCGGCGCGTGGATTAAGTGGCAGGAAGTCATCTGCAGCTGCTTGGTTTCCCCCCACAACCCCTGACGGGGGGGGCCGGGAGTTCTGTAAATACCAGCGGGCCAGATTGAGGACCCTGGGGGGCCGTATCTGGCCCACAGGCCGTAGTTTGAGGACCTCTGCTCTAGTGTTAGTTTTATCTGCCATGTATTTGAAGAAGCTCTTTCTGTTGACCTTGACCCCTCTGGCAAGGTTAATTTAATTCTAAGGAGGTCGTAGCTTTCCTAGTTGCCTCCCTACATCCTCTGACAACAGCCTTATATTTTTCCCAAGTGGACAACCCCTCCTTCCATAATCTGTAAATTCTCCTCTTCCACTTGAGTTTGCCCAGCAGTTCCCTGTTTAATCAAGCAGGTCTCCTGGCTCCCTTCCTTGACTTTCTATGTGTGGGGATGATCTGACCTTGAGCTTGGAAGAAGCAGTCCCTGAATGTTAACCAGCTATCTTGGACCCCTTTGACTTTAAGTACCCTTTCCCATGGGATTTCCCCTGGCAATTGCTTGAAAAGGCCAAAGTTGGCCCTCCTGAAGTCCAGGGTTGCAATTCTGCTTGGAATGCTGTTCCTGCCACATGAGATCCTGAACTTCATCTCATGGTCGCTGCAGCCCAGACAGTCCTCAACTTTTACCACTTCAACCAGACCCTCCTTGTTAGTGAGGATGAGATCCAGCAGCACTCCTCTCCTAGTTGGCTCATCCACCATTTGCATCAGGAAGTTATCATCGATGCACTGGAGGAACCTCCTGGATTGTGGCTGGCTGGCTGAGTAGTCCCTCCAGCAAACACCAGGGTAGTTAAAATCCCCAGGACAACCAGGGCCTGTGATTGCAAGGCTGCTCTCAGCTGCCTGTAGAAGGCCTCATCAACTTCCTCACCCTGATCTGGTGGCCTGTAATAGATGCCCACACCAGTATCACCCATACCAGCCTGCCCCTTAATTTTCACCCACAGACTCTCAACTGGTTCCTCATCCGCCCCTGGACAGATCTCAATACACTGCAGTTGCTCTCTCACGTAAAGAGCAACTCCACCACCTCGCCTTGCTGGCCTGTCTTTCCTGAGAAGGACATAGCCATCCATGGCCACATTCCAGTCACGTGAGCTGTCCCACCATGGCTCTGTAATTGCCACCAGATCATAATCCCCTGACCGAACACGGGTTTCTAACTCCTCCTGCTTATTCCCCACGCTGCGTGCATTGGTGTACAGGCATTTCAGAGAGCGAGCCGAGTGCACCAGTTTCAGCCTAGGGGGGTGGGAGGCCTCCCAATCTTCAGCAATTCCAGTCTTCTGCCCCACTGGCACAAGCCCAGCTACAACCCCATCCCCCTTCAAATCTAGTTTAAAGCTCTCCAGATGAGCCCTGCTATTTCCTGCCCCAGCCTCCTTTTGCCCCTGTGAGATAGGCCTTCCCCACATATCACTGTCTGGACTGGTGTCTTATAAAACCAGCCATTATCAAAGAACTCAAAGCCCTGCCTGTAGCACCAGTCCTGTAGCCAGTCATTTATGGCCTGAATTCTTCTTTTCCATCCCATGTTGGCACCTGAAAGTGGAAGGAGGGAAGAGAAAATTACTTGTGCCCCAGACCCTTTCACCAACAGTGAAAAGGCCCAAGGCCTTTAAATCTTTCTTCATTGCCCTCAGACTACGGGATGCAGCTTCCTCCCCACCTGTCTGGAAGATCAGCAGGGGGTAGCAGTCCGTCGGGCGCACCAGGTTGGGGAGTGCTCTGGTGAAATCCCTGATCCGGGCTCAAGGAAGACTACAAACTTCCCTATGATGAGGGTCAACCCTGCATATTGGGCCCTCTGTTCCTCTCAGAAGGGAATCGCCTACTACAATGACCCCTCTTTCTTTCCTGTCAGAGGCCATCTTCAGGGGCTGAGTCACCCGCCTCTTCCTCTGTGGCCTTGTAGGCTGGCCTTGCACCACGTCCTCACCAACCTCTCCTTCAAGAGGCAGGGCCTCAAACCTATTAGAGAGGGGCACCTGAGGAGGCAAAGCAGGTAGGGAGGGAGGTTGCCCATGACGTTGAACTGGGACTTTCTTCTAACCCTCCTCATTTTTTTGGTCCCTTGCCTCTGCCCGACAGCAACAGGGCAGGGACTGCCTCAGGTCCCCCCCCTCTGCCCAACAGAATGGGGGTTCCATCACCTTTTGGGGGGTATCCTCCTGCACGTTCCAAGCACGCAGCATTCTTTCACTTTTGATTTGTTACTGCTTATCACACACATTGCAAGCAAGCACCTAAACAATTGACATGAATGGATAATTCCACTTGTTCACGAGCCATTCTTTTACTTCTGACTGGTTACTCATTACAGCACACAAACCATCCTTATCTTGTCTCATACACATTCTTGCTTCTGTTATTCCCCTTTGTTGTTTATTTCATCTTCAGTCAAGGTCAGGAATTAATTGCTCAAGGCTGAAGCCGCTTGCAGCTTCAGCTCTTAAAGCACCAACAATCCTGCTTTTTTCTTTCTCTTTCAAAACCTAACCCTTTGGGAAAATTACCTAATAGAGGCTTCTTAACATGCATCAACACCCTTCACCACAACAACTGTATATAAACCTCATAGTTACATCCTCCACTATGCCCACCAACACACACACACACACACACACACACACACACACACACTCTCTTTTTCTTTTCCTGTCCCATATCCATTCACACCGTCTCCTCCAGCCCCAAGTTGTGTGCCCTTTTGGAAAGAAAAATGGAGGGAGGATTTGGCTACAGACCCTATGCTGGAAGAAGAGGAACAAGAAAGTGGCTTGAGGAGGGACCCGTGGGCACTGCTGGGGTCACCAGGATGCTCTTGTGGTTTAGTGCTGTCTGTTCTCCATTGCCTCATCCTCTCTTTGTCTTCCCTTGCCACTAATCTCCTCCTCAGATGACCCCACTATTAATCTAGGCTGAATGGGGACCAAGATATCAGGGAATAATATAATATCTGCAGCTGTCACCATGTTCATTCTACTTATATACTGCATCTCAAGTCCTACCTTGTGCCTGCTTTAGGCATTCGGAGTGCACGCTCTGCAAGATGCCTTGCAAGTTTTTATAGCACCTTGCTCAAAAGGACATTTTCTTGACTTTAGGCACTCATGTCATAAGCAAAGCATTTGTAAAAATTAGGATATGATCTTATTGCTGTGTTGTGGGTTGCTCTGCTTTGCTTTGCAGATTATATGCTGAAAATCATTCCCTGTCAGTTGCGAAACTAGTGCAGCTCACAAGGGCTTTCCCAGTCTTAAGTACTGGGCATACTGCTGGAATACAGCTAAAGCTGGAATAAATTGAAGTGTGCCCGTTGTATGGAAATGTCTGTGGCCTGTGGACTGATGCAATACTAATTTTGAGATGCTTCAGATGCCCCTTAATGGTTAAAGCACCCTTAATGCTCTGCAGCTGCTGCATTTTGGAATAGCTCTTGTTGCCGAATTCCTTAATGAATAAAAGCAAGGATGCTTATCTGATGTACAGGGAGAAAACAAATATTGCAAGTGAAAGTATGAACATGAAGGGATTGTGAATCACCATCCACTTTTATTTAATGTTTGATTATGAATTTTATATAATTTTTGATTATTATAATGAACAGCTCATTCACCAAGGGGAAATCATACTTGACCAATCTGATAGCCTTCTATGATGGCATGACTGGCTGGGTGGGTGAGGGGAGAGCAGTGGATGTTGTCTACCTCAACTTCAGCAAAGCTTTTGACACTGTCTCCCATTACATCCTCATAAGTAAGCTCAGGAAGTGTGGGTTGGTTGAGTGGACAGTGAGGTGGATTGAGAACTGGCTGAATGGCAGAGCTCAGAGGGTTGTGATCAGTGCCGCAGAGCCTAGTTGGAAGCCTGTAGCTAGTGGTGTTCCCCAGGGTTCAGTACTGGGCCCAGTCTTGTTCAACATATTCGTCATTGACCTGGATGAAGGGGCAGAGTGTACCCTCAGCAAGTTTGCTAATGAAACAGAAGTAGGAGGAGTGGCAGATACACCGGAGGGCTGTGTGGGACCTGGACAGGCTGGAGAGCTGGACAGGAAGGAACCTAATGAAGTTCAATAAAGGCAAGTATAGAGTCCTGCACCTAGGGGAGAATAACCCCAGGCACCAATATAGGCTAGGGGTTGACCTGCTGGAAAGTCTGGGAGCCTGGGTGGACAGCAAGTTAAGCATGAGCCAACAATGAGCCCTTGTGTCCAAGAAGGCCAATGGCATCCTGGAGCGCATTAAGAAGAGTACAGCCAGCAGGAAGCTATCCTCCCTCTCTACTGTGAGGCCTTAGTGAGGCCGCATCTGGAGTACTGTTTCCGGTTCTGGGCTCCTCAATTCAAAAAAGACCAGGAACTACTAAAGAGAGTCCAGTGGAGGGCTACAAAGATGATTAGGGGACCGGAGCATCTCTCTTATGAGGAAAGGCTGTGTGGTAGTTTAACTTATCAATGCTTATAAATACCTAAAAGGTGAGTATTGAGAGGATAGGGCCAGACTCTTTTCAGTGGTGCTCAATGACAGCACAAGGGGCAACAGGTACACACTGGAACACAGGAAGTTCCATCTGAAGATGAGGAAAAACTTCTTTACTGTGAGGGTGCCAGAGCACTGGAACAGGCTGCCCAGAGAGGTTGTGGAGTCTCCATCTCTGGAGATATTCAAAACCCACCTGGATGCAGTCCTGTGCAACCTGCTCTAGATGTACCTGCTTTGGCAGGGGGATTGGACTAGATGATCTCCAGAGATCCCTTCCAACCTCCACCATTTTGTGATTCTGTTATTATTATTTTTTCTTTCCTGTGTGTCCAGTTACTATCTTTCTAAAGAAATCCATGCTCACATTCCTCCAATGCTCAGAATTAAATAAACGCAGCAGGACCCCCCACCACACCAAAGCTCCACAACTGGTTGCTCCCACTTTTAAATGTGTGGATAGCCTTTGTGTCCATTTGCCATCATTTCCACTTCCCATCACGTTTGACTTGCTCCAGAGAAAAGATCTGGTGCCAGGATTTCTGCTGGCTGAAACAAGGGGGAAGTTCTGGCCTGAGTAAAATCAATGGCAAAGCTCCCAGTGACAAGTAGGAGAGCAGAATGTTATTTGGAGTACTTGGAGGATGTGCACAAAGCAATCATACATAGCAATACATTTGCGGCCATTTGACAAATGCTTCAGTTAGAGATCCACAAGCTAGCAGCTACAAATAGCAGCGATTTCTGCTGTTTCCTAGTTCTGTTATTTTAACCACTACTGAAAATCTATTATTTTCCCGCCTTTCAGGATAGGTAAAAGCATGTCGCCTGGTCTCCTGTAATAAAACTTGAGCATTTTGTTATCTCAAAATAAATATTATCCTCCTAACCATGCTGTTGCATTGGTGTGCTTAATATTTTCCACACTGTCCTGGTTTTTCTAGGATAGAGTTAATTTTCTTCTCAGTAGTTAGAAGAGCCGTGTTTTGATTTCAGTTCAGACTTGCTATGAGAACATCATTGATAACAGTACTAATGTCACTCGTTGCTGCTGGAGCTCAAGGCCACCGTGTTTGGCTGGTTCACAGCTGCATTAGGACTGGGTGGGAGAAGCGCAGTGAATAGCAAACCCCAAAACTGCATTTCAATGTGCCAATGAGATATTCCAGATCATATCCCGTCATGTTTAGTATATTATCCGGGGCTGACCGGAAAAGGGAGGGGATTCGCACTGGTTTTTCGCTCGGGCTCTCGCTCTTCTGGGATTGTGGTTTCAGTTTGGGATTGTCGCTCCTCCGGGATCGTTATCTGGGAACGGGCCAGGCTTGGTCGGCGGGTGGTGAGCAGTTGCACTGGGTTATCACTCATTTGTATATTTCATTACTGCTATCATTATCACTACTATTTTACTATTAGTATTATTTTAAGTTTTCTCTCTGTGATTGCAAGGCTGCTCTCAGCTGCCTGTAGAAGGCCTCATCAACTTCTACAGGCAGCTGTAGAGCAAGAAGAGCAAAGGCAATTAGGTACCTGCCTCAGGATGTTGCCGGCTGCATGGCAAGATGCTGAGATGACAGAGGCCTTCCTTCCCTCCTTTTTTTAAAAAATGTATTAATTTCCCTCATTGTCTTCCAGATGTGGAAGTGCAAATTCTAGCTGCTGGTATATCGAATTCTTTGAGAAGCATGGTCAGAGATTTGCACCCTCTCTGGAATTGCAATATTGGAGTCTGGCACAAGTTATCCTCCCACCCCTTTCATCCTCCCTGCCAGCCCAGCCCTCAGTCAGCCCTTTGCTGTAAAGATTTGAAGGAAAAGGCTGATGAATTTACCTAGGGAAGGGCCAAAGTTTAAATGAGCAGGGCCAGCAGCATGCAAAGGTCTTGTTGTGGGTGTCCTGGTTTTTAGCCGGGACATAGGTTTCTTTTTAGTAGCTAGTATAGTGCTGTGTTTCAATTTCAGCCTGGGATTTGTTATGAGAAGTATGTTGATAACATACTAATGTTTTAATTTGTCGTTGGATGTCAAAGGAATTTGTGTTTTGCTAGTCTGCAAGTGCAAGATCTGGGGGAGTGAGGAATATTTAAATTAATAAGCTAGATTGGCATTTGAATATGCCAGTAGGATATTCCATATCATATAATGTCATGTTCAGCATATTAATGAAGGTCTCTCTCTTGTGGGGATTTGCTCTCTCTCTCTCTCTGGCTCTTGCTTGGTCTCTCGCTCTTCCGGCATTGCAGTTTCAGTTTCAGGATTGTTGCTTCTCCAGGATCATTATCAGAGAATGGGCTGGGCTTGGTTGACAGGTGGTGAGCAATTTTACTTTGTAACACTCAATTGCATATTTTATTATTATTATAATCATTATTATTTTAATATAGTTATTATTTAAAGTTTTATTTTATTTCAATTATTAAATTTTTCTTGTCTCAACCTATGAGTCTCCTTATCCTTGCCCCCATTTCTCTCCCCTGTCCCCTGTGGGGAGTGAGTGAGCAGCTATGTTTGGCTGCCAGCCATATTTTAAGTTTTCTCTCTATTATTAAACTGTTCTTATCTCAACCTTCAAGCCTCCTAATCCTTGTCCCCAGTCCTCTCCCCTATCTCCTGGGGGTGGGGGGAAAGTGAGTGAATGGCTGTGTTGGCTGCTAGCCAAGGGCTAGCCCAGTGAAACTATCACACACACATACACACAAAAACCTGTTAACATGCTAATAGATTTGTTTGCTTGTCTAGGAGAATTTTGCCCCTTACAATGACAGCTTCAAACTCACGCTGCAAAAGGGCAGGGAAAGCAGTTGCTCAATGGACAAGCACAACACACTTCTCCCGGCAATAAAGGCTTCTGACTCGAGTAGGGTGCCTTGCCACTCTGATCCACAGTGCTAGTTTAATCATGTTAATGCACTGTCTAATTTTAGTAAACACTACATATTATTAAAATTAAAAATGTACATTGCCATTCACATAGTCAGTCTGGAGACGTTTTTACGCATTAGTGTTTTCTAACCTGAATTCCCTCTGGTAAGCCCTAGAGGCTGTGTATCATCACCCCATTAGCTAAAAAGGGAGGTGGATGATCATATATAGGCACTGCCCAACTTGGAAAGTGTTTTACTTGGCATGCTATTGGGAGGCAAATGGTTTCTCTGAAGCAAAGTTGCCCCCCAATACAAGAGGGACATCAAGGCTCTGGAGCTTGTCCAAAGAAGGGTAACAAAGCTGGTGAAGGGCTTGGAGAACAAGTCTTATGAGGAACAGCTGAGGGAACTGGGGTTGTTTAGTCTGGAGAAGAGTAGGCTGAGGGGTGACCTTATCACTGTCTACAACTACCTGAAAGGAGGTTGGTAGAGAGGTGAGTGTTAGTTTCTTCTCCCAGGTAACGGGTGACAGAACGAGAGGAAATGGTTACAAGTTTCACCAGGGGAGGTTTAGATTGGATATTAGGAAAATTTTTTTCACAGAAAGTGTAGTCAAACATTGGAACAGGCTGCCCAGGGAAGTGGTGGAGTCACCATCCCTGGCGGTATTTAAGACGGGTAGATGAGGAGCTTAGGGACATGGTTTAGAGATGGGATTGGTAGTGATAGGTTAATCGTTGGACTTGATGATCTTAAAAGTCTTTTCCAACCACTATGATTCTATAAAGTTGTCCCTGCAAAATCTTCTGAAAAATGCAACCTAAAACCAGCCCTGCTGTCTTCATTATTAACAGGGCAATTGTGACTGGTGTGGTCTTGGTTGTGTGAGCTTACTTGCCTGGAGTTGTACCTACCTTGAGAAAAGAGAGATTTCCAGAGTCAACAATTGAGCAAGGAGCTACAGGTTTGATGATTCAGGCTATGATCCTTCCCCTCATGGTGCTCACCAAGGGAAGGCAAGAGCCTTCCCAAAAGTTGTCCTTGCTTGGTGCCATCTCCAGTGGTAGGCACCCAACCCTCAGAAGCAAGAGGCTGCTGCTGTAGTGGAAAGCAATCCCAGCCCCAGTTACTGTGCTGGCAGACCTGCAATTATAGATTAAGGATACCTAATTAGACACAGAAGTTTCTGAGATGGGCCCTGTCCTGGTTTTTTTAGCTGAAATAGAGCAGTTTTCTGGGTTTTGTTTTTTTTTTTTAGTAGCTAGAATTGTGCTGCGTTTTCCATCCAAGCTGGAAAGTATTTCCCTAAATCAGTATCTGCAGTTCCTCTTTGTGTGGAATTGTTGGGATCATATCCTGATATGCTGGATCCAATGACAGTGTCAATAAATAAACTTGTGATTTTGCAATCTTGTCAATGATAAGAAAGGAAATGAACACAATATATAATAATAATTATAATAATAACAACAACAACAACTGCCATATTGCTTCTCTGTGCTATCAGATGTCCAGTGTGGCTTCTCTTGTAAGAGTAGGATCACATTCAGACTATTCCATATGACTATAAGCAGTAAAAAGATTTATTCGGATATTTCAGTGCATGCCACATTTTTATACCACAGTTGTGAGTTACAGAGGAAGCTACTGGGCAGAGTGAAAACATAAGAGTACTTTACAGAACTGCTTAACAAATGGACAATCCAGAAAAGGCTGGGCAATGCAACAGATGGATTTTACTGGCAGACAGGGTTTTTTGTGTTCAGAAGTGGAAGTCATGCATGCACTTGGCTCCACAGTTATGTAATTTGGCCCATAAAATTCTATCTTTTTCATTGTATTAGGCATTTATAGTTTCCTTTAAGGAGGTTTCTTTATTCTTTTTTTTTTTTTTTTCTGGGATGCAAGGGTAGATGCTTAGACTTGTATATTTAGTGTACTCTGTTGTTGTTTTGATTGCCTCCTCATGCTTCATTTGCTATGGTTCAAGCTGGAAAATTAGAGTGGAAAGGACTTCTGTGCCTTAGGATTTATTTCTTTTAGGGAACAGAAAGAGTTCCTTGATACAAATTATATTATGTTTCATCTGTCCCAGGTCATTTGTTTGTTTGTTTTTCCCTGCTTGATTTGTTTCAGCTTCTGGGAATGGTTCCCAGTCACCATCACCTCATAGAGCTGGACTAGATAGGAGGAGCTGGAGAAAGAAGGATTTTTAGATGTACTAATGAATTCTGAATTTTAACTGAGCAATTATCCTCTATTGGTTTTGAAATGGCTTGGAAATGAGTATTTTGTAGAGGTGAATGTGAGGAAACTGGCTGTTCTTGGATTCGTGTGTTGAGGGAACTCTGCTGGTAATCATATGTAGGTGGTGATGCCTCGATTGTCTGTAGATACTGGTGATACTGGTTTATATACAAAGAGCTTCAGGAAAAAGCTCTCTAGGTGATTTTACATGATCATTTGTTATAGAAAATCAGATTCAGAGCAGATAGCTCACAAGTAGCCTGTTGGCTGCTGTATTTATATCCTGCTTGAATTTTAAGATATTGAATATATTAATACATTGATTATTTGATCAAACTTTACAAATCTGTTTCAAAAGTTTTGACCACACGTGGTGGAGGTCAAATTTAGGATTGATGGTGGAGGAGAAATTTAGGATTAAATGGCACAAGAAAAGTGCTGGGTAATGTTGTGATCTCCAGACAACAAGAAGACAAAAGTTGCTGCCTAAGCAAATAAATTAAGTAGCTGTGATGAAATAATTACATGCTGAATACAATCTTTGTGCAGAGCAGAGGGAATGAAGTTGCTGGAAGTGAATATCAAGCGCTTTGCAGGATGTGTGAGATACAGCATCTTAATGGATGAATCATAAAGGGAAAGGAAGTGCATCAGTTCATCTGCTCCAGCCCTGGACTGTATGGGGCTGTTCCCTTTGCTGTATTTCCCTAGGGAAGGGGAAGAGGGAAAGCAGTTTTGCCACGTGGTTCATGCACCTTGTTGCGTCCCTGCTACATATCATTGCATCCAGATCGCCAGCACTTTGGAAAAAGCATGGGTTCAGAGATTTTTTTTAATCCTGCACCCTTTTGCTCCCCGTCTTGACAAGTGACAACAAATCAGTCACCAAAAAGGAGTCTGGAGGGATGCCAGCAAGATGCCCTGTGGTGGGTTGACCCTGGCTAGAGGCCGGATGCCCACCAAAGCCCACTCTATCACTTGCCCTCCTCAAATGGGCAGGGGGAGAAAAATATAACGAAAAGCTCGTGGGTGGAGATAAGGACAGAGAGAGATCACTCACCAGTTAGTGGTACGGGCAAAACAGACTCGACTTGGGGGAAAAAACAAATTTACTTTATTACCAATCAAAATCAGAGGATAGTGAGAAGTAAAACCAAATCTTAAAACACCTCCCCCATCCCTCCCTTCTTCCCGGGATTAATTTCTTTCCCGATTTTCCACCTCCTCCCCGCAGCGGCACAGGGGAACAGGGAATGGGGTTGGGGTCAGTTCCTCACATGTTGTTTCTGCCGCTCCTTCCTCCGCAGGGGGAGGACTCCTTCCCCTGCACCAGCGTGGGGTCCCTCTCACGGGAGACAGTCCTCCACAAACTTCTCCAACGTGAGTCCTTCCCATGACTGACAGTTCTTCACGAACTGCTTTAGCATGGGTCCATTCCATGGGGTGCAGTCCTTCAGGAAGGAACTGCTCCAGCGTGGGTCCCCCACGGGGTCACAAGTCCTGCCAGCAAACCTGCTCCGGCGTGGGCTCCTCTCTCCACAGGCTACAGGTCCTGACAGGAACCTGCTCCAGCTTGGGCTTCCCGCGGGGTCTCAGCCTCCTTCGGGCATCCACCTGCTCCGGCGTGGGGTCCTCCACAGGCTACAGGTGGTCATCTGCTCCACCATGGACCTCCACGGGCTGCAGGGGGACAGCCTGCCTCACCATGGTCTTCACCACAGGCTGCAGGGGAATCTCTGCTCTGGCACCTGGAGCACCTCCTCCCCCTCCTTCTTCACTGACCTTGGTGTCTGTGGAGTTGTTTCTCTTACATCTTCTCACTCCTCTCTCCAGCTACAAAGTGTGCAGCTTTTTTTTTTCTTCCCTCTCTTCCTTTATTTTTTAATTATGTTATCACAGAGGCGTTACTCATTGGCTCGGCCTTGGCCAGCGGCGGGTCCGTTCTTGTAGCCGGCTGGCATTGGCTGTGTCGGGTCGGACATGGGGGAAGCTTCTGGCAGCTTCTCTCACAGAAGCCACCCCATGTTCCCCCCCCCACTGCTACCAAAACCTTGCCACGCAAACCCAATACATGCCCCCTCTCCATCACCGGGGCCTTTGGCAGCCTCCGTCTCCCATACTCCCTTCCCCATCCTTCCCCTTCCTCGATACTGGACCTATAGTCAAATAGGCGATGTGTGACTGCTCAAGGGACTGTGCTTTGTTCTGCCCAGGAACCTCTAGCCATTGATCGGGGCAGACAATAATGGATGTCTTGTGCTACAGGGAGGAGCAGCTGCATTTTTCTCCAAAGAAAAAGGGAGGCATGTCCCTCCTCTTCCCTCACCTCCACCCCGGGGACCAGGGGACTAAGGACTCTAGTGCTGTGAGAAGCACCTGAACACAAGCAAAAAGCAAAACAAATGACAAGTGTCATCAGTTTCCATCACATTTCCAAAAGCTGGAGTGGTTCGGGAGCACTTGTTGGGTCCTCATCCTTGAGCTGCGATCCTATAGCCATGTCCCTCCATCTCCAAGGAGGAAGGGCTGGTGGGATCACTCACTGGGGACCTCAACTGGCTCCCAGTAATGGAGACTGTAGATGCCTGCACCCACCTGCAGACTACCTCTGCTTGAGGATTTTATAAAAATACTTTAAAAAACCCCAAGTCTCAAGTCACAACTGGGATGAGAAGAGATGTCTGTAGGAGGGCTTTCACCCTTGATGTGGCTGACTGGACATTTTTTGAAAGTAAAAGGAGAAGTGAGACCAAGCGGGACGTGAGAAAAGGGGCTGCCACCCATGGCAGCTATGCTTTGCTTCTTCCAGGAGACTGTTTAGGATTATGTTTCATATTGGAAGTAAATCCATTAACATGGAGACACTAAGCAGTGTGGATGGTATGGTGTGTATGCATATACCTAGGTCTATGGGCCTAAAAACTAGGGTGAAAAATGCACCTGTAAAAATGAACCTGAAGCATGATCCAAACAGGGGACACAGGGAATGAAAATGAGACCACGTGTCCTGCCTTGGCCCTGACCCAGAGCCGAATGCTACATCTAAACCCTTCACTATTATCATGAGAGAGGTATTGGATAAAAAAAAAAACAAACCCAAAAAGCAAAAACCAGAAATGTGGGCTTTGTGGGTGTGAAAACTGGTAGCATCCTGCAGTGCTTGAGGAAGGGGAGAAGAAACACAGCCTTGGAGACAGGAGGCAGGTCAGAGTGTCCATGCAACCTTGCTTTGGTCAGGTTTCTGGAGGACCCACTGGTACTCCACCACCTTGTGGTCCTTGACAGAGAATACTTTACGTGTAGGTTTTTATTTCACCCTTTTGGGAGTATATGTGGTTTGGTTTCTAGAGTTGGTGTCCTCACTAATCGTTGATTATTATGTCTATTTAACCAGGCTGATTGGTACTGCAGCCACCAAGAGTTTCTTCAACACAATAAGAAAAGCATTCCCCTTGCTCTGGTTATTGCTGCCAGGTAGTGCAGGGAAAAAAAAGGGAAAAAAAGAAAATCAGGAAACAAATCACTAGTATGGGGGGAGAGGAAGGGAAAAAAAAAGGGAAATTCAGTGCAGAACATTAAGAAATGGGGAGAAAACCAATGACCAAAGAGCATCCAGGCACGTGGGCCAAGAACAAACAAGTCTGGTAATGAGGACTGATTTGAAGAGGGGGCGAGAGAGAGCCCGGGGTGCACTTTGCATCAGAATGCATCATTTGCATCCATCCCCTGACTACATCCCTGTGATGCAGGTAGTAGTGAGACCCCCCTGCAACTGCATCCACAAAGTATACTCCCAGCACCCTGCAAGGGCTGGGGTGCTCTGCAGGGACCCTAGGACAGGAGCTGGAGGGAAATGAGCATCCTATTCCCTTCTCTTCCAACCTGCTCACCCCATCTGAAGCTTTGCTCATGCATGATGCCTGCACTGAGAGCAAAGCCTCTTGGTATGAGAAAGCCCCTCCAGATGATGCCTCGGTCTCTGAGAATAATAGATGGTGCTTTTTACAACCTCTCAGAGGCCTGTTCCTAGTTAGAGGGTGAAAGGCCATACCTCAGGGCCACCAGGTTACAGGAGGTTGTAAAATTGATCCTCCCCATATATATATTTTTGACAATGCTTTCACTGAGGAGCATTTGCTCTTTTTTTTTTTTATTTATTGCTGTTGCAATCAGTCTGTTTTTTTTCTTCTTTCCCCCTCCCATCATCCCCTTTTCACTTTGACCTATCAAACTGTAAGTCTTATTTCAAGCTGATGGGGAGGCATTAAATGAGTGGTTGGGCCCCCAGTTTAAGGGAATTGATGATCTTTGGGGCTTACACTCTCATGGGTCAAATGATAATGTTGCCCTTCAGGTTAAATTCATATGTTACATAAGGAAAACCAGGAGCTTTCACGGAACACAGGGCCAGTGGGACGCAGACCAACTTTGGTCATTATATTGGGTTTGCGTGGCAAGGTTTTGGTAGCAGTGGGGGGGGGACATGGGGTGACTTCTGTGAGAGAAGCTGCCAGAAGCTTCCCCCATGTCCGACCCGACACAGCCAATGCCAGCCGGCTACAAGAACGGACCCGCCGCTGGCCAAGGCCAAGCCAATCAGTAACGCCTCTGTGATAACATAATTAAGAAAAAAAAGGAAGAGAGGGAAGAAAAAAAAAAGCTGCACACTTTGCAGCTGGAGAGAGGAGTGAGAAGATGTAAGAGAAACAACTCTGCAGACACCAAGGTCAGGGAAGAAGGAGGGGGAGGAGGTGCTCCAGGCGCCGGAGCAGAGATTCCCTTGCAGCCTGTGGTGAAGACCATGGTGAAGCAGGCTGTCCCCCTGCAGTCCATGGAGGTCCATGGTGGAGCAGATGACCACCTGTAGCCCGTGGAGGACCCCATGCCGGAGCAGGTGGATGCCCGAAGGAGGCTGTGACCCCGCGGGAAGCCCGCGCTGGAGCAGGTTCCTGTCAGGACCTGTAGCCCGTGGAGAGAGGAGCCCACGCCGGAGCAGGTTTGCTGGCAGGGCTTGTGACCCCATGGGGGACCCACGCTGGAGCAGTTCCTTCCTGAAGGACTGCACCCCATGGAATGGACCCATGCTAAAGCAGTTCGTGAAGAACTGTCAGTCATGGGAAGGACTCACGTTGGAGAAGTTTGTGGAGGACTGTCTCCCATGAGAGGGACCCCACGCTGGTGCGGGGGAAGGAATCCTCCCCCTGCGGAGGAAGGAGCGGCAGAAACAACGTGTGATGAACTGACCCCAACCCCATTCCCTGTTCCCCTGTGCCACTGCGGGGAGGAGGTGGAAAATCGGGAAAGAAATTAATCCCGGGAAGAAGGGAGGGATGGGGGAGGTGTTTTAAGATTTGCTTTTACTTCTCCTTCTCCTCTCATTTTGATTGGTAATAAAGTAAATTTGTTTTTTTCCCCCAAGTCGAGTCTGTTTTGGCTGTGCCAGTAATTGGTGAGTGATCTCTCTCCGTCCTCATCTCCACCCACGAGCTTTTTGTTATAATTTTCTCCCCCTGCCCATTTGAGGAGGGAGAGTGATAGAGTGGGCTTTGGTGGGCATCCGGCTTCTAGCCACTGGTGCTAAAGAATTCTGGGTGGACAATGAGTCAATCCACCAAGTATATTGTTGTGTGTGTGTAAGGGAGTACAGATCTAGACTGCATTTGCCTAAGGCTTCCTAATTCATTATAGCTCTATACATGCCCATCTGGGAATAAAAGTGTCCCCTAGCTTTGAAAAATTTGTCACCCCTTCAGAGTATTGACCCAATGTACCTCCTCTGTCCAGGGAGGTGGAAGAATATTGGTCCTTGAGTAGAAGTGATTGTTTTCAAACCAGAAGGGTACTATAATAATAAATGAGGGTGTACATTCATTTTACCTCCATGTTTTTATATGGTCTGGTTTTGTCTCACAAAGCCAGTATCCAACTCTATCTAAATAAATATGTATTACATTATGGCCTACTCCCAGAAAGGATCAAATCATATACACATCCCTGCTGGATCTTTTTCTGATGATGGTTGATTCAATGACTGAGCCCCAACCCCATGTTTACTAGCTACTACTGATATTTAGGTTAGATATAGGTATTCAGAGTAAAGAACAAACTGGCTTCTTTAACAAGCCCGGAGGTTGATCTGCCTACTCAGAGATTGGGGTTGACAGTGCCCTTTGTTGAGCTCTGATGACAACAGTGCTGGGAAAGCTGCTGTTGTGTTTGGCAATTGTTGGTTTCTGATTTGCTCTGCAGTGCTGTACACTGAAATTAAAAAGTCTGGTCGACTCACATACTATTTAGACTGGTTACACAAATGCATATTATGCAACCCAGACATGTGATCCTATTTCTCCCTCTTCTGAAGCACTTAATATTTTGCTTTTAATCACATTGGACAGATGGCTGGACAGCTTCCAGGTGCCGTTTCTCAGATGGCGAGCCTTGTTGCTTGACCCATCAGCACAGGTCAGCCTGTCACCACCTCATTGTTTTGCAAGAACGCCTTGTGTCTTTTTTGCTTCCCTACCCATGAAGCCGAGCAGTGCTAACTCATGCCAAGAGACCAGCTGTGGAAGCTGGTGAAGTTCTTCCTGAAGCACAACGAGCTGGTTCAGGCAGGGTGTTTAGCTCACTTATTCCTTGGGCTTTTCCCATTTGATAGTGCAGGCTTTCCATCAGGCAGGGCAGAGCTGATAACATCCCCAGATCCAGGTAAGTCTGTCTGTCCCCTGACACTTGCAGGAGATGATCCACCTGGGGGAAGCAGTATGATGCATCACAGCAGGAGGAGTTCAGCACAGGATTTCTGATGGCTTTGCTCTTATTGTCCTCTTCAATGTGCTTTTGGTAAACTTTGTCATGGTTTAACCTCAACCAGCAACTAAGCACCACAAAGCTGCTTGCTCATACCCCCCCTCAGGTGGGATGGAGGAGAGAATTGGAAGAGTAAAAGTGAGAAAACTCATGGACTGAGATAAAGACAGTTTAATAGATAAAACAAAAGTTGTGTGTGCAAACAAAGCAAAAAAAGGAATTAATTCAGTACTTCCCATTGACAGACAGGTGTTCAGCCATCTCCAGGAAAGTAGGGTTCCATCACTCGTAACGGTTACTTGGGAAGACAAAAACCATCACTCTGAATGTCCCCCACTTCCTTCTTCTTCTCCTAGCTTTGTATGTTGAGCATGACATCATATGGTCTGAAATATCCCTTTGGTCAGATAGGGTCAGCTGTCCCAGCTGTGTCCCCTCCCAACTTCTTGTGCACCCCCAGCCTCCTTGTTGGTGGGGCAGTGTGAGGAGCAGAAAAGGCCTTGACTCTGTAAGTGCTGCTCAGCAATAACTAAACTAACTGTTTCCAGCACAAATCCAAAACATAACCTATACTAGCTACTGTGAAGAAAGTTAACTCCACCCTAGCAAAATCAACACATTGCTCAAACGTATGTTTCGCTGGGCTGTCTTTTCAGCTCCAAAGTGAGCAGATTTTCTGAGCAGAGTGATTGTGAAAAGCTCAACAATGGAAAATGATGGTGCTGCCCACTTGCTTTCCATCAGGCTCACGGCAGTTGAAAATCAAGTTTAGTAGCTCAAGCTCTATAAGTCCAGCTTTTAATTAAAATGTGTAATTTAATGTTAGAGACCACATTCTCTGAGAAGGGTAACATTATAAATGCCCCAATCTGACCTGGATTGCTGAAATTGGCATATTGCCTCTTATTACGTTAGAGATGATAGCAAACCCAAACTGACTTATCATTGTAATCATTTGCCAAGCAGACAGAGGCACTGTCTTAATTCCAGATATAAAAAAATGAACTAACATTCATTGAAGTTGACTTATTTTATATGTAAACTGATGCAACTGATCACAGTGTGACTGTAGGAAGAGCTGTTGAACACAAGCCTTCACACTGTCACATCAAATCACGCAAGGCTGTTTGCAAAGAGTTGGATGGGGACAGTGCTCGGTGGGCTGTCCTAAACTCCATCTCTGGAGGCTTCCTCAAATTATTGCCACTGTCTATGGATTAGATGGTATTTGATTAGAATTTTTCCTTCTTTATATATATGTGTGTTTCTATGTTTACGCACATATAAACAGCACTTAATATATAGAGGAGAGGTTAATGAAAAAAAAGTAATTAGTGCCTGTTATCTCAGGAGCTCACGCTGGTTTTTGACACTGCCCAGTTCATGCCTCCTTTATAAGGATTTCCTCTTTATCCTGTGGTAGACTTTGCCATAATCCTGGGCTTTGCCATCTGAGATGGAGGAATGGCTCCTTTAATTTGCTTGGAAGTGGTCCAGTCTTTGGAGTCTGGATAGCTCTGGTTCATATCTTAATAATTTTCGTGCCTTCACATGGATTTTTAAAATGGGAAATACCCTGGTGAGCCCCTGGATCTTTCTCTGTTGGCTGTCAGCTTCCCTGCCCTGTTGAAGCAGCCAAAGAAATCTTGTACTCCAAGCCACAAGGATTTCCTCTTCCATTCGGGAGAGGAATCTGGGTTTTAGCTCGGAGGTGCATGCACATATGTGCATGCACACACCTCTTGATTCACTATTTCTCTTATCCTCCTTTCACCTATTTGTGTTCTTTGAAAGATCAGGTTACCCTGACAGTGGAAATATATAAGCATAACTGCATCAGCAGATCATATAATTTTCCTCTGAAGGCTTGTTGCAGACTATATCAAGTCATTTGCATTTATGACAACTTGGGGGTGATTTAGTGTGACGTCACTTTGACAAAAGCCATTTAGATCTCATAAATATGGGTGACACACTGCCTTCTTGGCTGGGATTTTAAACAGAGAGCTGTATTTGCATTCCCAGTGAGCTTTTATTGTTTGGGGGGTAAGAAAGGCCCTTGAGAAACAAAGGATGCTGCTGTGCTTAGAGCATCTCTAGCTTGAAGCACCCATGATGCCCCCTCCTTTCTGCAACTCCTCCTGGGCATGGGGTGAGGTGAAGCTCTGCTTTCCCCAAGCAGGTCAGCTGGTGGGAGAAGCTGATTCTCCAGTGTCCTGGTTTTTTAGCTGAAATAGAGCTGGGTTTCTTTTTAGAAGCTAGAATTGTGCTGCGTTTTGCTTTCAGCATGGGACTCGCTGTGAGAGAGACACTGATAACATACCAGTGTTTACATTTTTGTCACTGGAAGTGAAGGACTTTGTGTCCTGTTAGTCCACAAGCACAAGATTTAAGGGGGGAGAAGAATATTTAAATTAATAAACTTAACTGACAGTTAGATATGCCAATGGGGTATTCCATATCATATCACGCCATGTGCAGTATATTAGTGAGGGTCTCTTCCTCTTTTAGCTCTCTCTGGCTTTCGCTCGGGCTCTCGCTCTTCCGGGATTGTGGTTTCGGTTTGGGATTGTTGCTCCTCCGGGATCGTTATCTGGGAATGGGCCGGGCTCAGTCAGGAGGGGGGTGAGCAATAGCATTGGGTTTCACTTATTTGCATATCTTGTTACTGTTATCATTATCACTACTATTTTAATATTAGTATTATTTTAAGTTTTCTCTCTATTATTAAACTGTTCTTATCTCACCCTACAAGCCTCCTAATCCTTGCCCCCCAATCCTCTCCCCTATCCCCTGGGGGTGGGGGGAAAGTGGGTGCATGGCTGTGTTGGCTGCTAGCCAAGGGCTAGCCCAGTGAAACTATCACATCCAGATTAGGGACAACATGAATTTAGCACTTAGTTTCCACAATAATAAAAAAAGTTTCCATATGCCAGCAGGTTTTCTTTTAGCTTTTGTCTTACTGTTGTTTGCTGTATTTTTTACTTAACTTCAAGGAGACATTTCCTGAGTATATTTATATTCTCTAACTAGATTTATAAGGAGGTAGACAATTTATGGTCAACAATAACAGATACTTAAGCCTAGCACAGAGCTATCAGATTGTATGCACTAGGCTTAAACTGATCATTGATTGAAGCAAGTAGGAAGATTGTTCTTGGAAAATTATAATTTTTTCATAATTTGTAATGCCCAAAGGAACCTGGGCATCATAACCCATTGAATTTCACATGGAGATGAATATCTTTATTTTATAAAAGACGAAGCGTTTTTCATCTTTGTAGTCACTAGCAGAGGCAGGACCTGATCTTAGGTGAGTGTCTTGACCATCAGGTCACCAATCAATCCACCCCTTACAGCCTTGACTTCCCATGTTCTCCAGTTTTCCTTTCTCTTATGCAACCAGTGTGGGTCAATAGGAATCATAGAATCATTAAGGTTGGAAAAGACCTCTAAGATCAAGTCCAATTGTCAACCCAACACCACCATGCCCACTAAACCATGTCCCTAAGCGCCACATCTACTCATCTTTTAAATACCTCCAGGGATGGTGACTCAACCACTTCCCTGGGCAGCCTGTTCCAATGTTTGACTACACTTTCTGTGAAAAAATTTTTCCTAATATCCAATCTAAACCTCTCCTGGTGCAACTTGAGGCCTTTTCTTCTTGTTCTATCACTTGTTATTTGGGAGAAGAGACCAACACCCATCTTGCTACAATCTCCTTCCAGGTAGTTGTAGAGAGCAATAAGGTCTCCCCTCAGCCTCCCCTTCTCCAGACTAAACAATCCCAGTTCCCCTAGTCATAAGACTTGTTCTCCAGACCCTTCACCAGCTTCGTTGCCCTTCTTCGGACACACTCCAGCACCTCAATGTCCTTATAGTGAGAGACCCAAAACTGAACACAGTATTCAAGGTACAGCCAGTGCTGAGTACAGGGGGACGATCACTTCCCTAGTCCTGCTGGCCACACTATTTCTGATACAGGCCAGGGTGCCATTGGCCTTCTTGGCCACCTGGGCACACTGCTGGCTCATGTTCAGCTGGCTGTCAACCAACACCTCCAGGTCCTTTTCTGCTGGGCAGCTTTCCAGCCACTCCTCCCCAAGCCTGTAGCACTGCATGGAGTTGTTGTGACCAAAGTGCAGGACCCGGCACTTGGCCTTGTTAAATCTCATACAATTGGCCTCAGGCCATCAATCCATCCTGTTCAGATCCTTCTGTAGAGCCTTCCTACCCTCAAGCAGATCAATGTTTCCACCCAGATTGGTGTCATCTGCAAATTTACTGAGGGTGCACTCAATCCCCTCATTCAGATCATTGGTAAAGATATTAAACAAGACTGTCCCCAAAACTGAGCCCTAGGGAACATCACTTGTGACCGGCCGCCAAGTGGATTTAGCTCCGTTCACCACAACTCTCTGGGCTCGGCCATGTAGTCAGTTTTTACCCAGCAAAGAGTCCACCTGTCTAAGCCTTGGGCCACCAGCTTCTGTAGGAGAATGCTGTGGGAGACAGTGTCAAAGGCCTTGCTAAAGTCCAGGTAGACAACATCCACAGCCTTACCCTCATCCACTAGGTGGGACACCTGATCATAGAAGATCAGGTTGATCAAGCAGGACCTGCCTTTCATGAACCCATGCTGGCTGGGCCGGATTTCCTGGTTGTCCTGCATGTGCCGTGTGAGCGCACTCAAGATGAACTGCTCCCTGGTACTGAGGTCAGGCTGACAGGCCTGTAGTTCCCTGGATCCTCCTTCCGGCCCTTCTTGTAGATGGGCTTCACATTGGCAAGCCTCCAGTCTTCTGGGACCTCCCCTGTTAGCCAGGACTGTTGATAAATGATGGAGAGTGGCTTGGCAAGTTCCTCCACCAGCTCCCTCAATACTCTTGGATGTATCCTGTCTGGCCCCACAGAATTGTGAGTGTCCAGGTGGTGTAGCAGGTCATAAACAGCTTCCTCCTGAATTATGGGGGGCTTATTCTGTTCTCCATCCCCATCTTCCAGCTCAGGGGGCTGAATACCCTGAGGATAACTGGTCTGGCTACTAAAGACTGAGGCAAAGAAGGCATTAAGTACTTCAACCTTTTCCTCATCCTTGGTGGCAATGTTGCCCTCTGAATCCAATAAAGGATGGAGATTCTCCTTGCCTCTCTTTTTGTTGTTAATGTATTTGTAAAAACAATTATTGTTATCTCTAACAACAGTGGCCAGATTGAGTTCTAGCTGGGCTTTTGCCTTTCTAATTTTTTCTCTGCATGACCTAATGAGATCCCTGTACTCTTCTTGAGTTGCCTGCCCCTTCTTCCAGAGATGGTGAACTCTCCTTTTTTTCCTGAGTCCCAGCAAGAGCTCCCTGTTCAGCCAGGCCGGTCATCTTCCCCTCCAGTTCGTCTTCTGGCACACGGGGACAGTCTGCTCCTGAGTCTTTAAGACTTCCTTCTTGAGGAATGTCCAGGCTTCCTGGACCCCTTTGCTCTTCAGGACTCTCTCCCAAGGGACTCTCTCAACTAGTGTCCTGAACAGGCCAAAGTTTGCCCTCCAGAAGTCCATGATAATGGTCTTGCTGATCCCTCTCCTTACTTCACCAACAATTGAGAACTTCACCATTTCATGGTCGCTTAACCCAAGACGACCTTCAGCTACCACATCTCCCACCAGTCCTTCTCTGTTGGTAAACAGCAGGTCAAAGAGAGGCACCTGCTCTAGTGGGCTCACTTACCAGCTGTGTGAGCCGACAAAGGCAGGACGCAGGAACAACCACAACAACCATGGATAAAATGCAAAAAGCAAATTTATTCTCGTTGCCTCGCAAACTGAGGGATCTCCTCAGCAGCGCCCGGGGCAGAGGCACATAAGCAAGAACGCAGGCACTGTGGAGCTCGGTCCTTGCCAAAGTGAGAGCGAGAGATTCCAAACCTGCTGCTTTCGCCTGTGTATATCAGGGATTTTTCACAGGCAGTAGTTTTCCATTGTGCTTTGATCTTTCTCACAGCAGGGCAGGAATCCCAGGCATGTTCAGGATGCCCCTGAGTCTATCCCAGGCCTATGTTATCTAAATGTAGATGTTCTACTTGTCAAGCACATAAGACTAAACAGTGATTAGCAGTGTTATATGTTTGTCAACACCCCAGCTGCAAGTCGCTTGAGCATATTTACAGTCCTCCTCACCAATCTTCTGTTATATTCCCACACCAGCTGTGTCAGGAAGTTATCTTCTCCACACTCCAGGAACCTCCTAGACTGTTTTCCCTCTGCTGCGTTGTATTTCCAGCAGACGTCCGGTAAGTTGAAGTCCCCCACAAGAACAAGGGTTAGCAATTGTGAGACTTCTGTCAGCCACTTGTAGAAGGCTTCACCTGCCTCTTCATTATGGTTGGGTGGTCTGTAGCAGACTCTCAACAGGAGAGTTGGCCTTCCCCCTCGTCCTTACCCATAAGCATCTAAGCAGGGACCTCTTTCCATTCCCCTCCTTCTCTTAGGTCCTCTCCTTCTGCCTGGTGGCAAGAGGGTAGGAGATCCTCTGCTTTTTGTGGAGTCTCCATCTACTGCCTTTGTCTCAGGGATGATATGATGTGGCTCCACCAGTCAATCTCCCTCTCACACTCCCTGATACTCCTTAACCTTTCAAATTCTTCTTTCAGCTCTGCCACCATGCTGAGCAGATCATTCACCTGGTCACAGCACACACAGGTGTTGTCTCTGCTGCCCTCCAGTACCAGTGACAGGCTCAAACTGACTGGAAACTGTTCTTGGTGGCTGGGAAACTTGTCTAACACATTCACGTCTCTAATGGCATAATTATGTATTGCAGGGAGATGAGGACCACAATACTTAGTTTTGTATGCAAAGCTATCCTGTTCATGGGCTTGATGTTCAGGGCTATGGATTACCAAATTAAACTAATAAAAAAAAAGACTTTTTAACAGCATCTGCCTATAGCACTAATATAGGTCTTTTTCAGACTTTTACATGCATAAAAGCTTTAGATCATGATTTAAAAGCTTGAATGTCACTTGTGAAAGTTACCTCTGACATCTATACAGCAAATGTATTTTTGCATTTACCTGTGTGTTTGAAATACATCAAAAAGATTTAAGCTGATCAGTTTTTAAGTGCTTTTTTAGCTTTTTGAAATGTTCCTTATAAATTGTAGTGATATTATTGCAAATTATTTTTAATTTTTGAGGTCTAACAGGATAAAGCAATCACAAAGGCAAAATAAATCTTGCCTGTCTTTCAGATCATTCCTATGGTGTGATATATTGCTAGAATGCTGTACCCAATGATTTAATTTTATACCTAAACTAATCAATTAACCAGTTTTCCATTATTATTGTCCTTTGGCCTGGATAGTGTTTATGTGTTGCACTGTCAGTTAAGCTTGATGCTTGCAGCAGCAAACCCAATGCTTTCTTCAAACTGTTTTTATTACTTAAAATCATTCATGTCAAAAGCTGATTAGGTTTTATATATATTTAAAGAGTTTTCAGAATAGCATTGTGCATGGTGGCAGACCAGCATTACCCAGGCATGGATTCAGAGGGGGGGTTGAATACAGAGAAATGTTCTGAAGCTGCAGCCTGAGTCTTCAGCTGGTTCAATGCACACCACATGGCACTGCCACACGGCTGTCCCCCTCTGTGTTTACATCAGGGCTCCCACCTAATACCTAGGCAACCAAATCCAGAGGAATTAAAAGGCAATGTGCTTTTCATTAAGTAAATAAAAGAAAATCACAGTCCCTGCCCCGAAGATTGTACACTGTAATCAATGGCAGCATTAATGGGAAACTGTACTGCACTTGGAGGAACAGTAAAACATGCGTGATGAGACTCTGAAGACGAGACAATCAGTAAACTACTTACTCTGCTTTGACTTCAGTAGCCATTAGAGCAGGATAATGGCACTTACCTTACCCCACCAGAGATTAGTTAGTCATTGCTAGCACAAAGTTATGGAGAAAAAAAAGAAAAAAAAAGAAACATCCCTCCAATTCTTGCCTTAGAGAGGTTGACAGTAGGTGAAGATAGGACTTAGATCGTGCTGTGTGACTCCAGTCACTGTCCTGGTTCTGGAGTACAGGGATGCTTGTGTGTGAGCTCTTGGCTTGTGGAAGAGCAGCAATGTTGGGTGTGTGCAAGCTCTGGGCTGCTCCAGCACACGATCCCCAGTAAGAGGGGAAAGAAGGAATTGATTTACCAGCCTGGCCTTTAACATTTGGGGTTCAAGTGTGGTTTAGTTCCCAAACAAGCATGTTCAGAGATTGCCAATGGCTGACCTGAAGACATTTAGCTGCTCTGCTGAAAGCCCCGTGGGTCTTAAACCTCGCTTGACAAACTGCTGCAGGACCTGTCCAAGGCTGACAAAACAAAGGCGCGGGGCAGATTTGATACCACCGTGTGGGGAAGCTTGTGCAACACCTGTCCACATCATGCCTGGTGCAAGCCAATGCCATTTATCTTTGTAAGCATTTTTATTAAAAGTAGGTTCTAGAGCAAACAGACTTTGCAGTGTGGCTTTTTTCATTAAATGGGCTGATTTGGTCTCTGGTGACTCAAAAAGCCAATCAACAAGCCCTCTGAATCTTTGATCCATTTTTCTACTTAACTGTTCTCTACAGGCTCAATTTCCTCTCTTGTCATGCTTTAGAGAGGGGGAAAATACACAGCCTGGTCCCCAAGTTATAATACAATTATTTGGTGCATGGGAATTTTTTTTCTTCACTTGAATAAATTAGTTATTAATTAAAACTTTTTGATGCAGTATGAAATGGAGTTACATTTGATACTAACAGCTGTATGCTGTTTGATTTATAGTCCCTTGGGGTGTTGTTGGTTACAACGATCTATTTCTCTCCATTCCCCCATAAAACACACACATCAAAGACCATTAACTGGTACTGTGTTTTGAATTAGAAGGTGAATATTTTTGCTGTTGTTGTTTTCATTTTTCTATACATCACTTGAAAGTTGTGGTGAAAACAGAAGAGCAATGTTTCATCACCTTGGCCATTTTCCCTGGGGTAAAGTCTTGCACGAGTGGCAGCAAAGATATTTGTGACACTGCCAGGGTAAAGGCTCTGCTTTGGGCTGATGGGTTGAGCCTGAACATGATTCCCTAGCTTAGCATGTTGCATCTGCAAATAGTATGCACTTGCAGAGGATTTCCTCTGGTTTCCACTTTAAGCATGTTAAATTGTCACTATGGAAATTGAGATTAACTTCCAGGTAATGCATGAGGTGTTTGGAAGCTGTTTGATGAATTTGGGTTAAACTATCTCCATAGTCTTCAATTTGGGCAGAATTAGGGACCTGGGCAATTTGGAGGCCCTTGTGTTTGATTTCTAGCTAGGAAATTAGAGAATACAATAGAAAATGTTGGCAGAGGGACTGGATTATGTACAGTTCCTTTTCTTTCTTCAAAATCTCTCTGAAGAGTAGACCAAATTCAATGTACATTTGGTGCTCTGACTTAATTGATTGATTTGCCTATCTCTAATTTCTCAGAAATTACTCAACACTTGTCTACTTAGCTGTGACTATTTCTCACTGGGCCAGGGACCACATACCAGGGGTATTTCCAGGTCTGTCCTATAATGTCCTCTCTTCCCTTCCTCACCATTGAGGAGAAGAGTGGCCTTGGAAGATTGCTGATGGCTTTTGGCTATTTAATATGGCAGTCACACACAGGTTGAGGAAGAGCTTTTCTGTATGTGATACTGTTTTCAGTCGATTCCCTGTTGAGCAAAGTAAAAGGATCAGCTTCCCATGCAGAGGAGAGAGAAAGCCCTGCTTCTCCAAGAATCCCTATCCCAAGCAAGGCTGTCCTATTGCTGCCATTTAATTTGTTTTAATCTGATGGGGGATGGAGGTCGGTGGGGGGGGAATGGGTCTTAATTAATTGCCTTCTACTCCAGGCTCAAGAGGAAAACTTGCTTTGGAACAAATTAATGCAATCACAATCTGCAGGTTGTGAGGCTGCTGTCAGAGTTCCCTGTCTGTGATTAAATGACTACAGATTTCCAGCTCTCAAGGATGGGAGAGGCATTTCTGAAAGATGGTAGCTGGAGATGTGGGCTTTTGGTGAACATGAAGAGCTGAAAAGTAGGGTGGCTTCCTCCTGTTCCCTACTTCTTCCCAGGAAACACGGCTGTTACCATGGCCTTGAATTCTTTCCATAACTGTTGAGTCTGAGTCAGAGTTTAAGGAACTGTGCGGCAGATGAAGAAATGACCAATACCGAGATGTCTTCAGGCATCAGGCATCAGCACTTTACTGAAGCTTTGCACTGCTTATATATCCTTGTTTCCTACTCCACGCCCCAAGCACGCGGCACTCTTTCACTTTTGATTTTTTAACCCTTATCACACACGCGCCTAAACAATTGACATGATTGGATAATTCCACCTGTTCACGAGCCATTCTTTTACTTCTGACTGGCTCACAAACCATAAACTCACAAACCATCCTTATCTTGTCTCATACACATTCTTGCTTGGGTTTTTTTTCACTTTGTTTTACTTTTCACTCAAGGTCAGGAATTAATTACTCAAGGCTGACTCTTAAAGCACCAACAATTCCCCGTTTTTTTACCAAAAAGGCGTTGTTCACCATCTTCTGCAGGGCCCTTTGCAGACACGATAGCAAACAAGGCACTAAGAGGAGGATCACCAAAATTATGAATAACACCTTTAATCCTGACTTTAATAGTGAAGAGACCCATCCTTGTATTCCCCAACTCCGAAAGCACTTGCTTAACCAATCATCACTATTTACCCTCAACTGTTTGACATTTTCTTTTAACCTTTTAATGGCCATATGAATTGATTCTGAGTGGTCTGATAGGTTCATACAGCACATGCCTTCAAATTCCTCACAACCATGTCCCTAGCTAAAAGCAAAAAATCAATAGCAACGCGATTTTGCAAAGTAGCATGTCAAATTGAGTCGACATCTGTCAGCAAGCCTGATAGTGCCAAAGATGTAAGATTAGATTGTTTTGAAAGCCAACATCCTAATTGGCGTAGGTTTGTTAATGCACTCGCTACTCCTATTCCAGGGGCCAGAATAGAGGTTGCAGCTATTTTCCCAGGATTCCAAAACTCTGCATTGGAATCACAGTTGTGCTTAAATGAATGAATGCTACACTTGCTTCTTATCTGATTTTTGAACTTTCCCAAAATCATGGTAATATTAGGTGTCAACAGAGTTAAACGGCCCAAACTACAGGGACCTCCATGAATATGTGATGGTATTCCTGCCCACGCTCTGTCTCCACAAATAAAGAAAACACCTGGTGGTAGCTGTACTGGATTATGAGTAGATTTAGAAATATTTGGTGGAGTGTAACTACACCAAGCTGTTTTATTTCTAAAAGCAGAAGCAGTGGCATTTACATTCTGGGCAGTGACTCTTGTGTTGCTTGTAGAGAAATTAAAAAAGACACAAAAGTCCATTGATACTGATTGATCCCCAGCGGGGGTCTCCAACGGCCTCAGTTTGGAGAGATGATGTACTTGGCAGCACTTTAAGCACTTATCACGAACAAGGAGACAACAGCAGTTACCAAGTGGACAGGGGCTTGTGCACTCCCCACACTGAGGGGCTAAGTTATTACTTTGTTTTACATCCCCTCCCATACGATAGTGATGAGTTTGTATTTATCTCTGATCCTTTAAACTTTCTAAATTCCTGTTTATTTCCCGTCTAGTTTTCGTTTACACATTAAACAAGCACAAAAACAAATTACGTTTACAACATTGAACTATAACCTCTTGCTTTGTTCGCCTCTGGCTGTTTCCCTCGCGGGAGAACAGAATTGCGGATTAGAACTCTGCACCCGCTTTGCAGTCGGGCTGTGTCCCACTCAAACAACACAGACACTCAGTCACACAAATGGAAAGGGCCCGTCACGCCTCTCACTCACACCACAAAATATGCCAATTAAACAATAGTCAGGCTCTAGGGTAGCGTAAATCGTAAACCATTAACCATTTGCCACAGGTCCACACCAAGCAGTATAACTTAAAACATAATCCATAATGCATGGTACAGGGGATTTTTTTTGGTTTTTGGGGGTTTTGTTTTGGGTTTTTTTTAAAACAAATGTATAGGATGATAGCTATCCCACACAGCGCTCCTGCTGCTTGACTCCTCATCAGCAGGTCCCTGTTCTTTAATCTTTTTCCAGAAATTTAGAGGGTCCGGAGTGGAGGTTGAGCTCATTTGAGGAAGGCACGGAGATTCCCATGTCGAAGTAAAATCAATAAGTGGAGCTGAGTCTCTTAGATCTTTTGACTCTTCCTTTTGAGCAGTTAAATCCTGGGGAGGCGCAGAGGGATTTGTGGAGGCCTCACCTGTGACTGCAGCAATAGCAGAGGCAGCGGTAGTTTGATCCACCCGTAATTGGTGTAAAGAATCAGTAATTAACTGCCATGTAGTTAACAGGGGCGTTGTTGTGGCATCAATAAGGAGCTTTCCTGCCTCTTCCCAAGCAGCCACTTGGAAAGCAGAATCAGCATCTGAGGGTGCGCCGTTATTTCTGCACCATATCAGTAGCTTTCAAACTGCCGTCTCATCATATTTAATTCCTCTTGTCTTCAAAATGCCCATTAAAATAGTCAATATATATTTTTCCTCCGCCGACATTTGTGCATCCATAACTGGGGGAGTGTGGGGGGGTAATTTGTTCCCAGCCGCTCACCTGCTTCTTGTAGATCAGGTTTAACCAGCTCTATGGTCCGCTGCTTCCCTTCGTCGATAGCAGAACAGCTCTATGGTCCACTACCTTATCCGCAAGCTGAGCTCTGCCGCTGGCCGCTCTCTGGTCCATTGTTCTCTATCTCCATGTCGGGATCATGTCGAGGTCATGTTGGGATCACCAATTGCAGCAGATGAGGAAATGACCAACACTGAGATGTCTTCAGGCATCAGCACTTTATTGAAGCTTTGCACTGCTTATATATCCTTTTTTCCTACTCCACGCCCCAAGCACATGGCATTCTTTCACTTTTGATTCATTACCCCTTATCACTCACGCACCTAAACAATTGACATGATTGGATAATTCCACCTGTTCAAGAGCCATTCTTTTACTTCTGACTGGTTACTAATTACAGCACACAAACCATCCTTATCTTGTCTTATACGCATTCTTTCTTGTTTTTCCCCACTTTGTTTTATTTTTCACTCAAGGTCAGAAATTAATTATTCAAGGCTGAGGCTGCCTGCAGCTTCAACTCTTAAAGCACCAACAGAACTGGATGGTGGTGGAGACCAGCCCAGTTGGAGATCGGTGGCTGGAGAGGAGCAGAGATGTCCAAGTCATGTCACCATGTTCTTTGCTCTTACTATGTCTATGTTTCATCCTTTCCCTGCTATCTATCTATCTATTTGTTTACTTGGATAAATAGCATTATTTTTCCCTTCCTGCTACCTCTGCAGTAGTGATGGGGACATCAATGCCTGAATAATTAACCCAATTTCTGGAGTCCCACATGTATTACATTATTGGTAATACTTTTCTGGTATGTATATGCGGCACTCTGTATGGTTGCACATTGTGGACTTGACAGGAGGGGTTTTAGGCCACTGAGACTGTCAGGAGACTTGGGGAATGCCTGTACATGTCAATATGATGGTAAATACCTTCCAATTTTAGTATTACATTGCTTGTTCCAATTACTTGTTCTGCAAAGGACTTATTTATCTAAGAATCGGCTTAATATTCTAGTTCTCAGGGCTGTAGAAAATATTTTTTTCTGCATTACTGAGGGACTTTCTATTTGTTCTAGAATGTGTTGTTTTAGTCAGACCTACAGAAATACAATATTTCAGGCTTCATAAATGGATTTGATAGCAGAGCACAAAAAGAGAAAGATTGTTCATGAGGAGTTTGCTTTATGTACCTTTGACAGTTATTTTGAAACTTTTGTCTTTTTTCTACTTTGCCTTTTTAGATTTAGTTGAAGAGGGAAAAAAAGTGGTTATCAAATGAGGAAATTAAAATTTTGCATATATATGGACAAAAACACGTATTCTGAGTTGTGTGCATAACCAGGATGGATATCTTATGGATGTTTTAGTTTGCCTCATTTCTGCATTACTGATTGAGGCCTTTGAACCAAGAATATCTGGCTTTAAGTTAATAAAAAACAGTATGTGTTCAAGAACTGGAATAACATCTCTGCCAAGCATCCAGAAAAGCTATACCGAGCTGTTCTTTGCATGACACACTCTTGTGATGATTCATACAATTTCCTAGCAAGGTGCTATATTCTTCTGAGCTAGCTGAAAAGGTGATACTATTCTACTGTTGCTATTATGCATCCATCCTAAAATATTGACTTCTGAGTTATTCAGGCATTTGGAGAGAAGGGAGAGAATAAAAAACATGTATTAGCTGTGCATGTTTCTGCATGTATATGGAGCCATCAAAAGTTACAGGTGAAAAAATGAAAAATAGAGTCAGGGAAGTGAAGGAAAAGCAAGAAGGGAGAGTATGAATGTCAGCAACAAAGATGGTGAACCCATTAGCACAAGGCAAATGCAAGAGAGGACCTGGCCATTAAGGGAAACTGAAGGGGCTGGTGAAAAAGTGTTGGTGTGGTGGGGTAGGTGACAGGGAAGGTCAAGGAGAGAGAGCCAGGGAGGAACAAACAGGGATGGGGAGGGAGAAACCACGTGGTAAGAACTGGGCCAAACTGTGTACAGACCTGTCTGTGCAAAGCTGTTGGATGGATTTACTTGAGGAGAAACATCTAGGATCTGTGTTATTTCTCCTGCTTCTGAATAAATAGTAGGAGCAGTTAATACGGTTTGTGTGACAGGGCAGAGGCGGTGTTATTTAACATGCTCCACTGTAACATGATTTCACAGACTTTTGGAGATCACCTTGTTTTCTCTACAAAGACCAACATTTTAACATTTCTAGTGTTTTCCATTATCAAAGGTTCTCGTGGTCTCTTTATTTATTTTTTTTTAATAGCTGTAATATATCTATTATTTGAAAAAGAGTCTTTAAATTTTGGTAGAGACAAAAGCTTTGTGGCAGAAGACATGCCTTTCCCTTCTCCCATGAAACTCCCCTCTGTTCTGGAGTTATGAGCTATGCAGGATCATCGTTCCCCATTTCTCACTTATGTTTCTCAGGAAAATGTTGGTAGTGGATCAGAATAACTGACGCAAATCTTCTGCAGAGCCGGGCCCATAGTGCTGCCAAAGTAAAAACAGCAGTGCATATCTCTGATGACCCTCGATGAAGGAAAGGATGGGTCCACTTTTGGACCCAACGTAATTTCTGGTTTTTGTGTTAAGGCTGTTGAATCAACCAGCTAAAAAATTAGGAAGTGCTGGGTTAGTTCTTGTGGGTCCAGCCATGACGTGGGATGGGGCACATACATGTTAATCCTGTGGTGATATGCCTTTCCTATCATGTGTAAGAAGAGTGTGCTTTGGTCATGCTGCTGGAGAGACACCCACTGAAACAGAAATAACTTTGCACAAAAAGCTGTAAAATTTGGAAATTCCTATTTTTTAGTACTTACAGTCTAAACATCTTTCTTATTGCAGTGGCCAATGTAATAAACACACTGAAACTGTGTATATCTACATTTATGTATATACATGTTAGATGATACACATATGGATGGCCATCACCATATGGGATGCATGTATGTTTAGACTTATATAAAGTAGAAATTATGTTTTGCAGTGGTACAATGTGGAGTAGCAGCAGAATCCCAGCTGAATCTAATAAAATGCGTATTTGCTGACAAACACACAAGAAAACTATATGTTTACATACATGCATGTGATGCCGAGCGCATCGGTGATGCTCGACAAGCAAAGGCAGCTGTGCACATCTGCATTTGCTCCTATACAACCACTTTTGTTTCCTTTTCAATAACAAGAAGGCTCCCCTCCCTTTCCTTGGAGCTGTGGGCTACATTCCTGACAATGCACAACTGTATTGCTCTTTGAAGTGCCTGTCATTAAGCAATGCACTGATCATTCTGGCAGCTCTGATACTCAAGTCCCCGTGGTGATCTGCGGAATCAAACCTTGCAACTCGTAGAGAGTTATAAAGCAGGTATGTTTTATTTGCCTGCGAGCGACAGGGTGGATCGCTCCATAAAGGCCCTGCGCACCCACTCTTTTACAAAGGCATTATTTAAAGTACACACACATACATATTCCTTAAATTTAGGATGGGTTAAGCTAATTAGTTAAAAAAAAATTTTAACATAAATTCACTCCCATTCATGCTTGTGCACTGCCTCCTGTTGGTGCTTGTTAGCACCCTTGTAGACCTCTAGACAAAACAAAGCCAGCTTTCTTGCTTCAGACTGCAGGTGTTGCATACCAGTTCCTTCTTATCTTGCTCCAGACTGCTCACACACCAGGCACCTCAAGGTCTTTGCTGATAGTGTGGAATAGCTTGTTAGTTATTGTAAAAGTTTCCCCCACTTAACACAGACAAAACGATCTAAACTTGAAGTTTCCCACCTAACACAGAGACAAAATGAAGCTAAGCTTATTTTCTAAAATCTAATTCTTAATACTGAAAATAAATTAATAAATCTAACTATATTTTATATTTTCACATATCAATTCCCCCGTCTTCTATCCTAGGCAAATTTGTTTGCCCTACACACAATCCCTTTTCCAAAGTGAAAATGGAAAATAATTTGCTTTAAAATTGCTTCTTAATGCATTCTCAGGTGCCCTAAGTAGAAAACTTAAAAATGTTAGTTGCTGTAGCATTCTCCAATTCCAAACAAACAGTATGGCATATAAGGCAAAAATAATTAATACTAATATCAAGAGGACAACAATGGGGTGACATAACCTATTTAGAGTACCAATTACAGTAGGTGACCATCCAAATAAGGCATCCCACCAGTTGTTTTGCATCTTCTTTTGCTTTTTTTAAGACCCTATGAATTTCCTCTGTGTCATGGTGGACAGTTAACAGGGTTTTCTGTCCATTTTTCTGGGGCCTCTTTCAAGATTTTGATCAAATCTTGATGTCTCATCAATTGTTTTACCAATGCAAGATTCATTCCAATAGGTACAGGTGATAATTTGTGAAACATTACATAGTTGGATTTTATCAACTGGTGGGATACAACTGGTGCTAAATAAGAAAAGTCACATCCAACAATTTTAACAAAGTTACAAATATAAAAATTAGAATGATTCTCACTACCTACTATTATTTTGTCTATTGTCACAGAGTCACAAGCAGTTCTCAAACACACACAACCTTGGCCAGTATATACAAGCCCTGTCTTTTGGTTACTGCCTGGATGGATTTCGAAATGACAAATGCTTTGCTCAGTATTGAGGCAAATGTCCTGAGCGTCGGTTTTATTACTTCCTTGTTGTTCTCATGCAGTGCAAATTTACAGTTGGCCATTTCTCATTCACTATTTGAGCCCATACTCTGTGTTCAAAAGGGCAGAGCACAACTCCATTGTGGTTCAATCCTAATGTAATGATGAGGTGGATTACGTCTATTGAAGAATTGATCAATACAAAGGTCATGGCCGTACTAGTGATGGGGTCATAGATGAAGTTTACCAGAGTCCACCAGGTTTGGAGCTCTCTTTACTCTGGAATGATGTATCCACGATGCTTGCTCCGTGTGTGTTGTCAATAAGACCTGGAATGGTCCTTCCCATTTTGGCTCCAGAGGTGAACCTGAAAGAGATCTGACATATACATAATCACCTGGCTCTATATTATGCATTGGTCCATCCAGGCCACGAGCACGGGTTCCCAAAACTAGCTTTTCTATTTCTCTAAGTTGTTTCTGTAAGCTATTACACAGTTAGTTAATACTTCAGTACCAACTTGTGTTGATGTTCCCGCTTGAGCCATATAGGGCCTTCCATACAGTATCTCAAAAGAGCTTAATCCTTCCTTAACCCTTGGTTTGGTTCTGATTTGTAGCAAAGCTAGGAGTAGTGACTGAGGCCAAGCTAATCCAGGTTCTTGACCCAATTTTACAATCTGTAATTTAAGGAGGTGGTTCATCTTTTCCACCTGACCACTTGCCTGTAGCCTTGTTGTGTGATTCTGGCCACAAAATGGGGACCTCTGTCTGAAAATATTACTGCTGGGACCCCAAATCTTGGTATAATTTCATGTAACAAAGCCTTAGTCACTTCTCTGGACTTGTTTTTTCAGCAAGGAAATGCTTCTGGACATCCTGAAAAGGTGTCAGTTAATACCAGCAAATATTGAAACCCCCCTTTCCTCAGAAGTTCTGAAAAAATCAATTTGCCACCATTGCCCTGGGAAATTGCCCTTCCCTATTTGTCCTAGTTTAATCTTTTGGGCTACTTGAGGGTTACTTTGCAAACAAATGTCACACTGTTGTGTCACCATTGTGATAGTCGTGTACAAATTATGGGCAACAATGAATTTGCTCAGGTGTTTGTATAGGGCTCCAACTCTTCAGTGAGTCTTTCTATGCTCCGCCATTATTATGGCCCAGAGTCATGTGCTAGGCACTACTATTTTCCCTTGTGGTGTGATAACCCATCCATTTTCACCTTCTTTCCCATCTAGATCTAGGTGTCTGATCAGTTTGTATTTTACCATCTGGAACCAAAGACTGGATTTCTGCCGTACCTTTTTTGGCCACCCTTTTTGCTTCTCAATCCGCAATAGTTCCCTTTTGGTGAGCTTTGCCGTGCATAATTGCTACCTTCTCTGGCAGTTGCACTGCTTCCAGTAGTTTGAGAATTTCCTTTATGTGTTTTATGTGCTTCCTTTGGGTGGATACAAGTCCTCTTTCTCTCCAAACCGCTCCATGGCATGAACCATTCCAAAAGCATATTTAGAGTCTGTCCAAATGTTATTTTTTCTTTGGCAAGCTCGAGTTAAAGGTATTATTTTCACCTTTTGTGCCAAAGTGTTTGAGGCAAGGGCCCTGGACTCTATTACCTTGTCCATAGTAGTCACCGCATACCCTGCTTTGCGCTGACCGTACTTGACGAAACTGCTGCCATCTGTATACCACGTGTCCTCAGCATCCTCCAGTGGTTGTTCCTTCAGGTCTGGTCGACTGGAGTAGATTGCTTCAATGGTCTCCAGGCAGTCATGGGTCACTGGTTCTCCTGTAATTCCATTAAGGAAAGATGCTGGGCTGACAATGTTAGTCACTATTATCTGGACATCGTCCTGATCCACCATAATGGCCTGGTATTTGAGGAATCTCTGTGGGGATAGCCAGTGCCCCCCTTTTGCTTCCAGTGCAGTGGACACCATATGAGACACTAACACTGTCATCTTTTGGCCCATTGTAAATTTGTGATGCTCTTGGATGTTAAGTATTACTGCAACCACTGCTCTCAGGCAGCTGGGCCATCCTCTACTCACTTCATCCAATTGTTTGGAGAAGTATGCCACAGCTCTCCGATCTTGGCCTAGGTTTTGAGCTAAAATTCCCAATGCAATGCTCTGCTTCTCCTGGGAGAACAGCCAGAAAGGTTTCATGGGGTCTGGTAACCCTAAGGCTGGGGCCTGCATGAGTTCTCGTTTTAAGTTGTGGAAAGCCTGCTCAGCTTCTCTATTCCAAATGAGATCTTTTGAATTAGTTTTAATAAGTTCATAAAGTGGTCTTACCAGGAGTCCGTAGTTGCAGAAACGACACCAAACCGTTCGGAGCTCCTTAATCATCTGTGGCTTGGGAGTTTGGCAGATGACTTCCTTTCTTGCTTTCCCCAAGGTCCGTTCGCCTGCTGTGATTTCATATCCTAGATATGTCACCTTTTACTGAGCTATGTGAGCTTTCTGTGGAGAGACTCGGTAACCACTTAGTCCAAGAAAGTTTAATAAACTCACAGCCCAAGCTATATTTTGTTCCTTTGCTTTAGTGGCTATAAGGAGATCGTCCACATACTGCAACATAGTCCCAGTCCCAGGTGGCGATTCCCACTGTCCCAAGTCCTTTGCCAACTGGTTGCCGAAAAGGGTAGGGCTGTTCTTAAAGCCTTGTGGAAGTACAGTCCAGGTTAGCTGTGTTTTCCTCCCGGAATCCGGGTTTTCCCACTCAAAGGCAAATAATAATTGACTTTCTGGGCTCATAGGTAGGCAGAAAAAAAGCATCCTTTAAATCCAGAATGGTAAACCAAGCCAATTCAGATTTTAATTTAGTCAATAATGTGTATGGATTTGCTACCACAGGGTATAAATCCTCAGTTATTTTGTTCATGGCCCTGACATCCTGGACTATGCTATAATTTCTATCTAGTTTCTTCACTGGTAGTATAGGAGTACTGTACTCAGATTCACATTCAATTAATAATCCATACTTCAGAAACTGTTCTATGATTGGACAAATCCCTTGTCTATCCTCTAACCTTAAGGTTACTTTACTCTCACCGGCTTAGGTCCTGGTTTAATTTTGACCACTGTCAGTGAAGCTGTTTTTGCTTTGCCGGGTATTTCAGTGGCCCATACACGTGGGAATACTTGATCCTGAACCTCCTTGGGTACTTCTGTCTTTGTATAGGGACTTACTAAGGACAGACTTAAAAGCTCGATTAGCTGATTATCCCTCACTTCAAATTCTATTCCTTCCTTCCCAAATCTTATTTCTGCCTCCAATAACAAATTTTGCCCCAATAAGGGCTTTGGTGAATTTGCAATATAAAGAAATTTATGTATTCCTAATTGTTTCCCCAATTTGAACTTGAGAGGTTTGAGAAAATAGCCTTTTTGCTTTGGACAGTAGCTCCCTTTACCGTTACAAAATCATTGTCTATGCGTGTTAGAGCCTGTTGTTCTAACATGTTGCTCCGTTATCTACTAAAAATTCCACCCCCCCTCCCCGTTGTTGTTTCCTTAGCTTTAATATAACCAGTGGATAGCTAGGGTAGACTCCCCGGGTCCCCGTCATAGTTTCCTGCCATAGGGGCCTGGGTTCTGCGGGCGTTCGTGATTTTTCTACCCCCTTGTCTCCTTTGGGGACACTCGTATTGGGTTTGCATGGCAAGGTTTTGGTAGCAGTGGGGGAGGGGGGGGGCATGGGGTGGCTTCTGTGGGAGAAGCTGCCAGAAGCTTCCCCCATGTCCGACCCGACACAGCCAATGCCAGCCGGCTACAAGAAGGGACCCGCCACTGGCCAAGGCCGAACCAATCAGTAACGCCTCTGTGATAACATAATTAAGAAAAAAAAAAGGAAGAGAGGGAAAAAAAGCTGCACACTTTGCAGCTAGAGAGAGGAGTGAGAAGATGTAAGAGAAAACAACTCTGCAGACACCAAGGTCAGGGAAGAAGGAGGGGGAGGAGGTGCTCCAGGCGCCAGAGCAGAAATTCCCCGCAGCCTGTGGTGACGACCATGGTGAAGCAGGCTGTCCCCCTGCAGCCCATGGAGGTCCATGGTGGAGCAGATGACCACCTGTAGCCCGTGGAGGACCCCACGCCGGAGCAGGTGGATGCCCGAAGGAGGCTGTGACCCCGCGGGAAGCCCGCGCTGGAGCAGGTTCCTGTCAGGACCTGTAGCCCGTGGAGAGAGGAGCCCACGCCGGAGCAGGTTTGCTGGCAGGACTTGTGACCCCGTGGGGGACCTGCACTGGAGCAGTCCCTTCCTGAAGGACTGCACTCCATGGAATGGACCCATGCTAGAGCAGTTCGTGAAGAACTGTCAGTCATGGGAAGGACTCACGTTGGAGAAGTTTGTGGAGGACTGTCTCCCGTGAGAGGGACCCCACGCTGGTGCAGGGGAAGGAGACCTCCCTCTGAGGAGGAAGCAGCGGCAGAAACAACGTGTGATGAAACTGACCCCAACCCCATTCCCTGTCCCCCTGTGCTGCTGGGGGAAGGAGGTGGAAAATCGGGAAAGAGATTAAGCCCGGGAAGAAGGGAGGGATGGGGGAGGTGTTTTAAGATTTGCTTTTACTTCTCCTTCTCCTCTCATTTTGATTGGTAATAACGTAAGTTTGGTTTTTTTTCCCCAAGTCGAGTCTGTTTTGCCCGTGCCAGTAATTGGTGAGTGATCTCTCTCCGTCCTTATCTCCACCCACGAGCTTTTCGTTATATTTTTCTCCCCCTGCCCATTTGAGGAGGGGGAGTGATAGAGTGGGCTTTGGTGGGCATCCGGCCTCTAGCCAGGGTCAACCCACCACACTCGTTCTTCCAGTGTCCTGCTCGTTTACACCATGAACACCGATTGACCCCAGCGGGGGGGTCTCCAAGGACCTCCGCCTCCCGGAGTCCCTGTTTCTCCTTTTGTTGGGCCCCCTCCCTTGCTGTAAATCCGCCACAAGAGCTCTCTATCTCTTCTCCGGTTTTCCTCCGCAGCTTCTGCCCCCCTTCTGCCCTATCCCCCCCTCCCCGCCACTTCTTTCTAGTGTTTTATTACGCAGCTCAAAGGGACAGCTTTGGGCATTCTTTTGTACCAGTTAAACTGGTAACAGTAATACCATACCCGAGGCAAGAGGTGCAGGGGAGTTCTTGTCCTACAGCGGATGCACCTGAATTCAAAGCAATTCTTGAGATAAAACTCCTGTCTCCATTTGGAGAGATACAGGCGCTTGTGCACTCCCCACACTGAGGGGCTAAGTTATTACTTTGTTTTACATCTCCTCCCATACCATAGTGATGAGGTTGTATTTATCTCTTTACCATATGTTTCACTAGTTTCACTGATTCTTTAAACTTTCTAAATTCCCACAGAATACCTGTTCAAGTTCGTCTGAGTGCTCAATTCTGTCCCAGTCAGACCACAATTTACATTGGTTACACCAGAAATCACTTCTAAACTGCACCCAGACATTCTGGTCACAGCCAAAACACTTATAAATAAAAATTGGTTTACATGAAAAATCCTCAGGTCCATGTATAGGACACCAGAAATTAAAACCTGGTTCAGGTAACCCTGTTCCAAGGTCTGCCATACGCTTAAGAACACACTCATGGACACTGACCACTGGAATGTGACCCCCTGTCTGTTCCGAAGGGGGTGATATGTCTCCCTTAAAGTGTGTTTGCGCAGTATCTAAAACTACTGGGAAAACTCCGGTTTAGCTTCCCTAATATCTATGAGTCTTCAATTCCCGTTTAGTTCCCCCACACACATTAAACAACCACAAAGACAAATTACGTTTATAACACTGAACTATAACCTCTCGCTTTGTTCGTCTCCAGCTGTTTCCCTCGTGGGAGAACAGAACCGAGGCTTAGAACTCTGCACCCGCTTGGCAGTCCCGGCAGAGATGCCAGCTGAAAACAACACAGATACTCAGTCACACAAATGGGCCCGTCACTCCTCTCACTCACACCACAAAAAATGCCAATTAAACAATAGTCAGGCTCTCGTGTAGTGTAAATCGTAAACCGTTAACCATTTGCCACAGATCCACACCAAGCAGTATAACTTAAACCATAATACACGGTACTGGGTTTTTACAACAGATGTATAAGCTGATAGGTATTCCACACAGCGCTCCTGATATCCCAGCTAGCTGCAGTTACCATTCCCTCACGGCTTATAGGATCTTGGGTTTTCCCTCACCACTCGTGAATTCCCCGTTGGGCCCAACAAATCCAAGGGGGGAGCAATATTGCCCCCTCACCAAGCGCGGGATTTCTCCATACAACTTATAGGGTCTTGGCAAGCAATACAACTCCTCACCTCGCGTGGGATGTCTCCACACGACTTATAGGTTCTTCCCCTGCCCCCACTGCAGGTATTCCCAATTCACATACCTGTTCTTTCCGCTGATGGTCCGTCTCTTTCCTCACAGCGATCGGGTGGGGTTGGGAGATCCTCCGGAAAAAATAATCTGGCGGCACCTTAGGACGTCCTGCTCCCAGCCGGTCCTGCAGCCGGGAAGAGAGGAGGTCCCATCTGGGGTGCCAAATTGATCTGGGGAATCAAACCTTACAACTCGTAGATAGTTATAAAGCAGGTATGTTTTATTTGCCTGCGAGCGACAGGGTGGATCGCTCCATAAAGGCCCTGCGCCCCCACCCTTTTACAAAGGCATTATTTAAAGTACACACACATACATATTCCTTAAATTTAGGATGGGTTAAGCTAATTAGTTAAAAAAAAATTTTAACATAAATTCACTCCCATTCATGCTTGTGCACTGCCTCCTGTTGGTGCTTGTTAGCACCCTTGTAGACCTCTAGACAAAACAAAGCCAGCTTTCTTGCTTCAGACTGCAGGTGTTGCATACCAGTTCCTTCTTATCTTGCTCCAGACTGCTCACACACCAGGCACCTCAAGGTCTTTGCTGATAGTGTGGAATAGCTTGTTAGTTATTGTAAAAGTTTCCCCCACTTAACACAGACAAAACGATCTAAACTTGAAGTTTCCCACCTAACACAGAGACAAAATGAAGCTAAGCTTATTTTCTAAAATCTAATTCTTAATACTGAAAATAAATTAATAAATCTAACTATATTTTATATTTTCACATATCAATTCCCCCGTCTTCTATCCTAGGCAAATTTGTTTGCCCTACACACAATCCCTTTTCCAAAGTGAAAATGGAAAATAATTTGCTTTAAAATTGCTTCTTAATGCATTCTCAGGTGCCCTAAGTAGAAAACTTAAAAATGTTAGTTGCTGTAGCATTCTCCAATTCCAAACAAACAGTATGGCATATAAGGCAAAAATAATTAATACTAATATCAAGAGGACAACAATGGGGTGACATAACCTATTTAGAGTACCAATTACAGTAGGTGACCATCCAAATAAGGCATCCCACCAGTTGTTTTGCATCTTCTTTTGCTTTTTTTAAGACCCTATGAATTTCCTCTGTGTCATGGTGGACAGTTAACAGGGTTTTCTGTCCATTTTTCTGGGGCCTCTTTCAAGATTTTGATCAAATCTTGATGTCTCATCAATTGTTTTACCAATGCAAGATTCATTCCAATAGGTACAGGTGATAATTTGTGAAACATTACATAGTTGGATTTTATCAACTGGTGGGATACAACTGGTGCTAAATAAGAAAAGTCACATCCAACAATTTTAACAAAGTTACAAATATAAAAATTAGAATGATTCTCACTACCTACTATTATTTTGTCTATTGTCACAGAGTCACAAGCAGTTCTCAAACACACACAACCTTGGCCAGTATATACAAGCCCTGTCTTTTGGTTACTGCCTGGATGGATTTCGAAATGACAAATGCTTTGCTCAGTATTGAGGCAAATGTCCTGAGCGTCGGTTTTATTACTTCCTTGTTGTTCTCATGTGATGCAAATTTACAGTTTGCCATTTCTCATTCACTATTTGAGCCCATACTCTGTGTTCAAAAGGGCAGAGCACAACTCCATTGTGGTTCAATCCTAATGTAATGATGGGGTGGATTACGTATATTGAAGCATTACGTATGGTCAATACAAAGGTCATGGCCGTACTAGTGATGGGGTCATAGGTGAAGTTTACCAGAGTCCACCAGGACTGGAGCTCTCTTTACTCTGGAATGATGTATCCACGATGCTTACTCCGTGTGTGTTGTCAATAAGACCTTGAATGGTCCTTCCCATTTTGGCTCCAGAGGTGAACCTGAAAGAGATCTGACATATACATAATCACCTGGCTCTATATTATGCATTGGTCCATCCAGGCCACGAGCACGGGTTCCCAAAACTAGCTTTTCTATTTCTCTAAGTTGTTTCTGTAAGCTATTACACAGTTAGTTAATACTTCAGTACCAACTTGTGTTGATGTTCCCGCTTGAGCCATATAGGGCCTTCCATACAGTATCTCAAAAGAGCTTAATCCTTCCTTAACCCTTGGTTTGGTTCTGATTTGTAGCAAAGCTAGGAGTAGTGACTGAGGCCAAGCTAATCCAGGTTCTTGACCCAATTTTACAATCTGTAATTTAAGGAGGTGGTTCATCTTTTCCACCTGACCACTTGCCTGTAGCCTTGTTGTGTGATTCTGGCCACAAAATGGGGACCTCTGTCTGAAAATACTACTGCTGGGACCCCAAATCTTGGTATAATTTCATGTAACAAAGCCTTAGTCACTTCTCTGGACTTGTTTTTTCAGCAAGGAAATGCTTCTGGACATCCTGAAAAGGTGTCAGTTAATACCAGCAAATATTGAAACCCCCCTTTCCTCAGAAGTTCTGAAAAAATCAATTTGCCACCATTGCCCTGGGAAATTGCCCTTCCCTATTTGTCCTAGTTTAATCTTTTGGGCTACTTGAGGGTTACTTTGCAAACAAATGTCACACTGTTGTGTCACCATTGTGATAGTCGTGTACAAATTATGGGCAACAATGAATTTGCTCAGGTGTTTGTATAGGGCTCCAACTCTTCAGTGAGTCTTTCTATGCTCCGCCATTATTATGGCCCAGAGTCATGTGCTAGGCACTACTATTTTCCCTTGTGGTGTGATAACCCATCCATTTTCACCTTCTTTCCCATCTAGATCTAGGTGTCTGATCAGTTTGTATTTTACCATCTGGAACCAAAGACTGGATTTCTGCCGTACCTTTTTTGGCCACCCTTTTTGCTTCTCAATCCGCAATAGTTCCCTTTTGGTGAGCTTTGCCGTGCATAATTGCTACCTTCTCTGGCAGTTGCACTGCTTCCAGTAGTTTGAGAATTTCCTTTATGTGTTTTATGTGCTTCCTTTGGGTGGATACAAGTCCTCTTTCTCTCCAAACCGCTCCATGGCATGAACCATTCCAAAAGCATATTTAGAGTCTGTCCAAATGTTATTTTTTCTTTGGCAAGCTCGAGTTAAAGGTATTATTTTCACCTTTTGTGCCAAAGTGTTTGAGGCAAGGGCCCTGGACTCTATTACCTTGTCCATAGTAGTCACCGCATACCCTGCTTTGCGCTGACCGTACTTGACGAAACTGCTGCCATCTGTATACCACGTGTCCTCAGCATCCTCCAGTGGTTGTTCCTTCAGGTCTGGTCGACTGGAGTAGATTGCTTCAATGGTCTCCAGGCAGTCATGGGTCACTGGTTCTCCTGTAATTCCATTAAGGAAAGATGCTGGGCTGACAATGTTAGTCACTATTATCTGGACATCGTCCTGATCCACCATAATGGCCTGGTATTTGAGGAATCTCTGTGGGGATAGCCAGTGCCCCCCTTTTGCTTCCAGTGCAGTGGACACCATATGAGACACTAACACTGTCATCTTTTGGCCCATTGTAAATTTGTGATGCTCTTGGATGTTAAGTATTACTGCAACCACTGCTCTCAGGCAGCTGGGCCATCCTCTACTCACTTCATCCAATTGTTTGGAGAAGTATGCCACAGCTCTCCGATCTTGGCCTAGGTTTTGAGCTAAAATTCCCAATGCAATGCTCTGCTTCTCCTGGGAGAACAGCCAGAAAGGTTTCATGGGGTCTGGTAACCCTAAGGCTGGGGCCTGCATGAGTTCTCGTTTTAAGTTGTGGAAAGCCTGCTCAGCTTCTCTATTCCAAATGAGATCTTTTGAATTAGTTTTAATAAGTTCATAAAGTGGTCTTACCAGGAGTCCGTAGTTGCAGAAACGACACCAAACCGTTCGGAGCTCCTTAATCATCTGTGGCTTGGGAGTTTGGCAGATGACTTCCTTTCTTGCTTTCCCCAAGGTCCGTTCGCCTGCTGTGATTTCATATCCTAGATATGTCACCTTTTACTGAGCTATGTGAGCTTTCTGTGGAGAGACTCGGTAACCACTTAGTCCAAGAAAGTTTAATAAACTCACAGCCCAAGCTATATTTTGTTCCTTTGCTTTAGTGGCTATAAGGAGATCGTCCACATACTGCAACATAGTCCCAGTCCCAGGTGGCGATTCCCACTGTCCCAAGTCCTTTGCCAACTGGTTGCCGAAAAGGGTAGGGCTGTTCTTAAAGCCTTGTGGAAGTACAGTCCAGGTTAGCTGTGTTTTCCTCCCGGAATCCGGGTTTTCCCACTCAAAGGCAAATAATAATTGACTTTCTGGGCTCATAGGTAGGCAGAAAAAAAGCATCCTTTAAATCCAGAATGGTAAACCAAGCCAATTCAGATTTTAATTTAGTCAATAATGTGTATGGATTTGCTACCACAGGGTATAAATCCTCAGTTATTTTGTTCATGGCCCTGACATCCTGGACTATGCTATAATTTCTATCTAGTTTCTTCACTGGTAGTATAGGAGTACTGTACTCAGATTCACATTCAATTAATAATCCATACTTCAGAAACTGTTCTATGATTGGACAAATCCCTTGTCTATCCTCTAACCTTAAGGTTACTTTACTCTCACCGGCTTAGGTCCTGGTTTAATTTTGACCACTGTCAGTGAAGCTGTTTTTGCTTTGCCGGGTATTTCAGTGGCCCATACACGTGGGAATACTTGATCCTGAACCTCCTTGGGTACTTCTGTCTTTGTATAGGGACTTACTAAGGACAGACTTAAAAGCTCGATTAGCTGATTATCCCTCACTTCAAATTCTATTCCTTCCTTCCCAAATCTTATTTCTGCCTCCAATAACAAATTTTGCCCCAATAAGGGCTTTGGTGAATTTGCAATATAAAGAAATTTATGTATTCCTAATTGTTTCCCCAATTTGAACTTGAGAGGTTTGAGAAAATAGCCTTTTTGCTTTGGACAGTAGCTCCCTTTACCGTTACAAAATCATTGTCTATGCGTGTTAGAGCCTGTTGTTCTAACATGTTGCTCCGTTATCTACTAAAAATTCCACCCCCCCTCCCCGTTGTTGTTTCCTTAGCTTTAATATAACCAGTGGATAGCTAGGGTAGACTCCCCGGGTCCCCGTCATAGTTTCCTGCCATAGGGGCCTGGGTTCTGCGGGCGTTCGTGATTTTTCTACCCCCTTGTCTCCTTTGGGGACACTCGTATTGGGTTTGCATGGCAAGGTTTTGGTAGCAGTGGGGGAGGGGGGAGGCATGGGGTGGCTTCTGTGGGAGAAGCTGCCAGAAGCTTCCCCCATGTCCGACCCGACACAGCCAATGCCAGCCGGCTACAAGAAGGGACCCGCCACTGGCCAAGGCCGAACCAATCAGTAACGCCTCTGTGATAACATAATTAAGAAAAAAAAAAGGAAGAGAGGGAAAAAAAGCTGCACACTTTGCAGCTAGAGAGAGGAGTGAGAAGATGTAAGAGAAAACAACTCTGCAGACACCAAGGTCAGGGAAGAAGGAGGGGGAGGAGGTGCTCCAGGCGCCAGAGCAGAAATTCCCCGCAGCCTGTGGTGACGACCATGGTGAAGCAGGCTGTCCCCCTGCAGCCCATGGAGGTCCATGGTGGAGCAGATGACCACCTGTAGCCCGTGGAGGACCCCACGCCGGAGCAGGTGGATGCCCGAAGGAGGCTGTGACCCCGCGGGAAGCCCGCGCTGGAGCAGGTTCCTGTCAGGACCTGTAGCCCGTGGAGAGAGGAGCCCACGCCGGAGCAGGTTTGCTGGCAGGACTTGTGACCCCGTGGGGGACCTGCACTGGAGCAGTCCCTTCCTGAAGGACTGCACTCCATGGAATGGACCCATGCTAGAGCAGTTCGTGAAGAACTGTCAGTCATGGGAAGGACTCACGTTGGAGAAGTTTGTGGAGGACTGTCTCCCGTGAGAGGGACCCCACGCTGGTGCAGGGGAAGGAGACCTCCCTCTGAGGAGGAAGCAGCGGCAGAAACAACGTGTGATGAAACTGACCCCAACCCCATTCCCTGTCCCCCTGTGCTGCTGGGGGAAGGAGGTGGAAAATCGGGAAAGAGATTAAGCCCGGGAAGAAGGGAGGGATGGGGGAGGTGTTTTAAGATTTGCTTTTACTTCTCCTTCTCCTCTCATTTTGATTGGTAATAACGTAAGTTTGGTTTTTTTTCCCCAAGTCGAGTCTGTTTTGCCCGTGCCAGTAATTGGTGAGTGATCTCTCTCCGTCCTTATCTCCACCCACGAGCTTTTCGTTATATTTTTCTCCCCCTGCCCATTTGAGGAGGGGGAGTGATAGAGTGGGCTTTGGTGGGCATCCGGCCTCTAGCCAGGGTCAACCCACCACACTCGTTCTTCCAGTGTCCTGCTCGTTTACACCATGAACACCGATTGACCCCAGCGGGGGGGTCTCCAAGGACCTCCGCCTCCCGGAGTCCCTGTTTCTCCTTTTGTTGGGCCCCCTCCCTTGCTGTAAATCCGCCACAAGAGCTCTCTATCTCTTCTCCGGTTTTCCTCCGCAGCTTCTGCCCCCCTTCTGCCCTATCCCCCCCTCCCCGCCACTCCTTTCTAGTGTTTTATTACGCAGCTCAAAGGGACAGCTTTGGGCATTCTTTTGTACCAGTTAAACTGGTAACAGTAATACCATACCCGAGGCAAGAGGTGCAGGGGAGTTCTTGTCCTACAGCGGATGCACCTGAATTCAAAGCAATTCTTGAGATAAAACTCCTGTCTCCATTTGGAGAGATACAGGCGCTTGTGCACTCCCCACACTGAGGGGCTAAGTTATTACTTTGTTTTACATCTCCTCCCATACCATAGTGATGAGGTTGTATTTATCTCTTTACCATATGTTTCACTAGTTTCACTGATTCTTTAAACTTTCTAAATTCCCACAGAATACCTGTTCAAGTTCGTCTGAGTGCTCAATTCTGTCCCAGTCAGACCACAATTTACATTGGTTACACCAGAAATCACTTCTAAACTGCACCCAGACATTCTGGTCACAGCCAAAACACTTATAAATAAAAATTGGTTTACATGAAAAATCCTCAGGTCCATGTATAGGACACCAGAAATTAAAACCTGGTTCAGGTAACCCTGTTCCAAGGTCTGCCATACGCTTAAGAACACACTCATGGACACTGACCACTGGAATGTGACCCCCTGTCTGTTCCGAAGGGGGTGATATGTCTCCCTTAAAGTGTGTTTGCGCAGTATCTAAAACTACTGGGAAAACTCCGGTTTAGCTTCCCTAATATCTATGAGTCTTCAATTCCCGTTTAGTTCCCCCACACACATTAAACAACCACAAAGACAAATTACGTTTATAACACTGAACTATAACCTCTCGCTTTGTTCGTCTCCAGCTGTTTCCCTCGTGGGAGAACAGAACCGAGGCTTAGAACTCTGCACCCGCTTGGCAGTCCCGGCAGAGATGCCAGCTGAAAACAACACAGATACTCAGTCACACAAATGGGCCCGTCACTCCTCTCACTCACACCACAAAAAATGCCAATTAAACAATAGTCAGGCTCTCGTGTAGTGTAAATCGTAAACCGTTAACCATTTGCCACAGATCCACACCAAGCAGTATAACTTAAACCATAATACACGGTACTGGGTTTTTACAACAGATGTATAAGCTGATAGGTATTCCACACAGCGCTCCTGATATCCCAGCTAGCTGCAGTTACCATTCCCTCACGGCTTATAGGATCTTGGGTTTTCCCTCACCACTCGTGAATTCCCCGTTGGGCCCAACAAATCCAAGGGGGGAGCAATATTGCCCCCTCACCAAGCGCGGGATTTCTCCATACAACTTATAGGGTCTTGGCAAGCAATACAACTCCTCACCTCGCGTGGGATGTCTCCACACGACTTATAGGTTCTTCCCCTGCCCCCACTGCAGGTATTCCCAATTCACATACCTGTTCTTTCCGCTGATGGTCCGTCTCTTTCCTCACAGCGATCGGGTGGGGTTGGGAGATCCTCCGGAAAAAATAATCTGGCGGCACCTTAGGACGTCCTGCTCCCAGCCGGTCCTGCAGCCGGGAAGAGAGGAGGTCCCATCTGGGGTGCCAAATTGATCTGGGGAATCAAACCTTACAACTCGTAGATAGTTATAAAGCAGGTATGTTTTATTCGCCTGCGAGCGACAGGGTGGATCGCTCCATAAAGGCCCTGCGCCCCCACCCTTTTACAAAGGCATTAATTAAAGTACACACACATACATATTCCTTAAATTTAGGATGGGTTAAGCTAATTAGTTCAAAAAAATTTTTAACATAAGTTCACTCCCATTCATGCTTGCGCACTGCTTCCTGTTGATGCTTGTTAGCACCCTTGTAGACCTCTAGACAAAACAAAGCCAGCTTTCTTGCTTCAGACTGCAGGTGTTGCATACCAGTTCCTTCTTATCTTGCTCCAGACTGCTCACACACCAGGCACCTCAAGGTCTTTGCTGATAGTGTGGAATAGCTTGTTAGTTATTGTAAAAGTTTCCCCCACTTAACACAGACAAAACGATCTAAACTTGAAGTTTCCCACCTAACACAGAGACAAAATGAAGCTAAGCTTATTTTCTAAAATCTAATTCTTAATACAGAAAATAAATTAATAAATCTAACTATATTTTATATTTTCACATATCAGTGGACAGAGTCAGACATGGAGAGAATTGAATTTCGCCAAGGACAGGGCTAAAGGTCATTCCATGCAGTTGATGGCTGTGTCTAGTCAAATCAAAACTATTGTTCCAAGTGTTACCAACAGAATAGCTCATAGCTCTATTGTCAGTCCATTTACACTCGCACTCTGTTACAAATTAAACTGAGACTGTGGTGCACCGAAGGAGCAGAAAGTCGATTTTCTACCAAGTGACAATTCCTTATTTCACCAATTTCAAAGTGCAACCATTATAGATCATTGCTAGGGGTTTTCGTGATTTCCAGTAATGAAGATTTAGGATCCTGATTTTCTGCCATGAGCAAAATTCCCGTTAGCACCTGCTCTCATTTTCTAATTTCATAGATTGAAAAGGAAATGCAAAGCTCTGGTAACTGGCCTCTTCTCTCAGCTCTGTTCACAAAAAATAACATAAAGTACAGAATTGTTCCTTGACTTCTCCCATTTTCCTTCTTTTTTTTTCTTCTTTTTTTTTCTTCTTTTTTTTTTCTTCTTTTTTTTTTTTTCCCAATCAGGAAATTTGATTTCAGACAGGAGGAAAACTATGAAATATCTTGATTCTGCTACAAACTCTTCTTCATGGAGGTGGCATGGTAGCAGCAAGAGCAGCTTAGCAGCAGTACTTATATGCCAGTGTTCATCTCAGCCCAGCACAGCATCTTCCCCTGAACTCACTCCTAAGCTTCTCCATAGCAGGCCAGAAAATGCTTCTAGGCAGAAACACAGCCTCTCCCAGGATCCTCAATGGGTCCTAGCAACTAAGCTGAAAGCTTATTTGGAATAAACCTGCCCAAATCATCAATGCTAATTAGCTCGTGTTATGAATGGATTAAGTGAGACATCAGCTGCAATGGGGCATTTTGATTTGGGTTATGGTTTGGTAATTAGATGTACGTAAGCTGGCTGGGGAGCTGTCAGTCAGCAAGCAGCAGTTTCCTTTGCAGTGTTGGGAAGAGGAGCCTTTTTGTGTCCCATCAACTACTTTGCTGTGAACCTTTGAGTGATGTACCAGGGATCAAACACAGCACTGAGTGTGAACCGAAATCCTCCCCTGAGCCACAGCCATGCAACTTGGTGACTTCAGAACTTCGCTCCTCATGCAGCTGAGCAATGATATTTTATTTATAGTGCAAAATGCTCCTCGTATGGTGGCTGTTAATGTTAACACCATCCTTCCCTTTGATCTATTCCAGCCTTCCTCCTGTTTTCTTATCTACTCTTGGTACTTGGAATGGAGTTTGGGGGAAAATGTGTTCAATGCTCTCATGAAATTACCTAGAACAACACTGATGATAGAAAAGTACACAAAATTGAAATTATAGATGAGTGAATATGTGCAACTGGTGGTGTGGGCATCTGTGGCGTTCCCACCTGCAGTTGAGCTAGTTGTCCTGGGCTCCCTTTCTAGCCGATGGAAAGAAATAGGTAACTATTTCAGATATCATCTGTGTTAGGAGGAGAGGAATCACTATAGGTAGTCCCTGGTGATTCGTTTGGATGAAGTTGTCTGGTTTTTGGACCTCTATTTTTAATAGATGAGTAAGGAGGTAAATTCTGCTTTTCCTCCCAAATCTGGAGCTTTCATGAGAATAAAATAACTAGACAGCAATTTTCTGTAATGTGAGGAAAGGCAGAAAGTAAAAAGGCAGCTTGACTGCTCCTGACATAGAGCCTTTATCAGCTCCATAAATAAAGGACATATGTATGTAATGGCTGACTGCATCTCAGATTGCTATACCAACATTTTAAAAGCCTGCTGATGGAATATCTGCTTATTTCATTACTCCTACAATGTCTTTGCAAGTAAAAGTCATTTATTATACAGTACTATCTCTAGCAATGCATGACCAGAGGGGACAGTCTGTAAAAATTCTGGATGTTCCATTGCTTTCCCTTACCTTCCAGGAGAGAGAAACATAAGGAATGATGTATTCAGTTAATAGGTAGAATTTGCAAAGTAAAAATCTATTTGCAGCGAACTAGGATTTGCATTTTTTTAAAGAAAGGAGAACAACTCTTTTTCATTACTATGTGAGCTGACTACAAGCACAACAGAGCAAAGATAATTTTCAATAAAGTCCCACTCAGAAAACATATTCGGGGTCTCAGTCAGGTGAAAAAGGAAGAATCATGCTTTACTGGAAAACAGATACAGTGGTGAGTTAGAAGAGCTTATGGTGAGCCTTGCCATTGCAATAGCATTTTTAGGAGTCCAGGTACAAATTCAGCCTGGCCCCGACCGCAGACTAACCTGTCTTGTGCTATCATCAGTAGTGTGGCAGATGAGTTTCACAGTAGTACCAATGAATTAAAGTTTCCCTTTAGAAGCAGAATTTGGTCCAGAGTTTGTAAAATACAGTCCATTGAAGAAGAAGAGCAAACTATCTCCCCACATGGCTTTATCAGTGGGCAAGTGTGACACTTTAACTTAGCTGGCAGCCAAATAAGTCACAGCCATTCACAGCCCACTCCCCTTTCCCCTCCACCCCCCCACCCAGGGAATCAGGGAGAGAATTGGAGGGGTAAAGGTAAGGAGACTGGTAGGTTGTTCTTATACAATTTAAAAATTGGAGTAAAATAAAATTTAAATAGCAATTATAATAATTATAACAACTACATATGTGTATAAATATATATATATATATATATATATATATATATATATATATATATGAGTGATTGTGATAGTTTCACTGGACTAGCCCTTGGCCAGCAGCCAGCACAGCCGTTCACCCACTTCCCCCCCACCCCCAGGGGATAGGGGAGAGGATTGGGGGGGCAAGGATTAGGAGGTTTGTAGGGTGAGACAAGAACAGTTTAATAATAGAGAGAAAATTAAAAATAATACTAATATTAAAATAGCAGTGATAATGATAACAGTAATAAAATATGCAAATAAGTGATACACAGTGCAACTGCTCAACACCCGCCGACCAAGCCCAGCCTGTTCCCAGATAAAGATCCCGGAGGAGCAACAATCCCGAACTGAAACCGCAATCCCGGAAGAACGAGAGCCCGAGCGAAAAGCCAGAGAGAGCTAAAAGAGGAAGAGCCCCTCATTAATATACTGGACATGACGTGATATGATATGGAATATCCCATTGGCATATCCAAACGCCAATTTAGCTTATTAATTTAAATATTCCTCTCCCCCTCAGATCTTGTGCTTGTAGACTAGCAAAGCATGAAGTCCTTCACTTCCAGCGACAAAAATGCAAACACTTGTATGTTATCAGTGTCTCTCTCATAACAAATCTCAGGCTGAAAGCAAAACACAGCACAATTCTAGCTACTGAAAAAGAAACCCAGCTCTGTTTCAGCTAAAAACCAGAACAGTGATGCACAGCACAATTGCTCACCAATCACCGATAGCGATCCCGGAGGAGAGAAAAGGAACCCCGAAACCAAATATGCAATACCGAAAAAGTGAGCCTGAGCGATTCCCAAGAGAATCCCCCCCTTTCCAGTCAGCCCTGGTTAATATACTGAACATGACATAATATGCTATGGAATATCTTATTGGCATATCCAACTGTCAGTTCTGGGTTTTGCTAAATATTACACTTTCCCTCTCCCAGTCCTTTGCGCTTGCAAACTTCCCAAACACAGTGTCCTTGTACCTTATCAACATTCTTCTCATAAAGCTGAAACCAAAACACAGTGTTTTCTAGCTACTAAGAAGAAAATTAACCCTATCCTAGCAAAAACCAGGACAGTATCCAACCCTTATTCCAAACCATTTACGCCACGATCAGTTTCCACTTTTTAAAATACATTTCACTGTATTTATATATATAGATACACACACACAAATATTATTCTCTTAGTTTATGGACCATTCCTTCAAAATGTGTATTGAGTTCATTTAGTCTATAACCTTGGGTTCCATCTGTCATGACAGTCTTTCAAGGCAGGAGAGATAATGTGGAAGTTGCACAGTCAATGGAGCAGGTGACATTGGACACAGCAGGAGGATGGTGTGTAGTCTCTGTTTCATGCTGCATCTGGAACTCGTCGCTGGTATATCTAGCACAGTCCATGCTCAGGGTCTGTGGGTTGAAGATGTTGATCTTGAAGAAGTTGTTGGGCACCAGCTTTGGTTCCATTGGAGTTCTTTCTTCATTAACCTGGGGAAATTCTTAATATAAAGCCATTAGTATAATACACAACAATGATGATATGCAATTCATAGGCTGTTTTCACACAAAATCAAATCTTGAGGCACACATTGGACTTCCCCATACTTCTGCATCACCCACCAAGTGCACCCAGGTTGTTACTGAAAATCCGGAATAAGAAACTTATCAACACCAATGTGATGCGGATAAGCAGACACTTCTTTATTACGGCCGGGTGCATGAGTGAGTCCTCTCACGATCAACGCACACCGTGCCCCAAAATCATACATCTTATATAGAGCTTACTCGTATGTATTCATTAAGTAGTCATACATAAACATGTTATTTACCTTTTGCTTACGAACACGGTTTCTTGGCTGCTTGAGAGAGTCCAGCGAAGAGCCACCAAAATGATTAAGGGAGTGGAACATCTCCCTTATGAGGAAAGGCTGAGGGAGCTGGGGCTCTTTAGCTTGGAGAAGAGGAGGCTGAGGGGGGACCTGATTAATGTTTATAAATATTTGAATGGTGAGTGTCAGGAGGATGGGGCCAGGCTCTTTGCAGTGATGACCAATGATAGGACAAGGGGCAATGGGTGTAAGCTGGAACACAGGAGGTTCCGCTTAAATTTGAGGAAGAACTTCTTTACAGTAAGGGTGACAGAGCACTGGAACAGGCTGCCCAGGGAGGTTGTGGAGTCTCCTTCTCTGGAGACATTCAAGACCCGCCTGGACGCCTTCCTGTGCGAACTCATCTAGGTGTTCCTGCTCCGGCAGGGGGATTGGACTAGATGATCTTTCGAGGTCCCTTCCAATCCCTAATATTCTGTGATTCTGTGTGATTCTGTTACAGTAGACTTCTCTTTCTTGGCAGCACCTACAAACCGTTACAGTAGGCTTCTCTTCCCATTGTTTCCCCATTCTCATTAATCCAGATTTTGACAGCTACGTGTATTCTTCTAGTTTTCCATATAGGTATCATAAATCAGTTTACGGGTCAACTTGTACTTGTTACGTAAGCTACGGTTCCTACCAAATGATTTTGACCAATCCCTTCGGCCTTAGTACAGGCTGTACAGGGATTTCATATTAGCATTTGGTTGCTGTGCAAGCATACTTTTCATTAAAATATTTCTTATAATCTTATATTATTAAAATCAAAACTATTCATAAACTAGCAACTAATAATTAATTCTAACATATCAGTAACAAGGTCATTGAGCAAAAGCAATCCCACAAATGGGTTTACCTTTACCAGAGACAGGAATAACCCAGACTGTTTTTCCCAGCATATTTTTAACGTGAACCACAGGGACTCTATCCCCTTCTACAGTACATAAAAGTCTTGATTGGGCAGGGCCAGCTCAGTTGGCAGATCCTCTGGTGTTGACTAACGAGGTGGCTTTTGCTAAATGTGTGTCTGTGGTGGTTTGACCCACAGTGGTGACCATGCGGTCCTGCATTCACTCCCCTCACCCAGTGGGATGGGACAGGAGACACAACAAAGAGGGCACAAGATTAGGAATGAAGGACAGGGACAGCTCACTCGCCAGTTATGTTCATGGGCAAAACAGACTCAAACTTGGGGCAGAAAAATCAATTTAATTTGTTGCAAATCATCTGAGTAGACATAACAACCACATCTTACAACATCTTCCCCCCACCCCTCCCTTCTTCTCAGGCTCAAATCACTTTGCTCCAGATTTCTTTACCTTTCCCCTCCAGTGACACAGGGGGCAGGGAATGGGGGTTCAGTCAGTTCACCTCTGCTGCTCTTCCCGGCATGAAAGTCCAGGAACAAGATGTTCCAAAGTAAGCTTCCCATGGAGTCACGGATGTCTTCAGGCACAGATCCTAGCTCCGGCATGGGGACATCTATGGGCTGCAGACTCACCCCCACTCTGGGTGTCCACCCCCGCTCTGGCAGTGAGCGACTCTCAGGGTCCCAATTCCAGTCACACTTGCCCTCAGGCTCAGCTTCCCTGCTCCAGTGTGCAGTCCTCAATGGACTTCACGTGGGCCTCTGCTCTGCTGTTGAATCTCCATGGGTTGCAGAACCTCCTTTGCCTTCTCCTACTCCATCAGGTGAACTGGGTGTGGGTCTTTGTCTTTTCCTCTGGCAATGAAGTTCTTTCTCTATCTGTCCTTTGTTTAGGCCAATGGTTGTCTTTTGTTAGGTCAAATGGCCTCTCCTCAAGGTACCACACCTTCTTCTTTTCAGGACGGTTCTTCCCCTCACAAATATGGATTCGCAGAGGCGTTTATCTCGTGCTCATTGGCCCAGCCTGGGCTGGGGGGTCTCCACCTTGGAGCCAGGGGAGCTTTTTGTTCTCACAAGGTGACTCTCCCCCCACTACCAAAAAAATGCCCCCCACCCCGCCACACACACACACAAACACAACACAGCCTCTGGTGTTGACTAACCAGGTGGCTTTTGCTAAATTTGTGTCCCAGTGTTTGAAAGTTCCACCACCCATTGCTCTCAGTGTGGTTTTCAGCAGCCCATTGCATTGTTCGACTTTCCTGGAGGCTGGTGCATGATAGGGGATGTGGTACACCCACTCAATGCCATGTTCTTTGGCCCAAATGTCTATGAGATTGTTTCAGAAATGAGTCCTGTTGTCTGACTCAATCCTGTCTGGGGTGCCATGTTGCCACAAGACCTGCTTTTCAAGGCCTAGAATAGTGTTTCGGGCAGTGGCATGGGGCACAGGATATGTTTCTAACCACCCAGTGGTTCCTTCCACCATGGTGAGCTCGTAACGCTTGCCACTGCGGGTTTGTGGGAGTGTGATATAGTCAATCTGCCAGGCCTCTCCATATTTATATCTGAACCATCGTCCTCCATACCAGAGAGGTTTTAACCTCTTGGCTTGCTTACTCGCAGCACATGTTTCACATTCATGAATGAATTGTGCAATAATGTCCATGGTTAAGTCCACCCCTCGATCATGAGCCCATCTATATGTTGCATCTCTTCCTTGATGGCCTGAGGCATTATGGGCTCAGCGCGCTAAAAATATTTCACCCTTCTGTTGCCAGTCCAGGTCTACTTGAGACACTTTGATCTTAGCAGCCTGATCCACCTGTTGATTATTTTGATTTTCTTCAGTAGCTCAACATTTGGGCACGTGAACATCTACATGATGTGTCTTTACAACCAGTCTCTCTAGCCGAGCAGCAATGTCTTGTCATAATTCATCAGCCCAGATGGGTTTGCCTCTGCGCTGCCAGTTGCTTTGTTTCCATTGCTGTAACCACCCCCAAAGGGCATTTGTCACCATCCATGAGTCCGTACAGAGGTAGAGCACTGGCCATTTTTCTCATTCAGCAATGTCTAAGGCCAGCTGGATGCCTTTTACCTCTGCAAACTGACTTGATTCACCTTCTTTTTCAGCTGCCTCTGCAATTCGTTGGGTGGGACTCCACACAGCAGCTTTCCACTTTCGATGTTTTCCTACAATATGACAGGACCCATCAGTGAACAGGGCAGATTGTTTCTCATCATCTGGTAATTCATTATATGGTGGAGCCTCTTCTACACAAGTAATCTCCTCTTCTGGTGACATTCCAAAATTTTTACCTTCTGCCCAGTTCACGATCACTTCCAGAATTCCTGGGTGACTGAGGCTTCCAATACAAGCCTGCTGTGTGATCAGCGCAACCCACTTACTCCATGTGGCATCAGCTGCATGATGTGTAGAGGAAATGTTCCCTTTGAACATCCAGCCCAGCAAGGGCAATCGGGGCACCAGGAGGAGCTGTGCTTCAGTACCGATCACTTCTGAAGCAGCTCAAACTCCCTCATATGCTGCCAATATCTCTTTTTCAGTTGGAGTATATCGGGCCTCTGATCCTCTGTATCCACTACTCCAAAACCCAAGGGGTCGACCTCGAGTCTCCCCTGGTGCTTTCTGCCAGAGGCTCCAGGTTGGTCCATTGTCTCCGCCTGCGGTGTAGAGCACATTTTTAGCACCTTGTCCTGTCCAGACTGACCCAAGAGCTACTGCATGGACTATCACCTGTTTGATTAGTTCAAAGGCTCGTCGTTGCTCAGGACCCATGTGAAATCATTCTTCTTTTGGGTCACCTGGTAGAGAGGGCTCACAATTTCACTGTAATGTGGAATGTGCATTCTCCAGAAGCCCACAACACCTAAGAAGGCTCGTGCTGCCTTTTTGTTAGTTGGTGGAGACATAGCTGTCATTTTATTGATCACATCCATTGGGATCTGATGACGTCCATCTTGCCACTTGATTCCTAAAAACTGGATCTCTGGTGAAGGTCCCTTGACCTTATTTTGTTTTATGGCAAAATCGGCTCTCAGAAGGATTTGGATTATCTTCCTCCCTTTCTCAAAAACTTCTTCTGCTGTTTTGCCCCACACAATGATATCATCAATGTATTGCAGGTGTTCTGGAGCTCCACCCTGTTCCAGTGCATTCTGGATCAGTCCATGGCAAACCATGGGGTTGTATTTCCACCCCTGGGGCAGTCGATTCCAGGTGTACTGGACACCCCTCCAGGTGAAAGCAAACTGTGGCCTGCACTCTGCTGCCAAAGGAATGGAGAAGAACGCATTGGCAATGTCTATGGTGGCGTACCACTTGGCTGCCTTGGACTCCAGTTCATATTGGAGCTCTAACATGTCCGGTATGGCAGCGCTCAGTGGTGGTGTGACTTCATTCAATCCACGATAGTCCCCTGTCAGTCTCCACTCCCCATTTGACTTCCGCAAAGGCCATATGGGACTGTTAAAGGGAGAGCGAATCCTGCTGATCACTCCTTGGCTCTCCAGCTGATGAATCAGTTTATGGATGGGAATTACGGAGTCTCGGTTGGTGCGATATCGCCACCGGTGCACTGTTGTGGTAGCCATGGGAACCTGCTGTTCTTCGACCCTTAGCAGTACCACCACAGAAGGGTCCTCTGAGAGACCAGGCAGAGCAGACAGCTGTTTGATTTCCTCTGTCTCCAAGGCAGCTATGCCAAAAGCCCAGCGATACACTCTTGGGTCCTTGAAATACCCTCTCCTGAGGTAATCTATGCCGAGAATGCACGGAGCGCCTGGGCCAGTCACAATGGGGTGCTTTTGCCAGTCATTCTCAGTCAGGCTCATTTCAGCCTCCAACACAGTCAGCTCTTGGGACCCCCTTGTGACTCCAGAAATACAGATGGATTCTGCTCCTTTAAAGTTCGACGGCATCGGGGTGCATTGGGCACCAGTGGCCACTAAAGCTTTGTACTGTGTTGCGACGGAGATTACACACATGCTTCTTATATACAGCAGTTAATTAAGCTTATGCATATTCTCAAAAACCCACACTGATTGGCTCATTAATTTTCCTGAGAACTTTCTCTTTGTTATCACAAGCGGTGCCGCTCTCCCTGGCCTCCAAGGACAAGCCCCACTTCATGATTTCTAGCTTCCTTATTTCCCGTTTGATAAAAGTTGTTTTGTCTGAAGTTCTCAAGGAGAGTAGGCATCTTGGAGACTTCACTTATGTCAAGGGCTTAATGCTGAGGCCTAAGCCATTGCAGTACTCTCACTGCTTTCTGCTAAAGGCTCTGATTGTACAAATATCTCTTAGTGATCTACAACAGTACTGCTGGTGGTCAGATGTGCCAGGCCAACGAATCCACACAGTCCAGTAAACTCGGTTATCCCTTTCCTCTGCCTGGCTGGAGGCAGGGCCCCTCTAATGCTGGTCATCATATTCATCACTCACTTCTGCTGAAATATGATCAAAAGGATTAGGACCAAGAAAAGGATTGAGAGTAGCATCAGCCCTCCTGTTCTGTCTGGGGAATTGTCCACTGGAAACTGGAGCAGCATTTTTCCTAGAAGGACCAGAAGCATCCCTATTTGTACTCGTTTTTCTTTGCAGCTCGTGTACTCGTGCCTGCAGGACCAAGGTAGGTTTCCCATCCCACTTTCTCATGTCTTCTCCATGGTCACACAAGTAAAACCACAGTGTCCCCCATGGTGTGCACCGTCTCTCTTGATCAGGGAAACGCTTGCTCCTAACAGCTGAGACATAGGTCTGAACGGGTGGAGGGAGGAGCCTGTCCTCGAATCGCTGGAACTCTTGAGACAGTTTCTCCACATGCTTCTCCAAGACTTCTGGTAGTTTTTCCACCACCGAGACACAGGCTTATAAAGAGGCAGAGACACTGCCTTCAAATCCCTGGAGCTGGATAGCCACTTCATTTACAGTTGGTGCCTCCTCATCCTCTTTTACTTCTACTGCTGCCAATGAGCTGGTACATTTCACCACATGGGTATTGTGCACAGGATTTCATCTCGGTCTTCAATTAACCTCAAGTCCCTTGGGTCTTGGTAAATCAGCTCCTGCACAGCTGGTTCCCTCAGGTACTGAATCCTTCTCTCCATGCTGGTCCATTTGCCTGGATTGCATGTAATATTGTCCTTGAAGGGATACCTTTCCTTCACACCTGCCAAGAGCCGCCCCCAAAGACTGCGGGTTGGTTCCCCTCTTGCAATTGCTTTATCAATGTCTGCTTCCTTAGAGAGGGATCCCAGCTGCTTGGCTTCTCTACCCTCTAACTCCAGGCTACTGACCCCATTATCCCAGCATCTGAGCAGCCACGTAATGAGGTGCTCACCTTGGTAACAGGCGAAATCTTTTCGTATATCCTGCAGCTCACTCAGGGTTAGAGATCAGGTGGTTTTTGTACTGTCTCCATTTCCATCTCCCCTTCCCTCCTCCTCTTCAGCCTTAGAAAGATCATAAGCATGATTTTCTTCATCCCTCTGTAAATGTATTGACTTTCATGTCTTTTTCTTCTTCCATACAGGGGCAACTGATACTGGCAGGTGTTGGTTCTCTAGTTCATCTGCAGTGCTTCTTGATGGGGTTGGAGTAGCTGCAGTGTCTGTCACGGGGCTCGGAGTAGCCACATTGCCTGCTGTAGGGGTTGGAGAGGCTGCAGTGTGTATTGCTAAGTTTGAAGCAACTGTAGTAGGCGTTGGGGTTGGAGTAGCCGCAGTATCAGTCACAGAGGTTGAGGTAACTAGAAGGCACTATGGTAACTCCAACAGCGGATGGGGTGATCCTCCTAAGTAGTCTGACATGCATTAAAACCTGGCATACATTCAGGAGAAGTAGCAGCACAATTATGCTGGTTTCACTATTCCAAGAGTTTTCAAAATTCTCAAAAATTTTTGTAACTGGTCTGGTGGAGAAGTGGAAATTTAATGAAGATATTCCCCCAATATATTGGCTCTGTGGTGGGTTGACCCTGGCTAGATACTGGGTGCCCACCAAAGCCCACTCTATCACCCCCCTCCTCAGCAAGATGGGGAGGGGAGAAAATAAGATGGAACACAAAAAAACCAAACTCGTGGATCGAGACAAAAGCAGTTTAATAGAAGCAAAGCAAAGCTGCGCGCGCAGAAGCAAAAGAACAAAATATTTACTCTCTACTTCCCATCAGCAGGCGATGTCTGGCCACTTCCCAGGAAGCAGGGCTTCATACGCGTTGCGGTTCCCGGAGGACAAACGGAAGTAACGAATGCCCCCCCTTCCCCCTCTGTTCTCCTTGCTTTATTTCTGAGCATACGTCATATGGTATGGAATATCCCTTTGGTCCGTTTGGGTCAGCTGTCCTGGCTGTGTCCCCTCCCAAGACCTTCCCCCCTCCCAGCCTACTGGGGGAAATGTTGGAGGGACAGCCTTGGTGCTGTGCTAGCACTGCTCACCAGTAACCAAAACACTGCTGTGTTATCAACACCCCTCGAGCCACCAAATACAAAACACAGCACTCTGAGGGCTGCCACGGGGAAAATCAACTCCATCCCAGCCAGACCCACTACAGGCTCAAAGATAAAAAAACACTGGTGTAATTGGTAACAACATCCATCAGACGGCTCTCACAAAACGGAGATGGAGCCTGCTCTGCCAATTTGCTCTGTGTGCCGCCTGCCACTGCCGTAGTCTCACTCCCCATCTTTTTATGGTACTAACAACCATCACTGTACCACACAGCAGAACAGTACCCCTAGCCCCAAACCAACACCTAGGGATGGCGAAAATTATAAACGGCATGTAAGGTGCCACCTCAAAGAACTCAAAGAACAACTCAGCAATCCAGTACAACAACATTCCGATCACCAACAACCAAGTCATCATAACAAATTCTTATTGCAGATTCTTTCTAACACACTTTGGTCAGAACTGTTGTTATCTCAACCTTTTGTGCCCCATGTTGGGCACCAAAAAGACTGTGATAGTTTAACTTAGCTGGCAGCCAAACAAGACACAGTCACTCGCACCTTCCCCTCTTCCCCCCCACCCAGGGAATCAGGGAGAGAACTGGAGGGGTAAAGGTGAGGAGACCTGTAGGTTGAGATAAGAACAATTTATTAATTGGAGTAAAATAAAATTAAAATAGTAAGGCTAATAATAATGATAACAACTATATATATTTTTAAGTGATGCAGAGTACAATTGCTCACCACCCGCTGATAATAATGCTGGAGGAATGAAAAGGAACCCCGAAACTGAAATTGCAATACTGGAAAAGCGAGCCCAAGTGATTCCCGAGAGAATCCCCTCCCTTTCCAGTCAGCCCCGGTTAATACACTTAACAACATAATACCTTATCAACATTGTTCTCATAACAATCCTCACTGAAACCAAAACACAGTGCTTCCTAGCTACTAAGAATAAAATTAACTCTATCCTAGCAAAAACCAGGACAGCATGTTCATGTTAGTCTTATGCCTCCTGCTGCCATGCGTCACAGGTGTTAACTAAAAATACTGGATATTAATGCCTTGGGGTTTTAAGCAGTGTCTGCACTCAGTAAGAGCTGATTTTTCTCAGGCACAAACCCCTGCTCACCTGTATGGCATTTACTTGGCTTGGCAACCGTAATCATAGAATCATAGAATCACAGAATGGTGTAGGTTGGAAGGGATATTAAAGGTTGGATGTTATTAAAATATCTAGTTCCAGCCTCCCTGCCATGAGCAGGGACACCTTCCACTAGACCAGGTTGCTCAAACACTTATCCAGCCTGGCCTTAAACACTTCCAGGGAAGGGGCATCCACAGCTTCTCTGGGCAACCTGTTCCAGTGTCTCACCACCCTTACAGGAAAGATTTTCTTCCTAATATCTTATCTAAACCTACCCTCTTTCTGTTTAAAGCCATTTCTCCTTGTTCTATCACTACCTGTCCTTGTAAAAAGTCCTTCCTGAGCTTTCTTGTAGGCCCCTTCAGGTACTGGAAGGTCTCTATAAGGTCTCCCCAGAGCCTTCTCTTCTCCAGGCTGAACAGCCCCAACTCTCTCAGCCTGTCCTCGTAGGAGAGGTGCTCCAGCGCTTGGATCATCCTCGTGGCCCTCTTCTGGACTCGTTCTAACTGGTCGATGTCTCTCTTGTGTTGGGGGCTCCAGAACTGGACACATTACTCTAGGTGGGGCCTTACAAGAGTGGAGCAGAGAGGGAGAATCACCTCCCTTGACCTGCTGGCCACTCTTCTCTTGATGCAGCCCAATATACAGTTGGCCTTCTGGGATGCAAGTGTACATTGCTGGCTCATGCTGAGCTTCTCATCCACCAGCACCCCCAAATCCTTCTCTTCAGTGTTGCTCTAGATCCATTGTCCACCCAGCCTGTATTTGTGCTTGGGGTTGCTCTAACTCAGGTGCAGGACCTTGCACTTGGCCTTGTTGAGCTTCATGAGGTTTGCTCGGGCCCACCTCTCAAGCCTTTCGAGGTCCCTCTGGATGGCATCCCGTCCCTCCAGCGTGTCGACCAAATCACACAGCTTGGTATCGTCGGCAAACTTGCTGAGGGTGCACTCAATTCCCCTGTCCATGTCTCCGACAAAGATGTTAAACAGTGCTGGTCTCAATACTGACCTCTGAGGGATGCCACTCGTCACCGATCGCTACTTGGACATTAAACCGTTGACCGCAACTCCTTGAGTGCAACCATCTAGCCAATTGTTTATCCACTGAGTGGTCCATCCATCTAGTCCATGTCTCTCCAAGTTAGAGACAAAGATGTCATGAGGGACAGCATCAAACGCCTTGCACAACTCCAGGTAGATTATATCATTTGGTCTTCTCCTATCCACCAAAGCTGTAACTCCATCACAGAAGGCCACCAAATTGGTCAGGCATGATTTGCCCTTGGTGAAGCCATGTTGGCTGTCACCAGTCACCTCCTTATTTTCCATGTGCCTTAGCATAGTTTCCAGGAGGATCTGCTCCATGATCTTGCCAGGCACAGAAGTGAGACTGACCAGCCTGTAGTTCCCCAGGTCTTCCTTGCTTCCCTTTTTAAAAATGGGGGTAATGTTTCCCCTTTTCCAGTCTGTGGGAACTTCACCAGACTGCCAGGACTTGTGAAGTATGATGGATAGTGGTTTTGCAACTTCATCAGCCAGTTCTCTCAAGACCTGCTGTCCTGGTTTTTAGCTGGAACAGAGCTGGGTTTCTTTTAGTAGCTAGAATAGTGCTGCGTTTTGCTTTCAGCCTGGGATTTGTTATGAGAGAAACCCTAATAACATACCTGTGTTTGCATTTTTGTCACTGGAAGTGAAGTACTTTGTGTTCTTTTAGTCTACTAGTGCAAGATCTAAGGGGGCTAGGAATATTTAAATTAATAAGCTAAATTGATGTTTGGATATGCCAATGGGATATTCCATATCATATCACGCCATGTCCAGTATATTAGTGAGGGGCTCTTCCTCTTTTAGCTCTCTCTGGCTTTTGCTCAGGCTCTCACTCTTCTGGGATTGCGGCTTCAGTTTGGGATTGTTGCTCCTCCGGGATCGTTATCTGGGAATGGGCCGGGCTTGGTCGGTGGGTGGTGAGCAGTTGCACTGGGTATCACTCATTTGTATATTTTATTACTGTTATCATTATCACTGCTATTTTAATATTAGTATTATTTTAAATTTTCTCTCTATTATTAAACTGTTCTTGTCTCACCCTACAAACCTCCTAATCCTTGACTCCAGTCCTCTCCCCTACCCCCTGGGGGTGGGGGGGAAGTGGGTGAACAGCTGTGTTGGCTGCTGGCCAAGGGCTATCCCAGTGAAACTATCACACCCGCAGATGCACCTCATCAGGTCCTATGGATTTGTGCACCTTCAGGTTCCTCAGATGGTCTCACACCTGATCTTCTCCTACAGTGGGCGGCTCTCCATTCTCCCAGTTCCTGCCTCTGCCTTCTGCGACCTGGGGCATCTGACTCGAGCTCTTGCTGGGGAAGACTGAGGAAAAGATGTTGTTGAATACCTCAACCTTTTCCATATCCCGGGTGACCAGGTCTCCTGTTTCCTTCCAGAGAGGGCCTACATTTTCTCTAGTCTTCCTTTTATCTCTGACATACCTGTAAAAGTTTTTCTTGTTGGCCTTGATGTCCCCAGCCAGATTTAATTCTGTCAGGGCTTTAGCTTTTCTAACCTGATCCCTGGCTGCTCAGACAATTTCCCTGTATTCCTCTCAGGCTACCTGTCGTTCCTTCCACCCTCTGTAGGCTTCCTTTTTGTCTCTGAGTTTCATCCATGCAGGCCTCCTGGCGTTTTTGCCTGACTTCTTCTTTGTTGGGATGCATTGCTTCTTGCCTTGGAGGAGGTGATCCTTGAATATTAACCAGCCTTCTTTGACCCCTCTTCCCTCCAGTGTTTTATCCCATAGAACTTTACCCAGCAGGTCCCTGAAGAAGTCAAAGTCTGCTCTCCTGAAGACCAGGGTAGGGAGCCTGCTGTGCACCCTCCTTGCTGCCCTAAGGATCTTGAACTCCACCATTTCGTCATCACTGCTTCCAAGACTGCCCTTGAGCTTCACATTCCCCACCATCCCCTCCTTGTGCGTGAGAAGAAGGTCCAGCATAGCACCTCTCCTTGTTGGCTCCTCAATCACTTGGAGAAGGAAGTTGTCATCAATGCATTCCAGGAATCTCCTGGATTGCTTAAGGTCCGCTATGTTGTCCTTGCAATGGATATCAGGATGGTTGAAGTCCCTCATGAGGACCAGGGCTTATGAATGTGAGGTTGCTCCTATCTGTCTATAGAGGGCCTCATCTGCTCTATCTTCTTAGTCAGGTGGCAGACTCCCACTGTAATGTCACCTGTCCCTGTCCTCCCTCTGATCCTGACCCATAATCACTTGGTCAGCTCCTCATCCATCCCCAGACGGATCTCCATGCTTTCCAGTTGGTCACTTGTAGGCAATATTACTGAAATTGTCTATAAAACAAGGGTTATGAGAAAATCTAGCTAAGTTAGAATAGAAGAAAAACAGGATATCTGGGTATCTGTGTTCTTAAAATGGAGTCAGGATGTAGTAGAAATGAATAATAAGAAAGGAACGCTTTTATCGGTGGGAACGATGTGGGAGCGGAGTGAAACCTTGAAACTGTACCTATAACAAAGTGTGTTTGTGAGAAACTGGGGTGTGAGTAGTTTTTTAATCACTAACCAATTAGAAGCTAAGCTTTTGCATTAGGTAAGAATTTCATTAGCTGTGTTATAAATGTGTGCTAAAAGACTAATAAATGAAGACTTGCTGTAAATCATCGGATTGGCATTTCTTCCGTCGATTTCCGACAAATGGTGACCCCTGACGTGATAACACCGACGTGATAACATTGACGTGATAACATCAACGTGATACCATCGACGTGATACTACTGATGTGATAACACCAACGTGATTCGAACTTCCAGCGATTTGATACTACCACCGTGATTCTACTGATCGTAGTTCCAGCAGCGTGATTCCGGCAAAAACAATTTCAGCAAAACGATTTCACCGGCGTAATTCCAGCAGCACCTAAGGGGTTACAGGTCCCTCCGAGAAAGAAACGGCAAAAGCGTGCAAAGAAGGTACGCCGCGAAAGGGACGGTAAAAGCGTTCAAGAGACGCCGAAAACTTCAGGTGAGCGTACAGACGTGGCCTGACTGGTACTACGGTCGGTCGACTTGTGGTTCGGGTCCCGGCAGCAGGGACGGTGATAAACGTAAGGAAAAAATACGTCGCACCCTAGACAGACGTTACAGCGTGGTCTAAGCCGATACGTGCTGCGGAGAATCCTCTAAAGAGCTGTGAGGCAGCGCTGCCAATTAAAGAGATGGAGAGGCAAGCAGCATATGATTTATTTACCTGCTTTCTAAAGAAAAGACAGGTTAAAGATATAGATTTAAAAAATGAGCTTCCTAGCTTGTTAAATTATGGGTATTCAAAGGGTTGCTTTCAAAATCCTCATACAGTGCATGTACTGTCAGAGTGGCGTAAATTAGGTGATAAGTTGTGGGAAGCGGCTATTGAGGGAGATAAAACTGCAAAGAAGCTAGGGAAAGCATGGAGAGCGATTCATAATGATTTATTACAACATCAAGCGGAGCAGAAAGCTGGCTTTGAGGCGTTCGCTGCCCAAGAAAAAAATAATAAAGTGTATGATATTGGCTGGCTAAAAGACCTTCCCATGCCGCCTGCCTTTTCCACGGTTTATTTGCCGTCTTACCCTCCCCCCTCTGAGAGCATATCCTCAGACTCCTGCTGTGAGCCGTTAGCAGCTCCCCCAGTCGAATCTAACACCAAGCCAAGGGTCTCTAACAACCCGTTTATCACCGAGCCGACCCCTGGAGCGAAAACTACTCCAGCGGAGATAACGGCACAGGGACGAAGAGACGCTTGGGCTGCTTTGGCAAGGGAGGGGCTGGAACGTGGGGATGAAGACGTGCTGCAGGCTTGTCCAGCTGTATTTCAGCCGGCTCAGGGAGGAGGATTGCAGGCACTTGTAACACCTTTAGATTGGAAATTACTTTCGCAATTGCGTTTAACTGTTAATCAGTTTGGAGTTCACAGTGAGCCAGTCAAACAAATGCTAGATTATATTTGGAGTACTCAAATATTATTGCCTTCAGATTCCCGGGGGGTGGTAAGGCTTATTTTCACCCAACATCAACAATTACTATTTCATGCACACTGGCGAAGTTTGGTAAATGAAGCTGTAGCTGTTCAGCGGCAGCCTGGAGACCCTTTGTACGGAATTACAGTAGAGGAACTGATGGGTTTCGGACCTTTTCTACACACACAAGCGCAGGTATTAATAGGTCCGGATAAATTAAGGGAGTCAATGCGTTTAATTCGCCTTGCTATCAACCAGGTGAAGGAGCCAGGAGGGGTACCAGTCTATATGGGCATAAAACAAGGAATAGAAGAGACCTTTGGAGCTTTTATCGATAAAGTTGCTGCCGCTATAGAGAGAGCTGGGGTATCAGATTGGATGAAAGGTACTTTATTAAAACAATGTGCACTGCAGAACTGTAATGCAACCACGCGAAACATTCTTAATACTCTCGGGGCGAATTGGACAATAGAGGAAGCATTAGAAAGGATGACATCAGTACCAATGGGGACACAAGCTTTAGTGGTAGAAGCTATCAAACAGTTAGAAGTGAGTTTACAGGAACAGGGAAAAAGTTTGCAGGATCAGGCAAAAGCTTCACAGACGCAGGTATTAGCTGCTCTTGCACCTTTTCAAGCCTCGGTAGCTAATCGGTCACAAACATCTCAGAGCAACTCCCAATAAGTATTTTGATGAGCGGAGAAGTTTTAGAAAAGAACTTTAAGACGCTGTTAAGAAATATAAAGAGGCTCCGGTTGATTCCTGGAGTCGCGAACGACTCCCAGCATTTTTACGACATCGGCAGTGCTGGTGGAGCGATCGAGTTTTCATCACCCTCACCTCCAGAGCAGCGGCACATCGCGTTTTTCCGCCTTTCCCCCTTCCCCCTCCCGCGGCGCAGGAAGAACCCGGCGGGGGGGCATTCCCCCGCTCTCCCCGGCGAAAATTAAAAATGCGTAGCCAAGATGGCGCCGAATCCCCCCCCCCTCCTCCCCCCACTTCTTTCTCCCCCTCCTTCCTCCCCGGCGAACTTGGAGATGATGCTGTTGGGGGGCGGAACTGAGCTGCGAGCTGATTGGCCGATCAGCGAGGATGGACTTAACACCAGAAGGACCCGAGGGGGCGGCAACTTGAGTGAACTCTGCAGCGCCGGAAGAACCCGGGGGGGATACCTTTCCCCCTCCGAGGGAATGCAATACTTGGGAACTGCAAAAAGAGACCAGAAGGGCAACTTGTGAAACGGGACAGAAAAATATGAGAGATTATGGAGTGCAGTTTCCCCATATGCAAGCATGGCCATGGAGAACGGCTGGACCTGTCGGCGGGAACTATGGAAACGAGATCAACAAAGGAGGTCCGCATTCCTTGCCTGCGAGAGTGCCTGCTTCGCTGTACCTGGACTGGTTGGAGGGCCACCCCTCCTCCCACCGCCTTTGACTACTTTTAACACCAATAAACGGCGGTTTCTGTGACAACGGCATACCGGGACCTGTCAGGCCGCATTCCTCGCCCGCTCCGCTGCATCCCCCCCCATCCCCCCATTTTCCCCCCCCCATTCTCCCATTCCCCCCCCATTCCCCCCCCCACCAGACAAACGGCGGTTTCTATAGCAACGTGATGGCGGAACTGGCTGTGACTTCTCCGAAGTTTCTTAAAGTGATCACATCTTCTAAAATTATAGTTTAATTTACACTTAAATAACTTATAGCAAATGCTTCATAGTTTGTTTTACATTGTATGACTCTAATTATTGTATGTTTAGCATATTTTCTGATAAGTAAGTGATAAGCTCATTTATGTATATGTATATGATAAGTTTAGAGTTTTAATATTGTAAGTGTGATTTTTCTTTTTGATTGTTTGGTGTGTAAACAGAAATGAAAGTGTTCCAAGTAGTATTTTATAGAAGAGATTTCAACATGATTAACACTATATAGCATTCACACATCTGATAAGTTAGTACAAAAAAAAAAAAAAAAAAAAAAAAAGGGAGAAAAAGAGTCTTAAGTTTATAGTTATAGTTTTAAATTTATAGTTATTACTGCTTTAAGATTTTGTTAATTAGCATTGTTTTAAGACCTTAAGCTGTATCCTTTTAGAGTCTTATAAGTGTTTTTGTATAATTTTGAAAGCTTTTAGGATATGTAGGTATTGATAGCATTATCACATTTAATTTAAACACAATTTTAGCAGCTATATAATCAGACATAATCAAATTATAATTTTAAGCACTATAGAAATGCTGTGTTAGCTTTTAGATTTGTTTTCATGGTCTCACAGTCTTTTTTCAACAAACAGGCTCACACGAAGTGGTCAATTCCTTTCACCTGACTGCAATGATCACGCAGAGCTATGAGAACTTACAGCTCAATTTTTTGCCACACTAGTCCCTGGAATGGACACAGTCCATGCCCTTATAATAATTGGTAAATTGGCATATTAGATAATCAAATAGTCTAATGTTACCACACAGATTTTGGCTGAATTAGCCCAGGACATAGATAACCTGAGGCACCAAATTTTACAAAATAGAGCATCAATTGATTTTCTGCTATTGGCCTAAAGTCATGATTGCAATAATTTTGAAGGCATATGTATTTAATTGGCATTAGTGGCATATTCCTATATTCTGCTACCCTGTTTAATCAGTTTGCTTACAAAATTTGGTTACAAAAATGATTTTTAGAACACAGGTTAATCTTTTTACAAAAAGAAAACAGGGGAAATGTAGGCAATATTACTGAAATTGTCTATAAAACAAGGGTTATGAGAAAATCTAGCTAAGTTAGAATATAAGAAAAACAGGATATCTGGGTATCTGTGTTCTTAAAATGGAGTCAGGATGTAGTAGAAATGAATAATAAGAAAGGAACGCTTTTATCGGTGGGAACGATGTGGGAGCGGAGTGAAACCTTGAAACTGTACCTATAACAAAGTGTGTTTGTGAGAAACTGGGGTGTGAGTAGTTTTTTAATCACTAACCAATTAGAAGCTAAGCTTTTGCATTAGGTAAGAATTTCATTAGCTGTGTTATAAATGTGTGCTAAAAGACTAATAAAGTGGAGACTTGCTGTAAATCATCGGATTGGCATTTCTTCCGTCGATTTCCGACAGTCACTGACAGAGGGCAACACCCCCTCCTCATCCCCCCTGCCTGTCCTTCCTGAAGAGCCTATATCCTTCCATTCCAACACTCCAGTCATGGGAGCCATCCCACCAAGTCTCCGTGATGCCAATAAGGTCATAGCCCTGCAGGTGTGCGCATGTCTCTAACTCCTTTTGTTTATTCCTGTATTGGGTCTGGCTGGGATGGAGTTGATTTTCCCCGTGGCAGCCCTCAGAGTGCTGTGTTTTGTATTGGTGGCTCAAGGGGTGTTGAGAACACACCAGTGTTTTGGTTACTGGTGAGCAGTGCTTGCACAGCACCAAGGCTGTCTCTCCAACATTTCCCCCCAGTAGGCTGGGGGTGGGGAAGGTCTTGGGAGGGGACACAGCCAGGACAGCTGACCCAAACGGACCAAAGGGATATTCCATACCATATGATGTCTGCTCAGAAATAAAGCAAGGAACGGAGGGGGAAGGGGGGGCATTCGTTACTTCTGTTGTCCTCCAGGAACCGCAACGCGTATGAAAACCCTGTTTCCTGGGAAGTGGCCAAACATGGCCTGCTGATGGGAAGTAGAGAATAAATATTTTGTTCTCTTGCTTCTGTGCGTGCAGCTTTGCTTTGCTTCTATTAAACTGTTTTTGTCTCGACCCACGAGTTTGGGGTTGTTTTATTTTTTGCGTTCCATCTTATTATTTCCCCTCCCCCTCTTGCTGAGGAGGGGGGTGATAGAGTGGGCTTTGGTGGGCATCTGGCATCCAGCCAGGGTCAACCCACCACAATTCCCCATGCTACGTGCGTTTGTGTAGAGGCATTTAAGTTGGCCCCCCAATGAAGCTGGACTACTGACTGGAGCGGCTGGAATTTCATTGTGCTGCTCCTCTGGTGCTCTCTTGCCAACCTGTGATCCTTCTTTAGGCTCTGGGCATCTGTTGCTGGCAGTATCACCAAACTGGCAGGAGTGGAATGGATTGAGGTTCCCTTCCCTCAGTAACTTTAGTTTATTCAAGCATGTGGGTTTCCCTGGAGGTGTGCAAGGGTACCATAGCCATACACGCCCTTGAGGTGGTTGGCCTTCTGGTTCTTATCATGGCAAATAGCTGAGGAACCCTTGTTGCTGCTCTGATTGGCCAAGCTGATGCTCCAGCTGGATGTAATGGCTTGAGTATTGCCATTTGGACTCCTATCCCCCAAGTTCTTCAGTTTAAATCCTGTTTAACTACGTTGGCCAGCCTACTGCCAAAGATCCCCTTGCTCCTTCTAGACAGATGGATCTCATCCCTCCCCAACAGGTTACAGTCAGAAAAGAACCTCCCATTGTCATAAAAACTAAAACCTTCACAATGACACCATTCTCATAGCCAGAGGTTGATATGTTCTATATGCCTATTTCTGGCTGCCCCCATGCCTCCAACTGGTAAAAGGGAAGAGAAGATAACTTGTGCCCCGAAGTTTTTCACTTGTCACCCCAGAGCTCTGTAATCTTTCTTGATTCTGCCCGGGTTATGAGTTGCAGTGCCATTTGTGCCCACGTGAAAGAGTAACAACGGATAGCAATCTGTGCTCTTAACAAGTTGAGGGACCTGCTCAGCAACATCCCACACTTTAGCTCCTGGAAGGCAGCACACTTCCTGTGACTCCTTGTCAGGCTGGCAGATGGGCGCCTCAGTGCCTTTTAACAGAGTCACCCACTACGAGCACACCTCATTTCTTTTTGTGATGCCCATCGTGTGCTGGGGGTACAGTTGCTCCTTGTGGACATTGCTCGGGGGTGTCTATAGTTGTTAATGCTTCATACCTGTTACTGGTTGTAATGCTGGAGGATGGAGGCTGTGGCAGAGCCCTGGTTTTGTAGGTTACCAGGGTCCAAGGTGGCTTATTCACAGTGTTGTCTGTTACCAGAACATGATTCTGAAACCATCTGTCTATCTCAGACTCATCACCTCTAATACCACACAGCCTTTTAACTGTTTCCTTTAACTCAGACACTTGATGTAGCAGATCATCAACCTGCTTACACTTTATGCAGGTACTTCCCTTATCTCCAGGAGAAGGGTCTTGGCACCCATTACAAGCTACTGAAGCCATTTTCCTTACCAAATCTGTCTGGGTGGAAGCATCTGACATCACAGGGGCTTTCTGTGTAAAAACATTGGTCTTAGCTTGGAGGCGAGTGCCCACCATTCTGTCTGAGACCTCAAGCACTTACCTGGCTTATGGACCTATGGGTGGACTGCAGCACCTTTCCCTGCGCATCCTGCCTGCGCATACTGCTGTGCCATGTTCTGTTTGTCTGCTCTGTTGGCCAGGCTCCTGGTTGCTCAAGCTCCCTGGGGCAGCCTTTTATGGGAGTGGAGGTGGCTGCCGGTGGTGCTGTCTCCACCCTTACTGCATCAGCAGCCTGCCCACAAGCTGAGCTGCTTTCCCAGCTTGGAAAAGCCAAAAAAAGCCCCTAAAAGAACCCTTGCTGGCCCTTTTTGCCACAATTCTCCTCCCCAGTGCAGACTTACCTGCACTGGAGCTGGTCTCCTCAGCACCATCCTCAAGCATGTAGACCCGAGGATGTCCACTGACTTTCCTTGTAATTCTCCCTGTCCTGACCGTGTGCTTTTGGGCTGTAGCAACACGAGCTTGCTGTGTTTCTTTGGGTACCTACTGGGCTTTTTTGTAGAATAAGATCTTATCCAAAAGCTGGCTTTGTCACTGAAGAAAGGGACCTGAAGAGAGGATCCATAGAAATTCATAACACCTTAGTGATTCAATATTAGACAATATTATATATTGACCAATTTATACATAAATTCATATATGTTGTAGGTCTTTTTTTTGGTCAGAGACAGTAAAAAGCTGTTAGCCATCAAGCTGCTTATGTGAAATGAGTTTCTGGGCCTCTGTCCAGTTCATAACCTCACCCATTTGGTACGCACACACAATTTTTTAAAAACTGCTTCTGGATCCAGCAGATGTAATGGAGATGATCATGATAAAGAGAGCCATGAAGTGGCTTTCAGTTCTGGAGTACATGAGGAGGTAGGCATCAAAAGAGTTTTAGCTTTATAGGCTTTCCTAATTAGCATCCGTAGCTGAGGAAATACCGTAAAACATTTTCCACAATTATTCATTAGCTGTTGGGTTTTTATAAGCTTGGTTAGACTTTTGTGGTGGGTTGACCCTGACCAGAGGCCGGATGCCCATCAAAGCCCATTCTATCACTCCCCCTCCTCAAATGGGCAGGGGGAGAAAAATATAATGAAAGCTCGTGGGTGGAGATAGGGACGGAGAGAGATCACTCACCAGTTATTGGCACGGGCAAAATAGACTCGACTTGGGGAAAAAAAACAAATTTACTTTATTACCAATCAAAATTAGAGGATAATGAGAAGTAAAAAAACCAAATCTTAAAACACCTCCCCCATCCCTCCCTTCTTCCCGGGCTTAATCTCTTTCCTGATTTTCCACCTCCTCCCCCCAGCAGCACAGGGGGACAGGGAATGGGATTGGGGTCAGTTCAACAAACGTTGTTTCTGACACTGCTTCCTCCTCAGGGGGAGGATTCCTTCCCCCACACCAGCGTGGGGTCCCTCTCACAGGAGACAGTCCTCCACAAACTTCTCCAATGTGAGTCCTTCCCATGACTGACAGTTCTTCACGAACTGCTCCAGCCTGGGTCCATTCCATGGGGTGCAGTCCTTCAGGAAGGGACTGCTCCAGCGCGGGTCCCCCACGGGGTCACAAGCCCTGCCAGCAAACCTGCTCCGGCGTGGGCTCCTCTCTCCATGGGCTACAGGTCCTGACAGGAACCTGCTCTAGCGCAGGCTTCCCGCTGGGTCACAGCCTCCTTTGGGCATTCACCTGCTCCAGTGTGGGGTCCTCCACGGGCTACAGGTGGTCATCTGCTCCACCATGGACCTCCATGGGCTGCAGGGGGACAGCCTGCCTCACCATGGTCTTCACCACAGGCTGCAGGGGAATCTCTGCTCCGGCGCCTGGAGCACCTCCTCCCCCTCCTTCTTCACTGACCTTGGTGTCTGTGGAGTTGTTTCTCTTATATCTTCTCACTCCTCTCTCCAGCTGCAAAGTGTGCAGCTTTTTTTTTCTTCCCTCTCTTCCTTTTTTTTCTTAATTGTGTTATCACAGAGGTGTTACTGATTGGCTCGGCCTTGGCCAGTGGCGGGTCCTTTCTTGTAGCTGTCTGGCATTGGCTGTGTCGGGTCGGACATGGGGGAAGATTCTGGCAGCTTCTCTCACAGAAGCCACCCCATGACCCCCCCCACTGCTACCGAAACCTTGCCACGCAAACCCAATACAACTTTGTACACTTTCTCCCACCATCCTCTTGTGTTTGCTCTTAACAAATATTCCAGCAAACATGTTTGTGAATGGGAGTGTTTGTGGAGGCTGCAAATGCTGGAGAATATTCCTGAATATTGCCTTTAATATTCCCACTGGAAACCTGCTTCTAGGGATCGTAATGTCCCTCTGTTCAGGAAACAAACATCGCCGTGTTGTACAGACATTTAACAGCTCATGAATTGGGAAGAGATCAATAAGAGTTTTTAGAAAATAATTTCAAATACATATTTTTAGACAAACAACAATCTGCTAATAGTTCACAAATCAACACACTGAATATGTCGAATGCTTGTCTCTTCTGTAGTGCCCCATTTCTGGGATTTAAGGTCACCACCAAATTTTGAAAGCAAAACCAAATATTTTATTTGCTGTTCTCCTCAGTGTCAGAGGATCATATTTGTGAATGATTGTTTCAGGTCAGGATGAATGGTGTTTCTGTCCAACAGTAAGTGGGACCTAAGTTGTCTCTTTGGGTAAAAGTGTTTTTTCAGCCTGTCAGACATCAGGGCACACTGGCAGTCCTGAGAGATAATTATAAGGTTTAGAAGTTGCCAGGCACATCACCACATCCTTTGAAATCCTTGTGCTATTGAGCTGAAGGTGAGGTTCATGGTCTCGAGTGGCTTCCCAGCTCCACCGTTGGCTGGCTCTGACCCTTGGCAATCCTGCACCTCTCCTCCAAGCTGTTCAAATGAGATAGTAGTATCTGTCTCACAGGGGGTGTTAAGAAGCTTAATTCATTAGTGTTTACAAAGTGTTTCTAGATCCTCAGATGGAAGGTTCTATAAACAAAGTATTACTAATTGCCAGGTTATACTGAATTGTAAAGTGAAAATAAAGATGGCTGGAGGAAAGATGAGCTGCATCAGTCTAGTGGCTTCAAGTTTGATTTCCCATTATTATCATCATCTTAAAAATTTCCATTCATTTCTATTGGTATAATATTTGACCTCCAGTATACTTTGGGGAAAATCAAGGCACATCTGAGTCTCCGAGTGGGGCCTCCTATACTAAAGAATAAATCGTAAGCTTGATTCTTGTAACCATTCCTGAATGTATATCATGAGGTTATGTCGCTTTTAATGGAATGAATCCTGATTTACAGAATATGACTTCAGCAGTGCTGTTCAATTTACATGAAAATATATTAGAAAAACAATTTTGAATATCTTAATGGCCAAGGAGCACACCATGGTACTAATGTTCAGAGCATTTCAAAGCATATGGGTGGGGTTTTTTGTTTGTATGGTTTAGTGTCGTGGTTTTTGTCCTCTTCATTCAGCTCTGTCAGGAAAAAACAGACTAGTTTATTCAGTCCTTTCAACTTTCTGAATTTCCTGCAATACCACAGCAATGCCGTGCTTGGGTTCCTAGTTAACTTTTTGTTGGCATTTGGAAAGGTATCAGAATAAGTTGGACAACTTGTGTTGTTTGTATTTAGAAATTGTGTTATTTATATGCAGTTTTCTGCAAAGCCTGATTCTTTTTGACCAAGCTCTCTAATAGCTTTCTTCAGAAATTAATCATAAAAATGGAAAGTTACTTAGTGCTCATTCAGACTTTAAAATACACATTTTTTTCTCAAACCACACTGTTAAAAAAGTAGTAGATAGCCATTTCCCACTTGACCTCCAAAGGGCGAAATCTTCATCTGATATAAATTGGTATAGCTCTATTCAAATCAGAGAGACTACATTAATTCACTCCAGATGAGGTTCTAGCCCTTAAAATGCCAGTGAGGACAGTGAGTTTTGCACAGGATGGATTTTCAGGCTAGGTGGAAGGTTTTGCTGTATAATTTAGTTATGTGTCTAGGCTCAGGGCTGTGGGAAACTGTTTGATATCTGCAGCATATACAGAAAATGCTTTGGCAGTTTGAGTTAATGCCTTTTGAATTTGCAGGTTGTTTACTTTCAGTTTGAATGTGGATTTGCTTTCAGTCTCAATGGGAAATCTAACATAAGAAGTAATAGGACCAGCCATCTGTCCGAAAGGGTATGAGAATTCTGGCAAATTCTTGACATGTTCCTTGGATTTCTGATCTGGAAGCCAATCCCTCTGGTGCACTGTGAGAAAGCATAGCCTTAGGAGATCAGACCTGTAAAATGAACACGGTCAACATCCCTTTCCAATAGTCACTTCTACAAACAAGCATTGTTCCAACCCTTTCTTTCTCCGTTCTGATTTACAACCCATTTTGGCATGTAAACTGTGTGCCTGTGAAGCAGTCTGCTCCATCATCACTGAAGCCTGTGATCTCAGAGAAGCAGTAAACACCACAAGTGAATGGGAACCTCCATCTCTCACCAGCAATTCCTGCAAGTAAATATCAATCTATGTGTTAGTTATAGGCAAAGAATAGTGTAATAACTAGATAGATTTGGTTTCACTTTCCCAAAAAAGCTCAGGGCCAGATTTATCAAACATTCAGAACTCTTGAAAGGGTCGAGATTTTTTACATTCTTCTAAGCCAAAAGTTAAAATCATCCCTCCCTCCCACCATCTAAACTATGAAGCTGCACAAGAGACAAGTTTTGACAAAAATGATCAGCATACTGCAGCATTTAGCAGGTGTGGTTTCACCTTTTTGGCTCGCAGCCAAACCCAGTCACTCTCTCACTCCCATCCCCCCTCCCAGGGAGGAGGGGAGCGAATTAGAAGGAAAAGGGCAAAGACACTCACAGGTTGAGATAAAAACTATTTACTAATTAAAATAAAATTATAATGATAACAACAGTAATAACAGAATATACAAATGAGTGATACACAGTGCAATTGCTCACCACCCACCGACCAATGCCCAGCCTGTGCCAGCTAGCAATCCTGGAGCAGAGGCAGTCCAGAAACTGAAACCGCAATCCCAGAAGAGCGAGCCAAAGTGATCCCCACGAGAATCACCCCTCCCCTTCCGGTCAGCCCTGGTTAATATACTGACATGACGAGGTATGATATGGAATATTTCACTGGCACATCCAAATGCCAGTTCTGGGTTTTCCTATTCACTGCACTTCTCCCTCCCAGTCCTAATGCAGCTGTGAACCAGCCAAACACGATGGCCTTGAGCTCCAGCAGCAACTTATAACATTAGTACTTTTATTAACATTCCTCTCATACCAAATCTCAAACTGAAACTAAAACACAGTGCTTTCTAGCAACTAAGAAGAAAATTAACTCTGTCCTAGAAAAACCAGGACAGCAGGACACAGTGAACAGATTTTTGCAAAGAGCACAGCAGGTGATGGGTAATGGAGCTTCTCCCAACTCATGTATGTGGACATGAACAGGGACTTGTGCCTCCTGTACCTGTCTTGGTCACCCATAAGAAGAGCCATCAGCTTCAGTGAGAAAATACTTAGGCTGTATGTACTGTGTTATCTAGAAGGCTGCGCACTTGTTTTGTAAGCCTGTGTATTATAAACTCTTGGTTCACACTTTTCCCACTGACTTCATCCATCATTTCTGTTGACTTGGATGGCGCTATCCTGATTTGTACCATCTAAAGACCTGAGTCTCGGTCTCCAAATCACTTGGATGAGCTGAAGATCATTGCTTGAGTAATTAATAAATAATAGGAAAGGCAGGAAAAAAGACTACAAGAAACCATTTAAGAACATAATCTGGTCTTTAACAAGAAAACATTCACTCTTTACTACATGCAGAATGAATGTATGTGCTTTTAACCTTCCCAAGGTGAATAGTCCAGGGACATAGGATATCTAGCAATATCCTTAAAAGCACACTGGCCTGATTCTGATCTGCCTTACACACTGAGCAACATTATTTGAGATATCCTGGTATAAATCCAGCCAGAGATCAAAACCAAGCCTGCAACAGCCCTGTTTGTCCAGGGAACTTAAGCAAAACATACCACTTCCATCTCAACAGCACCATCCCTGGGCTATTTTACCTCAATTACACTCTGATTTAAGAAAACTGGAGGGCACCAACTCATGTTCAAACTGTTTTCTTTCTTCCTTCTTTGTCAATTTATGGCTACTGCAGATCTGATGAGTTTCAAGATTGGGTGGGGAAACAAGTCTTTCTTCAAAGTCACAGAATGACAGAATCACAGAATGCTAGGGATTGGAAGGGACCTCAAAAGATAACCTAGTCCAATCTCCCTGCCGGAGCAGGGACACCTATATGAGTTCACACAGGAAGGCATCCAGGCGGGTCTTGAATGTCTCCAGAGAAGGAGACTCCACAACCTTCATGGGCAGCCTGTTCCAGTGCTCTGTCACCCTCAAAGTGAAGAAGTTTCTTCTCAAGTTTAAGTGGAACCTCCTGTGTTCTAGCTTACACCCATTGCCCCTTGCTCTTCTATGAGGAAGGAGAGAGTGAGAGATGCCCTAAAAGCAGGATATATGACACTTGCACAGGATGCACAAGCCCCAGCCCCCTCCACGGAGGAAGGAGGAAACAGGTTTGGTTGGGAGGTAGAGAAAGGTTGAGGCAAAATGCGTGTTCTCCATGGAAAGGACCCAAGAGAGACAAATTTCAGTCAGCAACATGACTCCAATTAAACTGGAGTGGGTTGACCCTAACTAGAGGCCAGATGCCCATCAAAGCCCACTCTATCACTCCCCCTCCTCAAATGAGCAGGGGGAGAAAAATATAATGAAAACCTCATGGGTGGAGATAAGGACGGAGAGAGATCACTCACCAATTACTGGCACGGGCAAAACAGACTCGACTTGGGGGAAAAAACAAATTTACTTTATTACCAATCAAAATCAGAGGATAATGAGAAGTAAAACAAAATCTTAAAACACCTCCCCCATCCCTCCCTTCTTCCCAGGCTTAATTTCTTTCCCGATTTTCCACCTCCTCCCCCCAGTGGCACAGGGGAACAGGGAATGGGATTGGGGTCAGTTTATCACACGTTGTTTCTGCCGCTCCTTCCTCCTCAGGGGGAGGATTCCTTCCCCCACACCAGCGTGGGGTCACTCTCACGGGAGACAGTCCAACATGAACTTCTCCAACGTGAGTCCTTCCCATGACTGACAGTTCTTCACGAACTGCTTTAGCATGGGTCCATTCCATGGGGTGCAGTCCTTCAGGAAGGGACTGCTCTAGCGTGGGCTTCCCGCAGGGTCACAGCCTCCTTCAGGCATCCACCTGCTCCGGTGTGGGGTCCTCCACGGGCTACAGGTGGTCATCTGCTCCACCATGGACCTCCATGGACTGCAGGGGGACAGCCTGCCTCACCATGGTCTTCACCACAGGCTGCAGGGGAATCTCTGCTCCGGTGCCTGGAGCACCTCCTCCCCCTCCTTCTTCCCTGACCTTGGTGTCTGTGGAGTTGTTTCTCTTATATCTTCTCACTCCTCTCTCTCCAGCTGCAAAGTGTGCAGCTTTCTTTTTTTCCATCTCTTCCTTTTTCTTAATTGTGTTATCACAGAGGCATTACTGATTGGCTCGGCCTTGGCCAGTGGCGGGTCCTTTCTTGTAGCTGGCTGGCATTGGCTGTGTCGGGTCGGACATGGGGAAGCTTCTGGCAGCTTCTCTCACAGAAGACACCCCATGTCCCCCCCCCACTGCTACCAAAACCTTGCCACGCAAACCCAATACAGAAACCCAAACATATGCATGACAGAGATAAAATTATGTAAAGTGCACCTTGTCTGGTGCATGGAGGAAAGAGATTTGGAGAAAAAAATATAATAATGCTGATGTTGATGCTAGGGATGGCTTGGGAGAGACATGGAGGGAGGGGGGAGGATACGCTGAGGATTACAGCATGGCAAAAGTGGTGGCATGAGCGCATTAGGCTGGAGACCCAGAGCAGGGTACAGACCTGTAAGCAGCCACTGGTCTCCATGGGGCTTTTTATGAACCTGGTTGGACCCGCTTGTCCACTGAGACACATCAGGAGTCCTTGGAAACCACAGGAGTTAGAAGGCAGTGAAACATATGGGCACTTGCTGTGTCTCCACTCCCTGCAGCAATGAGACCCTCCGGAGGCCCAGCAAAAGTGCCAGGAAAAGGCTGATTCTCCCTGAACACACTCTGGCCACCCAGAGGAATAGCAGAGCAACCAGCTCAAAAGCAGGGTCACAGAGACAGACTGGGAGACAGACAGAAAGCATACTCAGGGTGGTACAGACAAAACAGCAGTGTCATGAGCAGCTGCCTAATATGTATCTCGGCAAAATCTCACCTGGCTGTGGATGAAGCAGAAATCGAAGGCTGGAATTGTAGGTCCATGGTGGAGCAGATGACCACCTGTAGCCCATGGAGGACCCCACGCCGGAGCAGGTGGATGCCTGAAGGAGGCTGTGAACCCACGGGAAGCCCGCTCTGGAGCAGGATCCTGACAGGACCTGTAGCCCGTGGAGAGAGGAGCCCACGCCGGAGCAGGTTTGCTGGCAGGCCTTGTGACCCTGTGGGGGACCGGCGCTGGAGCAGTCCCTTCCTGAAGGACTGCACCCCATGGAATGGACCCATGCTAAAGCAGTTCGTGAAGAACTGTCAGTCATGGGAAGGACTCACGTTGGAGAAGTTCATGGAGGACTGTCTCCCGTGAGAGTGACCCCACGCTGGTGTGGGGGAAGGAATCCTCCCCCTGAGGAGGAAGGAGCGGCAGAAACAACGTGTGATGAACTGACCCCAACCCCATTCCCTGTTCCCCTGTGCCACTGGGGGGAGGAGGTGGAAAATCGGGAAAGAAATTAAGCCTGGGAAGAAGGGAGGGATGGGGGAGGTGTTTTAAGATTTTGTTTTACTTCTCATTATCCTCTGATTTTGATTGGTAATAAAGTAAATTTGTTTTTTCCCCCAAGTCGAGTCTGTTTTGCCCGTGCCAGTAATTGGTGAGTGATCTCTCTCCGTCCTTATCTCCACCCACGAGGTTTTCATTATATTTTTCTCCCCCTGCTCATTTGAGGAGGGGGAGTGATAGAGTGGGCTTTGATGGGCATCTGGCCTCTAGTTAGGGTCAACCCACTCCAGTTTAATTGGAGTCATGTTGCTGACTGAAATTTGTCTCTCTTGGGTCCTTTCCATGGAGAACACGCATTTTGCCTCAACCTTTCTCTACCTCCCAACCAAACCTGTTTCCTCCTTCCTCCGTGGAGGGGGCTGGGGCTTGTGCATCCTGTGCAAGTGTCATATATCCTGCTTTTAGGGCATCTCTCACTCTCTCCTTCCTCATAGAAGAGAATGCATGTTATGTGTACATTTTTTTGAGGGGTTTTTTTTTCCCTTTTCTTGGTCAGTTGAGTGTTATATCATGTTTTGGTCCCTTTGGTGCTCTTTCCACACGTGCTTCTTTGGATTTGTGGGTGGGAGTAGGAGGAAGCCCTTCTATGGACAAGCTAAGAGGGAAAAAGGGAAGAAAAGAGCTAAAAAAAAAAGGGAATAAATATGGGAAGAGGTTATTTAAGAGGAGACAAAAACAAATCAAAGGTGGTGCCAGGCTGGAACCAGCAGCTGGTTGCCAGCACAGCAGTCTGAGAAGTTGTTGGTGGAAGCACTCAGCGCCATGCTTGGGTTGCTTAAAGAAGTACACTCTCCCTCATTATTCTGACTGTTTTTCTCCCGGTCCCACAAGCAGGAGGAGGAATTTGGTTGCCAAACACAAGCTTTCAGGAAGTTTGTATTTACAGCAATACAAAGGAATGCAAATGGAGTATGTCCTGCCCCATGACAAGTGTGTGTGCACATGCATGTGCACTCATTAGCACTGCACCTCACCTATGCTTGGGCAGCTGTGAGCTGGATTTGACCTGCCAGACGTGTTGTGGGTGCAGTGGCTTTCCACTCGGAGGAGATGCCAGTGCATTGGCAACTATGGCACGATTATTTTTTGCCGATGTGAGGGGAGGAGCTGAGAGAGCTGGGGATGGAGGAGAAAGGGGAGGTGGAAGATTGTTAATGCTTGACTGGAAAAATTTAGAGGAGTACAAAGGAGAGAGCAATGAAAGGATTGGCGGGAAGAGGGGGAAGGAGGCTGTGAACTGGCTGCTGTGGAGGTGAGAAGAGATCTGTATTTGCCGAGTGGGTTCAGTTGGGAGTGGGTTGGGAGGGTGCGGGGTGCCACAGGCGAGGGGAGGGTGCCGCAGGGAGGCTGATGGTCCCGGCAGTGAAGTGGCTGGGCTTTATTTTCTTCCTTTCTTTCCTCCTCCCTACACTGGATGCTCAGAGGAGAAGGCAAGACAAAAAGCTGAACTGGTGCCAAGAAGGAGCTGCAGCAACTCGAAAATGGAATTCTGTGCCGCACTAATATTTCAAAGACAGGCTGCGCTGGAGAGCAGCGAAACATGTCGGGAGCACACTCCTCTCTGGATCTCACTGGCATTTGGATCTGAAGTTTTTGGTTAGCTTTACAGAAATTGGAGACTGGAAAAAGAGAAAACCCCTGCCTTTGGGTTTGAAAATGGGTCCAGATCCTTTTTTAACAGCAGTTTTAGCTCTCACACAGACAGCAGGTCAAGTTCAAGGAGACTTTTCCAAAGCATGGCCAGAGGCTCATTAGCTTGCTGTATCTCAGAAGCTTGTGGGTTGTTGGGTTGTTAGCTTGGCCCAGTTCGTAGTCCCAGGTGTGGGGTGATCCCCGTGACCTGTCTCTCACCTAAAACCCCATACCCTAGTATATAGCCAAACCACTTAAAATCTCCCTTTTGGTTTCAGACACGTGGGCCTGGTTTTGGAGCACCTAATTCTGCTCAGGTAATGCCTTTTGGAAATACTGTGAAAAATAGTGTGGAATTTAAGGAGACTTTTTCAGCCTGCTCTCCTCATCCTCTTCTTCTCACAGCTCCTCTCACATCAATGGTCCTTCCTCTGCAGAGCATAGATAAATCAGTCCCAAATTAATGCTGCTGGAGATGCACTCATTTCTGAGGTGATACTATCAGGCTTTGTATAGAGTAGGGTGTCTGCAGCAATCAATCTCTCACTCTCCCTCCTCTCAGCCGTGCCTTGAACCATGTAGTTGCTGCAGCTCAGCTTGAGCTTGCACAGAAGAGATGCTGTTGACTCTTCTTGCACTTTTCTCTGTCACAAGTGAGGGGTATGTAGTGCTTGACCCAGGAAACCTTGGACAGGGTGAGAAAACTATGGCAAATGTCGACAAGAGGGTTGGCCAAATAACTTAGAGTAATCTGTGTGCCACTGTACATTCCATCAGATCCCACCTGCTCTTTGTGAATAAAGTGTACACATAAAAATACATGGTTTTGTATGCACATATGTGCTTGCTGTTTGCTTTTCAGTTGTCTCTTTTGACTTAATGAGTTGTGTATTTAAGCTACCATCCTCACCAAGAGCACACCTGAATTTCCTGAACCTTGCCTGAATTTCCCAGCAGTCCTTGCTGATAGTTTTGTCTGCAGCTGCACCTCTTTCTCTAGCCATAACGTCTTCTTTTTAACCTGAGAACCCTGACCATGGAATGTCAACCTACAAAAAAAAATGCCAGGAGTGGGGATTAAAGCCCACATCAAAGTGAGCAGAGGAGACCCTGGCAGCTGTCCTAACCTGCCATGCACCTGCACAGAGCATGACTTATGCTTTTAGATGTGGAGCCATCTTGTATTTATATGGTGGTTTCACCCACAGCTAAGACCATGCGGTCCCGCACTCACTCCCTCTCACCTGGTGAGATGGGGAGAGAAATACAACAAACGGCTTATGGGTTGAAATGAGGGCAGGGAGGGCTCATGCACCAGTTATGGTCATAGGCAAACCAGACTTGACTTGGGGAAGAAAAATCAATTTAATTTGTTTCAATCAATCAGAGTAGCACAGTGAGACATATCAATCACATCTTACAACACCTTCTCCCCACCCCTCCCTTCTTCCCATGCTCAAATCACTTTGCTCCTGATTTCTCTACCTTCTCCCCCGCAGTGGCACAGGGGGCAGGGAATGGGGATTCAGTCAGTTCACCTCTGCCGCTCTTCCCAGCATGAGGTCCTTCCTGTGGGCTACAAGCGGCCAGGAACAAAGTGTTGCAATGCAAGCTTCCCATGGAGTCATGGACCTCTTCAGGCACAGCTTCCCGCTCTGGCATGGGGACCTCCACAGGCTGCAGATGGGTCCGGCACACTTCCTCCTCCCACTTTGGTGTTGAGCATCTCTGGGGTCTCTTTGCTCAGTCACAACCGCCTTCGGGCACAGCTTTCTGCTCCAGCATGGAGTCCTCTATGGCCTACATTGTGGGTATCTGCTCCACCGTTGAACTTCCATGGGCTGCAGGGGACCTTATTTACCTTCTCCTCCTCTTCTGAGCTGATCCTGGTGTTCTGAAGTTCTCTGTCTTCCCCCTCCTCCTCATGGCAACATGCTCCTTTTGTTTAGGCTGATGGTCCTTTTTGTTCAAGTCAATGGTCTTTCCTGATGGTTCTCTCCTCCTTTTTCTTTTCCAACCAGTTCTTCCCCTCATAAATATGGATTTGAAGAGGTATTTGTCTATTGCTAATTAGCTCAGCCTGGGCTGGAGGCAAGTCTGCCTTGGAGCCAGGGGAGCTTCAGGAAGCTTCTCACAGGGGCCATCACTGTAGCCCCTTCCTCACTACGAAAAATGCCCTCCCACAAGCACAAACCCAACTCAGTTTACTACTGATTTAAACCTCTCAATACTTCAGTTGCCAAATAGCAATTCACAACAGATTTATAGAGAGGATCCTAAAGATATGGACAAATATTAATGTGGACCAACAGCATCCATGTGCACAAGGCATTGACAAGGCAGATGAATGTCTTCATCTTTATTTCTCCCTGTATCAAAGAAGTGTCTTTGGATGTATTTCCTTGAAACATGATGTCTCATGAATCTCAAGTTGCTTCCTTTAAATCTCTCATCCTTTTAACACTTTATAATGAGAAATGTTGTCTGCTTGGAGTTCTTAGGAGATGACATTTCTGGAAGGGTTAATTCAGAGGACTCTTCCAAGGCTGTCTTCCACCCCTTCTCCCCACTCCTTTGCCACTCTCAGTCTTTAATTTTTTTGGACCAGTAACCTCACATTTCTATAATCTAAATGTGCAAATGCTTTGCAGTCACGGTCCAGTAGCTGGGTTAATCTCAGACCCCTGGAGTGGCAGATGGCTGATTTGTTGCTGATTCCAGTTGCAGAGAATTATGCCACCTATTATCTTTGCACAGGCAAAGGCTTAAAAGGGTGCCTTGAGCAAAATCAGTGAAAAGCAAAGGAAAGCAAACACTCTCTGATCTACATGACCACAGGTGAAAATGAAAAATATTTCCCCTTTGTGTGAAGGACTCGAGAGGTGGACAAAGAGGGGAGAGGAGACAGGAGGGGAAGAGGAGAGGAAGATTTCATTTTCATACCAGAAGTATGGACAGAGTGCTGCAGTCATGATGCTGAATCACAAGCACTTATCCTGTTTTAAATGGTTTTACAATGTGGTAATCTTTGGCTTCAGCTCCCCACTTTAACTCTTAAACAAAGCAGATGAGTTGACATCCTGTGACACCTTCCTGCTCTTCCCGAGCCTTTCTGACACGAGTTGTCATAGGAATCTGTGGCATCACTCCCTGCCATCACAGGTCATTGTATGCCCCATGGCTGCTGGGGAAAGCCATGATGGCCCTGTGGTGCTGCCATGCTTACCAGGACTACTTGGGAAGAGAAACCTACGCATTTATGTGGGTTAAGAAGAAGCTTGAGGGATCTTCCAAAACTGAGGGGGGCTGAGGGTGAACCCCAGTGCTTGTGCTCAGGGGGCCCCTGGCTGACAGGTGGTGGTGGGCACACAGAACGATGCAATGAAATAGAGAAGGTCAGAGCAAAACTTTGGATGCTTGTGACCATTTTCTGCATGGTCATTCCCACAATCAAAGTTTTCTCTTTTCTCTTTGCTCTGGGAAATACCACAGGGTCAGATGAAGAATTTGGGAAGAGAGTATGGGTTCCCTGTGCAGAGTCCAGTGACAAAATCTGTGAACAAGGTAAGAACAAGGAGTTATGGCTATGAAAGTTTTTGTTTCTTCCCTTTCCCCTTCCAAACTCATTATTGCAGTGTTAGACACAAAATTTAGGATGTGCATAGCACAGAAACTGATATTCTAAGCGCCAAGTCTAAAAAGATCAAGCTAAATAGGGCTTATTTTTAATAAATGCCATTATGAAGTTTTGGGTTTTAGAACAGTTTGTATTGTATCCAAATGATCTATGTGTGAATAATTGTTACCAACCTTCTGACACCAGGACCTAATTAGGAAGTAAGAGCCTTAAATAGGTTATTTGCGTAGTGAGCTTCCATATGCTTCCTTGTGCAATTTATTTGCTTCACTCCATTGAGATATAGTGAGAATGACACTCCTAGAACTGCCTTTGACTCTGAGACTCTTTTCTTCATCTCCTCTGCAGTTATAGCCCACTATTAAGAAGGTAATATTGATTTCCCTTTGTTCAGAAAGAAAAAGCTACTGTACTGGTACTCTTATTCCAGATTGCCTGTTTCTCTATTTCAGAGTTTCCAGTGGAAACAGAATGAGAAATGCCAAAACAAACTGCAGCCTAAGAAAAATGTAATGCTGTCATAGAAAGCACAAAGAAGGTTAGAATAGGATAATTTTGAAATCTTGAAGGAATACTACCTACCATATCTACCTCAAAACCCTACTGCAAAATAGCGCTATGGTATTTCAGTCAATGTATAGATGCAATTTGAAGAGTGCTGCGTTGGTTCTGTTTGGCTTTCTTCCTGCTAGAATGTGAGGAAGGGGGAAAGGTTGGTACAAGGCTGCTTGAGTTTTGTCTTAGTTTTGAATATTTAGCTCAGTCTGGACCGACATGCTCTCTGGGGCTCTCTGTTCCTGTTATGTTTCACAGCATATTCTTTAAATACGGTTTGATGAGATATCCTTTATTTCCAAACACCTTGTACATGCATGACTCCATCCCATGCTTCAAGTGTCCTACTTCATTCTTTTACTCCCATCAACCCAAAGTCAGCAAAACTTATATGTATGATTCAGAACCATTTTCTTTTGGGATGGACTTTAATGAGTGCTCAAGGTTTTGTTTTTTTTGCCCCCAAATCAGGTCCTTATTTAGTTTCCCAGTGAAAGACAGTTCCACTTGCAGTGATTTTGTTTATGATAATTCACTTGCATGTTCCCTTCCAGGAATTGTCATTGCCTTCCAGAAGGGAGGTTAGTGCTGGTCACCTTGCAGTGATAATTATAATATCAGACCTGTCAGCCTTCACACAGTCTATGTTTATCACTTGCATTTAAGATTTTTCCTGAAGCCTATTACCAGTGCTGTTTCTTAGGGAAAAATGCTAATGATTTTTTCTGCTAATCTTTGATGACTCTCAGCTTTGAAAGCATGGAGAGGAGCAAAATGCCTACCAGTTGCAGTTAAAGGAATTGTCTATTGGTGCTAGTGTAGAGCTCTGCATCTGGAGAGCCAGAGAGCGGGAGGATAGTCTGGAAATGCTGAGGGGTTTAATTTGGTTGTGACAACCCTTCAGGTGTGTGGGAGATACTAAACAGTGCTTTTTGCAATAGTAATGCTCACAGAAACTAGCTCTGCAGACCTGATAGATGATGACTTCAGGTGCCAGGTAGTTGTTGGCAGTGGTACCCTCTCTCCCTGCTGTTTTGGGCATCCATCTGTGGTTTTGCCCATGTTGAACCATTTGGACGCAGGATGACCAGAGAAGCAGCTGTGGTCAGTGCTGGAGGTGATGGCTAGGTGATACCCACTGCCACCGGTGCACTGCAGTACAGCGGTGACCAGCTGGCCAATGTGGTGGTGGTGGGTAGGATGTGGTTTGGTATTTTATTCATTCAAGATGTTTGAAAATTGTCTACCCTAGTGTTATTCACTGGGAAACATATTGACTCATTTAATAGATTTCCCCCTGTTTTCACTCCATTATTCCTATTGATATGTTAATAAGACCCCTTTCTTTGTTTTTTGCTTTTTACTAACTTAACAAAAAAAATATTTTTTACCATTTCATTAGTCTAAATGAGTGATGTATCTTTTAGTCCTTCCTATGTTATCACCATGCTCTTTGTAATGTTCTCAGAGATTTGGGCTCCCTTGATTTTGGCAGAATTTGAGGGTGGTCGGCACTTTATAGCTTTTGTAGCAAAGGAAATGGTGGAAGAGTGGAAACTCTTACATTCTCTGCAGCTATATAGCAGAGATACGATTTTTTAAAATTTAAATTCATTGGGAACTAGAGATTTACTTATCAGGTGTCACTTCCTGAAGGAAGATAAATGCCATATAGCAAAGACCTCATCTATTATACAAACAAATTTGAAAGCTTTGCTATTGCATTCCTCTGATTGCTGCATGGAGTAAAAATGCCTTCAGCTGAACAGAGAGAGAGTGATACTTAGCAGTAGCATCTTATGACCTTTTGATCAGCTGAGATCTCAAGCCATATTAGTGGACAGATTATGATGTGATGGAAAGAGGGCCAGGAATAGCCTTTTTACTGTGAGATCCTTCCTGTGAATATCCTTCTTCGGTATATTCAGGTGGTTAATCACTAGGGCCAGGACAATCATTTGAAAACAGGGGAGTGAAATACTGTGTGGTGGGTTGACCCTGACCAGTGGCTGGATGACCACCAAAGCCCATTCTATCACTCCCCCTCCTCAAAAGGGCAGGGGGAGAAAATTATAACTAAAAGCTCATGGGTGGAGATAAGGACGGAGAGAGATCACTCACCAATTACTGGCACGGGCAAAACAGACTCGACTTGGAGGAAAAAACAAATTTACTTTATTACCAATCAAAATCAGAGGATAGTGAGAAGTAAAAAAACCCCAAATCTTAAAACACCTCCCCCATCCCTCCCTTCTTCCCAGGCTTAACTTCTCTCCCAATTTCCACCTCCTCCCCGCAGTGGTACAGGGGAACAGGGAATGGGGGTTGGGGTCAGTTCAACAAACGTTGTTTCTGCCGCTCCGTCTGCCTAAGGAGGGGGAGTCTTTCCCCCACACCAGCGTGGGGTCCCTCTCACAGGAGACAGTCCTCCACAAACTTCTCCAGCGTGAGTCCTTCCCATGACTGACAGTTCTTCACAAACTGCTTTAGCATGGGTCCATTCCATGGGGTGCAGTCCTTCAGGAAAGGACTGCTCCAGCGCGGCTCCCCCACGGGGTCACAAGTCCTGCCAGCAAACCTGCTCCGGCGTGGGCTCCTCTCTCCACGGGCTACAGGTCCTGTCAGGATCCTGCTCCAGTGCGGGCTTCCCGTGGGTTCACAGCCTCCTTCAGGCATCCACCTGCTCCGGCGTGGGGTCCTCCACGGGCTACAGGTGGTCATCTGCTCCACCATGGACCTCCATGGACTGTAGGGGGACAGCCTGCCTCACCATGGTCTTCACCACAGGCTGCAGGGGAATCTCTGCTCCGGCGCCTGGAGCACTTCCTCCTCCTCCTTCTTCACTGACCTTGGTGTCTGTGGAGTTGTTTTCTCTTACATCTTCTCACTCCTCTCTCTAGCTGCAAAGTGTACAGCTTTTTTTTTTTCCCTCTCTTCCTTTTTTTTCTTAATTATGTTATCACAGAGGCGTTACTGATGGGCTCGGCCTTGGCCAGTGGGGGGTCCCTTCTTGTAGCCAGCTGGCATTGGCTGTGTCGGGTCGGACATGGGGGAAGCTTCTGTCAGCTTCTCTCACAGAAGCCACCCCATGTCGTCGTCCCCCGCTACCAAAACCTTGCCATGCAAACCCAATACATACTGGTACAGGAAATTCAAATAGGCTCAGGTTTGCCAACTACAGTTGGATATTGCAGTTTGCAGTTTCTCCCTAATATTCTCCTACTCTGCTGTTTCTATCAAGGCTGTGGATGACCTTGCAATATTTCCTGTCACTAATAACCACATTTGGGCAGAAAGATCCACACAAAATGGACCCTGAGTCCTTGGACCACAGGGGAATTGCAGTCCCTGAATCAAAAGTACGTACATGGTGAATATGGATATCTGACTGTGAAGGGAAACATTGACATGGAAATATCTTTGGAATTTTTGAGATAATAGCAGTAATGCTTAAACCTATCTCAACCCTTTTTAGGAAAAAAAAGGCAGGTTTTAAAAAAAATGCACAGCCCTGGTAGTATTTCTCTTTTCACAGAGCCAAACAGAAACAAGAACATTTACATCGATCTTACCTACCTGCCTGTGCAGGATTACTCCTTAATCTTTGCTGTAGGTTTAAATTAGCCTCCTTTTCATCCTTAATGGCCAATATGAATCTTCAGCCTCCTTGATAACAGGGTATGAATGCTCATTCATTGCTTGCTCTGCACATCAGTAATGGTTGTGTCAAAGTTTGATCTGGCTGCTGTGGCCGCTTTTGGAAGGAAGGAAGGAAAGATGGATATGTGCTTGTGAAGTCTGATGTAAATGCATTTGAGTCTGTCCAAGTATGAAGTATGTAGCATAGCCCTGTATACGTTAGCATGGGGGTCTCTGAGTTGTACATGTTTTGTTTCCTTTTGAAGCCAAACGAGGTGCTCATTTTTCCAACCGGAAGAAGGAGAAGGGCTGGCAGCGTGTGAATCCCAAACTGCTGTCAGTGTAGCGGGGATGCTGATGCACCAGGTCTGGAGAACAATAGCTGCCACAGCCCTATGGGAACTCTTTGAAAATAAGAAGGTTATGGAGGTGGAGGAAATGCACAGCAGGACACTGTCTCCTCTTATCTCCCCCAGCCTCTTCAATCAAGTGCCTGCTGGGCTTCCCACTCCTCCTGCCTTTTGCACTAGATCATAGGATCATAAGGTATTAGATTCTGCTGGCATTAAGTCATCTGCCATTCTTCTGGCATTATAGCTTCCTGAGTCAGGGAGCTGCTGTGAAATATTGAGGCTGTGAGCCCACATGGTGCCTTTAGCTGCAGCTACCAGGGCCACAGACATGTCCAAATAGGAGCTGGGAGGAGGCACCAGCTGCCTGACACAAGGCTCCACCACCTTTTATTTGGGAAAAGCAGGCACTTGCAAAGGGTGGATGGAAGCCTTGGTGCTGTTTGTTCACCAAGAAAACGCCACTGCCAAAATATAGCCAGCTCACTATGATAAGGTGCTCCTTCCCAAGCTCCATCTGCAAACCATGAGACAGTTGCTGTATGGATGATGCTCATGGACAAGTGTTGCAAGCATCACAAGTGAAACCATTCAAAGAGACGGGTTTCTCTGAATGGCTTCCATCAGAGAGTAAGAGCTCCTGATGAGAGCTTTGAAACTTTTCCACTGAGAAGGCTTTGTGGTGTGTGTGGTAAAGAGGGTGTAAGTACAAAAAGTTTCCTCTGCCCCCCTCCACTGCCTTGTAGTGCTTGGGTACCTGTGGGGTGTTGGAGGGTACATGGACTTGGGAAACACCATACCAGGATCTTCCCTCTTGGTGTGGGATAGCATTAATGCTGCTGTGCCTTCTGCCAGATGGTCCCTGTCCTGAAATAATCAGTTCTTCTCTGCAGGAACTCAATGATGGACTCTGCCACACGATCAATATGATCAAGTAAGAAGCCACTTTTTTGTTCTAATACAGTAATATTTATACCCCAAAACTAATGAAATCACCCACACCCGTTAACATGTTATTGGCTCTTCACTCACAGCACAAGCAGTTCACATGCCCCTAATTGGCTGATGGACTTTGCATGCATCCCTTCCTGTTTGCTTGCCAGGGGACATCTTTTGGATACATTCCAAGGTTCCTTTCTCATAACTTGTTGACGCAGGTGCTTCTCGTATCTCCAGACATGTATCCCTTCAGTTCCCACAGTTCTCTCAGGGTATGCCAATACACGTTCCCACACTCCCCACAATTTCCCTCTTTTCTTTTTGGAAGCATAAAAACCTAAAGCTTAACTTATAAGTGTAACTTAACAGTATTTAAAAATAATACAAGCCATAAACTTAAAACTTAACTTATAACTTATCAGAATTTAACAAAAACACAAGACATAAAGCTTAACTTACAGATGAGACTGATAACAAATTTTTAAAGCTTATCATTGCACACACTTGGTTATAATACTTGATCAACTTCAGAATGTCCATTTGCTCTTAGAAACCCTACAATTCCCCCTTCCTGTGTTTGTACGACAAAAGCATCCTTCACCATCTTCTGCAGGGCCCTTTGCAGACACGATAGCAAACAAGGCACTAAGAGGAGGATCACCAGAATTACAAGTAACACCTGCAATCCTGACTTGAGCTGTGAAAAAACCCCAGCCTTGTATTCCCCAGCCTTGAAATCAATTGCTTAACCAATCATCATTATCTACCTTTAACTGTTTGACATTCTCCTTTAAATTGTTAATTGCCATATGAATTGATTCTGAGTGTTGTGCTAAATTCATTCAGCACATACCGTCAAATTCCTCTCAACCATGGCCTTGAGCTAAAAGCAAAACATCAATAGCAGCTCGATTTTGCAAAGTGGCATGTCGAACAGAGTCGACATCTGTCAGCAAGCCTGATAGTGCCAAAGAAGTGAGATTAGATTGTTTAGAAAGCCAGCATCCTAACTTGCATAGGTTTGTTAGTGCACTTGCTACTCCTACATCAGGAGCCAGAAAAGAGGCTGCAATTATTTGCCCAGGATTCCAAAACTCTGCATTGGAATCACAGTTGTGCTCAAATGAGTGAATGCTACGCTTGCTTCTTAACCGATTTTTGAACTTTCCCAAAATCATAGTAATGTTAGGTGTTAACAGAGTTAAACGGCCTAAGCTGCAGGGGCCTCCACGAATACATGATGGTATGCCTGCCCACGCTCTGTCTCCACAGATAAGAAAAACACCTGGTGGTAGCTGTACTGGATTATGAGTAGCTTTAGAAATTTTTGGTGAAGTGTAATTACACCAAGCTGTTTTATTTCTAAAAACTGAGACGGTGGCATTTACATTCTGGGCAGTGACTCTTGTGTTGCTTGTAGAGGAATTAAAAAAGACACAAAAGTCCATTGGTACTGATCCCAACAGATTCAGCTCCCGTGGCTCTGCAGGCATCATCGGTAGGAATGGGACCCACCCATCCCAATTATCACCCACCGCTCGCATTGTGTGAATGGATTCCCTTGTCTGCATAGGGACAAGAGACACAGGGTCATCTGCTGGTAAACCCACCAGACATGTAGAAAAGGGGTTGTCTAGGGTAGCAAGAGACAAGCAAAGCGTGTTCTGCTGCATTTGGTTAGCCAGAGAAATCCAAATATTTGTTCTGGGTAAGATGTTATAATATGCTTGAATTACTACCAAAAGACTGAGAAACCCTATGAAAGTACCCATAGGTTGATACTGCATTCCCATTGCTCTTTCTGCCAGTCAGGGTGTTTTACAGGTTTAAAAATTGGACACAACTGAGTACTTGCGTGCGTGTCTATCCTGGATCTATGTGGGGTGAGACATCTGGATTTCCGCTGTTCTTCCCATGTAAAGGTTGTCCTTTCCATGGTTTTGTCCACCGGGCAGGAACCCACCTAGGTCCAGTATCTGTAAGGACACACATCTAACCTCTTCCTGTTAAATGAACTTCAGCAGGTCCTTTCCATTGTCCATCTGTTAGATCTTTATATAATACCTGAATTTTACTACTATTGTTATCTGGACTTTCTGCTAAGGCCCGTCCATGGACTACCATGGGTGGATCCTCAGCATCGCCGACCAGGCGTAAAAAATTACTTAATTTACATACAATGCTTTTGAAATACGTTCCTGTGGGGTTAAGCCTATCTCCCCTGTTTTCTGTTTTTGTAACATGGATTTAAGCACTTGGTGAGCTCGTTCAATGATAGCTTGGCCTGTTGGAGAGTGAGGAATACCGGTGATATGCCTCACACCCCATTGCTGACAGAATTGTGCAAAAGAGCGTGAAACATAAGCTGGACCGTTATCAGTTTTTAGCTGTGACAGTACACCCATAACTGCAAAGCAACCTCGTGAGTGTTGTTTAACATGTTTAGCTGTTTCACCTGACAGAGATGTTGCCCATAGTACAGAGGAAAAGGTATCTATAGTGCCGTGAATATAATTTAAACAGCCAAATTCTGAAAAATGTGTGACATCCATTTGCCACATCTGCAAAGGCAACAAACCTCTGGGATTAGCTCCCAGGCCGATGCCAACACCATAGCGCTGACAGTCAGGACAGGACTGAACAATTCCTTGAGCGTCTGAGAGACTTAAATGAAATTGGCAAGATAACATTTTAGCATTTTGGTGAAAAAAGGAATGAGCCTGACGAGCTTGGTCAAAAGTCGATACAGGAGGACCACTCCAGGTGGGAGCTACTCATTTGTCAGCTCTATTGTTACCTTCTGTTAAGGTGCTGGGCAGGTCAGAGTGACTGCGAATATGAGTAACAAAATAAGGCTCAGTGCAATGTTGTAATAAGCGTAACAGCTGGCAGAATAAGTGAAAAAGCGTCTTATTCATTATCTCTTTGAGAATAGCCTGTTCCAAGAGAATAACTACTCCTACAACATACAGGGAAATTGATACAACATTTAAAGGTTCCATGGACCATTTTGTGAATGCCCAAACAACAGCTTTTAGTTCAAGTGTCTGCAAAGAATCCTCTGGGGTGCCGTTTAAAATATGTTTGTCCCAGTGTGCATTACTTAGCCAAGTGATAGCAGCCTTGTGGTTATTTTTGCTAGCGTCAGTAAAAACAGTTAAACCTCCCACAGGAGTCGCAGAGCAAAGGGGCTTTTCAAGAAAAGTGTTAGAGGACAGAAGGGAAATCAAACCATGAGGTGGATAAACATTAGAAGTTTGTCCAGAATAGCCTGCTAGAGCTAATTGTAAATCATCTGAGAGCTGCAGAGACCAATCAAAATATGCCTGTGTTAGTGGAAGGATGATATATGCAGGATCAAAACCAGCCATCTGTATCAATCTCGATCTGCCTCTCATAATCAATTGAGCTAGTGCTTCCAGTGGTGTAGTTATACTTTTATGCAAATGGTACGGCAAAAAGATCCACTCCAGTACACACAAGGGATCTTTTTTCGCATTGTTCCATTGCATCAGCAATGCAAAGGGGTGACAATTTGCAGGACCTCCAGTAAGAGTAGCTAAAATGACTTTTAAATCAGGATTATATCTACTGGCATATGATTTCGTTACCTTGTCTACAATGTGCTGCAAAGCAAAAGTTTGTGTTTCAGATAAGTCTCTTTTAGCAGCGGCATCAGGCATGCCTTGAAGTAAAGGCATTAACGGACTGAGGTCTTCATTAGTAATGCCACACAACGGTCGAATCCACTGAATATCCCCTACTAATTTTTGCACATCTGTCAATGTCTGAATATGAGTTTGAAGTGTAACTTTTTGTGGTCTAACTTATTCAGCTGACAGTGTCCAGCCAAGGTAATGCCATGGTGTTTTTTTCTGAATTTTTTCTGGAGCTATTTTTAAATCTGTAGACTCAAGTTGGGATCTCAATTCAGTAATTAAAAGGTCTGTGTGCAGATGTTGACCAGCTATTAAAATATCATCCATGTAATGATAAATCAGTAATTGAGATTTGGCTTGCCAAATAGGTTGAAGTGCCCAAGCTACAAATAGGTAGGGTAGCACAAGGTAGGAGAATTTTTCATACCTTGTGGTAAAACAACCCAATGATATCTTTTTGCAGGGTCAGCCTTATTGATAGATGGTACAGAAAATGCAAATTTTTCACAGTCATCTGGATGTAATGGAATTGTGAAAAAACAATCTTTTAAATCAATAACCAATAAGTCCCAATTCTCTCGAAGCACTACAGGGCTTGGAAGCCCTGGCTGAAGGGCTCCCATGTCCTGCATCACGGCATTTATTGCATGTAAATCATGCAATAGTCTCCATTTCCCACTCTTTTTGGGGATGGTAAAGATTGGAGTGTTCCAAGGACTAGTAGATGGCACAATGTGTCCTGCTTGAAATTGCTCCTGCACTAAATTTTGAACTATGGACAGTTTCTCTGCCTTCAGCAGCCGTTGATCTACCCAGACTGGGGTATCAGTGATCCAGGTGAGCTTTTGAATTGGCTGCCCCTCAATGGCCACCTCTGAAAAGGCTGTGTTGTGAGAACTGCACCCATTTGACTGAGAAGGTCTCTTCCAATTAAGGCGAATGTCGTGGCTAACACATATGGTCTCGTACTGACTTTTGTACCATCTTTGAAGCAAAAAGTCACTGAGTTTTTGCTGATTCTAGAAATTTGGGTACCACCGATTCCGAAAAGACCATTGATGGTTTCAGTCAGTGGCCAATGTTTTGGCCATTTGTGTAGTGGAACTACAGTGATGTTGGCCCCAGTATCAATAATCGTTTTTAAAGCAACCAATTCTCCATCACTATTTTGAATTTGAACCCATTCCTCTGTTTTTGTTTTTTGAATGTTTAATGCCAACAACACTTGTGGTGTTCCTGTTGATCCAAAACCTCCATTGCCTCGGACTAAATGTCCTCGACAGGGTACTTTTGCTTCAAAAGGTACCAACTGAGCAATACGTGCACCTTTTGCGACATTTACTGGTGGAATAAGGGTTTGTACCATGATTTTAATAACTCCAGTATAATCCGCATCTATTACCCCTGGTAATACAAAGATTCCCTGCTTAGTGGCTGATGACCTCCCAATGACTAAAGCACTTCAACCATGACCCAAAGGTCCATTTAAGGTGGTTGGAATGCATTTAACGGCCATATCTGTAATTGTGAATTCTATTGCTGTTTCCAGGTCCACTCCGGCACTTCTGTCAGTGGCAGAGCAGACGTGGTCCAAGCACCCTGAATTTGTGTCTGCACGAGGGGTCCTCGCGCTCTGCCGGAAGTTTCCCAATTTTTGTCCTGATACATGATAGTTAGATTTGCATTCCTTAACCCAATGGCCATATTTTCCACATCTTTAACGTATACGATTTTCCCTCTTCGACACAAACCAGTGCGCTCTAAAATGGCCAGTTTTGCCACAGTTATGGCACGTTGCACCAGATTTGCCAATTTGCTGATTTTTTATAAAAGGTCTCACAGCGGCTGCCAAAGCTGAAGCCATAAATGCTGCTTTGTTCTGTTCCCCCATACGGTCACATAATTCTAACATTTCACCTACGGTAGCTCCTCTGGACAATGCACATAACATTTTTTTCGTTTGACTATTGCTGTTTTCATAAGCCAATTGATCTAGTAATTTAAGTTTCACGTCAGGATCAAAGTCTGGATGGTCTTTTAAGGCAGCATGTAATCTGTCTACAAAACTTGTAAATGGTTCAGTGGGTCCTTGCCGCACTGCAGCAAACGCTGGAGTCGGCTTTCCCGATTCCGGTATACTTCTCCAAGCTTTCCAGGCTAAATCCTGAGAAAGCTGGAGAACTGGAGTCCGCAAACGGGATTGCATGTCAGCAATGGCAAAGGCTCCTACACCCAGCAGCATATCTGCATTAACTAAGTGAAGAACGTCATCTGCCGGACGCTGCAAATTTTTCGCCTCTGCATTAACACAGAGGTCCTTCTAATAGTAAAAAACCTGTATTTGTTGCGAGGGGCTTAAAAGAGTATTAGCTAGCATTCTGATATCATGAGGCGTTAATAAGGTACCGTTAAAAATGTGCGTTAGAACTGCTTCAGTAAAAGCTGATTTTAACCCATACTGACTTATAGCATTTTTTGCTTCTTTTATAATTTTCCAATCTAAAGCTGTATAAGCCCATTCATCATTTGGTCCCACCGAAACTGGAAAAGCAGAGAGAGTATTAGGCAACATTTCCCCTTCTACTAAAGCATCCCTTATAATTCCCCTCCACCGACGATGTGGATTTTCTCCTTCCCCCCCACCCCTTCTATTAAAGCAACATTTTTGGATTGTTCTGCCGTAGACGCCTGAGGAATAGAAAAAGAGTTAGTATGAATAAAGGATATGGGTGAATCCTTGTCCTGGTTAGCTGCTAAGTCCTTACGTTTTTCTATTAGCTGTTGAGATGGGTCGTCTAAGTTCACTTTTCTCTCCTCTGGTTCTCTCGGGGTGTTTGGGGTAGAAGGTGGTAGAGGTGGATAGAGGAAAGGTGCATTCTCACGGGCTGAAGCAGAATGCTGTGGTGAATCCTGTACAGGCACAGAAGGGTTAGTTACCGGCTGCACGGGGGGAGAGGTATTTCTCGGGGGAGGTGGTGAAAGCGGTGGAGTAGTCGTACTTGTTACCGCGGGCGCTGGCGATACAGGCAGAGGTGGATTATACATATTTGCATTAATTGCCACAGGTGCTGGTGGTGAAATATTGTCCATAAATATCAGTGTGGAAGTAGATATCTTTTTACCACATGGCTTACTGGTAGAAGTGGTAGGACTTAATGCTACAAAGGCTGACGCAGCTGCATCGAGTTCTGCTTTTAACTCTTGAAGGGTATTTTTAAGCAGCTTCCATAAAGTAGCAAAGTTTTGTGCTTCTTTAGATCCATTGCTAATTTCTTCCCATAGAGCATTGCCTATTCGTTCCCAAGTTTCAAGTTCAAAGGCAGTATCCACCCCGGATAATAATTCTCTGTCCTTACACCATAGCAGTAAACGTTTCAAACACATCCCATCATATTTTATGCCTCTCTTCGACAGAAAATGTTGGAGGAGCTTAATCACAGCTTCCTCTTCCTTACTAAGAGAAGCCCCCATTTCTCTCTTTCTCTATTTCTCTCTTTTTCTATTCCTCTCCTCCCTCTGGCCGCTCATCTCACTGGCGGGTGAATCTCTGCTGCAGCAACGCCTCAATGGGCTACCTCAATGGGTCTTCCCCTCTCTTCAGGGGCTCTGGACTCGTTCCAGATGGTCCTTTCCTCCAGCCAGTTCTTCCCCCGCTTCAAAGCCGTCGCATAGCGATGAATAGGGTCCCTGTTCGGGCGCCAATTGCGGGAACTCAGTGATGGACTCTGCCACACAATCAATATGATCAAGCAAGAAGCCATTTATTTGCTCTAATACAGTAATATTTATACCCCAAAACTAATGAAATCACCCACACCCATTAACATGCTATTGGCTCTTCACTCACAGCACGAGCAGTTCACATGCCCCTAATTGGTTGATGGACTTTGCATGCATCCCTTCCTGTTTGCTTGCCAGGGGACATCTTTTGGATACATTCCAAGGTTCCTTTCTCATAACTTGTCGACGCAGGTGCTTCTCCTATCTCCAGACATGTATCCCTTCAGTTCCCACAGTTCTCTCAGGGTATGCCAATACACGTTCCCACACTCCCCACAGACAGTCTCATATTCAAAGATGTTTTATGCATGAGCATTTGTGGAACAGCTAGTAATTCAGCAGTCACTAAGTTCATATCATATTCAGTTAACTCTCAACTAAAACAAACATCTTTGAAATTTGAGGATACCCAAATATTTCTCTTTTCAGATAGCAGGTAAATCAAGTTCAGTTAACATTAGTATCAATGTCACTAGCTTTTTCCTTTATTCCTCTCCATATATACTTACTGAGTACTATTGAGGGTTCATGACACACTAATTGTCTATGTATTGCAATATAATAAGTCACTGCCCTCAGAGCCCTGACACTTCATGCCCTGCATATAAGGTCAAAGGAAGGCAGGTCTCTTTCCTGGTTTCTAATACAACTTTTTTGTAGGGTCATCTGTTGGATAATAGCAGTATTCAGCAGAAGAAAATAAAGCCAAATTTGTCACAGGCCTCATTAGGGAAACTTCACTGTTGAGTTACTAAGTCAAATCCATTGGGTTTCCATCTGGACACGTTTTCTATCACAGGGCAGAGGAAGCCAAGCAATGGTATTTTATGCAGATCTCATGCCGAGTACTGCAGACTTTTGTTATGTTAAAGTCTAAGAGATTGGAGACATTTCTTCTTTTATCTAAACCAGCAGAATATATTCTTGCATAAAAAGAATGGGAGAACACCAGCTGATATGATGGGAGACAGCAGAGAATAGGCCATGAGCAGATGTGCTGTCTGAGTCCAGCTACTGTCTTGTAGATGTTTCTTCATGTGTATATATCCCATCCATAAAAATGGGAATATTAGTAATTCTCCATCTTGCAGAGAGTTAAGAAGCTAAATTAATTACTGTTTGTGAAGCTAATTGAGATTCCCTGATGAGTACTGTTTGGAACATTCTAATTCTTCCTATTATTATTTCTATATAATTAGTTTACTGTATCTGCAAACAGGTATGTTCTCTCAAGCTATTTGGAGGCATTCCTCATGGGACTAGCCTGTGCAGAGCTGTGTGGCATGAGGACTGAGCCATCTTCCAGCTCTTCTACCTCACCCCAAACTTGTGTCCATCTCCTTGTATGGCTGTGCTTTTCAGAAAGTCACGTTTCTGCAAGTGAAAAGAAACAGCTTAAGGAAACTGGCCCTATTAAAATTTATACACCATTATAAATTATTATAGTAAATTATACTTGCATATGTGCAGTGGAATAAAGCCCAGAGGTGGATTATGTCCAATTCAGGCAGGTATAAGGTTTTCCGACAGTATTTAAATGTCTCTAGATTTGTCCATCAGCTTTTGTTAGGTTTAATGTTAAATAAATGCCATGCAATGTCTACCAGTCACATATTATTTTAGTTTATGCTCACAAGTGCTGTTAGGCTCAGTAATTCTGAATTAGTTCAATATTTTCAAAAAAGTCAATAAAAGCTGCAGTTGTCATTACTGAAGATTCATTTGTCAAACACCTCTCCCACTTAAAAGTAGCACAAAACAGTAGAACAAAAAAACCTACGAAAATGGTGCTGGTTTTAAAACAAAACAACCCCTTAGGATTATGTAAGAGCATAGGAAGTATATAGTTTTATTTATGAATGTGGAACTCTGTCTATTCATTGTTTCCTGAGTCTGGGTTGGTGTGTTTTGCTTTTCCTTTCCTTTCATAAATAAGCAATAATTGACATTGAGACATTCAAAGTAGTTTTAAGGATCTTGAAACAACAGCAGCTTTTCCAGAGGTTTTGTCTGAGAGAATCTAAGTCAGTATGAGCTGGAAAGCTTGGAGAAGTAGACAAAAATAATCAAGTCAATGTGTCAAAAAAGGCTGTGCAACTTAGACTGGACTTGTGCTTGCTTACTTTTCTTGAGCATAAAGCTCAGAGGAGATGGGTTCACTGCTGGGAAAATGGTTTTAAGCCAGCTGAGGTACTTTGCAGTTGTCACATCTTTGTTACAGCGGGAATATAGAGATGTAGGCATTTCTATTAATTTACCGAGTCAGTGAAACACTCAGTCTGATATCTGTGTCCAATATAATATATTTTAATGTGTTTTTTATGTTCCTATAATCCTGGAACAGTCCTTCAAAGTCCATATTTGCCAAGGCAAATATATTTGACCTAAAGGTAAGTGGAGATTCGTTTTATGCATTCCTGAATGAACAGGAGGCTAAACTCCATTTTTCAGGACATGTTGAGGGACTCTGAGACACCTGAATGTCTTCAAAGATCTGCTATTATGTCTCTGAAAGATTGAAATGAGCATTGCCATTGGTGTCTCCTTTGGTAGGAAATGTGTGGTTAGAGGGAGGGAGTTAATATAATAAATAGTTATTTAATCTTCTCTATGTCTGGCTTGAACCTGCAAATAATAGAAGCACAGCCAGGGTGCTTGCTAAAGTTTGCTTGCTAAAGTTTGCTTGCTAATTGTTTCACTGGCTTTCCCCATATTAGCTAATATACTACTGGAAAGAACTGAACTTTTAGATCTGCATTTGCAGGATTCCCTAGCGTTGCTATCATCAACCTCCCAAACAGATTCATTCAGTTGGTCCTTTGATGTGCAATTAAACCCAGGAAAAAATAGCTTTGTGTAATGTATAAATAGAAAAGAGGAGAGATAAAGATACCTTGCAGCTACTTTTGTTGAGTTGGAAAGCAAAAAAAAAAAGTTCTATGAGGTTGACTTGATTTGTCTTACCAGCAAAAATTATTTTTTTGTTAGAAGAAAATGACAACTGCTCTTAAGACAGTGCTTTTATTAGATTGGTTTTATCTCTACAAAAATAGCATTCTTGCAGGAAGTCATTAGGTTTACCCATTCTTACTGATGAATAGCTGACAAAATATAGACCTCTTACATGTTGCAAAAGGTCAGAGCACATGGTGTGTTCTTTAAACATCAGGGATAAGATAGCCAGGCACATTTTGATTAACCTGACAAAAGGGTGCAATAATCCAAGTGGAAGCTACAGTATTTGAATGAACTTCAGCCGTTAATGTCTGTCATATCTGAAGGTCTGACTGATCTCCTGATGGTTTTACATTTGCACAACTCCATAACCGAATTGGAGCTATCGTGCTTTACATCAGTGGGAAATTTGATTTCACCTTCTGGAAGAATAAAAAATAGCTGGTGCCAAAGGATGAGGAAAGCCATTCAAATTCAGGACTAAGAGGAAATGTATGGAGGAGAAAACAGAATGACAAAGGATGCAATTATCACCCTACCATTACCTGTCTTAAAAGTGGGCATTTAGTCCCAGATGGACTTCCAGGCTCCCCCTACAGCCAAAACAGAGCTCTGGGCATCAGAGAGAGTCATGCATGCTAGGCATCCTAACCACCATTATCATTATAATTGCTGTACTATGTGTGCACAAAGTTTCAATCAGGTCATTGTAAAGCTGGACAGGGTCTCTTGGGTTGTCACATCCAGCTCACAGATGAGTGCATCCCTCTGTGTTCTGTAATCCTCTCAACATAAATCTCTTAAATTCCATCTTAACCTTCATTTGATTTCTTGTCCTCACTGTTTCTTCCAGTCTATACCCTAAATTTATTCATACCCTCTTTTCTCATGCTCACATTGTGCAAATAAGTTTAAGCAGCTTACTTACCTCCCTGTTATTAAGTATATGTTATACTAGTAGACAGCAAATGCATCCTCTCTGTCTTGTTGAAGTCGCACAAGCCAAGAGAGGTTTTCCTCTATTTTGAGGAGCCCAGTGGACAGCTGCTGCCTGACTTCCAGCTGATTGCTCCTCATCCTGCTGAATTGCTAAAGGATGTTTGGAAACTCAATACATACTCCTTGATACTGGGAAAACAAAATCATAGAGAAATGTGTTCTGAAAGACCACCTCTTCTTTTTGTGCATTTGCAATGATTTTGTAAGATTTTGCCATGCATAGTTTTGTGGCTACCACAGGAAAACGTGACAAAATTTGCTTGCTTAGTTTTGTGGCTTCTCAGATGTATATAAAAGTAGGTGTCATAGTCGCAACAATAATTTGAGAACAGGAGGTCAATATATCTGGTGACAGAGAACGGAAAGAATCAGGGCTTGAGATTAAACCCACTTCTAGATACATATGCAGAGCAGTAATAAATGAGCTACAGTTTATTATGGGGAGACAATTGGATCTTCGAGCTGGTCTACTAGGAATTTAGGCCAGGATATTTAATTATGCCCTGGACTCCTCCTTTAAGCAGATTATCCCAGTGACACACTGACTGCTCTGCACTGCCGGTGCCCTTGGGCTTTGCTCCTTAATCTTTGCTCATAGTGGCCCTGCTGTCCGTGGAGGAAAGAGATAGGATAGGAGGATATGAGAGAGGATTGGGGGCAAGGATTAGGAGGCTTGTAGGTTGAGATAAGAACAGTTGAATAATAGAAATAAAAGAAAAGTTAAAAAAACTAATATTAAAATAGTAGTAATAATGATAACTAATAAAATATACAAATGAGTGATAACCAAGTGCAACTGCTCACCACCCGCCGACCAAACCTGACCCATTCCCAGATAACAATCCCAGAGGAGCGACAATCCCAAAACGAAACCGTAATCCTGGAAGAGTGAGAGCCCGAGCGAAAGCCAGAGAGAGTCACCCCGCTTTCCGGTCAGCCCCGGTTAACATACTGACATGACGGGTTATGATCTGGAATATCTCATTGGCACATCCAAATGCCAGTTTGGGGTTTGCTATTCACTGCGCTTCTCCCTCCCAGTCCTAATGCAGCTGTGAACCAGCCAAACACGATAGCTTTGAGCTCCGGCAGCAACTAATAACATCAGACCTTTATCAACATTCTTTTCATAACAAGTCTTGCACTGAAACAAAAACACAGCTATTCTAACTACTGACAAGAAAATTAACTCTATCCTAGAAAAACCAGGACAGTATCCACCCCTTATTCCATACCATTCTCATCATGCTCAGGTTTATATATATATATATACACAAATATCATTCCCTTAGTTTATGGGTCATTTCTTCAAAATGTCTATTGAGTTAATTTAGTCCATTACCTTGGGTTCTGTCTGTCATGACAGTCTTTCAAGGCAGGAGAGATGATGTGGAAGTTGCACAGTCAATGGAGTAGGTGATGTTGGACACAGCCGGAGGATGCTGTGTAGTCTCTGTTTCATGCCGCATCTGGAATTTGGCCTTGTTGAACTTCATGAGGTTAGCACAGGCCCACCTCTCAAGCCTGTCAAGATCCCTCTGGATGGCATCCGGTCCCTCCACTGTGTCGACCACACCACTCAGCTTGGTGTCATCAGCAAACTTGTTGAGGGTGCACTCAATCCCCCTGTCCATGTCACTGACAAAGATGCTGAAGAGCACCGGTCCCAATACTGACCCTTGAGGGACACCACTCGTCACTGGTTTCCACTCGGACTTTGAGCTTATGACCACAACTCTTTGAGTGCGACCATCCAGCCAGTTCCTTATCCACCGAGTGGTCCATACATCAAACCCACGTTTCCAATTTGGAGATAAGAATGCCATGTGGGATGGTGTCAAACACCTTGCACAAGTCCAGGTAGAGGACATCAGTTGCTTTAGCCTTATCCACCAATGTTGTAACCTGGTCATAAAAGGCCACCAGATTGGTCAGGCATGATTTGCCCTTGGTGAACCCATGGTGGTTGTCACCAATCACCTTCTCGTTCTCCGTGTGCCTTGGCATAGTTTCTACGAGTATCTGCTCCATGATCTTGCCTGGCACTGAGACTGACTGGCCTGTAGTTCCCTGTGTCTTCCTTGTTATCCTTTTTAAAAGTTGATGTTATTTTCCCCTTTCTCCAGTCTGCAGGAATTTCACCAGACTTCCAGGACTTCTCAAATATGATGGATAATGCCTTCTCATGTCTTGGTGATGCCAATCAGGTTGTAGCCCTGCAGGCACGCATACATCTCCAACTCTCCTTGTTTATTGCTCATGCTATGTGCATTAGCATAGAGGCATTTAAGTTGGGCCCCCAGTGAAGTTGACTTTGCCCTGTTGGCTGGAGCATCTGGAGTCCCAGTGCAGTGCTCTTCAGGCATGGACCTCCCAGATTTACCACTAGCAGGCCCAGTTATATCCCCTTCCCCCTTCCAATCTAGTTTAAAGCTCTGTCAATGAGCCCCGCTAATTCTTGCCCCAGGATCCTTTTCCCCTTCTGAGACAGGTGTGTCCCATCTTTTGTCTGTAGCCCCAGTGCCATGTAAACCTCCCCATGGTCAAAGAAACAAAAACTCTGCCTGTGGCACCAGCCTCTGAGCCATGTGTTGATCAGGTGAATCTTCCTGTTCCTGTCAGTAAACCTCCCTGCCACTAAAGGGATTGAGGAAAATATTACCTGCGCACCTGATCCTGTAACCAGTCTCTCTAATGACCTGAAGCCCTTTTTAATCGCTTGTGGACTTTTCTCTGTAATCTCACCACTACCAGCCTGGAGGACCAAAAGCGGGTTGTAGTCTGAGGGCTGCACCAGGCCAGGGAGGTTCTTACCGATATCCCTGACCCAGGCCCCAGGGAGGCAGCAGACTTCCCTGTGGGAGGGATCTGGTCAACATATGGGGCCCTCAGTTCCCCTCAGAAGGGAATCATCTACCACAACTACCTTCCCTTTTTTTCTTGATTGAACTAGTCCTGAGCTGCAGGGATGATTGATTCACCCTGGATGTCTTCCTAGGTGGATCTTCCTTTTTGTCCTCACTCTCCTGGCTCTCAAATTCCAAAGCCTCATACCTATTGTGCAGTGGTAACTGGGGGGGCAAGGGAGGCCAGCAGGAGATTCGCCTGCCTCCCCAGCCTCTCCGAGGAGGGACCTGTTTCCATTCCTCACTTCCTCTTGGGTCCTCTCCTCTTACCTGGTGGCAAGAGGGTAGTGGATCCCGTGTTTCATGTGAAGCCTGTTGCCCTTGGCTCAGAGATGGGAGGGCTTGAGCCCACCCGTCTATCTCCCTCTCACGCTCCCTTATAGCTCTGCAGCCAGGGGCCTGGACAGCTGCATCTTTACGTGGGACCTCTGTCTGGGTCACCACATTTCTTTTACCTACAGTTTTTGGCCGGGTAACAACCATGGCTGTTCCTGCCTGTGTGACTAACAGTTCAAACTTCTGTGACACCTGAGTTCTTGTTGTTTTGCTGAGCTGCTGCAGGGGCGGTTCAGCTCTGGAGGTTGACTGCAGAGCCTGATGGTAGTAGCGCCCTTCCCTGCTCACCTCTCCTGCTCGCCCTGCCTGCGCGAATTGCCACCCCACATCTTGTTTGCATGTCCTGGTTGCTCGCGCTCCCCGGAGGCCGTTTAAATCCCCCGCAATTGTCCTTGGCACCACCCCTGCCGCGTCAGCCCTGTTCACGAGATCAGCTGCTCCTTACTGAACTCGGAGTCATGTCCGCAGCCTTCCCTCACTCCCGGACCTCCCCCTCCTCCTCATCATGCTCTCAGCTGCGAGACCATAGCTGCCACTGTGCTCCTCGCTGACTGAGGATCTGGAATAGAAATGGATCAGGAATTTGCCAGGCCACTCCATATTTATATTTTAACCATCATCCTCCATACCAAATAGGTTTTAACTGCTTGGCTTGCTTGATCACAGCACGTTTCACAGTCATGAATGAATTGTGCAATAGTGTCCATGGTTAAGTCCACCCCTCGATCACGAGCCCATCTATATGTTGCATCTCTTCCTTGATGTCCTGAGGCATTATGGGCCCAGCGGGCTAAAAATATTTCACCCTTCTGTTGCCAGTCCAGGTCTACTTGAGACACTTTGATCTTAGCAGCCTGATCCACCTGATGGTTGTTTTGATGTTCTTCAGTGGCTCAACTTCTGGGCATGTGAACATCTACATGGATGTGTCTTTACAACCAGTCTCTCTAGCCGAGCAGCAATGTCTCGCCATAATTCAGCAGCCCAGATGGGTTTGCCTCTGCGCTGCCAGTAGCTTTGTTTCCATTGCTGTAACCACCCCACAGGTCATTTGCCACCATCCATGAGTCCGTATAGAGGTAGAGCATTGACCATTTTTCTCCTTCAGCAATGTCCAAGGCCAGCTGAATGGCTTTTACCTCTGCAAACTGACTCGATGTATTGGGTTTGTGTGGCAAGGTTTTAGTAGCAGGGGGGGAACATGGGGTGGCTGCTGTGAGAAGCTGCCAGAAGCTTCCCCCATGTCCAACACAGCCAATGCCAGCCGGCTACAAGAACAGACCCGCTGCTGGCCAAGGCCGAGCCAATCAGTAACGCCTCTGTGATAACATAATTAAGAAAAAAAAAGGGAAGAGATGGAAAAAAAAAAGCTGCACACTTTGCAGCTGGAGAGAGGAGTGAGAAGATGTAAGAGAAAACAACTCCACATACACCAAGGTCAGGGAAGAAGGAGGGGGAGGAGGTGCTCCAGGCGCCGGAGCAGAGATTCCCCTGCAGCCTGTGGTGAAGACCATGGTGAAGCAGGCTGTCCCCCTGCAGCCCATGGAGGTCCATGGTGGAGCAGATGACCACCTGTAGCCCATGGAGGTCCCCACGCCAGAGCAGGTGGATGCCTGAAGGAGGCTGTGACCCCATGGGAAGCCCGTGCTGGAGCTGGTCAGATGTGCCAGGCCAACGAATCCACACAGTCCAGTAAACTCGGTTACCCCTTTCCTCCACCTGGCTGGAGGCAGGGCCCCTCTAATGCTGGTCATCATATTCATCGCTCACTTCTGCCAAAATGTGATCAAAAGGATCAGGATCAAGGAAAGGATTGAGAGTAGCATCAGGCCTCCTGTTTTGTCTGGGGAATTGTCCACTGGAGACTGGAGCAGCATTTTTCCTAGAAGGACCAGAAGCATCCCTATTTGTACTTGTTTTTCTTTGCAGCTCATGTACTGGTGCCTGCAGGACTGAGGTAGGTTTCCCATCCCACTTTCTCATGTCTTCGCCATGGTCACTCAAGTAAAACCACAGTGTGCCCTGTGGTGCGTACTGTCTCTCTTGAGCAGGGAAATGCTTGCTCCTAATAGCTGAGACATAGGTCTGAACGGGTGGAGGGCAGAGACTGTCCTTAAATCGCTGGGACAGTTGCTCCACATGCTTCTCCAGGACTTCTGGTTGTTTTTCCACGGCTGAGACACAGGCTTGTATAGAGGCAGAGAGTCTTCAAATCCCCAGAACTGGATAGCCACTTCATTTACAGTTGGTGCCTCCTCATCCTCTTTTACTTCTACTGCTGCCAATGAGCTGGCATACGATGCTGGTGCACTCCATACAACATTTCGCCACATGGGTACTGTGCACGGGATTTCATCTGGGTCTTCAATTACCCTCATGACCCTCATGTACCTTGGGTCTTGGTCAATCAGCTCCTGCACAGCTCTTTCCCTCAGGTACTGAATCCTTCTCTCATTGGACATCACTGTGAAGAGCCTGGCCCCATCCTCCTGACACTCACCCTTCAAATATTTACAAACATCAATAAGGTCCCCCCTCAGCCTCCTCTTCTCCAAGCTAAAGAGGCCCAGCTCCCTCAGCCCCCCCTCACAAGGGAGATGCTCCACTCCCTTAATCATTTTGGTGACTCTTTGCTGGACTCTCTCAAGCAGCCCCCCGCCCTTCTTGAACTGTGGGGCCCAGAACTGGACACAACACTCCAGATGTGGCCTCACCAGGGCAGAGTAGAGGGGAAGAAGAACCTCTCTTGAGTTCCCCTCAGAAGGGAATCACCTACCACAACTACCTTCCCTTTTTTTCTTGATTGAACTAGTCCTGAGCTGCAGGGATGATTGATTCACCCTGGATGTCTTCCTAGGTGGATCTTCCTTTTTGTCTTCACTCTCCTGGCTCTCGATTTCCAAGGCCTCATACCTGTTGTGGAGTGGTAACTGGGGGGGCAAGGGATGCTGGCACATGATTTGCCTGCCTCCCCAGTCTCTCCAAGGAGGGATCAGTGTCCACTTCTCACTGTCTCTTGGGTCCTCTCCTCTTACCTGGTGGCAAGAGGGTAGAGAATCCTGTTCTACATGTGAAGCCTGTTGCCCTTGGCTCAGAGATGGGAGGGCTTGAGCCCACCCATCTATCTCCCTCTCACACTCCCTAATAGTTCTGAGCCTTTCCATCTCCTCTTTTAGTTCAGCCACCATGCTGAGCAGATCATTCACCTGTTCACAGCAAATACAGCTGTCATCCCTGCACCTCTCCATTTCAAGTGAGAGGTGCTGAGGGCAATTCTGGGTGAGCGGGAAATGAGTGACTCACACATCCACGGGATGCAAACTCAATCCACTTTATTATCAGAAAGCTGCTTGTTATATACCCTTTTAAGTTCCGCATACGTGTCCACACACTACGAAGCTAATTACTATTGGTTAATAGCACTATTCACACGTTGACCTCTCAGTCTCACTGGTTCGCTCTTATCTTGGTTCAGGTTCACTTCCTCATCGTAATGTCCTGTTTTTCCCAGCTGGCATCCATCTTCTTCAAAGGATGTTTATTACTTTTCCACGTAGTCACATTCCTTTCCCTCAGCTTATCTTTTCTGGCACGCAGTTGAAAGTGGCCTAGCTGGGGCCTAGCTGGGGCCTAGCTAGTATTATAGTCCTGTAATATGGCTAGGGCCCCAACAGAGAGGCTCCAGCATTCTCTGCAGCCAGGGACCTGGACAGATGCATCTTTACATTCAGCCTCTGTCTGGGTCGCTACATTTCTTTTACCCACAGCTTTTGATCAGGTAGCCACCATGGCTGTTCCTGCCTGTGTGACTAACAGCTCAAGCTTCTGCGATGTCTCAGTTGTTTTGCTGAGCTGCCGCAGGGGTGGTTCAGCTCTAGATGTTGATCACAGATCCTGACAGTAGCAGCACCCTACCCCACCACACCCTGTTTGCCCATCCTATTCACCACACTCCCCGGGGGCCGTTTTAAATCTCCCACGGTTGGCCCTGGCACCGCCCCCGCCGTGTCAGCCCCACTCCCGCGATTGGCTGCTCCTGACGGGACTCGGCGTCAGGCCCGCAGTCTCCCCTCGCGCCGGGACCACCTCCTCCTCCTCTCGTCTCGTGCTCAGCCGCGGAACTTATCGTTGCCGCCCCTGTTCTCCTCACTGATATCCAGCCCAGCAAGGGCAATCGGGGCACCAGGAGGAGCTGTGCTTCAGTACCGATCACTTCTGAAGCAGCTCAAACTCCCTCATATGCTGCCAATATCTCTTTTTCAATTGGAGTGTATCGGGCCTCTGATCCTTTGTCTCCCCGACTCCAAAACCCAAGGCGTTGACCTCGAGTTTCCCCTGGTGCTTTCTGCCAGATGCTCCAGGTAGGGCCATTGTCTCCAGCTGCAGTGTAGAGCATATTTTTAACACCTTGTCCTGTCCGGACTGGCCCAAGGGCTACTGCATGGACTATCTTGTGTTTGATTAATTCAAAGGCTCGTCGTTGCTCAGCAACTCCATGTGAAATCATTCTTCTTTCGGGTCACCTGGTAGAGAGGCCTCACGATCTCACCGTAATGTGGAATGTGCATTCTCCAGAAGCCCACAATGCCTAAGAAGGCTTGTGCTTTCTTCTTGTTAGTTGGTGGGGACATAGCTGTTATTTTATTGATCACATCCATTGGGATCTGACAACATCCATCTTGCCACTTTATTCCTAAAAACTGGATCTCTGGTGCAGGTCCCTTGACCTTGTGTCCTGGTTTTTGCTAGGATAGGGTTAATTTTCTTTTTAGTAGCTAGCAAGCACTGTGTTTTGGTTTCAGTGAGGATTGTTATGAGAACAATGTTGATAACTACAAGGACGCTGTGCTTGGGCAGTTTGCAAGAAGAGAGGACTGGAAGGAGGGATTGGAGAAGAAAAGTGTAGTAGTTAGTAAAACCCAGAACTGACAGTTGGATATGCCAATAAGATATTCCATAGCATATTACGTCATGTTTAGTATATTAACCGGGGCTGACCAGAATGAGGGTAATTCTCTCGGGAATCCTTCAGGCTTGCTTTTCTGGGATTGTGATTTTGGTTTCGGGGTTCCTTGTCACTCATCAGGGATCATTATCAGTGGGTGGTGAGCAATTGTACTCTGCATCACTCATATATATATAGTTGTTATTATTACTCTTATTATTTTTATTATTTTAATTTTCTTTTACTCTAATTATTAAATTGTTCTTATCTCAACCTACAAGTCTCCTCACTTTTACCCCTCTGTTTTGGGGCTGACTGGGATGGAGTTAATTTTTTTAATTTTAACTCTCCAGAGCCTTAGCCCATGGGATTCCTCCAAGTAGGTCTTTGAAGAGGCCAAAGTTAGCCCTCCTGAAGTCCAAGGTGGCAGTCCTGCTGACCCCTCTCCTGCCTTCTCCAAGAACAGAAAACTCTATCATTTTGTGATCACTGCACCCAAGGTGGCCTCCAACTACCACTTCACCCACCAGTCCTTCTATGTTAGTGAATAACAGGTCCAGTGGGGCACCTTCCCTGGTCAGTTCCCTCACCAGCTGTGTCAGGAAGTTGTCTTTCACACACTCCAGGAACCTCCAAGATTGCCTCCTCTCTGCTGTGTTGTATTTTCAGCAGACATCTGGCAAGTTGAAGTCCCCCACAAGAACAAGGGCCTGTGATTGAGAGACATCCCCTAGCTGCTTGTAGAATATTTCATCTACCTCTTAATCTTTGTTGGGTGGTCTATAGCAGACTCCCACCATGATATCTGCCTTACTGGCCTTCCCCCTGATCCTTACCCACAAACACTCATCCCTTTTATCACCATCATTAACCTCCAGGCAATAAAAACACTCCTTAAAATAAAGGGCTACCCCTCCTCCTCTTTTTCCTTGCCTGTCCCTCCTGAAGAGTTTGTAGCTATCCATTGCATCACTTCAGTCATATGAGAAATGCCACCACGTTTCTGTGATGTCTGCTATATCACAATTTTCCTGCTGCATGCTGGCTACAAGCTCCTCCTGTTTGTTGCCCATGCTGTATGCATTTGTGTAGATGCACTTCAGCTGGGCTGCTGGTTCCATCAGCTTCTTAGAGGAAGAAGCCCTAATTCCCTCATGATGATTCTTGGGAGCCTCTGTGGTTCCTACCTCATCAAAACACCTTGTATCTCTGCTGCTGCCTGGATTCATGTCTCTTATTTCCTCTGGGACAGCAGACTGAAGGACCTCGCTATTGCAGCATCCTTCGATCACCAGTATATTACCCCCAGGCTCTGCTCCACTGAGCCTGGCTTCATCCCCTTCCCCCTTCAACTAGTTTAAAGCCCTATCAATGAGCCCTGATAACTCCTGAGCCAGGGTCCTTTTCCCCCTATGAGACAGGTGGCCTCCACCAGGCCCAGTGTCTTGTAAACCCACCTGTGCTCAGAGAACTCAGAATTATGCCAGTGACACCAGTCTCTGAGACAAGAATTGATTAGCTGGCTCTTCCTGTTTCCTCCCTTGTTATGCCCTGTGACTGGAAGGATAGAGGAGAACACCACCTGTGCTCCTGACCCCTTAACCATTTATCCTAAGGCCCTATAGTCCCTCTTGAAATATCAATAGTGGATAATAATCTGATGGGTTTACTAGGGTGGGGAGCTTTCTCCTGACATCCTTAACCTGGGCTCCAAGTAGGCAGCAGACTTCCCTGAAAAGTCTGCTTACTGGGCCTTCTGTTCCCTTAGGAATGGAGCGCTCCTATGACAACAACCCATCTCTTTTTCTTGGTGGCTGAAGTTTTGATGCAGGGTGTAGTCTGACTTGCCTTTGATGACACCTCCAGTCTAGGTGTACCATTACCCTCATAATTTTCTGGCTCCACTTGCAAATCCCTATACCTGTACTTCAAGGGCACCTGAGAAGTGCTGGTGCAGTCCTTATGACATTTTGCCACATGGGTATTTGTGGTGGGTTGACCCTGGCTAGAGACCGGATGCCCACCAAAGCCCACTCTATCACTCCCCCTCCTCAAATGGGCAGGGGGAGAAAATTATAACGAAAAGCTCGTGGGTGGAGATAAGGACGGAGAGAGATCACTCACCAATTACTGGCATGGGCAAAATAGACTCGACTTGGGGGAAAAAAAACAAATTTACTTTATTACAAATCAAAATCAGAGGAGAATGAGAAGTAAAACCAAATCTTAAAACACCTCCCCCATCCCTCCCTTCTTCCCGGGCTTAATCTCTTTCCCGATTTTCCACCTCCTCCCCCAGCAGCACAGGGGGACAGGGAATGGGGTTAGGGTCAGTTCATCACACGGTGTTTCTGCCGCTGCTTCCTCCTCAGGGGGAGGTCTCCTTCCCCCGCACCAGCGTGGGGTCCCTCTCACGGGAGACAGTCCTCCACCAACTGCTCCAACGTGAGTCCTTCCCATGACTGACAGCTCTTCACGAGCTGCTCCAGTCTGGGTCCATTCCATGGGGTGCAGTCCTTCAGGAAGGGACTGCTCCAGCGCGGGTCGCCCACGGGGTCACAAGTCCTGCCAGCAAACCTGCTCCGGCGTGGGCTCCTCTCTCCACGGGCTACAGGTCCTGACAGGAACCTGCTCCAGCGCGGGCTTCCCGCGGGGTCACAGCCTCCTTCGGCATCCACCTGCTCCGGCATGGGGTCCTCCACGGGCTACAGGTGGTCATCTGCACCACCATGGACCTCCATGGGCTGCAGGGGGACAGCCTGCTTCACCATGGTCTTCACCACATGTTGGGGGGGGAATCTCTGCTCCGGCGCCAGAGCCCATCCTCCCCCTCCTTCTTCACTGACCTTGGTGTCTGCGAAGTTGTTTTCTCTTACATCTTCTCACTCCTCTCTCTAGCTGCAAAGTGTGCAGCTTTTTTTTTTCTCCCTTCCTTTTTTTTTTCTTAATTATGTTATCACAGAGGCGTTACTGATTGGCTCGGCCTTGGCCAGCGGCGGGTCCCTTCTTGTAGCCGGCTGGCATTGGCTGTGTTGGGTCGGACATGGGGGAAGCTTCTGGCAGCTTCTCTCACAGAAGCCACCCCATGTCCCCTCCCCCACTGCTACCAAAAACCTTGCCACGCAAACCCAATACAGTATTGTGCACGGGTTTTCATCTGAGTCTTCAATTACCCTCATGTCTCTCAGGTCTTGGTAAATCAGCTCCCACACAGCTGGTTCCCTCAGGTACTGAATCCCTCTCTCCATGCTGGTCCATTTGCCTGGATTGCATGTAATATCGTCCTTGAAGGGATACCTTTCCTTCACACCCGCCAAGAGCCGCCCCCAAAGACTGCGGGTTGGTTCCCCTCTTGCAATTGCTTTATCAATGCCCGCTTCCTTAGAGAGGGATCCCAACTGCTTGGCTTCTCTACCCTCTAACTCCAGGCTACTGGCCCCATTATCCCAGCATCTGAGCAGCCACGTAATGAGGTGCTCGCCTTGGTAACAGGTGAAATCTTTTCGTATATCCTGCAGCTCACTCAGGGTTAGAGATCAGGTGGTTTTTGTACTGTCTCCATTTCCATCTCCCCTTCCCTCCTCCCTATGGGCAACCATCGTGTCTGTCAGGAGTGTCCCAAGAAATCAATCCTCTCCTACCCTAGCCAGAGGGAAAGGGAGCCCCCAACGCATACCAAGTGGTGCACTCTGGTTCTTTTTGTGTGACTGGGGGAGGACATGAGGAAGTGGGATGGTGAACCCACCTTTAAACTGGAGGCCTGTGTACGTGAACTGAGGGGGAAGACAGCTGTTAAGAAAGGACCACCCAAGAAGGCTGTCAGTGTAGTTGCTGCAGATACCCAGGAAGGCAATCAGCTATCTTCCAGGCACAGAAAAACTGAAAACACCTCCCTTGACCCTGGTGAGGGGACTTCTGGTCTGGAACTGCAAAGGTCAGACAGTGAATACTCTGATGAAGAACAGGAGTAGAGGGTCCCTGCCTCCAGCCAGGAGGAAGAAAGGGACAACCAGGAATACTGGACTGTGTGGATTCGATGGCCTGGCACATCAGATACACAAAGGTACAAGGCCTTGGTAGACACCGGTGCACAGTGTACATTGCTACTATCAGGGTACAGGGGCACAGAACCCATCTGGATCTCCGGAGTGACAGGGTGATGCCATGAATTGTCTGTGTTGGAGGCTGAGGTGAGCTTGATGGGAGACAAATGGGAAAAGCACCCCATTGTGACTGGCCCAGAAGCCCCTTGTATCCTTGCCATTGACTATCTCAGGAGAGGGTACTTCAAAGACCCAAAGGGGTACCGATGGGCTTTTGGTGTAGCCACTGTAAACACAGACAAGGTCAAGCAGCTGTCTACCCTTCCTGGCCTCTCAGAAGATCCCTTTGTTGTGGGATTCCTACAAGTTGAAGAACAACAGGTGCCAGTTGCCACCAGGACAGTGCACCGGCGGCAATATCGTACAAACCGAGACTCCTTGGCTCCCATCTGTGAACTGATTTGTCAACTGGAGAGCCAAGGAGTCATCAGCAAGACTCATTCACCTTTTAATTGTCCCATATGGCCAGTGCAAAAGTCTGACGGAGCGTGGAGGTTAACAGTAGACTACCGTGGCCTAAATGAAGTGACACCACCCCTGAGTGCTGCCATACCGGACATGTTAGAGCTCCAATATGAACTAGAGTCCAAGGCAGCCAAGTGGTACGCCACCATAGACATTGCCAATGCATTTTCCTCCATTCCTTTGGCACCAGAGTGCAGGCCACAGTTTGCTTTCACCTGGAGGGGTGTCCAGTACACCTGGAATCAACTGCCCCAGGTGTGGAAACACAGTCCCACCATTTGCCATGGACTAATTCAAGCTGCACTGGAAAAGAGTGATTCCCCTGAAGATCTACAATACACTGATGACATCATCGTGTGAGGCAACAAGGCAGAAGAAGTGTTTGAGAAGGGAAAAAGAGTAATTCAGATTCTTCTGAGAGCTGGTTTTGCCATTAAGAAAGCAAGGTCAAGGGACCTGCACAGGAGATTCAGTTCTTGGGAATCAAATGGCAGGATGGATGCCGTCATGTGCCTATGGATGTGGTTAACAAGATAGCAGCTATGTCTCCACCAGCTAACAAGAAGGAAACACAAGCTTTCCTAGGCCTTGTGGGATCCTGGAGAATGCATGTTCCAGGTTACAGTCAGCTTGTGAGACCTCTCTATCGAGTAACCCAAAAGAAGAACTGTTTTGAGTGGGGCCTTGAGCAACAACAAGCCTTTGAGCATATCAAACAAGAAATAGCTTGTGCAATGGCTCTTGGGCCTATCCGAACAGGACCAGCTCTACACTGCAGCTGGGGACCATGGTCTCACCTGGATCCTCTGGCAGAAAACATCAGGAGAAACCTGAGGTCGACCATTAGGGTTCTGGAGCCGGGGGTATCAAGGATCAGAAGCCCACTACGTTCCAACTGAAAGGGAGATACTAGCAGCATATGAGGGGGCTCGCGCGGCTTCAGAAGTTGTTGGTACAGAAGTGCATTTCCTCCTGGCACCGCGATTGCCTGTGCTACACTGGATGTTTAAAGGAAACATCCCTTCTACACATCATGCAACCAGTGCTACATGGAGTGAGTGGGTAGCATTGATCACACAACGAGCTCGACTAGGGAATCACAACCATCCAGGAATCGTGGAAGAGATCAGGGACTGGCCAGAAGGTAGAGATTTTGGAGTACAGCCTGAGGAGGTGGTTCGTGCTCAAGAGGCACCACCGTATAATGAGTTATCAGAAGACGAATGGCGTTATGCTTTGTTTTCTGGTGGATCCTGTTGTGTGGTAGGAAACCATCGGAATTGGAAGGCTGCTGTGTGGAGTCCCACACGACAAGTCATCGAGGCCACTGAAGGAGAAGGAGAGTCAAGTCAGTTTGCAGAAGTGAAAGCAACTAGCCCTAAAGATTGCTGAACGAGAAAAGTGGCCAGTCCTCTATCTCTACACTGACTCCTGGATGGTGGCTAATGCCCTGTGGGGGTGGCTGCAGCAGTGGAAGAAGACCAATTGGCAGCACAGGGGGAAACCTATCTGGGCTGCTGCATTGTGGCAGGACATCGCTGCTCGAGTAGAAAACTACTTTAAATGTTATGTTATGTAGATGCTCACGTGCCCGAAAGCCGTGCCACAGAAGAACATCAAAACAATGAACATGTAGTCAAGGCTGCCAAAATTGAAGTAGCTCCTGTGGACTTGGACTGGGAGCGTAAAGGTGAGCTATTTGTAGCTCGATGGGTCCATGAAACATCGGAACACCTAGGGAGAGATGCAACATATCGATGGGCTCGTGATCGAGGGGTGGACCTGACCATGGAAGCCATCACACAGGTCACTCATGAATGTGAAACATGTGCTGCAATCAAGCGAGCCACACGAGTAAAATCTCCCTGGAATAGAGGGCAGTGGCTGGGCTTTTGATATGGTGAGGCCTGGCAAATCGACTATATTGGACCACTGCCATGAACACGCCAAGGCAAGCGCTGCGTACTCACCATAGTGGAAGCAACTACTGGTTGGCTAGAAACATACCCTGTAAACCATGCCAGTGCCAGAAACACCATCTTAGGCCTTGACAGACAAATTTTGTGGCAACATGGTACCCCAGAAAGAATTGAATCAGACAATGGGACTCATTTTTTAAATAACTTCATAAACTCCTGGGCGAAGAAACATGGCACTGAGTGGGTGCACCACATCCCCTGTCACCCACAAGCCTCTGGAAAGATTGAAAGATACAATGACTGTTAAAGATGATGTTGAGGGCATTGGGTAATGCAGAAGGATGGAGAGACCCGTTGTGTGTCTCAAGGAGATTTAACCTTGGGGGAAAACTAATCTGTGATGTGAGTTGTATGTTGCAGGAATGAACGTGGCAGGAATGACCTGAACTGATGGAGAGTGAGTTTCGCAAGGAAAGGAACCAGAGGTGTGCAATGATGACCTGAACCAAGTCGGTGTTGGCGCCCAACAATCAAACATGCTGCTCCTCCTGTCCTGAACATCTACCTTGACAGATGAGGCCCAAGTCAAAGCCTGTTTGTGAACATCTGGAGGAATGGAGGAAGCCAATGGAATATCTATCTGATAAAGGACCGGGGAGGGGGCACTAATAAGAATGTATAAACCTGCATGTTGGGTATAAACTATGTGGGACCTGAGCATGACGCAAATGGTATGGAATAAGGGGTGGAGATTGTATTGGGTCTGGCTGGGATGGAATTGATTTTCCCCATAGCAGCCCTCAGAGTGCTGTGTTTTTTATTAGTAGTTAGAAAGGTGTTGATAACACACCAGTGTTTTGGTAACTGGTGAGCAGTGCTAGCACAGCACCAAGGCTGGCTGTCCAACATTTGCCACCTCCCACCAGTAGGCTGAGGGTGGGGATATCTTGGGAGGGGACACAGCCAGGACAGCTGACCCAAACTGACCAAAGGGATATTCCATACCATATGACATCTGCTCAGAAATAAATGCAAAGAGAATGGAGGGGGAAGGGGGGTCATTCGTTATTTACGTTTGTCCTTTGAGAACAACCGCTACTCATATGCTGCAAAATATTCCTAGAGGTGCATTCCTTCAGTCAGTTTTATGTCAGCTCTCTTCCGATGATATAAAAATTGTGTTCCCTTAATGCAAGTTTATGGTAAAACAGGTGAGGAATTTTGGAAAATATAAGGCAATTACTTTGAAGCAGTGACAGACCCCTAATTTATGCTGCTACTTATTATACAGTGCTTCAGCCAGGCAAGCAACAAAGTCATTGCCCCCACAGAAGGAGCAACATGAGATGGGCTATTCAGATATGAAATAGGTACTGGAGTCTATCATGGCAATGGAAAGCAGCATTCATACATCACAGTATGACATAATTTTTCATCATCTTCTACCAGCTGAGCTGTGATTAAGGTGTTAGCAAGTTTGTCAATTGTCAGATCATAAAACTGATCATCAGAGTTGTACCAAAATGTGCAAACCTTTAAAAACAGGCCAGGCTTTCTCAGCACTGAAATATTTGCCTTCAAGTTTTAGTTCCCTAGACAAGTCTGAAGTTGTTGTGCAGTGAGCACACCGTGTTCACAGGGAAGAGTGTTGCATGCTGCAAATGCACGTAGCTCCCTTCAAGGCAAGGACTGCACAGCCAACAGGTTCAGGACAACTTTTTCAACAAGAGCAGTTGTACAGACTTGTCCATCATTCCTCAGTCTCCCCAGGGAATCGGAAGCAGTAAGGTGCAAGGATGCAGCACTAGCAAGGTGGCTCTTTCCCTGCCTTTTTCTTTCCTCCAGAAGAATTAATTCATCAAATGTAATAAATGTGTTGGCAAAACTCTCCTCCTTGGTGCTGTGCACCTGTTCCTCCTGGCAAAGCTTGGTTCTCTGAACACTTTGTGGCTACTGTCTTGTGTTATCCTTGCACCTCCCATGGAGAAGTCAGTCCCTGAATCACTTCAGCAAGGTGTTTTCAGTGAGGCTGGATTACATGCTGGCCACAGAGCTGAGGAATGCAGGTATTTGGGACTTCTCTGGAAACACCCCGTTGAAAGATCTATGGGATGTACTGTACTAGGCATAAGCCTACCACCCCCAGGGTTTAGAAGAGAGCAAATTCATTCCAGGATTAAAGGATTAAGAAGCTGAAAAGTGATTCAAATTCTTCGTTAAACGGGAAGAAAAAAAAAAGAGACATAAAGGGAAGCTCTTAAATGCATGCATCACTCAACATGTTTTCCTTGCAATTAAAGGAAATTATTGAAAAGATATTTGAGGATTAAACGCTCAGAGTATACGTGCCTATCAAATAACACAAGTCTGCATTCTTGCAAATAATCAATGGAGTGACTTGAATGAGGAGGTTAAAAAGAGCACAGTTACTGTTAAAGTGCCATTGTAGTAGTATTCACTATACTGTACAGCAGATGTACAGGCTCAAGGGTTTCTCAGCAGGGAAACTTTGCCATAGCTGAAAAATCAAGGGTCTGGAGTTCATATGTGGGTATTTCCACATCAATTGTTAAAATTTCAGGCAGAATTTTCTTCTCTTTCTGCCCCCAATAGGAATGCAGAATGAGATGCTCCTTAATTTCCTGAGGAAGGCTTCTTTGGGACTGAAACTGTGTTTCTCTTTTATGCAAGCAAAATAGGAAATAAAAAAACCTGTGCCATATAATTGCACAGAAAAAGATTATATTTATTACTCTTTTATTGGCTTTTTATAAAGAGGTTCTCACAAAGTTGATGGAAAAGATTACCTCTCCTCTCCTCTCTTGGTGTGGGTAGGCCTATATATAGTCTTCTAAATTAGGTGCAACAAATCACATCCTCACTTACTAAGAATGTAGGGTCACAGTAGTACTAAAGGTATGATCATCTGGGGAGTGAAGCATGAATCTGGTACTGGTGCTTGTCACCTTTAGAGGATACTTTCTCTCTAGAGCTATGTATGACAGATGTCTTATCAGACCAAGCTCAAGAGGTCACTACATCCATTGTCCTTAAGGCAGGACCAGCTCTACCTCAAACTATTCAACACAAGTTCATCTAATTTGCTCCTATGCACGTCCAGCAATGGCGAGTCCTTCAAGTGACCTGCACTGACATGCAACTATCCTTACCAGTTAATTGTTTCTTTTAATGAATGTCTCATCTATATTTCTTTTAATCCAGTTTAATTACATTATTTCTTATGCTACCCGCAGCAAACAATACCACGTTAGTTCCATTCTCTATGTTTTGGCCACTAATATTAAATCAGTCTGGAATTTCATCTAGCTAGGAAATGAATCGATTTCAAACATCCCATTATCCTTGTATTTTTGCATTGCCAGAAATGTCCAAATCAGGATGACTGCTTCCTAGCCAATCACTTAAATCCTTTTTAGGCACTGTGTTGGTTTCACCCACAGCTAAGACCATGCGGTCCTGCACTCACTTCTCCCTCCAACCTGGTGAGATGGGAAGAGAATCACAACAAAGGGTCCCAGATTAAAAAAATGAGGACAGGGAGGGCTCACTCACCAGTTATGGTCACAATCAAAACAGACTCAACTTGGGGAAGAAAAATCAACTGAATTTGTTACCAATTATCTGACTAGCACAGTGAGACATAACAACCACATCTTACAACACCTTCCCCCCACCTCTCCCTTCTTCCCGAGCTCAAATAACTTTGCTCTCAGTTTCTCTACCTTCTCCCCCGCAGCGGCACAGGGGGCAGGGAATGGGGGTTTCAGTCAGTTCACCTCTGCCAATCTTTCCAGCATGAGGTCTCTCCCATAGGCTGCAAGAGTCCAGGAACAAAGTGTTCCAAGGTGGGCTTTGCATGGAGTCATGGACCTCTTTGAGCACAGCTCTCAGCTCTGGCATGGGGATGTCCAAAGGCTGCAGATGGCACTCTGGTCCAACACACCTCCTCCTCTCATTCTGGGGGTGTCCCTCCCCCTGCTCTGGTGTTGAGAGTCTCTGGGGTCTCAATTCAGTCACAACTGCCCTCAGGCTCAGCTTTCTGCTCTGGCATGAAGTCCTCCATGGCCTACATATGGGGTATCTGCTCTGCCATTGAAGTTTCATGAGCTGCAGGAGACCTCCTTTGCCCTCTCCTACTCCATGTGGTTGAACTGGGTGTCTGAGGTTCTCTGTCCTCCTCCTCCTTCTCCTTCCTCCTGGCAAAGGAGCTCTCTCTTTGTTTAGGCTGTTGGTTGTCTTTTGTTCAGGTCAATGGCCTCTCCTCTAGGTTCTCTCCACATTCTTCTTTTCAGAACAGTCCTTCCCCTCATAAATATGGATTTGAAGAGGCGTTTTCTATTGATAATTAGCTCAGCCTGGGCCTGAGGTGGGTCCACGTTGGAGCAGAGGGAGCTTCGCAAAGCTTCTCACAGGGGCCATCGCTGTAGTCCCTTCCCCCATTACCAAAAACACCACCCCCCCCCCGCAAACCCAACACAGTACTTAAAAGTAAATTTTCTTACAGAGAGCCTTAGCACACTGAGTACTGTGCAAGTAAAAGTCTGATTATAGGTATCTGCATAAGAAAGTGAAAACAGGAGGACATATTTTTATCTTTTTTAATATTTTTCTTTTCTTTTAAACTACTTTGCCAAATCAGCCATACATCTTCTCACTTCCTCCTTCTAAAAGCTGCTAACCAGACAGCATATGCCAGCATCAAAATTTCTCGCTGATCGTTTGTTTCATTCAGTCACCTCAAGCATAAAGTGGAAAGTTTGAAATGACCCTGGGGTATGGCATTTATTAATAACCAAAAGCATGATTTGACCAAGTTGCCATTTAAAAAACCCATGGTCCAGTCTACTTTGCATGGTGCCACGCAGTATCGGTAGGAGTTAGCAGAAGTCATTACAAAATGAGCTTTGGAGTCCTGTGTCTGATGCTTTGGAGGTTAATAGAGTAAGTATTTTTATAACCTTAAAATTGTGGTTAATAAAATAATGGATGAGGAATGGGTAGAAGATTTTTTTTTTAATTTCTTTTCTTTTAGCTCCACAGTCATGCTTAAGTAAACACAATCTCCTGATACTGCAAACAGTATACTGTTTGTGTACCTACCACAATGAGAAAAACAGAACAAAACCTATGACCAGAAGTTAAAACCAGAAAGGTACAAGTTACAATAAAGGAGCAACTGTTTAACAGATTAAACCAAGTTGGTTTCTGGAGATTTGCTGCCTTGGGACATGATAGGAGTTTTTTTGCAGAATATGTGATTTGGTTAAATTTTACGGGACTCAATGCAAGGAGTAACCAGGGTAATTGTGTGGTCTGTAATGTACAGGTAGTAAGGCTAGATGAAATCTATATCTCACTTACTTTTGATCTATGATCAACAGAGAGACTTGTTTCAGTAACCTCTCAACCTCAGTTTGGCCAACTGTGATCCTAATGGACATTGCCCTACATCTTGGAACTATTGGCACTACAGAAAATACACACTCTGTGCAAATAAAATGTCAGTTTTTCACTCTTCTTTTGCATTGGGATGAGGCAGTGGTGAATTATGCTAAGCTGTAAAGTGCATATGAAAACTTATTAGACTGCTGCTTTAAACAATGAGATTTATGAAAATAACTGTTAGACTGGGTAGTCAGTGGTAACAGGGTCAGAGCCTTAGAGAGCAACTCCTGGCGATTGCCAGGAAAAGGGAAAGTGATTAACTTGAGTTTCCAAGGGAAAATGAGCAGTCCACAAGTTCAGTACTGGATTATCTGTAGTCATGCTAAGAATCTTTGTCTCTCTTTCCTTCAGTAGTGGAGCAAACTCCCTGCTTGGATAAGTGTCTTCCTTATTGCCAAATCCATTTGCATTGGGTATTGCTGGAATGTAAATAAAATTCAGTGATCTGAGCAGGAGAGAGACTCGGGATGTCCTGAGTTCTCATGCTAAGGCTTGGCAAAATATTGTCTCTTGTAATTTCCTCTTCTCCCTGCAAAGAGGCTAACTCAGTAATTATTCTAAGTAATAAGATCTCTGCATGCTTGGCAAAAGGCCAGAGATTCATCCAAACTTGTAGGCATACTTCCCTGATGTTCAGGTCAATTGGTGCACAATGAGTTACAGATGTAGTGATCTCATGTGCTACATTGGTAAAAAGTGAAGAAATGTTTACCCTGAGGTCGAATGCAAATGCAAAAAGATGGGTTGCTTGAGACTGCAATCTGAACATCCAAAAATGGAATCACACCAACTCCCCTCCCAATGTAATCCTTTGCTTTGTTGCTTCATCTTTCCCATCTGTGAAATGGAAACAATCCCACTTAGCTTTGTCATGCTTTGCCCTGAGGAACTGGAATGAGCTAGACCTTTCAAAAAGACTTTGAAGATAGATTATTGTTTTTCATTACTATGTGAAACACTTCCCACCATGAAGCAATATTTGAGAATAAAGGTACAATTCTGCTTTGCCAAAAAAGTAATGCTAACCTTCCACCAAAATCATCTCGCTGCTTTAATTGTTAGATGGAAATCAACTGTGTTTGACAGAGCCATTTGTAACCTCTGCCAGTGCTATGTGGTTCTGCACCACCAGCCTGGACCTGGTGTATTTTTTTTTTCCCTACTTTCTGTGGGGGATTATATGTTGTGACTTTGAGCTGGGACATTTCCTTTCTTCAGGAGGATCATTTGCAGACTAAGAAATATGATTTCTTTATTTTAAAATGGGTCAGAGCCTTTTGGTTTTTTAACCACAAAAACAGTTCAGAGAAAAATCCAGAGGAATATGGACCTGGGAGCCTTTGTGGCTTCTGATGTGAAACAGGCCTGTCTAATGCATTCAGTTCCTTGACAGTTGTGAAAGAAATTACTAAAGTTTCATAATATCATATCAGTTGCACAAACAACTTGTTTTAAAGTAGGTGCTTAAAATCTGCACTTGGTTTTAGTAAAGCTTAGTCTATTTTTATGCTTGAACAAGTTTTATTTTCTAGCGGTTATAGAAAGAAGGTAAAGATTTTTTTTTATATAGGAGACAACTCAATGTCAGATGCCTGTGTCTCATTCAGGTTAGTTAGGGATTTCACATCATTTGATATTCTCTTTGACAAGCCTAGGAATTGGTTATGAGTTTCTACCCTTGTTAGATTTAAACTCTTTTTCATTTTAACCCCAAGGAATTAGTCTGAGTTGAAGTGCATGCATGCATGAATTAAATCACAGTAACATTGCTATGTCTCTTTTTAACGTTGAGATCCCAAAGCTCTTGATCGTGTTCATTGCTCAGACCTGCCCTGTGAGATGGGTATGGTAGTTTTATCATTTACAGAACTGCAAGATCCATATGCAATAAACCATACCTCTTCCTTCCTTCTTCTGTAACGGCTGTTACCTTGAGAAGACAAGAAGCAGAGGCTGCTAGCTGCACATAGATCTATGCAACCTTCAGTTTGATGTGCTTTGTTTATAGAATGCGACTGAGGCTGTTTCTGATAAAGGATGCTTTTAGCTGGTTTAGCAGTAGTAATTCCTGTTTAAATGCTTACAATCTCATTGATTTCATCTAGCACAGTTTCAGCAGGCTAGATAGGTGAATGTCTGCTGCTCAGAGTCATCAGTGGCCTTAGGGCTTTCCCCAGTGAGGTGGGAAATGTGGATTTGAGAGACAAAGAGTTTCAGCTCTGGCTCATCTGTGTGATCCAGCCAGCAGGCCTTGTATAAGAGGTGAAGGGGTGTTAGCACTTTGCAAAGGGGACAAGCTTGCTCAGTTCTTCAAATAAGATTGAGATCTTCTTACCAGGTGAAGATCCCAGGCTGTAGATCTCAACTGGGTCAATCCTAAGCAGTTCAGACCTTCATCAGGTATTTTTCGTAGTAGCTTTGGATGCCATAGGCACTAGCCAAAGCACAGAAAACCTAGAAGGAGAGGATGAATGCCACTCTGGAGCTTAGATCTAAAATGAAAGTACATCACTCATTTCTAGGAGGCACCTTACTGGGACAGCTTGAGTCCCTCAGTAAAAGCTGCAGCCCATTACATGCCAGAGATGACTGTTACAATCTTGAGAGACGAACAGCATGACAGCTGTGGCAGGCCATCTCCTGCAGAAAGGATAACAAAATCTTTGTGTATCTTAGGCAGATGGAGGAATGAGTAACAGAAGTGTGTGGGGAAGCAGGTATTTTTCTAATTACCCACAGAAGGCTTCTCACCTTCACAGACCAGCAGAACTGGCTTAACGTAGCAACAGCAGCTATTTCAACAGTTGAAGGAACAGCAAAGCTACCATGGCAATGTCTTCTCCTTGGGGGATCCCAGACAGGATTCTGGCCGAGCCAGCTCAAATTTCTCCTGTACTTTCCATTGCCGCACTGCCCCTCCAGCTGGCTACAAAAGACAAAATCTATCCCATAAGCTGAAATAGAGTAAATATTAGTTAAGCATCTACAGCTCTTAAGATCTTACAAGCAGTAGAAGCAGCTGTCAAGCTGGAGATACCTCGTCCAGTTTGTGAATGAATCCAGCTGAAGTGTATCAAGGATGTTAATAATGAGGCTGGCTGCAACCAAAGCCTCAGGGAGTGGACTAAGTGATCAAGTCCAAAGTCATCTCCCACCTGGGTGACTCAGAGATGAGAAGAACGACAGAGCACCATAGATGGCAATTTCAGTACAGGTCTACCTGGTGAAGGTCTTTCCTCCCATGTGGTCCATGAAACACTATAGGAAAATGGCTCAGCAACCTGCTTGATGTAGGTTAAAAGAGTGTAGAAAAAGGCTTTGGGCTTTTTTCTCTCCCCCCTTCCCCCAAGATGATGCTCAGCCTTTTTCTTTTTCATGAAGCCATCTTGCAGTGCTCAGTTTCATGGGCTCCCTGCTTTCTCTAAAGATATGTCATTAATTGCCTTGGCTGGAACATAGGCCTTCTGTGTAGACACTCATAGTAGAAAAGAGCAGAAAAGGAAGCGGTCTTTTCTCTTCTTTAATACAGCCACTCAAGCAACTGAAGGTATTGATTGATGCTTCTCATGTTTCCAGATATTCTCTGTGATGGGAAGAAAGCCATATTCCCCTAAAGTGACAGTTGTATTAGATATCAGCAAATACATCTCTTTAGTGAATTCAAAACATATATTTTTTAAGTGTTTCTTCCTATGTTTTCATATACAAATAGATTATATGCATTAGATATTTTTTTTCTCCTAATGTGATTAAGTTATCACAATCAAATTTTTCCTTTCCCCATCTGAATTCATGCAATATCACAGCTACAGTCACATGAGGACATGTTGGATAACTGTACCTTTAGTGATTACTTCTCATCTGTCCATAAACGTGAAAAAATATGGTAGTCATGGATGTTGATGATAGTCTTGTTTCAATAGGGTAGATGTGATTAAGCATTATATAAACATGATTGATAAAATGAATGTATCTGAATAGTCCTTGAATTTTTAAATCCTGTTCATAGTCAAATGTCAGTTATTTAGTTTGTGGCTAATTTTAAAAAAGAGAGAAAAGAAAGATGTGAGTATGTAATATGGGACTGAATCTCAATCCTTCAAAACAGGGCCTCCAAAGACCAGACTGGGTTTTTAAAAACTTAGGAATAAGTTGCTAATGACCTCACTAATTAAGATGCAGTGCAAAGCACCACTCATTCCTTGAATAAAATAAAATAAAATATATGCTCTAAAAATTTACTTGTGTAGTTTTTAAAAGTCAGTGAACAGAATTTGAAGAAATACTGTTCATATTTTCCAAGGAAAAATAGTTTTGAGTCAAGGGAAAATTTGGAAATAATTATTTGGAAATTATTTTTTTAAGATGCTAGAGCGGCAATTGGAAAAAAAATGCTGACAGTAGTCCTGGAAATTTTGGGAGCCTGTATGATTTAAAAAATGAAGCTTGTTCTGTGTCAGCATTGATTTTGTTATTTACCTTCAGAGATCACAAACTTTGTTAAATTATGTAGATAAATGACCACATACCTCAGATGTCTCATCCGAGTTATGGGTGTAATGATACATTTGTCCTTTGTGATGTACTTCAAGATTCTTTGGAAAATGTACTACATGAAGACTAGATATTCTTATAGCATTTTTTGTGTGTGTGTGTGTGAATAGGGAATGGATGCCTACATTGCTGTAGATCTTAAAGGAGATGAATAATTTTGCATTAAAAAAAATCTAGGAAAAATAGATCAAGAATTCTGGGCAAAAAGTAGCTGGATATGATGGATGAAGGTTTAGCTACTTTTCATAGTCACAGATAAGTAATGAGGTTGAACTGCTGCGAAATTGTCTGAAAATTATGACATTCTTAATAGACTCAAATTGATTCTTAATAGTTCAGACCATCTGCTGAAACTGTGGAATAATAAAACTAGTACTTTTATTATGACTTTCATCTAAAGCACGCTAAACACTCTAGGAAGGTATGTGAACATTTCTAAATCTATGTTTTGGTTGGGCAGTTTGAAAAAAAATAATTTGCACAGGGTTTGATGGGCAAGCTCTGGCATGGTTGGTATAAAAGCAAACTCAAAGAGGTTCCAGCTCTGTCTTGCAGATATTTAACAATTTCACCATCCATTTAAGCCAGTTCTTCAGAAGTTAAATGTACTAAATAACATATATGGAAAAATGTAATAATAGTAATTATTATTAGTAGTAGTAGTAGTAGCATTTGGAAGAGTGTGTGTGTGCACACATGAGCACATGCAACAATATCTTCTTATGCTGACCCTGATCACAGAGTTCTTAGGTCACCATATCATCCAAACTGTGGGTGGAGATCATTTATAACAGCATATTATGCTCTAGACACGCATAGTGATAACATGATGCATTAAAGTTGCTGAGTTCTTCCTTCAGGAGGAGTATTCAGTTTGAAGTAGGAAAAACAAAGGACACAGTTTCAATAAATATGAGGTGAAGAGAGTACTGTAAGATAAAGAAAACAGAAATGAAGACCAGAAGAGATGTTTATACTTAAGGATATCTCCTGTTCATGTCCATTATGAGATAGCTTGAAAAACATAAAATTGATGAGAACCCTGTTGTTACTAGGTGTATCTGGAAGCTGATCATAGAAACATATTATCTGAATGGTATGATTAACTCCATCTAGCATCTATATATAGCTGTGGGTTTTTTTTTATATGGAGATATTTTCAAGTGCTGTAGTAGATGGAGCCCTATGAAAATAGAAACCTGGGTTATCATTTCTGTTATTTGATTGTGCAGTGCAAGGTACAATAGGCTCCTCATCTATGATAACATAAATAATGGCAATCGAATAAAGACAGTGCAGACACTTGTGTCAAATGACTATTTCTAACACATTTAGTATTCATGCAGCCCTTTGCATTTTTGCTAGTGATTTGGGTAACTGCCCTCCTCACTGTCCAGTTTCTATTTGCAAATGACTATTTAATCAAATGCAGAGATTTGTTTGAGATTTGGTGTGGTTACTGATGTACAGGTAAAAATAAGTGAATCCCATCAAAATTTATCTCAGATGATGATTGTAACTTGTTGACTATTGCAACACACACATGTTGTAATACCATGGAGCCTAAGTCAGAGACTGGAAATCTTTTGTTTTGGAGCTGGTGTAAAGAGAACAAAAAGTTTCTTCTTGGTTATTGGAAATGATTGGAAATGAAGTGCTGAAGATAAAATTTCTCCTATCCAACCCATGTCCTATTGCTGTAGAAAAGAAACAAGGTGTGACTAAAGGTGGCAGAGTGCTAATTGCAGTCCAGTGTTTAAAAGACATAGTTATAAATCAGGAAAGGGGAGATCTGCTCCCATGTCTGCTCTAGAGCTGAGTCAATTACTTGTCCTCTCTGCCCTTTAGTTTCTCAGTTCCCAATGGATGCATAGCAACATTTATTTAAAGAGATGCTGAGACATAATTTATTAATATTTGCAGCATTCTTTCAGATCCCTGGGAAGTGGGGCTACAGAAAGATATCAGTCTTATTAAAGAATATAACAGTTCAACATAAAAATGAATCAGGCTTTCTGCTAGGTGGGTATAAGTTTGTACAAAGATCTTTATTTTTGAAAGGCTAGATCACTTGGCCTTCAGATCTGATGATCTGAAACTGCATCAGCACTTCCGGAGAGGAAATACAGCAATCTCTTCAAAATAGCATAGGGAAATGCAATATTAACCAAGGGTGAATTGGAACCAGCAGTGTTTTTCACAGTGATAGTGGTTAATCATTAAAACAAGGGACCAGGGGAAGTGATAAATTCTTCATCTTTTGATGTCTTCAAGATTGAAGACAGCTCTGGAGGAAACATTTTAGACAAAAGTTATTGGGTTCAACAAAAGAGTAACTGGGTAAAAATTAAAGCTCTATGACATATAAAATATTATCTCCTAGTGCCTATGCAGGTGTGATTAATTTCACACAACTTTAGATGCCTAAAGTTAGATGCCTAAGGCTGAACTGATCACCCTAGGCTCCCTTTTTAGTCAACAGTAAGAAATAGACGTCTCCAGGGAGCAATCGATTTGACATGCTTTAGATGTCTGGTTTAGTTCAACATAAATTGTCCTCTGGGATACCTGTTCCTCTCCATTGAGTATCAAGGAAGCCTACAGTGACTCGTTCACATTCAGGCATCTCATTTTTAGATGTCCAAGGAAAGATGCATACCTCTGTGGGACACCTAGGAGCTCTGGAACAGTGGCCCTTAATTTATAGGGCAGAGACCTGCTTTGTGGTAGTACTTGCTTTGCATCATTTATGAGTCAGTTACTGCTTGAGTTGTATTCCCACCCTGCTGTAACATTTTGTGATTTGAAAGGAGGACCTGAGAACATTACTCTCATTACTTTAGAGGTACGGGTGTGGGTAAAGGTGAGACAAATCCTGTTCTGAGTTACTCTGGTATGCAGTTCCAGAAATGTCACAGGTTTTGGTGGAATTTCCATGCCTTGCATCTTAAGAATAAAAGCAGAAATGAGCCATTAATCTAACTGCCATAGCAATTTGATTCCTTCTGTGTAAGCAATAATCAAATGAAGGTCAGATCCTGTTGCTCAAGATGACAAGCCTATCATCACACTAGAGATGTGCTCCAAGCCACTTTGAGCAATGCTTAACTGACATCTGAGTTGAGCAGCTGTGGTGTTTAACATAGATGCTTAACTACCTTAAATGCCCTCCCTGTTCAAGGGAAGTGGTGGGTGCCTCTGGCAGGTTACTCAGCACAGGAAAGTCTGTAGTTGTCCTTCTAAGGACTGCAGGAAGGGAGGTGGGTCCTAGATGCCCCAGTCATGTTCCCACTGCAAGATGGCTTCAATTGGCCGTGTTGGTTGACCTTGGACCACATATTAGCTAGGAAGCTTTGTAATGCATCGGTGAGTAGATAGAGGATTCCCAAGGCAGAGTGAGTTTATCACTTCCTATATAATTGCAGAGAAGTCAAGTATGGCCATAAAGCAAGTCTCGGTACCTGCCAGTTGGCTGTTATCAGGCTACCTTCTTCTGGTCCATTACCTTCCTGGATAGTTACTCTTGAGTGTCCAACAGCTGCTGCCATACATCTAAGCAATGGTAGAGCTATCCTGGCATATCTCACTGGTTTAGATAAATTTGAATTTTGAAAGCTCTGTGAAGTAGAGGGGCTGAGTAAACATGTATAATTGCAGACGCCATGCCCAGATTGGGTCTCTGCACCACTGATCCTGAAGATAGCAATATGTTGCTATCACTATGCATGTGCAGCCTGATATGTGAAGCAGTAATGGTGCAACCAGATGGCACAGGAAGGAACGAGATTGTGATTACTATGTGACTCTTTTTGATTCTTCACCTATGCAAACTGCAGGCTCCCGTGATACTGTACCACGGGCTGTTTAGCCATTCTTCAGTTCCCACTCACTGCTACAGAGTAATCTGATCCTCTCCAATTATGGGGGACATGATATTCTTGCCACATCCAGCTGTTGCTGACATGATGGTATGCACATTGCCTCAGCCAGTAGTGAATTTTCTTTCTGTAGCAGCTCCTCCCAGGGTGCCCATGGTAATATGGTGATTGAGATAGATGAGTGTTAACCTGATGCTTCCCTTGGAGACATAAAACTTGCGTGACAGAGTTCTGTGTGCAAAGGTTGTCTGGGGGAAAATGACTGTACACTGACCTGAACTGTGGATACAGAGGAAACTTTGCACTTTTGGAGCTTACACATGCTTTTTTCCCCTTGTAAAAATTCACCATCCCATTAAGCAGAGACCTTTTAGTGCAGCTTTCTCTCCTGTGTGACACACTCCTACTGATGTCAACAGGAGGTTTGCTTGCAGCATAGGTACAGAAAATGCATAAGGGGTATCTCCAGCAGGAAATAAACAGCTGAAGCTTTTAGGGTGACCTGTGAAACCTTGGCTCTGAAGTGCCATTTTTTTTTCCCACTTTGCCAGATTTCAGTATGGTCTAATAGATTGTGAGAAGTGCATAAATCTCTTTATATTTGTAACTCAAAAAATCTTTCTTTTTTTTTCCCCCCCAAAAAAAAGTCTTTTAATTTTGTTTGGTTTTAAACTGGGATCGTTCTCATTTTTAGTCATTGAGACTGTATCCTTCTCCCACCAAAAGGGAAAGTTATAGAGTGAGTTAGATTCATTAGCTGGCATGAGGATATGAAAGTGTGTGAGCAAGCAGGATCGCACCTCTTCAAGGAGTAGTTCATGAAGTTGGTATCATGGAGATACTAATATCCTCATGGAGACACCAACATTCTCATGGAGACACACACCACCATTCAAACTTCTTTATGACTTGAGATGCTTTTTCATTGCTAACTGCTTTTCTGATTCAGGAGCATCATTGCTACCGTACTGTGGGAAACATTTACTAAGAAATAGTAATAGCTTTTATCCTGGGATGGTGCATATGTCCTGTGAGGTGCTAACCCCATCTTGGGAGGTGCAGAACATCTTCCATAGTCCAGGAGGTGCTTAAGACTGTCTCAAAATTCTTAGCTGAGTGCCTTATACACAGAACCTCTGCTGCACCTGGAGGACAGAGCTGGGAGCAGTAGCAGAGAAACAAGATTTTATTTCATCACTAAAGGAATGGGTTCATATTCAGAAAGTTAACATTTATAATGAGGATATAAAGATCTAAACCCTTTTCTGTTATTGCTCATGAAAGCTTGAATTCAACAAAAGCCACCCTTTCCTTCCCTTTATTCACTCAGGAAAGCTTCCTACATACTAATATTGAGAAAATGAGTTGTTATTTTTTAACTCTTGAGATTTATTAAACATTGGAACACAGGAACTGTTACACCAGTCAAAGTCTTATTATTATCTTATTGCAAAGTTCCAATTACTGGCTGTAGCTAACACCAGATGCTTCAAAGGAGCATGCAAGAAACCACATAGTAGACAATAATTTTTGCGACGGAGGGAAAATCCGGACGCTCAATATGAGAATCATCAGACTTCCGATTTATTGATTACACATATGCTTCTTATATACAGCAGTTAATTAAGTTTATGCATATTCCCAAAAATCCACACTGATTGGCTCATTAATTTTCCTGAGAACTTTCTCTTTGTTATAACAGGTGGTGTTGTTCAGTTGAGCTTCAAGGGCAACAACAGGATATCAGCTCCCTAACTTCATGATTTCCAACTCCCTTTTTTCCCAGCTTGATTAGAATTGTTTTGTCTGAAGTTCTCAAGGAGAGTAGGCCTCTTGAAGATTTCTGTTAATCCTCCCTGACTTATGTCAAGGGGGCCTGAGCCATTTTAATACCTTCACTGCTTCTGCTAAAGGCTCTGATTGTACAAATATCTCTTAGTGATTTGAGAAATTAACAATACAAAAATAATAGAAGAGAGAAAAAAGAGGGGGGGGAAACTCAGAGCTGGCCCTGACATATCAGCACCTACACCAGATGTGTGCGGTGCTCTGCCAGCTCTTGCTCTACCAGCTGCAGTGGATCTATGTGACCTTTGTCATGCAGCCAGCTCTCTACAAATAATAGTAGTTATAATTTGCTCATAAGAAAAATAGCTTCTTATTCACTGTTCCCGCTCAGTGTTTTGCTTATATCCTGAGACATTACAGTTTATATCTTATTACACATACATATTTTAAAGGGATAGCAATTTGCAAAAGAAGGGACTGGAATTTGGGAGGTCTGAATGCTATTGCAGGATTATCCCCTGATGGGACAGGCAACATTGACCAAATGACATCATCTTTCTGCACCTCCATTTCCCCACCAAAGATCTTGACACTCCCAAGGTTCCTGAGATCTATGAACTAAAACTGCGATAGAAGAACAAGGAAAAGTTAAGTGAAAAATCAGACTTGAATCTTAAACATGAACAATTATTACAAGGAGTGCCTAAGATAGTGAGAAGTTAAAGCAGTTCAAGAGAACACAATGTGCTGTTCTATTTTTTGGATTGTGTACTCCAGGCACTTGGCAGTGCTTGTGTGCAAACTGATGGTGTGCAATCAATTTGGCTGTTTCCCTCGTGCAGTCTCTTTGGTGCAAACCCTCCACTTATTTGCATGGATCCTTCACTCAGCAGGGAGAGGAGTACACTAAAAACTGAAAGAAAAAATCCCCCAGGCAGTCACTTCTGATCATACTATTCATTGTTATTATTTTAAAAAGAGGAACACAGAAGTACAAACACAAAATCCTTGTTCTGTTTGTCTTCCTGCAGCTGACTCAAGAAACTGCATTTCATCCTTCCTTTGCAAAGAGTGAGCTAAGAAACAAATGACATCTGAAGATAAGAATTGGGTTGCTCACTCCAGATTTTGTTTGAAGGTCACCTTGCAGTTCTCTGTGGTTCAGAGATGCTTTTATTATTCCTCTTTTAACCCCCCCCTCCTTTTTTTTCCTTCTTCTTCCTCCCTTAAGCTAAATGACAAGTTATGAAACTTTGTGGTTTGGTTGTTCTTAATATGAGTATTCAAAAATTATAATATACCAAATGCATGTGACAGAACATTTCCTCCTCCTGCTCCCAGCTCCCTCCCTGTCAGCTGCTGTGGCTCTTCGTATTTAACTTCTCCCAGCTTTCAGAATATATTGATTTCCATTCTCAGAGCTTCATTGTCTTTTCTTACAGCTGTTTGTTTCTTGGCATGATCAGTGTTTGCAGAGTAGATCAAACCCACCTCTAAATTCTCTTCTGTCTTCCCCCTCCTTGCCTCTGCAAAGGTCACATAGCTGCTGGGGTTTCTGTGCTCCCACTGGGAGGTGTCAGGAGGGAGAAAGGTAAACCATTAATAAAGGACAAGTGAAGCAAACTGCAGAGTAGCAGACTCTAGTCCTACACTTTGTCAGAGGGAAGGAGATTCAAACTAAGCCTTTAAGACATTTTCACACGTGTTTAGTAATGCAGTGGATAAATGCTGCAACACGATCAATAGCCTCCACTTGCCATTTGAAATGGAAAGGGATGTGGTAATGTTTCAGGCCTCTATGTTCAGTTTGGAGGTTGTTTTGCCCCAATTTTAATGAGCTGGTGTCCAATTTGGTGGAGAAAAATAGTCTTCCTATTTTTATTTTTTATAATATATATATTATAAAACACTTGCAATATCCTGTCTCTGTTGTGAAAGGCAATGAGCTCTCAGGTACCACTTGAGAGGGGATATCCACAATCTTCTGCAGTGGTACACCAAAAAGGTAATATTTGTATTTATATCTTCTTCTGGGCAAGGAATTGCAAACTCAAAGTACAAATAAGCTTTCATAAAATATGATTTTGCATGATAGAAGTCGGAGCTGGACAAAACCAAATTTAAAAGCCTAGGCTAAGCACAAAGTGTAGGCATGCCTTAATGTAGAGTTTCCCAGCTTAGATTTCATCCCACTCCTGCATAGTCGCTATATCTAGAGAAAGGACAAGGCACTTCCAACAGCTGCCAGGATAGTATCAAATAGAAAGTGCTTCTGTACTGGCATAACTTGAGTGTAGCTTCCTTTGGAATATTTCACTGTAAGTTCACCAGCCCTTACAGAATAAAGTGGTAGGAGAGTTAAGAATCTGTTTCCTGCATGCATTAATTTCTGCAGAAAACACAAGTGACTTTATAGATGTTTCTTTTTTTTTCCTTTTGAATGGAAACTCCTGAGTAGGAGTGGGCCTTGTGTACTGCATTTCAGGTGAGAAATGTGCTCGCAGTCCTCCTTAAAAACTGCAGTTATGAAATATCTCACAGAATTATTCATATATTTCAGGGTACTTCAGCAATCTGAAGTAGCTTTGCTAGAGTATTTTTCCCTTTTAAGAATGGTTTCTAAATGCTGTCTAGCAGTTTACAGTCCCAGCCAGGAAAAGTATACATGGGACAAAGCAGTAAGTGCTTCTTGCAGTTTATAAGTGTGCCTGAATGCCAGGTGCCCACCAAGCCACTCTATCACCCCCCTCCTCAGCAGGATGAGGAGAGGAGAAAATAAGATGGAACAAAAACCCTCAAACTCGTGGGTCAAGACAAAAGGCAGTTTAATAGAAGCAAAGCAAAGCTGCGCATGCAGAAGCAAAAGAACAAAATATTTATTCTCTACTTCCCATCAGCAGGCGATGTCTGGCCACTTCCCCAGAAGCAAGGCTTAATACGTATAGCGGTTGATCCAGAGAACAAAAGTTATAAATAATGAATGTCCCCTCTTCCCCCTTCGTTTCCCTTGCTTTTATTTCTGAGCATACGTCATATGGTATGGAATATCCCTTTGGTCCGTTTGGGTCAGCTGTCCTGGCTGTGTTCCCTCCCAAGACCTTCTCCACCCCAGCCTACTGGGGGGAAATGTTGGAGAGCCAGCCTTGGTGCTGTGCTAGCACTGCTCAGCAGTAACCAAAACACTGGTGTGTTCTCAACACCTTTCTAGCTACTAATACAAAACACAGAACTCTGAGGGCTGCTATAGGGAAAAATAACTCCATCTCCAGACCCAATACAATAAGGTGCTACAAAATCTAATAAAAAATATAATAGAAATGTTAAATTTTCATTATACTCTTACAACCTTCTTGAGATATGAGAAAAAGGCATCAAATCATTTCATTTAATAGTATATTGAATATATGCATGCAGTCTGTTGTTTCAAGAACATCAAAAACAGTGTAGCAACGTTGGTTCATCCACAATAGTAATTTAACATTATAAATCTTTATAGAAAAAAAAAAACATAAGCCCACATATACTCATTGTAAGATAAAAAAAAAGCAAGAAAGCAGATAGAAGTTACAAGGACAAGGGTCAATATCACCATATGTATTTATAAAATACTGCCCCTCTTGGCCTTGACCTTTAGTTTTCACTTGCAGGCAGTACTGCTCCCTTCTGAGTGCTACATATTCTATATGATCAATAATAAAGTGGTGTGTCATCAAAAAATGTGACAGTATACATGCCAGGAGTTCAGGTACTCCCTTTAGAATAATTGTGACAGCAAAAGACATGAAATATGGGCATCTGACAGACTGGTTAATCCTCTTAAATATTCCTAAAGAAGCAAACAAAAGGAAAACAAAACCCCAAATGTTGCAGAACGGCTACGGGACAGGGGTCACAGATCACTAGAGATGTTGTACAATCAGAGGCTCAGCAGTAGCAGCGAGGGTATTGAAATGGCTTAGGCCGCAGTAGCCAGCTTAGGCCCTTGACATAAGTATAGCAAGCAAATGCACGGTCAGGGTGAATTAGCAGAAGTCTCCAGGATACTTACTTGTCCTTGAGACTTCAGATAAACAACTTCAGCAAAACTAAGTTGGGAAAAAGAAGGGAGTAGCTTTAGCTGGTAACCGCAAAGTAGGAGTAACCTGTTAACGTCCTGGGGCATGAACAGAGCTAAGCCACCTGTTGTGTCAAATTTAGAGCTCATGCTTAAGAGTGCTTAACCAATTGCTGTATGTGTTTAGCTCGCATGTATTGTGATAAAGGGTATAAATCCAGGTGTGTATTAGATTGAAGCGGACTTCTTGAAGCTAACTCATATTGAGTCATCTCTTGATTTCCCAAATCCCGCCTCCGCAATTGGCGCCCGAACAGGGACCTAACCGACTTGGTCAACGGATCGAGTTAAGCGGCAGAGGAAAGGACGCGCGGCACAAAGCAGGCAAGCTGGCAGCCGGTGCCGAGAGAGGGCGAACGACATTTCAGCCGGCTCAGAACAGCCAGGCGGGGACGCAGGCAATTGCAGCCGTGTCAACCATGGGTAAGGAGGTAGCCCTCTCATTACTTAAATGCTTTTTGGAAAAGCGAGGTGTGGCGTTTAACCTGAAGCATTTAGCTGGACTATGTGCTTATGGTTTCGCTAAGGGGTTTTTTCAAACTCCTGTTAAGTATTGTGATGAGGATGAGTGGCGAAGTTTTGGAAATGAACTTTAGGACGCTGTTATAGATGGGGACAAAGCTGCCAAGGGACTCCAAGTGCCATGGAGGGAAAAAATGAATGCTATTAAGAAATATAAAATGCAGCAGGACTTAGCCGCTGTGGCCACTCAGAGGCTCTGGTCGACTTCTGGGGTCGTGAATGCTGCGGTAGTAACGACTTCCAACATTTTTGAGACATTGCAACCTGGACTTCCCAGTGCAGGAACACCAGTCCCATCAGCAGCACTGGCTCAGAAAAATGTATCAGGGCGGCCGAGTTTTTCACCACCCCCACCTCCGGATACCACTAGCCTCGAGTTTCCTGAAGTGGTTTCTACAACTGCTAAGGAGGGTCAAATGTCTGTTGAGTACCCGGCACTGGTAGAGCCCACTGCACCTATTGCTCCATCGCACTGGCCCATCGCGTTTCCGGTTTTCCCCCCGGCGATGGCGAACGCAGGGGCCTGGGGGGGGCGGGGCTGGGCCACGTGCTGCTGGACGGGGGGATCGGCGCCTGGAGCCAGCTCCGCAGCCAGAAGCACCCGGGGGGGGCCTCTTCCCGCCCGGGCACCCCCCCTCCGAGGGGACTCTCAGCCCCACCCCCACCGGAGAGGGTAAATACCGACGGAGCTCCGTTTCCCGCCGGAGGCTCCGGGAGAAGCTCTCGGGTCAGCCTAAGGAGGGGCCCCTCCCCACTCCATTATTTTTTGAAAAAAAAAAAAAAAAAAAAAAGGAATGTGTTGTTTTAATTTGTCAGATCACGGAGAATCTATACATGCAAAATTGCAGTGGTTAAAAGACCACACTCAGAAGATTGTCAAGGACATAAACCTGTTTGATGCATGGTTAACATCTCTTTTTGGCAACCAGTCGCCTTAGCTTTTAACTTTAATTAAAGAAGGTGTACGCTTTTTAGGCATTATATTTTTAGTTCTAATTATAGTAAAAATTGCTTATGGATGTATAATGAAAGGAGTACGGAGCGTCACTGCTACAGCCCTAATTGTACAAAAAGAAAAAGGGGGAATTGCTGCAGAACGGCTACGGGACAGGGGTCAGATCACTAGAGATGCTGTACAATCAGAGGCTTAGCAGAAGGAGCGAGGGTATTGAAATGGCTTAGGCCGCAGTAGCCAGCTTAGGCCCTTGACAAGTATAACAAGCAAATGCACGATCAGGGTGAATTAGCAGAAGTCTCCAGGATACTTACTTGTCCTTGAGACTTCAGGTAAACAACTTCAGCAAAACTAAGCTGGGAAAAAGAAGGGAGTAGCTTTAGCTGGTAACCGCAAAGTAGGAGTAACCTGTTAACATCCTGGGGCATGAACAGAGCTAAGCCACCTATTGTGTCAAATTTAGAGCTCGTGCTTAACCAATTGCTGTATGTGTTTAGCTCACATGTATTGTGATAAAGGGTATAAATCCGGGTGTGTATTAGATTAAAGTGGACTTCTTGAAGCTAACTCATATTGAGTCACCTCTTGATTTCCCAAATCCCACCTCCGCACCCAAAGAAATAAAACTAAAGTCTCTCTCAGTAGTCCCAGAAGATAAAGTCTTATCCTAAAAACAGTGACTACTGTAACCCAGTCCATGAATCACGATACTTAAGTCTGAAGAGTCATATTCCATGTTGACACAGACCTTCAGTAGTCCCATTAAATGTAATGGGGTTGCACAAGATGTAAATCACTGTAAAATATGAACCCTGATCTAATTTCTTTCTCTGAGATGAATGCAAAGTCACTGTTTCTTATTTCCTTCCCCTCTAAAATCCTAATAAAACAATTTTTTAAAGCAAATTATTTTAACTATCGGTTTTCTTCAAAGAAAAGCTGCTATTAGCTCTCTATGTATTTTCAAATTAGACTTTAAAACACAGGAAGAGGTTTCTTGTTTGAGACTTTAGATCAGTAGTGAGGTTTATTGGACAATGTACTCATGGCTGGACATATTTTAGCAATGAACTAAATAGGCAAGTACAATGTATGTGTGTATATATTGGAGTATACTGGAAAATAATATCTGTGTTATGGTGAAGAACTAGTGGTCTGTTGCATTATTTCCATGGTAATTAGAAAGCAAATGACCCTTCTGATGGCAAAACTGAATTATGCTTGTGAATATTCAATAGGTACCATTCTACCTATTGCAAGACAGTGTCTGGAATGGCCTGAAAGGTCCTAAATGTAATATTTATGAGTCAATGAGTGGTGGATTTTAAGCTATTAACAAGAAAGGATAATACCAATAGTTGCAACAACCTGTATACGTGTCTCTCTATGATGAATAGGAATGAAATACAGTAAATCTACTTGTCTTTGCCTTTGTATTACTTCATCTGCTATTCCTAGAAAGAGCGCCTTTTACTTACACAGCACCAAACATAATTTTTTAAAAAAAGAAACACCCTCTAAATCTTGATCATTTTGTTTGTACGCACATAGATGCAAAATTGCAACATTCTGCCTTGTACAAATGAGATTTTTTAAAAAAATAAATTGTCACAGAGCTTATGTTTTTTAAATGAATCACAAAGTTAGGGGCTTTGTAACACCATGTAAAGTGTTATCTACATTTTGTAGTTCAATATGACTTGTGTCTGAAGATACTATGATGGGTTTTTTTCCATGCAGAAGGTTGCCCTAGGTCACCACTGAAGGCATTAAATATTAAGTCATCATATTTTTATGGTAAATGAGTCACATGGTATTATGGGGATGGTGGGTCAGATATCCCTGAGCTACTGAAAAAGCACTAAACGTCCTCCAAGCTGTTTAAATCAAAAATAGTTCATCTGTAACATAGGTGGATAATCAAAATATGAGCGCTGGGTAGTGGTTTACAGATTTCATCAGTATGTATTTGGGATGACTTGCATAAATGATTCATGGCCCCATCACCCACGATTAATGTGTGTGGAGGGTTGACCCTGGCTAAAGGCCAGATGCCCACCAAAGCCCACTCTATCACTCCCCCTCCTCAAATGGGAAGGGGGAGAAAAATATAAAATAAAATTAAAAGCTCATGGGTGGAGATAAGGACGGAGAGAGATCACTCACCAATTACTGGCACGGGCAAAACAGACTCGACTTGGGGGGAAAAAACAAATTTACTTTATTACCAATCAAAATCAGAGGAGAATGAGAAGTAAAACCAAATCTTAAAACACCTCCCCCATCCCTCCCTTCTTCCTGGGCTTAATCTCTTTCCCGATTTTCCACCTCCTCCCCCCAGCGGCACAGGGGGACAGGGAATGGGGTTGAGGTCAGTTCACCACATGTTATTTCTGACACTTCTTCATCCTCGGGGAAGGGATGCACCAGCATGGGGTCCCTTTCACGGGAGACAGTCCTCCACAAACTTCTCCAACGTGAGTCTTTCCCATGACTGATAGTTCTTCATGAACTGCTCCAGCCTGGGTCCATTCCATGGGGTGCAGTCCTTCAGGAAGGGACTGCTCCAGCATGGGTCCCCCACGGGGTCACAAGTCCTGCCAGCAAACCTGCTCCGGCGTGGGCTCCTCTCTCTACAGGGCCACAGGTCCTGACAGGAACCTGCTCCAGCGTGGGCTTCCCACAGGGTCACAGACTCCTTTGGGTATCCACGTGCTCTGGCGTGGGGTCCTTCACGGGCTACAGGTGGACACCTGCTCCACCATGGACCTCCATGGACTGCAGGGGGACAGCCTGCCTCACCATAGTCTTCACCACAGACTGCAGGGGAATCTCTGCTCCTGCGCCTGGAGCACCTCCTCCCCCTCCTTCTTCCCTGACCTTGGTGTCCGTGGAGTTGTTTCTCTTACATCTTTTCACTCCTCTCTCCAGCTGCAAAGTGTGCAGCTTTTTTTCCTCTCTTTCTTTTTTTTCTTAATTATGTTTTATCACAGAGGCATTACTGATTAGCTCGGCCTTGGCCAGCGGCGGGTTCGTCTTGTAGCCGGCTGGCATTGTCTGTGTTGGACATGGGGGAAGCTTCTGGCAACTTCTCACAGAAGCCACCCCTATGCCCCCCTCCCCCGTTACAAAAACCTTGCCATGCAAACCAAAACCTTGCCATGGCTTAAAACCAAAAGAAGAGAAGGATTATTATTTTTCTCCTTTTTGGACAGAAAGCCACAGCATTTGGGACAATATTTTGCGAAGTCTCAACATCTTCTGAGAACACTGGTTTTATCCTTAGACTTCAGCTATAGGCCATGGAACTCTAGAGCACAAGTTAGGTTTTTTATTAGCCTAATCACCCTATTTAAGTGCTTCTTTTTCTCTCTTATTGACTACAGAAATGCCTTTGAGTGACTGCCTATGTTCCTAAGTCAGGCATCTTGACTAGGGAGTGAGTCCAACTCCTATTAAATCCACTTTTAAATGCCTAAATAGGAGCTGACATCTTTTGATGTTTTGACTGGTAGCGATAAAGTTCCTTGCTCAAAGTCAAAGAGGATATGATAGAGTAAGAAGAAATAAAAGTTCTTCTAAATACCTATCCAATGTCTTAATCATAAAACCTTTCCACTGAATAAACTTTTTCTTGTCCTTTGGACTTGATTTCCCAGTAGGTTAAATATGCTCCTTTATTAATACTTTCACAGCATGCTGGCAAAATGGTTTCAGACCCAGTTTGGATGTCAGAAGATGTGGCTTCTGTGTTGAGTGGTATTTTGGCCTCTCTCCTCTGCTTCCGAGTCTTCCCTTTTCTCCCTTCTGCCTTTATTACTTGAATGGACTGGCTTTGGGACCAATTTTTTGCTGTGTTTTCTTGTACAGTGTTGACAACAAAGCAGAAAGTTGTAATGGATTTTGTGTGACTTTCATATCTCCCTACAAATTTTGTAAGTCTCTGTTGTCCTAGAAGTGCAAAAATTAAATTTTACTATGTGTAAGGTTTTATTATACCTTCAAAAGAAGTATCTTCAGATTGATTTGCTAATGCATGTCTCCTAAAAATGATGTACGGATAGGCATGGTTTTACAAGCACTTGAAGCCATGTAAAAGAATAAGGAGAGAAGAATCACAGAAGTCTAAAGCATTGCTAACAAGTCTCATGCTATCTAGGATTGATTCTTGCTACAGACTTTGATAACACAAACATAGACCATGCCCTGAGTTAACGTGCCTAAATTTCTAATGCAAAGAAAGTCGGGAGTGGGATCCTTATAAGGAGCTTACCTCTGTTAGAGACTTGTAAATGTGGGCTTATACACACATCGAAGTGCTGGTCCAACAGCTCAGTGTAGTTACTGAAATCCACCCTTGCTCAACATTACATATGTTTGATTTTGCCCCTTATGACCATCAGAGATTTCTCAGACCTGTATCAGAGTAGCCTTGTTTTGATTATGTGCAATAAAATTCTGCAAACAACAGAAACTCCAGGATTACTGAGGAAAAATGGAACGGAAGAATGGGAAAGATGTAGGTCACCTTGATGTTTCTCTTCCTATCATTGCACAATTATTCCCTGTATCATTCTCTCCATTCCCTATTATTTTGTCTGGTCCTACGTGTTCAAAAAAATGGGTTTCCTGATGCATTTGTAGTCTGCCCTATAACTTAATACATCTTGCTGTCAGCAGCTTCTAATGTTAAGCCTGAATTTCCTTTCATTTCATTCATTTCCTCCTATTTGTATTGTGAAAAGCCAGTCATCTCTTCAGCTCTTGATAGCACATGTTGGGATTGAGAGGGGGAGTTTGCTCAGCCTTTTGGCATTCAGTGGGCTCTGTTTTACAATGGAGACTGCACCATTTTATCAGTTACACCTGCATTTGAATACAAAGATTAGCTTAAAGAAGGATAGATGCCTTAAGTGTTCAGTGTTGGCCCCCTGGGGTGGGAAAGTTTCTAGATCAAGTCAAATTTGACTTTGTAGTAGTTTAACTTGGCTGGCAGCTGGGAATGGGGGAGGGAATTGGAGGGGTAAAAGTAAGGAGACTTGTAGGTTGAGATAAGAACAATTTAATAATTAGAGTAAAATAAAATAGTAATGATAATAGTAATGACAATAATAATATTTTATATAAATATATATATATATCTAAATGAGTGATGCACAGCACAATTGCTCACCACCTGCCAATAGCAAACCCAGAGGAGCGAAAAGAAACCCCAAACCAGAAACCGCAATCCCAAAAGAGCAAGCCCGAGTGATTCCCAAGAGAATCCTCCTGCTTTTCGGTCAACCCTCATTAATATACTGAACATGATGTAATATGCTATGGAATATCTCACTGACATATCTAAATGCCAATTCTGGGTTTTGCTAATTACTACACTTTCCCTCCCCTAGTCCTTTGCACTTGCAAACTACCCAAACACCGTGTCCTTGTACCTTATCAACATTCTTCTCATAACAAATCCCACACTGAAACCAAAACACAGTGCTTTCTAGCTACTAAGAAGAAAATTAACTCTATTGTTATGGGCTATTCAGGCGAGCGAGAAATGAACCACTCACACACATCTCTAAGATGCAAGTTCAAATCCACTTTATTATCAGAAAGCTGCTTATTATATACCCCTTTGAGTTCCGTATACGTGTCCATGCACCAAGCATGCTACGAAACTAATTATTATTGGTTACTAGCTACTGTTCACACGCTGACCTCTCAGTCCCACTGGTTCGTTCTTATCTGTATTTGGGTAGCACTGGTTAGGGTAGATACTGACAAACTGGGAATCCTTGAACTGCTCTAACTTACAATCAACATTAATTTGGATTTTTCTTTAATTCTGCAGATGCATTTTTGTTGAAGTGGTTAAATTGTTTGAAATATGAAAGTGTTTTGGGTAGTATTTTAGATTGATGTATATATTGAAACAGAAATAATTGTAATAATTGTAATAGTTTTTAGTAATAATTGTAATAGTTTTTAGTTATAAGTACACTACATCCAGACAGATGGGACTAAAAAAAAAAAAAAAAGTCTTAAGTTTATAGTTATTACTGCATTGAGATTTTTGTTGATTGGCGTTGTTTTAGGACCTTAAGTTGTGGTACCTGGATAAGACATGTGGATAACTTTGGCTAGTGTAAGGAAGTAAGAATCACTGTGGTTTTCACTGGCTACGCCCAGGGATCCTTTTAGAACCTGTCTTATAAGAGTGCCTTTGTATAACTTTGCTCACATAGATGTTAGTAGATATTGATAGCATTAGACATGCAGTACTACAGAATAGAGCAGCAGTTGATTCTTATTTGTTAGCACAAGAGACGTGTTTGTGAGGAATCTGAAGGCATGTGCCCCAGAATTAATTCATATGGCCATTGGAAGGTTAAAGGAAAATGTCAAACACTTGAGGGTAAATAATGATGATTGGTTAAGCAAGTAGTTTTTACAAGAATGGGTCTCTTGACTATTAAAGTCGGGATTTAAGATGCTATTTGTAATTTTGGTAATCTTTTATTAGTGCCTTGTTTGCTATCGTGTCTGCACAGGATCCTGCAGAAGATGGTGGACAACGCCTTTGTGGTACAAAAAATGAAAAAGGGAAATTTTTGTCTTTTTAAGAGCCTAAGATGCAGGCGGTTTCGGCCTTGGTAATTAATTCCTGACTTTTACTGAAAAAACAGAATAAAGACACAAGATGAGAAAATTCTAATATAATTAGTCAGAAGTAAAAAAAAAAAAAAAAAAAAGGCCTTAGGATGGCTTGGTGTTATAATTTTGCTTTGCATTGTGACACGTATATTGTTTTCTTGTGTGGCCAGACGTGTGGAGCGGCTTACCCAGAATATCTTTTAGCTCAAAATGGTAAAAACGACGGAAAGTGTGGGAAATTGTTGGCAGAGCACCGTACACATCTGGTGTGGGTGCTGATATGTCAGGGTCAGCTTTGAAAGGTCAGAGTATTGGGTGATTCTCTGGGTCGGATTGGTACTGATTTGGGTATGGAGTGGAGTCAGGCTGGTTTGATGTAGACTTTGGGCTGATTTGTTTTCATGCTGGGTAGGAGATCTGGCCATCTCAGATGGTTTGGGAGACTGGATGGGAAATGGTAGCCATTTCCATGTTGGTGTCTCTTAACAGCAAAAATACAGGAGAACATAAGCCTGTTTAATGCATGATTGACATTTCTTTTGGCAACCTGTCGCTTTAGCTTTCATCTTTAATTAGAGTGTACGCTTTTTAGGCATTATATTTTTAGTTAGATAAGCTGAGGGAAAGGAGTGTGACTACGTGTTAAAGTAATAGACAACTATTGAAAAAGATAGACGCCAGCTGGAAAAACAGGAAATTACGGCAAGAAAGTGAACCTGAACCGAGATGGGAACGAACCAGTGAGACTGAGAGAGACTGAGAGGTCAACGTGTGATTAGTGCTATTAACCTTGTCTGTCGTTGGAAAAATTTGATGCATCCTCAGAATATTGTGTCTGGGTAACTATAGTCCCTAAAATTTTTTGTCATTCCGGGGGCTTTGCATGTGACTCACAGGTTGCCCCAGACCACCGGCTGTCGGGGCGGGATCCCTTTGCAGCATTGACAGTGGCTACTCTGGTGGTCTTGGGGGGGTGCGGGAGTGGGTACAGGAGTAGCATCCTTGGTAAAACAGAGTAAAGAGTTTAGTGCCTTGGGAGTAGCAGTGGATGAAGACCTAGCTAGAATTGGGCGGCCAATGGGTGCATTAGAGCAGTCACTTAGATCACTATCTGAAGTAGTGTTGCAGAATCGAAGAGGATTAGACCTGATGTTTTTACAGCAAGGGGGGGTGTGCACCGCAATAGGAGAAGAATGTTGTGTGTATGCGGACCACACCAGAATAGTGAGGGACACCATGGCCAAATTGCGAAAAGGATTGGAAAAACGCAAAAGGGAACGAGAAGCACAACAAAATTGGTTTGCATCGTAGTTTGGTCATTCACCATGGCTAGCCACTTTAGTATCTACCCTGATAGGGCCGATCGCAATGATCATGATAGCACTGATCTTTGGACCCTGCATACTAAATAGGCTCGGGTCATTTGTTAAGAGCCGGCTAGAGAAGGTTAATATCATGCTGGTAGAACGCCAACAACTGCTCTAAGAGCGCTTCTGCCCAGAATTTCCTTTTTCTATTTCTAGTTATATCTCGTTACTCCTAGTTACCCTCTAACTACCTCACTTAGTGTGCCTTATGTTTTTTACCTAAGTCTGTGGTACGTTTTCACAGCGTTGTAAAATATAGATTCAGAACATGCTGCGTTTAATATGTTTTTCGCCTATAGTTACGATATCTATGTTCTTTAAAACCTTTTATATCTTAGCCAATTTAGTAATGCATAGGGAGGGGGGAAATGTTGGTAGTTAGGGTCCAGCAACCGGAAGATATCGCGCTGTACGGAAAGATAAGACCCCTCTCCCGTAAGCAGACGGAAGTGACGTTGTAAATCTAAGGTATATAACACCGTGCTACACACTAATAAAACGCCATTTGCCGTCCACCATATTGGTGTCTGTGAGCTAATGGCCCGAGCGGCCTGGGGGTGGTCGCCATGCCGTTCCTGAACCAGGTCGTCACGCCTCTGAGAGGCAACAAGATGGTCAAATCTTAATGAGTTTCATCCACTGTTTTTTTTTTTCTTTTAAATTAATGCTTTTCAGCCTGTGTTCATTTGAGGAAATAGTGCTGACACCCTCACTTCAGCAGGACCTCCCCTAGAATTGGAAAAAAACTCTGAAACATCTTTACTAAAATAATGATTTGTACAATACTAGTAGTTAGAAGCCTCTGTCAAATTTGGTGTTCAATTTTGTGCTACAATCACACTACAGGAGACTGTCGTTGGATGTATCAAAGACCAGAGCATGCTGAAGTTAGTGGCAGATGCAAGAGCACAACAATGATCTCCAAACTCCATGGTCAGACTATGCTTACTTCCACAGTCCTGCATGTGTGTGTGCCAGGTAAAGAAACAGAAAAGGGACATGAGTCCTCCAAAGGATGCCCAAGTAAGGGCCAAGGCTTGGTCCAGCATCAAGTGGTCAAAATCCACTGGCCATGTGGGTGGCGAGACTCCTACTCCCCATGCTCAGGTTAGATGTCTAACATCAGACAGTGCTCTCCCCCTTTTCATAATTATATCTGCCTTTTCCTTCTCTGCTGAACCCATAAGCCTGGGGAACAGTGACCAAGAGTCAAAAACGAGGCTAGAGCAGGGTATGCCTATATCAAACCACACTTAATCACAGCAGAGGAAAGCCTTTATAGTCTCATAGCCATTGTCCACACTTGGCTGAGAGGGCTGATTAATGCACTGCTCATTAAAGGTGTGGTGATGGGATGAAGCCTTTCTGGAAGTACCACAAATGGAGCAGAGGTGTTCTTTTGGGAAATAACCTATAGAAGAAGGAGCAAAGGATGCCCAGAGGCAGGTGATGGTGCTGCTCTGTGGGCAGCAGGCTCAGTTGCATTCATCCTTTGGTCAGCTGCTGTACCCCGTGGTTAACAGAATACCCATAACTCAAGATTTTACTGATGAACAAACCTCAAAAGACAGAATAAAAGTTGAACAAGAAGCTAGAAGTGTGGTCATCTGAACAGCATGACCATCTTGAATCATGGTAACAGATTTTCTCTGTTTTCAAATGCCTATTTGTATAATGTAGCATTTTCAAGGAGGGTACAAGGAAATGTTAACCTCTGTTAACTTACAAAAAGAGGCTGGGTCTAATTTTGAATTGCGTGCATAAGTTTGTTCTTTGGTTTTGTTTTCAAAATACTTTTATTTGCATGGGAAGAGTGGAGAAAAGGCACAGAGACTGGGGTGTATCTGAGACTCTCTCTTTGCTCTTCCATGGTTTACCTCAAAAAGGAAAGAAGACTTTCATTCAAGAACAATTCAAATTAAGACTTTGTGAAGTTACAGCTTGATAGTGAAGAATTAAAAATTCTCTGCTTCAGGCAGGAGGAATGACATTAGTCAAGCCCCAAAGATTCACAATTTACTGTATTCAAAATGCATTTTCAAAGAATTGTAAGAATCTCTATTAAAAAAAAAAAACAAACAGGTGGAAATCTTGAAAGCTTTGTCAGGAACAGGTTGGGCCTCTGTACATTTTATTGGTCAGGAAATGTTTCTGAAAGACTTTTGTAAAGGCACAGTTCAGCCTTTTTGAGTCTGATATGGAGCAGTAGGAAAGGGGTTAAATGTGTATTATGGGACACCAATGTAAATTGGTCTATATTCATCCTACCTCCCTTTAGATGCCTAATTTAGGTGCCTGAATTAGCTGAAGAGGTGCCCTATATAGTCAGTACAATGATTCAGCATGCTCTGATGTCTTCTCTGGAGGCCTGGAGGACTTTATAGGGAACCTGAGCTCCTAAACCAGGTGTTGGTCACAGTTTGGTAGACAGAGTCACACTCTGCATATATCCTGCTCCAACTGATAAGATGCACCAAGCTTTTCTACAGATGGGGCTGGAGGGCCAATTCCTGTAATATTTTAATAGGTGTCATTACACACCTGACCAGGGCGCTCCCAGCTGCAACCTTGGTAACAAACAGCTCAGTCATGTGGAGGAAACTTGGATTTGAATCCTGACCTGAATTTCTTATTTTACCTCTGACTCTAGAGTTTATTTTCTGTCGTTCTTAACTAAAAGCTCTGTTTCTGGAGGGCAGGAGCTGAAAGCACAAAGGCTTTGCTTTAATCTCAGCCTTTTTCTTATCTCGCTCAAATCAAAACCCTAGTGACCAGCAGATAGCCCTTCTAAGCTGCCTCTATCTGAAGTGTCTCCTCCTTTTCAGACAGGATAAGCATGACAAGTCTGCAAGGGAAGGAAATCTAATTATATTGCACATGTTCTAATTTAAGTTGCTGTGTTGTTGGGAGTTTGAGCAACAGAAACACAAGATCACTTCTTGCCTGTGACCGTGTCCTTTGCTTGATGAGAAGTGGATAGACCTGATAGCTTTTCCCAGTGTAATTACTTCAAGAGTGGATGACTGGGGATCATCCCCACAGTCTGGGGTTTATTTCTGTGAGAAAAAAAGCTCTTAAAATTTAAACGCCCACCAACACACTCACACACAGACACATACACACAGAGGGGCAGGTAGAGCATTGCATGTGTGCTGAGACCGCAGATGTATGGATAATAAATTTTAATATTACCGCAAAGCTAAAAGACTTAAAAAATACTCGCTTGTGGATTTGCAGCATAGAAATCATAGCCCTGTATGTCTGAGACATACCCAAGTACCAGAAAAAGGGTTTGTGCTGCACTGAAACACAGCCCCATGTTTCTTCTGCTTTGGCAAGTGGGGATTCCAGTTCTGTCTGTGATACCAGTGGTCACTTTTGATGGCAAGTCATAATTTCAGCCAATTCAGAGCCTTTTTATTTTCACACCGATGCTGACATGCACAGACTCATATAGAAAAGTCTGTTTGCACTTCAACCAGACATTCGTTTATTTGAAGTCATGTTAATCTAGATTGTAAAATGTCTTGGGAAAATGGACTATGATTGGTAGCCAGACTGGGGGCCTACAAGAAAGCTGGGAAGGGACTTTTTACGAAGGCAGGTAGTAATAGAATAAGGGGAAATGGCTTTAAACTGAAAGAGGGTAGGTTTAGATTAGATATTAGGAAGAAATTCTTTCCTGGGAGGGTGGTAAGACACTGGAAGGGGTTGCCCAAGGAAGTTGTGGATGCCTCCTCCCTGGAAGTGTTCAAGGCCAGGTTGGATGAGGCTTTGAGCAACCTGGTCTAGTGGAAGGTGTCCCTGCTCATGGCAGGGGGGTTGGAACTAGATGATCTTTGAAGTCCCTTCCAACCCAGACCATCCTATGATTCTATGATTGTATGAAGGGGTTGAAGACACATTGCTGGATGTATTGGGTTTGCGTGGCAAGGTTTTGGTAGCAGTGGCAGGGGGGACATGGGGTGGCTTCTGTGAGAGAAGCTGCCAGAAGCTTCCCCCATGTCCGACCCGACACAGCCAATGCCAGCCGGCTACAAGAACGGACCCGCCGCTGGCCAAGGCCAAGCCCATCAGTAACGCCTCTGTGATAACATAATTAAGAAAAAAAAAAGGAAGAGAGGGAAGAAAAAAAGCTGCACACTTTGCAGCTGGAGAGAGGAGTGAGAAGATGTAAGAGAAAACTCTGCAGACACCAAGGTCAGTGAAGAAGGAGGGGGAGGAGGTGCTCTAGGCGCCGGAGCAGAGATTCCCCGCAGCCTGTGGTGCAGACCATGGTGAAGCAGGCTGTCCCCCTGCAGCCCATGGGGATCCATGGTGGAGCATATGACCACCTGTAGCCCATGGAGGACCCCACGCCGAAGCAGGTGGATGCCCGAAGGAGGCTGTGACCCCGCGGGAAGCCCACGCTGGAGCAGGTTCCTGTCAGGACCTGTAGCCCGTGGAGAGAGGAGCCCACGCCGGAGCAGGTTTGCTGGCAGGACTTGTGACCCCGCGGGGGACCTGCGCTGGAGCAGTCCCTTCCTGAAGGAATGCACACCATGGAATGGACCCAAACTGGAGCAGTTCGTGAAGAGCTGTCAGTCATGGGAAGGACTCACGTTGGAGTAGTTGGTGGAGGACTGTCTCCCGTGAGAGGGACCCCACGCTGGTGCGGGGGAAGGAGTCCTCCCTCTGAGGAGGAAGCAGCGGCAGAAACACCGTGTGATGAACTGACCCCAACCCCATTCCCTGTCCCCCTGTGCTGCTGGGGGGAGGAGGTGGAAAATCGGGAAAGAGATTAAGCCCAGGAAGAAGGGAGGGATGGGGGAGGTGTTTTAAGATTTGGTTTTACTTCTCATTCTCCTCTAATTTTTATTGGTAATAAAGTAAATTTGTTTTTTCCCCCAAGTCGAGTCTGTTTCACCCGTGCCAGTAACTGGTGAGTGATCTCTCTCTGTCCTTATCTCCACCCACTAGCTTTTTGTTATATTTTTCTCCTCCTGCCCATTTGAGGAGGGGGAGTGATAGAGTGGGCTTTGGTGGGCATCCGGCCTCTAGCCAGGGTCAACCCACCACACTGGAATTGCTTAACACCATGTTGGACAAAACACTGGAGGATATAGAAAGGTTATATAGTCATGGATTTTTAAGGCTGGGAAGAGCCAGTCATAGAATCATAGAATCATTTGCGACCACTTAGTCAAACCTGCATGACTCATACCAGGGGATTTGCCTGTTACAAATCCAATAGCTGTCATGCACTAATGCATATTCTTTAGGAAAACATCCAGCCTTTATTTAAAAGAAACTTCTGGTATTAAAGAATCCATTGCTATGATAAGCTGTTCTCATTATTATTTATACCCTTTATTAAAAATGTGGGTCATGTTTCTAACCTCAGTTTTTCTAGCTTCAGCTTCAAACCCTGTATATCTGCTAAACTGAAGGACCTTCTGTGGCACTCTTCTCCCCATGTGATTTTAGTCCCTTTGAGGTTTATCTCAGATGCTTATAACACCAATTTCACTTGTGCTTTAAGCCAATCTCCCTCTCTCCTCAAGTAACTCTTGGAAACACTTATCTTCTGCCAACTCTTACAATGCCAGTCCTTCAGAATAAGTTACATTTTTAAAAGAAAGAGGCATAACTATGCTCCTTCGGCGATGGACAAATGCATTTTGATGTCTGAAATGTGTACTGCCTGCTTCTGATTTACCCTCTGTCCCAAGCTGCTTGGACAGGGGACTGTATCTTCGGTGTCAGTATTTTTATAGTTATTCAACTTGAGCACGCAGTCAGCACAAAAGTAGAAGCAATAACAGGGCTGGGAATGATTTTGCTTTGTCAACATGCGTAGAGCAAAAAAATGTACTTAGGTGAGTTACTAGAACAAGGGCAATTAAAGGAGCAATGCTCTGAAGTGCTGGTGGTATTGCACCATCGCTCTGTCTAGTCTCAATGTCTCCACTCCTAAGGGGGACATGTGCATAGAAATCACTGAATATCCGCACAAGTACAAGAATTTAAGGGTTTCTCCAGACCAGATCTTCAGCATAGGATAGACCAATTTCTGACTCAGGAGAGCTACAAGCTTTGCTGTTCTGGATGCTAATCCCAGGTCTGAATTTATATTAAAAGGCTTTCCACTTGCCTATTCAGCCTCATGAGTGAAAGACTGGGGACCCAATAAGCTGAATTTTACCCCCGATTTCTTAGGTGAGAAGCTAGAGAAGTTTGGGAGATCATTTAAGTGCAAAGCTGTGCTTGGGGTGGTTTGCAGTCCTCTTTTCTAGACCATTTTTCCCTGGTCTCTCTTTTTCTAGTCTTTGCTGCTATTACGTGCATAGAAGCCAAACCTAAACTTGGTCAGGGCCTTTAAGTAATGCTACCCCAGGAAGGCTCAGTGTACTCACCAAAATACATTAAATATATCCAACCTGTAGTTGTTGCAAAGCATGCAGGTTTTTTTTCTCTTCCCTTTTTTCTTAATTATGTTATCACAGAGGCGTTACTGATTGGCTCGGCCTTGGCCAGCGGTGGGTCGGTTCTTGTAGCCGACTGGCATTGGCTGTGTTGGACATGGGGGAAGCTTCTGGCAGCTTCTCTCACAGAAGCCACCCCATGTTCCCCCTGCTACCAAAACCTTGCCACGCAAACCCAATACAACCTTTTTCAAGTTTCAGGGTGATTAGAATATGAAAATAAAGGGAACAATTGTGCAGATGTTTTAAAATCACAGCAGACAACAATTAGTGACATGGGAACCAGATGTTTATCTCTCCAGATAAAGCCTCTTAATAGGGAATTACACTTGAGGGACATTACACAGATGAATCTGCGAATGATTTAAAGAGGGGGTGTTGTAGTATTAACTTTGATTTGCAAGCCAGATTCTTGACAAGCTCTATGTGTGTTACCTCTTCAAAAAGGTGCATTTGGAGCAGGGGGTACCATCCCCTGTAAGCAATCATATTTTTTTTTCAGGTGATAGGTTTCGCTAATTGCATATTTTATAATTATTATTATTATTAGTTATATTAATTTTTATTTGGCTTTTTTCTTCTAATTATTATTTTATTAAGCTCTTTATTTGGTTACTGGCATCTCCTCCCACTTTTTGCTTTGGGACTGGAAGCAGCGTGTAGATTTAGAGAGAAGCTCAGGCAAGGGAACAGGAAAGCAGTGAGACATCCAGTAGTTAAATGAAAAGAGTCCCTGAGTGATGGATTTTGCTGCTGGGTACTGCTTGCAGAGTAGGGCACCACTTGTCACAGGACTAATACAGTCTCATCTCTTCAGTTGCAAGGGCTGCATGCTAGAATAAAACTGTTAAGAGGAGTAATCACCTCTGCAGGTGAAGGGTTGAACAGATCTGGCAAGGCAGGTGTAAACACACAGTTCCACCTCCTCTGCTCTCTGGCCAGTGCTCTTCAGTTGCCAGTATGTATCCTGCTCATAGGTCTACCCACTACTGCCAAAAATGAGGACTGAAACTCATGAGTTTAGCATTAAAATTGTGTAGTACTAATAAGAGGATTCAAACGTTATTATTATAGTCTAAGGTTTAGAATCATAGAATGGTTTGGGTTGGAATGGACCTTTAAAGGATGTCTAATCCAGCTCCTACCTCCCCGTCCCAAATCCTACAAGGAGCAGGGGCATCCTCAATTAGATCAGGTTGCTCAGAGCCCCATCCAGCCTGACCTTGAATTTTTCCAGGGATGAGGCATCTGTTCCAGTGTTTTACCCCCCTCAGTGTAAAAAAAATATTTCCTTATCTCTAGTCTAAAACTCCTCTCTTTTAGTTTAAAATCATTTCCCCTTGTCCTATTTTAGCATTACCCTTTGTTTAACATATGCTGGATCATGTTGCTCAAACTTCTTTGCAGTTGAGAAAACTATTAGTTTCTTTATGTGTATTTTATTTTCTTTAAAGGAAAGATGGGATTATTACCCACTAAGCACATCCAGTAAACTGAATATCAAGAGAAATATTAACCATGTATGTTGGGTTTGTGTGTGAGAGGGTCGTTTTCAGTAGTGGGAAGGGATTACAGGGATGACCCCTGTGAGAAGCTTCGCGAAGCTCCCTCGGCTCCAAGGCGGACCCTCCTCCAGCCCAGGCTGACCTAATTAGCAATAGAAAATGCCTCTTCACATCCATATTTATGAGGGGAAGGACTGTTCTGAAAAGAAGAAGGTAGAGGGAACCTGGAGGAGAGGCCATTGACCTGAACAAAAGATGACCATTGGCCTAAACAAACAGACAGAGCTTTGTTGCCAGGAAGAAGGAGGAGGAAGGGGAGGACAGAGAACCTCAGGCACCCAGTTCAACACACATGGAGTAGGAGAAGGTAAATGAGGTCTCCTGCAGTTCATGAAAGTTCAATGGCAGAGCAGATACCCCATGTGTAGGCGATGGAGGACTCCACAATGGAGCAGAAAGCTGTGCCTGAGGGCAGGTGTGACTGAACTGAGACCCCAGAGACGCTCAACACTCAACGCTCAACACTCAATGCTCAGGAGCGGGGGGGAAACCCCGGAGTAAGGGGGAGGGAGGGGAGAGGTGCACTGGATCGGAGACCTGTCTGCAACTTGTGGACGTCTCCATGCCAGAGCCGGGAGCTTCCATATTAAAATGGAAGGAAATAATGCAAATCTTGAATCTGCCAAGTGTGCCTCACACACTTGACATTATGCATATGATTTTAAGCACTAAGTTTGTGGGGATGACTTTTATGTGGAAATTTTTAGCAAGCAAATCTTTGCAGATTCTGGCTTCATAGGGAAGTGGACCAATGGGTTTTCCTGTTGGTTGGTACAACTTACGAGATAATTTTGCATTTTTCTTGTTTACAACAATGAGCTTAATTGCTGTTGTTGATCATCAAGTTATGTGAGGGATTATTTTTTCAAAAAGGGATTCTCACCAGGAGGCTCAGTTGCACCATTCATCCATTGAAAGGGAATATTTTACTTGTGTTTTAAATTAAAAATCGATAGAATATATTTCCTTAGCAATTTAGCATTTATATAAATATTTCCATTGTTTTTAGAGTGGGCAAACAAAACAAAACTTGTTTACAATGCCTGAATCTAAATGTACTCAAGTGTAAGAAGACTTTATAAAGGCTTCTAACCCTGACAAAGTCATTGGTTAAGAAGAGTTGTCATTCATTGTACAAACAAAGAGCTGTAAACAGGGATTATAAATGGATTAATAAACTATTTTTTTTTCCAATTTATTTTCTTCTACTTTCCAGGTTTATGACAGGCCACAAAAACATTCTGCTCTGCACTATGATCTGGGCCTCCAACAAGATTTCATTGGTGACACCTTAAAATCAAAGCACCAGCAGAAAAGTAGCAACCAGCACCATCTTGACTGGCTAACAAGCTCTGATGCTGGATCCGCTTCTCAAAGTTGCTTAATCAACACAGGATCCAGTCGAGAAGCAGTTAGTGCCACCAAAGTCTCTGCTCCAGAGCCAAGAGTTTCCTTCAGCAAATCCCAAGCAAAGAAGTCCTGCGCTAGCAGCACATGGGGTCAGCTGTCAGCCAGTAGTAAAGAGCTTGCTATTTGCAGTGCAGTCCCATCACCCAACAACATCAGCACAGTCGCCCAGCCGAGCAGCGCCTCCGAATGCAATGGGCTTTTGCCTCTCGGTGATCAAGAGGGAGGTGTGCAGCTGGAGGCCCCCGATCAACACACTGGGAGAACAAAGAAAAAGTCTAGCAAAAAGGACTTGATAAGTCAAACCATCCAAACCGCAGACATCAAATGGGTGAAGAGCGCTCAGAAAGCATTTGACAGCAAATCCCATGACAGCATGGAAGGGAAAAAGGAGTCTTACTTGATGGACAGTGTGTTGGATATGTCACCCTTGAAGCAGAATCCCACTTCTGTTAGCAGTTGTGAAAGTGACACCAGTCACATACGAATTACTATCCCAATAAAGTCTCCAACAACAGATACATCTGGCCACAAAAGGAAAAAAAGGCAATCCACAAAATTTTCCATAGACAAAACTATCCAGGAGAAAAGCCTGACTTCTGGACTTGCTATGAGCAGTGAAGTAGCAAACAGGACTAGATCTCAACCAGAAGGGAGTAAAAAAGCCACAAAGCCAGGGAAAGTGACTGAAAATGAGTCTCCCTTAGCAGCTATTGACAGCAGTGTGATCACTGACAAAGCTCCCTTCAACAGTGCCACCAGACTCAGAAAATCTATAGCTGTGACATCCACTCTCCTACCCACCGATCTTCCCACAGATGGCAAATTATCTGAGGTCCAGCATCCCAAACATGCAGCTAAGCGGCGATGGACCTGCAGCAAGCCTAAATCTATCCTTCGGGAGACCTCCATGACAACATCTGAGAAGCTGATGGTGGAACCTCCTTCAGCCTATCCCATCACACCATCCAGCCCTCTGTATACCAACACAGACAGTCTTACTGTGATCACACCTGTCAAGAAAAAAAGAGGACGACCAAAGAAACAGCCTTTGCTCACTGTTGAAACCATTCATGAGGGAACTTCCACCAGCCCAGTGAGTCCAATCAATCATGAATTTCCAGGAACAAAGAAAAGGAAGAGGAGACGAAATCTGGCCAATTTGGCCCAGATGGTCCCAGGAGAGGACAAGTCCATCAGTGAACTCAAGTTTCACAAAAAGGTTGGGAAGCTTGGGGTTTTGGATAAGAAGACCATCAAGACCATTAATAAAATGAAGGCCCTCAAGAGGAAGAATATTCTCAATCAGATCTTATCCTCCTGCTCCAGCAGCATAGCTCTGAAAGCAAAAGTCCAGCCACCATCTAGTGCTGGGCCAACCACCATTGATGCCAGACTAGGGAAGCAGATCAATGTCAGTAAAAGGGGGACTATCTACATTGGTAAAAAACGGGGCAGAAAGCCAAGAGCAGAGCTGCAGCTTCAGCCAAAAGAACCTAAGAAAGCCATCAAGCACTCAAGGCCTGTTTCCAGCCAGCCAGAAAACCCAACAGTGCCTTCCAACCTGCAGTCACTTGTGGCGTCGTCACCATCAGCTCTTCATCCACTTTCGACACAGTTAGTGGGGACTAACGGCCACCGTAGCCCTGCAAGTACTGAAACAGATTTTTCAGAGTTAAAAACTATGCCAAATCTTCAACCTATCAGTGCTCTTCCTACAAAAACCCCAAAAGGAATGCACAGTGGAACTTGGAAGCTATCTCCACCCAGGTTAATGGCTAATTCACCTTCCCACCTCTGTGAAATAGGTTCTCTGAAAGAAGTCACGCTGTCACCTGTGAGTGAGTCTCACAGCGAGGAAACCATACCAAGTGACAGTGGGATAGGTACAGACAACAACAGCACTTCTGACCAAGCCGAGAAAAGCTCAGAATCCCGCCGGAGATACTCCTTTGATTTCTGCACCCTGGACAATCCAGAGGTTATTCCATCTGACACCAGCACAAAGAACAGGCATGGTCACAGGCAAAAACATCTAATTGTGGATAACTTTCTCTCTCATGAGAGTATTAAAAAGCCAAAGCACAAGAGGAAAAGGAAAAGCCTGCAGAACAAAGATGACCTCCAGTTTCTGACAGACCTCGAGGAACTCATCAATAAGTTTCAAGTGTTCAGGATTTCCCATAGAAGTTACACATTTTATCATGAAAATCCATATCCCAGCATCTTCAAGATTAATTTTGATCACTACTACCCTGTGCCATATATTCACTATGACCCATTGCTCTATCTTTGCAGGACCTTGCAAGACATGAAGTCTAAGAAGAAGCGTGGTAGACCTGCCAAAACCAATGACGCCATGACAAAGGTGCCTTTTTTACAAGGGTTCGGTTACCCTATTCCCAGTGGAAGTTACTATGCACCCTATGGAATGCCTTACACATCAATGCCTATGATGAATCTTGGTTACTATGGTCAGTATCCAGCTCCTTTGTACCTGTCTCACACACTCGGAGCAGCCTCCCCATTTATGAGACCTACCATGCCCCCACCCCAATTCCATGCAAGCTCTCATATGAAGATGTCCACCACTGCCAAGCATAAAGCAAAACTTGGAGTGCACCTACAAACACCTGTGGGAATGGGCCTTGGAGACATGAAGTCCTCTTTGACTCCTCCAAAGGTTGGAGGAACAAGCCTTTCAAGCGGCCGACTTCACAAAAGGAAACACAAACATAAGTACAAGCATAAGGATGAGCGGATATTGGGGACACATGAAGATCTGAGTGGTCTCTTTGCTAGCAAGTCCACTGGCTTTTCTAGCCATGCGATCAATGAAAGGCTAAGAGGCTCAGGTAAAGACCACTCCTTGCTCAACGAGAAAAGCAAGCATAAGGAGAAGCAGAAGCACCAGCATTGTGAAACTGGACACAAAGGCTCAAAGAGTAACTTTGAAGTGGATACGCTGTCTACGTTATCACTTTCTGATGCCCAGCAGTGGACGCAGAGTAAAGATAAAAGTGACTCAAACAATGATCCCATTGACTCTTGCACAAAGAGATACTCTGGTAATACTGACAGTAACAGAAGATCAGAGTCCCTGGGCATGTTTGGTGAAATGAATTCCTCGAGTGAGAAGCGGGACAACGATGCAAGTGGGAATAAAAGAAGCTTTGAAGGGTTTGGAACTTACAGGGAAAAGGACATTCAGCCCTTTAGGACAAATAGGAAGGACAGAAGTACTTATGATTCTTCAGTCTCTTCAGGTAAGCTCTGCTTTATTCTATTTTACCTTACTGCATTTAAATTTTAATGCTGAACAAAGAGGGACTTGCCAGGAAATATGTTTATGAGTCAATAACTTCTCTGACTTTTTGTAATTGACTCCCATTCTGCATCCAAACTTTGGGGAGATCAACAAGAAAGTTGGCCATGCATTAAGCCAAAACCTTTAAAAGGCTTTGAGTTGTTACACAGCATTTTTAGGAATATTTTTCCTGCCTTTGGCTATGTCTCATAGCTTGTTTCACTTCCTCCAAAAATCCTACCATTGCATTCTGCAACAGCAGTAATTATAATACCTGTTGGCAAGATAGGCATCCCTCTTATTGGTGTATAATGTTGCAGGATAGTAGTTGTTGCCCAGTCTTTGGGAGAACAGCCACGGTACTGATCAGAGTTTCTGATTTGGCCCACAAAGCATTACAAAAGCCCTTTGTTGATGGGATGGACCAGGCGTGTGGGAAATTGTGGATCTGGGTCAGTGTCCCATGACTGGTGTGGTGTACTGGTGATCCAGAGTTACCCATCATGGTGATAGCTGAGCTGAATATATGGAGACCCTGGGTACAATCCTAGCATAAATCTATCATTTCCAGTCAGCAGGTGTCATGTAAAGTAATTATCCTGAGCACTGAGTGGCTGTGGGAAGGGACTGGTGTCATGGAAAAAATAAACCTTAGCCCATTGACTCTGAAGAGTTTTAGGACTCGTGACTTGGAAATATAATCTGGATAGATGAGGAGGGAGGAAGCTCCTTTTAGTTGCTGAAGACATCTGCTCCTCTCCTGCAGAGGGGAAAAAAAAAAAGAATCTGAATCTTGTCTGAGGCTGAATTGTACTTTACAATAGGGAGCTGCTTTCATGATGACACAGAGGAAGGTGTTTTGCTGCAATATAAATGAATTTAGCTTGGGAGCAAGCCCAGAGCTCCTGCACCATCAGATATTTATCACAAATCAGATTTCACACTTAGTTATGGAAAAGGATGAGCTTTACTTAACCAACCAGTGGAGGATGAGATTCTGGTATGCTAAAAAAGAGCTTCAAAGAAACATGATTCATAGTCTCCAAAATGAAAACAGAATCACAGAGAGAGTAGGGAATTTGTATAACCTGCTAATGTAAGGCTTTTAAGTTTTTTATTGACTTGTAACTGATTGAGATCCAAAGACTGCTCATGCTTAATCCACTTAGGCATTTTCATTTCCTTCACTGAGACCAGGATCTGGACTATAACAAAGAAAAGCCATCTAAAATGAGAGCTTATCCCATGAAAACATTCCCATTTGCAATATCATATTATATCAGACCAATTATGACACCTAGAAATGAGACATCCAGAAATACTGTAAAAGAGACTGAATTCAGTCACTGGTTATATCAGGGTTGGTATATGCCTGACAAAAAACAAAGTTATTCTCCACCAAGTGCTGCAGTGACTATTGCATTAAGGAAGTTGTGTCCTAGCAGACAAGTGTTAAAAGTCTTCAAAATTTTTAACAGGACTATTTCTCATTTTTTTTAGTGGAAGTTACTGATTTCACAGTTTGATAACAGTTTGATTTGTAGCATTTTTGCTTTCTGAACAGATGTTTGCTAAACCTGTACTTTCCAATTTAATATATTTCAATTAGACATAGCAAATTGTCAAGAGAGAATTCTCAGCACTGCTGAACCCAAATGAGTTTCCAAAGTAGGGACATGATTCCCACCAGGCTGACTTGGAAAAAGAACTGGTAAAGAAAAAGTCCATTTCATGTTATTTTTCATCAGTTTATTGTCCATGACAATAAAAACATAAGATGGAGTGGTAGAACTTGCAGTAGGAGCTCCAACAGATTTGCTGTTTAAAATTTTAAAACTGATTTTCATTTAAACTAAAATTATTATTTTTATTAATTTTTACTTTTCATGATTACAACTGCACATCTTTCCCCATGATTTAATCCATCAAATCACAAATTATGAACTGGTTTCTTCATTGACAAGCTATTATTTAGGTGGAAATCATCAGCAGTTAGCTAACCAGAGCCATACCTTGCACCACAAGGAAAAAATACTAAAAATTAAAGAGCTCTGCCAAAAAAGGCCTGGAGCCAAGAGTGCTCATTAAAGCCTAGGAACATCTGTCTTCTTATGACTGTCTAAGATCTCAGTAGAGCTTTTTTTCCTCTTTGCCTTTGACCTTCACTGAGATTCCCAACAGAGGTCCACACTTAAGTCTAGCCATAACTCTTAACTGATTCCCACTGAGGAGGGATTAAACTTTTCCATTATAACCTTGACCTTCTTTCTCCTAATTCACCTTGCAGAATTCAGGCCATAAACGACTGGCTACAGGACTGGTGCTACAGGCAGGGCTTTGGGTTCTTTGATAATGGCTGGTTTTATAGGACACCAGTCCAGACAGTGATGTGTGGGGAAGGCCTATCTCGCAGGGGCAAAAGGAGGCTGGGGCAGGAATTAGCAGGGCTCATTTGGAGAGCTTTAAACTAGATTGGAAGGGGGAAGGGGTCACAGCTGGGCTTGTGCCAGTGGGGCAGCAGTCTAGAATTGATGAAGGCCAGGAGGCCTCCCACCCCCCTAGGCTGAAATTGGTGCACTCGGCTTGCTCCCTGAAATGCCTGTACACCAATGCACGCAGCGTGGGGAATAAGCAGGAGGAGTTAGAAACCCGTGTTCAGTCAGGGGATTATGATCTGGTGACAATTACAGAGACATGGTGGGACAGCTCACATGACTGGAATGTGGTCATGGATGGCTATGTCCTTCTCAGGAAAGACAGGCCAGCAAGGCGAGGTGGTGGAGTTGCTCTTTATGTGAGAGAGCAACTGCAGTGTATTGAGATCTATCCAGGGGCAGATGAGGAGCGAGTTGAGAGCCTGTGGGTGAAAATCAAGGGGCAGGCTGGTAGGGTTGATACTGTTATGGGTGTCTATTACAGGCCACCAGATCAGGGTGAGGAAGTTGATGAGGCCTTCTACAGGCAGCTGAGAGCAGCCTTGCAATCACAGGCCCTGGTTGTTGTGGGGGATTTTAACTACCCTGATATATGCTGGAGGGACTACTCAGCCAGCCACACACAGTCCAGGAGGTTCCTCCAGTGCATCAATGATAACTTCCTGATGCAAATGGTGGATGAACCAACTAGGAAGGGAGTGATGCTGGATCTCATCCTCACTAACAAGGAGGGTCTGGTTGAAGCGGTAAAGGTTGAGGACTGCCTGGGCTGCAGTGACCATGAGATGGTGAAGTTCAGGATCTCATGTGGCATCAGCAGAATTACAAGTAAAATTGCAACCCTGGACTTCAGGAGGGCCAACTTTGGCCTCTTCAAGCAATTGTTAGGGGAAATCCCATGGGAGAGAGTACTTGAAGGTAAAGGGGCCCAAGATAGCTGGTTAACATTCAGGGACTGCTTCTTCCGGGCTCAAGATCGAAGCATTCCGATATTTAGGAAGTCAGGGAAGGGAGCCAGGAGACCTGCTTGGTTAAACAGGGAACTGCTGGGCAAACTCAAGTGGAAGAGGAGAGTTTACAGATCGTGGAAGGAGGGGCTGGCCACTTGGGAGGAATATAAGGATGTTGTCAGAGGATGTAGGGAGGCAACTAGGAAAGCCAAGGCCTCCTTAGAATTAGATCTTGCCAGAGGGGTCAAGGACAACAGGAAGAGCTTCTTCAAATACATGGCAGATAAAGCCAACATTAGAGGCAATGTAGGCCCACTGATGAATGAGGTGGGTGCCCTGGTGACAAAGGATACAGAGAAGGCAGAGCTATTGAATGCCTTCTTTGTCTCTGTCTACTCTGCCGGAAGCTGTCTTGAGGAGCTCTGTACCCTGGAGACCCCAGAGGGAGTCAGGACAATTGAGGAGTTTGCTTTGGTTGATGAGGACTGGGTCAGGGACCAATTAAGCAATCTGGACATCCATAAATCTATGGGTCCAGATGGGATGCACCCACGGGTGTTGAGGGAGCTGGCTGAAGTCATTGCTAGACCACTCTCCATCATCTTTGCTAAGTCGTGGGGAACGGGAGAGGTGCCTGAGGACTGGAGGAAGGCAAATGTCACTGCAATCTTCAAAAAGGGCAAGAAGGAGGACCCGGGTAATTACAGACTGGTCAGCCTCACCTCCATCCCTGGGAAGGTGATGGAACGACTTATCCTTGGTGCCATATCTAGGCATATCAGGGATAAGAGGGTCATTAGGGGCAGTCAGCACAGCTTCACCAAGGGGAAGTTGTGCTTGATCAACCTTCTAGACTTTTATGAAAACACAACCAGGTGGCTTGATGATGGCAGAGCAGTGGATGTGGTCTATCTTGATTTCAGTAAAGCATTTGACACGGTCTCCCACAGCATCCTCGCTGATAAATTGAGGAAGTGTGGATTAGATGAGCAGGTAGTGAGATGGATTATTAACTGGCTGGTGGGAAGAAGCCAGAGAGTGGTGGTCAATGGGGCAGAGTCTAGTTGGAGACCTGTGTCTAGTGGAGTCCCTCAGGGGTCGGTACTGGGTCCAGTATTATTCAATATATTCATAAATGACCTGGATGAGGGAATTGAATGCACTGTCAGCAAGTTTGCTGATGATACCAAGCTGGGAGGAGTGGCTGACACAGCAGAGGGCTGTCCTGCCATCCAGAGAGACCTGGACAGGCTGGAGAGCTGGGCAGGGAAAAATTTAATGAAATATAATAAGGGCAAGTATAGGGTGTTGCACCTGGGCAGGAACAACCCCAGGTTCCAGTATAGGTTGGGAAATGATCTCCTAGAGAGCAGTGTAGGGGAAAGGGATCTGGGAGTCCTGGTGGACAGCAGGATGATCATGAGCCAGTACTGTGCCCTTGTGGCCAGGAAGGCCAATGGCATCCTGGGGTGCATTAGAAGGGGGGTGGTTAGTAGGTCGAGAGAGGTTGTTCTTCCCCTCTACTCTGCCCTGGTGAGGCCACATCTGGAATATTGTGTCCAGTTCTGGGCCCCACAGTTCAAGAAGGACAGGGAACTGCTTGAGAGAGTCCAGCAAAGAGTCACCAAAATGATTAAGGGAGTGGAGCATCTCCCTTATGAGGAAAGGCTGAGGGAGCTGGGCCTCTTTAGCTTGGAGAAGAGGAGGCTGAAGGGTGACCTTATTAATGTTTATAAATATTTGAAGGGTGAGTGTTGTCAGGAAAAGTGGGAGACAAACGTGCATTTCTCATAGAGATAAAACAAATGCTCCTTGTTTATTTGGTACAGGTTCCTTTTATACACTTTTCCACACAACATGTGATACATGCCAGCAACTAACTGGTTAAGAGTCCGCCCACGTGACACAGTCAGTGAAGTTCACACGCAGCATAAAAGTCTAGCTCCTTAGTAATTAAAAGTCACCCAGCTCCTTAGTGACTAAAAGTCACCCATGCCTCAGTTTCTCACAGCATGTTTCTCTACATTTCCCCCTTTTTCTTTTATACAAGGACAGTGGCCTGTGTTCCAGAAACTGTCTTTGTAACCAAATTTTACAAACAGCTGATCAAGCACTAATCACACGTTGATCTCTCAGTCCCACTGGTTCGCTCCCATCTTGGTTCAGGTTCACTTCCTCGTCGCAATTTTCAGCTGATGTCCATCTTTTCCTGTAGCAATGACACTCTGTACTCTTTTCATTACACATCTATAAGCAATTCTTACTATAATTAGAACTAAAAATTTCAATGCCTAAAAAAAAGCGTACACTCTCTTTAACTAAAAGCATACGCTCTCTTCAACCAAAATTGAAAGCTAAAGCGACAGGTTGTCAAAAGAAATGTATTTCTGCTGTTAAGAGACACCAACATGGAAATGGCTACCATTTCCCATCCAGTCTCCTAAACAATCTGAGATGGCCAGATCTCTGACCCAGCATGAAAACAAATCAGCCCAAAGTCCACATCAAACCAGCTTGACTCCACTCCATACCCAAATCAGTACCAATCCGACCTAGAGAAGCACTCAATATTCTGATTTTTCAAGGCTGACCCTAAGATATCAGCATCCACACCAGATGTGTACGGTGCTCTATGTGGTGCTCTGCCAACAGTTTCCCACACATTTCCCCGGTTTTATTATTTTGAACTAAAAAGACACCTATGTGTTACAATGCAAAGCAAGATTATAATACCAAGCCATCTAAGGCCTTCTTTTAACTTCTGACCAATTATATTAGAATTTTCTTATCTTGTTTTTCTATTCTGGTGTTTTAAAAGTCAGGAATTAACCGCTAAGGCCAAAACTGCCTGCATCTTGGGCTCTTAAGGAGCCAAGAATTTCTATTTTTTGTTTTTGTACCACAAAGGCGTTGTTCACCATCTTCTGCAGGGCCCTTGCAGACACGATAGCAAACAAGGCACTAATAAAAGGATTGCCAAATTACAAATAGCATCTTAAATCCTGACTTTAACAGTGAAGGAATTTATTCATGTAAAAATTACTCGCTTAACTAATTATCACTATTTACCCTCAACTGTTTGACATTTTCCCTTAACCTTCCAATGGCCATATGAATTGATTCTGGGTGGTCTGATAGAATCATACAGCACATGCCTTCAGATTCCTCGCAAACATGTCGCTTGAGCTAACAAATAGAATTCAACTGCTACTCTATTTTGCATTGTTGCATGTCTAATGTTATCAGTCTACTTCCTTACATTAACAAAAGTTATCTATATGTTTTATCTAGGTACTACAACTTAAGGTCTTAAAACAAATGCTAATCAACAAAATCTTAATGCAGTAATAACTATAAACTTAAGACTCTTTTCTCCCTTTTTTTTTCTTCTTTTTTTTCTTTTTTTTTTTTTTTTCAAGGAGTAATTTATCAGATGTGTGAATGCTATGTAGTGTTAATCATGTTGAAATCTTCTCTTTTCCTCTTGTATTACTAAAACTATTACAATTATTACAATTATCTCTGTCTCAATATATATAGCAATATAAAATACTACCCAAAACACTTTCACATTTGAAACAATCTAACCAATCTTCTTTCTCTCTGTTATAGATAACCAAGGAAAAAGACAATCTTCCAATCTATGATTTATGGCTGAGTGTCTAAAAAAAAAATTTTTTTTTTTTTTTTGTAATGTCATCCAGTGCTTTCGTAGCCTCCACAGTAAATGATCTAGGGTCAAAAAGGGAACTACTATTCCGTAGAAGGTCAATCAAAGGGGAATGATCTGTGTTAGTAATTCCACAGAAAGTTCAAAGCCACTGCAGATCACCTATCAATTTTTGAACATCATTAACAGTCTTAATTTCTGGTTGCAAAATAATTTTCTGAGGTATGAGTCTAATTTCTGTAATTTGCATGCCCAAGTAATTCCAAGGAGAATGTTTTGAACCGTTTCAGGCGCAATGACTAGACCAAAATTCTGCAAGCATGTTACAAGTTCTTTCTGTTTTCGCTCAGGAAGGGGTGTAGGACTAGCTACCAATAAGTCATCCATATAATGGTATGTAAGCAAGTCAGGCTTTTCCCTTCGCCACGGTCTTAAGGCTAAATCCACAAGCCACTGACAAATGGTAGGAAAGTTCTTTGTACCCTGTGGCAGTACAACCCATTAATAACGCTGTGATGGGGCAGCCCTATTGATGGAGGGCACAGAAAATACAAACTTGTCACTATCATCCTCGTGCAAAGGAATTGTGAAAAAACAATCCTTAAGATCTAGTATTAACAAATCCCAGCTCTCAAATCATGTAATAATCTCAATTTCCCCGATTTTTCTGAATGGTAAAAATAGGAGTGTTCTATGGGCTAACAGAGGGTTTAATATGACCCAATTTTAATTGTTCTTGTACAAGTTCCTCAACATGTTGCAGCTTCTCTTTTGATAGAAGCCATTGATCAACCCAAACAGGGTTTTCTGTTTTCCATTTAAGTGTCAGGCAAGTGCTGCCGTCAGTGGCCCCAATCAAAAATCAGTAGATAACTTTAGCACTAAATGTACATTTATAATGGGCAATTTAAAATCTCTGCATCTGCTGCTTCAGTTTTCAAAATAAGACTTAGTTCAGAGTTTTCATTCTTTACATTACCCTAAAACAGAACTATTTCTGAAGCATAAAAAAAAATTCATAACAATAACAATAGTAATAATGATACTAATATGGGGTTGGTCTTGCTTGCTGATTGATTTCTGATTTGAAATATAATCCATGTCACAAAACAAACAAACAAACAAAAAATCTCTCCTCAGGAGAAGTCCCTGCTAGTTGAGATTTTTTTTTTTTTTTTTTAAAGCCAAATTTCATACTTACAGTATCTTTGTAGTCACATTATACACTCTTGAAAATAAAAGCTCACATTGGAAATGATGACAGGGCCTTAGTTATAAAGGTGATAACTGGTGACACTATTTTTCATCAGGAAAGAAAACTAAAAGTTAAAAGCCTCATAAGAATCCATAGCTTATACTAAAAACTTGATCCATGCTCATTCTGTTAATCTAAAAATAGTCTTTGGAAACTATGTAAACTCCTGCAGAAAACTTAGTGATACATGTTTTCCTGTTAAAACAAGGATAATTCATTTTTACATCTACCTTATGCTATGTTCTATTACTAATATACACTTCATTACTTACTTATGTTACTATCTAATACATATCTTTACATCTTTATATTCTTCTACATACAGTGTTCAGGGCTTTCTCCTCTTTCTCTTTTTTTTTTTTTTTTCTTCTTCCTTTTGCCTTTTTTTTTTCTTTTTTTTTTTACCAAACAGAAGTTAACAACAAGTACACTCGGAATGCCGCCTGAAGAAAATCCCACGGTGTTCCAGAATCTATAACGATAAAAACATAGCTTCTATCCAAAGTTAGTAGGTCTGTGTGACTCTCTCACACAATAGTGATAATTTCATATTCATCAGTTCCTATTTCAAGTTAGTTTACACATTAAACAATCACAAAGGAAAATTACCTTTACAACATTAATTCATTTCACACAGACGGAAGGTACCTTCACTTTACCCACACACTCATTCCATAAAACAATACAAATCATAAAGCATTGTATAACTGAAACCATAATTTTAGAAGGTTTGAAATGCAAGTTAATATCACTTTAAAAAACCGCAGCCCGCCGCCTGGCCCCAAGAAGCTGCAGAGAAAGCGGCAGGGAGTGGGGGTGAAAACCCCCTCGCAAGGAATGCAGCCGTCACCAGTCTGGTATGCTCTTATCTGGTGTTGGAATGTTCTTATCAAAGTCGTCATAGAAACCACCATTTGCCGTCTCTGGCTTGCTGCTAAAAATAGTCCAAACAGGTTAATCATCAAGAAATAAATTCCTCATTGCTTTTTCTATCTTCTTTTACGCTCCCTCGAGGGGGGGGACTGGGGAGCTTCCCCAGGGGGAAAAAAAGGGGGGTGGGTGGTGCGAGGCGCAGAAGGTGCCTCCTCGGGGGGGGAAGTAGGTGGTGCCAGGCAGGGAAAGTGCCTCCCCCCCGGGTCCGTCAGCTCACAACTCAGCACCGCCTCCCAGCATCGTCATCCAAGGGGAGGGGAGGGGGGGGCCATCTTGCCCAGCTATTGTGCACTTCTTTTTTGGGGGCGCCATCTTGGTCGGAGGGAGGGGGATCTTGCCCGCACTACGCAGTTCATTTTCCAAAACTTCTCCATGTATGCTCATCAAAATACTTCTCAGGAGACTGAAAAAAAAAATGCTATATCCTGCTTTTCTAAAAAGCATGTAAGTAAATGAGAGGATTAATGAGAGGGGCTATCTCTTATCTCTGGCTGATATCAGAAACTTAGTTCCATGCATTTTTCGCATTCCTTAGTGCAGTGAATTTACAGTTCAGTCTCTTTCACGAACTGGAGAAGATATTTACGACCGCCGCTTTCTTTCCAAGGTGCCCCAAGCCTGCGGTCAGTCTTTTTTACTAGCTTAAGAAGATTTTTTTTTTTTTTTTTTACGACCGCTATTCTGGGACTCCTCTCTACTCTCCAAGATGCCGCGAGCTCCCTGACTATCTCATTTTTATCTGTCGCCATTTCTCCCATTCGAACAAGAAGGGGGGGGAAGAATCCTTGCTTCTAGCCCGGGATTCCAGCTTATGAAAAGAGGGAATCCTTGCTTCTCGCCCAGGATCCCAGCTTATGAAAAAGCTTCCCAGAGATGCCTCGCTTCTCTTAGAGAAGATTAATGAGGGCTCCACGCAGTAAATCCTGCCATTATACATGCATGCCTCCATTATACATGCCTGCTTCCATTATACATGCCGGGAAGCAAAATATCTGCACTCGGCCAACGGGTCAGTCTCACCTAAATGATCCCTCCGGCCAACGCTTGGTACGTCTCTCCCGGTGGGGGTCCCTCCGGCCAACGCTTGGTACGTCTCTCCCGGTGGGGGTCCTGCCAGCCAACGCTTGATACGTCTCTCCCAGCAGATAGGGGTCCTGGCAGTCAACGCTTAGTACGTCTCTTCTGCCAGGTAGGGGTCCCGGGTCCCGCCAGTCAACGCTTGATACGCCTCTCCCGGCTATTCGTGGTGTTCGGGCGCCAAATGTTGTCAGGAAAAGTGGGAGACAAACGTGCATTTCTCATAGAGATAAAACTAATGCTCCTTGTTTATTTGGTACAGGTTCCTTTTATACACTTTTCCACACAACATGTGATGCATGCCAGCAACTAACTGGTTAAGACTCCGCCCACGTGACACAGTCAGTGAGGTTCACACACAGCATAAAAGTCTAGCTCCTTAGTAATTAAAAGTCACCCAGCTCCTTAGTGACTAAAAGTCACCCATGCCTCAGCCTCTCACAGCATGTTTCTCTACAGGTGAGTGTGAGGAGGATGGGGCCAGGCTCTTCACAGTGGTGTCCAATGATAGGACAAGGGGCAATGGGTGTAAGCTGAAACACAGGAGGTTCCGCTTAAATTTGAGAAAGAACTTCTTTACGGTGAGGGTAACAAAGCACTGGAACAGGCTGCCCAGGGAGGTTGTGGAGTCTCCTTCTCTGGAGACATTCAAGACCCACCTGGATGCCTTCCTGTGTGAACTCATCTAGGTTTTCCTGCTCCGGCAGGGGGATTGGACTAGATGATCTTTCGAGGTCCCTTCCAATCCCTAATATTCTGTGATTCTGTGATTCTGTGATTCTGTGATTCTGTGATTCTGTGATTCTGTGATTCTGTGATTCATTTCCCTGAGGTGGCTAAACAGTGATTGACTAATCATAAAAATAAAAGGTAAAACAAAAAAAAGCCCTATGAGAATGTATAGCTCTGTCCCGGGAGTTGATTTCCATAGCATGATTGCTCTTGCCATTTAGTATTTGTCATCTTTCACAATATAAAAATAATATATAACAGAGATAAGAGGAGATACCCTAAATATTCAGATGAAAGCTGAAAATAGATTTATACCACAATTGCAATGTTATCTTTATTGCCTGGGCATTTTAGTGTGCTCAGTACTGCCAATCTTAAAGCCTATGTATGATTTTACAATCTAGAAAGTTTGGAATGTCAAGGGAAGAGTTGTCCCTCTTACTTTCTGGAGGAGCTGATTGCAGTCCTGGTACAAGAAATCTGTATCAAGAATGAAGGGTCCCATTGAGGAAGAGCCACCTTGGTTGGCCACAGCAAACGTCCATTCCTTGTACTGCACCAGCTTGAACTATCACTGGCCATTTATTAATGGAGACCTTGTGAACTTTTTGGCTCATTTTTACATCTCTTGGGACCTCTTGGGGTTAAACGTGCAGTGTTAATGCATATGGCTATTCTCCCAGTGCACTGCCTATTTCTCCACCATTGTTCTGGAGAAAATGGAGGAGACTCCATAAACACTAATTAATAACTCTTCCCACCTTCCTTCCCATCCACTCCCCATGACCTTTTGCTTCCTGCTGCATTTTTCTGAAATTGCTATTTTTGTAAGATTCATTGTGCTCAACTAATCATCCTGCATTTAGAAAGACTAATTAATCAAAACTAATTAAACCCTGCTTTTCTGTTTGACTGATACAGAAAACTAGTCCAGTGGTGTCAGTCTGGCCTATAGGCAAGGATATAGCAGAAGGTGTTTCACATCCTGCCTTGCCAGTCATACTGTCACTTGGTACATCCTAAACTGAACTTTCAAGTTGCATGCACCAAGCATTGACTCAGTTGACTCCCTCCTTCTGCTCTTTGCAGACAGAGATATACCTCATGCATTTGTAAAATGTTGTTGGGGCCCCTCTGGCACTCTGTGACCTGAGGCACTACACACAGCTGGATGGCTGATCCTTTCATTTGCTCTCCAGTAGTTACTAAAGCCCCAGGTCAGAGACTCAGGGAGAGGCCATAGATTGGTGCTACAGCTGGGCTGGGGAGACTGAGAGCAGAGCTGTATTTTAAAGAGGTCCTCATAGCAAATTCCACATCTCCTTGTCATGTGTTTGCCTGCTTTGCTTTGATACATGATGCTGAAGAAGAGACTTGCATTGCTGATGAGCAATCTTGATGCCATAGTTTGTGCTTTGGAAAAAAGCAAGAATTATTACCTCTTCCCTATTTCCTTAAGTGGACAAATAAGGAAGAGCACATTTAACATTTTAAGGTGCACAGATAAGATGGTAAATTGTGTATGCGACCTGTCTGATTACAACCATTGCAGGCCAGGATGTAGCTGGGAGTAAATCAGGACTGTGTTTCTGCTTTTCTTTGTAGGGAGACTAATCAAGGTCTATGCTACTTTATGCTCACAGTATTTCTGCTTCTTTTTTAAAAAAACTATGATTATACAAGTAAAGATTGCCTTGCTTGCATATTGGGCATCACAACTCAAAGATCAGCTAATAAGTACACGGGTTTCATCAGATATAGTACAGACACCATGCACAGTAAATTTACAGGAATATAAAGTTAATCATGCGCAGCTATTAAGAAGGTAGTAATCATCAGTCTCTGAATGCTGGATAGTTAGCATGACAAACATGCTTTACAAATTAATGCTTAACTTACCTACAAGCCCGCCCCATGCCTTCCTCCCTCAATGTCCAGCAGTGCTACAAACTGAATTTCTTCTGATTTGACCTTTCCTCCTCGGCTAGTCTGTATGGTGCTGGTTTAACTCTGAAGGAATCAGTATTGGGTTTGCGTGGCAAGGTTCTGGTAGCAGTGGGGGAGGGGACATGGGGTGGCTTCTGTGAGAGAAGCTGCCAGAAGCTTCCCCCATGTCTGACCCGACACAGCCAATGCCAGCCGGCTACAAGAAGGGACCCGCCGCTGGCCAAGGCCGAGCCAATCAGTAACGCCTCTGTGATAATATAATTAAGAAAAAAAAAAAGGAAGGGAGAAAAAAAAAAAAAAAAAGCTGCACACTTTGCAGCTGGAGAGAGGAGTGAGAAGATGTAAGAGAAAACAACTCCGCAGACACCAAGGTCAGTGAAGAAGGAGGGGGAGGGAATGGGCTCCAGGCGCCGGAGCAGAGATTCCCCTGCAGCCTGTGGTGAAGACCATGGTGAAGCAGGCTGTCCCCCTGCAGCCCATGGAGGTCCATGGTGGAGCAGATGACCACCTGTAGCCCGTGGAGGACCCCACGCCGGAGCAGGTGGATGCCCGAAGGAGGCTGTGACCCCGCGGGAAGCCCGCGCTGGAGCAGGTTCCTGTCAGGACCTGTAGCCCGTGGAGAGAGGAGCCCACGCCGGAGCAGGTTTGCTGGCAGGACTTGTGACCCTGTGGGGGACCCGCGCTGGAGCAGTCCCTTCCTGAAGGACTGCACCCCATGGAATGGACCCATGCCAAAGCAGTTCGTGAGGAACTGTCAGTCATGGGAAGGACTCACGTTGGAGAAGTTCGTGGAGGACTGTCTCCCGTGAGAGGGACCCCACGCTGGTGCGGGGGAAGGAGACCTCCCCCTGAGGAGGAAGCAGCGGCAGAAACAACCTGTGATGAACTGACCCCAACCCCATTCCCTGTCCCCCTGTGCTGCTGGGGGGAGGAGGTGGAAAATCGGGAAAGAGATTAAGCCCGGGAAGAAGGGAGGGATGGGGGAGGTGTTTTAAGTTTTGGTTTTACTTCTCATTCTCCTCTAATTTTGATTGGTAATAAAGTAAATTTGTTTTTTCCCCCAAGTCGAGTCTGTTTTGCCCGTGCCAGTAATTGGTGAGTGATCTCTCTCTGTCCTTATCTCCACCCACGAGCTTTTCGTTATACTTTTCTCCCCCTGCCCATTTGAGGAGGGGGAGTGATAGAGTGGGCTTTGGTGGGCATCCAGCCTCTAGCCAGGGTCAACCCACCACACAGCTTTAGGTAGAGGATGGGCATCACACAGTGAGTAGTGTTTGGCCCTATGACTTGAGCCGGAGAAGAGGGACTGTGTCATGCATGTGTATATATGTAAGTCACACTTATTAAATGCACAACTGTATGTTGCATTTATTTAAAGTTATTTTCCAACATCTTTATCTTAATAGTGCCCTTGTTCCTGTTAAAAAGCCTTACATTGAGTGATTAAATCTTCCAAAGGGAGAGTAGGAGGAATACTAGAGGAAGGGAGGACAAGCGACAATCAAACAAATGAACAGCATTCATCTGATGCCAGTACAAACACATATATAAATAATCGTGCTTTGTTGAGGAGTGTCATTTATCCAGATGAGATTTCTTCCCTGACAAAATTCCCCTCCATGGATCAGTTTCCTGCTGGAATGGCTGTTTCCACACAGCCCTGAATAAATCTCTAGTTCATCCTCACTCAGAAGACAAAAAAAAAGGACTTGCTATGAGCATGTGGTGGGTTGATCCTGGCTGGATGCCAAGTGCCCACCAAAGCCCACTCTATCACCCCCCTCCTCAGAAGCATGGGGAGGGGAGTAAATAAGACAGAACAAAAAAAACCCCAAACTCGTGGGTCGAGACAAAGGCAGTTTAATAGAAGCAAAGCAAAGCTGCACGTGCAGAAGCAAGAGAACAAAATATTTATTCTCTACTTCCCATCAGCAGGCGATGTTTGGCCACTTCCCAGGAAGCAGGGCTTCATACGCGTTGTGGTTCCTGGAGGACAAAACGGAAGTAACGAATGCCCCCCCTTCCCCCTCCGTTCCCCTTGCTTTATTTCTGAGCAGACATCATATGGTATGGAATATCCCTTTGGTCCGTTTGGGTCAGCTGTCCTGGCTATGTCCCCTCCCAAGACCTTCCCCACCCCCAGCCTACTGGGGGGAAATGTTGGAGAGCCAGCCTTGGTGCTGTGCTAGCACTGCTCAGCAGTAACCAAAACACTGGTGTGTTCTCAACACCTTTCTAGCTACTAATACAAAACACAGCACTCTGAGGGCTGCCACAGGGAAAATCAACTCCATCCCAGCCAGACCCAATACAGAGCAAAACCAAACATGGTGAAATATTGGCAAAGCCGTCGTGAGTTTTAGTTTGGTTTGAATAGGGTGTTGTTTGGGGCGATATATGCAGTTCTGGACTATTATCATGAAGCCTTAATCAGCCACAGTTTTGCACCAAGAAAGGATCTATATTTCAGTAGTGAATAAGCATATTTGTTCTTCTGAATGTATATGGAAGGCACAGGCAAATAGGGTTAGCTAACTGCCTCATTAATCAAACTTTGCTGATTTTTGTATAATAATACTTTCCACGAATAATTATTTTTTTTATAGCTCCAGAATCACAGACTCGGTTCATTATTCTGCAGTGAACATATTATTTCAGTAATAGGGGAAACAGTGGTCCAACACTGTATTTGATGAACATTGTTTCATATGACCAACTTAGAGTCATAAAATGAATGTCTATACTGGATGGGTCTTGCATATATACTCATGGATGCACCTTTACATACTGGAACAAGGGAAGAGAAGTGACAATCAGGTGATGAGCAAAGTTCATTAGATATCAATTCAAACACATGTCTAAGTCACCTTGTTTTCTTCAGTAGCAGCATTTGACTCAACGGGACCTAGGCATCATATGGCATTGTGTGGATGCAGAGGCAGGCTGACGTGTGGTCCAGGGTTTGAAGATCCATCTTCCATATCATAGTTTACTCATATGACTGCAGAAAATTGTCTAAATTGCAGTAAACCTCAGTGTCTGGGAAAAGTGGATAAAAGCAGTGCTGTACAGAGCCATGGTGAGGTCTGATACACAGCAATGCCCAGCAAATGCAGCACAGGAGCAGTGGCAGTGCTTGAATCGGATGGAAGAAGAGCCAGATGTGAACTTCACTCGCTGAGGACATACGGAGTATTAGTCACCCTCCCTTTCCCCAGCTCTGCCTCTACTGTGGTTTCCTTGGACACCTCAGACTCCTACATAGATTCAAGTAGCTGCAAAAGTTTTCCAGCCCCAGTGTCAGTGGGGGGGTTGTGCCCTCCCCCTGTGTCCTGTGGTGAGGGATAGGCACTGTATAGTTACAGGGTGAGTGTTTGTATCATCTGGAACATAAAAGTTAGCATTGGAGCTTTACCAAATACCATTATTTGTAAATACATTTACATTCATTAAAAAAATTGTTTGGGCCCCTGGATGCTTAGGAGTACAACAAAAAATTACTGAAATGACCTCCAAAAGCATTATCTGGCCCCCTTAGGATAAATGTCTTCTACCAGTCCTGGGGAAAGGAGACCAAGCTAGCATGACTGTTGCTCCATTCTGCCCATGGCATTTCCTAGAGGAATGGGCTGTTGAGGGAAAACAAAAATGATGGCAAAAGCAAGTCAAAGCTTTCTTTGAAAGTGTTTTGACCAAGGCATTTGAAATACAGTGAGGGTTTTTTTTTTTTGTTATTGTTTTAATGCTACTGCTTGCTTACTGTGTTGCTTCCAGTGTTTGCACTGACCAAAGAGAGAAGAAATGAAAGAAAAGCTGGAGTGGGAGAGGGATCTGGAGTATTTGCCACCCAACCAATCTTTTATTTCCTCTCTTAATGACTGTATATTTATTGCGCTGACTGAGGCTCAGTACAAATTTTTTTGGACAAACAATGAATTAATCAAATTAAATGCTGTGACCCTTTTGCTTTTTGGGAGTGTTACAAGCCTCCCAGCATCCTGCCTAATTTATGCCTCTTACTTTGCTCTCTGTTCAACAGTCAAGCAGTTCTTTCTTCACAACTTGGTGGCTCCCAGCTATTTATATTCGCTCTTTCTGGCCAATGCCAGAATGTCTTGTTTTAAGTTTTTATTTAGACCACTGCTGGTTTATGGAGTTGTGCAGATTACACATTGGATGTTGTGGTGGGTTGGCCCTGGCTGGATGCCAGATGCCTACCAAGAGTTTTATATTAATGTATCACAGCAAAAGAAAGCTGGAAGGGCATTATCCCAGCTGCCTTATTCTGCCTGATTGCAATAATGATGCTGAACAACAAAAGGAATAAGAATGTCCTGTTTTAAGGTTTCACCAAGAAGGAAGTCAGAATAATTCCCCTATAGATCAAGTGCTGAGGGGAGGGGTGGCAAAGGAAAGCTTTGGCTGTCCATAGAGGAGTTTTTACACAACCTCAATGATTTCAAAAGACCCAAGGACTCATAATAGGAATCATTAGTGATTTGTCATTGAAAACATGCAGCTGGGCATGGATCCCCATAGGATTTTGCAGCAGCACTGAGTCTGACCAAGCTTTCACACGGGGCGCTGCTGATTTTAGGAGGCTTCGGGGGTATGTGCAATACAGAGTTAACTGTCAAGCAAGGACAGGACTAGATGACTCAGAGGGATTTGCTAACGAGCTATCAAGCCATGGGTCACTGGCTGAATTTAATCTGCAAGAACAGTAACAGAAAATCAAATCAAAGTACTGACATCAGAGTGATGCTGGAGCAGCAGCAAAAGCATTGCTGGTGCCTTATGCAGCACACACAGGCAGCTTAAATAAACCGGGAGCGAACTGTGAGGAACTTATCTGGTTGATCTCAATTGCAAGATATAGCTCAGACAATTTGTATTATACCCATCAGTAATTCATTTGTCTTAGTGCAGTTGTTTGTGCATGACAACAGCATATCTCATCACAGAATCTGACCCAAACCCAGTGTTATATAACACTAGGAACAGAGTTGGGGAGACATCTAGGTAGATTTTGCTCAGCAGTGTCACAGAATGTGAATCAGCAATGTACCACAAAGCTCAGTAATTTGCAGTTCCGGTGATGGAGTTTTTTGCTGTTAGGTCCCACATTGAGGCCAGTAGTGATGGCTTTCCCATTCCTGGGCTCCTGAGACAACTTGATGGTTTCACCATAGCTTTCTCAGGGCTGGGGAGGGCCCACATTACTAAGGCTATAAAACCAGCTCTTATGGTTTTCACGGTTACCAGAGAGAAGGTTGGTGATGAAAGGAACAAGGCCACCAGATGCCCTCAGAAATGGTAGTGGTGTTGCATATGGAGGTCAGTGTGGTGGGCCAGGCAGGCTTGCGTTGATGCTCCTCACCCCACTGATGTGTTTGTTGTCCTTTTCACTGATTTTTAGGAGCAACTCAGTGGTCCTTCCTCTGCTCCCATGCAGCCAGGCTGAGGATACAGAGTGCCTCCAGATTGCACAGAACTGCTATTTCAGTAATGTGTCTTTGGCCTTCCTCACCTCCAGTGTAGGCGGGGAAGGAAGCAATAGTCAGCATTGCTTTCTGTGCCAGCTATGATTAGTTGGCATAAAGAGCACTTAAGTAAGTTGACACAGACTTTGAGTTGCTTGATTTGCTTAAAAAAATAAAAGAAAAAACCCCTGGACTACTCCAAGTTCTCTTTGCTGCCTGAAGTCTAGTCTGTACCAGTAAAACCTTGGGCTTATTCCAGAACTGGAACATGGTCAGTTGCAGAATGTCTGTCCTTCTGATATTTATTTTCTATTTAAAACAAGCAAACAACCAACCAACCAACCTCTGGGAGAGCAACAAGTTAAAAAATATTTAAACTCCAGATTCATGCAGATTTCCTGTTTTGCTTCTTAACAAAACCTCAAAACCACTTTGAACAAATTTCTTACCTCAGCTGAGGGTGGAGTTGTGAACCATCCACACTTGGCCTCTAGAAGTGCACCCAAGAAGTGCACATCTCCTTTGGCAGAGTGGGGCCAAATTTACTGCTAGCAGGGCAGTAAATATGTGCACCTGTGCATGACTGCACAAAAGAGCTTCTAACTCAGTCAAGTACATTGGGAAACTTTAACTTTTCTATTTCCAACAGAACAGACTGAATGGTAGATGTGACAGACAGAAATTGGAGGAATTTGATAAAGGGATGCCACTCTGAGATTCTAGGCAGATATCGGCTGTTGTTGGTGCGCTGGATGATCTGTCATAATTTCATTGATTTGATCTAGTGCGACAACATATCAGTAAATAAGAAGAGCAGAGAAATCAATTGCACTGAAATTAATGGTTGTTGCCTGATCTCCTCTTAAATTAATTTATTGCAATCTGAAGCAATGCATGCATTTTGCAAACCCAGCATTCTTTGGCTCCTACACTGCACCATGACATTACTTTAGGCAGTAAGGAAGGTCTTATTTGTGATATAGTGTACTGTGGTAGATAGTAAAATAGATAGATGCCTGGGAACTCTGGATGGAGCTATGGCATTTTGGTGTGTAATTCTAAGTAACAATAAGCAGTGCTTAACATTTCCTTCCACACTAGAAGCGTACCCATTAAAAGTTTAGCCAAGTCAGCTGTGCAAGTTCTTGCATAAAAGGACAAACTGCTAAAATGCTAATAGAAACCATTCTTATGTTAAAGCATGGATAGAGCAGGATGCGTTAACCCAAATTCTCCTTCTCTACTGCTAATCGGGAGAGAGTCTTGCTGAGATCAAAGAAACCTCTAGCAGGTAAAAATGTTAATAAACCAGGATCAAGCTCAGGTTCAGGACTCCTGATTTTTTTTCTCAGCTCTGTTTCTGAGATGCTGCATAGCTTGAAGAAGTCAGTGAATGTGATTTAGACCATACATGAGTTGAGTCCTTGTGAGAACGAACTGGGTGTTTCTAAGTGCTAGGGAATAGCTCAGTCTGTTTCATCTGAAGACCCTACAACCCAGAGAAACTCATTATGTATGTAAATCTGATCAGTGTGTTTTGGACTTAAGAGTAACTTAAAGCACATAAGCCTATGGTTTCACAAGTGTTCAGTGATCAACAGCTCCTGGCAGTCCATCATGACTCACAAGTGGGTGAGGAGCTGCTAATATCTCCTGAGGTGTTGAAAAGGGCCTACTTCATTAAGGCAGGATTACCTAACCAAACCCACCAGTTTTAAGTGACACTGAGCTAGCATGGAACACCTCAGCAAGAGAAATTTGGGGCATATTTATACTGTTTTTGTGGGCCAAACCAGCAAGAGTCTATGCCTCTGAACTGCTTGTTGCAGGCTGGCTTGTGTTCACACAGCTAAAAGCTGGGAGCATCTTGGGCAGATCAATCCACACTGCACAGCATTTGATCCTGATCTCCACTGGACAATGCCTCCCTGTAGCCCTTTGGTATTTCTGTTTTTTTTTTTTGTTTTGTTTTGTTTTTTTTCCCCTAATATAGATGCCAAAATAGGGCTTTTCTGCAACCATCTATTTCCTGTGTGTTCTGGGAAGTGACAGGAGGGATACTGGGGTTTGGGGACTTCAGGCTAGCATTGCAGTATTGCACCAGGTAAAGAGCCAAAGTTGTGTGGTGCATGTCCACACTGTGCCTGGAGCAGAGCCTGGAGTACACTGTCATCTTGGCCGTGCCCAGCCTTCCTCTTGGATGGAACAAATAGCTCCCTAATGGCCAGCTAACAAGTGCAGAGTGTGGAGGAGCTGGATACCAGGATACAGGAGAGGGACAAGTCAGTCTGGCAGTGTGGAAACACCTAGCCATTCCTAAGTTCTAGCTAAGCTTTGGAAGTGCTAGCTATGAGCTTTGGAAGAGGAGGCAGGCATCTCAGGAGGGCTACAAGGATGAAGTGAGGTCTTGCAGAGAGAAAATCAGAAGGGCTAAAGCCCAACTAGAACTTAATTTGGCCAACTCTGTGAAGGATAACAAAAAATATTTCTATAAATATATTAACAAGAGGAAAGCCAAAGAGAATCTTCATCCTTTACTGGATGCAGGAGGAACAATAGTGATGAGGGATGAGGACAAAGCCAAGGTACTTAATGCCTTCTTTGCCTCAGTCTTTAATAGTAAGTCCAGCTGCTCTCTGGGTACTGGAGGGAGGATCCAGGGAACTACAGGCCTGTCAGTCTGACCTTGGTTCCAGAGAAGGTCATGGAGCAGATCATCTTGAGTGCTATCACACAGCACACACAGGCCAGCCAGGTGATCAGGCCCAGTCAACATGGGTTTATGAAAGGAAGGTCCTGCCTGACTAACCTGATCTCCTCCTATGACAAGGTTACCCGCTTAGTGCACAAGGGAAAGGCTGTGGATGTGGTGTACCTGGACTTCAGTAAAGCCTTTGACACCATTTCCCACAGCATTCTGCTTGAGAAACTGGCCAATGGCCTGGACAGGCACACTCTCTGCTGGGTTAAAAACTGGCTGGATGGCTGGGCCCAAAGAGTGGTGGTGCATGGAGTTAAATCCAGCTGGAGGCCAGTCACAAGTGGTGTTCCCCAGGGCTCAGTGTTGGGGACAGTCCTGTTTAACATCTTTATCAATGATCTGGATGAAGACATTGAGTGCACCCTCAATAAATTAACAGATGACACCAAGCTGGGTGGAAGTGTTGATTTGTTTGAGGGTTGGAAGGCTCTACAAAGGGACCTGGACAGATTGGATCAATGGGTGGCAACCAGCTGTATGAGTTTCAAAAAGGCCAAGTGCCAGGTCCTGCACTTTGGTCACAACAACCCCATGCAACGCTACAGGCTTGGGGAGGAGTGGCTGGAAAGCTGCCTGACGGAAAAGGACCTGAGAGTGTTGGTTGACAGCCAGCTGAATATGAGCCAGCAGTGTGCTCAGGTGGCCAAGAAGGCCAATGGCACCCTGGCTTGTATCAGAAACAGTGTGGCCAGAAGGACCAGGGAAGTCATCCTTCCCCTGTACTCAGCATTGGTGAGGCCGCATCTTGAATACTGTGTCCACTTTTGGGCCCCTCATTACAAGAAGGACATTGAGGCACTGGAGCATGTCCAAAGAAGGGCAATGAAGCTGGTGAAGGGCCTGGAGAACAAGCCTTATGAGGAGCGGCTAAGGAAACTGAGGTTGTTTAGCCTAGAGAAGAGGAAGCTGAAGGGAGACCTTATCGCTGCCTACAGCTACCTGAAAGGAGGTTGTAGTGAGGCAGGTATGTGTCTTTTCTCCCAGGTAACTAGTGATAGAACAAGAGGAAATGGCCTCAAGTTGTGCCAAGGGAGGTTTAGATTTGGTGTCAGGAAAGATTTATTCACTGAAAGGGTTATCAGGCACTGCAATGGGCTGCCTAGCCACCATGGGAGGTGGTTGAGTCACCATCCCTGGAAGTGTTTAAAAGATGGGTGGATGGGGTGCTCAGAGATGTGGTTTAGTGGTAGATAGGTACAGTTGGACTCGATGATCTCGAAGGTCTTTTCCAAACAAATGATTCTATGATTCTAAGCTCAGGGCATGAGGGAACACCTGTTCCCTGACCTAATTCAATTCATGCCATTTATCTGATAGAGCTCTAAAATAGAAGATTTACAAACAAAAGACCTCCTGTTGTGTGAAAAAGGTGGTAAAGCAATTTATCAGGAAATAAACCCCCTTGCATTCCAACTCACCCTCAGATACTGGAGGAGCTAGAGGCACCTAGGCTTAGATCCTGAGTGATGCCCAATGGAGCACTATTGGTCCAACAACTGCGGATGCACTGAATCAATCAATCACTATAGGCCCAACAACTGTGGATGCACCGAATAGTGCTCTGCACTCCCGTGCCCACGATTTATGGACCTACACAGCTAAACCTGCAGAATTTAGCAGCATCCCGCTGAGCACGGGTCAGTCGGGGTGGCTGGTTACAGACGGACACAGTTCGACGAGACACCACAAGTTTGAGCACGTCAGTGCCGGATCCAATTGATAGTGCCCTGCACCCATTGGCCAGTCACAAGCTATGGACTCTCACGGCCTCATCAGGCAGCAGCCCAGCAAGAAATTGTGCAGCAAGTCTGTAAGCAAATGAAAGCACCTTTAATAGAGCAACAGGATTAATACAGGTTTGTATGGATTGCTGGTGATAAAACACTGTCTGCAGAAGTACTGTGGTGGGTTGACCCTGGCTAAATGCCAGATGCCCACGAAAGCCCACTCTATCACTCCCCCTCCTCAAATGGGCAGGGGGAGAAAAATAAAATTATAAGCTCGTGGGTGGAGATGAGGACAGAGAGAGATCACTCACCAATTACTGGCATGGGCAAAATAGACTCAACTTGGGGGAAAAAACAAATTTACTTTATTACCAATCAAAATCAGAGGATAATGAGAAGTAAAACCAAATCTTAAAACACCTCCTCCATCCCTCCCTTCTTCCTGGGCTTAATTTCTTTCCCGATTTTCCACCTCCTTCCCACAGTGGCACAGGGGGACAGGGAATGGGGGTTGGGGTCAGTTCATCACAGGTTGTTTCTGATGATTCTTCCTCCTCAGGGGGAGGTCTCCTTCCCCTGCACTAGCGTGGGGTCCCTCTCACAGGAGACAGTCCTCCATGAACTTCTCCAGCGTGAGTCCTTCCCATGACTGACAGTTCTTCACGGACTGCTTTAGCATGGGTCCATTCCATGGTGTGCAGTCCTTCAGGAAGGGACTGCTCCAGCGCAGGTCCCCCACGGGGTCACAAGTCCTGCCAGCAAACCTGCTCCGGCATGGGCTCCTCTGTCCACGGGCTACAGGTCCTGACAGGAACCTGCTCCAGCGCGGGCTTCCCACGAGGTCACAGCCTCCTTTGGGCATCTACCTGCTCCGGCGTGGGGTCCTCCACGGGCTACAGGTGGTCATCTGCTCCACCATGGACCTCCAGGGACTGCAGGGGGACAGCCTGCCTCACCATAGTCTTCACCACAGACTGCAGGGGAATCTCTGCTCTGGCGCCTGGAGCACCTCCTCCCCCTCCTTCTTCTTCCCTGACCTTGGTGTCTGCCATTGTTTCTCTTAAATCTTCTCACTCCTCTCTCCAGCTGCAAAGTGTGCAGCTTTTTTTTTCCTCTCTTCTCTTCCTTTTTTTTCTTAATTATGTTATCACAGAGGCGTTGCTGATTGGCTCGGCCTTGGCCAGTGGCAGGTTCGTTCTTGTAGCCGGCTGGCATTGACTGTGTTGGACATGGGGGAAACTTCTGGCAGCTTGTCTCACAGAAGCCACCCCATGTCCCCCCCCTACTGCTACCAAAACCTTGCCATGCAAACCCAATACAAGTATATACAAGCATTAAGGTTACAGGTTATGAAAAGTGTTATTAATTGCTAAAGGTGACAAGTTACTACAAAGCACTAAGTTGGTAAAATAATTCTCTAGAGATTTTCTAAGTTTCTGAGGGAGATCCTCAGCTAAGTCTAAGTCTTAGTCTTACCCAAAGGCATCCCTATGGGGAGGAAGAGAGGCTCAGCCCATCAACTGGTCCCAGGGGTCAGAGGTCTGCGATGGAGTCATCCCTGACTTGTCGGTGATGGCATCTTCCCTGATCATGATGGTGTCTTCCCTAATTCCCTCCTCTATGAGGGCTATTTTTATATTTTTTTTTACCTGCAAGGTGGAACTTGAGTGACTCTAGTCATACCTTTACGGTGATTGGCAAAAGGCACTTCTGTTCCCCTTTTAAGGCAGAAGTTAACAAAACTTGGAGCATACGCCCCTTGAGGGGGAAGGAGGGGGGTCAGTGTGCTGGAGGTATGTTTTTGTGTAGCTATAGTTCAAGGTCCACTGTAGGGAGGCAAACATCAGAGAGGCGTCCATGGGGTGCCAGTTGTCGATCCCGGGTTCCTTGTAGACAGCGCATCAAGCCTTGTATCATGCTGCGATTGAGACGAGCTGGAAAGCAAGCCTCTGCTGTCTCCCATCTCTTGTTTTTTCCCTGATAAGCAGAAGGCCTAGTAGAGAGGCAGCCTAGGAGAAGATTTTTCACATGCCAGCTGTATTTTTCCCCTAGGATCGTCCTCAACATTGTACCTTCCCTTAGTGTGTGGACACAGCCTTTTCTGATTTTTAGTTACCTCCAGCAATTACTCCACATCTCCCTTTCCACTTAACTGAAACTCTCTAGCTTCTGCATTTTACACTTCTGATTGTTGAGCGATCAACCTTCAGCAGGAGGAGGATATGCCTCCATTCTAGCCTTACCTGTAGCCTGGTATAGTCTAGGCAAATGGAAATGCTGGTGTCAGACCCCCTTGGGCTGGACAGCCTAGATGTCTACTTTTCTATTTTCTGGATAACTGCTCAAACCATTAATAACTTTTACTTCCTCCTCCCATTTATCCCACAACACAAATGCTTTCCCTTCAGAGGGGAATTTGCATTTTGATTCCCACGTAAGCAGGATTGCACACTGTTGAGCCTTGAATTAAGCACTTACCCAGCTATACTCATGAGAATAATATTTCCTAGTGCCTACACCTGAGTGGCTGCATGCAACCACACTACATCATCCTATGAAGGACCTACAGCTCACCATTCAATTGATGGAGAAATGTGTGAATATTGCTTGGGTGCTACTTCAGAGGCATCCATCTCTGCATTGCTTGTATGGTTTGTGTAGGTGCCTGCCTTAAGTGATCTTAATCATTCTACTGGAACCAAGCACCTATTTTTTTTAGACATTGAAACAAATAAACTAAGTGCCTAAAGCAGGCAATCTCAATCTAGCTTTCAGGGTCTCCATATTTACTGACTGATATAATGATATAATAGTCCTTGCCCAACTCAAAGAGCTGTTGCAACATTTTAATTAATTAATACTGTCAAAGTTTTGAAATGTTGGAAATTAAATGAGGTCTATAAACTAAGTGTATTACTATGACTCGATGGCACTTTCTACTTCACTTTTATACCATACCTGAACACAGAGCAGGGCAGCTGCATCCTCTGATTCATCATGAATCATGAAGAAGCCTACTTAAAATGTGGATAGTATTGGTATATTTACAATGGTTAAAATGTTCCAGGGAAGAGACATTACTTCTCACTCCAAGAATGCTGACCAAAGTGCTGGCAGCTTCCCCCTTTTTTTCCTCTTAGTATTACCCCATCTATACTGGAGTCCTCAGTCACCCAGTGCTCGGTGTTTAAGCAAGATGTGCCAGAAGGTAGCTGGAGATGCGAGTGTCCTACTAGGATTTGCAGAAGACCTAATTACTCCCCAGTGACAGCATTGGCTAGCACAGGTTCTCATCCTGAGCACTAGAGTCCCCCAAGAAACTTTTGGTCTTCCATTTCTCTTGTATGATTGGTGTTAATTGTAGCCATGTACTCCCTTGGTAGGTCCCTCCATTTAATCAAATTACAAAATAGATCATTAAGTTCCTAGTCAGGTTTAATTTTATCTATAAGTAAATTCTTAATGAAGAATACTATAAACTTACTCACTAAGCACTTTGCCTCCACTACTATGTAAAACACACACAAATGCTACTGGGTAAAGACAGGAGAGAGGGGGGGCATCTGCCAGAAAACAGTATAATTCCAGGTGATGCCACTAAACACCCAAGGGATGCTGCCATTCAGATAGCCAGTAGGAAGAGGTGGCCTCAGGAGGAGGTGGCTGGACCATCCAGGTGGCTGATGTGGTTCCATCAGCAGATCCCCTGCACCAGGGGCAGCTCTTTTCACGTGCATATCATGGTACTGGCAGTTTCTGTTACTCCTGACAGTGTGCAAAAGGGGTCCTGGCATTGCTGCCTGGCCCTCATGCATTGTCCCGAGAATGTTCGTTCCACTAAATTGGATCAAACGAATGACCCTTTTGTATTGACCCTTGCCACAGAAGAATACTAATTTTTCCAACCCATCCCTTCTCTTATTATCATCCTTATGTCTTATGCTCTCATCAAAGACAATTTATATTTGCCCCCGGGGCAATTCCTAATTCAGAGGATAAGAGATGCCTTGAAGACCAAGTAAAATTTTACCAATATATCCTATCCAGTGGTCAATGGAGTCTCATGTAAACTGACCACTTTGAGTCAAGTTGAGACAGAAGTGAATGTCACAAGAGTGCATCTCTTGATGAAAGTTGACAAGCCAATAAAGTTTGTGTTCTTTTTGCATATGCTATTAGGTATTAAATATTCTACCTAATTTGTATGTGGTGCTTTTTAGCAGTATCTCAGACTGGTTTTTTTTCAGGTCAGTATTTTTACCCTCATTTCATGGGTGGATAAACCAAAGTGCAGGGACGTCTAATGCCAGAAGGTCAGTGTCAGAGTGAAAAACGGATAATTGAAACAGGTTTAAATGCATCATTGTACATGAGTGTCAGTAACTCTTACTGTAGTATCAACCACAAAGTTATGCAGAGATAACAAAGACAGAGATAGAGCAGTATTGACCTCTTCTCTACAAATAGGGATGTGCTCTCCATATATTTTTTCCCCCAGAACTGATAAATTACTTAAAAAAGAGAAGATACCATTTCTCTACCTGAGTGACTATGCCCAGAGACAATAGAAGTAATTTTTAGTATATATTTTCCCTCCTGTTTACACTAAGCTAGTAGCAGTGCTTATTTTAACACAATTACCAAGCAACTTTATTTTTAGATCTTGTCAGTGTAGTATAATTTTGTAATTCTTGCCTTGTTTAAAACCAGTAAAGACATTTCAATGAGAACATGAAATTGACTGGAAGAATTAATGTTGCCTCACAAATATATATTGATAGCCTAAGAAAGCAGTAATCTTCTCTTTCCCATAATGAGAGATGCTCCAGATCTATAAATCATCCCTAATATTTTACTTTAAAAGAACAAATCACAAGTTGGGTTACCTTTCAGTAAGAACTTTATAGATTTTCCAGCTCTTAAGAGGGTCCTTAGGGAGTCTTATTTCACTCAAATCACATTGTTCTCTTGATGACTATCACACTCTTATAGAAAAATTTGCCAGTGGGGCATAATCTTGGTTAAAAAGATCCTAGAAAATAATACAAAATTTAATAGGAAAGAAAAATAAAAGAAGAAAAGAAAAGGAGGAAGATGCAGTTTGTGAAATTCATACAAATAAGAAAAATCCAGTTGCCGTGAAGACTGATCAGCCACATATATTTCTATAAGCATATGTCAACTTGATGTACTACACTTTTGTGTTTTATTAAATTACTATGATTCAGAATGTTATAAGTGAATTTGACTCAAAGTCCAATAATAACTTTAAAAGTAATTTATTGAGTAGGAATAGGTGAGCAAAAGCAGTGCTGGGAGGCTGGGGAGTCTGAGCTCTGCCAACGGCTCGTACCTCAAAGCAGTTAGTTCTCCATATTTAAAGTATATTCCCATACATATCCATTAGCCAATGCAAAACGCCTATACATATGCATGACCTCTCCCCGCTTCGTATTAAAATTAGGTCTCCTCCCCTCCATGCCTGCGGCAGATGGTCGTTGAGGATCTTAGAGGGAAATCTTCATCGCTTGAATCTGAGCCTGAGTCCCTCTTTTGTTATTCTTGCTTATCAGCTCTAAATGGGTTGGAGTTTTCTACAGGCCCTCATCCCTTTGGTATGTGGGGAGTTGTTCTGTTCTATCACCTGCAAGGCCATGTGGTGTGGAAGGGAGTTTCCTGTTATACCACCTACAAGGCTCATCCCTGGCCATCTTGGCGTCTAGGTCCTGTAATAAATTATTTGTTAGGCCTCACTCCTGACATGTTGAGAGCCCACAATAAACTGGCTACAAGGCCTGTCTTTGTTAGGTTAAGATAAGAAAACTCTGAAGCTAGAAATGTTAGCACTTACAGCTTAAAGAGACAAACTGAAAAATACCAAATGCCTGCTATCATCCCCCCTTTTCTAAAATCTTTTACTTCTCTACACACATGGCTTATAAGTACACTTCAGGCTCAATTTGTGGTTAAACAACAAAATACTTAAACATAGCATTGTTAAACATAGCATTGTGGTTCGACATTACACAAGTTGTTTCCCGAGACAAATCGATTACACCAGAAATCGTTTCCAAACTGCACCCAGACGTTCTGGTCACAGTAAAAACATTTAAAAATAAAAATTTGTTTACATGAAAAATTCTAAGGTCCATGTATAGGACACCAGAAATTAAAACTTAGTTCAGGTAACCCTGTTCCAAGGTCTGCCATATGCTCAAGAACACACTCAGAATAATACGGACACTGACCACTGGAATGTGACCCCCCTGTCTGTTCCGAAGGGGGTGATCTGCCTCCCTTAAAGTGTGTTTGCGATGTATTTAAAACTACTGCCAAAACTTTGGTTTAGCTTCCTTAATATTTATGAGTCTTAAGTTCCTATTTGGTTTCCTCCACACACATTAAACAACTACAAAAACAAATTACATTTATAACATTGAACTCTAACTTCTCATTTTGTTTTCCTTGTGAGAGAACAGAACTGAGGCTCAGAACTCCGCACCCGCTTGGCAGACCTGGCAGAGATGCTGGCTGCAAACAGGCTGCAAACAACACAGACAGTCACACAAACGAGCCCATCACTCCTTTCAATCACACCACAAAATATGCCAATTAGACAATAGTCAGGCTCTCATGTACCGTAAATCGTAAACCGTTAACCATTTGCCACAGGTCCACACCAAGCAGTATAACTTAAACCATAATACACGGTACTGGGTTTTTATTACAGATATATAAGATGATAGCTATTCCACACAGTGCTCCTGTTATCTTAGCTACCTGCAGTTACCATTTAAGTTAAAAAGTTTGATTTAATATCAGTCGATAAGGCCCCTTTGACTTTTTTTTTTTTTAACTGGCAATATTAAAATATTATGAAGTGACATGCAGGGTTCTAATAACCCCTGAGTTAAATCTTTTTATTACAGGTTGTAAACCCTCTCCACCTTTCTGTGAAATAGGGTATTGTCTAGCCCTAATTGGGTTATCTGGGTCTTCTATCAGAACAGTGATTGGTTTAATACTTAACTTTCCTACTGAGTCTGGAGTATACCAGACTTCTGGGTTAATTTTATTTTCATCTTTTGTAGTTAAAACACATATTTTTACATCTAATTTATCTTTATTTACTTCCAGATTAATTCCTAATTTAATCATTAGGTCTCTCCCTAATAGGTTATATTCAGCTTCAGGTACCAACAAAAATGTTCCAATTCCAAATTTATTCGGGGCCTCGATTTCTACATTTTTAATGAGGGGCACCTTGAAAGGTTCCCCTTTTGCTCCTATTACTTGGAGCTTTTCTTTTGATTCTGTACAGCCTAATGGTAATCTCTGGACCGTAGATCTTTCGGCCCCCGAGTCCACAAGGAACTCAATTTCTTCTTGCTGAGGACCTAACTTTAATTTTATCAAGGGCTCATTGGATTTTTGGGTCCCCAGCAAATAGAGACCCTGACCCCCCTAATCCTCCTCGATCACTTGCTCATCCTGCATTCTTTTCCTACAGATTCGTTTAACATGCTCCTTCCCACAGTAATAACATTCTACATCCTACAGTTTGTCTTTAGTGCCCCTGCCTGACTCCCTTTAGAACTCCCTCGTCTCCCGTCATTACTCTGTCCTTCTTTAACAGCTGCCGCAAAAATCTTGGCTTGCTTTCTCTGACTTTCTTCTTCTCTCCATACATACACTTTTTGAGCTTCCCTCAATAATTCATCCAAACCTCTGTCATGCCAATCCTCAATCTTTTCTAATTTCTTTCTTATATTTTCCCAAGATTTTGCCACAAACTGGGTTTTCAGTAACACTTGTCCAATTGGGCCATCAGGATCTAATCCTGAGTATAATTGCAAGCTTTTCCTTAACCTGTCTAACCACTCAGTGGGGGTCTCCTCCTTTCACTTCCTCATTTTGCATTCTTTTGAATTCTCCTCTGCTACCTTATTCTTGGTCTGACTTCTAGTTACTCTTTTATTATCAGACTCAGGAGGCTTGTTATAAATAGGAGCAGAGGGGCTAGGATTTTGGACTGGGACTGAATCATTCTGAAGGGGAGGTGGGGAAGCATAAGGTGGAGGGGACATTTGTGATTCGTCCAACTCCCAATTTTTCTTCTTTTCTTTTTTCATTTCCCTTAGAGGGTATAGATTGGTTTGAGTGTCCCCTCCTATCCATAAAAAGGCATACTCACTTTCCTCCTGGCTAAAGGGTTTTTTATTATTCACATAGATGTTCAAAGCCTGACATATCCAATCTCTAAAGGACCCAAATATTGGCCAAATTAACTGGTCCTGTCCGATTTGTTTTCCTCCCCGCACCTTCATACAATAATGTACCATCTTTCTTCTTGATTTTCCCTTCCTAGAGGGATAGTCATTCCAATATTTAATCATTATCCCTAATGGACTATCTTGAGGCACGTTGGGCAATCCCACCCGCTCCTCCTGCATGGAAACAGAAGACCTACTCTCCTTCTGTCCCATCTTCCTAAGGTGCCTTCTTTTCACACAATACACAATTGCTTCCCTCCGTTTGTGGCTCACACCCTCGCAGACAATGAGAACCGCACTACTAGGAGGTCCACACTCGCATCGTCCGCAATTGGACGTCTCAGTCACTCGCACCTCGGGCCCCCTCCCCAACTGAAGGGGAAAATCCCCGACCGAACGGCTTGCCTTTTATACTCACCCTCTCTCAGGGTCTTCGTCCTAAGTCCTTCGAACGGAAGGCTCACTCACCCTCTCTCAGGGTCTTCATTCGGATCTTCATGCACAAAAATTACGGGGAACTGCAGTTTCCTTTTGCTCAGCCTATCTCGGTTCGTGGATCTAGGAGACCTTAGGACCAGAGGTCCCTTACTCCAGGACCGTCCGAGGATGGGGGCGTCCTCCTGGAGCAGGGTTCTGAACCAAGGTAGTCTAGATCCCAGTCACGGCACCAAATTGTTATAAGTGAATTTGACTCAAAGTCCAATAATAAATTTAAAAGTAATTTATTGAGTAGGAATAGGTGAGCAAAAGCAGCGCTGGGCGGCTGAGGAGTCTGCGCTCCGCCAACGGCTCGCACCTCAAAGCAGTTAGTTCTCCATATTTAAAGTATATTCCCATACATATCCATTAGCCAATGCAAAACGCCTATACATATGCATGACCTCTCCCCGCTTCGTATTAAAATTAGGTCTCCTCCCCTCCATGCCTGCGGCAGATGGTCGTTGAGGATCTTAGAGGGAAATCTTCATCGCTTGAATCTGAGCCTGAGTCCCTCTTTTGTTATTCTTGCTTATCAGCTCTAAATGGGTTGGAGTTTTCTACAGGCCCTCATCCCTTTGGTATGTGGGGAGTTGTTCTGTTCTATCACCTGCAAGGCCATGTGGTGTGGAAAGGAGTTTCCTGTTATATCATCTACAAGGCTCATCCCTGGCCATCTTGGCGTCTAGGTCCTGTAATAAATTATTTGTTAGGCCTCACTCCTGACATGTTGAGAGCCCACAATAAACTGGCTACAAGGCCTGTCTTTGTTAGGTTAAGATAAGAAAACTATGAAGCTAGAAATGTTAGCACTTACAGCTTAAAGAGACAAACTGAAAAATACCAAATGCCTGCTATCATCCCCCCTTTTCTAAAATCTTTTACTTCTCTACACACATGGCTTATAAGTACACTTCAGGCTCAATTTGTGGTTAAACAATAAGATGCTTAAACATAGCATTGTTGAACATAGCACTGTGGTTCGACATTACTCAAATTGTTTCCCGAGACAAATTGATTGTTTGATTAGCAAATTCTTTTAATATACCTATTACAAGAAGAACGTAATAATTGCCATAATGCATCTACCTCATCCAGTATCCCATCCAAAGAATGTGGAAGAATAGGCATGTAGAAGAAGAAAATGGCATGATGTGTCTGTGGAAGGCATATCTTCATCTCCTTCCCCTGATTAACAGATTGGCTTTTTTCCTTGTGAATCACTTTTTATATCCCTTTTTCTCTCCTAGTGTAATAGTAAATACTCTTACTATCTACACTTTGGAAATTCATGAGGTTTTTTTGTCTTCATAATACTTATGATAAATCCTGCCACAGGAAGTGAAAGTTGAAATGTAACCAATCTATTAGGAACAAAAACATTAAAGATGAGAGCCCTCATGGAAACCAGCTCCAGAGTAATAGCAATGATTCATAAAATATGAGGCTCAACTGAGAGAAACTGTGGGCAGGGCTAAGATTTCAATAAGGATGTATCCCCATTTATACTAGGTAGGACCTGGAAAAAGATACCTTTACACTGACTGAATGCCTTCTGCCCTGGGTGTTGCCAAAAGAGATGAAGTTTACAAAGAAAATTAATTTATCCATTAATGGGCAGCTACATCTAAGGAGGAGAGTGACAGTTGTGTAGTGGTGTGCTGAAATCCCACATACATTTTAGGGACTGGAAGACTGTGAGTAGCATTACAACAGGTACTTGGAATTACCCTAAATGCGGTTTATTGCTACTCAAATTTCTCTTGTTCTAACTAGGATTATATAAGAGACTTTAAAGGCAAGTTTAAAGAAACAGATTTTCTGGACTGACTGCCAAGAAACCCGGAAGAACCATCTAACAATATGCAACATGAGTGTCTTTTTTCAGCAATAAGTGATATTTTTCAGGCTGCAGAATAACATTGTTTCATTCCTTGGGTTTTCATGCACTTCTTTTTTTTTTGGCAGGGATCTTTTATTGCACAATGATGATATATTTATTTTGACTTTTAATTTGCAGTCTTAGAATAGGCCTTTGGTGGCTAAGAGAAGTCATGACAATATTCCATTTTTAACCATAATATCTGGACAACTTCTGAATAATTTCTTTAAGCTCTATCATGAACATATTTGTGGATCACCTACTAAAGACATCCATTAAGGAGTTTTTGATAGTTTAGGAGGCCTGAAGAAATCATGTTGGACAATTATGTGATGGCAATATTGTCACGATAATTATAAAGGACTAAATCTTAATCTTCTTAAATTTCATCACTTAATATTTATTTCGATCAAGACCCCATTCCCTTAGCCATGCTACAAAGGATACTACCAGATTTGAATGAATGGATTAATAGCTCACTTTCTAGCCCACTTGATTTTTAACTTGTCAGTGGAGTTACACTGCTCACTTTCAGTGTGCACCTATCTCCAAAACACTACTTTGTTTCCTCTGAACTAGCCAATTGTTGAGTTTAAAAGGAGAAGAAACCAGGGGATGTTTACATGTAACAGTACCATTTTTCATGAGAATTTTTGATGTCACAAAAAACAATGTGCATCCACAGAGCTTTACACAACCTAATAAGTGACCAGTTGACGCTATACCTCTAATTGTCTTCAACTGGATGCAAAAATGCTTTCTGTGAGCCAAAGCTGATTAATGTCATTGATTGATGAATTTTCTTCTTTAAAAAGAAGGAGCCAAGGGGGAGCCACAACAGCTCCAAACTTTTGCAAGGACTGCCTCTGCTTTAGGGGAATTTTTATTTTTCCTACTGTTTTGTTTGTTTTAAAAAAATGGTGCTGTCTAATCTTCAGGAACGTACCTCATCATCCAACCCACAAACTGTTGGCAAAATAATAAACCTACACAGAATGTACTGCAGAATATACTGTTAGAATCTTTTTTTTTTTTTTACTTTTTCCTTTCAGAGGTATAAATCAGACCTTTTTGCTTTTGCAAATTAAAGTATAGGATTTGCACTGGACAGTTGGCACCATTTCTTCTAGCCAAATGTTCCATGCTGCTTCCAGAGAAACTGTGTGTGGTGGGTTGACCCTGACTATAGGCCAGATGCCCACCAAAGCCCACTCTATCACTCCCCCTCCTCAAATGGGCAGGGGGAGAAAAATAAAATTAAAAGCTCGTGGGTGGAGATAAGGACAGAGAGAGATTACTCACCAATTACTGGCACAGCCAAAACAGACTCGACTTGGGGGAAAAAACAAATTTACTTTATTACCAATCAAAATCAGAGGATAGTGAGAAGTAAAACCAAATCTTAAAACACCTCCCCCATCCCTCCCTCCTTCCCAGGCTTAATCTATTTCCCACTCTGATTCAAACAAGGGTTGGTGGAATGTATTCAATGGCATCTTCTAGGGTGGTGATATGAACATAGCGGACAGAGGAAGAAATAAGAGAAGATAAGAGATGGGTTATCATACATCAGACAATAGCTATACCAACCATTAAGAATAAAAATTCAACCAATAAAGCTATTCCAATTTGTGCCAACCACTTTCCCCACCCTGTGAGTCCTCAGGACTGCAGGAGGGAGGCAAACCAAGATCCAGGTGCATGCCTGTTGAACCAGTCTTTTGGTTGGAGTGACTGGAATATTTCAGCAGTTTTATCAGCAATTTATTTCATTTTGGTTCACGCTTCCTCTATGGAAGTACTGGCATTATAGATAGTTATACATTCTCCATCACTTAAGTTCAACAGACCACACACTCCTTGTTCTTTTAACAATATCATATCTAAAGCTAAATGATTTTGAAGTGTCATTCTTGATACCTGCTGGACTTGTAAATTTAGTTCTCCTAAAGCATACCTTGCCCAATTGCTTAAAAGGTGTACTTGCTACGTGATGAGGTGATGTTTTATAAGACAAATTGATGTCACTTCAGGGTACGTAACCCTGAAGTAAAGATGTTTTTGAACACTAGTGCTGCTATTTGTCCACTAGTATAATAATCCGGAATTTCACCTCCCTTAATTGCTCATTCCATTTGGGCCTTATTGGCTTCTGCTGTTTCTCTATGCACCCATCAGGAAAGGGGCAGTAAAATTGAAAACACGAGATGAGCACATGGATGGGATGACCAGTCCACATTTTAGACCGGCATGATATTTTAGTGTTAAGTAGGAATAAAATTTTCCATTAGAGCATCCCTATGCTAGTCCTAGGGCAGCTGGGAGAGCTGGATATATACTAGTTTCACAAATCCAGGTATCATCATAACCCATAAAGTATGCTTCCAGTTTTGCAGCAAGTGGCAGGCTCTTCAAAGGGTAGTGTGTATGGGGTATACCACAGTATTTAACTGTTATAATCTTCAGTTTTATTATAAATTTTATTACACAGCCTATCTTGATTTTTATATCCACTAGAAGGGTAACCCCAGCAAGTAAACATCCCTTATCAGAACCCTTACTCTCTCCACAAGCCAGGTTTTGGGGGGTCTCCCGGGCCAGTAGCACAATCAAGGACTTTGAGACATGCGAATAGATCAAACCAGCTATGTTGTGGGTGTTTTACTTATTTCAATGGTTGTAAGAGGTGTTTAATTTGTGACCACAACCGCTGTATATTTCTTTGGTCTCTAGGTCCATGTCCTGTGCTATTAGGGAGCTGTATACACCATGAGAGATTCATATTTACGGAATAATCAACTTCATAAAAATCTGGCTGTTCTACTGGGTGAAAGAAGGAATCAAATGGGAAGTAAGAACAGGGTACAGAGTATGGATTACTTGGATAAACATTATGGGTTTCTGGAAGGTTGGATAAGATATTTCGAGAATTTTCCACTTCCCCCTTCTCAAAGGTAATAATATTCATTGGTGGGTGAGTAGCACTACAAGAAGACCGTTCCCAGAAACATGAATCAAACTTGTTATAATATGTAAAATATGTGTAATTTTTCCCCAAAAGAAGGTTTTGATTGAGAGATGGTGAATAGCTTCAAAATAGCCATTGGTTAAAAGGTAATCTGCCCTCCATTTGAAATAGGTTGCCCAAATGGTGGGAAACAAAACATAAGATTGTTCTAATCAAATCATATTTAATGTTGGGTGATGTGAGAATCTTAATCCTTGTTCAGTGGACTGGGGAAGGGAAACACATAGCCCTTGGTCAGTTCTATTCCACGTTCTTGTAAACCCACAAATTAATTCCCATGCTAAATTTTGCTCTCCAATTGTTCCATTAAAACCAATAAAACAGTAGATATAACAGACAAGTTTCCCAGACATCTTTCCTAACTATAACAATATACACAATAAACAATAACGCAATTATATAGATGGCTGCAAGTGTAACAGTGATAAACATTCACCTCATTTTCACCTGAAAAAGTGAAACAAAATCTTGGCTCATCCAAGCTGAGTTAGAAAGAAGGTACTATCCATCAGGTGTTAATTTTATGTTTTTTGCCATGCACGTCTATCTCTTTCCATGCATAGATGTTTAATGGGGACTCTAATACTAATGGGACTTGTTCCACCGTAGGTAGGTTCACCAGTACTGGCTGTCCTGGATAGTATGAGGGTTTCTTGGGGTCGTCTGGTCCTTTACCACTAGGGACAAGTGTTGGGACCTTAGGGCAGAAAGCAATTAGTCACGGGCAACTGTTTACTCTCCATCTATCATTTACTTTGGTCACCGCATCCTTAAGACAGTCTAGCCAACTTGGTTCCTGAGGCTTCAGGAACAGCTTGAGGAGGCTGTTTGTTCTTTCAACAGTTCCATTAGCTTGGGGATAGTAGGTGGTATAGAACACCCACGCTATCCCTTCAGCCTATGCCCATTCCTGGACCACGTTGGCAGTGAAATGGCTGCCATTGTCAGACTGTATTGATTTTGGCTTAGGGAGGAAGCTAAACCATAGCTTCAGTCCATGAACTGTTTTCTCCTGTTGCTCGTGGTACTGCTTTTGCCTGTACTAGTCCAGTGATTACTTCCACCCCAACCAGGACACATTGTTCCCCCCCCCAATTTTCAGAAAGGATCAAATATATAACAAGTATATATAACAAATATAATCTATCTGCCATGTGTCCCAAAGTCCCTTACCTTCCTGTAGATGAAGCAGGGGGTCACATAGAGGATATTTTTCTAGAGAGGCCACATTCCAAGATGATCGTTTCACAGGCCTTTCGGGTTACAGCCATCCTCTACTGTTTACTTCTCTTAACAAGTCTTTTGCACCTGAATGACCATGCTTGACATGTAGCCATTCTTACAGGTGCTTCCATTTTTCTTCCTCCCCCTCTTCAGCAGGTAGAACAGCCAATTGGGTAAGGGAATCTACTTGGTTGTTTAAAACATGTGCAGGGTGGTCTGCTTGATGGGCTGCCACCCATCCTACAAAGATAGCTTGCATTTTAGCGACCTTTAATATTTCCTCCCACTCCTGTTTTTTGCCAGACAGGTACACTATTTACTTCCCACTGTTTTTGCTCCCAGAAAGGAAGCCACTCAATACATCCTTTAAACACAGCATAGGAGTCAGTATAAATGTGTATCTCTGGCTCTATTCATATCTTTGACAATTACACTCCAGATTGCTATCAGTTCCCTGACCTGTGCACTTCCTTCTCCTTCAGTTATCAGTTGTTCTTCTGTGTCTATGTGTAAGGTCACAGCTTGGTATTTCCAGACCTTCCCCTCTCTTTTTGCGGAAGCATCTGTGAACCATACATTTTTCAAGTGTGGTGCATATGAGGGGTGAGGGTGGAATCTTGTTGCCTGAAGTTTCCAATGATCCTTCCTGTACGGCAAGTATTTTTGTGGGACCCTCCTTTATCTGGCAAGTATGACAATAATGTTCCAGCTGAGCATACCATTTTCTAACTGTTTCCCTCTGTGCCACTCCAGTGGGGTTGGGGTACTGATCAGTATTGACTTTAAAACTTTGAACGGGCCCCTCAACATGACAGATTGTCATTGTATTGTTCTTTCTGCTTCTTGTAAGGCTAAATTGAATACAAAGAGACTCTTTTCCCAGGCAGAGTACCTTTTCTCAGCATCTTTAAAGCTACGGGAAACAAAGTCAATGAGGTGAGTTGGACCCTTCAGCCCACGCTGCCATATATGTATTAAAGCCCCGTTAGCTGAAAAACATCATTCATTTTGTAGTGGGTCAGTAGGATGTATTGGGCCCAGAGCCTGATACATTCCTACTTCAAAAATTAGCAACTTTAATGCCTCCTCGTGGACTGGGACCCAGTCTCATGTGACTCTTTTTTGCATCAGATCATACAATGGGCAGGCAATAACTGAAAAATCCGGAATATGTTTTCTCCAGAATACTAACACGCCCAAAGCTTGTTGCAATTCTTTCTTGTTTTCAGGTAATCTGATTTGCTTTAAAGTAGATAGAGTCTCAGGGGGAATGCATACTGCTCCTCCCTTCCACCATATGCCCAAAAACTTTACCTCTGAGGAGGGAGGTTGCACCTTGTCCGCTGGGACTTGAAGGCCTAACCCCTCCAGATGCGTTATTATTCAGGTTTGGGTCTGTCCTACTGAAGCTGTATATATACTGATAGGTCCTAACTCTCTCGTCGGGTGCGGGGGGAACATCTACAAGGGCTTGGCTACTGCATAATGCATGGTGAACCAGTATGGGTGAATGTTGATATCCTTGGGGTAACCGGGTGAATGTATACTGGAGACCCTCACAGGTAAATACAAATTTATCTTTGTTGATTTTCTGTAAAGGCATCATAAAAACATATCCTTTATGTTGATTGTGGCCAAAATCTCATGGGCCTACTACTGTATGGTGGAAATCAGTTCCACTATGTTTGGAATGGCAGCTGCTAAAGGGTCAGTACCTGAGTTCAGATGCTAATAGTCAATCGTTAATTGCCATTTCCCATTTGGCTTCTGCATGGGCCATACTGGGGAATTATAGGGGGAGTGTGTCTGGATAATTACCCCCTGCTCCTGCAATTCTTTTATCACTGGGGCTATGCCTGCCCTAGTTCCCAATGGTAGAGGATATGGTTTGACATTTACCACCTTAAAAGTGGGGAGAGCAGGTGTCATTTGTAACAGCTTGAGGGAGATTGTTGGGGACCCGAATTTCCATTCCTTTCCTCTCAGGTCTACCCATGCCTTTCCCCTCAATAGATCTAATCCCAGTATGTTCATAGGATACATTCCTATCACCATTGTGGCAACAGTCGGGAAATCATCTCCAGGGAGTCAACATTTGACCTGAGCAGTCGGTTGCAATTTAGAATATCCAAACGCATCGGTTACCAGTATTTGTTTCTTATTTGGAACAACCCCTCCTCATTTGTCAGTGTCAAAATTTAAAGCCGACACCTGGACTCCTATGTCTACCAAGAAGGTAATGGGTGTTTTGAGGGGCCCAAGGGAAAAAGTTATTAATAAGTCCCCCTTATCAGTTTTGGTGAGCCTGTGGAGATATTTCTACCAGCCATCCTCTGGCTCACCTATTGAGGATGGCACCAGGAATTTAATGGTGGATGGGGACATTTATCAGACCCCTCCTCCGGAGCAGTGAGCTGGACCAGGGTTGGTAACAAAGGGATCCCTATGATGCCGTCTTTGCTAGGCAGGCTTTTGTTATGGGCTGCCCACAATTTCACCAACAGTTGTAGGTTAGTAAGGGACTGCCCATCCATTCTTGGGGAATACCTTTTAAGACACCCTCTCCATAACTGGTTATGCAAGAGCTTTCCACCTGCAGACCCCTCTTGGGGGTCAAGGAAACCGTTCCTCTAGCTCCACCCTCCGGACCACGGCATGGATCCTTGTTTCTCTCCCCACAAAGCCTACATATCTCCCATAATTAATCAGCTCTTGTGCAATGTCCCCCCACATTAATCCCAGTCCTGCTTGGGAGCCTCCTGTATCTGTACTGCATACAATTTCAGCAAGTCATGTAACCCTCTAATCAGGGGGATCATTCTGTCTGGGTCAGCAAAAAGGAGCATTGGTGAGGGCTGACATGGGGGCGAGGCATCCATTATGCATTAATTGGAGGTATGCAGCCTTTTGTATACTCTTGGTGAGTTGGCTCAGTCCAGGGGTTGGAATAACCATAGGGTCTCTCTGTTCTAGGGGTCCTAGGCCTCTGGCCCAGTAAGCTACTCGCTGCATGAGAGACCAGGGCTCTCGGTTGTTGTCCAATGTTGAAGATGCCAGGGCTCCAATATCCCTGTGCCTCATCTTCCATAAGTCTTATTCTGTCTCCATCCATCAGAGAAACCCTCCAAACATATTTGGTCTCAGTTTCCTTAGCTTGCCTGCTATACTTCTCCTGTAGCTTCGCTAACTTAGTGGGACAATAGGTTATCTGCTTTGTACTGACCATTGGGGCAGCATCCTCCCCCTCATAAATGATCTCAGTTTTAAGAAGTGGTCAGAGCTTGTTTTTTTCCTTCTCTATATTGTTCTAGGGATGGAAGGGGGTTGCCTCTTCTTCCATAGCCATTGTTTTAGCCATTGTGGAGAACCCTGGTTCACTTTCCAAGTCCTCAGCCTGATTCACTAATTCCAACTTCAAAACTCTCTCACAAACACATCTTTCAAACTATCTTGTAAATTCTGTATTATTCGTTTTTTCTCAGCTAGCACCTCCTCAGCCTGCTGCCTTCGCCTCCATTCCACTTCTAACTCAGTCTGTAATTTCTTAACTAACTCCTGCAACGATTCATCAGCTTTTCACTCAGTTTGCTTGGCAATGTACTTATTTTTCTGAGCAGCCATCAGAGTAACTCCTATAACCACTGCTTTGCCTTTTCTGGGTCAGAATATGTTTCCCTTTGCCAGGTCCCTTATTTGTCCCACTAAGGTGGTGGGGGATTGCCAATGTTCCTCCACCCAGCATTGCCCCTATGGGGTAGGGCATGTTTTGTACCCTTTCAACAATTTCAACAATGGGGAGCAGTCAAGGTCAGGCTTTACTAGGGTAGCCATGGCCGTCTGCCGGAGATTTCACCGACAACCAAAAATCATTTCTCCTTTTACAGCACTCTGGCTGGTATCCTTTTTTCCCAGAGCCCCTCTGCCACTTCTCACAAAGAAACCTAGCAACTATGCCAATTGTCTTTAGACAACTGCAGTCTCTTACAACCAAAATGTTTGAGACAAACCATTTGTTCTTTTTGTCCCTTACACGTGAATGGCACCATCCTACCATATAGGTCTAAAAATCCTATACATTTCTGATTGTATTATACAGACTGAAAAGGATCCCAAATAGAAAATAGTTCTTTTGCTAGTTGGTTGTAAGACTAAGTTTCAAATAAACCATACTCAACTATTATTTAGTAAATATACTTCCCATTATATTTCCAGGAGTCTTCTCAGATGCATGTTTGCCTTTATGTCTTTGTAATAATAGTAGACAAACAGTGCTATCATTGCAGCTTTTGCTGCTAAGTTGTCTATAATGTATTTCTAAATAGTATAGAAATAGGAAAGCATCATGTTCTCTCTCCTTGAAGCACTTGCTGATTTTGTCTGTCAAATATTATTTAAAGTTTTGATCAGCTGAATGTTCAGCAAGGAATAAATGAAAGTTATTGGTGTGTAAAACATTGCAGGTCTTGTGTTAATCTTGGACTTTTCCCTCTAGCATCCTTGTACTGCTTTCTTCTGCAATACTTACTTATTTCTGTTGATATTATGCCATCTTTGGTACTCTAACAAAGGGCTATATAAATGTTTGGAACCCAGAACAGATGCTGCTTGCACAACCTCTGACAAGTTCAGTAACATCTCTGCTTATGAAAGAAAGGTCCAAGGTGCTTCTCCTCCACCCCATGAAACTCGACGTGAGCTGTACAGAAAGGCAGTGCAGTCAGCAGACTGAAGCCCTGTGGCTCATGTGCCATTTGCTCACTGGGAACATCATGTCACTGCCTAGGAGGAAGAAATTGAATGTTAGAGCTGAAAAGAGAGTTACATTTTACTTCCTTCCCTCTTAGGACAAGTATATTTTATATATGCTCTCAGCCATTTTAGCAGAGGTTTAGACCCACTTTTCCTGCACCAGTTTAGTGCACTTGATTTCAACTGATTATTTTAAAGCAGCATACGACAGTTCATTTTTTAAAAAGGTTGAATTTTGGCATTTCTCGTGCCAACACTTTCTTAAGTTAATTTTTTCAAAAGCATAGAAAATAATTGTCCGAAACAGAGCATGTCAGTAAATTGCTTCTAGACAGGTACTAGGAATATCCTTGTTTGCTGTTCATGTTAACCTTGGGCTAAAGATTGACTCTTGTTCAATATCTGAAACTTCCCAAAGAAAACAGATGGCAATGTGTAAATAACTAAACCACACATGTGAAAATTACACTGAAATATAATGTGATGGGTAAAACTTTAGTTGGGTTAAGTCAGGCATTTAGAGTAATCCTTCTTTACCCCACTTAAATGTCACATAGGTAGGTTGTGACAGCTCATTCATTGCCAGGAAAAGCTTGCATTATCCTCAGGGATGAGTTCAGGCTCTCGGGAAGCTACCAAGTCAAATGAAAAACAGAGACAACAGGCAGTGGGTTATCAGCTTAAGCCATATGCCTCAGATCAGTTTAGCCTTAATTTAAAATACCAGTAGGATCATTATCAAGCTAATGCAGAACTATTGAGTACTTGGTCATTTATTACAGGCAGAACAAGTCCTTTGAGTTTAATCCTAAGAAATTAGATCCTTTGGGGTTTTAATGGATATTAAAAATCACAGGATATTTTCATAAGGGGAGTAGTTTATTAATCTTATGGCCTTAATCAAATTAGCCCTTTCCTCCTACAAATGCACTTTCAGTTTCTTATTGCAAAGGAAGATGGGAGACGAAGAGAGAATGAAACTCTCCAGTCATGTACTGTATCTTGCAAGAGCTGTACTACTGCTATCACTGACACACAAAGGCACTGTGAGTTTTTTGCAATGAAAGCCCCAGGATGTTGTTCCTGGAGTTTCTGGACCAGTGGTTGTGCTACAACAACCCTGGGTGCCTACTCTGCATTTACAGAATCATAGAATGGTTTGGCTTGGAAGGGACCTTTAAAGGTCATCTGCCGAGAGGGATGCACCCATGGAGTCCACACATGATTCAGTGTGAATTCTACTGGAGACCTTTATTATTGGTTACACAATCACTTATATACTCTTAAGTTGCTAACACACACACACACATGCGATCACATAGGAAGGCGTCCAGGAGGGTCTTGAATGTCTCCAGAGAAGGAGGCTCCACAACCTCCCTGGGCAGCCTGTACCAGTGCTCTGTTACCCTCACAGTAAAGAAGTTCCTCCTCAATTCAAAGCGGAACCTCCTGTGTTCCAGTTTACACCCATTACCCCTTGTCCTATCATTGGACACCACTGTGAAGAGCCTGGCTCCATCCTCCTGACACTCACCCTTCATATATTTATAAACACTAATAAGGTCCCCTCTCAGCCTCCTCTTCTCCAAGCTAAAGAGGCCCATCTCCCTCAGCCTTTCCTCATAAGGGAGATGCTCCACTCCCTTAATCATCTTGGTGGCTCTTCGTTGGACTCTCTCAAGCAGTTCCCTGTCCTTCTTGAACTGTGGGGCCCAGAACTGGACACAATATTCCAGATGTGGCCTCACCAGGGCAGAGTAGAGGGGGAGGAGAACCTCTCTTGACCTACTAACCACCCCCCTTCTAATGCACCCCAGGATGCCATTTGCCTTCCTGGCCACAAGGGCACAGTGCTGGCTCATGGTCATCCTGCTGTCCACCAAGACTCCCAGATCCCTTTCCCCTACACTGCTCTCTAGGAGATTGTTCCCCAACCTATACTGGAACCTGGGGTTGTTCCTGCCCAGGTGAAACACCCTACACTTTCCCTTATTATATTTCATTAAATTTTTCCCTGCCCAGCTCTCCAGCCTGTCCAGGTCTCTCTGGATGGCAGCACAGCCTTCTGGTGTGTCAGCCACTCCTCCCAGCTTGGTATCGTCAGCAAACTTGCTGACAGTGCATTCAATTCCCTCATCCAGGTCGTTGATGAATATATTGAATAGTACTGGTCCTAGTACCGACCCTTGAGGGACTCCACTAGACACAGGTCTCCAACTAGACTCTGCCCCATTGACCACCACTCTCTGGCTTCTTCCCACCAGCCAGTTAACAGTCCATCTCACTACCTGATCATCCAGTCCACACTGCCTCAATTTGGCAGTGAGGATGCTGTGGGAGACCGTGTCAAATGCTTTACTGAAATCAAGATAGAACACATCCACTGCTCTATCATCATCAAGCCACCTCGTTGTGTTTTCATAAAAGTCTAGAAGGTTGGTCAAGCACAACTTCCCCTTGGTGAAGCCATGCTGACTGCCCCTAATGACCCTCTTATCCTTGATATGCCTAGAGATGGCACCAAGGATAAGTCATTCTATCACCTTCCCAGGGATGGAGGTGAGGCTGACCGGTCTGTAGTTACCCGGGTCCTCCTTCTTGCCCTTTTTGAAGATTGCAGTGACATTTGCTTTCCTCCAGTCCTCAGGCACCTTTCCCGTTTCCCACGACTTAGCAAATATGATGGAGAGTGGTCTAGCAATGACTTCAGCCAGCTCCCTCAACACCCGTGGGTGCATCCCATCTGGACCCATAGATTTATGCATGTCCAGATTGCTTAATTGGTCCCTGACCCAGTCCTCATCAACCAAGGCAAACTCCTCCATTGTCCTGACTTCCTCAGGGGCCTCAGGGGTATGGAGCTCCTCAAGACAGCTTCCGGCAGAGTAGACAGAGGCAAAGAAGGCATTCAGTAACTCTGCCTTCTCTGTATCCTCTGTCACCAGGGCACCCACCTCATTCATCAGTGGGCCTACATTGCCTCTAGTGTTGGCTTTATCTGCCATGTATTTGAAGAAGCTCTTTCTGTTGTCCTTGACCGCTCTGGCAAGGTCTAATTTTAAGGAGGCCTTCGCTTTCCTAGTTGCCTCCCTACATCCTCTGACAACAGCCTTATATTCTTCCTAAGTGTCCAACTCTTCCTTCCATGATCTGTAAACTCTCCTCTTCCACTTGAGTTTGCCCAGCAGCTCTCTGTTTAACCAAGCAGGTCTTCTGTCTCCCTTTCTTGACTTCCTACATATCGGGATGCTTCGATCTTGAGCCCGGAAGAAGCAGTCCCTGAATGTTAACCAGCTATCTTGGACCCCTTTACCTTCAAGTATCCTTTCCCATGGGATTTCCCCTAACAATTGCTTGAAAAGACCAAAGTTGGCCCTCCTGAAGTCCAGGGTTGCAATTTTACTTGTAATTCTGCTGATGCCACATGAGATCCTGAACTTCACCATCTCATGGTCACTGCAGCCCAGGCAGTCCTCAACCTTTACCGCTTCAACCAGACCCTCCTTGTTAGTGAGGATGAGATCCAGCATCACTCCCTTCCTAGTTGGTTCATCCACCATTTGCATCAGGAAGTTATCATTGATGCACTGGAGGAACCTCCTGGACTGTGTGTGGCTGGCTGAGTAGTCCCTCCAGCATATATCAGGGTAGTTAAAATCCCCCACAACAACCAGGGCCTGTGATTGCAAGGCTGCTCTCAGCTGCCTGTAGAAGGCCTCATCAACTTCCTCACCCTGATCTTGTGGCCTGTAATAGACGCCCACAGCAGTATCACCCATACCAGCCTGCCCTTTAATTTTCACCCACAGACTCTCAACTCGCTCCTCATTCGCCCCTGGACAGATCTCAATACACTGCAGTTGCTCTCTCACGTAAAGAGCAACTCCACCACCTTGCCTTGCTGGCCTGTCTTTCCTGAGAAGGACATAGCCATCCATGGCCACATTCCAGTCATGTGAGCTGTCCCACCATGTCTCTGTAATTGCCACCAGATCATAATCCCCTGACTGAACACGGGTTTCTAACTCCTCCTGCTTATTCCCCACGCTGCGTGCATTGGTGTACAGGCATTTCAGGGAGCGAGCCGAGTACACCAATTTCAGCCTAGGGGTGTGGGAGGCCTCCCGGCCTTCATCAGTACTAGACTGCTGCCCCACTGGCACGAGCCCAACTGTAACCCCTTCCCCCTTCCAATCTAGTTTAAAGCTCTTCAAATGAGCCCTGCCAATTCCTGCCTCAGCCTCCTTTTGCCCCTGAGGGATAGGCCTTCCCCACAAATCACTCTCTGGACTGGTGTCCTGTGAAACCAGCCATTATCAAAGAACCCAAAGCCCTGCCTGTAGCACCAGTCCTGTAGCCAGTCATTTAAGGCCTTAATTCTGCCATTCCATCGCACATCAGCACCCGAAAGTGGAAGGAGGGAAGAGAAAATCACTTGAGCCCCAGACCCTTTCAGCAGTTGTCCCAAGGCCTTGAAATCTTTCTTCATCCCCTTCAGTCTGTGGGATGCAGCTTCCTCCCCACCTGACTGGAAGATCAGCAGTGGGTAGTAGTCTGTTGGGTGCACCAGGTTGGGAAGTGCCCTGGTGATATCCCTGATCCGGGCTCCAGGAAGACTACATACTTCCCTATGTTGAGGGTCAACCCTGCATATCGGGCCCTCTGTCCCCCTCAGAAGGGAATCGCCTACTACAATTACCCTTCTTTTTTTCCTGTCAGAGGAAGTCTTGAGGGGCTGAGTCAACCGCCTCTTCCTTTGTGGTCTAGTAGGTGGGCCTTGCACCACGTCTTCACCAACCTCTCCTTCAAGAGGCAGGACCTCAAACCTATTAGAGAGAGGCACCTGAGGGGGCAAAGCAGGTAGGGAAGGAGGTCGCCCATGATGTCGAACTGGGACTTTCTTCCAACCCTCCTCATCTCCCTGGTCCCTTGCCTCTGCCTGACAGCAACAGGGCAGAGGCTGCCTCAGGTCCCCCTCCCCGCCCGACACGGTGGGGGTTCCATCACCTTTTGGGGGTTATCCTCCTGGGGCATTTCTGACTGACATGCCAGGGAGTTACTCCACCAGTCAATCTCCTTCTCACACTCCCTGATGGTCCTCAGTCTCTCAACTTCCTCCTTAAGTTTTACTACCATACTGAGGAGATCATCTACCTGCTCACACCTCACACAGGTGGAATGCCTCCCTCCCTCCCCGGCAGCAGCAGGCTCTGGCAGTCCCTGCAGCCAGAGACCTGAACAGCCACCGTTCGGGGCAGGCCCTCTGTCTGGGTCGCCACAGTGTTTTTGCTACAACCTCTCTGCCTGGAGGACACCATATTCAGAGGGAGTAAGGGACACACCTCCAAGTGGGCGAGCTGCTGCGATGGAGTGCTACTATCAGCAGAGCTACAGTGCACTGTCCTGCTCACCTCACCTGCTCACCTCGCCTGCTCGCCCTGCCTGCGCTAACTAACTGCCACGCTAACTGCCGCGCCACGCCCTTCTGACGCGCCACGCCCTGTTTGCCCGTCCTGTTCGCCGCGCTCCCTGGGAGCCGTTTAAATCTCCCGCGGTTGGTCCTGGCACCACCCCCGCCGCGTCAGCCCTGCTCCCGCGATTGTCTGCTCTTGACGGGACCCGGCGTCACTTCCGCAGTGTCCCCTGGCACTGTGACCGCCCCTGCTCCTCCTCCTCCTCTCAAATCGTAAACAGCCACTGACTTACCGTTGGCCGCCGCTGTGCTTCTCGCTGTGCTTCTTGCTGCCTGAGAGCAGTCACCTAAGAGCGATGTCCGTTTGCTCTTAGAAATCCTACAATTCCCCCTTCTTGTGTTTGTACGACAAAAGCATCGTTCACCATCTTCTGCAGGGCCCTTTGCAGACACGATAGCAACTAAGAGGAGGATCACCAGAATTACAAGTAACACTTGCAATCCTGACTTGAGCAGTGAAAAAACCCATCCTTGTATTCCCCAACCTTGAAACCAATTGCTTAACCAATCATCATTATCTACGTTTAACTGTTTGACATTCTCCTTTAACTTGTTAATTGCCATATGAATTGATTCTGAGTGTTGTGCTAAATTCATTCAGCACATACCATCAAATTCCTCTCAATAGCAGCTCGATTTTGCAAAGTGGCATGTCGATCTGAGTTGACATCTGTCAGCAAGCCTGATAGTGCCAAAGAAGTGAGATTAGATTGTTTAGAAAGCCAGCATCCTAACTTGCGTAGGTTTGTTAGTGCACTTGCTACTCCTACATCAGGAGCCAGAAAAGAGGCTGCAATTATTTGCCCAGGATTCCAAAACTCTGCATTGGAATCACAGTTGTGCTGAAATGAGTGAATGCTACGCTTGCTTCTTAACCGATTTTTGAACTTTCCCAAAATCATAGTAATGTTAGGTGTTAACAGAGTTAAACGGCCTAAGCTGCAGGGGCCTCCACGAATACGTGATGGTATGCCTACCCACGCTCTGTCTCCACAGATAAGAAAAACACCTGGTGGTAGCTGTACTGGATTATGAGTAGCTTTAGAAATTTTTGGTGAAGTGTAATTACACCAAGCTGTTTTATTTCTAAAAACTGAGACGGTGGCATTTACATTCTGGGCAGCGACTCTTGTGTTGCTTGTAGAGGAATTAAAAAAGACACAAAAGTCCATTGGTACTGATCCCAACAGATTCAGCTCCTGTGGCTCTGCAGGCATCATTGGTAGGAATGGGACCCACCCATCCCAATTATCACCCACCGCTCGCATTGTGTGAATGGATTCCCTTGTCTGCATAGGGACAAGAGACACAGGGTCATCTACTGGTAAACCCACCAGACATGTAGAAAAGGGGTTGTCTGGGGTAGCAAGAGACAAACAAAGCGTGTTCTGCTGCATTTGGTTAGCCAGAGTAATCCAAATATTTGTTCTGGGTAAGACGTTATAATAGGCTTGAATTACTACCAAAAGACTGAGAAACCCTATGAAAGTACCCATAGGTTGATACTGCATTCCCATTGCTCTTTCTGTCAGTCAAGGTGTGTAAAACAAGGTTTAAAAATTGGACACAACTGAGTATTTGCGTGCGTGTCTATCCTGGATCTATGTGGGGTGAGACATCTGGATTTCCGCTGTTCTTCCCATGTAAAGGTTGTCCTTTCCACGGTTTTGTCCACCGGGCAGGAACCCACCTAGGTCCAGTATCTGTAAGGACACACATCTAACCTCTTCCTGTTAAACAAACTTCAGCAGGTCCTTTCCATTGTCCATCTCTTAGATCTTTATATAATACCTGAATTTTACTATTATTGTTATCTGGACTTTCTGCTAAGGCCCGTCCATGGACTACCATGGGTGGATCCTCAGCATTGCCAACCAGGCGTAAAAAATCAAGTACATACAATGCTTTTGAAATACGTTCCTGTGGGGTTAAGCCTATATCTCCCCTGTTTTCTGTTTTTGTAACATGGATTTAAGCACTTGGTGAGCTCGTTCAATGATAGCTTGGCCTGTTGGAGAGTGAGGAATACCGGTGATATGCCTCACACCCCATTGCTGACAGAATTGTGCAAAAGAGCGTGAAACATAAGCTGGACCGTTATCAGTTTTTAGCTGTGACAGTACACCCATAACTGCAAAGCAACCTCGTGAGTGTTGTTTAACATGTTTAGCTGTTTCACCTGACAGAGGTGTTGCCCATAGTACAGAGGAAAAGGTATCTATAGTGCCGTGAATATAATTTAAACAGCCAAATTCTGAAAAATGTGTGACATCCATTTGCCACATCTGCAAAGGCAGCAAACCTCTGGGATTAGCTCCCAGGCCGATGCCAACACCATAGTGCTGACAGTCAGGACAGGACTGAACAATTCCTTGAGCGTCTGAGAGACTTAAATGAAATTGGCGAGGTAACATTTTAGCATTCTGGTGAAAAAAGGAATGAGCCTGACGAGCTTGGTCAAAAGTCGATACAGGAGGACCACTCCAGGCAGGAGCTACTCATTTGTCAGCTCTATTGTTACCTTCTGTTAAGGTGCTGGGCAGGTCAGAGTGACTGCGAATATGAGTAACAAAATAAGGCTCAGTGCAATGTTGTAATAAGCGTAACAGCTGGCAGAATAAGTGAAAAAGCGTCTTATTCATTATCTCTTTGAGAATAGCCTGTTCCAAGAGAATAACTACTCCTACAACATACAGGGAGTCTGTTACAACATTTAAAGGTTCCATGGACCATTTTGTGAATGCCCAAACAATAGCTTTTAGTTCAAGTGTCTGCAAAGAATCCTCTGGGGTGCTGTTTAAAATATGTTTGTCCCAGTGTGCATTACTTAGCCAAGTGATAGCAGCCTTGTTGCTATTTTTGCTAGCGTCAGTAAAAACAGTTAAACCTCCCACAGGAGTCGCAGAGCAAAGGGGCTTTTCAAGAAAAGTGTTAGAGGACAGAAGGGAAATCAAACCATGAGGTGGATAAACATTAGAAGTTTGTCCAGAATAGCCTGCTAGAGCTAATTGTAAATCATCTGAGAGCTGCAGAGACCAATCAAAATATGCCTGTGTTAGTGGAAGGATGATATATGCAGGATCAAAACCAGCCATCTGTATCAATCTCGATCTGCCTCTCATAATCAATTGAGCTAGTGCTTCCAGTGGTGTAGTTATACTTTTACGCAAATGGTACGGCAAAAAGATCCACTCCAGTACACACAAGGGATCTTTTTTCGCATTGTTCCATTGCATCAGCAATGCAAAGGGGTGACAATTTGCAGGACCTCCAGTAACAGTAGCCAAAATGACTTTTAAATCAGGATTATATCTACTGGCATATGATTTCGTTACCTTGTCTACAATGTGCTGCAAAGCAAAAGTTTGTGTTTCAGATAAGTCTCTTAAAGCAGCGACATCAGGCGTGCCTTGAAGTAAAGGCATTAAAGGACTGAGGTCTTCATTAGTAATGCCACACAACGGTCGAATCCACTGAATATCCCCTACTAATTTTTGCACATCTGTCAATGTCTGAATATGAGTTTGAAGTGTAATTTTTTGTGGTCTAACTTGTTCAGCTGACAGTGTCCAGCCAAGGTAATGCCATGGTGGTTGTATCTGAATTTTTTCTGGAGCTATTTTTAAATCTGTAGACTCAAGTTGGGATCTCAATTCACTAATTAAAAGGTCTGTGTGCAGATGTTGACCAGCTATTAAAATATCCATGTAATGATAAATCAGTAATTGAGGTTTGGCTTGCCAAATAGGTTGAAGTGCCCAAGCTACAAATAATTGGCACAAGGTAGGAGAATTTTTCATACCTTGTGGTAAAACAACCCAATGATATCTTTTTGCAGAGTCAGCCTTATTGATAGATGGTACAGAAAATGCAAATTTTTCACAGTCATCTGGATGTAATGGAATTGTGAAAAAACAATCTTTTAAATCAATAACCAATAAGTCCCAATTCTCTCGAAGCACTACAGGGCTTGGAAGTCCTGGCTGAAGGGCTCCCATGTCCTGCATCACGGAGTTTATTGCACGTAAATCATGCAATAGTCTCCATTTCCCACTCTTTTTGGGGATGGTAAAGATTGGAGTGTTCCAAGGACTAGTAGACAGCACAATGTGTCCTGCTTGAAATTGCTCCTGTACTAAATTTTGAACTATGGACAGTTTCTCTGCCTTCAGCAGCCGTTGATCTACCCAGACTGGGGTATCAGTGATCCAGGTGAGCTTTTGAATTGGCTGCCCCTCAATGGCCACCTCTGAAAAGGCTGTGTCGTGAGCACTGCACCCATCTGACTGAGAAGGTCTCTTCCAATTAAGGCGACAGTTGTGGCTAACACATATGGTCTCGTACTGACTTTTGTACCATCTTTGAAGCAAAAAGTCACTGAGGTTTTGCTGATTCTAGAAATTTGGGTACCAACGATTCCGAAAAGACCATTGATGGTTTCAGTCAGTGGCCAATGTTTTGGCCATTTGTGTAGTGGAACTACAGTGATGTTGGCCCCAGTATCAATGATCGTTTTTAAAGCAACCAATTCTCCATCATTATTTTGAATTTGAACCCATTCCTCTGTTTTTGTTTTTTGAATGTTTAATGCCAACAACACTTGTGGTGTTCCTGTTGATCCAAAACCTCCATTGCCTTGGACTAAATGTCCTCGACAGGGTACTTTTGCTTCAAAAGGTACCAACTGAGCAATACGTGCACCTTTTGCGACATTTACTGGTGGAATAAGGGTTTGTACCATGATTTTAATAACTCCAGTATAATCCGCATCTATTACCCCTGGTAATACAAAGATTCCCTGCTTAGTGGCTGATGACCTCCCAATGACTAAAGCACTTCAACCATGACCCAAAGGTCCAGTTAAGGTGTTTGGAATGTATTTAACGGCCATATCTGTAATTGTGAATTCTATTGCTGTTTCCAGGTCCACTCCAGCACTTCCGTCAGTGGTCCAAGCACCCTGAATTTGTGTCTTTGCGTGCGGGGTCCTCGCGCTCTGCCGGAAGTTTCCCAATTTTTGTCCTGATACATGATAGTTAGATTTGCATTCCTTAACCCAATGGCCATATTTTCCACATCTTTTACACATACAATTTTCCCTCTTCGACGCAAAGCAGTGCGCTCTAAAATGGCCAGTTTTGCCACAATTATGGCATGTAGCACCAGATTTGCCAATTTGCTGATTTTTTATAAAAGGTCTCGCAGCGGCTGCCAAAGCTGAAGCCATAAATGCTGCTTTGTTCTGTTCCCCCATACGGTCACATAATTCTAACATTTCACCTACGGTAGCTCCTCTGGACAATGCACATAACATTTTTTTTGTTTGACTATTGCTGTTTTCATAAGCCAATTGATCTAGTAATTTAAGTTTCACGTCAGGATCAAAGTCTGGATGGTCTTTTAAGGCAGCATGTAATCTGTCTACAAAACTTGTAAATGGTTCAGTGGGTCCTTGCCGCACTGCAGCAAACGCTGGAGTCGGCTTTCCCGATTCCGGTATACTTCTCCAAGCTTTCCAGGCTAAATCCTGAGAAAGCTGGAGAACTGGAGTCCGCAAATGGGATTGCATGTCAGCAGTGGCAAAGGGTCCTACACCCAGCAGCATATCTGCATTAACTAAGTGAAGAACGTCATCTGTCGGACGCTGCAAATTTTTCGCCTCTGCATTAACACAGAGGTCCTTCTAATAGTAAAAAACCTGTATTTGTTGCGAGGGGCTTAAAAGAGTATTAGCTAGCATTCTGATATCATGAGGCGTTAATAAGGTACCGTTAAAAATGTGCGTTAGAACTGCTTCAGTAAAAGCTGATTTTAACTCATAATGACTTATAGCGTTTTTTGCTTCTTTTATAATTTTCCAATCTAAAGCTGTATAAGCCCATTCATCATTTGGTCCCACCGAAACTGGAAAAGCAGAGGGAGTATTAGGCAACATTTCCCCTTCTACTAAAGCATCCCTTATAATTTCCCTCCACCGACGATGTGGATTTTCTCCTTCCCCCCCACCCCTTCTGTTAAAGCAACGTTTTTGGATTGTTCTGCCGTAGACGCCTGAGGAATAGAAAAAGAGTTAGTATGAATAAAGGATATGGGTGAATCCTTGTCCTGGTTAGCTGCTAAGTCCTTAAGTTTTTCTATTAGCTGTTGAGATGGGTCGTCTAAGTTCACTTTTCTCTCCTCTGGTTCTCTCGGGGTGTTTGGGGTAGAAAGTGGTAGAGGTGGGTAGAGGAAAGGTGTATTCTCACGGGCTGAAGCAGAGTGCTGTGGTGAATCCTGTACAGGCACAGAAGGGTTAGTTACCGGCTGCACGGGGGGAGAGGTAATAATTCTCTGTCCTTACACCATAGCAATAAATGTTTCAAACACATCCCATCATATTTTATGCCTCTCTTAAAGAGAAAATATTGGAGGAGCTTAACCACGGCTTCCTCTTCCTTACTAAGAGAAGCCACCATTTCTCTATTTCTCTATTTTTCTCTTTCTCTAATTCTCTATTTTTCTTTTTATCTATTTCTCTCTTTTTCTATTTCTCTCCTCCGTCCGGCCGCTCGCCTCACTGTTGGATGAATCTCTGCTGCAGCAACGCCTTGATGGGCCACCTCAATGGGTCTTCCCCTCTCTTCAGGGGCTCCGGGTTCGTTCCAGACAGTCCTTTCCTCCGGCTGGTTCTTCCCCCGCTTCAAAGCCGTTGCATAGCGATGAATAGGGTCCCTGTTCATGCACCAATTGTGGGAACTCAATGATGGACTCTGCAAGAAGCCATTTATTTGTTCTAATACAGTTATATTTATACCCCAAAACTAATGAAATCACCCACACCTGTTAACATGTTATTGGCTCTTCACTCACAGCACGAGCAGTTCACATGCCCCTAATTGGCTGATGGACTTTGCATGCATCCCTTCCTGTTTGCTTGCCAGGGGACATCTTTTGGATACATTCCAAGGTTCCTTTCTCATAACTTGTCGATACAGGTTCTTCTCATATCTCCAGACATGTATCCCTTCAGTTCCCACAGTTCTCTCAGGGTATGCTAATACACGTTCCCACACTCCCTACAGTGGCCCTCCTCTGGACCTACTCCAGCAGGTCCATGTCTTTCTTGTGCTGAGGACTCCAGAGCTTGATGCAGTACTGCAGGTAGGATCTCACCAGAGCGGAGTAGAGGGGCAGAATCAATAATTATGATTAAGCACTGGTCACCTCTTGCAGATTTGATTCACTGGGTGTCCCAAGCACCCGGCATCCCACTCCAGAAAACTGTATCTGCAGTGGGAAGGCTGTGCTGATCTGGCCTCCAACTCTCATGGCTGCTTTGCAAGCCCACTCTGGTGTCTGGTTTAGAAGCACAGTGAGCAGAGTGCTGTAGAGATATGGGGAAGACCTGTGAGCATAAACACTTGCACACATACGCTGTGGTTTTTATCATCATTATCCCACAATAATGAGGGGCTGGTCAGGGATCAAAATCCTCTCTAATCTAATTTATAAACAAAAGACAGGGTAAAGGTGGATGCAAGAACAATGACACTATATTGGTTATTTTGATTGGAAGGATACTGATGTGACAGAAAGGGTTTGTAGGTAAGAGAGCTGAATGGCCGAGTGAGATAACTGTGAGTGATTCAAATAAACCACATCGGAGTGTAAAAAATGCCATAGGAGATAGTGCAGAAGTGTTTCATTTGATAAATATATGGAAGGCCAATGGAAAAGGGTGTGATAGATTAATCACAGACAGCAGCCATAATTTACGTAGAGAATGAGGGATGTTATCCTGCTAATGGGATGTAAAGGGTCTCTAGTGTGAAGAAAAGGGCTGGGATTCAGCTCCAGACTTGGACACCTAAATGCAGGAAAAGGGATTAAAGACCAGTTTGGGAGGACCACAAAGGAAAGCCAAGGTGATAATCAAGATATGACTGTGATTACCACAGTGTAGATGCCTCATTTCTTAAAGACTACAGATCAAGGCTGGGTTCCTGCTAGCGTGTATTCACACACAAATCACCTGGCTTGATAAAAAGATAGAGTGAAATGCAATCCCTATCCTTAAAATATGAGCATCTCTGTATTATGATTTATTGGTGTTCTGTATTTACATCTGTTGTGGGTAGACCTTCAGCATTTCCATCGTCAGTGACTCAGTGCTGCTGATGCTGGAAAGTGGGCACTGGCCCAGCCTGAAGATCTTCAAAATCCTTCTATGAAATACTGGCAAGATTCAGAGATGCTAAGTGGCTTTCCCAAACCTGGATTATATCTAACAATAGGAGCCGGATAACCTAATTCGCTATTCTTTTGCAATCATCTGATAACATTCTCATGGCTTTTTTTTAAACAATCTCATATTTTGAAACTGGATTATGTTGGAAAATTGTCAGAATACTTGAAAACAGACAGTGAAGTTATACTTAGTGGATCATATTAAGTTTCAATTCATTTTCTATTTTAGGTTTTTATTGAGACGGTTCACCCCAGTAAGGAAAAAGTGCAAGCTGCCTTTTCCTTTTCAGCTTACACTTGTGGTGAGAAACACAATGTTTGAATTCTTAGTTTGGAATAACTGCCTGCTCAAATAATAAAACAGAACAGACTTATCTGTAAGATAAAGAGCATTTTGTGAAGAATGTTTGAAAGATCAAAACATTATAGGTTTCTCACCATTGCTGGGAACTGAAAAATAAACAGAATTAGCTAGAGATCTGGCTGAAAGAAAACAATTTCTAAGAAAAAATTTTAAAATCCTCCTAAATACATTGTTCTCTTTCCAGTGTTATATTAAGCCAAAAATTATGCTGGTGCTGAACATGTAATTTAGACCAGTAATCCAAAGAGTTTCAACAAAGATGAAGGAGAGCTTTTATGTTTAAAGTACCATTACCAGTAAAAGGTTTCAGAGCATTTTCCATTTTTAATTACTTCAGCATCATGCAGAGCAAGAAAGGATAAGTTTGAACTATCTTGCCTGGGTTATGAAATGTCAAAGCCTAATAACTGATATAATACATGGTGCCTACATGGCTCAAAAGCCTTTATTCCAGAGATTTCAGAACAAAACCCATCCAGCTTGATACTCAGTGAAAATTGCAATGTAATGGATTTTCAGCCATTACATAAGTTGGTTTGCAGTTAAGATTCTCTTGGAGATATAACCAAAGATTTCAATCAACATGACAGTTGCCTGTCCTTATGGAGGCAGATTAGATGACTGGTCAAGATTATTATATAACTTTTAGATGGCTAGAATATGAGATAAATTTTACCCTCCCTTACCTCTTTCCTCATCTCCTGCATTGAGCCCCATCCATCTTCGCAACAGCACCATCAGAGGTACCCAGCAGAAATACTTTATAAGCTCAGCAGAGAAGTACAGAGGGAGCTTCCACTGTTACTAAAACATTATTCTTTGGGCAAAAGATGTTGAATCATTTCTGAGAGGGACATTCATGGACTCCACACACGATTCAATGTGAATGCTACTGGAGACCTTTATTATTAGTTACATGATCACTTATATACTCTTAAGCTACTAACACATACACATAAACAACTCTTCATTGGCTAAAAGCTACTGTTCACACACCTGGTTACAATACTTGATTGGATAATTCCACCTGTTCATGAGGCATTCTTTGTACTTCTGACTAGTTACATAAGAAGTTTTCTTATCTTGTTTTTCTTGCATTCTTTCTTGTGAATCTGCTTTGTTCTATTTTTTCACCCAAAGTCAGGACTTAATTGTTCAAGGCCAAAGCCTCTTGCAGCTTCAGCTCTTAAAGCGCCAACAAATCATCATTTAGAGTTTGGTCTTCTCATTCAGCCACCATCCTAGTAATGTATTCCCACTGACTTTCATGTTGACTCTTACTTGCCTAGGGAAACCCACACTGGGTTTGGGCTTCCAATGAGATGACTCCCAAGGGTGTTTCTGCCTGAAGGCAGGAAGAGTTTTCAGTATTAGGTTTAATAATGATAATGTGAAATGAGAGCTAAGGATCATGGTTTTTACTTGGATGTTCACATTAACTGCACCTGCTTTGTAGCACACCTTCAGCAAACTAGTACTTTTTAGATAGATATGAAGGCAAAGATCTTGTCTCCAGGGAAATGGCAGACTGGCTAGGTGGCATATGAATGAGGAAAATACATTCTGCTGCAGCAGAAATCAGATAGTTAAAGAGCAAAGTATTGTGTTAGTCTCATGCTCTGGCATATCTTAGCCAGCAAATTAGCTGCTATTTTGTGATTCTGTTACTCAGCAGCTTAGACTTTTGCTATTTGTGGAGAATACAGGTGGGAAACTAAGCTTTAAATAATGAGGGGCTATGAATGGAGACCCTCTAGTATTCCAATATGATCTGTCATGATGTTCTCCCATGGGAGAAGAGATCAAGTAATATTTTGTTGCTGGAGTGGGAGGAGAAAACTTCTGTTGGAGAATCAGACCCATCTGTTCTTGATCCAGCATGCTTATACAGCTGGGCTTGCATGATCTCTGCAGCCTCCCAAGTGAATTGCAGCCTTGTACTCACTTTAGAGCTATCTATTACTCCCCACTGTGTATATGTACCTACCTAAAAATCCATAAGCGGTCTTCCATTGAATCAATGCTCACAGTCAAATTGTATCTAAACAAATTGAATAAATCTAAGAGCTCTGAAGATCCTCTTATTTATCCCATGACAAACAGAGACTCCCAGTTCTGCTCTTGACACCTTTGTCAATAAAATCTGCAGATTGTTTTATAATTAATCTCCTTGACAATAATAGAACATTTGAACAGGAATGCTTTATGTGGTTATCTTAAGAACAGCGCTCAAGCAGAGGCTGCATCAGTAAAGTTCAAAAATAAAATTTTGTTCCTCTTGAAGAGTCACATTTCAAGCAATTTTTTGATGTAATGAAAAAAAAAAGGATTTGATTTTAAAGAAGAATTTATATTTAGCTGGCAAGTAGATCATAAGTAAGAATCATAGGACTTATTAGATCATATATTCCATTCTCCTTCCACTGCAGGATCATTTTTCAGACCTGAGATATAATTTCATTATTTCAAAAGGACAAAACATCAGGCTTACAGAAAGTAATGTAATTACTGCAGTATTCACCCTTTGAAGAAGGTTTTCAGGCATTACCCCCAAAACTAACTGCTGGCAAAATAAACTGCAGATGGAAATGATGGCAACTGGATATCTATTTCATTGATTTGAAGGTGATATCAGCTCACCTACCTGCTCTAATTTGTATTCACAACTATTTATGAGCTCATGGTAGGAGATTCCCCAAATCTTTAATATATATATCATTTATTTTAAATTTACAGTTACAACTAGAACTGTTTCAGTTTGTTATGTGCTAGGTTTTAAAATAAAAGGTGGAATTTTCAAAGCCAAGTAGAGAACTTAGGTATGAAGTTTCATTAATTTCAGTGGAAAGTTATATGTCAAAATCTTGGTCCTAGGATTTTCAGATGGGTGGATTACTTGTTTAAGCAGTGATTTAAGATAATTTAATCTAAAAGAAGGAACCCAAAATTGAATTTTAAAACCATTCTTAGTATTTTATTATTTTTTCTGAGAATTCAACTGATTGTTTTGTTTTAAATTTGAACTTTAATTCTTACCTTTAATATAATCAAACCAAAATTTACTATGAAAGAATTGTTTTCAAGAGAATTCTAGAACAAAGTAATTGAACAGAGACCTCCATCTCCAGTTTATTACTTGGTTAAAGGTCTGGGAAAATGCCAAAATGCCTGGGAATGAATGGAACTGACATTGATATAGTGGCCCAACAGTTTGCACCTCAGTAATATTCAACCAAGAACACACTGAGGTTTTACCAACAATAAACTAACAAGAGAAGTAATGTTTCCTCATTTTACAGATGTGTGAGGAAGGCTTAGAAGTGTCAAGTGACTTGACTATTTCATATGACTAGTTGGAAAAGATGTAAAAAATTATCTGTTAGCTTCCAATTTCTCTGGTTTTTTAATGCTCAATAGCTGTAGAGGTGCTGAGATTCATAGATTATTTGGAGCCTGCCACTGCAGCAAAGCCATGTGCACATAGTATAAAATATACAACAGAGCCACTGCGTACTAGTGGGTTTTGTATATAGGTGGGACCAGTCTGTGCTTCAAATGTGTCATTATCCTTCATAAGGAAGTTTCTCTCTACTCTTGAATCAGCTCACATTGTTAACGTGCTCATCAGCCAACTCAGGATATACAGACAACTGTGAGCAATCTAATTAACATCTGACTACAAAAGATTAAATAATCTACTGTGCTATTTAATCTGTCAGCAAAGGTTTGGATTAGAAATGGGTTCAATATTTCTCTGTATCTTTTCCTCTGTTTTAATATAATAGAATCATAGTCATTAGAGGTGGAGAAAACCTATTAATTTATCTTGTCCATCTAGCATTACTGCTACTTTTACCCTTTGGATGACCCTAAGAAAACCTCTTCCTCTTTATGTTTGTCTCCATCAAAAACTTGCAGATTATCATATCTACTTTTAGTCATCATTTACTTGGGCTTATATAATTAATGCAATGTTTCCCTGCAAATCAAAACTTCCATCGTTCTTTCTATGTTCTTTTCTCCTTAAAAACCTTACAATGTTCCAGCATTATCTCCAGCATGGTAAAGAGTGCTCTTACCATCCAGAAGTAGTACCTGTGTTCTATATTAAAATTGATCTACTATTTAGTTTAAAGTCACTATTAGAGAAGGAATCATTCAAAGTCACTCCATGCTTCTTTTTGTAAAAGAGAAGAAAGAATAATTGTATTTCTGTGTTATAACTGCTCTTTAATGCATAGAAGATAGGGCAAAAGTATTATGAAGCACAGAGTAGTTTGAAAAGGAGAAGCTTTTTCAGATTAATCTGAATGTTCAGGGTTTTTTTTTTCTGAACAAATAGGAACAAATAACAAATTGTTTGGATCAGAGAGAGCAATTGCGTTGACAGCAGACACAGAATCATAGAATGTTGTGAGTTGGAAGGGACCCACAAGGATCAAGTCCAACTTCTGTCCCTGCATAGGACAATCCCAAGATTCAGACCATGTGTCTGAGGGCCTTGTCCAAATGCTTCTTGAATATTGTCAGGCTTGGTGCCATGACCACCTCCCTGGGGAGCCTGTTCCAGTGCTCCACCACCCTCTGGGTAAAGAACCTTTTCCTAATGTCCAACCTAAACCTCCCCTGGCACAATGTATTGGGTTTGCGTGGCAAGGTTTTGGTAGCAGCGGGGAGGGGGGGACATGGGGTGGCTTCTGTGAGAGAAGCTGCCAGAAGCTTCCCCCATGTCCGACCCAACACAGCCAATGCCAGGTGGCTACAAGAACGGACCCACTGCTGGCCAAGGCCAAGCCAATCAGTAACGCCTCTGTGATAACATAATTAAGAAAAAAAAGGAAGAGAGGGAAGAAAAAAAAGCTGCACACTTTGCAGCTGGAGAGAGGAGTGGGAAGATGTAAGAGAAAACAACTCCACAGACACCAAGGTCAGGGAAGAAGGAGGGGGAGGAGTTGCTCCAGGCGCCAGGGCAGAGATTCCCCTGCAGCCTGTGGTGCAGACCATGGTGAAGCAGGCTGTCCCCATGCAGCCCATGGAAATCCATGGTGGAGCAGACGACAACCTGTAGCCCGTGGAGGACCCCATGCCGGATCAGGTGGATGCCCGAAGGAGGCTGTGACCCCGCGGGAAGCCCACGCTGGAGCAGGTTCCTGTCAGGACCTCTAGCCCGTGGAGAGAGGAGCCCATGCCGGAGCAGGTTTGCTGGCAGGACTTGTGACCCCGTGGGGGACCTGCGCAGGAGCAGTCCCTTCCTGAAGGACTGCACACCATGGAATGGACCCATGCTAAAGCAGTTCATGAAGAGCTGTCAGTCATGGGAAGGACTCACGTTGGAAAAGTTTGTGGAGGACTGTCTCCCGTCAGAGGGACCCCACGCTGCTGAGGGGGAAGGAGACCTCCCCCTGAGGAGGAAGCAGTGGCAGAAACAACGTGTGATGAACTGACCCCAATCCCATTCCCTGTCCCCCTGTGCTGCTGGGGGGAGGAGGTGGAAAAATCGGGAAAGAGATTAAGCCCGGGAAGAAGGGAGGGATGGGGGAGGTGTTTTAAGATTTGGTTTTACTTCTCATTCTCCTCTAATTTTGATTGGTAATAAAGTAAATTTGTTTTTTTTCCCCCAAGTCGAGTCTGTTTTGCCCGTGCCAGTAATTGGTGAGTGATCTCTCTCTGTCCTTGTCTCCACCCACGAGCTTTTCATTATATTTTTCTCCCCCTGCCCATTTGAGGAGGGGGAGTGATGGAGTGGGCTTTGGTGGGCATCCGGCTTCTAGCCAGGGTCAACCCACCACAGTCTTTTGCTCACTAGTAACCAAAACACTGGTGTGTTCTCAACACCCCTCGAGCCACCAAATACAAAACACAGCACTCTGAGGGCTGCCACAGGGAAAATCAACTCCATCCCATCCAGACCCACTACACACATCTTCCTGCCATTTCCTCTGGTCCCATCATTGGTCACCAGGGAGAATAGATCAGTGCCTGCCCCTTCTCTTCCCCTTGTGAGGGAGTTATAGACCACAATGAGGTCTCCTCTTAGTCTCCTTTTCTCCAGGCTGAACAATCCAAGCAACTTCAGCCTCTCCTCATATGGCTTCCACTCTAAACCCTTCACCAATTTTGTGGCCCTCCTCTGGACACTCTCCAGTAGCTTTATATCCTTTTTATACTGTGGTGCCCAAAACTGCACCCAGTACTCAAGGTGAGGCCACACCAGTGCAGAGTAGAGCAGGATGATCACCTCCCTCAACCAGCTAGTAATACAGTGCTTGCACCCCAGGACACTGTTGGCGCTCTTTGCTGCCAGGACACACTGTTGGCTCATGTTCAGCTTGCCATCGACCAGAACCCCCAGGTCCCCCTCTGCAGGGCTCCTCTCCAGCCTCTCGTTCCCCAGTCTGTATGTGTGTCCAGGGTTGCCGTGTCCCAGGTGCAAAATCCGGCACTTGCCCTTGTTAAACTTCATGCAGTTGGTGATTGCCCAGCTCTCTAATTTATCTAGATCTCTCTGCAGGGCCTCTCTGCCCTCGAGAGTGTCCACAGCTCCTCCCGGTTTGGTGTCATCGGCAAACTTTGTTAGCAGTCCTTTAAATCCTGTATCCAAGTCATTGACAAAGACATTAAAGAGTGCCAGCCCCAGGATGGATCCCTGCAGGACCTCACTAGTGACCGGTCGCCAACCCAGTGTAACCCCATTGACTATAACCCTTTGAGCCCAACCCATCAGCAAATTGCTCACCCATAGCAGTATGTGTTTATTCAGCTGTATGCTGGACATTTTGTCCAGGAGGATACTGTGAGAGATGGTATCAAAGGCTTTACTGAAGTCCAAAAGGATTACGTCAACTGGCTTCCCTTGGTCAACTAGGTGGGTAACCTTATCATAGAAAGAAATTAAGTTTGTTAAGCAGGACTTACCTCTCATTAACTCATGCTGGCTGGAGCCAATGACTGCGTTGTCTTCCAGGTGTTTTTCAATAACTCCCAGAATAATCTTCTCCATAATTTTGCCAAGCACAGAAGTGAGACTTACAGGCCTGTAGTTGCCAGGGTCTTCCCTGTTGCCCTTCTTGAAGATTGGGACAATATTTGCCAGCTTCCAGTCAACTGGGACCTTTCCAAATTCCTAAGAGCATTGAAAGATCATTGAGAGAGGTCTCGCTATGACATCTGACAGCTCTTTAACTACCCTTGGATGGATCCCATCAGGCCCCATTGACTTATAGGGATCCAGCTGGAGCGGCAAATCCCACACAAGTTCAGAGCTGGTAGGGAGTTTATCATTCTCAGAGTCATGGTTCTCTAGCCCAGGGCTCTGGGGGTTCCTGAGCCCATCCTTGGTGTTGAAGACCAAGGTGAAAAAGGCATTGAATGTCTCTGCTTTGTCTGCGTCCCTGCTTGTGAGGTGACCATGCTCATCAAGTAACAGGCCAATGTTATTTCTGGTCTGCCTTTTGCTATTAACATATTTAAAAAATCCCTTTTTATTATCTTTCACAGTACTAGCCAGCTTTAACTCTAACTGAGCTTTGGCTGCACAGATTTCCTCCCTGCAGTGGCAAATGGCATCTCTGTAGTCCTCCCATGTTGCTTGATCTTGCTTCCATTGGCCATACACTTGCTTTTTCTGCCTTAGTTTTAGAAGAAGATCCCTGCTCAGCCAAGTCGAGCTTCTGCCTCACCTGCTTGACTTTCAGCATTTTGGGATTGCCTGCTCCTGTGTTCTTAGGAGGTGGTACTTAAAAAGTGTCCAGCATTGATGGGTCCCAGCACCTTCAAAAGCTTTTTCCCAGGAGACATTACTAAGTAGTTCCCTGAGCAACCTGAAGAAATCCACTCTCCTCATATCCAGAGTTGAGGTCTTGCTGGTAGTTTTCCTCCAGTTACCATAGATTTTGAACTTGACTGCTTCATGGTCACTGTGGCCAAGGCAGCCAATAATCACCACTTCACCCACGAAATCTTCTCCGCTAACAAGCAACAAGTTAAGGAAGGCAATGTATTGGGTTTGCGTTTCAAGGTTTTGGTAGCGGGGGGGACACATAGGGGTGGCTTCCGTGGAAAGCTGCCAGAAGCTTCCCCCATGTCTGACAACCAATGCCAGCTGGCTACAAGACTGTGGTGAGTTGACCCTGGCTAGATGTCAGATGCCCACCAAAGCCCACTCTATCACTCCCCCTCCTCAACTGGGCAGGGGGAGAAAAATATAACAAAAAGCTCGTGGGTGGAGATAAGGACAGAGAGAGATCACTCACCAATTACTGGCATGGGCAAAACAGACTCGACTTGGGGGGAAAAAACAAATTTAATTTATTACCAATCAAAATCAGAGGATAATGAAAAGTAAAACCAAATCTTAAAACACCTCCCCCATCCCTCCCTTCTTCCCAGGCTTAATTTCTTTCCTGATTTTCCACCTCCTCCCCCCAGCTGCACAGGAGAACGGGGAATGGGGGTTGAGGTCAGTTCATCACACATTGTTTCTGCTGCTCCTTCCTCCTCGGGGGGGGACTCCTTCCCCTGCACTAGCATGGGGTCCCTCTCACGGGAGACAGTCCTCCACCAACTTCTCCAACATGAGTCCTTCCCATGACTGACAGTTCTTCACGAACTGCTTTAGCATGGATCCTTTCCATGGTGTGCAGTCCTTCAGGAAGGGACTGCTCCAGCATGGGTCCCCCACAGGGTCACAAGTCCTGCCAGCAAACCTGCTCCAGCGTGGGCTCCTCTCTCTATGGGTCCACAGGTCCTGACAAGAACCTGCTCCAGCGTGGGCTTCCCGCGGGGTCACAGCCTCCTTCAGGCATCCACCCGCTCCAGCATGGGATCCTCCACGGGCTACAGGTGGTCATCTGCTCCACCATGGACCTCCATGGGCTGCAGGGGGACAGCCTGCCTCACAATGGTCTTCACCACAGGCTGCAGAGGAATCTCTGCTCCGGTGCCTGGAGCACCTCCTCCCCCTCCTTCTTCCCTGACCTTGGTGTCTGTGGAGTTGTTTCTCTTACATCTTCCCACTCCTCTCTCTGGCTGCAAAGTGTGCTGCTTTTTTTTTTTCCCCTCTTCTCTTTTTTTTCTTAATTATGTTATCACAGAAGCGTTACTGATTGGCTCGGCCTTGGTCAGCGGCGGGTCCGTTCTTGTAGCCAGCTGGCATTGGCTGTTGGACATGGGGGAAGCTTCTGGCAGCTTCTCACAGAAGCCACCCCTATTTCCCCACCCCGCTACCAAAACCTTTCCACGGAATCCCAGTACAGGCACCTTTCCTGGTTGGTTTCCTTAGAACCTGTACCAAGAAGTTATCCTCCAGCTGGTTTAGGAATCCTCTGGACCTGTTTGGTATTCCCAGTTGACATCTGGCAGGTTGAAGTTCCCCATAAGGACTAGGGCGGATGAATTAGAGACATCCTTTAGTTCCTTAAAGAGCAGCTCATCAGTGTCATCATGCTGGCTGGGTGGCCTATAGTAGACTCCCACGATGATATCCGCTTTATTTGTCTGTCCCTTTATCCTTACCCAGAGTCTCTCAACTGTGCCATTGCCAATTGCAAACTTCACGCATTCCAGTCCCTCCACTACATAAAATGCCACACCCCTGCCTCGCCTGCCCTGCCTATCCCTCCTGAAGAGCCTGTAACCATCCATCATGGCACATCAGTCACAGGACTCATCCTACCAAGTTTCAGTTATGCTGGTGATGTCATATCTCTGGGTCTGTTCCAGGGCTTCTGGCTCCTCTTGCTTCTTTCTCATGCTGCATGTATTTGTGTAGAAACACTTCATGTGCGGTTCATTGTGCCTATTGCTTCGTGGAGCTGTCTGAGGAATCTTGCTATCTATCTCCCAGCTCCTCAAACTTTGGCAATCCATCCCGTTGCTCGTCACAGACTAGCTTGTTATTGTCCCTTTCCCCTTCCAAGCTAGTTTAAAGCTCTATCAATCAGCCCTGCTAGCTCTTGGGCAAAAACTCTTTTTCCCTTTGTGGTGGTTTAATTTGGTTGGCAACCAAACATGACACAGCCGCTCACACTCCCCACTTTCCCCCCCACCCAGGGAACAGGGGAGAGAATTGGAGGGGTAAAGGTGAGGAGACTTGTAGATTGAGATAAGAACAATTTAATAATTATAGTAAAAGAAAATTAAAATAGTAATGATAATGACAACAACTAAATATATACATATATATATGAGTGATTGTGATAGCTTCACTGAGATAGCCCTTGGCTAGCTCACTCACTTCCCCCCCACCCCCAGAGAACGGGGGAGAGGATTGGGGGGCAAGGATAAGGAGGCTTGTAGATTGAGATAAGAACAGTTTAATAATAGAAATAAAAGAAAACTTATACTAATATTAAAATAATAGTGATAATGATAACAGTAATAAAATATACAAATGAGTGATAACCCAGTGCAACTGCTCACCACCCACTGACTAAGCCCGACCCATTCCCAGATAACGATCCCAGAGGAGCAACAATCCCGAACCAAAATCGCAATCCCAGAAGAGCAAGAGCCCGAGTGAAAGTCAGAGAGAATCCCCCCTTTCCAGTCAGCCCCAGATAATATACTAAATATGATGTGATATGGTATGGAACATTTCATTGGCCAAATGCCAGTTTTGGGGTTTGCTATTCACTGCGCTTCTCCCTCCCAGTCCTAATGCAGCTGTGAACCAGTCAAACACGGTGGCCTTGAGCTCCAGCAGCAACTAATAACATTAGTACTTTTATCAATGATTTTTCTCATAGCAAGTCTTGCACTGAAACCAAAACACAGCTATTCTAACTACTGAGAAGAAAATTAACTCTATCCTAGCAAAACCAGGACAGTGATGCACAGTACAACTTCTCACCACCCACTGATAGTGATCCCAGAGAAGTGAAAGAGGAACCCTGAACCCAAAACCACAATCCCAGAAGAGCGAGCCCAAGTAATTCCCGAGAGAATCCCCTTCCTCTCCAGTCAACCCTTGTTAAAATACTGAACATGACATAATATGATTTGGAATATCTCATTGGCACATCCAACTGTCACTTCTGGGTTTTGCTAACTGCTACACTTTCCCCTTCCCTGTTCTTTGCGCTTGCAAACTACCCAAACACAGTGTCCTTGTACCTTATCAACATTCTTCTCAACAAATCCCACACTGAATCATAGAATCATAGAATGGTTTGGGCTGGAAGGGACCTTAAAGATCATCTAGTTCCAACCCCCCTGCCATGAGCAGTGACACCTTCCACTAGACCAGGTTGCTCAAAGCCTCATCCAACCTGGCCTTAAACACCACCATCACCACCAAAAACAAGTTTGAAGTTCTCACACCTATTGAAACCCTCAACACACAGGAGCAATATCTGCAGGAAGTAACTGCACTGATAGCCTGCAGTGGATATCACAAAAAGAAATGCCGGGTGCTTGTAGTGGGGGATTCCATGTTAAAGGGCACAGAGGGTCCTCTCTGCCAGCCTGACAGGGAGTCTCAAGAGGTCTGCTGCCTCCCCGGAGCCAAGATCTGGGATGTTGCTGTGAGGGTGCCACAACTTGTCAAAGAAACAGAACACTGTCCTCTGTTGATCTTTCATGTGGATACCAATGGCGATGCAAGGCACAACATGGAAAGAATCAAGGAAGATTATAAAGCCCTGGGTAGACAAGTGAAAAAAATTGGTGCCCAAGTTATCTTCTCCTCTATCCTGCCTGTTGGAGGAAAGTGGGAGGCCAGAAATAAATGCATAATGCACATAAACTCCTGGCTATATGGCTGGTGTCAACACAAGGGTTTTGGTTTTTATGATAATGGCACTTCCTATATAGATTATAATCTATTAGGGAGGGATGGGATCCACCTGTCTAGAAGAGGCAGAGCAATCTTTGGCAGCAAGCTGGCTGACCTAGTAAGGTGGACTTTAAACTGAATGGCTTGGGGGGTGGGGTCCAAAGTAGCAATGCTCATGCCATTGCAGTAGACTGGGGAATGGGACAGGCCAACTGTCAGAGTGACAAGTCTGCCTTAGCTGCCTCCCATGACTGGAGCCAGAAGGTCAGTCACCTCAAGGGTGTGCACAACTACAGGAGGTCCTCTTGCATTCCCCTGGGGATACCTGGATGCTCTACTTCCTTCTCCTAAGTGTTTGTATACAAATGCACGTAGCATGGGGAATAAACAGGAAGAACTAGAGACCTGTCTGCGGTTGCAGTGCCACGACCTCATTGCGATCACAGAGACATGGTGGGACAGCTCATGTGATTGGAACACTGTCATGGATGGGTATGTCCTCTTCAGGAAAGACAGGCTGGGAAGATGGTGGCGGGGGTTGCCCTTTATGTGAGACAACAACTGGAATGTATCCAGCTCTACCTAGAGATGGATGATGAAGTGGAGAACTTATGGGTGAAAATTACAGGGCGGGCTAACATAGGTGACATTGTTGTGGGTGTTTACTGTAGGCCACCTGATCAGGATGAGGAGGTGGATGAGGCCTTCTACAGGAAATTGAAAGTAGCCTCAAGATCGCAGGCCCTGGTCCTCATGGGGGACTTCAGTCACCCTGACATTTGTTGGAAAAGCAACATGGCCAGGCACACACAGTCCAAGAGGTTCCTGCAATGTGTAGAGGATAACTTCCTGACGCAGGTGGTAGAAGAGCTGACGAGGAGAGGAGTGCTGCTGGACCTTGTTCTTACTAACAAGGAAGGGCTGGTTGGGGATGTGAAAGTTGGGGGCAGCCTGGGTTGCAGCAATCATGAGATGGTGGAGCTCAGGATCTCATGTGGGAGATGTAAGCCAATAATTAGGGTTGCAACCCTAAGTTGGGTTGCAACCTACTTTAATAAGTAGGGTTGCAACCCTGGACTTTAGGAGAGCCAACTTCGACCTCTTCAAGGACCTACTTGGGGGTATCCCATGGGCTAGAGTGTTGGAAGGTAAGGGGGCCCAAGAGAGTTGGTTAACATTCAAGTACCACTTACTTTAACCTGGTTAAAGACAACAAAAAAGGTTTTTTCAAGTACACCAATAACAAAAGGAAGACCAGGGAAAATGTGGGCCTGATCTTTAATAAGGTAGGTGCCCTGGTAACAGGAGATGCTGAGAAGGCAGATACTGAACGCCTTCTTTGCTTCAGTCTTTACGGCTAAAAGTGCCCCTCAGGAACCCCAGATGCTAGAGGGAAGAGAGTGTCTGGAGGGAGGAAGACTGCCCCTTGGTTGAGGAAGAACTGGTCAGAGATAGTCTAAACAAAATCAATATACACAAATCCATGGGCCCCGATGGGATGCACCCATGAGTGCTGAAGGAACTGGTGGACTTGATTGTTAAACCGTTCTCTATCATCTTTGAAAGGTCCTGGACAACAGGAGAGGTGCCTGAAGACTGGAGGACAGCCAATGTCACTCCAATCTTCAAAAAGGGCAAGAAGGAGGATCCAGGCAACTACAGGCCAGTCAGCCTCACTTCCATCCCTGGGAAAGTGATGGAACAGCTCATTCTTGATACCATCTCTAAGCAATTGGAAGAAGAGAAGGTTACCAGGAGTAGTCAACATGGTTTCACTAAGGGGAAATCATGCTTGACCAATCTGGTAGCCTTCTATGAAGTCATCACCAGCTGGGTAGATGAGGGGAAAGCAGTGGATGTTGTCTACCTTAATTTCAGCAAGGCTTTTGATACTTTATCCCACAACATCCTTGTAACTAAGCTTAGAAGGTATGGGATAGATGAGTGGACAGTGAGGTGGATTGAGAACTGGCTGACTGGCAGAGCTCAGAAGGTTGTGATCAGTGGCACAGAATCTAGTTGGAGGCCTGTAACTAGCAGTGTTCCCCAGGGGTCGGTACTGGGTCTGGTCTTGTTTAACATCTTCATCTATGACCTGGATGTAGGGATAGCATCCACCCTCAGCAAGTTTGCTGACGATACGAAGTTGGGAGGAGTGGCTGACACACCAGAAGGCTGTGCTGTCATTCAATGAGACCTGGACACACTGGAGAGTTGGGCGGAAAGGAACCTGATGAGGTTCAACAAGAGCAAGTGCAGAGTCCTTCACCTGGGGAGGAATAACCGCATGCATGAGTACAGGTTAGGGGCTGACCTGCTGGAAAGGAGCTCTGTGGAAAAGGACCTGGGTGTCCTGGTGGACAGCAGGCTGGCCATGAGCCAGCAGTGTGCCCTTGTGTCTAAGAAGGTCAACAGTATCCTGGGGTATATTAAAAAGAGCGTGGCCAGCAGGTCGAGGGAGGTTCTCCTCTCCCTCTACTCTGCCCTGTTGAGGCCACATCTGGAGTACTGAGTCCAGTTCTGGGCTCCTCAGTTCAAGAGGGACAGGGATCTTCTGGAGAGAGTCCAGCGGAGGGCCACAAAGATGATTAGGGACCTGGAGCATCTGCCTTATGAGGAGAGGCTGAGAGAGCTGGGACTCTTCAGCCTGGAGAAGACTGAGAGGGGATCTTATCAATGTCTATAAATACCTGAAATGTGGGGGGCAAATGGATGGGGTTGGGCTCTTTTGGTGGTGCCCAGTGACAGGACAAGGGGCAATGGGCAAAAACTGGAACACCAGAAGTTCCAGACAAACTTCAGGAAAAACTTCTTTACTGTGAGGGTGCCAGAGCACTGGAACAGCCTGCCCAGGGAGGTTGTGGAGTCTCCATCTCTGGAGATGTTCAAAACCCGCCTGGACGCTTTCCTGTGCAACCTGGTGTAGGGAACCTGCTTTGGCAGGGGGATTGGACTAGATGATCTCCTGAGGTCCCTTCCAACCCCTACCATTCTGTGATTCTGTTAGCTGGTGCATCTGCCTAGGTGATGGTAGAGTACAATTCTACCAGTCAGTCTACTTCTCAGACTCCCTGATACTCCTCAGCCTGGACACCTCCTCCCCAAGCTCTGTCACCAGGCTGAGCAGCTCCTTTACTTGGGCACATCTCCCACAGGAGAGCTCACTACTGCCATCTGAAAATTGGGCACACCCTGCAGCCCGAGACCTGGACGGCCGCAGGTTCCCTTGAGGACTCTGTTTGTGTGGCTGCATCAGTTCTTGAAGCTGGAGGAGCCGCGAGAGACGCTGAGGGTACAGCTTTTTGCCGGGTAGAGAACATGGCTCCTGCTGTTCTTAGCTCCTTGCTTGTGGGTTGCAGCCGCTGAAGTAGCAGCACACTCCCTGCGCAAACTGCCGCACCACACCCTAGTCGTTCGAGCTCTCTGGGGGCCGTTTTAATCTCCCGCAGTTGCTCCTGGCATCGCCCCTGCGGCGTCAAGCCCTGCTCGCAAGATCAGCCGCTCCTGACGAGACTCGGCGTTACATCTGCGGGTTTCCCTGGCTCCGGGAACTCGCGCTCAGCCACAGAATTTACCGTTGCCGCCGCCGTGCTCCTCGCCGACTGAGAATGATATGAATGATACTGTTTTTACAGATGGACTGGTGAGAATCAAACTGAAGCTATTGATCTGTATTTGTGTAGGATCCAGCTAAACAGAAAGCTTTGAGGGCTTTGCCATTATCAGCATGGGTCATTTTACCAACTAGGAAAGGCAACACACTCTTTCTGTCATACATGCTCCATTGCTAGCACAACAGAAGATGCCTAGTCTTCAAAAAATGTCAAGAGCCCTTTTGTAGTGATGGGGATAATGCTTTTCAGATATAATTAAAAGCCTTTCCTCTTCCCTCAACAAGCACACACACAAAAGAGAACTCTTTTGAGGCAATGCAACAGCAGGCTGGAAAAAATCTAAGTTAACTTTTTAACTTTGTTACCTTTGCATCTTCTGTTTAGTGGAGACTGAACACAGACTGAAAAGAGTAGGAAGCTATAATAAGTTCTCAGGTCTCAAATTGATTAGTGCCTTTGGAAGAGTGTAAAGAGAAGCATAGATCTTGCTTAAAGAAGGCAATTTTGGGTCTTCCCTCCCTAGAGCCTATATTGCAAGTGATCGATCTCCTTGGGAATCTGAGTTGGTGGAAGTGAGCAAAGAGCTTATTTGTCATTGTGGTTGCTGGTGGGACTGGGACCACCACCAACCTGATCCATTGGGAGCATGTAATTGCAGCCAGTGGGCAGTAGGAGAGTGCAGCAAGCGTGAAAAGAAATACTTAGGCTAGCTTGCTTTTTTTTTAAGTATATGATTTGTTAAATTAATTTGTTGTTACAGGAAGGATGGTTTTATTAGCTGAAATACATTTCTTTCTTGTTTGCTTTGATATTATCAGACTTATGTAGAGGGATCATGTTTCAATATGACATCCATGGACTGATGCTAGATAAGGGCAAAATATTTGCACCTTCATAATTAGTTTCCCCCATATGTAGAGTAACATTTCCTTTATCAGGGAATGGAAAAGTAATCATGGCATCTTATTTCAAAACTTGCAAATGTATCACATTTGCCCTCAAGTCAGTAGGAGGAGGAATGGTAGAATGTGTTAACCTTAACCAGACTTTAGATAATTTTTTTCAATCCCTGTGTTTCCATCCTCTCATGCTCTTATCTAGGAACGCTGTAAGGTGAACAGAAGCACTGTTTTCTTCATGCATGGGTTATTGTAGTGGGTTGACCCTAGCTGAATGCCAGATGCCCACCAAAGCCCACTCTATCACCCCCCTCCTAAACTAGACGGGGAGTGGGGGGAAAATATAACAAAAAGCTCGTGGGTCAAGATAAGGACAGAGAGAGATCATTCACCAATTATCATCACGTGCAAAACAGACTCAACTTGGGGAAATTAATTTCATTTATTGCCAACCAAATCAGAGTAGGATAATGAGAAATAAAACCAAACCTTAAAAACACCTTCCTCCCACTCTTCCCTTCTTCTCAGGCTTAATTTTACTCCTGATTTCTCTACGTCCTCCCCCTGAGCAGCACAGGGGGATGGGGAATGGGAATTACGGTTGGTTCATCACACATTATTTCTTCTGCTCCTTTCTCCTCAGGGGGAGCACTCCTTACACTCTTCCCCTGTCGGCGGCGACGGGAGAAATGCTCATTCTATAATGTCGGCAAGTCTCTCTTTTATTATTAGAAAGCTGCATGTTATATACACTTTTACTTCCGTACACGTATTCAGATACTACGAAGCTAATTACCATTGGCTAATTGCACTAATCACATATGACCTCTCAGTCCAAGTGGTTCACTTTTATCTTGGTTTGGGTTCACTTCCTCGGTGTAACTTCCTGATCCTTCCCAGTCCTTCCCAGCTGGGATCCATCTTCTTTGATATTTATTACTTTCACAAGTCCTTGACATTTCTTTGTTATCTTCACTAGCACACAGCCGAAAGAGGCCTAGCTGGTATTACAACCTTGAAGAATACAGACATGCAGAAGATCCTGTTTTCCCTTATATTCTAACTTAGCCAGATTTTCTCATAACCCTTATTTTATAGCTAATTTTCAACAATATGTTGCCCACATTCCCCTACTCCAGCACATGATCCCTCTCATGGGAGACAGTCCTCCACGAACTTCTCCAACATGAGTCCTTCCCATGACTGACCGTTCTTCATGAACTGCTTTAGCATGGGTCCTTTCCATGGTGTGCAGTCCTTCAGGGACAGACTGCTCCAGTGTGGGTCCCCCACAGGGTCACAAGTCCTGCCAGCAAACCTGCTCCAGCATGGACTTCTCTTTCTATGGGTCCACAGGTCCTGCCAGGAGCCTGCTTCAGCACAGGCTTCCCACAGGGTTGTAGCCTCCTTCAGACATCCACCCGCTCTGGCGTGTGGTCCTCCAGGGGGCTACAGGTGGATATCTGCTCCACCATGGACCTCCATGGGCTGCAGGGGGACAGCCTGCCTCACCATGGTCTTCACCACAGGCTGCAGGGGAATCTCTGCTCCGGCGCCTAGAGCACCTCCTCCCCCTCCTTCTTCACTGACCTTGGTGCTTGCAGAGTTTTTTCTCTCACATCTTCTCACTCCTCTCTCTGGCTGCAAAATTCACTGTTTTTTTCTCATCCCCTTCTTAATTATGTTATCACAGAGGTGTTACCATCGTTACTGATTGGCTCGGCCTTGGCCAGCGGCGGGTCCGTCTTGTAGCCGGCTGGCATTGACTGTGTCAGACATGGGGGAAGCTTCTGGCAGCTTCCCACAGAAGCCATCCCTATGCCCTCCTGGTACCAAACCCCAGCCACGCAAGCCCAATGCAATTGTTCTTATTCATTTTTAGTTTCTCCAGATTAAGTGGATATTATAAGAATAAAGTCTACAGCTATAACATCTCCTCATGTATTGAAAAAAATATTTAAGAACTTTATCCATTTAAACAAAATACAGTGAAGTCTCAATTATTATTATTTTTTATTATCAGAAAAAAACCCCATAAATCTTCAGTCTAGAAATAATTAACTTCAGGAAGACAGCAACAGTCTACTGTAGTAGTACATAGTTCATATTTCTCTGCTATTGTCAAGAGAGTTGCATTGACAGAAAAGTAAGCAAAATACAGAGGAGTACTTATCCATTCACCTTCTGCTTTTTCTACATTTCTGAAACTGGGAGATGATGTTCTCTTTCCATCTGAGCTCAGACATGGAAAAGACAACTTTAACCACTGATGAATTACAGTAGTAGCAGAGTTGCCAATATAAGAATTTGCTGAAGCTCAGCATAGATTTAACTGTCACTGAAAACAATGCTAAATCTATATTAACAAGGGGATATGGAAAGTTTTCCATAATTACTGTGTTCACATATATTATTTAGAGGCTGTGGGTTAAAAATGCCAGATTCTTTCTCATTAGATTACCACTGATGATAGGGTGTAACAGTGCTAAATAAAGTCTGTGTAGTAGACGGGCTTGAACATACAGACCTTAATGCATTAGAGTGTCTTTGCCGTAGTGACATATAGTATGAAATGGCCTTAAATTAGGAATTAAATAGATTTCAAACCTTTTTAAACTGTGTAAGAGATATAATGAGAATATAATGTGAGTCAGAGTTTGTCCAATAGCAGATAGAGATAGCCAAAACCCTATGGTGATAGCGGATACCAGGAGAGAGCCCTCAGCAGCCACAAAAAGTTTTGTATTCAGAACTGGATGATGCTTGTACAAGACATCAACTGCTTGTACACTGCCCAAGTCCTAGAAAGCATAGGAAGGGTCCAGGAGAATGAAAAGCAACCCACTGTAGGAGAAGATCAGGTTTGGGAGCACCTAAGGAACCTGGAGGTGCACAAGTCCATGGGACCTGATGGGATGCATCCACGGGTCCTGAGGGAACTGGCAGATGAAGTTGCAAAGCCACTATCCATCATATTTGAGAAGTCCTGGCAGTGTGGTGAAGTTCCCACAGACTGGAAAAAGGGGAACATAACCCCCATTTTTAAAAAGAGTTACAAGGAAGACCTGGGGAACTACAGGCCAGTCAGTCTCACCTCAGTGCCAAGGCAAGATCACTGAGCAGATACTCTTAGAAACTATGTTATAGCACATGGAGAATGAGAAGGTGATTGGTGACAACCAACATGTCTTCACCAGGGGCAAATCGTGCCTGACCAATCTGGTGGCCTTTTGTGATGGGGTTACAACATTGGTGGACAAGGCTAAAGCAACTGATGTCATCTACCTGGATTTGTGCAAGGCGTTTGACACCGTCCCACATGGCATCCTTATCTCCAAATTGGAAACATGTGGGTTTGATGGATGGACCACTCAGTGGATAAGGAACTGGCTGGATGGTCGCACTCAAAGAGTTGTGGTCAACAGCTCAAAGTCCGAGTGGAAACCAGTGACGAGTGGTGTCCCTCAAGGTTCGGTATTGGGGCCAGTGCTCTTCAACATCTTTGTCAGTGACATGGACAGGGGAATTGAGTGCACCCTCAGCAAGTTGCTGATGACACCAAGCTGAGTGGTGTGGTTGACACAGTGGAGGGACGGGATGCCATCCAGAGGGACCTTGACAGGCTTGAGAGGTGAGACTGTGCTAACCTCATGAAGTTCAACAAGGCCAAATGCAAGGTCCTGCATCTGGGTCGGGGCAACACCAAGCACAAGTACAGGCTGGGCAATGAGTGGCTTGAGGCCAGCTCTGAAGAGAAGGACTTAGGAGTGGTGGTAGATGAGAAGCTCAACATGAGCCAGCAATGTGCGCTTGCAGCCCAGAAGGTCAACTGTATCCTGGGCTGCATCAAGAGAAGCATGGCCAGCAGGTCGAGGGACGTGATTCTCCCTCTCTACTCCGCTCTCGTAAGGCCCCACCTGGAGTACTGTGTCCAGTTCTGGAGCCCCCAACACAAGAAAGACATGGACCAGTTAGAACGAGTCCAGAGAAGGGCCACGAGGATGATCTGAGGGCTGGAGCACCTCTCCTATGAGGACAGGCTGAGAGAGTTGGGGCTGTTGAGCCTGGAGAAGAGCCGGCCCCGGGGAGATCTTATAGCAGCCTTCCAGTACCTGAAGGGGCCTACAGGAAAGCTGGGGAAGGACTTTTCATAAGGGCAGTGGCTTTAAACTGGAAGAGGATAGGTTTAGATTGGATATTAGGAAGAAATTCTTCACTGTGAGGGTGGTGAGACACTGGAACAGGTTGCCCAAGGAAGTTGTGGATGCCCCCTCCCTGGAAGTGTTCAAGGCCAGGCTGGATGAGGCTTTGAGCAACCTGGTCTAGTGGAAAGGTGTCCCTGCTGATGGCAGGGGGGTTGGAGCTAGATGATCTTTAAGGTCCCTTCCAGCTCAAACCATTCTATGATTCTATTCTATTCTAAGAACACATTTTCACACATTACACGGCAAATTGTTTTTAAAAAATAAACAGCCCTTAACTACAGCGTACTGCAGAACTCCATTAGAAAGCCTTTTTAGCAAGGTTGTGAATTTTTGGTAATTGCTGTGGTAATCCATATTTAGCATCTTCAGGATTACTTTTAATCACTTTGAGTATATTATTTCACACCATTCATTTTATGCTTCAACATTTAACCAGTTAGGCTGCAAAAAAATGACATCATTTTGCTGACTTAATTTAAAGCCAATGACAGTAAAACTGCGGGTAAGAGGGAAGAGGGAGATTTGGTTACCAGCATAAGATAAAGAAAATGACCATGTGCTGATTTTAAAAAAGCAATCACTGCATCAGTAACTGTAGTAATAAACTGAGGGGTTTTTTTCTACGGTAGTGCTTTTCCTCCATGTATCTCAAGGCATTATGAGTGCATTATGAGTCAAGAGTAGCATACATTCTGCATATTTCTACTTTTTTTTTTCTGTGGTTCTTAAATATGTCACTTCTGTGTATATTATTTCATTACTGCAGCCTTCCTCCTAGATATCTTATTGCTTCTAATCATGTACTAGGACCAAGTCAGTAGATTCCTTTTGCTCATGATGTAGCTGATGCTTTTATCAGATATACATTCTCCAAGGGATATATTATGGTGTGATGGGTTGACCCTGGCTGGATGCCAGGTGCCCACCAAAGCCCACTCTATCACCCCCTTCCTCAGCATGATGGGGAGGGTAGAAAATAAGATGGAACAAAAAAAAAAAACAACCCAAACTCGTGTTTCGAGATAAAGGCAGTTTAATAGAAGCAAAGCAAAGCTGCGCGTGCAGAAGCAAAAGAAGAACAAAATATTTACTCTCTACTTCCCATCAGCAGGCGATGTTTGGCCACTTCCCGGGAAGCAGGGTTTCATACGCATTGCGGTTCCCGGAGGACAAACGGAAGTAACGAATGCCCCCCCTTCCCCCTCCGTTCTCCTTGCTTTTATTTCTGAGCAGACGTCATATGGTATGGAATATGCCTTTGGTCAGTTTGGGTCAGCTGTCCTGGCTGTGTCCCCTCCCAAGACCTTCCCCACCCCCAGCCTACTGGGGGGGAAATGTTGGAGAAACAGCCCTGATGCCGTGCCAGCACTGCCCAACAGCAACCAAAACACTGATGCGTTATCAACACCCCTCAAGCCACCAAATACAAAACACAGCACTCTGAGGGCTGCCATGGGGAAAATCAACTCCATCCCAGCCAGACTCAATACACATGGTTTTGCCTAGACAAGGGATATACAAAGGTTGCTTTGCAATCAGATAGTTTGCAACCAAGTTTTTCTTACATTGTGTCTTTCCACTGTGAGTTTTACTGTGTTTCCTAAGAGGGAAAAGTGGTTTTCTGTACAGACTTGGTCACAGCTGGTCCAGATCCCTATCAGATAATATACATATTAATAATTATTATTGATCAAGAACTTGGTGTTTATTTCAGTGTTTGGTTTCTGTTTTGGTGTCTGCACATGTGACTTCAGTTAACCTTGATATTATTTATGAGGAGGCATCAAGTTGAACATTTGCTGCTGGGACTGTCCTCAGGGAACCTGGGTCTGAGCTTTACAGACAGAAGAGGTTATTAGGATCATCTCTGGTAACCTGCTGCAAAGCACAAACCAAACCCACCACCCAATGCTCGAGCAAAGGAAAAAGTGACTCTTGGTTACTATTTAAATGAACCTTCTTAGTTTGATATTGGATGGGAGAAGATAGTCTGGCAAGGTATAAAAGTGCCAAGCTGTGGAGGATTTACCCTTCTTCCTCTTATTGCAGGTCCTTCTCTTTGGCCTCTATCCATTGCCAAGACTGGCTGGCCTCACTCACTCAGAGCTGATAATGTGGGAAACAAAGTCATTTATGCCAGGCAGGTCTAGAGGTTTGAATTCAGATCTTCCCTTTATTTACCAGTAAAATAAACTGTTCTGAGTTGGCCACACACTTTCACAGTGGTGAAGTGAGTCCTCGAGCCTTGCTACACACAAGGTCAACAAATCCAAATAAAAAACAGGGAGAAACTGAGTACAATCATGATGCCTGTTTTAAAAATCACGGTGTTTGATAAAATATAAGTAAAGGTTTAGTCTATTTACAAGTCTATTCATGATAAATTCCAAAGCGCAAATTCAAGTGATCCCCTCCAAGGCTCTCCTGTGTGTTTAGTGAAAAGGCAATTGAGCTTAATGATGAGAAGAAAAGCACTGGATGTGATATTCTCAAACAATTAAGTTGTTTTTCTCTTCAGCAAGGACAGTAATTCCATAACAGAACAAGCATCCACACTGCTCTACATCCAGCCTGCCTCGACCCTTACTTCAAAGTCTGAGAAAAGAGTTTGAAGGATTAGTGCCTGTTTCATGCTGTTCTTGTAACAGGATCATCTCCACTAGCGACAGGAATGGTAATATTCTCTTTTTCCAGTGGCTGCTTTGTAGCCATTGGATGGGAACAACTTCATGATAACTGCAGCAGCCTGGGAGGGGGAATATGAAGTTGATTTTTAGCTGAAGGCATCAGATCCAGCGAGCAATTTGCACACAGTGCTCTGTGAAATGAAAATCTGTAAGTTTGAGGCAGACTGATTTTAGTTCAGAGCCTCTGATTTTTATTAATGTTGTCAGCGTGTCATTGGAGAGGTACAAATGATTTGAAAGATATATATTCAAGGAGTTCTTGAATGTGACCTTCTCTAAATTTCTTACAGTGCTCGGGAAATGTCCTTCAAATTTTAATGTCTCCTTTAATCCACATTGTTACCAAGGTTTTTTTTTTCCCCTAGCCAATAAATGAAGAATATAGAGTGTTTATTCTGCTCCGCTCCTGAATGTCAATTGACTGAACCAAAGATAACAAGCATAGGACTCTGATGCCTCTCAGAAGTTCCTGTGATAAGTGCTAGTATCAGGGCCTGGGTAAAAATATAGATCTGTTCTTGCTCCAAGTAAAATGAATAATACAACAACCATTAATTTCACTCTCAGCCAGATTATGCTTTAAACCAGCCAATAAAAAACTTCTAACTTGGCAAAATCTATTGAGAAAAAAAAACCCCAGTTGTTCAGTGGTAGCCAGGACAAGATGACAATTAAATGGGAATTGAAGATGTGCTGCATCTCACCTGCGGCACTGCCAAGCCATGGGGCCTTGCTGCCACCTCTCATGTGCAGTGGTGGGTTGTGCCTCTAGCTTTGGGCTCCTCAAGGGGATAAAGTGCAGGACCATGCCAAAGCACAGCCAGGGTGTGAGGTCCTGAGTCTCAGGAGAACATGCTAGAAGCCACATTGCTGGGGACACCCCAGAGCTCTTGCCCCTGCTTCATCTGGGGCCCAGGCATGCCCAATGCTGTTCCTTCATCTCCAGCATTGTCATGGTGGGCTGGAGTTTAGACTAGCTGACAAGTCTGTCAACACATTTTTGCATGTTTCTCACCATGCCCTGCTTGCAAGACCTTGAGGCTTTGGTGGGAGTATGAAGGGCTGCTGAAGCACAGAGTTGTGCAAGGTGGGAGCTGAAAGCTGGTGAATTTTTGCAGCCTGGTTGGGAGTCCTCGGTACAATGGTAAAGCAAAGGAAAGTTTCTGAGGGCACTTCCAAGGGACAGAGTAGGAGCCATTATAGCTGAAAATAGCCAGAGATGAGTGAAATTAAACAATATGCCAGCATAGAGGACATATAGAAGACAACCAAAGCCTGAAAGCCGGGAGACTGCAACATGGTGTAACTGTAATATGTTAGAAAGGTTCATCCAGGGAAAATACCATTAAAATGGGAGATGTTGGCCCAGGACACAGGGAAAGGGCAATATGCTGACATCTTCCTAAATGGATCCTCAACCACATACATGATGCTAGTGTGACCTACCACTGCAGTGCCACCATGGCTGTGTCTGGGGTGGCATGCAGCAGCTATACAGGGAGCAAGAGGGCAATGAGGCGACTCAGGAGGGTAAGTGGAGCCAATCACATGGAGAGAAGGAGCTGTGTGTGTGCGGGCAGCATGAGGTGAGTTACGGTGAGGATGAAAGACTGTGAACATCATTCAAGACAAAAATTAAACTTTTAAAGGCCTTCAGGCTTCAGCAAGCAACTTAAGCACAAACACAACTCCAGACATTTAAGTGGCATCAGTAAAGGCTGCGGTCTGAGTTCCCATTTCCAGGAAGGCCTGTTTTGATAGGTTTGGCAAGCTAAAACCCTAATAGGGAAAAATGCCTCTTTTATAATTTAAAAGGGGACTTCATGTAAGTGAGAATGAAGCCCAAGTCGACTCTGAGCTGCTGAACTGGAGCTTTAAGTGCAGGCTGGTTCACAGAAATGTCTGTTGCTCAGATTTCAGTGCTCATTTTTCTCCAGGAAAATTGTATACTTTTAATGCACAAGCCTGCATCTTCATTCAGCTATACTGCAAGGCTGTTCTGAGTTATCTCCATTGTCCTGTTATATATGCATGTATGTTTATAACATAGATGTGTATGTGTATACAAGTATTTAGTCAGAAAATATCCAATATGTACAGTCTCCCTGACTTTAAGATGTTTTGGGTTGATTTTTTAAATTTCAAATTATTTCAAAAAAGAACATTGACACGGAGGTACTATAGACCAAATATATGCATGCTTATGTATGTAGAAAAATGTAACCCTGAGGACTAATCATAGACTAGTAGCCAAGAATAATGTTTATATATGGGGCTGAGAAGTGTGCAGAATACAGTTTTTCATCAAATCATGGAAATTAGAGATAGAAAAGACCTATTAGATCATCCTGGACATTCCCTTGGCACCAAGGTACAGGAGAGCAGGAAAAGAAACAAACAAACAAAAAGCATTAAGGCTATAAAATGTCTGTTTTTGCAGAAATCACAGTGCAAACAGAAGTCCTGCAACAGCCACTGTAATTTATGTTGTGCAGTTGTGAAAACTGATATACAGAAAGAAAAAAGAATTTGGAGCTTTCTTTAAATGCATTGGGCTTTTCCTTTCTCACATAACAAGTTTTCCATAAACCTTTTTATCTTGTTTCCAATGTTGAGTGATTAAAAATTAAAATGGGAGATTATTATCATGGCACTGACATAGCATTTTATGTATTCAAAGAATTAAGTGATTCTTGTAGACACCCTGTAAAATGAGAACATAAATGAGAACATAAATTACTATTTTGACAAGTGCTTTATCAGTGCCAATGGATTTATCAGAGACTATTGCTCTTGCTTTGACCATGAAGAAGATGAAGCAGAGGTGAAGTGACCATGAAGAAGTCAGTGATTGAGCCAGGATAAAATTCAGTAATTTTGTCCAAGTTTTCCAGTGTTTCAGGGTTGGACACTTTCCCACGTAGCTCCAAAGGGAGTAACTGAAGACACCAGCTCTTTGTAACCACTGAAGCACAGCAATTCTATAGGCTGAGCACACCTGTACTAACTGCTAAAATTGTTACAGTCTTTGCTAATTAAGATTGGCTCAGTGCTTGCTGTGTAATATATCCCCATAATGGATATAACATTATATATTTTGAAGTGACAGCTGAAAAGGTTTTAACAGTGTCCTCTTTGGATTAAGGCTCTACATTTTCTTGAAGGTCTTTTATTTCTTGGCTGGTTTCGGTTGTTTCTTTCTAAAAAAATTGTTTTCGATGCAGCTATTGACTTTCAGAGAGAAGGATGAGGATTTTTTTTGGTAACTAATGATTTTATCCCATTTGCCTTCATTTAATTTGGAAATGGAAACCATATCTTTAATGCTAATTAGGCAGCATATTGCTTAGTCTTCCTGTCTTTGTGCAAATAGCAGTAGTAGTTGTACACGCTGGCATCTTCTAAGCCATACCATTGTATGCCATTCCAAATTAGGATCATAAGGCAATCAGCACTAATTAAGAACATAAGTATAATAACAAATGAAGCAAAGCTAGTGATTTGTATCTGTTCAGTAGTTCTTTTTCCCTCTGCAGTTTATCAAATAGATGTAATGTATAGGAACAACTTCTATGTGAAACTAATTATGAGGTTTCCCCTGCTACTTTGAGCATCATTCAAATCCCACAGGAAGCTCATTAAATAAGTAACAAAGCTGGAATCTTTAGCACATATTGTAACTTGGTTCACATTAATTCGCACCACATTTTGGAAGCAGTAAGAGGCTGTTCAGCAGCAAACTCTACCTAAAGGAACATTACATAGGGATTTTTGCAGATCTAAGAGGCTATGCAGAGCCCTGAGCCAGGTATTATCAGATATGGCTGAAATGTCACATATCCGCCTCAAGAATGCATTCTAAATATGGTACTTTTGTAATTAATACCATTTTGACCCTGTCTTAATGTCTGTTGTTATTTGGAGCAAGCATCTGGGGAAATGTAGGTACTTAAATATACACTCATTACATTTGAAGGTCATTCCTGTCTATTGGTGATTGTGTCATAACATAGCATACATTTTCCACTGCTGTTTTGGGTATTATTAGCACCATTCCACTTTCAGAAGTGGGCAGCAATCTAGATGCCAGCATCTTTGCAGATCCCAGACCCATTTAATGGACTGAAATTGCTACATTATGTTTAACGATGCTAAAAATATATATGATGATATGTGCCATCTCCATTTAGTTCTATGTAGTAATTTAACGGTAGGCAGTTGGTAAGTATTGAATACAGTTCAAGGTGGGTGAAATTTCTTCTCACTACAAATTCACCTCATCTTAAGCAATTTTCAGTACAATCTTATGAGACAGAGCCACACATTGATCATACAACAGGCTGTTGCCTTGCTGCTGTACTGCTACTTAATTTTCATGGACAAAGACACGTATGACCTGAACTTATTGGAAAATCTCACATGCCCTGAAACCAGACTGAGTCAGAACAAATCACAGTCTAGTTTGTGCTTACACGCTATCCCTTTCCAGCTGAAATTACTTTGAGATTGCTAATTAATTGACTAATTAAAATACACTAAAAGTGTTGCAGTAATTCTGATATCTTGGATATTTTGTACTTGTTGGAGTTTCTTGGACTTCCCAGTTGTGTGTTTGTGCAGGTTGTCAGAGATCCACCCCACCACCAGCCCCCAACTGCTCTTCTTGGGACTGTGAGTCTGGCCCAAAAGCCATGCACAGATGCAGGATCATGCTCCTGAGGGATTACTCATGCTTTCTTCCTTTCTATGAAGACCATATCTGGGCAGCTTGCAGACAGAATCCAGTGGTAACTGGTAACTACCATTGCAGCCAAAACAAGAAACGTCCTCATGTAAATCAGGAAGAAAGAAGTGCCACAGCCCTTTTTCTCCCTCTGCATTTCCAGACAAATTGTTTTCATTGAATGACTATTATCATTTGAAGTACTGTTTATATGAGTACTGTTAAAAAGACCATTGCAGTCTTCCCAGATGAAAAGAGGCCTCATGTAAGTTATAAAACTGAAAAAATGTGTGATCCAAAATTATTGAGTGTTGTGATAAATTCATACAGCACATACTGTCAAATTCCTCACAACCATGGCCTTGAGCTAAAAGCAAAAAATCAATAGCAGCGCGATTTTGCAAAGTGGCATGTCGAACTGAGTCGACATCTGTCAGCAAGCCTGATAGTGCCAAAGAAGTGAGATTAGATTGTTTAGAAAGCCAACATTATAATTGGCGTAGGTTTGTTAATGTGCTCGCTACTCCTACTACAGGGGCCAGAATAGAGGCTGCAGCTATTTCCCCAGGATTCCAAAACTCTGCATTGGAATCACAGTTGTGCTGAAATGAGTGAATGCTACGCTTGCTTCTTAACCGATTTCTGTATTTTCCCAAAATCATAGTAATGTTAGGTGTTAACAGAGTTAAACGGCCTAAGCTGCAGGGGCCTCCACGAATACGTGATGGTATGCCTGCCCACGCTCTGTCTCCACAGATAAGAAAAACACCTGGTGGTAGCTGTACTGGATTATGAGTAGCTTTAGAAATTTTTGGTCAAGTGTAATTACACCAAGCTGTTTTATTTCTAAAAACTGAGATGGTGGCATTTACATTCCGGGCAGTGACTCTTGTGTTGAATGGAGAGAAATTAAAAAAGACACAAAAGTCCATTGCTACTGATTGATCCCCAGCGGGGGTCTCCAAGGGCCTCCATTTTGAGAGATAATGTACTTGGAGTACTTTAAGCATTTAGCATGAACACACACACACCAGCAGTTACCAAGTGGACAGGCGCACACTGAGGGGCTAAGTTATTACTTTGTTTTACATCCCCTCCCATACCATAGTGATGAGTTTGTATTTATCTCTTTACTGTGTAAGTTTCACTAGTCTCACTGATTCTTTAAACTTTCTAAATTCCCGTTTAGTTCCCCCCCCCCAACATTAAACAGCCACAAAGACAAATTACTTTTGAAACATTGAACTATAATCTTTTGCTTCATTTGTCTCTGGCTGTTTCCCTCGCTGGAGAACAGAACTGTGGGTTAGAACTCTGCACCCGCTTTGCAGTCGGGCTGCATCCCACTCAAACAACACAGACACTCAGTCACACAAATGGGAAGGGCCCTTCAGTCCTCTCACTCATTCACTCACTCACACCACAAAATATGCCAATTAAACAATAGTCAGGTTCTCGTGTAGCGTAAATCATAAACCGTTAACCATTTGCCACAGGTCCACACCAAGCAGTGTAACTTAAACCATAATACACGGTACCGTGTTGTCTCTTTTTTTTGGGTTTTTTTAATTATTTTTTTACAAACAGATGTATAAGATGATAGCTAGTCCCACACAGCGTTCCTACTGCGTGTGTCCTCTTCAGCAGTTGCCTATTCTTTAATCTTTTTCCAAAATTTTAGAGGGTCCAGAGTGGAGGTTGAGGTCATTTGAGGAAGCTGCGGGGGGTCCCATGACAAAGTAAAATCAATAAGTGGAGCTGAGTCTCTTAGATCTTTTGACTCTTCCTTTTGAGCAGTTAAATCCTGGGGAGGCACAGAGGGACTTGTGGAGGCCTCACCTGTGACTGCAGCAGTAGCAGAGGCAGCGGTAGTTTGATCCGCTCATAATTGGTGTAAAGAATCAGTAATTAACCGCCATGTAGTTAACAGGGGCGTTAACAGGAGCTTTCCTGCCTCTTCCCAAGCAGCCACTTGGAAAGCAGAATCAGCATCTGAGGGTGCGCCGTTATTTCTGCACCATATCAGTAGCTTTCAAACAGCTGTCTCATTATATTTAATTCCTCTTGTATTCAAAATGCACATTAAAATAGTCAATATAGATTTTTCCTCCACTGACATTTGTGCATCCATAACTAGGGGAGTGTGGAGGGGTAATTTGTTCCCAGCTGCTCACCTTCTTCTTGTAGATCAGGTCTAACCAGCAATATGATCCGCTGCCTCCCCTCGTCGATATAGCAGAGCAGCTCTATGGTCCGCTGCTTTCTCCACAAGCTGGGCTCCACCGCTGGCCTCTTTCTGGTCCGCAGTTCTCTATCCCCACGTCGGGATCATGTCGAGATCACGTCGGGATCACCAATTGCAGCGTATGAAGAAATGACCAACACCGAGATGTCTTCAGGCATCAGTACTTTATTGAAGCTTTGCACTGCTTATATATCCTTGTTTCCTCCAGCACGCCCCAAGCACACGGCACTCTTTCACTTTTGATTTGTTACCCCTTATCACACACGCACCTAAACAATTGACATGAATGGATAATTCCACCTGTTCACGAGCCATTCTTTTACTTCTGACTGGCTACTAATTACAGCTCACAAGTCCCTTCTCTTATCTTGTCTCATCCACATTCTTTCTTGTTTTTCCCACTTTGTTTTATTTTTCACTCAAGGTCAGGAGTCAATTGCTCAAGGCTGCAGCTTCGGCTCTTAAAGCACTAACACCTTTCTGGGCAATTAAAGCCTATCTCTAGTAAAAAACTGGTGGTTCCTGGATGTCAGAGAAGCGATGTGATGGGACGTGTCTCCAAGGTCCACTTTGATAGCCTGCTTTCTCCTAACACCACTCTCCAAGGAGCAGAGGGGAGTGTGACTAATATTACCCTTTTAGCCATATTATATGTTTTTGAGGAAAAAATAACATAAACAACTTTAGCTGCTCATTTTTAATTTTCAAGCACCTGAGGAATTTATATAGAGGAAAATGTCTACAACAGGGTTCCCCCTCCACCTTGTGCAAAGTGGAAACTTCAGTATACATCAAAATTAACATATAGTACTCTATTTTTTGTGGCATGCCCATAAATAAAAAGAAAACAGGCAATGTTTTTCTTAGGAATATATCAAAATAGTTTAATAACTGGAGCAGCTGGTCCTAGGCTTCCTAGGCCTTGCTGCTGGTCAGAAGTACCATTCCTCACATTAGATTTCATTATCTGAAAATAAAATACCTTTTAATTAAAAATGTAAAACATAAAATAAAAATTAAGCTTAATTTGGTGTTTCCAATAGAAAACATGTATGTCTAAAAAGAAGTAAAAGAAGTAAGAAACTAAGTTTGAGGAAAAGTAAAATACCTATTTCATTGTTTCAACATATTACCTATGCATTGTTTCAGCCCAAAAAAGCACAAGTAAGACTGTCATGATTTCTGTGTGTTTAAGATTCAATAGTGGACCCTAGAAAGAATTAACTGGGAAAACCTGCTCTCAAATCCCCTGCAGATACAACATAAGATCACCAAGGTTTTGTTACTCATAAGCACTTCTAGCCATGTCCTGATGAGAGTCTGAAGGACAAATGATTCAGGGAACCAAAGTATTTTCTAATCCTTGGAGATAACTTAACCAGTGGTATACATAAAGGAAGGGTGTCCTGTTTTTTTAAGGGAAAATGAGGTGAATTTGGACTGTACAATCCTTGTATTGTGGAAAACAAAGCAAAACAGGAGTCGTCAGTGTTGGCGCTTTAAGAGCGCCTTGAGCAATTAAGTCCTGACTTTGGGTGAAAAAATAGAACAGAGCAGATTCACAAGAAAGAATGCAAGAAAAACAAGATAAGATAAATTTCTTATGTAACTAATCAGAAGTAAAAAGAATGCCTCATGAACAGGTGGAATTATCCAATCAAGTATTGTAACCAGGCGTGTGAACAGTAGCTTTCAGCCAAAGAAGAGTTTTTATGTGTATGTGTGTGCGTGTGTTAGCAGCTGAAGAGTATATAAATGATCATGTAACCAATAATAAAAGTCTCCAGTAGAATTCACATTGAATCGTGTGTGGAGTCCATGGGTGCATCCCTCTCGGCACATCAGGATGTTTTTTTCTTCTAATGGTATTTTTTTTTTCCACATACCTTTCAATTGTTTCTAATTATTATCTGTAAAGAAGTAGTTGTAACAACTGCAGATGGGGAATGCTGGTTCTTTCCTCTCTTTCAGAGGCCCTTTGACATTTGATTCTCTAAAATCTGTAAAATGCTTTGAGATCTTTGTGTGAAAAACATGCAATAACAAAAATGAAGTGAATTGCCACCCCTTTCATCTTTAATTGACCTAAGCAGACATTTGTTATTGTTTAAAATGTTGGGTGAAAACCTGGCACATCTCTAAGGCAATTCTGCTTTTTGCCTTGGTCTGAACTGGAAAGGGTTAAAATGATAGGGAGTTTACCTTCAGAAATGGAGAGGGAGAAGGAGAGAAGAAGAAAGAGAAGGAAAGAAATGAATGCAGAAAAAAGCCCCTTTTTGTGGAAAGGATTGGCTTCTGATTTCAATTATTTCTGAATTGTAAACATTTTCAGCGACAAGAACTTCCTTTGCATACACATAGTGCTATTTGCAAAAAACAGGGCCAGTTCAGTGGAATTTTGGTTTTCTCTCAACAGAGTCATTTTAATCATCCGGGAGATTTTATTTAATACTCTGGTATTAATAACAGCAAGAAATTAAACAGTTGTTTCACTCATTTTTCTTCTTCTCAGTGTGTATCTCTTTCTTCCCACCCCTCCCCCCCTTTGTTAGCACTTTTATTATTTTTATTATCTTTATAATTATGTTTCAAGACCGCAAATGTTTCCAAAGGTAGTGTCAGATTTAAAATACTGGTTGTTATTACAATGTGTGGGTGGATTTACCCTCTCTTTTCACAGCCTCCAGCTTTTATCTGCCCTGCTTCAATCCTCCTACTATGAGAAGAATCCAAGAAAATTAACTCATTTAGGGGAGAAGCAGCTTGACTCCTTTTATGATGATTATGATTATTTTAGCCTGGAGCAACTACCCTTTAGCAGGTAAAAGCAAAAATGAAGGGAAAAGAAAAAAGTTTTGAAAGCTTAAATTTTGATGCAATAAATCAATCAAACAGGCAGCCCCTGTCTTCCCAGGCTCATTTTCATCTCATTCCCTTGGTTGCAAGGAAGTTACTCCTGTTTTATGCTGACAAGGTGGAGATGGGAATCAGATCCTCATTCTCCACCAAGCATGTTGATAGCAGAGAAATTTTGTAGTCTGCCATGGCATATCCTGAGCCTTACTGTCCTTTCTGCTGCATACAGGGAGTGTGAGGCAAATACTACACAGGCGCAGGGAAGAGGAAGGGGATAATAGAGAGTGCTGTAAATTTGCAGGAGCATGGGTGCAAGGAAGGAGAGTGATGTATGCACCATTTAATAGGGCTGCGTTGCAGGTGAAAGGATGTAGGATTCTGGCTAATTCATTTGCAGTGCATATTTCTGCTGACGCCATACGTGAATGATGGACAGTTGCAGCACCTAAAATGCAGCACTCATAGATGTTGCGTTGTGTAAGTGGATCGAACCCAGAACAACTAACCCAATCAGCCCAGCATGGGGTGAGAAAGGTAGATGAGGAAGGGGTCAGTGTGGCTTGGTCAATGGGGTTGGCAGTGGGGTCATTCGTCTAAAAGCATTTACTTTAGGTTGGTCTGAGTTGCTCCTTAAACTCTGTTGGCTATGACTAGTTTCTTCTACTGATAAAAGACTTGCTCGGAAATCAGTGTTTCAACTTGTAGGCAGCCATGTTCAGTCTAATGAGTCCCATTCTGCTCTCTGGGAAGGAGGCAACAAGAAGTGTTTGCAAGGCAGGTTTATCCCACTTGGATGATAAATGAGTCATATTGACAGGACGCTCTGAGAATGTCTCACCACAGTCTACAGCTTTTAGAGCTGATCTGGTCCCCCTCCAACTGCCTCCGAGTGCTGGCAGAGCACAGAGAAAAGTCATTACATGTTCTGAGCACTGTCCTGGGAGATGGCAAGTTTGGGTTCCCCTGAGGCTGAGGATGGGTTAAATTGATGTTTTGCATTTTTCTGGGTAAATGCTGTAATGCCATCAGTGTGCTTCCCCTGCATTCATGGGGGAATGGATGCTGCTGACGTAAGTTCCAAAGAGTCTTTGAAATGGTAGAAGGTGATGGAGGATGAGTTGGATTTCAGGTGGACTTTTTTGCTCCCTATTTTCTCCTGACTGAGACTAGGGGGACTGTGCTTCAAAGATGCTTTTCTCTGCACCCAACCAGGTAACAGAGGGAGCAGCCGGTCTGGGAGCACCAACTCCCATTCAGCATCTCTGAGTGATGCGATCAGCGTTGCTGTATCGACATGGCTTTTCTGACCCTTCCTCAGGATTTCTCCTGGGGGAAGGTCTTACAGGAAGAGCCAAGCATCACTAGAGCATTGTATTTGGAACACACCGCTGCAGGAGGGAAACTGAGGCACAGGGACAGAGCAATTTGCTCCAGGAGCAGGGAAACTCCAAAGCAGCAGCAAAACCCCTGGAGCAGCCAGAGACTTCCCACTCTTTTATTTAGCCATTAATGTACTTTGTAATCATTACAGTTTCCCCTATATTTGAATTGAGGGTCATAAAAGTTTAGCATTATCTATCTACCTGCTCTCCTGATTATCTGTGCTTGTATATGACTACTATCGACTCATTATCAGCATGGCACTGATCTGAACTTTGAGGTTACTGCTCTGTGGAAACACAGTAGCTACCCAGTAATGTAATTATTTCAACAGGCACCCTTTTTTCTATAAGATGACAGTTGTATCTGTTTAGTGCTATCATAAAGTTGTGTTAGTCTCCCAATAAAAAGGAGTCTCTACTTGCTGTTAAGCAGAGAGAGAGCAGCTTACCTTTGAAACCAGGGTTTGGATGAATCCAACTTCTATTTAATGAACTGATGGCTTGCACTTTTGATGGATCTGTTGATCCTTTAATCATCAGAACTTTACTGAAATTAGGAGGTTTCCTGATATGTTAAAAATTCTGACAAGTCAAATGCAAGGTTGTAATCTCAGGTCATTGTCTTCACCCTCCTCTCCTCTGCAGAACAACAAAATGTTTGTGTTCCTTCAATCCTTATTGCTTCAAAGCTCTTTGAAATATGACAATACATGGTTTAAACTTACAGCTATGAAGTCAAAGTCTGTCTCTGGTATTTTAACTTCAGCTGTTTATGTTCCAACCAATTAACCATAATGTGCTGGACTGGGGATAATATATTAGATATATTATGACTCTTTCCCTGTGCTGTAGTACATGGAAATTCTCCATCAGTGACTTGAAAGTGCAAGAGTTTTTTCCTAACTTTTCTGGGGAAGCAAATATTTAAGCTGAAGACCCTTAATTTTTGCTACCATGGGTTATGGTCAGTTTTGATTACATTTTCTGTCTCAAAAGCTATTAGTATATTCTAAACACATAGAAGTAAATTCTCAAGTGAGAGCAAATGTGTTTGGGAAAGTTTGTGTGCCACCCAGACCAGAGGACGCAAACTAGAAAGAAATTATGTGAAAGAAAATAATAATAAAAAAAGATATTGTATCATTTAAGTCCTTTATATACAAAATAGTCTGAAATTCTTCTGAGACCCCTGATGAGTTTGGGCTCTGAACCCACTACTAGTCCAGTAAAAAGAGAAGATATTTGCAAAGACTAGGCAAAAGCATGCAACTGTGCTAATGTTTAGAGATTCTCATAACAGGTTTTGGTTTAACAGCATCTGTAAAATTAACAGCTTCAGGTTTGGTTCATCCACAGGAAAAGGGAGTCTGCTGAAGACATGGGGTCTTAGCATAATGCCTCTATGCTAATGCACGTAGCATGGGAAATAAACAAGAAGAGTTGGAGATGTATGCGTGCCTGCAGGGATACGACCGGATTGGCATCACAGAGACATGGTGGGATGGCTCCCATGACTGGAGTGTTGGAATGGAAGGATATAGGCTCTTCAGGAAGGACAGGCAGGGGAGATGAGGAAGGGGTGTTGCCCTCTATGTCAACAACCAGCTGGAGTGTATGGAGCTCCACTTGGAGACAGATGAGGAGCTAACTGAGAGTTTATGGGTTGTCGCGACGGAGGGAAAACCCGGACGCTCAATATGAGTGATCAGCAAGCTCCGTTTATTGATTACATACGTGCTCCTTATATACAGTGGTTAATTAAGCTCATGCATATTCTTAAAGACCCATACTGATTGGTTTATTAATTTTCCTGGGAACTTTCTCTTTGTTATAACAGGTGGTTTTGCTCTGTTCACGTCCCAAGGACGTCAACAGGATACTCCTACTTTGCGGTTACCAGCTTAAAGCTACTCCCTTCTTTTTGCCAGCTTATTTTGCTAAAGTTGTTTGAAGTCACAAGGACAAGTAAGTATCCTGGAGACTTCTGTTAATTTACCCTGACTTATGTCAAGGGCCTAAGCTGGCTTACCCTTGCTGCTTCTGCTAAGCCTCTGATTGTACACCATCTCTAGCTCTGCAACAATGGGTCAGGGTTAAAGGAAAGGCAGGAAAAGGGGATGTTACAGTGGGGGTCTGCTACAGGCCTCCAGACCAGGGAGACCAAGCAGATGAGGCCCTCTATAGGCAGATAGGAGCAGCCTCACGTTCACAAGCCCTGGTCCTCATGGGGGAGTTCAACCACCCTGATATCTGTTGGAGAGACAACACAGCATGCCACAAACAATCCAGGAGGTTCCTGGAATGTATCAATGACAATTTCCTTCTCCAAGTGGTCGAGGAACTGACGAGGAGAGGTGCCATGCTGGACCTTGTTCTCACCAACAAGGAGGGGTTGGTAGGGAATGTGAAGCTTTCGGGCAGTCTTGCCTGCAGTGATCATGAGATGGTGGAATTCGAGATCCTTAGGGCAGTGAGGAAGGTGCACTGTAAGCTCACGACCCGGGATTTCAGGAGAGCAGATTTTGACCTCTTCAGGGATCTGCTTGGTCACGTACCACGGGATGAATTCCTGGAAGGAAGAGGGGCTCAGGACAGCTGGCTTATACTCAAAGATCTCCTTCTCCAAGCCCAGGAGTGGTGCATCCCTACAAAGAGGAAGGCAGGCAAAACCAGCAGGAGGCCTGCATGGATGGACAGGAAGATCCTGAACAAACTTAGGATCAAGAAGGAAGCCTATAGAGGGTGGAAGGAAGGACAGGTAACCTGGGAGAAATACAGAGAAATTGCCCGAGAAGCCAGGGATCAGGTTAGGAAAGCCAAGGCCCTGACAGAATTAAATTTGGCCAGAGATGTCAAGGGCAACAAAAAAAGCTTCTACAGGTATGTCAGGGAGAAAAGGAAAACTAGGGAAAATATGGGCCTTCTCAGGAAAGCAATGGGAGATCTGGTCACCCGGGACATTGAGAAGGCTGAGGTGCTCAATGATGTTTTTGCCTCAGTTTTCATCGGCAAGGGCTCGTGCAACACTGCCCAAGTCCTAGAAATCCAAGGAAGGGTCCGGGAGTCCAGCAGGTCGAGGGAGGTGATTCTCCCCTTGTACTCCACTCTCGTAAGGCCCCACCTGGAGTATTGTGTCCAGTTCTGGAGCCCCCAACACAAGAGAGACATGGACCTGTTAGAACGAGTCCAGAGGAGGCCATGAGGATGGTCCAAGGACTGGAGCACCTCTTCTACGAGGACAGGCTCAGAGAGTTGGGGCTGTTCAGACTGGAAAAGAGAAGGCTTAGGAGAGATTTTATAGCAGCCTTCCAATACCTGAAGGGGGCCTACAAAAAAGCTGGGGAAGAGCTTTTTACAACAGCAAGTAGTGATAGAACAAGGGTTAATGACTTTAAGTTGAAAGAGGGTAGGTTTAGATTAGATATTAGGAAGAAATTCTTCACCGTGAGCGTGGTCAGATACTGGAACAGGTTACCCAGAGAAGTTATGGATGCCCCCTCCCTGGAAGTGTTCAAGGCCAGGTTGGATGGGGCTTTGAGCAACCTGATCTAGTTGAAGATGTCCCTGCTTATGGCAGGGGGGGTTGGAACTAGATGATCTTTAAGGTCCCTTCCAACCCAAACCATTCTATGATTCTATGTATTCCCTCATCTCCTCCACAAGATAGCTCCCCCAGCACAGTAAGGCCATCAGTGCCAGGGCAAAGCACATAGTCACTGTTTGTACCAGCACGTTCCCAAGTTCCTTCATCCTCCCACAAAATAGCTCCCCCAGCACAGCAAAGCAGTGAATGCCAGTGTGAAGCACAGCTGTTACTGGTATCAACATGTTCCTAAGCTTAGCAAAATAAAGAGATAAGCAGTGTGTAGTGGTTTGACCCACAGTGGGAGCATGTGATCCTGCACTCATCGCCCCACCTGGTGAAATGGGATGGGAGTCACAACAAAGGGGGCACAGGATTAGGAATGAAGGACAGGGATGGCTCACTCACCAGTTATGGTCACGGGCAAAACAGACTCGACTTGGGGAAGAAAAGTCAATTTAATTAGTTGCAAATCATCTGAGTAGACAAAACAACCACATCTTACAACACCTTCCCCCACCCCTCCCTTCTTCCCAGGCTCAAATCACTTTGCTCCTGATGTCTCTACTTTCCCCCCCCAGCGGCACAAAGGGCAGGGAATGGGGGTTCAATTAGTGTCATCTCTGCCGCTCTTCCTGGCATGGAAGTCCAGGAACAAGATGTTCCAAAGCAAGCTTCCCATGGAGTCATGGACCTCTTCGGGCACAGTTCCCGGCTCCGGCATGGGGACATCCATGGGCTGCAGACTCACCTCCCACTTTGAGGGCCCAGTCCCACTCTGGCATTGAGCAACTGTCAGGGTCTCAATTCCAGTCCCACTTGCCCTCAGGCTCAGCTTTCTGCTCCAGCATGGAGTCCTCCATGGCTTACACGTGGGTCTCTGCTCCACTGTTGAACTTCCATGGGCTGCAGGAGACTTCCTTTGCTTTCTCCTACTACATGCGGTTGAATTGGGTGTCTGAGGTTCTCTGTCCTCCCCCTCTACCTCCTTCCTCTAGCAACGAAGCTCTCTCTCTTTGTTTAGGCCAATGGTTGTCTTTTGTTAGGTCAATGGCCTCTCCTCCAGGTACCCCACCTTCTTTTCAGGACAGTCCTTCCCCTCACCAGTATGGATTCGCAGAGGCTTTTCTCTAGTGCTCATTGGCCCAGCCTGGCCTGGGGGGTCTCCACCTTGGAGCCAGGGGAGCTTTTCATTCTCACAGTGTGGACCTTCTCCCACTACCAAAAAAAATCCCCCCCCCCCAAACCCAACACACAGTGCTACCAGCAAAAACTCCATGACCCGCACAGGAGCTCACTGCTTAATAACTACTGCAGCTAAAGCACGCTAAATGCAAAATTGCTGTTTTCTTGAGCCCCACATTAGGTGCCAAAAAGGACTGTGGTGGGTTGACCTGCCTTGAATGCCAGGTGCCCACCAAGTTGCTCTATCACCCCCTCCTCAGCAGGATGGGGAGGGGAGAAAATAAGATGGAACAAAAAACCCCTCAAACTCATGGGATGAGATAAAAGGCAGTTTAATAGAAGCAAAGCAAAGCTGTACTCGTCAAATCAAAAGAACAAAACATTTATTCTCTACTTCCTATCAGCAGGAAATGTCTGGCCACTTCTTGGGAAGCAGGGCTTCAGTACTTGTAGTGGTTATTCCAGAGGACAAAAGTTATAAATAACGAATGCCAACTCTTCCCCCTCCAGTCCCCCTGCTTTTATTTCTGAGCATACATCATATGGTATGGAATATCCCTTTGGTCCGTTTGGGTCAGCTGTCCTGGCTATGTCCCCTCCCAAGACCTTCCCCAGCCTACTAGCGGGGAGGTGGGGGAGAAATGTTGGGAGAGACAGCCTTGTTGCTGTGCTAGCACTGCTCAGCAGTAACCAAAACACTGGTGTGTTCTCAACACCTTTCTAGCTACTAATACAAAACACAGCACTCTGAGGGCTGCTATGGGGAAAATTAACTCCATCTCAGCCAGACCCAATACACGTGTATATATTTACAAATGTATATCCATCTATATATATATATATATAAAAACAACCTTTCAAAAGTGCCTAGTGCCTTGCCTGCCTAGTTGAGAGTCCTTTAAAAGCCCTTTCCTGCAGATGCTTGACTGCTTGAGAAAATATCTTCTTTCAAATTAAGCATTTGCAGCACTGTCCTTCCCACATCAGAAGACAATTTTTAAGCCCTTCCCTTCAGTAACCAAAACTAAATTAATCTAGCATCAGGAGAGTCTTGTACAAGGAAAACCTATCAGAGTTTGAAATAGTGTCCCATCGGGAAGTTGGGGAAACCCAGTCATTTAAGGCTGAATGGATTGACCTATTCTGGGGTGGCTGGAAGGATGGGGTAGCTGAGCTAATATGGCTTTTCCATTTCTAATATATCTGACCTAAACTTGGACTGTCAAGACCCACCAACACAGGCAGATATGCTTTCAAGGAACACACCAGAAAATGAGGAACAACATTTTTAGTAGGCAGACAAGGCATAACCATGGGATCCCTGGACATTCAGTTGTGGCTTTTTGTCTTCCCTCTCCAACTTCTGTGCTAAGACACTTTGCTCTCCAAAAGTAGCAAGGGCCCAGGCCTCCTATTTCTAAACTGATGTCTTCTTTGGGAACTTGGGAAACAGTTAAAGAAAGAAAAGAAGAGGCTATGGAAGGAACATTGAAGAAAAAAAGTGCTAGAAGATCAATGTATGCCTTGTTATGGTGCAGGTTTTAAGTAAATGACAAATATCACTCCAAGTAGGAAAAATAAACTTTGAGTTGGAAATATGGATATTAATGTTCAGACATAACTTGCTTTTTCCTCCCACTTGCCTTGGTCTGTGGAGTCTAAGTAAATAAAGTATTACTTAATTTTCATTATGATTGTTGAGGATACAAACGATTCTAAGCCCAACTGTGTGTACACACACACACACACACACATATATATATATATATATTATTTTGCATTTCAGTTTTATTAACCTAAATTCTCTGGGGAATCTCTGTTGCAATAGTTTAATCATTCTTTCCCTCTGAAAGTTGGGCTTTGAGAATAAACTATACAAATTTATCAGGTTAGCTTCAGGAATGAGATAGCATCCTTCCAGGAAAAAAAATGCTATAGGATTACTACAGCAACCAATTACACTGACATTTCCCCATCAAAAGCTGCATCTTGAGCAGAGATCCAGTGTCAGAGATTTGGCATAATAAATATCCCTTCAACACAAGTCAGTCGATTGTAGGAATGATACAGAGTGAGAAAGTTGTTCTTAGGGTAAAGCAACTTTTTTGTAGACTGGAAGGTGGTTTATCCTTAGCAATGTGTAACGCTGATTGTAGCTTCCCTTCTCTACCTCATTTCCTATAGGACAAAAGAGCAAGGGAATGTGAAATGTAGTGCAATAAAATGACAAGATATTAAGGCTGCAGTAGCTGGCAGTATTTGTTTGTGGGGCTTCTCTCTTTACATGGTCTATCTGCATGCTGATTAGAATAGGATGCTCAGATTACCACCTGGACTTCCCTTGCAATCTTTGTCCAGTTGTTTTTAATACAGTAATATTCAGTAAAACTGTGGTGGTTTGGGTGGATTCACCCTTTTTGATTGCAGCTTGCAGCCAAACACAGCCTGCTCTATGACCCCCCCCCCCTCCCTCGCCCAGGGAGTAGGGGAGAGAATTGAAAAGAAAGAATTGAAAGGGTGAGGAGACTCATGGGTTGAGATAAAAACAGGACACAAACAAACAAGCAAATTCTCTTGTGGCTCTTTCTTTGTATGTAGCCACAGCTCCTCTGCTTTAGACTGTGTTATTTGTTGTTTTTGTGAGTTAGTTGGATGTGTCTTCCAGGGGAAAGTAAGGGCTGCCATTTTCTGCCAAAAACATTCATTGTATCCATTGGGAGATATTTAACAGTTTAGGAAGCTCAGGTCCCTAAGCAGTAAATAATATTTCCTAGCCCATGAGGTGCTCTTCTTCAGTGCTCACCTATTAACTCTTCTACTCAAACCCAGGTTATTTTTTTTTTCCTGTGTTCAATTTATCACATGCTTAGTAAAGTGAAGCCCCATAATTACCTGGAAAAAATGCCACAAGGAAATAAGGGTTGTGACTTGAATTGTTAGAGATTCAGTAGATCCTGCATCTTCCTCAGAGTCCATGCCAAGTCAATGCTCTAGGTTGCTGCAATAACTCAAACTAGGAGTAATGCATCATTTTCCATCAAGGTCTCATTCAGTAGGAGATTAAGGACTGCTTCCTTTGGGATGAGAGAAGCTAATGACAAGTGGATAGGTCAGTAATTGCAGCCCATGGAGAGGAGTCAATAGAATCTCCATTCTGAGATACACATCTCCAAATTTTGAGTCACAAGCCTACTGTTCCCATCTAATATTCCGGTACTTTCAGTTAGTTGATGGTAATCTACCTAAATGTACCAGCAAAAGCACAAATCCTTTCTGTTTGGACTAGAAGAGATGCTGCCTTGGCTGGGACGGAGTGCAGTCATCAGCTTTATCCCTGCCCACGACACTCTAAGCCACCTTCTCCAAGCCAACATATTACAATCACAGCCTGTCCCAAACTGCTGGTGTAGCAGTGTTGTGTGTGCTGCACAACTGTTGTGTACCTCACACTTGCACTTTGGTGGTATACCAAAGTGATCTCAGTATTTGAAACTTTGAAATGAAGGAGGCAATGGAAAAGCAAATTTTTGCTGTTATGATGGAGATCTGAGATATGATTGGAGATCATTTCCTTTTTGAGTCTCACTCAGTAGGATTCCTCCTTGTCTTCCCTGTAGTCTGTAAAGTGGATTTGTTTGTGACATGCATACAGTAATGTGCTTATAGAGAACAGAGAGGCTTAAGCAGCTTTCCTCAGTGGCCTTTGATTCACTGAAGTTTGCCCTGGGAAACATTGCAGTGGTGGCTGATCTACTCCATCCCTCCTCATGGTGCTGTATATTCCCCATATCATATTCCTCAATATTTTTTCTGACAGATGTGCAAAGAGGGCTGTAATAAAATCCCATTTGTATGACTATGAGTTCATTGTCTGTACTCCAAAACAGTGAAAATCTAACATTCAATAATTCTGCTTTGCAAGCCGTTGTGTTGGGTTTGTGTGTGGGGGGGCGTTTTTGGCTACAGTGATGGCCCCTGTGAGAAGCTTTGCGAAGCTCCCCTGGCTCCAAGGCAGACCCACCTCCAGCCCAGACTGAGCTAATTAGCCTCTTCAAATCAATCTCATACACTGGGATTGCAGAAAAGGGGGGAGGGGGTAAATGAGGTCCTCTGCAGCCCATGGAAGTTCAACAGCGGAGCAGATACCCATGTGTAGGCCATGAGGACTCTGTGCCAGAGCAAAAGCTGTGCCCAAGGGCAGGTGTGACTGAATCTAGAGACCCCAGAAACACTCAATGCTAGAGCAGGGGAGGGGGGACCCCAGAGTGGGAGGAGGAGGTGTGCTGGACCAGAGACCCATCTGCAGCCCTTGGATGTCCTTATGCTGGAGCCAGAAGCTGTGCCCGAAGAGGTCCGTGACTCCGTAGGAAGCCCACCTTGGAACAATTTGTTCCTGGACTCTTTGCAGCCCACGGGAGGGGCCTCATGCCAGAAAGATTGGCAGAGATGAACTGACTGCAACCCCCATTCCCTGCCCCCTGCGCCGCTGGGCTACCGAGAAGGTAGAGAAATTGGGAGCAGAGTGATATGAGCCCGGGAAGAAGGGAGGGGTGGGGGAAGGTGTTGTAAGATGTGGTTGTTCATCTCACTATTCTACTCTTGATTTTCCCCAAGTTGAGTCTGTTTTGCCCATGACCATAATTGGTGAGTGAGCCGTCCCTGTCCTCATTCCAATCCATGATCCATTTGTTGTGTTTCTCTCCCCATGTCACCGGGTGGGGAGAATGAGTGCAAGACCACATGGTCTCAGCTATGGTCAAAACCATCACATGTTGTTATTTTGATAACACTTCAAGTGAGCAGCAGAAACACTGAACGGCCACCAGGCAGGGAGAATTAGCAAGGGCAGTGTCTTGCCTGCAACTGGAAGCCTTTTGAAAACAAGAGCGGTGTCCTGGTTTTTACTTGGGACAGAGCTGGATTTCTTTTTAGTAGCTAGAATAGCACTGTATTTTGCTTTCAGCCTGGGATTTGTTATGAGATGTTGATATATCAATTTTCAATTGTTGCTGGAAGTTAAAGGACTGTGTTTTGCTAGTCTGAAAGTGCAAGATCTGGGGGCGTGAGGAAGATTTAAATTAATAAGCTAGATTGGCATTCATATATACCAATGGGATATTCCATATCTTATAACGTCATGTTCAGTATATTAATGAGGGTCTCTTTCTTGTGGGGGCTCTCTCCCTCTCTCTGGCTTTCGCTCGGGCTCTCGCTCTTCTGGGATTGAGATTTCAGTTTCAGGATTGTTGCTCCTTTGGGATTATTATCAGAGAATGGGCCCGGCTTGGTCAGTGAGTGGTGAGCAATTGCACTTTGCATCTTTCATTTGCATATTTTATTACTATTATCATTATTATTCTAATATCATTATTATTTTAAGTTTTATTTTCTTTCAATCATTAAATTGTTCTTATATCAACCTATGAGTCTCCTTACCCGTCCAATCCTCTTGTCACCAAAATTGGGAATGAACTTCTTAACACCAATGTAGTTTTAAGAAGCAGGCATTCTTTATTAACAAACACACTGCACATTTTTTTCTGTTACCATCTTGACAATCTTGGTCATTCTGACACTAAGTACCTGTGTCCTCAGACTGTTAATCATAGTTTCTATTCCCCAATGTGTTTCTCTGTGTTTTTCTTCAACTATTTTAACCATCAATTGTGGTAGAATGATAATTTGACCTTCAGGGGTTATCAACCACCCACCCTCATTTTCATTTGCCTTTAATACTAGGGCCAGTTTTTTAATCTGCTTTACTATAATTTGGCACCTCAGATGTCAGTTTTAACTCCCTTACAGGTATTCGAGCCAGGATGCCCTTCTCTGCCACCTCTTTTGCTGTTTTGTCTGCCAATCTGTTACCCACATGGGCTGCAGTATTTCCAAACTGGTGAGCCTTGCAATGCACTATCACCACATTCTCAGGTTTTTGCACTGCTTGTCCAAATTGCTCCATGAGCATGCACCACCCCAAAGGCATATTTAGAATCAGTCCATATAGTTACCTTCTTTCCTTGAGATATTTCAAGAGCTTTCTCAAGGACAATTAATTCTGCTTTTTGTGCTGATGTACTTACAGGCAATGCTTCAGCTCCAATTACCTCATTGGTGGTGGTAACAGCATATCCAGTCATGCTCTTCTCACGTACAAAACTACTTCCATCTGTGTACAACTCTGGATCCGGGTCAGTGAGTGGTTCATCCTTGAGATCTGTGCAACAGGCGTACACCTGTGCTATGGTTTGCAAACAGTAAAGGCTCTAAGGATTCCTGGTCCTCAGTCTTAGACTGGAGGAAAATAGCAGGGTTTATCACAGTGGTTGTCAGTGGCATCCTGGCCATTCTTTACTCACATCCCACAGGTCTTTTCCATTCCCCTAGTTTTTGGGTCAGCACCCCCAGTGCCAGAAGCTGTCTTTCATGCACAAATAGTTCAAATGGTTTGGATAGGTCTGGCAACCCAATGCCAGTGCTGATATTAATGCCTTCTTGATGTTTTGAAAGGCTCCACTGGAGTCTGATTCTGTCAAGGTGTCATAGAGACATCTTACCATAAGTCCATAGTTGGGAACCTACAGTTGACACCAACCATCCATTCTGAGGAAAGCTCACAGTCCTCTAGCATTCCTGGGTTCCAGCATCTGGCAGATTGCCTCCTTCCGTTCAGTTCCAAATCTGCGACATCCCTGTAAGATCTCAAAGCCCAAATAAATTACCATTTCTTTTCCAATTTGGGCCTTCCTTCTGGACACCCGGTAGCCTCCTTGGCCCAAAAAGTTCAATAGGCTAATAGTCATTTTCAGGCATTCTGATCGTGTTTCTCCTGCCAGTAGTGTGTCATCCGCATATTAGAGTATCAGTCTCTCAGGACTGCTTCTCCAAATTTCCAGCTCTTTAGCTAATTGCCATATGAGCTGTATCTTCTGTCCCGTTGTAGGATTTTCCCACTCAAAGGCAAGTAATGCCTGACTGTTATTCTCTAGAGGTATGCAAGGGCACCCTTAAGATCTAATACTGTAAACCATTTGTGCTTCTCTTTTCAAGCTGTTGGCCACCACTGAGTGCATATCTTGCACTATTGAATTTATAGCCCTTAAATCCTATACCAACCTGTACTCTCCATTTCCTGGTTTCTTTACAGGTAGGATTGGAGTATTGTACTCAGGTTCACATTCTACTAATAATCCATATTGCATAAAATTTTCAGTTTTCTCTAATCCTTTTCTTGCTTCCAGTTTTACAGGGTAATGGTTTTGCCTTACCAGAATTGCTCTTTCTTTGAGCTTTACCTGCACTGGTTCTGCTGCTTTGGACCAACCTGGTATCTCACCAGCCCAAACCAAGGGTTTGATGGCATCCTCTACTTCTTGAGGAATCTCATTCCCTTTTGGGATGTCCTGTAACATAAAAATTTTTGCCTCTATGCCCCTTGATTCAGGTACTAGCAATTGTATGTCTCCATCCTTGAAAATTATTTTGGCTTCTAATTTACTGTGATAGTTTAGCTTAGCTAGCAGCCAAACAAGACACAGCCACTTGCAGCCCCCTCCCCAACACCCCCTTTTCCCCCACCCAGGGAATCAGGGAGAGAATTGGAGGGGTAAAGGTGAGGAGACTTGTAGGTTGAGATAAGAACAATTTAATAATTAGAGTAAAAATAAAATATAAATAATAAGAATATTAATGATAACAACTATATATATATGAATGATGCACGGTACAATTTCTCACCATCCGCTGATAACGATCCCGGAGCAGTGAAAAGGAACCCCGAAATCGAAATCACAATCCCGGAAAAGTGAGCCCGATTCCCAAGAGAATCCCCCCCTTTCCGGTCAGCCCCAGTTAATATACTAAACATGACCTGATATGCTATGGAATATCTTATTGGCACATCCAACTGTCAGTTCTGGGTTTTACTAACTACTACACTTTTCTTCTCCACTCCCCGCTTCCAGTCCTCTCTTTTTGGAAACTGCGCAAGCACAGCGTCCTTGTAGTTATCAACATTGTTCTCATAACAATCCTCACTGAAACCAAAGCACAGTGCTTTCTAGCTACTAAGAAAATTAACCCTATCCTAGCAAAAACCAGGACATTTACTCAATAGATCTCTTCCCAATAGGGGAAAAGGCTAATTTGGTATATACAAAAATTTGTGTGTAAAAACATGTGAGCCAAATCCACACTTTAGTGGACAAAAGAAAGGCCTAGTTTCCCTTTCCCCTGTGGCACCAACAGCTGTTAAACTTAGATCACTAGACTTATCCTAAACAAGTATTCAAAACATAGCATGCCACCCCGGTATCTACTTTTTAATTCCCCAACTTTAATGTGACCAGTGGCTCTACTGGGGTGTGACAGTTTAACTTAGCTGGCAGCCAAACAAGACACAGCCATTTGCGGCTCCTCTCCCACCCCCTTTTCCCCCACCCAGGGAATGGGGGAGAGAACTGGAGGGGTAAAGGTGAGGAGACTTGTAGGTTGAGATAAGAACAATTTAATAATTAGAGTAAAAATAAAATTAAAATATGAAAAATATATACTATATATATATATATATGAGTGATGCACAGTACAATTGCTCACCACACATTGATAATGATCCCGGAGGAGTGAAAATATAACATTAGTACTTTATCACCATTCTTCTTATAACAAGTTCTACACTGAAACTAAAACACATCTCTTCTAATTACTAAGAAGAAAATTAACTCTATCCTAGCAAAACCAGGACATGGGGATACTTCTGAGTGTGCCCCCAGTCCCTGTCAATCTGAATCCTGTCCCAGAGTAAGTAACTCCATTAATCTAGAATTCTCCTTCCCTCTGGATGGAGTTTGTCTAGGACCCTGTCTGTATCTTTTATTTTGAGGACATTCCCTTTTCCAGCTGTCCTTGCTGTTTGCAAATTGCACACTGATCCTTTTCAAGAGGAGTATTTGGAGTTCCATTCCCTTTTCCAATTGTTCATTTTCCTTACAATTTTGTAACTTCCTTCTAATATCCAGATTTGATTGCCCAATAAATATATTTACCTGTTGGTGCTTTAAGAGCCGAAGCTTCAGGCAGCCTCAGCCTTGAGCAATTAATTCCTGACCTTGAGTGAAAAATAAAACAAAGTGGGAAAAACAAGAAAGAATGTGTATGAGACAAGATAAGAGAAGGGACTTGTGAGCTGTAATTAGTAACCAGTCAGAAGTAAAAGAATGGCTCATTAACAGGTGGAATTATCCAATCATGTCAATTGTTTAAGTGTGTGTGTGATAAGGGGTAACGAATCAAAAGTGAAAGAATGTCGCGTGCTTGGGGCGTGCTGGAAAAAAAAAGGATATATAAGCAGTGCAAAGCTTCAATAAAGTACTGATGCCTGAACACATCTCAGTGTTGGCCATTTCTTCATCTACCGCATTTACCAGTGACAGAGCATCTCCCTCTCTGTCTGTATCTAAGTCAGAATATTTTCAAGCAGTTTCACATAACTGCCGTAAAATGCAGAAGGTTTTTCATCCTTCCCTTGGATAAACCGGTAATAACATTTTTCACCCCAGATAAAATTAGCCTTTGATTTCCAAGGTCTGTGCTGATTTATGAGGATTTTCCCTGTATTTTCCAGCCATTTCTTTCCAGGCCTTTCAATCAGCTCCAGATAAGGGCACTCTTACTCACACCAGCTCTCCCTCTGGTCCTACTGCCTGCTTCAGAGGGACTTGGAATACAGCTCCTCCTCGTCTAGTCCAACTCGCAATCGGACTATAAGTTTCACTCCTAAAAGCTCTTTCTCCTTTTTTCTTCCAACCTTCATCTTTCCTATTTTCCACTTCCAATCGCTTTATCAATTCCACTTTCTCTGTCAAGGGATCCCAGTTGCCTGGCTTCCCTGCCCTCCAGTTCCAGGCTACTGGCTCCATTATCCCAGCATGGAAGCAATCAAGTAATAATAGTCTCACTTACATGACGGCTATAATCTTTTCGTGTATCTCGCAGCTCAGGGGAAAAGTTCCCAATAGATCTGGTTGTTTTCAGTGAGCCTTCAGAAGTGTACCCACTGATCGGCCCCTGGCTCACTGGAGCCAGAGCTGGTAGTTTCCCGGGGGCTGGTCAGGGGGTGATTGTCAGATCCCTTCCCCAGAGCAGTGGGAATATGTAGAGAAACATGCTGTGGGGAGCTAAGGCGTGGGTGACTTTTATTCAGCAACAGAGACTTTTGTGCTGTGTGTGAACCTTATTGACTGTATCACGTGGGTGGGGTCTTAACCAATTAGTTGCTGGCATGCATCACATGTTGTGTGGCAAAGTGTATAAAAGGAACCTGTACCAAATAAAGACAGAGCATTCACTCTATCTCTATGAGAATACGTGATAAGACTCTCGGCACAGGCTACAGGAATAGCTGATTTTTCAGGAACAGTGGCCATGGACACACTGTCCCTCTCCAGCTGGCTTTTTCCTGCCGGGGTCCACATTTTTTTAGCAATTGCAAATTGTGGAAAGACAGGTCATTCCTTAATTCCTGGGGAAAGCCTTTATCTAGATCTTCCTTCCACAACCAATCTCTTGCACCTTCCCCCCTCCACAAAGCTTCTGTCTCAGGGGTGGAGGAGTTTCTCCCTATACTGATTTCATATCCACAACTTCATCTGAGAAACCAGCCTCTTCAGAATCTCTAAAATTCCAAATATCTCCATCCCATTTTTCAAGGGATGTTGTCAGTTTCCTGATCTGTACAAGATCGAGGGGGTAGGTAGCCTGCATAAGCATAATCTCCTAGCTTTTATCCTTTTTCCCTTTAAATCAGAGTGGGAGCAGGGGTTTCCTTAGCTTCCAGTTGTGCACAAAATAAATAGGTGCCTAAAACGACACAAATCACACCTTTATCTACTGCTTTAAGTTTTAAAGCAACCCGACACTCTTCAATACTCACTTATCACTTTCTTTTCATCCTTCTAAAATTCTGGGCCCACTCCTTCCCAGTTGGGGAAGGGGCACAGTCATATTTCTGCTGCAGTGTATCCATGGCAATCCTGTCCGTAATGCCAATTTCTGTTGTGTGAAAAGGGTGGTAAAGCAATTTAGCAGGAAATAAACCCCCTTGTTTTCCAACTCACCCTCAGATACTGGAGGAGCTGGGGGCGGCTGGGCTTAGATCCTGAGTGATGCCAAATCGAGCACTATCGATCCAACAGCTGTGTATGCACCAAATAGTGCGCTGCACTCCTGTGCCCACGATTTATGGACCTACACAGCTAAACCTGCAGAATTTAGCAGCATCCCACTGAGCACAGGTCAGTCAGGGTGGCTGGTTACAGACGGACACAGTTTGACGAGACACCACAAGTTTGAGCACGTCAGTGCCGGATCCAATTGATAGTGCCCTGCACCCATTGGCCAGTTACAAGCTATGGACTCTCACGGCCTCATCAGGCAGCAGCCGGCAAGAAATTGTGCAGCAAGTCTGTAAGCAAATGAAAGCACCTTTAATAGAGCAACAGGATTAATACAGGTTTGTATGGATTGCCGGTGATAAACCACTGTCTGCAGAAGTATATACAAGCATTAAGGTTACAGGTTATGAAAAGTGTTATTAATTGCTAAAGGTGACAAGTTACTACAAAGCGCTAAGTTGGTAAAATAATTCTCTAGAGATTTTCTAAGTTTCTGAGGGAGATCCTCTGATAAGTCTAAGTCTTAGTCTTACCCAAAGGCGTCCCTATGGGGGAGAAGAGAGGCTCAGCCTATCAGCTGGTCCCAGGGGTCAGAGGTCTGCTATGGAGTCGTCCCTGACTTTTCAGTGATGGCATCTTCCCTGACTGTGATGGTGTCTTCCCTAATTCCCTCCTTTCTTGGGGCTATTCTTATACTATTTTTTACCTGCAAGGTGGAGCTTGAGTGACTCTAGTCATACCTTTATGGTGATTGGCAAAAGGCACTTCTGTTCCCCTTCTATGGTAGAAATTATCAAAACTTAGAGATGCTCTCTATGAGGGGGAAAGAGGGGGGTCAGTGGTATGGAGTTATGGTTTTGTCAAGGTCCACAAAGGGAAGTAGTCGTCAAAAGGGGCGCCAGCTGTCGATTCAGAATCACAGATAGACCATACATCAAGCGTTGTACCATGCTGCCATTGAGACGAGCTGGAAAGCAAGCCTCTGCTGTCTCCCATCTCATTTTTTCCTTGATAAGCAGCAGGCCTAGTAGGGAGGCATCCTTGGAGATTCTTCACATGCCAGCTGTAATTTTCCCCTGGGATCATTGTCAAAACTGTACCTTCCCTTAGTGTGTGGACACAGCCATTTTCTGATTTTTAGTTACCTCCAGCAATTACTCCACAGTTTCTCCCGAGCATGGATATTTAATTTCCTTTCTCTTCTTCTTTGGTACCAAAATGACTGCATTCCTCATTTCTTTTGTCCTCTGTGAATCACAAACAGCAAGAGGGTTTTATTTTTCTTTTTGGTGTGGGAGTGGGTTACATATGGAAAATGTATTTTGTTATGGAATTAATGAAAACCAGACTTTGGAAAGTTGGCCATCTAGGCCTTTATTTACAAGAGAGCATATGTCTGTGTTTTGTTTATGACTCACTCCTACTTCTTGCATTGTAATTTGGGTTTGTTCACTCAAGCTCTTTGCTGAATCCAAGCAACATGGTGGTATGAGAGCCAATAATTTATATCCTCCAAGAGGGGACGACAGTGAGTGAGGTTTGTATGCTAAATCTGTCATAGCTCATAGTGAGCAAGAGGAGACTCTACCACTTGACAGCTCATGGTTATCTATAGAAAATGCTACAATAGCAACTTTAAATAACTGCTAGAAGATTAGTCTGTTAGCCATGAACGGAGTGATAATCTCTAAATGAACCTTTCTCCAAATCTTCACTACTCTGGAAACTTCAAGGATCTCAAACCCAAATGATTGCTTATAGGGTTTGTGTGGTAAGGTTTTGGTAGCGGAGCGGGGGGACATAGGGGTGGCTTCTGTGAGAGAAGCTGCCAGAAGCTTCCCCCATGTCCGACCCAACACAGCCAATGCCAGCCGGCTACAAGAACGGACCCGCCGCTGGCCAAGGCCAAGCCAATCAGTAACGCCTCTGTGATAACATAATTAAGAAAAAAAAGGAAGAGAGGGAAGAAAAAAAAAGCGACACACTTTGCAGCTGGAGAGAGGAGTGAGAAGATGTAAGAGAAACAACTCCACAGCCACCAAAGTCAGGGAAGAAGGAGGGGGAGGAGGTGCTCCAGGCACTGGAGCAGAGATTCCCCTGCAGCCTGTGGTGAAGACCATGGTGAGGCAGGCTGTCCCCCTGCAGTCCATGGAGGTCCATGGTGGAGCATGGTGACCACCTGTAGCCCATGGAGGACCCCACGCTGGAGCAGGTGGATGCCCAAAGAAGGCTGTGACCCCATGGGAAGCCCGCGCTGGAGCAGGTTCCTGTCAGGACTTGTGGCCCCATGGGGGACTCACGCTGGAGCAGTCCCTTCCTGAAGGACTGCATACCATGGAAAGGGCCCAGGCTGGAGCAGTTCATGAAGAACTGTCGGTCATGGGTAGGACTCACGTTGGAGAAGTTCGTGGAGGACTGTCTCCCGTGAGAGGGACCCCACGCTGGTGTGGGGGAAGGAGTCCTCCCCCTGAGGAGGAAGGAGAGGCAGAAACAACATGTAAAGAACTGACCCCAACCCCCGTCCCCTGTCCTCCTGTGCTTCTGGGGGCAGGAGGTGGAAAACGGGGGAAAGAAATTAAGCCAGGGAAGAAGGGCGGGATGGGGGAGGTGTTTTAAGATTTGGTTTTACTTCTCATTCTCCTCTGTTTTACTTGTAATAAATTAAATTTATTTTTCCCCTCAGGTCTAGTCTGTTTTGCCAGTGCCAATAATTAATGAGTGATCTCTCTCTCTGTCCTTACCTCCACCCACGAGCCTTTTGTTATATTTTTCTCCTCCTGCCCATTTGAGGAGGGGGCGTGATAGAGTGGGCTTTGGTGAGCATCTGGCATCTAGCCAGGGTCAACCCAACACAGATTGCTTGACAGTCAGGTGTAAATTTAGTTTGCAAGCATATGTGGGCTTGTGGGGAGTGTGGGAATGTGTATTGGCATACCCCGAGAGAACTGTGGGAACTGAAGGGATACATGTCTGGAGATATGAGAAGCACCTGCGTCAACAATTTATGAGAAAGGAACCTTGGAATGTATCCAAAAGATGTCCCCGGCAAGCAAACAGGAAGGGATGCATGCAAAGTCCATCAGCCAATTAGGGGCATGTGAACTGCTCGTGCTTTTTTAACTCCATCTGACTGTTGTACTATGATGCAAATGCTTTTAACACCGATGCAGGCATTGTTATGGCCAACGCGGTGGCGGCCACGGCCGGAGCCATGGCAAAGACAATAAAAACACTGAGGCGGGCAGGGGGCGAAGGCCTGGCCCGCTCTGCCACACCAGGGCCGGCTGAGGCGAGGGGGAGCTTCCCCCTCTCTTCCCCCATGGCTTCAACCACCGCAGGCCATGCCTGGAGAGCAGCTGCTCCACCGCTGCCCGCGGCCCAGCTTTTACCAAGAGCCAGAACACCCAGGAGACTCAGCTCCACTTATTGATTTTACTTCACCACGAGAATTTCCACATCTCCCTCAAATGAGCTCAACCTGCACTCCAGACCCTCTAAAATTATGGTTTAAGTTACACTGCTTGGTGTGGACCTGTGGCAAATGGTTAATGGTTTATAGTTTGCATTGCACAAGAATCTGTTGTATGATTGTCATATTTTGTGGTGTGAGTGAGTGAGTGAGTGAGAGAGAGGAGTTAAGAGCCCTTCACGTTTGTGTGATTGAGTGTCTGTGTTGCTTGAGGGACGCAGCCTGACTCCAGCAGGGTGGGTGCAGAGTCTACGGAGATGAACAAAGTGATAGGTTATAGTTCAATGTTGTAAAAGTAATTTTTCTTTGTGGTTGTTTAATGTGTAAATGGAAATGAAATGAGAACTAAATGGGAACTAACTGGAAACTAAACAGAAACTAAACGGGAATTTAGAAAGTTTAAAGAATCAGAGATAAATATAAATATGTGAAAGTCCCAGAGAACTGATAACTTGGGGTAGGGGCTGTGCTTGTATCCTTACAGATCCTGGAACAAGGTGGGTTCCAGAGAAGTGGATACGCCCCTGGTTGGAAGACAGGATAGAGTATTAAAAAAAAAATATATAATAAATAAATAAATAAATAAATAAAATATTCAATAAAAACTCCTAAGTGTAATAGTTATCAAATTCTGTTTGGTGAAAAATAAGCCCTGGACACTATCTGTAGAAGAATATAAAGATATGTGTTAGATGGTGACATGAGCAGGTAATGAAGTGTATATTAGTAGTAGAACATAGCATGGGGTAGAGGTGAATATGAATTATCTTTATTTTAACAGGAAAAGATGTATCACTAAGTTTTCTGCAGGAGTTTGTATCCAGGTATCGTAGCACATACGATGCACTGAGTGCAATCTCCTGACATGCTGTACCTTGCTACAACAGGGATGAGTACAGAACAAATTTTCTTTCCTTGCTTTTGTGTGTTTGTCATAGCTTTAATATTTGAAAGTTTTCTTCTCATTGTAGAAACACTAAATGGCTTATACTGTATTTGGGTAGCACTGGTTAGGGTAGATACTGACAAACTAGGAATACTTGAACTGCTCTAACATTAATTCTGCTTTGTGATACTTATTTTAATTGATTTTAATACATTTCTGCTCTCTCATTTATTAGGAAACATACCATAGGGATGCTATACTGTTGGAAATCAACATTAATTTGGATTTTTTTTTAATTCTGCAAATGCATTAAAAAAAAAGAAAAAAGAAAAAAAGAAAAAAGAAAAAAAGAAAAAAGAAAAAAAAAGAAAAAAATTTAAAAGTCTTAAGTTTATAGTTATTACTGCATTAAGATTTTTGGTAATTGGTGTTGTTTTAAGACCCTAAGCTGTAGTACCTAGACAAAACGTGGGTAACGTTTGCTAATATAACAAAGCAAGAATCATTGTGGCTTTCACTGGCTACGCCCAGGGATCCTTTTAGAACCTGTCTTATAGGAGTGCCTTTGTATAACTTAGAAAGCTTTTTAGGATATGTAAGTAATGACAGCATTATCACATTTAACAAAACACAAATTTAGCAGCTATATAATCAGACATGGGCAAATATCAATTTTAAGGACTATAAAAATGCTATGCTAAGCTTTTAGATATGTTTTTATAATCTCGCATTTAAACACATCTCTTACAGAACCACAACAACACTCGACACAAGAGAAGCGTTTCTTATTTTGATGAAAATTGTAATGATCAAATACAGTTTTGGGACACTGCTGCCATGGTCCTAACTGCGTTGTTTTCCCCTAACGTTGCAGCAGGAAAAGCATTAGGAGATGTGAAAAAGCTAGGTTGTTGGATGGCTAAACAAACAAATCTCACGTCAGAAATTCTCACATAGATGTTAGTAGTCACTGATAGCATTAGACATGCAACATTGCAAAATAGAGCAGCAATTGATTTTTTACTGTTAGCACAAGGGACGTGGTTGTGAGGAATCTGAAGGTATGTGCTGTATGAATCTATCAGACCACTCAGAATCAATTCATATGGCCATTAAAAGGTTAAAGGAAAATGTCAAACAGTTGAGGGTAAAACAGTGATGATTGGTTAAGCGAGTGGTTTTACAAGGATGGATCTCTTCACTATTAAAGTCAGGATTTAAGATACTATTCGTAATTTTGGTAATTCTTTTATCAGTGCCTTGTTTGCTATTGTGTCTGCAAAGGGCCCTGCAGAAGATGGTGAACAACGCCTTTGTGGTACAAAAACAAAAAGGAGGAATTGTTGGCGCTTTAAGAGCCGAAGCTGCAGGTGGCTTTGGCCTTGAGCAATTAATTCCTGACTTTGAGTGAAAAAATAGAATAGAGAAACAAGATAAGAAATTTCTAATATAATTAGTCAGAAGTAAAAAGAATGCCTCATGAACAGGTGGATTTATACAATCAAGTATTATAACCAAGTGTGTGTAACGATAACTTTTAACTAATTAAAATTTGTTATCACCTTAAGAGTATATAAGCAATTAGTAACAATAGCTTTAACTAATGAAAAATTGTTTATGTATGTATTATCAGTTTAAGAGTATATAAGCATTTATATAACTGATAAGTTAGTCTTTAAGTTTATGGCTTGTATTTTTGTTAAAAAACTCATTTAATCATTATTATATTCAATTTAACCGTTATTGTATTCCATTTTTTTGTAATTGTCATGACACCTTATATATTGCAATGTTTAACAAAAGTTTTTTCTTTTTCTGTTTCCAAAAACAAAAGAGGGGAATTGTGGGGAGTGTGGGAATGTGTATTGGCATACCCTGAGAGAACTGTGGGAACTGAAGGGATACATGTCTGGAAATACAAGAAGCACCTGCGTCGACAAGTTATGAGAAAGGAACCTTGGAATGTATCCAAAAGATGTCCCCTGGCAAGCAAACAGGAAGGGATGCATGCAAAGTCCATCAGCCAATTAGGGGCATGTGAACTGCTCGTGCTGTGAGTGAAGAGCCAATAACATGTTAACGGGTGCGGGTGATTTCATTAGTTTTGGGGTATAAATGTTACTGTATTAGAACAAATAAATGGCTTCTTGCTTGATCATATTGATCGTGTAGCAGAGTCCATCGTTGAGTTCCCGCATGGGCTGAGGTTAATTTAGTGAGATGTTTGATTCTTTACTGGAAAGAAGTTCTGAACTCCATCATTTCTTTTCCAGCCACGCAGAACAGATGTTAGGAGTGAAAAGGAGCACCAGTTATTACAATATTAGAATTTATACATTCTGTTTCTCTCACAAAGGTTTAGTTACTTATAATCTATATGCAAATCCTGAACTCTGAACAGATGCCATGTCCAGTAAAGGACAATGAGACAATTTAAGAAAAACAAACAAGATCTCATGTCCTAAGCAAAGGACCAGGAGCCAAGAAATGCTGGGTACTCTTTCCATCTCTGACAATAACTCACAATATGACATTGGCAAGAGACTTAACTTCTTTGGACTTCATTCATATCTAAAGTAAGTGATCTGAATCAGGAGTAAGCTTACTTTGGGGGCTATTGAAGTCAATTATATGACTGAGTAGTTTCAGCTAGTATCTGCAGAGATGATAGTAAAGACACTCAGGCAGGGGTAATAAATTTGCCACAGGTGAAGTGACCCACACAGCTTGTCTGTGCCCACTAGCTTCAGTAACAAACACTTTTCATGCTAACTAGCATCCATGGCAAGTATTAACGGCCAGGGTGAAGACATCAGGAGTATACGTTTGGGGTATGGAAAGTTTAATAGTTACGGTGGGCCAATATGACAACTATGCTAAGTAGCCGTTCCTTCCCTCCCACTAGAGGTTTAGAAATGAGAAAGAATCCAACTCATGATAAAACATTGCTGTAGCAAAAGCTTTGTCGCTTTAGAAGAGGGGAGAGCTGTAGAGAAATCTCTGAGGATTGCTTAATAGTCAAAGTTGTGTTTTAATCTAGGATAGTAAAAAAGGAGGTAACAGCAATTCTTCTAGGACTGTAATAAATAATCTTTTAACTTTCTTTTAGTTGCTTTTCTATGTGGAGCCCTTTCTCACAGCCATTGCTTCTTCAGTAGTTGTATTCAGCCTACTGAGCTTGAAAGCATCTAGTCTCCATGACATTGAGAGTGGACAAAGGAGGGTTTCCATTCACTGTTGTTTGACTCACTCCTATTTCTGTTCTTTTCTCCCAACAGCCAGCCCACCACTGAAAAAAAGGTTCAAGCGCCATGAAATCGAAGCAATCCAGTGCGAGGTGCGCAAGATGTGCAACTACACCAAGATCCTGTCCACAAAGAAGAACCTGGATCATGTGAACAAGATCCTGAAAGTCAAGAGGCTGCAGAGACAATCAAAGACAGGCAATAACTTTGTCAAGAAGCAAAGGGGACGTCCTCATAAGCAACCCCTTTCTTTTGACGAAGACTCCAGAGACCAAATGCCCATTCTGGAAAAATGCATTGACCTTCCCATCAAAAGAGGTCAGAGATCGACACTCAACCCTTTGATATTGGAGCAAGCAGCCACTCAAGATACAGTCATGGCCACTATCGAGGCTGTCATACACATGGCTCGAAAGATGACACCTCGAAAGATGGCACCTCTGCCACCTCCTCTCCCACCTCCCCCACATCCATCTCCTCTCCCTCCTCCCCAGACATCCCAGGTTGGGAAAAGAAAAAGCAAGTACCCACAGGAGGAAGAGGAGGATGTGAAAGTGATGTGTCACCGGAAAGGCAGAAGGAGGGAAAGCGAAGGCCTTCCCTAAGGCCAGCACACCCCATCAAATGTCAGTAGCGGGGCATGTTGGGACTGAGGGACTGGAAGCATGCAGTCCACTTTGTCCCTGCAGCAACACCAGACTCACTCATTCCTTCAGTGGCCGGAACCCATTGTGGAGAGCTGTGCCAGTCAGGGTTCACATCTTCCTCTTCATCACTTTGGCCCCAGCTCTCCCAAGAAAGAGGGGGAAAGGGTGCAGGAAAGGTGAGGGGCAAGGGGGGTGGTAAGGGGGGGGCAGGGGGTGTGTCAAAGTTGGGGAGAGCCTCTACTTTGCAGAGTTTCCAAAACAAGTCAGCATCTCAGCATTGCTGTTCTCATACCATGCCTGGAGGTGGGAGGTCTTCCTTGCAGAGCTGAACGTTGTCACTAGGGCTGCATGCTCGACTCAAATTTTGTTTGGAAGGCCAGGTGAAACTACAAGTAACTATACCACAGCAGAAATCACTGTTAAAAACAATAATAAAAAAGAAGCAAAGTGTAATTTTCCTCAACTGTGATCTTGGTTATAATCTGTTTGAATTTTTTTTTTTCCCATGTTTTACATACCTACCAGGCTTTGGAGCAGCATAACCCAAAATGACTGACTCCTGCTAGAACTATATATTTCATCCTCATTTGCTTGCCTAGTTACAGCTATCTGCAACATAAGCAGTAGAAACATAGAGCCTTACACACACACACACACTCATTCCGAGTGCTATCCCAAGGAAAAACGGAATATCACAGCATTTAAAATAAGATGTACAAATAAGATGTACATGGAGATACAGTTATGATAGCATCTTTCTATGAAGCAACTTGTCATTTTCAATGTGGATTGGGTTTGCATGACAAGGTTTTGGTAGCAGCGGGGAGGGGGGTGACATGGGGGTGGCTTCTGTGAGAGAAGCTGCCAGAAGCTTCCCCCATGTCCGACCCGACACAGCCAATGCCAGCCAGCTACAAGAACGGAGCCGCCGCTGGCCAAAGCCGAGCCAATCAGTAACGCCTCTGTGATAACATAATTAAGAAAAAAAAAAAAGGAAGAGAGGGAAAAAAAGCTGCACACTTTGCAGCTGGAGAGAGGAGTGAGAAGATATAAGAGAAAACAACTCCACAGACACCAAGGTCAGGGAAGAAGGAGGGGGAGGAGGTGCTCCAGGCGCTGGAGCAGAGATTCCCCTGCAGCCTGTGGTGAAGATCATGGGGAGGCAGGCTGTCCCCCTGCAGTCCATGGAGGTCCATGGTGGAGCAGATGACCACCTGTAGCCCGTGGAGGACCCCACACCAGAGCGAGTGGATGCCCAAAGGAGACTGTGACCCTGTGGGAAGCCCACGCTGGAGCAGGTTCCTGTCAGGACCTGTAGCCAGGAAGGCCAATGGTATCCTGGGGTGCATTAGAAGGGGTGTGGTTAGTAGGTCAAGAGAGGTTCTTCTTCCCCTCTACTCTGCCCTGGTGAGGCCACATCTGGAATATTGTGTCCAGTTCTGGGCCCCACAGTTCAAGAAGGACAGGGAGCTGCTTGAGAGAGTCCAGCAAAGAGCCACCAAAATGATTAAGGGAGTGGAGCATCTCCCTTATGAGGAAAGGCTGAGGGAGCTGGGCCTCTTTAGCTTGGAGAAGAGGAGGCTGAGGGGGGACCTTATTAATGTTTATAAATATTTGAAGGGTGAGTGTGAGGAGGATGGGGCCAGGCCCTTCACAGTGATGACCGATGATAGGACAAGGGGCAATGGAACACAGGAGATTCCGCTTAAATTTGAGAAAGAACTTCTTTACTGTGAGGGTAACAAAGCACTGGAACAGGCTGCCCAGGGAGGTTGTGGAGTCTCCTTCTCTGGAGACATTCAAGACTCGCCTGGATGCCTTCCTGTGTGAACTCATCTAGGTGTTGCTGCTCCGGCAGGGGGATTGGACTAGATGATCTTTGGAGGTCCCTTCCAATCCCTAATATTCTGTGATTCTGTGATTCTGTGATTCTGTGATTCTGTGATTCTGTGATTCCGTGATTCTGTGAAGAGAGGAGGCCACGCCGGTGCAGGTTTGCTGGCAGGACTTGTGACCGCATGGGGGACCCGCGCTGGAGCAGTCCCTTCCTGAAGGACTGCACCCCATGGAATGGACCCATGCTAAAGCAGTTCGTGAAGAACTGTCAGTCATGGGAAGGACTCACGTTGGAGAAGTTTGTGGAGGACTGTCTCCTGTGAGAGGGACCCTACACTGGTGTGGGGGAAGGAGTCCTCCTCCTGAGGAGGAAGCAGCCGCAGAAACAACATGTGATGAACTGACCTCAAGCCCCCATTCCCTGTCCCCCTGTGCCTCTGAGGGGAGGAGGTGGAAAATCAGGAAAGAAATTAAGCCTGGGAAGAAGGGAGGGATGGGGGAGGTGTTTTAAGATTTGGTTTTACTTCTCATTATCCTCTGATTTTGATTGGTAATAAATTTGTTTTTTCCCCCAAGTCGAGTCTGTTTTGCCCATGCCAGTAATTGGTGAGTGATCTCTCTCCATCCTTATCTCCACCCACGAGCTTTTTCTCCCCCTGCTCAGTTGAGGAGGGGGAGTGATAGAGTGGGCTTTGGTGGGCATCTGGCCTCTAGCCAGGGTCAACCCACCACAGTCTTTTATGGTGCCCAACGTGGGGCTTGTGAAATTTGAGATAAGGCTACTGACTGAGAGAGGAGAGGTAACGGGCAAAACATGGACTGAACACAGCTAAAGAGTGATGAGTAAGACAGTTGTGGGGGATTTCTGTTTTTAATTGTGTTGAAGAGACAAGGGGTGGATTATGTGTGTAAATTGTCCACTTTTGTCTGGTGTTGTGATGATGCTATTTTGATTTTGGTGTGGGGAATTTTTTTTTTTGTTGATGTGAATGAAGTTTGTGAAGATTGTGTGATGAATGTGGATTTTAATGATTTTTCTTAAATATGTGATTCACAGAGGAGAGGGGTGGAATGTATTGGGTTTGCGTGGCAAGGTTTTGGTAGTGACGGGGGGGACGACAATGGGAGTGGGTTGACCCTGGCTAAAGGCCTCCACCATGAACCTCCATGGGCTGCAGGGGGACAGCCTGCCTCACCATGGTCTTCCCCACAGGCTGCAGGGGAATGTCTGCTCCAGCGCCTGGAGCACCTCCTCCCCCTCCTTCTTCCCTGACCTTGGTGTCTGTGGAGTTGTTTCTCTTACATCTTCTCACTCCTCTCTCCAGCTGCAAAGTGTGTCGCTTTTTTTCCCTCTCTTCCTTTTTTTTTTCTTAATTATGTTATCACAGAGGTGTTACTGATTGGCTCGGCCTTGGCCAGCGGTGGGTCCCTTCTTGTAGCCGGCTGGCATTGGCTGTGTCGGGTTGGACATGGGGGAAGCTTCTGGCAGCTTCTCTCACAGAAACCACCCCCATGTCATCCCCCTCCCCGCTGCTACCAAAACCTTGTCATGCAAACCCAATACACAATGGCATGTGAAAAAGGGGTCATCTGTCAACCAAGTTGCTTTGATGTTCAGTACACATGAGTAGAGAACAGCAAGACAATTCTGGGGAACAGTTATAGCAAACATGGACAAAATAACGAAAAAATAATATAAAAAAGATAAAATTAAAAAAATAGGGCAGAAAAAATAGAGTGTAAAGGGCACAAACCTACCAGTTCTTACTACCTGCAATTCCCAGTTAAATTGTTGGGAAACCCAGGATCTGAATTATTTGCATTGGATAGCAATGCCTTGATATGTTCTTTTAAGAAAATAGATAAAAAGTAAATTGTTTTAAAAAAATAAAGAACAAAACTCTATGGAAAACAGGTTCTTTCTTGGCAATTATTTATTAAAAAGGAAAGGAATAAGTGTTCTTATCTGAAAATAAAAATAAAAATATTCAGAGGGTATCACCATTGCAATTCTATTAATGCCACTTTGGACATGTTCTCCAAGTTGTGGTTGCCTTAATAAACAAAAAAAAAATTAAAAAATTACATAATGTAGTTATAAAGCTCTCAGTCTGCCTGGATGCAAACTGTGTGTGAGAAATTGTCTCTTTAAAGGTCAGTTCAAATTGTACATTTCTCATTCGAGTTGCATGTTAGCCATTGATTTAACTTGGGTAAAGTACCCAAGCTCCATTTCCACAGCCCAATTAAAATGTTTGACTAAAACAAAGACTGAACATAAAGTTGTTCCATTTGCAGTAACAACACTTTTTTAAAAAAGAAGTCAGTTGTTAAAATCTGAAATGAGTACTTTTAAATTTATTTAATTTCTTAAAGTCCTTCAGTATACTCAACAACTGGCATGGCAAGATGGATATTAAAATGGAAGACGTAAGGGAAAATTCCAGCAAGGGAGTGGGGATTGGAATTTTTTAATGATTCACAAGCCAACTGCTATTCCCTTTTTGAGAAATCTTTGAAGTGACATTGCCAGAAACTTCAAATAGCACGATGCTAAAAAAAAACCAAAGCAACAAACCCAACAAAAAAAATCCCCACAAAAAATTATTGTGTTTCTATTCTGTTATTTATTTACAAAAATCATGTCGAGACTATGGTGTTAAAGGGACACTGTAAACATACAACTAATTTTTTTTAGAGATTGATTTTTCTTATGTGATAGCACCTTAGCTTATTAAAACTGAATGCATTTGGGGTTTGGATTGGGGTTGGGGGGCTGGGAGAGGGAATTTTTTTTTTTAAGACTAGAATAAATCCTGAGATCCTATCTCCTTACAACTGATAAGAGGAATCACAGAATTTTGTTTACAATTTGTTTTGCATTATTCATTATACTAATTTGCCCTTTTTGTTTTCCAATTAATGCATTGTAGAAATAAACTGGCTGATTTCTCATTCTGTTGCAACCAATTTTACTTTTCAGTTATCTTGAATTAGCACAGTGTTATTGACTGAAATTGTAGGCTTACAGAAAAAAATTGCTTATGCCTCATTGAGCTCCTCCCTTCTTCCTTAAAAAGCATTGAACTGAGGTTTAGTTGATTCAGAAACCTTTTTTTCCCATCTCTCCTTTGGACCTGAAAGTAGGTGACACTGTCACTTAAAATGCAAAAAAACCCTGTAAGTTTGGTAAGCTGAAACTAAGCCAGACAACAACTTATCCTTAGTTTTATCTTCATTGATGTCTTTATTAGCATTGAAGGACATTTGTAGCTAGTGGAGCAAAGATCTGAAAGGACAAAATTCTGTCACTGAACGCCCATTGTGGCTTCAAAACGTGTCAGACCTTACAGAGTGCCAATAAGGGCTGGATTTGGGCTGGACCTTTCTGGATGCACTTGGGATGCAACCCGCCCAGGGAAGGATCACTGAATGGCTCCTGTCTCCCATGCTCCTGATCTTAAGGAAAAAAATGCTCTTATCCTTCTAAAAAGTACTATCCAAAGTGCTGCTAGAGGCACCGTGCTTAAGGAGAGCATCCACTCAGAGGGTACAACCCCATATACCCTTCACTGAGCAAAAAAAATAAGAGGTCCTTTTGGTCCTAGAGAAACTAAGGGTAGTGTTCAAGACTTGGTAGCTGCAAGCTGTGAGCATAGGATGGGCTTTATCCAGATGCCCGATGTTTGTTTTTTTGTGGCAAGAAGGTGCTGGTAGAGTGTGGTGTTGAGGTACAGCCTTGGCTGTTTGCCCAAACAGCAGTTTGGTGCAGTCGGTCCTGGCTGGCAGTAAGATTAGCTCATTAATTTGTATGAAAGCAGGCTGAAAATACTCTTAGATGGTACTCAGAATTTGTGTTCTGCATATTACATAGTCTATAATTATGATAAGCAAGTTGCTGACAGAATAATATTATAAGGTGATGAACTACATGCAGATCATAAAGGATTTAGTTTTAGGGCTTAAGACTAAAATCCCACTCCTGCCATTTATTATACAACAATATTCCAGTAATAAGCTTTTTGATTTCTTTTTTCCCCTACCACTAGGAAGATTTACTGCAGAACTCTCTAAATTCTCTCCACACATGAAGTGAAAGCCCTTTTGCTTGTTAAGACCAAAAAGACCTTTCAAACACCTCCGCTGTGTCGCAGATCTTAGCATGATTCAATAAAAACATGAAACAAAGTCACATAACTATGAGCCATATGAAACAAGGCTACAGGTTTGCATCTTCTCTGTGGGTCTTGTGTTCCTCAACCCAGCGTAAAACCGGGAATGGGGACAAGCGTGGGGGGAAAGAAAAAAAAACAAACCAACCATTTGTATCTCCAGTATGTATCTTCATACTGCCAATTTCTTGAGCTCTTAATATTAAATTTTCTGTGAAGCACCTTGTATTTTTGGGGGGAAACTGTAAAAAAAAAAAAAAAAAGTAAGTCATAATAGTCATCAGCTACTAGGGTATCCTACAGCATGACCCATGACTCTCCACTTGACAGCAATGCTTTGGACCATTAGTGTAGAATATTCAGTTTATGTTGTTACATTTTTTGAGTAGCGTCTGATACAATGAGGTGCTGGTTCTTCACTGGGGCTTCTGAGCGCTACAGCAATACCATGAATCAGCAGGAATCGCTGTTCCATACACAAAGATTTCCCCAACTCTTATTTTCACAGGCCCTGATTCAGGATTGCACTTAAGAACATTTAAGTAGTATCCTGAAGAGTAAAAATAACAAAAAGGATAGGAAAAAGAAGAAAAAAAAAAAAGACCAGGATGGTTTTCTGAATTGAGAAAATCATGCCCTTGCAATGCCTCTTCCTTCCATATCATCCAAAAACTGGAGTGCAGCAGTTCTGAGATGATTAGAAGCACGTTTCAACAAGGACACATATTTGAGATCTTCTTAAGATGACTGCCTAGGTTGTATAAAACACTACGTAGAAAAAAAAAGAAATAAAAAGAAAAAAAATGTAAAAACATGAAAAGAGCTGCAAATTGGACAACATGGGGAATCAGTTCAATCACATGTTGCTTTGTTTTACTTTTCCTTTTCTTTATTTTTTTAAGCTATTTCTTAAATAATAAATGCACATGACATTTTAAATATGTATATACTGCATTTCAAAAAAAGTTTAAAAAAATCAAATGAATGGAGCACAAGATTGTTCTATAAGTTGTGCTGGCTAATTTTTAGTTTATATTCATAAGTGGTTTTTAAAAGCCTTTTTTAAAGTGTAATTTGCATGTTCTACTTTTTATGTAAACATATTTTAGAGCAAAATTATGTATTTGTATTTTATTGAATACAGAGGCAAGAAAAAAAACTTGTACATTGTTTGAAATGTTCTTTTTGTAACAGTTTTTATTCATGAAGCATTTTTGTACATTTAAAAATGGATATGGACTTGATGTTCTTTGAGGTTTAGATACATCTGGCATGCTTTAATGTCATGCTCCTTCATGATCTTAGATGTTGTTTTTTAAACATTTTTTTCTAAAACAAAGCTCAATCTTTTCACTACCAAATCAGATTAGCACAGTATAGAGCATTTAACTAAAAAAAAAGTCAATCCTATTCATATGTTATTCATTGTGTGAAATTAAAGGAATTTCATTCATTCTAACATGAGTTGTTAATTCTTTTGTCTTATTTTCCATCTGCTTCCCATCACTACGGGGTTTAATAGCTTTTGGGATACTAATACCACACATTCACAAACCCTCTTTATGGCAACAGAGAAAAACATGCTTTTCTTTTCTTTTCTTTTCTTTTCTTTTCTTTTCTTTTCTTTTCTTTTCTTTTCTTTTCTTTTCTTTTCTTTTCTTTTCTTTTCTTTTCTTTTCTTTTCTTTTCTTTTCTTTTCTTTTCTTTTCTTTTCTTTTCTTTTCTTTTCTTTTCTTTTCTTTTCTTTTCTTTTCTTTTCTTTTCTTTTCTTTTCTTCTTTTTTTTTTATTTTCCCAGAATATCCTTAAAAGTTAAAAATGGACTGTGCCATGGGCCCCATGGACAAAAGGGGGATTCACACTTTGAGGCTGAGCGTATCACCAAATGGACAGAAACATTTCTGGTCCAAATTGTGTCCCCAGGCACCAATATGGTATTATTCGCCACCCAGGTGGGATTTCTACTCCCAAAGCAGATAGAGCGACCCTCTCGAGATCCCTGCCGAGAAGCGAGAGGAGCCCACGCCGGAGCAGGTTTGCTGGCAGGACTTGTGACCCTGTGGGGGACCGGCGCTGGAGCTGTCCCTTCCTGAAAGACTGCACACCATGGAATGGACCCATGCTAAAGCAGTTCATGAAGAATTGTCAGTCATGGGAAGGACTCACGTTGGAGAAGTTCGTGGAGGACTGTCTCCTGTGAGAGGGACCCTACGCTGACGTGGGGGAAGGAGTCCTCCCCCTGAGGAGGAATATGCATCAGAAACAACATGTGATGAACTGACCCCAACCCCATTCCCTGTTCCCCTTGTGCCGCTGGGGGGAGGAGGTGGAAAATGGGGGAAAGAAATTAAGCCCGGGAAGAAGGGAGGGATGGGGGAGGTGTTTTAAGATTTTGTTTTACTTCTCATTATCCTCTGATTTTGATTGGTAATAAAGTAAATTTGTTTTTTCCCCCAAGTCAAGTCTGTTTTGCCCGTGCCAGTAATTGGTGAGTGATCTCTCTCCATCCTTATCTCCACTAACGATCTTTTCATTATATTTTTTCTCCCCCTGCCCAGTCGAGAAGGAGGGGGAGTGATAGAGTGGGCTTTGGTGGGCATCCAGCCTCTAGTCAGGGTCAACCCACCACACTTCCGTAGTATCTCAGGACTGATCTCCCCTTCAGTCAGCTCTTTTCTGAGATTTACCTCCCACTGCCACTGAGTTCTGCTGTACTTTTGTGGTATCATCTTGCAGGCATGATGGAGCAAGGCTGGGAGAGCAGCCATTGAGAGAGCAAGAGTTGGGGATGTTGGGTTTCTGTCATTTGGGGGTTGGGTGGGTGAGGGACTCCATTTGTGAGTTTTTAATTCTTTTTTGTCTCTGATCTCTTTTTCACTAGATGGTTGACACCATGTACAGTGTAAGAGCAAGATATTCCTCATCAGTTTCCTTCTGGACAGGGAGGGGTCTTTGATCAGCATCCCCATTTGCTTTCTCAGGGCAAAGTCAGGCTCTTGCTGGGACCTCTCTGAGATTGTTTCATCCCTGATAACTACTCCAGCACTGTCTGCTCTTATGGATTAAACCACCTCTGAGAAACACCTTTCAAAGTCTTAGAAGAAAAGTTCAGGAAATGCACAAGCTCTAGTAGATTGTAACTTTTTTTAGGCGCTCTTTGTTTAACGAGATATTGTTCACTTGTCTGATTTTGCTTGAGTTCAGTGTTTTCCAAATTTACATAGAATACTTTCATTATTCATCTCTGCCCGGAAATAACTGAAAATAATGAAAACACCAAGTGTGTCAGAAACAACTGTAATCCGAAATAATGTTATTTTCTGATTATCCTTTTTTTCTGAGCGTCCTTTGCTTATAGAAATAGTGAAGCTTTGAGCAAACCTTCTTTGGTCATCTTCCATATTATTGGAGTTTGAACTCAGGAGGGAATTTCACACTCCACTCTCAAGGTATGGATAAAGAGATGAGTACTATCCCTTGGGTCAAAGTAAGATCTTAATTCACTTTTGATAGTGGAGGTTGTTCATGTCCTCTGGCATAAGGAGGCTGACCACAATGATGTGACCTTACCTCATCCTCAGCTGGGAGAGACAAGCCTCAACCTCAGCCTTGCTCTTTCTCATAGTACCATTTCCCACGAGACTCCACAGCGATCATGAGAGAGCTGTGAATTATATTTTTATTTTATGTCAAGGAAAGTTTAGTTGGTGCAGATGCCTGAAGCTTGTATGCAAGTTGTGTGAGCTCATGACAACATTATTTGCTATTCTGTAACACAAAGCATGCACATAATTCTAGAACAATTCTAATGATACTGACTCAGTGGAAAAATTTTCCAGTGACTTTGAGGGGATCAGTGACAGGACCTTACTCAAAGCCCATCAGTAAAAACCATCTGGCAAGGTCTGGAAAGCAAAGGGAAGCATAGATGTCAACCTAAAACATATGTTTGGCCTTTTACAGCGTGGTGGGTTGGCCCTGGCTGGATGCCACATGCCCACCAAAGCTCAAGGAAGAAAAATATAATGAAAGGCTCTTGGGTGGAGATAAGGACGGAGAGAGATCACTCACCAATTACTGGCACGGGCAAACCAGACTCGACTTGGGAAAGAAAGAAAATAATAATTTATTACCAATCAGACAAGAGGATGAGAAGTAAAACCAAATCTTAAAACACCTCCTCCATCCCTCCCTTCTTCCCGGTCTTAACTTCTCTCCCAATTTTGTACCTCTTCCCCCCTCCAGGGGCACAGGAGGTCAGGGAATGGGGGTTGGGGTCAGTTCATCACACATTGTTTCTGACGCTTCTTCCTACTCAGGGGGAGGTCTCCTTCCCCCATAACAGCGTGGGGTCCCTCTCACAGGAGGCAGTCCTCCACAAACTTCTCCAACGTGAGTTCTTCCCATGACCGACAGTTCTTCATGAACTGCTTTAGCCTAGGTCCTTTCCATGGTGTGCAGTCCTTCAGGGACAGACTGCTCCAGTGCAGGTCCCCCATGGGGTCACAAGTCCTGCCAGCAAACCTGCTCCGGCATGGGCTTCACATGGGGTCACAGCCTCCTTCAAGCATCCACCTGCCACACATGTTTGATTGTTGGGCACCAACACCGGCTTGGTTCGAGTCATCATTGCACTAGTCTGGTTCCTTTCCTTGAGAAACTCATTCTCCATCAGTTCAGGTCATTCCTGCCACATTCCTTCCTGCAACATACAACTCACATCACAGATTAGTTTTCCCCCAAGGTTAAATCTCCTTGAGGCACACACCGGGTCTCCCCATCCTTTTGTATTACCCACCAAGTACACCCAGGCCCCTGGGCAAAAAACAATCCCACGAATGGGTTTGCCTTTTCCCGTGGGAGAAGCAATCCATACCGCCTTCCCCAGCCACTTCCCTGTGTGCACTACAGGGACCTTATCTCCTCCCACAGTACGTAGGGGTTCTGTTTGTGCAGGCCCAGGACAGTTAGCAGATCCTCTGGTATTAACCAGACAAGTGGCTTCCATTAAATTTACATCCCAGTGCTTCCATCCCCCACTGTCCAATGCCCTCAACATCGTCTTTAACAGTCCATTGTATCTTTCAATCTTTCCAGAGGCTTGTGGGTGACAGGGGATGTGGTGCACCCACTCAATGCCATGTTTCTTTGCCCAGGAGTTTATGAGGTTATTTCGGAAATGAGTCCCATTGTCCGATTCAATTCTTTCTGGGGTACCAGGTCGCCACAAGATTTGTCTTTCAAGGCCTAAGATGGTGTTTCTGGCAGTGGCATGGTTTACAGGGCATGTTTCTAGACAACCAGTAGTTGCTTCCACCATGGTGAGTACACAGCGCTTGCCTTGGCGTGTTCATGCCAGTGGTCCAAGATAGTCGATTTGCCAGGCCTCACCATATCGAAAGCCCAGCCACTGCCCTCTATTCCAGGGAGATTTTACTCGTGTGGCTCGCTTGATTGCAGCACATGTTTCACATTCATGAGTGACCTGTGTGATGGCTTCCATGGTCAGGTCCACCCCTCGATCACGAGCCCATCGATATGTTGCATCTCTCCCTAGATGTCCCGATGTTTCATGGGCCCATTGAGCTACAAATAGCTCACCTTTACGCTCCCAGTCCAAGTCCACGGGAGCTACTTCAATTTTGGCAGCCTTGTTTACATGTTCATTATTTTGATGTTCTTCTGTGGCACGGCTTTTGGGCATGTGAGCATCTACGTGACGTACCTTTACAGTCATGTTTTCTACTCGAGCAGCAATGTCCTGCCACAATGCAGCAGACCAGATGGGTTTACCCCTGTCCTGCCAATTGGTCTTCTTGCACTGCTGCAGCCACCCCCACAGGGCATTAGCCACCATCCAGGAGTCAGTGTAGAGGTAGAGGACTGGCCACTTATCTCTTTCAGCAATCTTTAGGGCTAGTTGGATGGCTTTTACTTCTGCAAACTGACTTGACTCGCCTTCTCCTTCAGTGGCCTCGATGACTTGTCGTGTGGGACTCCACACAGCAGCTTTTCACTTCCGATGGTTTCCTACCACACGACAGGATCCATCAGTAAACAAAGCAGAATGCCTTTCATCTTCTGATAACTCATTACAGGGTGGTGCCTCTTGAGCACGAACCACCTCCTCAGGCTGTACTCCAAAATGTCTGCCTTCTGGCCAGTCCATGATCTCTTCCACGATTCCTGGTCTGTTGGGTTTCCCTATTCAAGCTCGTTGGGTGATCAATGCTACTCACTCACTCCATGTAGCACTGTGTGGTGGGTTGACCCTGACCAGAGGCCGGATGCCCACCAAAGCCCACTCTATCACTCCCCCTCCTCAAATGGGCAAGGGGAGAAAATTATAATGAAAAACTCGTGGGTGGAGACAAGGACAGAGAGAGATCTCTCACCAATTACTGGCACAGCCAAAACAGACTCGACTTGGGGGAAAAAACAAATTTACTTTATTACCAATCAAAATCAGAGGAGAATGAGAAGTAAAACCAAATCTTAAAACAACTCCCCCATCCCTCCCTTCTTTCCAGGCTTAATCTCTTTCCCGATTTTCCACCTCCTGCCCCCAGCGGCACAGGGGAACAGGGAATGGAGTTGGGGTTAGTTCACTGCATGTTGTTTCTGCCACTGCTTCCTCCTCAGAGGGAAAATTCCTTCCCCTGCACTAGCGTGGGGTCCCTCTCACGGGAGACAGTCCTCCACAAACTTCTCCAAAGTCAGTCCTTCCCATGACTGACAGTTCTTCATGAACTGCTCCAGCATGGGTTCATTCCATGGGGTGCAGTCCTTCAGGAAGGGACTGCTCCAGCGCGGGTCCCCCATGGGGTCACAAGTCCTGCCAGCAAACCTGCTCCTGCATGGGCTCCTCTCTCCACGGGCTACAGGTCCTGTCAGGATCCTACACCAGCGCTGGCTTCCCGCGGGGTCACAGCCTCCTTCGGGCATCCACCTGCTTCGGTGTGGGGTCCTCCACAGGCTACAGGTGGTCATCTGCTCCACCATGGATCTCCATGGACTGCAGGGGGACAGCCTGCCTCACCATGGTCTTCACCACAGGCTGCAGGGGAATCTCTGCTCTGGCGCCTGGAGCACCTCCTCCCCCTCCTTCTTCCCTGACCTTGGTGTCTGTGGAGTTGTTTCTCTTATATCTTCTCACTCCTCTCTCCAGCTGCAAAGTGTGCAGCCTTTTTTCCTCTCTTCCTTTTTTTTTTCTTAATTATGTTATCACAGAGGCGTTACTGATTGGCTCGGCCTTGGCCAGCGGCGGGTCCGTTCTTGTAGCCGGCTGGCATTGGCTGTGTCAGGTCGGACATGGGGGAAGCTTCTGGCAGCTTCTCTCACAGAAGCCACCTCCATGTCCCCCCACTCCACTGCTACCAAAACCTTGCCACGCAAACCCAGTACACACTGGTTGCATGATGTGTAGAAGGGATGTTTCCTTTAAACATCCAGTGTAGCACAGGCAATCGCGGTGCCAGGAGGAGATGCGCTTCTGTACCGACAACTTCTGAAGCGGCGCGAACCCCCTCATATGCTGCTAGTATCTCCCTTTCAGTTGGAGTGTAGTGGGCTTCTGATCCTTGATACCCCCGGCTCCAAAACCCTAATGGTCGACCTCAGGTTTGTCCTGATGTTTTCTGCCAGAGGCTGCAGGTGAGACCATGGTCTCCAGCTGCAGTGTAGAGTCCATTTTGCACAGCTGATCCTATTCAGATAGGCCCAAGAGCCACTGCACAAGCTATTTCCTATTTGATATGCTCAAAGGCTTCTTGTTGCTCAAGGCCCCACTCAAAACAGTTCTTTTGGGTTACTCTATAGAGAGGTTTCACAAGCGGACTGTAACCTGGAACATACATTCTCCAGTGTTGGGTAGCCTGTGCCGAGAGTCTAAATCACGTTTTCTCATAGAGATAGGGTGATTGCTCTGTCTTTATTTGGTACAGGTTCCTTTTATACACTTTGCCACACAACATGTGATGCGTGCCAGCAACTAATTGGTTAAGACCCCACCCACGTGATACAGTCAGTAAGGTTCCCACACAGCATAAAAGTCTAGCTCCCCATTAGTGATTAAAAGTCACCCAGCTCCTTAGTGACTAAAAGTCACCCATGCCTCAGCCTCTCACAGCATGTTTCTCTACATTTCCCCCTTTTTCTTTTGTATAAGGAGTGGCCTGTGTTCTAGAAAAACGTCTTTATAATCAAATTTTGCAAGCAGCTGATCAAACAGGGCAACAAAATACTACCAATAAAATTATGCCTCCAATGCCAATTAAATACATCACTATGTTTTTTCAACCATGGTCCCAATCCAAATGAGGAAAGCCAAACGTTAACAGGGTACTGGTACCTTGCAGTTACCAGCTAAAGCTACTCCTGATACAAAATTGTCAAAATTTCTTCTGACTTGGTTTCGTATACATGTCCAATTACTACTGGTTAATAGCACTAATCACACGTTGATCTCTCAGTCCCACTGATTCGTTCTCATCTTGGTTCAGGTTCACTTCTTCGTCGCAAATTTTCAGCTGGCATCCATCTTGTCCTGTAGCAGTGACACTCTGTACTCTTTTCATTACAATTCTATAAGCAACTCTTACTATAATTAGAACTAAAAATTGCAATGCCTAAAAAAGCATACACTCTCTTTAATTAAAGTTGAAAGCTAAAGCGACAGGTTGCCAAAAGAAATGTATTTCTGCTGTTAAGAGACACCAACATGGAAATGGCTACCATTTCCCATGTAGTCTCCTAAACAATCTGAGATGGCCAGATCTCCGACCCAGCATGAAAAAAAATCAACCCAAAGTCCACACCAAACCAGCTTGACTCCACTCCATGCCCAAATCAGAACCAACCCGACCTAGAGAAGCACTCAATATTCTGATTTTTCAAAGCTGACCCTAACATATCAGCATCTACACCAGATGTGTACAGTGCTCTATGTGGTGCTCTGCCAACAGTTTCCCACACATTTCCCCGTTTTTATTATTCTGAACTAAAAAGACACCTATGTGTTACAATGCAAAGCAAGATTATAATTCCGAGCCATCTAAGGCCTTCTTTTAACTTCTGACCAATTGTAGTAGAATTTACTTATCCTGTTTTTCTATTCTGGTGTTTTAAAAGTCAGGAATTAATTGCCAAGGCCAAAACTGCCTGCATCTTGGGCTCTTAAGGAGCCAACAATTTCTGTTTTTTGTTTTTATACCACAAAGGCGTTGTCCACCATCTTCTGCAGGGCCCTTGCAGACATGATAGCAAACAAGGCACTAATAAAAGATTACCAAATTACAAATAGCATCTTAAATCCTGACTTTAATAATGAAAAGACTCATTCATGTAAAAACTATTAACTTAACCAATTATCACTATTTACCCTCAACTGTTTGACATTTTCCCTTAACCTTCTAATGGCCATATGAATTGATTCTGAGTGGTCTGATAGAATCATACAGCACATGCCTTCAGATTCCTCGCAAACATGTCGCTTGAGCTAACAAATAAAATCAATTGCTACTCTATTCTGTAGTACTGCATGTCTAATGCTATCAATGTTTACTAACATCTATGTAAGCAAAGTTATACAAAGCACTCTACAAGATATAGGTCCTAAAAGGATTCTCAGGCATAGGTAGTGAAAACCATAGTGATTCTTACTTTCTTACATTAGCCAAAGTTATCCACATGTTTTATCTAGGTACTACAACTTAAGGTCTTAAAACAATGCTAATCAACAAAATTCTTAATACAGTTATAACTATAAACTTAAGACTCTTTTCTCCCCTGTTTGGTTTTTTTTTTAAGCACTAATTTACCAGATGTATGAATGCTATGTAGTACTAATCATGTTGAAATCTTCTCTTCTCCTTCTGCATTAGCAAGTGCTAACACTGAATACTTGATCTATACGGTTTACTGACAGTGCAACTTGTGTTTCCAAGCAGTAGCTCTGCCCAGGTGTCGAACATCACAGCACTTTATATCCCCACCTATCTGGATATAGTGTACTTATAACTAAAAACTATTACAATTATCATAATGATCTCTATTTCAATGTATACATCAATATAAAATACTACCCAAAACACTTTCATATTTGAAACAATCTAACCACTTCAACCAAAATGCATCTGCAGAAATAAGGAAAAATCCAAATTAATGTTGATTGCAAGTTAGAGGAGTTCAAGGGTTCCCAGTTTGTTAGTATCCATCTTAACCAGTGCTATTCAAATACAGTATAAGCCATTTAGTGTTTCTACAACGAAAAGAAAACATTCAAATATCAAAGCTGTGACAAGCCCACAAAAACAAGGAAGGAAAATTTGCTCTGAACTCATCAACCGAAATAGAATCAACTCAATGTCTCTTTAGGAATTCATAATGAAATTGTAAAAATGCTACTAAAAATCTCTATCTTAGATGCAATCTTCTGCTTTAAGAGCTACTGTGTCATTGTACAATATAAGTGGCTTATTAATCACTAAATTGCTGGTGTAGCAAAATGTATTTATCATTGCGGATGTGTTTTGAAAAATTGGTATTTTAAAACCTTCCTTTATTCCATGACAAGCCACAAATTAGTATATTTTGAGCACTAATATCCCTACCTAAAATACTAAATGTACATTGTGAGTAACCTACCATGGGTGTCCTCGGGCCCTGACTTTAATATCAACTGCCCAATTGCATTGGCCCGAGTAGTAGTTGTGGCCCTAAAAGTAGAGCTATGAAATACTCACTCTATTAATCGCGTAGGGGTGCTGTCAAGTAACTGAACAATCAATGAAACATCTCCTTTCTCTCAGTTATAGATAACTAAAGAAAAGGGACAATTTTCCAATCTATGATTCATGGCTGAGTGTCTAAAAAAAAATATTTATTTTTTTTTTTCTGTAATGTCATCCAGTGCTTTCGTAGCCTCCACAGTAAATGATCTAGGGTCAAAAAGGGAACTACTATTCCGTAGAAGGTCAATCAAAGGAGGAAAATCTGTGTTAGCAATTCCACAGAAAGTTCAAAGCCACTGCAGATCACCTATCAATTTTTGAACATCATTAACAGTCTTAATTTCTGGGTGCGAAATAATTTTCTGAGGTATGAGTCTAATTTCTGTAATTTGCATGCCCAAGTAATTCCAAGGAGAATGTTTTGAACCTTTTCAGGTGCAATGACTAGACCAAAATTCTGCAAGTATGTTACAAGTTCTTTCTGTTTTTGCTCAGGAAGGGGTGTAGGGCTGGCTACCAATAAGTCATTCATATAATGGTATGTAAGCAAGTCAGGCTTTTCCCTTTGCCACGGTCTTAAGGCTAAATCCACAAACCACTGACAAATGGTAGGAAAGTTCTTTGTACCCTGTGGCAGTACAACCCATTAATAACGCTGTGATGGGGCAGCCCTATTGATGGAGGGCACAGAAAACACAAACTTGTCACCATTATCCTCGTGCAAAGGAATTGTGAAAAAACAATCCTTAAGATCTTCTTTACAGTAAGGGTGACAGAGCACTGGAACAGGCTGCCCAGGGAGGTTGTGGAGTCTCCTTCTCTGGAGACATTCAAGACCCGCCTGGACGCCTTCCTGTGCGAACTCATCTAGGTGTTCCTGCTCCAGCAGGGGGATTGGACTAGATGATCTTTCGAGGTCCCTTCCAATCCCTAATATTCTGTGATTCTGTGATTCTGTGATTCTGTGATCTAGTGTTAACAAATCCTATTTTTCTGGCAACATGGCTGGAGATGGTAACTCAGGTTGCAAGGCTCCCATGTCCTTCATGCAATTGTTTATAGCTCTCAAATCATGTAATCATCTTCATTTCCCAGATTTTTTCTTAAATGGTAAAAATAGGAGTGTTCCATGGGCTAACAGAGAGTTCAATTTGTCCCAATTCCAATTGTTCCTGTACAAGTTCCTCAACATGTTGCAGCTTCTCTTTTGATAGAGGCCACTGATCAACCCAAAGAGGCTTTTCTGTTTCCCATTTAAGTTTAAGCGTCGGGCGAGCGCTGCCGTCAGTGGCCCCAATCAAAAATCAGTAGATAACTTCAGCACTAAATGTACATTTATAATGGGCAATTTAAAATCTCTGCATCTGCTGCTTCAGTTTTCAAAATAAGTCTTGGTACAGAGTTTTCATTCTTTACATTACCCTAAAACAGAACTATTTCTGAAACATAAAAAATTTCATAACAATAACAATAGTAATAATGATGCTAATATGGGGTTGGTCCTGCTTTGCTGATTGATTTCTGATTTAAAATATAATCCATGTCACAAAACAAACAAACAAACTAAAAATCTCTCCTCAGGAGAAGTCCCTGCTAGTTGAGATTGTTTTTCAAAACCAAATTTCATACTTACAGTATCTTTATAAGCATGCCATACACCCTTGAAAATAAAAGCTCACATTGGAAATGATGACAGGGCCTTAATTATAAGGGTGATAACTGGTGACACTATTTTTTATCAGGAAAGAAAACTAAAAGTTAAAAGCCTCATAAGAATCCATAGCTTATACTGAAAACTTGATCCATGCTCATTCTGTTAATCTAAAAATAGTCTTTGGAAACTATGTAAACTCCTGCAGAAAACTTAGTGATACATCTTTTCCTGTTAAAATAAGGATAATTCATATTTACATCTACCTTATGCTATGTTCTGTTACTAATATACACTTCATTACTTGCTTATGTTACTATCTAATACATATCTTTACATCTTTATATTCTTCTACATACAGTGTTCAGAACTTTCTCTTCTTTTTTTTGCTATACTTCCTTTTGCCTTTTTTTTTTTTCCTTTTTTTTTTTTTTTTTACCAAACAGAAGTTAACAACAAGTACACTTCCATCAAGTGACACATTAGTTTGCCAGGGTTGAGTGCTTCTTCGGGTGGGAAATTCCAGGCTATGGGAGGTGATAACCGTCCTAGGAACCTGCCCAAATCCTTCCACACACCCTGCCACACAGGGACTGGCCACTTCAGGGCACTTTTCAGTATTTCCTCACCCAAAAGCTGCCTTCTCTTACACCAGGACGAGACTATATTCCACAAAAACCATAATATTCCAATAGTATTACTTAGTAGAAATAAACAGCTCACATAAGGGTGGACAAGGACCTCGGGACCCTGCATAATAAAGCCATCTACATTAACTCCAGGCAGGGAAAGGGAGATGTATTCCCTTGTCTCCTCCACAAGATAGCTCCCCCAGCACAGTAAGGCCATCAGTGCCAGGACTAAGCACATAGTCACTGTTTGTACCAGCACGTTCCCAAGTTCCTTCATCCTCCCACAAAATAGCTCCCCCAGCAAAGCAAAGCTACAAAGTTCTGTGTGGTGAGTTGACACTAGCTAGAGGTCATATGCCCACCAAAGCCCACTCTATCACTCCCCCTCCTCAAATGGGCAGGGGGAGAAAAATATAACAAAAAGCTCGTGGGTGGAGATAAGGACGGAGAGAGAGATCACTCACCAATTACTGGCATAGCCAAAACACACTCAACTTGGGGAAAAAAACAATTTTATTTTATTACCAATCAAAATCAGAGGATAATGAAAAGTAAAACCAAATCTTAAAACACCTCCCCCACCCCTCCCTCCTTCCCGGGCTTAATTTCTTTCCCGATTTTCCACCTCCTCCCCGCAGTGGCACAGGAGGTCAGGGAATGGGGGTTGGGGTCAGTTCATCACACGTTGTTTCTGATGATTCTTCCTCCTCAGGGGGAGGTCTCCTTCCCCCGCACTAGCGTGGGGTCCCTCTCACGGAAGACAGTCCTCCACGAACTTCTCCAACGTGAGTCCTTCCCATGACTGACAGTTCTTCACGAACTGCTTTAGCATGGGTCCATTCCATGGGGTGCAGTCCTTCAGGAAGGGGCTGCTCCAGCGCGGGTCCCCCATGGGGTCACAAGTCCTGCCAGTAAACCTGCTCCAGTGTGGGCTTCCCACAGGGTCACAGCCTCCTTCGGGCATCCACCTGCTCCGGCATGGGGTCCTCCACGGGCTACAGGTGGTCATCTGCTCCACCATGGACCTCCATGGACTGCAGGGGGACAGCCTGCCTCACCATGGTCTTCACCACATCTTCTCACTCCTCTCTCCAGCTGCAAAGTGTGCAGCTTTTTTTTCCTCTCTTCCTTTTTTTTTTCTTAATTATGTTATCACAGAGGCGTTACTGATTGGCTCGGCCTTGGCCAGCTGTGGGTCGGTTCTTGTAGCCAGCTGACATTGGCTGTGTCGGGTTCGACATGTGGGAAACTTCTGGCAGCTTCTCTCACTGAAGCCACCCCCATGTCATCCCCCCGCCGCCGCTACCAAAACCTTGCCACGCAAACCCAATACAGTCAGCATGAAGCACATAACTGTTCCCTTTCTCAACATGTTCCCAAACTGTTCAGAAACAAAGAGATAAGCAGTGCTACCAGCAGAAAAACAAATCTGTGACCCACACAAGAGCTCGCTGCTTAATAACTACTGCAGCTAAAGCACGCTAAATGCAAAATTGCTGTTTTCTTGAGCCCCACATTAGGTGCCAAAAAGGACTGTGGTGGGTTGACCCTGGCTGGATGCCAGATGCCCACCAAAGCCCACTCTATCACCCCCCTCCTCAGCAAGATGGCGAGAGGGGAAAATAAGATGGAACACAGAAAAAAACTAACTCGTGGGTCGAGACAAAGGCAGTTTAATAGAAGCAAAGCAAAGCTGCGCGTGCAGAAGCAAGAGAACAAAATATTTATTCTCTACTTCCCATCAGCAGGCGATGTTTGGCCACTTCCCGGGAAGCAGGGTTTTCATACCCATTGCAGTTCCCAGAGGACAAACGGAAGCAACGAATGCCCCCCCTTCCCCCTCTGTTCTCCTTGCTTTATTTCTGAGCAGACGTCATATGGTATGGAATATCCCTTTGGTCAGTTTGGGTCAGCTGTCCTGGCTGTGTCCCCTCCCAAGACCTTCCCCCCTCCCAGCCTACTGGGGGAAATGTTGGAGAGACAGCCTTGGTGCTGTGCTAGCACTGCTCACCAGTAACCAAAACACTGGTGTGTTATCAACACCCCTCGAGCCACCAAATACAAAACACAGCACTCTGAGGGCTGCCACAGGGAAAATCAACTCCATCCCAGCCAGACCCACTACAGTGTTATTGCCTAGTTCAATAATAAAATGTTAATAATCAAGTTTCCCCTCCTGTTGGCTACACCCTAGCATGTGCATCCTCAAGTTGGATTTACTGAGGACTTGCTAATATGGACTTACCGAGTTCCACCTCACTAATTCTTTGTAGAGCCCAAGACATCCCTTGGTTAGAAACTTTACATAAGGAGATTGCAGGCTGCTCAGTGCAGTTTTATGTGAGCAGATTATCAGCTTTCCTGGTGGGTTTTTATTTCTCTGACCAGGTTTGCAGCTCAACACCTTTATTCTTGCCATCTTATACACATTCTAAAGGACATTTCTCATACATCTTGAGAAGTCTATGAGTCAGTATTTTTATAAACTTGAAATTAGGTTCCTAAAGCTATATCCAGGAATATAAATACCATCATAGTTTTGGAAAGTGTTAAATATCCTGTAAATATCACCAAACCAGATTTTTAAAATTAAATTAGCTTATAATCTATAGCCACTTTCCAGAAGCCATTTCTCTGAAAATATATAGGGGAGGAATGAAAAATCAGGAATCAGTAATAAATAAAACTTTCAGTTGCTTAAATCTTCTACATAATCATTGCAGATTTTGTTTTCAGTGACTGTGTATTGCTTTCTTTTCACCAAAACTAAAACTCATGTGAAGATTCTGACAAGCAGCAAAACCATATTTGCATTCCTTTTGCAATTTTTTCATTACAGAAAGTGCTTCCCTTTTATAAATAATTTTGACATTTTGAATACGAAAAAATACTATGCTTAAAGTTTTCAAAACAGGCACTGCAAATCAGCAACACGTCTCATTGATGAAGTCTGAAAGAGGATCTTTGGTTGCAAAGGTGTTTATGGGCTTTTCAGTAATAAGCTATTACTTTTATAGAATCATAGAATGGTTTGGGCTGGAAGGGACCTTAAAGATCATCTAGCTCCAACACCCCTGCCATGATCAGGGACACCTTCCACTAGACCAGGTTGCTCAAAGTCTCATCCAACTTGGCCTTGAACACTTCCAGGGAGGGGGCATCCACAACTTCCTTGGGCAACCTGTTCCAGTGTCTCACCACCCTCACAATGAAGAATTTCTTCCTAATATCTAATCTAAACCTACCCTCTTTCAGTTTAAAGCCATTTCCCCTTGTCCTGTCATTAACTGCCCTTGTGAAAAGTCCTTCCCCAGCTTTCCTGTAGACCCCCTTCAGATACTGGAAGGCCGCTATAAGATCTCCCCAGAGCCGTCTCTTCTCGAGGCTGAACAGCCCCAACTCTCTCAGCCTGTCCTCATAGGAGATGTGCTCCAGCCCTTGGATCATCCTTGTGGCCCTTCTCTGGACTCATTCCAACTGATTGATGTCTCTTTTGTGTTGGGGGCTCCAGAACTGGACACAGTACGCCAGGTGGGGCCTTACGAGAGCGGAGTAGAGGGGGAGAATCACCTCCCTCGACCTGCTGGCCACACTTCTCTTGATGCAGCCCAGGATACGGTTGGCCTTCTGGGCTGCAAGCGCACATTGCCCGCTCATGTTGAGCTTCTCGTCTACCACCACTCCCAAGTCCTTCTCTTCAGAGCTGGTTTCAAGCCACTCATTGCCCAGCCTGTACTTGTGCTTGGGATCGCCCCGACCCAGATGCAGGACCTTGCATTTGGCCTTGTTGAACTTCATGAGGTTAGCACAGGCCCACCTCTCAAGCCTGTCAAGGTCCCTCTGGATGTCATCCGGTCCCTCCACCAAAAGGCATAGGGAAATTGGATTGCAAATTCCCTGGGGAAAAAGTAGGAAAGTATACCAACTGTAATCAAACCATTGATATCGCTTACCATTTTCAATGGCCAGTGCCTGACAAGAAGGGCTGATATTGGAAATATAGCACGAAAAGTGCTTCCAGAAAATTGGAAAGGAATCTGTATTTTAACAGAACTGTAGATGCTATCCAGGCACTGCAAATTGAAGTGTTGAGTTTGTCAAAGGTAGTGACCCAAAACAGAATGGCCCTTATTATTATTAGCCTCACAAGGAGGTGTATGCACAACTATAGTTGTTGTGTGTATGTAGATCAAAGTGGAAGAATCTCAACAGACCTAAAGGAAATTTGGAAACTGGTGGGTTGACCCTGGCTAGAGGCCAGATACCCATCAAACCCCACTCTATCATTCCCCCTCCTCAAATGGGTAGGGGGAGAAAAATATAACAAAAAGCTCATGGGTGGAGACAAAGACGGAGAGAGATCACTCACCAATTACTGGCACGGGCAAAACAGACTCGACTTGGGGGAAAAAAAAAAATTATTACCAATAAAAATCAGAGGATAATGAGAAGTAAAACCAAATCTTAAAACACCTCCCCCATCCCTCCCTTCTTCCCAGGCTTAATCTCTTTCCCCCATTTTCCACCTCCTGCCCCCAGAAGCACAGGGGGACAGGGGATGGGGGTTGAGGTCAGTTCATTACACGTTGTTTCTGCCGCTCCTTCCTCCGCAGGGGGAGGACTCCTTCCCCCACACCAGCGTGGGGTCCCTCTCAAGGGAGACAGTCCTCCACGAACTTCTCCAACGTGAGTCCTACCCATGACCGACAGTTCTTCATGAACTGCTTTAGCCTGGGCCCTTTCCATGGTATGCAGTCCTTCAGGAAGGGACTGCTCCAGCGTGAGTCCCCCATGGGGCCACAAGTCCTGACAGGAACCTGCTCCAGCGTGGGCTTCCCGCGGGGTCACAGTCTCCTTTGGGCATCCACCTGCCCCAGCGTGGGGTCCTCCATGGGCTACAGGTGGTCACCATGCTCCACCATGGACCTCCATGGACTGCAGGGGGACAGCCTGCCTCACCATGGTCTTCACCACAGGCTGCAGGGGAATCTCTGCTCCAGTGCCTGGAGCACCTCCTCCCCCTCCTTCTTCACTGACCTTGGTGTCTGTAGAGCTGTTTTTCTCACATCTTCTCACTCCTCTCTCTGCCTGCAAAGTGTGCAGCTTTTTTTTCCCTCTCTTCCTTTTTTGTTTTTTTTTCTTAATTATGTTATCACAGAGGTGTTACTGATTGGCTCAGCCTTGGCCAGCGGCAGGTCCATCTTGTATCCGGTTTGCATTGGCTGTGTCGGACATGTGGGAAGCTTCTGGCAGCTTCTCTCACAGAAGCCACCCCCATGTCCCTTACCCTGCTGCTACCAAAACCTTGTCGTGAAAACCCAGTACAGAAACAGACCAGAATTTTGCATGAGGTAGCCAAGGGCAACACCTCGTGGGGATTTGAAGAACTGTGGAACAAATTAACTTCATGGCTGCCTAGTTTATCTTGGTTAAAGAATCTGTTTTTTCTTTGGTCTTTTAACTTTAGGAATATGCATCCTAGCGTGTTTAGTGTTTCAAATCTGTAGCTGTTGTAATAAATTGTGTAACATTGTAAAAGAATTTATAAGTTAGAAGAAAAGGGCGGGATGAAAGAGTTAAACCATTCGGAGTTAGAAGATTTATGAATCTCTTAGTTGTTTAGGATGAGTTGTTACATTTCATCTGTACTCTGGGATTGCTAACAACCTTGAAGTGGATCACAGAATCACAGAATGTTAGGGACTGGAAGGGACCTCGAAAGATCATCTAGTCCAATCCCCCTGCTGGAGCAGGAACACCTACATGAGATTACACAGGAAGGCGTCCAGGCGGGTCTTGAATGTCTCCAGAGAAGGAGACTCCACAACCTCCCTGGGCAGCCCGCTCCAGCGCTCTGTTACCCTCACAGCAAAGAAGTTCCTTCTCAAATTCAAGCGGAACCTCCTGCGCTCCAGCTTGTAAGCATTGCCCCTTGTCCTATCATTAGGCATCACTGTGAAGAGCCTGGCTCCATTCTCTTGACACTCACCCTTCAAATATTTACAAACATCAATAAGGTCCCCCCTCAGCCTCCTTTTCTCCAAGCTAAAGAGGCCCAGCTCCCTCAGCCCCCCCTCACAAGGGAGACGCTCCAATCCCTTAATCATTCCGGTGGCTCTGTGCTGGACTGTCTCAAGCAGCCCCCTGCCCTTCTTGAACTGTGGGGCCCAGAACTGGACACAACACTCCAGATGTGGCCTCACCAGGGCAGTGTAGAGGGGAAGAAGAACCTCTCTTGACCTACCAACCTACTAACCTACTAACGGCCTAAACCATTTCAATACCCTCGCTGCTTCTGCTGAGCCTCTGATTGTACAACATCTCTAGTGGTCCGTGACCCATTCCGTAACCATTCTACAGTAATTCCCCCTTTTTTCTTTTGTACAATCAGGGCTGTAGCAGTGACACTCCGTACTCCTTTCATTATACATCCATAAGCAATTTTTACTATAATTAGAACTAAAAATATAATGCCTAAAAAGCGTACACCCTCTTTAATTAAAGTTAAAAGCTAAGGCAACAGGTTGGCAAAAGGAAATGTTAACCATGCATCAAACGGGTTTATGTCCTTGACAATCTTCTGAGTGTGGGAGGGGCCCCTCCTTGGACTGACCCAAGAGTTTTTCCCGGCAGCTCCGGTGGGAAAACAGAGCTCCGTCCGTATTTGTCCTCCCCGGTGGGGGTGGGGCTGGGGGTCCCCTCAGGTGGGTGGGTGGGGTGTGCTAGGGTGGGCCCCCCCGCGGTCCTTCTGGCTGCGGAGCTGATTCCGTCCCCGCTGACTCCGTCCAGCAGCACGCTGTCCCCAGCCTACTGGGGGAAATGTTGGAGAGACAGCCTTGGTGCTGTGCTAGCACTGCTCACCAGTAACCAAAACACTGCTGTGTTATCAACACCCCTCGAACCACCAAATACAAAACACAGCACTCTGAGGGCTGCCACAGGGAAAATCAACTCCATCCCAGCCAGACCCACCAACTGCTCCAACGTGAGTCCTTCCCATGACTGACAGCTCTTCACGAGCTGCTCCAGTCTGGGTCCATTCCATGGTGTGCAGTCCTTCAGGAAGGGACTGCTCCAGCGCGGGTCCCCCACGGGGTCACAAGTCCTGCCAGCAAACCTGCTCTAGCGTGGGCTCCTCTCTCCACGGGCTACAGGTCCTGACAGGAACCTGCTCCAGCGCGGGCTTCCCGCGGGGTCACAGCCTCCTTTGGCATCCACCTGCTCCGGCGTGGGGTCCTCCACGGGCTACAGGTGGTCATCTGCACCACCATGGACCTCCAGGGGCTGCAGGGGGACAGCCTGTCTCACCCTGCTCTTCACCACAGGCTGCGGGGAATCTCTGCTCCGGCGCCTAGAGCATTCCCTCCCCCTCCTTCTTCACTGACCTTGGTGTCTGCAGAGTTGTTTTCTCTTACATCTTCTCACTCCTCTCTCTTGCTGCAAAGTGTGCAGCTTTTTTTTCTCTCCCTTCCTTTTTTTTTTCTTAATTATGTTATCACAGAGGCGTTACTGATTGGCTCGGCCTTGGCCAGCGGCGGGTCCCTTCTTGTAGCCGGCTGGCATTGGCTGTGTCGGGTCGGACATGGGGGAAACTTCTGGCAGCTTCTCTCACAGAAGCCACCCCATGTCCCCTCCCCCACTGCTACCAAAAACCTTGCCACGCAAACCCAACACAAGCAGCTAAGTCCTACTCCATTTTATATTTCTTAATAGCAGTCACTGTTTCCCTCCATGGCACTTGGAGTACCTTGGCAGCTCCTGCAGGCCGCAGCACTGTGGCCGCTCATGCCACAATTGTCACACCAAACTGGGACACGGCATTGTCGTCGGATGTGTCCTTCTCGCCCGCAACGGTAACATTTGATTCTTCCTTGCATTGGGGGTCGGGGCTGCCTTTCAGTCTGCCGCAAAAGCCTGCTGCTGTGCTTGTATAAGATCTTTTCTTAGATCTCGCATGGCTTCTACCAACATGGCTTGTGGACTTATTGGCACTCTGCTCATACGTTCTAACATCTGTTCTACACTAGCATCTCCTGGCAATGTTAGTATAATAGCGGCTGTTAGTCTGTCTCTAAATTGCGCAAAAGTTTCATCTCTACCTTGTTTTATTGCCATATACAATGGGGAAGGGGGGGCAGTCCTAACTGCTGTGATTGCTAACCTAGCTGTTCGCATTGCTTCTAAACAATCTATCTAGCCCTAATTAAAGTTGTGCATCTACAGTAACAAATCTATTAATTCCCATTAGTTGTTCAACAGTCACCCCATAAAGAGGATCACCTTGTTGGCGAGGCTGGTGAACAGACTGCTCACAATAGCACTGCCAGTTTGTTTGCCACAGCAAAAGCTGTGACTGAGTCATAATCACTTTAACAATCCCTTTAATATCTTCTTGGCATAAAAGAGTTCCTCCCCAAATATAACTGAGCAATTGTTTTGTGGGTTCACCATGAACTTTTTTACAGATTTATCATTGTCTATTACCATATCCCATAATACATCACCTAACTTTTGCCACTCACCAACATCAAAAAAGAAAATCAGGATTTTGAAAACATTCTTTAACCCTACCTAGTGTGACTAACCCTGATAATTGCTTAGCACAGTCTACTCCCTGCTTTTCTAAAAAGCGCTGTAATAACTCTAGAGCTACCTCAATATCTAAGATACTACCGTGTGCTCCCTGATTAAGGCACCCCTGTGTGCTCCCTGATTAAGGCACACTTAAATATCTGTTTCCTACTGTTATACGCTTTGCAGCCTTTCCAGCAGCCCCTGAAGACCCCCCTTGGACGCTCCAGGCGTTCAGATCAACACACCCCTCTGCGTCGGGCAGCATTCAGTCGATCTTTGCCCCCCTGTCGCTGCTACCGGTGCTGTTCTTCATCCGTCACTCAGAGAGTAGCTCTGCCGGCAGAGCAGGAAACTCTTAATCCCAGGGTCGTAGGTTTGTTGGGGCACTCCCAGGGTCGTAGGTTTGTTCGGGCGCCACTTGTGAGCGACGGAGGAAACTATGCGAGCCAACTCAACGTGAGTGATAAGGCATAGTTCACTTTATTGCTCTCATTAAGCCATATTTATACAGGCTACGATAATTATTCCTACTAGTCCTTAGCTAATTGGCTTAAGCTCTAAACGTTACATTTACATGGTCCTCCTACTTGCAGTTTAATGGTAAAGCATACTCTACATTTTTCACACACTTACTTTCTCAAGGTTGTTTACCAGATTGAGATAAAGTCGCAGTGTCAGCATTCAGTACTTTTCCACTGCAGCCTGCTGAATGTTAGACCAGACTCTGCTTGTACAACCATTCTGCCTTGCTCTCTGAGCCATTCCCTAACAATGCCTTATCACTCACATTGAGTCGGCTCGCATAGTTTCCTCCGTCGCTCGCAGTGGCTCTGTGCTGGACTCAAGCAGTTCCCTGTCCTTCTTGAACTGTGGGGCCCAGAACTGGGCACAATATTCCAGATGTGGCCTCACCAGGGCAGAGTAGAGGGGGAGGAGAACCTCTCTTGACCTACTAACCACACCCCTTCTAATACACCCCAGGATGCCATTGGCCTTCCTGGCCACAAGGGCACAGTGCTGGCTCATGGTCATCCTGCTGTCCACCAGGACTCCCAGATCCCTTTCCCCTACACTGGTCTCTAGGAGATCATTTCCCAACCTATACTGGAACCTGGGGTTGTTCCTGCCCAGGTGCAACACCCTACACTTGACCTTATTATATTTCATTAAGTTTTTCCCTGCCCAGCTCTCCAGCCTGTCCAGGTCTCTCTGGATGGCAGCACAGACTGCTGGCGTGTCAGCCACTCCTCCCAGCTTTGTGTCATCAGCAAACTTGCTGACAGTGCATTCAATTCCCTCATCCAGGTCATTTATGAATATATTGAATAGTACTGGTCCTAGTACTGACCCTTGAGGGACTCCACTAGACACAGGTCTCCAACTAGACTCCGCCCCATTGACCACCACTCTCTGGCTTCTTCCCACCAGCCAGTTAATAATCCATCTCACTATCTGACCATCTAACCCAGACCTCCTCAATTTGTCAGGGAGGATGCTGTGGGAGACCGTGTCAAATGCCTTGCTGAAATCAAGATAGACCACATCCACTGCTCTACCATCATCAAGCCACCTCGTTGTGTTTTTGTAAAAGTCTAGTAGGTTGGTCAAGCACGACTTCCCCTTGGTGAAGCCGTGCTGACTGCCCCTAATGACCTTCATATGCTTGATATGCCTAGAGATGGCACCAAGGATAAGTCATTCCATCACCTTCCCAGGGATGGAGGTGAGGCTGACTGGTCTGTGGTTGCTTGGGTCCTCCTATTTGCCCTTTTTGAAGACTGCAGTGACATTTGCTTTCCTCCAGTCCTCAGGCACCTCTCCCGTTTGCCACGACTCAGCAAAGATGATGGAGAGTGGCCTAGCAATGACTTCAGCCAGCTCCCTCAACACCTGTGGGTGCATCCCATCTGGACCCATAGATTTATGCATGTCCAGATTGCTTAATTGGTCCCTGACCCAGTCCTCATCAACCAAAGCAAACTCCTCCATTGTCCTGACTCCCTCTGGGGCCTCAGGGGTACAGGGCTCCTCAGGACAGCTTCCGGCAGAGTAGACAGAGACAAAGAAGGCATTCAGTAACTCTGCCTTCTCTGTATCTTCTGTCACCAGGGCACCCACCTCATTCATCAGTGGGCCTACATTGCCTCTAATGTTGGCTTTATCTGCCATGTATTTGAAAAAGCTCTTCCTGTTATCCTTGACACCTCTGGCAAGGTTTAATTCTAAGGAGGCCTTAGCTTTCCTAGTTGCCTCCCTACATCCTCTGACAACAGCCTTATATTCTTCCCAAGTGGACAACCCCTCCTTCCATAATCTGTAAACTCTCCTCTTCCACTTTAGTTTGTCCAGCAGTTCCCTGTTTAACCAAGCAGGTCTCCTGGCTCTCTTCCTTGACTTCCTACGTGTCGGGATGCTCTGATCTTGAGCTTGGAAGAAGCAGTCCCTGAATGTTAACCAGCTATCTTGGGCCCCTTTACCTTCAAGTACCCTTTCCCATGGGATTTCCCCTAACAATTGCTTGAAAAGGCCAAAGTTGGCCCTCCTGAAGTCCAGGGTTGCAATTCTGCTTGGAATTCTGTTCCTGCCACATGAGATCCTGACCTTCACCATCTCATGGTCACTGCAGCCCAGGCAGTCCTCAACCTTTACCACTTCAACCAGACCCTCCTTGTTAGTGAGGATGAGATCCAGCATCATTCTCTTCCTAGTTGGTTCATCCACCATTTTCATCAGGAAGTTATCATCGATGCACTGGAGGAACCTCCTGGATTGTGGGTGGCTGGCTGAGTAGTCCCTCCAGCAAACATCAGGGTAGTTAAAATCCCCCACAACAACCAGGGCCTGTGATTGTGAGGCTACTCTCAGCTGCCTGTAGAAGGCCTCATCAACCTCCTCACCCTGATCTGGTGGCCTGTAATAGACGCCCACAACAGTATCACCCTTACCAGCCTGCCCTTTGATTTTCACCCACAGACTCTCAACTCGTTCCTCATCCGCCCCTGGACAGATCTCAATACATTGCAGTTGCTCTCACATACAGAGCAACTCCACCACCTCGCCTTGCTGGCCTGTCTTTCCTGAGAAGGACATAGCCATCCATGACCACATTCCAGTCATGTGAGCTGTCCCACCATGTCTCTGTAATTGCCACCAGATCATAATCCCCTGACCGAACACGGGTTTCTAACTCCTCCTGTTTATTCCCCATGCTGCGTGCATTGGTGTACAGGCATTTCAGGGAGCGAGCCGAGTACACCAATTTCAGCCTAGGGGTGTGGGAGGCCTCCCGGCCTTCATCAATACTAGACTGCTGCCCCACTGGCACGAGCCCAGCTGTAACCCCTTCCCCCTTCCAATCTAGTTTAAAGCTCTCCAAATGAGCCCTGCCAATTCCTGCCCCAGCCTCCTTTTGCCCCTGCGGAATAGGCCTTCCCCACAAAGGGGATGTTACCAAACATTCTTAAAGGAATACTGTCCTAAGTGTGTAAAAGAGACACCACTGTGCAGAATCAGAGGAGAGGGCCGTCAAAGACCATTGACTCATTTTATTGCACAAGCATGAAAGATATTTACTATGCTAAATAGTTACAGGAAATGTTTTGAATATGTAGATAATTTCTCAGAAACTCAATGACTATACATGTATTATGTCAATATAATGTGTGCTGAAACAATAGCACACACACACCTTGGGGGAGCAATCTCTGTGTGTGTCCAGCGCTGCAATAAATACTCACTTTCTAAAACTCCAAAATGAGTCTCAGAATTTCTTCCAACCAGCTTTCGCTGTATCACAGTAGCCCTTGGGCCAGTCCAGACAGGGCAAGATGTTAAAAATGTGCTCTACACTGCAGCTGGGGAGAATGGCCCAATCTTGATAAAGATAAAATAAAACAACAAAGCAGAATAACAAGCAAGAATGTGTATGAAACAAGATAAGGATGGTTTATGTGCTGTAATTAGTAACCAGTCAGAAGTAAAAGAATGGCTCGTGAACAGGTGGAATTATCCCATCATGTCAATTGTTAAGGCGCGTGTGTGATAAGGGGTAATGAATCAAAAGTGAAAGAGCACCGTGTGCTTGGGGTGTAGAGAAGGAAATAAGGATATATAAGCAGTGCAAAGCTTCAATAAAGTGCTGATGCCTAATGCCTGAAGACATCTCGGTGTTGGTCATTCCTTCATAGTTATCAGCGGGTGGTAAGCAATTGTACTGTGCATCACTCATATATATATAGTAGTTATCATTATTACTTTTATTATTCTTATTATTTTAATTTTATTTTTACTCTAATTATTAAATATCCTTATCTCAACCTACAAATCTCCTTACCTTTACCCCTCCAATTCTCTCCCCGATTCCCTCAGTGGCGGGGCAGGGGGGGTGGGGGGGCTGCGAGTGGCTGTATCTTGGTTGGCTGCCAGCTAAATTAAACTATCACACTTCCTTATAAGTTTCTTAAGATCATTTATTTGGTTTCTCATTTAGTGGCAGTAAGTGCTTTTTAACTTTTTGACTTTTTTCTTTTTTGATCCATTTGTTTCAGAATGAAATTTTGAACCACGTTTTTTTCTCAGATCACTACCTTTATACCTCACCCCATGTGGGTCACAATTGTTGGGTACTTGTGCAAGTAGCCTCTGGGTTCAGGATGGGGTCACCAGACCTCATCTGTTCTCATGAATGTGGATTATTGCTTATGAATAGGATTATGGGAAGAAAAATCCAGGTATAGACCTGTAACAGCCTATGCTGTGAATAACTCTGTAAAGATGGGGTCTGGTGTGGCTTCTCTTTGTACATGTTTGCATGACTTGAATCCTATGGATCATATTTGCACAGCCCTTTTTTTTTTTTTGCCCCCCAGAAAGCCATATCTGTAATTATCTTCTGCATCAGTCTCTCCCTGTACTGATACAGTAAAGTTAAGACACAGGATGGCTTTGTCTGCAGGAGCACACTCAGACTAATCTTTCAGACTAATTTTCTGCTTGGGTTACTTTCCTAATTATAATTTGTGTTCTCATCACATCCTAGAAGAGGACATAAGCTTGCAATGCACAGTGTAGAATACCAGCTTTATATCACTGTTTGTAACCTAGAATACTAGCTTTTAATTTGTCATAATGTAAATGCCAAAGTGATTAGAAAGTTTCAACCCTGCGATCTATTTTTTTCCCAGCTATTTGCAAACCAAAGTCTCGAGTTTCATTTTCCCACTCCATATATAAGACCATTGGTGCAGGATGTTGGTATACCTCTGAACAATCAGAGCTATGTATGTTATGCATCGTGTTCCAAAACACTGTTAAATAGGTGCAAAGGGAAAAAAAATTGCATGAATTATGGCTTCTTTAGCCTTCTTGTGCTTGCTAATAGGGAGGACATTGGCTCTCACCTTCGAGGTTTTTAAAATACCAACCAATTTAGTCTATTGTTAACTGGAAGCTGTATATGCCGTGACCGCTAAGGAACAGGTGATAGAAGCTAAGTCTTTGCCTAAAGGCACCTCAGCACAAAGAGCAGAAATAATTGCCCTGATAAGAGCATTGGAACTTGGAAAGGGACAGTGAATCAACATATGGACAGACTCTAAATATGCTTTTGGGGTAGTTCACGCTCATGGAGCAATTTGGAAGGAACGAGGACTTTTAACCCCCCAAGGGAAACACATAAAACATGCAGATATGATCCTGCGAGTTTTGGAAGCAGTGCAGTTACCCTCAGAGGTGGCAATCATGCATTGCAAGGGACATCAAAAAGGTAACACTGACAGGGAAGTGGGAAACAAATTGGCTGATTATGAAGCAAAACGGGCAGCGGAACAAGGTGAGGCATTAAGTTTGATCCCTGAAAAGTCTTTGCCACTACCAGAATCAGCAGATTATGATGAAAAAGATCAAAAGCTAATCAGATATCTAGGGGCTAAAATTGTACCCTCTGGTTGGGCTGAATTAGAGGAAGGAAGAGTGGTAGTTCCTTTCAAAATACTATGGAAATTGGTAAAAACAGAACACGGAAAAACCCATTGGGGAAGAGATGCCCTTTATACTTCACTTTCAAAACAGATAATAACAAGAAGTATGTTCCATACTGTGAAAACAGTAGTGGAAAGATGTGAAGTATGCTTGAAAAATAACCCTAAAGTAGAAAATTGGATGTGATTCAGAGCAATTGAAAAGGGAAATGCTCTGGGCCAGACATGGCTAATAGATTTTTCGGAACTTCCTAGAAAAGGGGGTTACCAATATCTATTGGTCTTAACTGATACCTTTTCTGGATGGCCAGAAGCATTTCCTTGCAGGACTAAAAAAGCACGGGAGGTCACAAAAATACTGTTGAACATGATCATCCCAAGGTTTGGAGTGCCTGAAGTAATATCTTCGGATAGAGGGTCACACTTCATATCTAACATGGTCCAACAAGTCAGTAAATTTCTGGAAATCAATTGGAAATTACATGTACCTCATTGTCCACAGGCTAGTGGCCAGGTAGAGAAAATGAATCATATACTAAAAACCCAACTAGGTAAAATTTGTCAGGAAACCAATTTAAGGTTAGATCAAGCTCTCCCAATAGCCCTCTTAGGAATTCGAACAAAGCCAAGGACCCAGGAAAAACTAAGTCCGTTCACACTGCTATATGGGAGACCTTTCCAAACAAGGTGTCAGGGACAAGACTTAAATCAAGTAGGTGAAGTCGGTTTACAGCAATATTTGATTGCATTGGGAAAACAATTACAGGAAATAAACAAACTGGTAATGTCTAATCAAACTTGGGGACTGGACTCCCCAGTGCATCCTTTTAACTCTGAGGATTGGGTTTATGTTAAAAATGTTACAGGTGGCCCCCTGGAGGAGAAGTGGAGTGGACCGTTACAAGTGCTGCTCACGACTTTCACAGCAGTCAAGCTCGAGAAGCACGCCGCATGGATACACTATTCAAGAATTAAGAGAGCTCCTGCCCCTTGGACAGTTGAACAACAGTCACCCCTTAGGATAAAGCTCAAGCGAACAACATGACTGGTTTGGTTTTATCAGGATCATATTCATGAATCAGGTTAACTGGATTGAGAGGTGGAACCAGAATTTGCATTTATCCTTGGTCCAAGACGTCACCGGAGTTCTGAATAAAAGTAATTGTTGGATCTGCACCCAAATACCTAAAAACTCTAACCAGGGAATATCTTTGATAGAGATAGCAATCCCGACTAATACATCATGGACCAAGTTGTGGGCAAACACTACCTTTGACGATGCAATAGAAGATAAGCCTCTAGATTTGAATAGTGATATCTCTGAAAATACCCCAAGCTATTGTATTCGTGTGCAAAGACGCTCACCATCAAAAGGCATAGGGAAATGGATTGTAAATTTCCTGGGGAAAAGGTGGGTAAGTACGCCCACTGTAATCGAACCACTGATATAGCTTACCCCTTTCAATGGCCAGTACCCAACAGGAAGGGCTGGTATTGGATATGTGGAAATACAGCACAAAAGGCGCTTCCGGAAAATTGGAAGGGAATCTACACTCTCGGTGCTGTGGTACCAAATCTAACTATAGTAGAAAAGATAAATGAGCATTTTTCATGGTTACGAACTTTTTAAAAAAGAACGAGGAGGGTGTCTAATGCAATAGCAGAAAGACCTACTGGATTTTATAGTTTTGTGAGATGGTTCCTTCCCTGGTTGGGAGTTAGCGAATTAGTAAAGGCCATCGTAAACATTTTGGCAGTAATAGAATATATGGAGAATAGAACTATAGATGCTATCCAGGCACTGCAAATTGAAGTGTCAAATTTGTCAAAGGTAGTGACCCAAAACAGAATGGCCCTTGATTTATTATTAGCCTCATAAGGAGGTGTGTGTGCAACTATAAATACTAGCTGTTGCATCTATATAGACCAAAGTAGTAAAATCTCAATGGATCTAAAGGAAATTTGGGAACAGACTAAAATTTTGCATGATGTAGTGTGGTGGGTTGACCCTGGCTAGAAGTTGGATGCCCACCAAAGCCCACTCTGTCACTCCCCCTCCTTCTCAACTGGGCAGGATGCGAGTGACGGAGGAAACTATGCAAGCCGACTCAATGTGAGTGATAAGGCATAGTTCACTTTATTGCTCTCATTAAGTCATATTTATACCAGCTACGATAATTATTCCTACTAGTCCTTTGCTAATTGGCTTAAGCTCTAAACGTTACATTTACATGGTCCTCCTACTTGCGGTTTAACGGTAAAGCATTCTCTACATTTTTCACACACTTACTTTCTCAAGGTTATTTACCAGATTGAGATAAAGTCGCAGTGTCAGTATTCAGTACTTTTCCACTGCGGCCCGCTGAATGTTAGACCAGACTCTGCTCGTACAACTGTTCTGAGAATCCATGTCCTTGCTCTCTGAACCATTCCCCAACATATCCCCCTTTTTCTTTTTGTACGAGCAGAGCTTGTCCTGCAACATGCTCAATCATTTTTCTAAACCAGGATACAACACAGCTCAAACATAAAAGGCCAACTAGTACAATGATTAAAAGTAACAGCATGCTTTGCAACAAGCTTTTAAACCATCTTCCCAGTCCCAACCAGTTCGTTAGACCTTCTAGGCCAAAGAAACCCATGTCCTTTTGAATTTTCTGAGAGTGGTCCATGAGTTGTTGTATTTCTTTATGGAGAGATCTCCATTTATCTTCTAGGTCCATACAACAGAGGCCCTTAAAATTTTCACAGCCAGATTTATACCCTTTATCACAATACATGCAAGCTAAACACACACAGCAATTGGTTAAACACTCTTAAGCATGAGCTCTAAATTTGACACAACAGCTGGCTTAGCTCTGTTCACGCCGCAGGACGTTAACAGGGTACTCCTACTTTGTGGTTACCAGCTAAAGCTACTCCCTTCTTTTTCCCAATTAATTTTTGCTGAAGTTGTTTATCTGAAGTCTCAAGGACAAGTAAGTATCCTGGAGACTTCTGCTAATTCACCCTGACCGTGCATTTGCTTGTTATACTTATGTCAAGGGCCTAAGCTGGCTACTGCACAGAATCACAGAATCACAGAATCACAGAATCACAGAATGCCAGGGTTTGGAAGGGACCTCGAAAGATCATCCAGTCCAATCCCCCTGCCGGAGCAGGAACACCCGGACGAGTTCACACAGGAAGGCCCCCCCCCCCGGGCCCTTCTGTCTGCGGAGCTGGCTCAAGTCACAGATCCCGTCCGCGCTGACCCCGCCCAGCAGCGCGCTGTCCGGCGCCATGCCGCCCTGGGCGTTTCCCTGCTCAAGAGAGACGGTACACACCACGGGGCACACTGTGGTTTTACTTGAGTGACCATGGAGAAGACATGAGAAAGTGGGATGGGAAACCTACCTCTGTCCTGCAGGCACCAGTGCACGAGCTGCAAAGAAAAACAAATACAAATAGGGATGCTTCTGGTCCTTCTAGGAAAAATGCTGCTCCAGTCTCCAGTGGACAATTCCCCAGACAGAAAAGGAGAGCTGATGCTACTCTCAGTCCTTTCCTTGATCCTGATCCTTTTGATCATATTTCAGCAGAAGCAAGTGATGAATATGATGACCAGCATTAGAGGGGCTCTGCCTCCAGCCAGGCGGAGGAAAGGGATAGCTGAGTTTACTGGACTGTGTGGATTCGTCGGCCTGACACATCTGACCCCCAGCAGTATAAGGCCCTAGTGGCCACTGGTGCCCAACGCACCCTGATGCCATCAAACTTTAAAGGAGCAGAATCCATCTATATTTCTGGAATCACAAGGGGGTCCCAAGAGCTGACCGTGTTGGAGGCTGAAATGAGCCTGACTGGGAATGACTGGCAAAAGCACCCCATTGTGACTGGCCCAGGCGCTCCGTGCATTCTCGGCATAGATTACCTCAGGAGAGGGTATTTCAAGGGCCCAAGAGTGTATCGCTGGGCTTTTGGCATAGCTGCCTTGGAGACAGAGGAAATCAAACAGCTATCTGCTCTGCCCGGTCTCTCAGAGGACCCTTCTGTGGTGGGACTGCTAAGGGTCGAAGAACAGCAGGTTCCCATCGCTACCACAACAGTGCACCGGCGGCAATATCGCACCAACTGAGACTCCGTAATTCCCATCCATAAACTGATTCATCAGCTGGAGAGCTGTGGGAACTCAGTGATGGACTCTGCCACACGATCAATATGATCAAGCAAGAAGCCATTTATTTGTTCTAATACAGTAATATTTATACCCCAAAACTAATGAAATCACCCGCACTCGTTAACATGTTATTGGCTCTTCACTCACAGCACGAGCAGTTCACATGCCCCTAATTGGCTGATGGACTTTGCATGCATCCCTTCCTGTTTGATTGACAGGGGACATCTTTTGGATACATTCCAAGGTTCCTTTCTCATAACTTGTCGACGCAGGTGCTTCTTGTATCTCCAGACATGTATCCCTTCAGTTCCCACAGTTCTCTCAGGGTATGCCAATACACATTCCCACACTCCCCACAATTCCCCTCTTTTCTTTTTGGAAGCAGAAAAACCTAAAGCTTAACTTATAACTTATCAGTATTTAAGAATACAAGCCATAAACCTAAAGGTTAACTTATAGATGAAACTGATAATAAATTTTTAAAGCTTATCATTACACACACTTGGTTATAATATATAGTCAGCGAAGAGCACAGCGGTGGCAACGGTAAGTTCCGAGGCTGAGCACGAGTCGAGAGGAGGAGGAGACGGTCCTGGAGCAAGGGGAGACTGCGGACGTGATGCCGAGTCCCGTCAGGAGCAGCCAATCGCTGGAGCGGGGCTGACGCAGTGGGGGGCAGTGCCAGGGCCAACCGTGGGAGATTTAAATGGCCCCCAGGAAGCGTAAGCGACCATGAGCATGGCGAATAGGCGTGGTGTGGTGTGGCGTGGCAGCTACTGTCAGGATCTGTGATCAACATCTAGAGCTGAACTGCCCCTGCGGCAGCTCAGCAAAACAACAACAACTGAGGTGATGCAGAAGCTTGAGCCGTTAGTCATGCAGGCAGGAACAGCCATGGTGGCTACCTGGTCAAAAGCTGTGGGTAAAAGAAATGTAGCAACCCAGAGAGAGGCTGAATGTAAAGATGCAGGTGTCCAGGTCCCTGGCTGCAGAGAATGCTGGAGCCTCTCACTTGAAATGGAGAGGTGCAGGGATGACAGCTGTATTCACTGTGAGCAAGTGAATGATCTGCTCAGCATGGTGGCTGAACTAAAAGAGGAAGTGGAAAGGCTGAGAGCTATAAGGGAGCGTGAGAGGGAGATAGACGGGTGGGCTCAAGCCCTCCTATCTCTGAGCCAAGGGCAACAGGCTTCACATGTAGCACAGGATCCCCTACCCTCTTGCCACCAGATAAGAGGAGAGGACCCAAGAGACAGTGGACACAGGTCCCTCTTTGGAGAGACCGGGGAGGCAGGCAGATCGTGTGCCAGCATCCCTTGCCCCCCCAGTTACAACTCCACAAAAGGTATGAGGCCTTGGAAATCGAGAGCCAGGAGAGTGAGGACAAAAAGGAAGATCCACCCAGGAAGACATCCAGGGTGAATCAATCATCCCTGCAGCTCAGGACTAGTTCAATCAAGAAAAAAAGGAGGGTAGTTGTGGTAGGTGATTCCCTTCTGAGGGGAACTGAGGGCCCCATATGTCGACCAGATCCCTCCCACAGGGAAGTCTGCTGCCTCCCTGGGGCCCGGGTCAGGCCCTCAGACTACTACCCACTTTTGGTTATCCAATCTGGTAGTGATGAGATTACTGAGAAAAGTCCACAAGCAATTAAGAAGGGCTTCAAGTCGTTAAGGAGACTGGTTACAGGATCAGGTGTGCAGGTAATATTTTCCTCAATCCCTTCAGTGGCAGGGAGGTTTACTGACAGGAACAGGAAGACACATCTGATCAACACATGGCTCAGAGGCTGGTGCCACAGGCAGAGTTTTGGTTTCTTTGACCATGGAGAGGTTTACATGGCACCACAAAAGATGGGACACACCTGTCTTAGAAGGGGAAAGGATCCTGGGGCAAGAATTAGCGGGGCTCATTGACAGAGCTTTAAACTAGATTGGAAAGGGGAAGGGGATATAACTGGGACTGCTGGTAGTAACTGTGGGAGGTCCATGCCTGAAGAGCACTGCACTGGGACTCCAGCTGCTCCAGCCAACAGGGCAAAGTCAACATCACTGGGGGCCCAACTTAAATGCCTCTATGCTAATGCACGTAGCTTGGGAAATAAACAAGAAGAGTTGGAGATGTATGCGTGGCTGCAAGGATATGACCTGATTGGCATCACGGAGACATGGTGGGATGGCTCCCATGACTGGAGTGTTGGAATGAAAGGGTACAGGCTCTTCAGGAAGGACAGGCAGGGGAGATGAGGAGTGGGTGTCAACAACCAGCTGGAGTGTATGGAGCTCCACCTGGAGACAGACGAGGAGCTAACAGAGAGTCTCTGGATAAGGATTAAAGGGAAGGCAGGAAAAGGGGATGTTACAGTGGGGGTCTGCTACAGGCCCCCAGACCAGGGAGACCAAGCAGATGAGGCTCTCTATAGGCAGATAGGAGCAGCCTCAAGTTCACAAGCCCTGGTCCTCATGGAGGACTTCAACCACCCTGATATCTGTTGGAGGGACAACACAGCATGCCACAAACAATCCAGGAGTTTCCTGGAATGTGTGGAGGACAACTTCCTTTTCCAAGTGGTCGAAGAACTGATGAGGAGGGGTGCCATGCTGGACCTTGTTCTCACCAACAAGGAGGGGTTGGTGGGGAACGTGAAGCTCTTGGGCAGTCTTGGCTGCAGTGACCATGAAATGTTGGAATTCGAGATCCTCAGGGCAGTGAGGAAGGTGCACTGTAAGATCACCACCCTGGATTTCAGGAGAGCAGACTTTGACCTCTTCAGGGATCTGCTTGGTCACGTACCATGAGATGAATTCCTGGAAGGAAGAGGGGTGCAGGACAGTTGGAACATACTCAAAGGTCTCTTCCACCAAGCCCAGGAACGATGTATTCCAACAAAGAGGAAGGCAGGCAAAACCAGCAGGAGGCCTGCATGGATGGACAGGAAGATCCTGAACAAACTTAGGATCAAGAAGGAAGCCTATAGAGGGTGGAAGGAAGGACGGGTAACCTGGGAGGAATACAGAGAAATTGCCCGAGAAGCCAGGGATCAGGTTAGGAAAGCCAAGGCCCTGGCAGAATTAAATTTAGCCAGAGATGTCAAGGGCAACAAAAAAAGCTTCTACAGGTATGTCAGGGAGAAAAGGAAAACTGGGAAAAATGTGTGCCTTCTGAGGAAGGCAAAGGGAGATCTGGTCACCCGGGACATTGAGAAGGCTGAGGTGCTCGATGACAATTTTGCCTCAGTCTTCACTGGCAAGGGCTTGTGACACTCTGCCCAAGTCCTACAAACCCAAGGATGGGTCCAGGAGAATGAAAAGGCACCCACTGTAGGAGAAGATCAGGTTTGGGAGCACCTAAGGTACCTGAAGGTGCACAAGTCCATGGGACCTGATGGGATGCATCCATGGGTCCTGAGGGAACTGGCGGATGAAGTTGCAAAGCCACTATCCATCATATTTGAGAAGTCTTGGCAGTCTGGTGAAGTTCCCACAGACTGGGAAAAGGGGAACATAACCCCCATTTTTAAAAAGGGAACAAAGGAAGACTCGGGGAAATACAGGCCAGTCAGTCTCACCTCGGTGCCAGGCAAGATCATGGAGCAGATACTCCTAGAAACTATGCTAAAGCACATGGAGAATGAGAAGGTGATTGGTGACAACCAACATGGCTTCACCAAGGGCAAATCATGCCTGACAAATCTGGTGGCCTTTTATGATAGGGTTACAACATAGGTGGACAAGGCTAAAGCAACTGATGTCATCTACCTGGACTTGTGCAAGGCGTTTGACACCGTCCCACATGGCATTCTTATCTCCAAATTGGAAGCATGGGGGATTGATGGATGGACCACTCGGTGGATAAGGAACTGGCTGGATGGTCGCACTCAAAGAGTTGTGGTCAACAGCTCAAAGTCTGAGTGGAAACCAGTGACGAGTGGTGTCCCTCAAGGGTCAGTATTGGGACCGGTGCTCTTTAACATCTTTTTCAGTGACATGGACAGTGGGATTGAGTGCACCCTCAGAAAGTTTGCTGATGACACCAAGCTGAGTGGTGCGGTTGACACACTGGAGGGACGGGACGCCATCCAGAGGGACCTTGACAGGCTTGAGAGGTGGGCCTGTGCTAACCCCATGAAGTTCAACAAGGCCAAATGCAAGGTCCTGCACTTGGGTCGGGGCAACCTCAAGCACAAATACAGACTGGGCAATGAGTGGCTTGAGGCCAGCTCTGAAGAGAAGGACTTGGGAGTGGTGGTAGATGAGAAGCTCAACATGAGCCGTCAATGTGCACTTGCAGCCCAGAAGGCAAACTGTATCCTGGGCTGCATCAAGAGAAGTGTGGCCAGCAGGTCGAGGGAGGTGATTCTCCCCCTCTACTCCGCTCTCGTAAGGCCCCACCTGGAGTACTGTGTCCAGTTCTGGAGCCGCCAACACAAGAGAGACATGGACACGTTAGAAGGAGTCCAGAGGAGGGTTACAAGGATGATCCGAGGGCTGGAGCACTGCTCCTACGAGGACAGGCTGAGAGAGTTGGGGCTTTTCAGCCTGGAGAAGAGACAGCTCCGGAGAGATCTTATAATGGCCTTCCAATACCTGAAGGAGCCTACAGGAAAGCTGGGGAAGGACTTTTCACAAGGGCAGTTAATAACAGGACAAGGGGGAATGGCTTTAAGCTGAAAGAGGGTAGGTTTAGATTAGATATTAGGAAGAAATTCTTCACTGTGAGGGTGGTGAGACACTGGAACAGGTTGCCCAAGGAAGTTGTGGATGCCCTCTCCCTGGAAGTGTTCAAGGCCAGGTTGGATGAGGCTTTGAGCAACCTGGACTAGTGGAAAGGTGTCCCTGCTGATGGCAGGGGGGGTGAAACTAGATGATCTTTAAGGTCCCTTCCAGCCCAAACCATTCTATGATTCTGTAATACTTGATCAACTTCAGAATGTTCATTTGCTCTTAGAAACCCTACAATTCCCCCTTCTTGTGTTTGTACGACAAAAGCATCGTTCACCATCTTCTGCAGGGCCCTTTGCAGACACGATAGCAACTAAGAGGAGGATCACCAGAATTACAAGTAACACTTGCAATCCTGACTTGAGCAGTGAAAAAACCCAGCCTTGTATTCCCCAGCCTTGAAACCAATTGCTTAACCAATCATTATCTACCTTTAACTGTTTGACATTCTCCTTTAACTTGTTAATTGCCATATGAATTGATTCTGAGTGTTGTGCTAAATTCATTCAGCACATACCATCAAATTCCTCTCAATAGCAGCTCGATTTTGCAAAGTGGCATGTCGAACTGAGTCGACATCTGTCAGCAAGCCTGATAGTGCCAAAGAAGTGAAATTAGATTGTTTAGAAAGCCAGCATCCTAACTTGCGTAGGTTTGTTAGTGCACTTGCTACTCCTACTCCAGGGGCCAGAATAGAGGCTGCATTTATTTGTCCAGGATTCCAAAACTCTGCATTGGAATCACAGTTGTGCTTAAATGAGTGAATGCTATGCTTGCTTCTTATCCGATTTTTGAACTTTCCCAAAATCATGGTAATGTTAGGTGCTAACAGAGTTAAACGGCCTAAGCTGCATTGGCCTCCACGAATACGTGATGGTATGTCTGCCCACGCTCTGTCTCCACAGATAAGAAAAACACCTGGTGGTAGCTGTACTGGATTATGAGTAGCTTTAGAAATTTTTGGTCAAGTGTAATTACACCAAGCTGTTTTATTTCTAAAAACTGAGACGGTGGCATTTAAATTCTGGGCAGCGACTCTTGTGTTGCTTGTAGAGAAATTAAAAAAGACACAAAAGTCCATTGGTACTGATCCCAACAGATTCAGCTCCTGTGGCTCTGCAGGCATCATTGGTAGGAATGAGACCCATCCATCCCAATTATCACCCACTGCTCACATCGTGCAAATGGCTTCCCTTGTCTGCATAGGGACAAGAGACACAGGGTCATCTACTGGTAAACCCACCAGACATGTAGAAAAGGGGTTGTCTGGGGTAGCAAGAGACAAGCAAAGCGTGTTCTGCTGCATTTGGTTAACCAGAGTAATGCAAATATTTGTTCTGGGTAAGACGTTATAATAGGCTTGAATTGCTACCAAAAGACTGAGAAACCCTATGAAAGCACCCATAGGTTGATACTGCATTCCCATTGTTCTTTCTGTCAGTCAAGGTGTGTAAAACAAGGTTTAAAAATTGGACACAACTGAGTACTTGCGTGCGTGTCTATCCTGGATCTATGTGGGGTGAGACATCTGGATTTCCGCTGTTCTTCCCATGTAAAGGTTGTCCTTTCCACGGTTTTGTCCACCGGGCAGGAACCCACCTAGGTCCAGTATCTGTAAGGACACACATCTAACCTCTTCCTGTTAAACGAACTTCAGCAGGTCCTTTCCATTGTCCATCTCTTAGATCTTTATATAATACCTGAATTTTACTATTATTGTTATCTGGACTTTCTGCTAAGGCCCGTCCATGGACTACCATGGGTGGATCCTCAGCATTGCCGACCAGGCGTAAAAAATTAAGTCCATACAATGCTTTTGAAATACGTTCCTGTGGGGTTAAGCCTATCTCCCCTGTTTTCTGTTTTTGTAACATGGATTTAAGCACTTGGTGAGCTCGTTCAATGATAGCTTGGCCTGTTGGAGAGTGAGGAATACCGGTGATATGCCTCACACCCCATTGCTGACAGAATTGTGCAAAAGAGCGTGAAACATAAGCTGGACCGTTATCAGTTTTTAGCTGTGACAGTGCACCCATAACTGCAAAGCAACCTCGTGAGTGTTGTTTAACATGTTTAGCTGTTTCACCTGACAGAGGTGTTGCCCATAGTACAGAGGAAAAGGTATCTATAGTGCCGTGAATATAATTTAAACAGCCAAATTCTGAAAAATGTGTGACATCCATTTGCCACATCTGCAAAGGCAACAAACCTCTGGGATTAGCTCCCAGGCCGATGCCAACACCATAGTGCTGACAGTCAGGACAGGACTGAACAATTCCTTGAGCGTCTGAGAGACTTAAATGAAATTGGCAAGGTAACATTTTAGCATTCTGGTGAAAAAAGGAATGAGCCTGACGAGCTTGGTCAAAAGTCAATACAGGAGGACCACTCCAGGCAGGAGCTACTCATTTGTCAGCTCTATTGTTACCTTCTGTTAAGGCGCCGGGCAGGTCAGAGTGACTGCGAATATGAGTAACAAAATAAGGCTCAGTGCAATGTTGTAATAAGCGTAACAGCTGGCAGAATAAGTGAAAAAGTGTCTTATTCGTTATCTCTTTGAGAATAGCCTGTTCCAAGAGAATAACTACTCCTACAACATACAGGGAGTCTGATACAACATTTAAAGGTTCCATGGACCATTTTGTGAATGCCCAAACAACAGCTTTTAGTTCAAGTGTCTGCAAAGAATCCTCTGGGGTGCCGTTTAAAATATGTTTGTCCCAGTGTGCATTACTTAGCCAAGTGATAGCAGCCTTGTGGTTATTTTTGCTTGCGTCAGTAAAAACAGTTAAACCTCCCACAGGAGTCGCAGAGCAAAGAGGCGTTTCAAGAAAAGTGTTAGAGGACAGAAGGGAAAGAAAACGATGAGGCAGATAAACATTAGAAGTTTGTCCAGAATAACCTGCTAGAGCTAATTGTAAATCATCTGAGAGCTGCAGAGACCAATCAAAATATGCCTGTGTTAGTGGAAGGATGATATATGCAGGATCAAAACCAGCCATCTGTATCAATCTCGATCTGCCTCTCATAATCAATTGAGCTAGTGCTTCCAGTGGTGTAGTTATACTTTTACGCAAATGGTACGGCAAAAAGATCCACTCCAGTACACACAAGGGATCTTTTTTTCGCATTGTTCCATTGCATCAGCAATGCAAAGGGGTGACAATTTGCAGGACCTCCAGTAACAGCAGCCAAAATGACTTTTAAATCAGGATTATATCTACTGGCATATGATTTCGTTACCTTGTCTACAATGTGCTGCAAAGCAAAAGTTTGTGTTTCAGATAAGTCTCTTAAAGCAGCGGCATCAGGCGTGCCTTGAAGTAAAGGCATTAAAGGATTGAGGTCTTCATTAGTAATGCCACACAACGGTCAAATCCACTGAATATCCCCTACTAATTTTTGCACATCTGTCAAAGTCTGAATATTAGTTTGAAGTGTAATTTTTTGTGGTCTAACTTGTTCAGCTGACAGTGTCCAGCCAAGGTAATGCCATGGTGGATTTTTCTGAATTTTTTCTGGAGCTATTTTTAAACCTGTAGACTCAAGTTGGGATCTCAGTTCAGTAATTAAAAGGTCTGTGTGCAGGTGTTGACCAGCTATTAAAATATCATCCATGTAATGATAAATCAGTAATTGAGGTTAGGCTTGCCAAATAGGTTGAAGTGCCCAAGCTACAAATAATTGGCACAAGGTAGGAGAATTTTTCATACCTTGTGGTAAAACAACCCAATGATATCTTTTTGCAGGGTCAGCCTTATTGATAGATGGTACAGAAAATGCAAATTTTTCACAGTCATCTGGATGTAATGGAATTATGAAAAAACAATCTTTTAAATCAATAACCAATAAGTCCCAATTCTCTCGAAGCACTACAGGGCTTGGAAGTCCTGGCTGAAGGGCTCCTATGTCCTGTATCACAGCGTTCATTGCACGTAAATCGTGCAATAGTCTCCATTTCCCACTCTTTTTGGGGATGGTAAAGATTGGAGTGTTCCAAGGACTAGTAGACGGCACAATGTGTCCTGCTTGAAATTGCTCCTGCACTAAATTTTGAACTATGGACAGTTTCTCTACCTTCAGCAGCTGTTGATCTACCCAGACTGGGGTATCAGTGATCCAGGTGAGCTTTTGAATTGGCTGCCCCTCAATGGCCACCTCTGAAAAGGCTGTGTCGTGAGCACTGCACCCATCTGACTGAGAAGGTCTCTTCCAATTAAGGCGAATGTCGTGGCTAACACATATGGTCTCGTACTGACTTTTGTACCATCTTTGAAGCAAATAGTCACTGAGGTTTTGCTGATTCTAGAAATTTGGGTACCACCGATTCCGAAAAGACCATTGATGGTTTCAGTCAGTGGCCAATGTTTTGGCCATTTGTGTAGTGGAACTACAGTGATGTTGGCCCCAGTATCAATGATCATTTTTAAAGCAACCAATTCTCCATCATTATTTTGAATTTGAACCCATTCCTCTGTTTTTGTTTTTTGAATGTTTAATGCCAACAACACTTGTGGTGTTCCTGTTGATCCAAAACCTCCATTGCCTCGGACTAAATGTCCTCGACAGGGTACTTTTGCTTCAAAAGGTACCAACTGAGCAATACGTGCACCTTTTGCGACATTTACTGGTGGAATAAGGGTTTGTACCATGATTTTAATAACTCCAGTATAATCCGCATCTATTACCCCTGGTAATACAAAGATTCCCTGCTTAGTGGCTGATGACCTTCCAATGACTAAAGCACTTCAACCATGACCCAAAGGTCCATTTAAGGTGGTTGGAATGCATTTAACGGCCATATCTGTAATTGTGAATTCTATTGCTGTTTCCAGGTCCACTCCAGCACTTCCGTAAGTGGCGGAGCAGACACGGTCCAAGCACCCTGAATTTGTGTCTTTGCGTGCGGGGTCCTCGTGCTCTGCCGGAAGTTTCCCAGTTTTTGCCCTGATACAGAATCACAGAATATTAGGGATTGGAAGGGACCTCGAAAGATCATCTAGTCCAACCCCCCTGCTGGAGCAGGAACATCTAGATGAGTTCACACAGGAAGGCATCCAGGTGGGTCTTGAACGTCTCCAGAGAAGGAGACTCCACAACCTCCCTGGGCAGCCTGTTCCAGTGCTCTGTTATCCTCACCATAAAGAAGTTTTTTCTCAAATTTAAGCAGAACCTCCTGTGTTCCAGCTTACACCCATTACCCCTTGTCCTATCATTGGTCATCACTGTGAAGAGCCTGGCCCCATCCTCCTCACACTCACCCTTCAAATATCTATAAACATTAATCAGGTCCCCCCTCAGCCTCCTCTTCTCCAAGCTAAAGAGGTCCAACTCCCTCAGCCTTTCCTCATAAGGGAGATGATCCACTCCCTTAATCATTTTGGTGGCTCTTCTCTGGACTCTCTCAAGCAGCTCCCTGTCCTTCTTGAACTGTGGGGCCCAGAACTGGACACAATATTCCAGATGTGGCCTCACCAGGGCAGAGTAGAGGGGAAGAAGAACTTCTCTTGACCTACTGACTACACCCCTTCTAATGCACCCCAGGATGCCATTGGCCTTCCTGGCCACGAGGGCACAGTGCTGGCTCATGGTCATCCTGCTGTCCACCAGGACTCCCAGATCCCTTTCCCCTACACTGGTCTCTAGGAGATCCTTTCCCAACCTATACTGGAACCTGGGGTTGTTCCTGCCCAGGTGCAACACCCTACACTTGCCCTTATTATATTTCATCAAGTTTTTCCCTGCCCAGCTCTCCAGCCTGTCCAGGTCTCTCTGGATGGCAGCACAGACTGCTGGCGTGTCAGCCACTCATCCCAGCTTTGTATCATCAGCAAACTTGCTGACAGTGCATTAAATTCCCTCATCCAAGTCATTTATGAATATATTGAATAATACTGGTCCTAGTACCGACCCTTGAGGGACTCCACTAGACACAGGTCTCCAACTAGACTCCGCCCCATTGACCACCACTCTCTGGCTTCTTCCCACCAGCCAGTTAATAATACATCTCACTACCTGATCATCTAATCCACACTTCCTCAATTTATCAGCGAGGATGCTGTGGGAGATTGTGTCAAATGCTTTGCTGAAATCTAGATAGACCACATCCACTGTTCTGCCATCATCTAGCCACCTGGTTGTGTTTTCATAAAAGTCTAGAAGATTGGTCAAGCACAACTTCCCCTTGGTGAAGCCGTGCTGACTGCCCCTAATGACCCTCTTATCCTTGATATGCCTAGAGATGGCACCAAGGATAAGTCATTCCATCACCTTTCCAGGGATGGAGGTGAGGCTGACCGGTCTGTAGTTACCCGGGTCCTCCTTCTTGCCCTTTTTGAAGATTGGAGTGACATTTGCTTTCCTCCAGTCCTCAGGCACCTCACCCATTCCCACGACTTAGCAAAGATGATGGAGAGTGGTCTAGCAATGACTTCAGCCAGCTCCCTCAACACCCGTGGGTGTATCCCATCTTGACCCATAGATTTATGCATGTCCAGATTGCTTAATTGGTCCCTGACCCAGTCATCATCAACCAAGCCAAACTCCTCTATTGTCCTGTCTCCCTCTGGGGTCTCCAGCATACAGAGCTCCTCAAGAACGCTTCCGGCAGAGTAGACAGAGGCAAAGAAGGCATTCAATAGCTCTGCCTTCTCTGTATCCTCTGTCACCAGGGCACCCACCTCATTAATCAGTGGGCCTACATTGCCTCTAACGTTGGCTTTATCTGCTATGTATTTGAAGAAGCTCTTCCTGTTGTCCTTGACCCCTCTGGCAAGATCTAATTCTAAGGAGGCCTTGGCTTTCCTAGTTGCCTCCCTACATCCTCTGACAACAGCCTTATATTCCTCCCAAGTGGCCAGCCCCTTCTTCCATAATCTGTAAACTCTCCTCTTCCACTTGAGTTTGCCCAGCAGTTCCCTGTTTAACCAAGCAGGTCTCCTGGCTCCCTTCCCTGACTTCCTACATATCGGGATGCTTCAATCTTGAGCTTGGAAGAAGCAGTCCCTGAATGTTAACCAGCTATCTTGGGCCCCTTTACCTTCAAGTACCCTTTCCCATGGGATTTCCCCTAACAATTGCTTGAAAAGGCCAAAGTTGGCCCTCCTGAAGTCCAGGGTTGCAATTTTACTTGTAACTCTGCTTATGCCACATGAGATCCTGAACTTCACCATCTCATGATCACTGCAGCCCAGGCAGTCCTCAACCTTTACAGCCTCAACCAGACCCTCCTTGTTAGTGAGGATGAGAACCAGCGTCACTCCCCTCCTGGTTGGTTCATCCACCATTTGCATCAGGAAGTTATCATCGATGCACTGGAGGAACCTCCTGGATTGTGGGTGGCTGGCTGAGTGGTCCCTCCAGCAAATATCAGGTTAGTTAAAATCCCCCACAACAACCAGGGCCTGTGATTGCGAGGCTACATTGTCCAGAGGAGCTACCATAGGTGAAATGTTAGAATTATGTGACCGTATGGGGGAACAGAACAAAGCAGCATTTATGGCTTCAGCTTTGGCAGACCTATACATGATAGTTAGATTTGCAGTCCTTAGCCCAATGGCCATATTTTCCACATCTTTTACATATACGATTTTCCCTCTTCGACGCAAAGCAGTGCGCTCTAAAATGGCCAGTTTTGCCACAATTATGGCATGTAGCACCAGATTTGCCAGTTTGCTGATTTTTTATAAAAGGTCTCACAGCGGCTGCCAAAGCTGAAACCATAAATGCTGCTTTGTTCTGTTCCACCATACGGTCACATAACTCTAACATTTCACCTACGGTAGCTCCTCTGGACAATGCACATAACATTTTTTTCGTTTGACTATTGCTGTTTCCATAAGCCAATTGATCTTGTAATTTAAGTTTCACGTCAGGATCAAAGTCTGGATGGTCTTTTAAGGCAGCATGTAATCTGTCTACAGAACTTGTAAATGGTTCAGTGGGTCCTTGCCGCACTGCAGCAAACGCTGGAGTCGGCTTTTCCGATTCCGGTATACTTCTCCAAGCTTTCCAGGCTAAATCCTGAGAAAGCTGGAGAACTGGAGTCCGCAAACGGGATTGCATGTCAGCAGTGGCAAAGGGTCCTACACCCAGCAGCATATCTGCATTAACTAAGTGAAGAACGTCATCTGTCGGACGCTGCAAATTTTTCGCCTCTGCATTAACACAGAGGTCCTTCTAATAGTAAAAAACCTGTATTTGTTGCGAGGGGCTTAAAAGAGTATTAGCTAGCATTCTGATATCATGAGGCGTTAATAAGGTACCGTTAAAAATGTGCGTTAGAACTGCTTCAGTAAAAGCTGATTTTAACTCATAATGACTTATAGCGTTTTTTGCTTCTTTTATAATTTTCCAATCTAAAGCTGTATAAGCCCATTCATCATTTGGTCCCACCGAAACTGGAAAAGCAGAGGGAGTATTAGGCAACATTTCCCCTTCTACTAAAGCATCCCTTATAATTTCCCTCCACCGACGATGTGGATTTTCTCCTTCCCCCCCACCCCTTCTGTTAAAGCAACGTTTTTGGATTGTTCTGCCGTAGACGCCTGAGGAATAGAAAAAGAGTTAGTATGAATAAAGGATATGGGTGAATCCTTCTCCTGGTTAGCTGCTAAGTCCTTAAGTTTTTCTATTAGCTGTTGAGATGGGTCGTCTAAGTTCACTTTTCTTTCCTCTGGTTCTCTCGGGGTGTTCAGGGTAGAAAGTGGTAGAGGTGGGTAGAGGAAAGGTGCATTCTCACGGGCTGAAGCAGAATGCTGTGGTGAATCTTGTACAGGCACAGAAGGGTTAGTTACCGGCTGCACGGGGGGAGAGGTATTTCTCGGGGGAGGTGGTGAAAGCGGTGGAGTAGTCGTACTTGTTACCGCGGGCGCTGGCGATACAGGCAGAAGTGGATTATACATATTTGCATTAATTGCCGCAGGTGCTGGTGGTGAAATATTGTCCATAAATATCAGTGTGGAAGTAGATATCTTTTTACCGAGTGGCTTACTGATAGAAGTGATAGGACTTAATGCTACAAAGGCTGACACAGCTGCATCGCGTTCTGCTTTTAACTCTTGAAGGGTATTTTTAAGCAGCTTCCATAATCTAGCAAAGTTTTGTGCTTCTTTAGATCCATTGCTAATTTTTTCCCATAGAGTATTGCCTATTCGTTCCCAAGTGTCAAGTTCAAAGGCAGTATCCACCCCGGATAATAATTCTCTGTCCTTACACCATAGCAATAAACACATCCCATCATATTTTATGCCTCTCTTAGAGAGAAAATGTTGGAGGAGCTTAACCACGGCTTCCTCTTCCTTACTAAGAGAAGCCCCCATTTCTCTATTTCTCTATTTCTCTCTTTCTCTATTTATCTCTTTTTCTATTCCTCTCCTCCGTCCAGCCGCTCATCTCACTGGCGGGTGAATATCTGCTGCAGCAACGCCTCAATGGGCTACCTCAATGGGTCTTCCCCTCTCTTCAGGGGCTCCGGACTCGTTCCAGATGGTCCTTTCCTCCGGCCGGTTCTTCCCCCGCTTCAAAGCTGTCGCATAGCGATGAATAGGGTCCCTGTTTGGACGCCATTTGCGGGAACTCAGTGATGGACTCTGCCACACGATCAATATGATCAAGCAAGAAGCCATTTATTTGTTCTAATACAGTAATATTTATACCCCAAAACTAATGAAATCACCCGCACCCGTTAACATGTTATTGGCTCTTCACTCACAGCACGAGCAGTTCACATGCCCCTAATTGGCTGATGGACTTTGTGTGCATCCCTTCCTGTTTGCTTGCCAGGGGACATCTTTTGGATGCATTCCAAGGTTCCTTTCTCATAATTTGTCGAAGCAGGTGCTTCTCGTATTTCCAGACATGTATCCCTTCAGTTCCCACAGTTCTCTCAGGGTATGCCAATACACGTTCTCACAATCCCCACAGAGAGCCAAGGAGTGATCAGCAGGATTCGCTCTCCCTTTAACAGCCCCATAGGGCCAGTGTGGAAGTCAAATGGGGAGGGGAATCTGACAGTGGACTATCATGGCTTGAATGAAGTCACAGCACCACTGAGTGCTGCCATGCTGGACATGTTAGAGCTCCAATATGAACTGGAGTCCAAGGCAGCCAAGTGGTACGCCACCATAGACATTGCTAATGCAATTATTGCATGCATTGCTATTAACTTCTAGTTAGTAGCCACAGTCCACCCAATGTATAGCTGCATTTCAGGAGTAGAGTGCTCTCTCTACTTGTTCTCTCTTTCACATACATGCCTATAAATATATAGATGCTTTTTAATAAAAGTTTATGTTTCCCCTGTATTTGTTGCAAGGGAACATAAAGCATGGGAATGCAAAACCCATGAAAAAATACAAAAATAAGCCTTTAGCCATCTCTGAAAGTCAGTCTCATCTTTCCAAGAGAATCAGTAGGTGTGGTGATATGATGTGCTATTTATGGGCAAGAAGAGATCAGTATGGGACTTCCAGAAATTACTAGTGATGTGTATTGCTGAAAATATCTCTGGAACTTTTGAGCATGCTTCTGCTAGTGAAATCCCACAAGCCCTTAAGTCCATGATGAAACTTTTGGCTAAAGTCCTTTTAAATCTCCACATTTCAGTTCCCATTTAGGGACTTGAGTTATCATTTAGAGACTTCTAATAAATTATGACATTATGAATTGCTGTCATTCACAATCATTCCTCTCCATCCTATGGCCTTTAAAATCCTTTGGGCATTTGTAGATAGGGAACCATTACTCAGAAGTACTACGTGAAGGGAGATATGCAGCAGCAGTTCTCTTCTAGAGAGGTTGTGAAGCCATCTAGCCATGCATACATCATGTCCTGCAGTGTCCCCGTCCTACATTAACCAATCAAAGCAACAGTGTCAATTAACCAGCAAAGAGACTCCTTTATCACAGAATCACAGAATCACAGAATATTAGGGATTGGAAGGGACCTCAAAAGATCATCTAGTCCAATCCCCCTGCTGGAGCAGGAACACCTAGATGAGTTCACACAGGAAGGCGTCCAGGCGAGTCTTGAATGTCTCCAGAGAAGGAGACTCCACAACCTCCCTGGGCAGCCTGTTCCAGTGCTCTGTCACCCTTACTGTAAAGAAGTTCTTTCTCAAATTTAAGCGGAACCTCCTGTGTTCCAGCTTACACCCATTACCCCTTGTCCTATCATCGGTCGTTACTGTGAAGAGCCTGGCCCCATCCTCCTCACACTCACCATTCAAATATTTATAAACATTAATCAGGTCCCCCCTCAGTCTCCTCTTCTCCAAGCTAAAGAGCCCCAGCTCCCTCAGCCTTTCCTCATAAGGGAGATGTTCCACTCCCTTAATCATTTTGGTGGCTCTTCTCTGGACTCTCTCAAGCAGCTCCCTGTCCTTCTTGAACTGTGGGGCCCAGAACTGGACACAATATTCCAGATATGGCCTCACCATGTCTGCACTGCAATAAAACCACATACACTAATTTTATATATGATAGTGGCTATATTATGTGAAATGTAAGATTTTTTGAAGCAAAGCTTTAATCAGCTTCTCCTTAAGCTTCTCATGATTAAGAAATGTGTGTTTGGCATTGCAATATCAATTGTTTAATATAATTGTGCTCACTAACAGCTTGAGGAACCTGGGTTAGGTGATCAGCCCAGAAACACATTTAGACCAGAATGAAAAATCCACTATATGATAGACATCTAATTGGTACACCCAGGGGAAAAATAGTTACCTAAAGCTTCTTCTGTAATCAGTGGAGAAAGAAGTGGGTACCCATTAAATGCTGAATGCCCTTTTATCAGTGTCTATCCCTTGCTACTGAAGAGGTAACAAAACCTGGTTTGCAGCCCAAAGGTGAGGCAGAATGAATCCTGAGTTTATTGTCAATGGATGAGAGTTACAAACAGGGCATGAGATAGCTCTTAGGAAAGGTGAGGATAAGTAATGAAGATGAACGGCCCATGCAAGTGTAGGTTACCTTTGTGGGAAAGAAAATGTAGATCTTCCCTCTTCCCCATTAGCTCATGATCTATATGTTTATAAATCAAAACAGGAATCTTGTATCCAGATCAGATACCTATGTTTTAAAGTGAAAAGCTGCACACTGAAAAGCTGCAGTTGCAGAAGAAAGTCACACAGTTATTTAAGAGCTGGCAAAAATGCCTCCTTGTCAGATACTTTGGGAATACAATCTGTCTAATTTATCAAAAAGACTATTGAGAGTTAATTGAGTACCTTCAGAGGAAGAAAATACCAAATCTCTTAAAAACCAATGAGAAAGGTTTAACAAGCCTAGAAGCTGACACCAGACAAATTCAAATGAGAAATTAGGCAGAGAGTTGTTGGGCTTTTTTTTTAAACTCTCATTTTCTTATTTTCTCTTTTTTTTCAGCCAGTACAGTCAAACTAACAAATCAAGCACTGACTTCACCAGCTCTCAGCCTGTTGTGATAGCTTAATTTAGCTGGCAGCCAAACATGACACAGCCACTTGCAGCCTTCCCCGCCCCACCCAGGGAATTGGGGAGAAAATTGGAAGGGTAAAGGTGAGGAGACTTATAGATTGAGATAAGAACAATTTAATAATTAGAGTAAAAAAAAAAAAATAGTAATGATAAGAAGAATAATAATGCTAACAACTATATATATGTGAGTGATGCCCAGTACAATTGCTCACCACCCGCTGATAATGATTCCAGAGGAGTGAAAAGGAACCCCAAAACCAAAATTGCAATCCCGGAAAAGCGAGCCCGAGAAATTCCCAAGAGAATCCCCCCCCTTTCCGGTCAGCCCTGGTTAATATATTAACGTGACATAATATGATATGGAATATCTTATTGGCACTTCCAACTGTCAGTTCTGGGTTTTACTAATGTATTGGGTTTGTGTGGCAAGGTTTTGGTAGCGGGGGGGAGGGACGACATGGGGTTGGCTTCAGTGAGAGAAGCTGCCAGAAGCTTCCCCCATGTCCAACACAGACAATGCCAGCTGGCTACAAGATGGACCTGCCGCTGGCCAAGGCCGAGCCAAACAGTAACACCTATGTGATAACATAATTTTAAAAAAGGGGAAGAGAAAAAAAACCCTACATACTTTGCAGAGAGAGAGAGGAGTAAGAAGATGTGGGAGAAACAATCCTTGCAGACACCAAGGTCAGGGAAGAAGGAGGGGGAGGAGGTGCTCCAGGTGCCAGAGCAGAGATTTCCCCGCAACTTGTGGTGAAGGTCATGGTGAGGCAGGCTGTCCCCCTGCAGCCCATGGAGGTCCATGGTGGAGCAGATGACCACCTGTAGCCCGTGGAGGACCCCACGCTGAAGCAAGTGGATGCCTGAAGGAGGCTGTGATCCCATGGGAAGCTCGCGCTGGAGCAGGTTCCTGTCAGGACCAGTGGCCCCGTGGGGAACCCACGCTGGAGCAGTCCCTTCCTAAAGGACTGCACAGTATAGAATGGACCCATGCTAAAGCAGTTTGTGAAGAACTGTCATTCATGGGAAGGACTCACGTTGGAGAAGTTTGTGGAGAACTGTCTCCCATGAGGGACCCCACGCTGGTGCGGGGGAAGGAGTCCTCCCCCTGAGGAGGAAGAAGCGGCAGAAACAACGTGTGATGAACTGACCCCAACCCCATTCCCTGCCCCCTTGTGCCACTGGGGGGAGGAGGTGGAAATCAGGAGAGAAGTTAAGCCCGGGAAGAAGGGAGGGGTGAGGAGAGGTGTTTTAAGATTTGGTTTTATTTCTCATTATCCTCTTGTCCGATTTGTAATAAATTAAATTTCTTTTTCCCCCAAGTTGAGTCTGTTTTGCCCGTGCCAGTAATTGGTGAGTGATCTCTCTCTGTCCTTATCTTGACCCATGATCCTTTCGTTATATTTTTCTCCCCCTGTCCAGTTGCGGAGGTAGGAGTGATAAAGTGCGCTTTGGTGGGTATCTGGCATCCAGCCAGGGCCAGCCCACCACACCTATCTACTACACTTTTTTCTCCACTCCCTCCTTCCAGTCCTCTCTTCTTTCAAACTGCCCAAGTGCGGTGGATGAAGAAATGACCAACACTGAGATGGCTTCAGGCATCACCACTTTATTGAAGCTTTGCACTGCTTATATATCCTTGTTTTCTCCAGCACGCCCCAAGCATGCGGCAGTCTTTCACTTTTGATACGTTACCCCTTATCACACACACGCCTAAACAAGTGACATGATTGGATAATTCCACCTGTTCATGAGCCATTCTTTTACTTCTGACTGGTTACTAACTACAGCACACAAACCATCCTTATCTTGTCTCATACACATTCTTTCTTGTTTTTCTTGTTTTTCCCACTTTGTTTTATTTTTCACTCAAGGTCAGGAATTAATTGCTCAAGGCTGAGGCTGCCTGCAGCTTTGGCTCTTAAAGCACCAACACCCAAACCCAGTGTCTTAGTAGGTATCAACATTGTTCTCATAGCAATCCTCACCAAAACATAGTGCTTTCATGCTACTAAGAAGAAAATTAACCCTATCCTAGCAAAACCAGGACAGTATCCACCCCTTATTCCATACCATTTATGTCATCTTTATGTACCACATCTTTCTTAAAAAAAACCAAACAATATATTCACATATATATACATATATACACTTATATATTATTCTCTTAGTTTATGGACCATTCCTTCAAAATGTCTATTGAGTTCATTTAGTCTATAACCTTGGGTTCCATTGTTCATTACAGTCTTTCAAGGCAGGAGAGATGATGTGGAGTTTGCACAGTCAATGGAGTAGGTGACATTGGACACAGCAGGAGGATGGTATGTAGTCTCTGTTTCATGCTGCATCTGGAACTCGTCGCTGGCATATCTAGCACAGTCCATGCTCAGGGTCTGCGGGTTGAAGACGTTAAACTCAAAGAAGTTGTTGGGCACCAGCTCTGGTTCTATTACAGTTCCTTCTTCATTAACCTGGGGAAATTCTTTAAATAAAGCCATTAATATAATATAGAACAACCATAGCAATGATGATATGCACTTCATCAGCTGTTTTCACCCAAAATCATATCCCCTTGAGGCCCACATTGGACTTCCCCATCCTTCTGCATCACCCACCAAGTGCACCCAGGTCCTTGAGCAAAAGCAATCACACAAATGGGTTTACCTTTACCTTTACCTTTACCTTTACCTTTACCTTTACCTTTACCTTTACCTCAGGCAGGAATAACCCAGACGGTTTTTCCCAGCATATTTTTAATGTGAACCACAGGAACTCTATCCCCTTCTACAGTATATAAAAGTCTTGATTAGGCAGGGCCAGCTTGGTTGGCAGATCCTCTGGTGTTGACTAACCAGGTGGCTTTTGCTAAATTTGTGTCCCAGTATTTGAAAGTTCCACCACCCATTGCTCTCAGTGTGGTTTTTAGCAGCCCATTGCATCATTCAACTTTCCCAGAGGCTGGTGCACGATAGGGGACATATTTATATTTTAACCATCGTACTCCATACCAAATAGGTTTTAACTGATTGGCTTGCTTAATCACAGCACATGTTTCACATTCATGAATGACTTGTGCAATAGTGTCCATGGTTAAGTCCACCCTTCGATCACGAGCCCATCTATATTCTGCCCTGGTTGTCGTGGGGGATTTTAACTACCCTGATGTTTGCTGGAGGGACTACTCAGCCAGCCACCCACAGTCCAGGAGGTTCCTCCAGTGCATCAATGATAACTTCCTGATGAAAATGGTGGATGAACCAACTAGGAAGGGAATGATGCTGGATCTCATCCTCACTAACAAGGAGGGTCTGGTTGAAGCGGTAAAGGTTGAGGACTGCCTGGGCTGCAGTGACCATGAGATGGTGAAGTTCAGGATCTCATGTGGCAGGAACAGAATTCCAAGCAGAATTGCAACCCTGGACTTCAGGAGGGCCAACTTTGGCCTTTTCAAGCAATTGTTAGGGGAAATCCCTTGGGAAAGGGTACTTGAAGGTAAAGGGGCCCAAGATAGCTGGTTAACATTCAGGGACTGCTTCTTCCAAGCTCAAGATTGAAGCATCCCGATATGTAGGAAGTCAAGGAAGAGAGCCAGGAGACCTGCTTGGTTAAACAGGGAACTGCTGGGCAAACTCAAGTGGAAGAGGAGAGTTTACAGATTATGGAAGGAGGGGTTGTCCACTTGGGAGGAATATAAGGCTGTTGTCAGAGGATGTAGGGAGGCAACTAGGAAAGCCAAGGCCTCCTTAGAATTAAACCTTGCCAGAGGGGTCAAGGATAACAGGAAGAGCTTTTTCAAATACATGGCAGATAAAACTAACACTAGAGGCAATGTAGGCCCACTGATAAATGAGGTGGGTGCCCTGGTGACAGAGGATACAGAGAAGGCAGAGTTACTGAATGCCTTCTTTGTCTCTGTCTACTCTGCCGGAAGCTGTCCTGAGGAACCCCGTACCCCTGAGGCCCCAGAGGAAGTAAGGACAATAGAGAAGTTTGCCTTGGTTGATGAGGACTGGGTCAGGGACCAATTAAGCAATCTGGACATCCATAAATCTATGGGTCCAGATGGGATGCACCCACGGGTGTTGAGGGAGCTGGCTGAAGTCATTGCTAGGCCACTCTCCATCATCTTTGCTGAGTCGTGGCAAAAGGGAGAGGTGCCTGAGGACTGGAGGAAAGCAAATGTCACTCCAATCTTCAAAAAGGGCAAGAAGGAGGACCCGGGTAACTACAGACCAGTCAGCCTCACCTCCATCCCTGGAAAGGTGATGGAACGACTTATCCTTGGTGCCATCTCTAGGCATATCAAGGATAAGAGGGTCATTGGGGCAGTCAGCACGGCTTCACCAAGGGGAAGTCATGCTTGACCAACCTTCTAGAGTTTTATGAATACACAACCAGGTGGCTAGATGATGGCAGAGCAGTGGATGTGGTATATCTTGATTTCAGTAAGGCATTTGACACGGTCTCCCACAGCATCCTGGCTGCCAAATTGAGGAAGTGTGGGCTGGATGATCAGGTAGTGAGATGGACTGTGAACTGGCTGGTGGGAAGAAGCCAGAGAGTGGTGGTCAATGGGGCAGAGTCTAGTTGGAGACCTGTGTCTAGTGGAGTCCCTCAAGGGTCAGTACTAGGACCAGTATTATTCAATATATTCATCAGTGACCTGGATGAGGGAATAGAGGGCACTGTCAGCAAGTTCGCTGATGACTCAAAGCTGGGAGGAGTGGCTGACACACCAGAAGGCTGAAATATAATAAGGTCAAGTGTAGGGTGTTGCACCTGGGCAGGAACAACTCCAGGTTCCAGTATAGGTTGGGGAATGATCTCCTAGAGAGCAGTGTAGGGGAAAGGGATCTGGGAGTCCTGGTGGACAGCAGGATGACCATGAGCCAGCATTGTGCCCTTGTGGCCAGGAAGGCCAATGGCATCCTGGGGTGTATTAGAAGGGGTGTGGTTAGTAGGTCAAGAGAGGTTCTCCTCCCCCTCTACTCTGCCCTGGTGAGGCCACATCTGGAATATTGTGTCCAGTTCTGGGCCCCACAGTTCAAGGACAGGGAACTGCTTGAGAGAGTCCAGCGCAGAGCCACCAAGATGATTAAGGGAGTGGAGCATCTCCCTTATGAGGAAAGGCTGAGGGAGCTGGGCCTCTTTAGCTTGGAGAAGAGGAGACTGAGGGGTGACCTCATTAATATTTATAAATATATAAAGGGTTAGTGTCACAAGGATGGAGTTAGACTCTTCTCGGTGACAACCAATGATAGGACAAGGGGTAATGGGTGTAAGCTGGAAGACAGGAGGTTCTGCTTAAACTACAGAGGAAACTTCTTTACTGTGAGGGTGACAGAGCACTGTAACAGGCTGCCCAGGGAAGTTGTGAAGTCTCCTCTGGAGACATTCAAAACCCGCCTGGACGCCTTCCTGTGTGATCTCATCTAGGTGTTTATGCTCTGGCAGGGAGATTGGACTATATGATCTTTCGAGGTCCCTTCCAATCCTTAACATTTTGTGATTCTGTGATTCTGTGATTCTGTGTGATCTGCTCTTAGATGGCCTGAGGTATCATGGGCTCAACAGGCTAAAAATTTTTTTCCCTTCTGTTGCCAGTGCAGGTCTACTTGAGACACTTTGATCTTAGCAGCCTGATCCACCTGTTGGTTGTTTTGATATTCTTCAATGGCTCAACTTTTGGGCACATGAATATGACATGTCTTTACAACCAGTCTCTCTAGCCGAGCAGCAATGTCTTGCCATGATTCAGCAGCCCAGATGGGTTTGCCTCTGTGTTGCAGACACTAGAGATGCTGTACAATCAGAGGCTTAGCAGAAGCAGCGAGGGTAAGCTAGCTTAGGCCCTTGACATAAGTCAGGGTAAATTAACAGAAGTCTCCAGGATACTTACTTGTCCTTGAGACTTCAAACAACTTTAGCAAAATAAGCTGGCAAAAAGAAGGGAGTAGCTTTAAGCTGGTAACCGCAAAGTAAGGAGTATCCTGTTGACGTCCTTGAGACGTGAACAGAGCAAAACCACCTGTTATAACAAAGAAGAAGTTCCCAGGATAATTAATAAACCAATCAGTATAGGTCTTTAAGAATATGCATGAGCTTAATTAACCACTGTATATAAGGAGCACGTATGTAATCAATAAACGGAACTTGCTGATCACTCATATTGAGCATCCGGGTTTTCCCTCCGTCGCGACACCTCTGCGCTGCCAGTTGCTTTGTTTCCATTGCTGTAACCACCCCCACAGGGCATTTGCCACCATTCATGTGCGAGGAACTGCACTATAGACTTGTCTCAAAGATTGCTTGCAAGGACGGTCACAAGACCACAGCGTGCTGGAACCCCGACTTGTGAAGGCGCTCTGCCCACAGGGGTGTTCTCTCTGGACATGCCCCTGCCCCAAGTGCTGGGGGGCACAAAGAGACCTGCCATTGCTATGGAAACCACAGCCCTCGAAGGGGTATTTAAGGAGGATATGCATGGGCAAGGGTAGGAGGGAGAGAAGGAGAGACACAAAGAGGATGGCCGCACCACGCTGCACCACCGCTGGAACAAACAACTGAGATGTCCTCGCACCCCCCCCCCTCACCGTTGCCTCACCGCAGGACCCGTGGTGATGACTATTCTTGCTATTCTGACTCCTTCCTTGATTCCCATCTTTTGTTCCATCCTGTCCTATCACTATCCTCTTTATTTCTATATTTCTGTTTGTAATAAAAGGTGTTTCGGGAGTACGGGATTTGACCTTGTTTCTGTCTTAATCTCGCTCTTGGGATCATATCGAAACCTTCCACTTGCTCCATGTGGCATCAGTTGCATGATGTGTAGAGGGAACGCTCCCTTTGAACATCCAGCCCAGCACGGGCAATTGGGGCACCAGGAGGAGCTGTGCTTCAGTACCTATCACTTCTGAGGCAGCTCGAACTCCCTCATACACTGCCAATATCTCTTTTTCAATTGGGGTGTATCAGGTCTCTGATCCTCTGTATCCCCGACTCCAAAACCTAAGGGGTCGACCTCGAGTCTCCCCTGGTGCTTTCTGCCAGAGGCTCCAGGTTGGTCCATTGTCTCTGGCTGTGGTGTAGAGCACATTTTTAACGTCTTGTCCTGTCTGGACTGGCCCAAAGGCTACTGCATGGACTATCTCCTGTTAGATTAGTTCAAAGGCTCGTCGTTGCTCAGGATCCCATTATCCCAGCATCTGAGCAGCCAAGGAATGAGGTGCGCGCCTTGGTAATGGGTGAAATCTTTTTGTATATCCTGCAGCTCACTCAGGCTTAGAGATTCGGTGGTTATCGTCCATCTCCCCTTCCCTCCTCCTCTTCCTCCTTAGGAAGATCACAAGCTTGATCTTCTTCATCCCTCTGTAAACATACTGACTTCTGTGTCCACTTCTTCTTCCGTACAGGGGCAACTGATACCGGCACGTGTTGGTTCTCTAGTTCATCTGCAAGTGCTTCTTGATGGGGTTGGAGTAGCTGCATTGCTTGCTGTAGGAGTTGGAGATGCTGCAGTGTCTGTCGCTGAAGTTGAAGCAACTGGAGTAGCCGCAGTATCAGTCACAGAGGTTAAGGTAACTGTAGCAGGTGCCAGGGTAACTCCAGCAGCAGATGGGGTGATCCTCCTAAGTAGTCTGACATGCATTAAAACCTGGCATACATTCAGAAGAACTAGCAGCACGATTAAGCTAGTTTGATTATCCCAAGAATATTCACAATTCTCAAAAACTTTTGTAATCGGTCTGGAAGAGTAAGGGAAATTGAATGATAATTTTCCCCCAATATATCGACTCTAAGAGAAAAAAACACTGGTGTAATTGGTAAGAACATTCACCAGATAGCTCCTAAAATGCATAGATGGAGCCACTTCTGCCACTTTATTCTGTGTGCCACCTGCCACTGCTGAATTCAGGTGCAAGATCGATCCCACTACTCATCTTTTTATGGTACTAACACCCATCACTGTACCACACAGCAGAACAGTACCCCTAGCCCCAAACCAACACCTAGGGACGGTGAAAAATATAAACGACATGTAAGGTGCCACCTCAAAGAACTCAAGGAACAGCTCAGCAATCCAGTACAACAACATTCCGATCACTGACAACCAAGTCATCATAACAAATTCTTATTGTAGATTCTTTCTAACACACTTTGGTCAGAACTGTCATTATCTCAACCTTTCGTGCCCCACGTTGGGTGCCAAAAAGACTGTAATAGTTTCACTGGGCTAGCCCTTGGCTAGCAGCCAACACAGCCGTTCACCCACTTTCCCCCCCACCCCCAGGGGATAGGGGAGAGGATTGGGGGGCAAGGATTAGGAGGCTTGTAGATTGAGATAAAAACAGTTTAATAATTAGAGTAAAATAAAATTAAAAAATAAAATTAAAATTAAAATTAAAAAGTTTAATAATTGGAGTAAAATAAAAATAGTAATGATAATAAGAATAATAATGATAAGAACTATATATATATATATATATAAAAGAACTATATATATATGAGTGATGCAGAGTACAATTGCTCACCACTCACTGATAATGATCCCGGAGGAGCGAAAAGGAACTCCAAAACCAAAATCACAATCCCGGAAAAGCGAGCCCGAGTGATTCCCAAGAGAATCCCCCCCTTTCCGGTCAGCCCTGGTTAATATACTAAACATGACCTTATATGCTATAAAATATCTTATTGGCACATCCAACTGTTAATTCTGGGTTTTACTAACTACTACACTTTTCTTCTCCACTCCCCCTTTCCAGTCCTCTCTTCTTGGAAACTACTCAAGCATGTTGTCCTTGTAGTTATCAACATTCTTCTCATAACAATCCTCACTGAAACCAAAACAGTGTTTTCTAACTACCAAGAAGATAATTAAACCTATCCTAGCAAAAACTAGGACACCTGTAGATACCAACTGGACGCATTTCTGGAAGATGTATGTGCATCAAACACAAATTATGCATTAGGCCAAACAAGAGGTACATGGTTCAGCTCAGTTATTTCACTGAAGTGAGTGGTGAGCTGGTGGAGGTCAGCAGCAGTGACCTTCTGCTGGCTCCTGCAGACAACCTTTGGCTTGTCCAGCAGCCCTTTTCCATCTGTGATAACCCTGGCATAGTCCCAATCCAAACAACGGGAGCAAGTTTTTTTAGAGATAGCTATGTTGAATATATACTACCTGAGGGAATCTCCTGAGACTTGTGAAATCTTTGGCTAGCCATCTAGTGACCAAAGAATTAGGATAAGAACTTCAGAAAAAAAAAAAAGTCTAAAAGAAAGGGAAGAAAATTCTATAGATATCAGGAAAAAATGCTTCTTGAAGTGGAAGTCAGAGGAGGCGTGTCATTAAATGTAGGAGCAATACTTAGAGGGTTAAGCTGGGGAGTCAGGATGGAAAGAAGAGCTGGAAGGAAGTTAAAATCAAGAAAATAATTTTACAAAACTGTCGTGGGCTATCTGGCGAGCGAGAAATGAGTGACTCACACATCCACAAGATGCAACTCAAATCCGTTTATTATCAGAAAGCTGCATGTTATATAGCCCGTTAAGTTCCTCATACGTGTCCACACACTACGAAGCTAATTATTATTGGATAATAGCACTATTCACACTTTGACCTTGTGGTGGGTTGACCCTGGCTAGAGACCGGATGCCCACCAAAGCCCACTCTATCACTCCCCCTCCTCAAATGGGCAGGGGGAGAAAATTATAACGAAAAGCTCGTGGGTGGAGATAAGGACGGAGAGAGATCACTCAGCAATTACTGGCACGGGCAAAACAGACTTGACTTGGGGAAAAAAAAACAAATTTACTTTATTACAAATCAAAATCAGAGGAGAATGAGAAGTAAAACCAAATCTTAAAACACCTCCCCCATCCCTCCCTTCTTCCCGGGCTTAATCTCTTTCCCGATTTTCCACCTCCTCCCCCCAGCAGCACAGGGGGACAGGGAATGGGGTTAGGGTCAGTTCATCACACGGTGTTTCTGCCGCTGCTTCCTCCTCAGGGGGAGGTCTCCTTCCCCCGCACCAGCGTGGGGTCCCTCTCACGGGAGACAGTCCTCCACCAACTGCTCCAACGTGAGTCCTTCCCATGACTGACAGCTCTTCACGAGCTGCTCCAGTCTGGGTCCATTCCATGGTGTGCAGTCCTTCAGGAAGGGACTGCTCCAGCGCAGGTCCCCCACGGGGTCACAAGTCCTGCCAGCAAACCTGCTCCGGCGTGGGCTCCTCTCTCCACGGGCTACAGGTCCTGACAGGAACCTGCTCCAGCGCGGGCTTCCTGCGGGGTCACAGCCTCCTTCGGCATCCACCTGCTCCGGCGTGGGGTCCTCCACGGGCTACAGGTGGTCATCTGCACCACCATGGACCTCCAGGGGCTGCAGGGGGACAGCCCGCTTCACCCTGGTCTTTCACCACCTCTTGGGGGGGGAATCTCTGCTCCGGCGCCTGGAGCCCATTCCCTCCCCCTCCTTCTTCACTGACCTTGGTGTCTGCGGAATTGTTTCTCTTACATCTTCTCACTCCTCTCTCCAGCTGCAAAGTGTGCAGCTTTTTTTTTCTCCCTTCCTTTTTTTTTCTTAATTATGTTATCACAGAGGCGTTACTGATTGGCTCGGCCTTGGCCAGCGGCGGGTCCGTTCCTGTAGCCGCTGGCATTGGCTGTGTCGGGTCGGACATGGGGGAAGCTTCTGGCAGCTTCTCTCACAGAAGCCACCCCATGTCCCCTCCCCCACTGCTACCAAAAACCTTGCCATGCAAACCCAATACAGACCTCTCAGTCTTTCTCAGTCTCAGTGGTTCACTCTTATCTTGGTTCAGGTTCACTTCCTGGTCGACGTAACTTCCAGCTATCCTCCATGTTGCCAGCAGTTGTTTATCACTTTTGCACGTCTTTCATACGTAGCTGCATTCCTTTCTCAGCTTATCTCTTCTGGCAGTTGTTGAAAGCGGCCTAGCTGCGGCCTAGCCAGTATCACAGCCATGTAATAATGCTAAGGCCCCAACACTTCCCCCTTTTTCTTTTAAAACAAACAAGGCTGTAACAATGATACTCTGTATTCCTTTCATTACACATCTATAAGCAATTTTGTTATAATTAGAACTAAAAATACAATGCCTAAAAAGCGTACACTCTCTTTAATTAAAGCCAAAAACCAAAGCAACAGGTTACCAAAAGAAATGTCAATCATGCATTAAACAGGTTTATGTTCTCGCGTATTTTGCTGTTAAGAGACACTAACATGGAAATGGCCACCATTTCCCATCCAATCTCCCAAACCATCCGAGATGGCCAGATCTCCGACCCAGCATGAAAACAAATCAGCCCAAAGTCCACATCAAACCAGCTTGACTCCATTCCACACTCAAATCAGCATCAATCCGACCTAGAGAATCACTCAATACTCTGACCCCTCAAAGCTGACCCTAACATATCAGCATCCACACCAGATGTGTACGGTGCTCTACGTGGTGCTCTGCCAACAGTTACCCACACTTTTCCCCATTTTTATTAATTTGAGCTAAAAGGACACCTAGGGCAAGCTGTTCCACATGTTTGACCATACAAGAAAACAATATACACGCTACAATGCAAAGCAAAACTACAATACCGAGCCATCCAAAGCCTTCTTTTTACTTCTGACTAATTATATTAGAATTTTCTCATCTTGTCCTCTACACTGTTTCCTTTCAATAAAAGTCAGGAATTAGTTGCCCAGGCCAAAACCGCCTGCATCTTAGGCTCTTAAGGAGCCAACAATTTCCCTTTTTTGTTTTTTATACCACAAAGGCGTTGTCCACCATCTTCTGCAGGGCCCTTGCAGACACGATAGCAAACAAGGCACTAATAACAGGATTACCAAATTACAAATAGCATCTTAAATCCTGACTTTTATGGTCAAGAGACCCATTCTTGTAAAAACTACTCGCTTAACCAATCATCACTACTTACCCTCAACTGTTTGACATTTTCCTTAAACCTTCCAATGGCCATAGGAATTGATTCTGGGTGGTTGGATAGAATCATACAGCACATGCCTTCGATTCCTCACAAACATGTCCCTTGTGCTAACAAATAAGAATCAACTGCTGCTCTATTTTGCAGTGTTGCATGTCTAATGCTATCAGTGTCTACTAACATCTACATGAGCAAAGTTATACAAAGGCACTACAAAGACACTCTTATATAAGACAGGTTCTAAAAGGATCCTTGGGCATAGCCCGTGAGAGCCACAGTAATTCTTGCTTCCTTATATTAGCAAAAGTTATCTACATGTTTTATCTAGGTAGTACAGCTTAAGGTCTTGAAACAATGCTAATTAACAAAATCTTAATGCAGTAATAATTATAAACTGAAGACTCTTTTCTCCCTTTTTTTTTTTTTTTTTTTTTTTTTTTTTTTTGGCAAGGACTAAGTTATCAGATGTGTGAATGCTATGTAGTGTTAATCATGTTGAAATCTTCTCTTCTCCTAACACTGAATTGTACAATACTTGATCCGTACGGTTTACCGACACTGCAACCTATTTTCCAAACAATAGTTCTGCCCAGGCGTTGAACAGCACAGTACTGTACATCCCCATCTATCTGGTTGTAGTGTACTGATAACTAAAAGCTATTACAATTATTACAATGATTTCCATTTCAATATGTACATCAATATAAAATACTACCCAAAACACTTTCACATTTCAAACAATTTAACCACTTCAACGAAAATGCATCTGCAGAATTAAAGAAAAATCCAAATTAATGTTGATTGCAAGTTAGAGCAGTTCAAGGATTCCCAATTTATCAGTATCTACCCTAACCAGTGCTACCCAAATACAGTATAAGCCATTTAGTATGTCTACAATGAGAAGAAAACATGCAAATATTAAAGCTATGACAAACACACAAAAACAAGGAAAGAAAATTTGTTCTATACTCATCCCTGCTGTAGCAAGGTACAGCATGTCAGGAGATTGCACTCTGGATAAAATCATAGAAGACAACCGAAATAGAATCTACTCTAAATTTCCTTGCTGTTGTGGTTTTACATCAGAACATTCAAGTTATAACATCTTAGTGTCTTTTCAAGAATTCACAATGAAACTGCAAAAATGCTACTAAAAATCCCTATCTTAGATGCAGTCTTCTGCTTTAGGAGCTACTGTGTACAATACAAGTGGCCAATTAATCGCCGAATTGCTGGTGTAGCAGAATGTATTTATCATTGTGGATGTGTTTTGAAAAGATTGCCATTTTAAAACCTTCCTTTATTCCCTGACAAGCCACAAATTCATATATTTTAAGCACTAATATCCTTACCTAAAATACTAAATATACATTGTGAGTAACCCACCATGGGTGTCTTCGGGCCCCGACTGCAAACAACCTCAGGTATAGCAGAAAAACAGGAGAAGCATGGAAGCTTCCTCCAAGAGCAATGCAGTCTTAAATAAAGGATGACTAGGGTAATGATTGTCTATATTAATCCCTTGAATTGCAAAAGCAAAAAACACCTGATGTCCGCATCCACAAAACTACCAGAGACAAAGTCTGAAGGGGTAAAATAATAAGATTGGGGTCAGTTCCTGCCAGAACACAAAGACGAAGTCGAGACTTTACTATCAATTGCCCAATTACATCGGCCCGAGTAGTAACTGTGGCCTTAAAAGTAGAACTATGAAATACCCACTCTATTAATCGCATAGGGGCACTGTCAGGTAACTGAACAATCAATAAAACATCTTCTTTCTCTCGGTTATAGATAACTAAAGAAAAAGGACAATCTTCTAATCTATGATCTATGGCTGAGTCTCTAATATTTTCTGTAATGTCATCCAGTGCTTTCATAGCCACTGCAGATCACCTATCAATTTTTGAACATCATTAACTGTCCTAATTTCTGGGTGTGAAATAATTTTCTGAGGTATGAATCTAATTTCTGTAATTTGCATGCCCAAGTAATTCCAAGGAGAATGTTTTGAACCTTTTCAGGTGCAATGACTAAACCAAAATTCTGCAAGCACGTCACAAGTTCTTTCTGTTTGTGTTCAGGAAGGGGTGTAGGGCTGGCTACCAATAAGTCATCCATATAATGGTATGTAAGCAAGTCAGGGTTTCCCCTTCGCCACGGTCTTAAGGCTAAATCCACAAACCACTGCCAAATGGTAGGAGAGTTCTTCATACCCTGTGTCAGTACAACCCATTGATAACGCTGTGATGGGGCAGCCCTATTGATGGAAGGCACAGAAAACGCAAACCTGTCACCATCATCCTCGTGTAAAGGAATTGTGAAAAAACAATCCTTAAGATCTAGTATTAACAAATCCCATTTTTCTGGTAATATGGCCGGAGATGGTAACCCAGGTTGCAAGGCATGCAATTGTTTACAGCTCTCAAATCATGTAATAGTCTCCATTTTCCAGATTTTTTCCTGAATGTGAAAAATAGGAATGTTCCATGGGCTAACAGAGGGTTTAATATGACCCAATTTTAATTGTTCCTGTACAAGTTCCTCAATATGTTGCAGCTTTTCTTTTGATAGAGGCCATTGATCAACCCAAACAGGGTTTTCTGCTTTCCATTTAAGTGTCAGGCAAGCGCTGCCGTCAGTGGCCCCAATCAAAAATCAATAGAGAACTTCAGTACTAAATGTACATTTATAATGGCCAATTCAAAATCTCTGCATCTGCTGCTTCAGTTTTCAAAATAAGACTTAGTTCAGAGTTTTCATTCTTTACATTACCCTAAAACAGAACTATTTCTGAAGCATAAAAATATAATAATAATAATAGTAATAATGAGAATAATATGGGGTTGGTCCTGCTTTGCTGATTGATTTCCGATTTGAAATATAATCCATGCCACAGAACAAACAAACAAAACAAACAAACAATTTTTTTTTTTTTTCCTGCTAGTTGAGATTGTTTTTCCAAACCAAATTTCATGCTTACAGTATCCTTATAGTCATGTTATACACCCTGGAAAATAAATGCTCACATTGAAAATGATGACAGGGCCTGGTGACACTAATTTCCATTAGAAAAGAAAAATTAAAAGTTAAAAGTCTCATAAAAATTCATAGCTTATACTGAAAATTTGATTCATGCTCATTTTGTTAATTTAAAAATACTCTTTGGAAACTGTAAACTCCTGCAGAAAACTTAGTGATACATCTTTACCTGTTCAAATAAGGATAATTCATATTCACATCTACTTCATGCTATGTTCTACTACGTATATACACTTCATTACCTGCTCATGTAACACATATCTTTACATCTTTACATTCTTCTACATATAGTGTCCATATATACACATCTTTACATTCTTCTACAGAATTTTACAGCTATTACACTTCAGAATGTTGCTTGAAAGATATCTCACCGTGTTCCAAGAATTTCTCATACAATAGCGATGATGTCATATTCGTCTCTGATTTTTTTTAAACTTTTAAAATTCTCGTTTAATGTCTATTTAAACTTTTTAAATTATCGTTTAGTGCTTATTTAGTTTCCATTTCATGTTTTGTTTCCACATTAAACAATCACAAAGAAAAATACCTTTATAAACTCTCACAATCAAACAGAACAATCAATTATGACAATCAATCATAACGATCAGTCATGACGGCCGTCACTCACTCACTCACTCACTCACTCACTCACTCACTCACAGATACAACTCCTGTGCAAATGCAAACTCTAAACCATTAACTTTAGAAGGTCGATATCACTTTAAGAACCTGCTGAGGAAGCGGCGAGGGGGTAAAGCCCCCCTCACCGCAGCTCTTCTGGGCTCTGTGGTGTTTTCTCTTCATTATCATGTTGTTACGGAAACCGCCGTTTGTCTTGCCTAGCACCGTGCCTGCTTTGATTTGCGTTCCCTCGGGGCGGGGTTTGGGGGGGGCGGAAGGTGCTCCCCCGGGTCCAGCCTATCAGCTCGCGGCTCAGCGCCGCGCTCCCTCGGGCGCGCAATTCCACCGCCGCCTCCGCCGCCGTCACCGCCAGGGGCGGGGGCAGGGGGAAAAGCGGAAGACGCGATTTGCCTCTTCTCCGGGGTTGGGGTGCTGCTCCATTTTATCTTTCTTAACAGCGTCTCAAAGTTCTTTTCCAATACTTCTCAGGAGTTTGAAAAAACTCATTATCTCGCTTTTCTAAAAAGCATGAAACTAATGAGAAGATTAAGTCTTTATCTATGGTCGATGTCGGTAACCCGACTCCCAACGCATTCCTCACATACCTTCAGCGCGTTGAATTCCATCAGTCTTTTCTGCTAGCTGCAGAAGACTTTCTACGATCGCTTTCTCCACTGCAAGAATGCAGTGTTCGCGGAATTTTGGTGTCAGTTTTTTTTTCCCGCTAATCTTAAAAGGCTTTCTAATACTGCCTTTATTTTTTCTACTGTAATGACAGTAACTTCCATCCTGCCGTTTTAACTCTTGACTCACCGGTCAAAATGCCTGTGCACAGGTCTCGGCCCTTCTTCTGGCCCTCAGCTTATCTCCGCTGACCCAGCAGGATGCCTCGCTGCTCCACGGAACGGTGATAACACGTCCCCAATTCACACGTCGGGGTCACCAATTGTCGTGGGCTATCTGGCGAGCGAGAAATGAGTGACTCACACATCCACAAGATGCAACTCAAATCCGTTTATTATCAGAAAGCTGCATGTTATATAGCCCGTTAAGTTCCTCATACGTGTCCACACACTACGAAGCTAATTATTATTGGATAATAGCACTATTCACACTTTGACCTCTCAGTCTTTCTCAGTCTCAGTGGTTCACTCTTATCTTGGTTCAGGTTCACTTCCTGGTCGACGTAACTTCCAGCTATCCTCCATGTTGCCAGCAGTTGTTTATCACTTTTGCACGTCTTTCATACGTAGCTGCATTCCTTTCTCAGCTTATCTCTTCTGGCAGTTGTTGAAAGCGGCCTAGCTGCGGCCTAGCCAGTATCACAGCCATGTAATAATGCTAAGGCCCCAACACAAAACATGCTGGAATCACTGGCTCCTACAGCAGGGTAATTCAAGGCTAGGCATACATTATAGCTGGGGAAAGTAAAAAAAAAAAATGACAATAAAGCCATAATTCCTGCAGTAATTTGAAGTGGTGCACAGGAGCTTATTTTCAATTTGATGACTATGTGAGACTTTCGATAGCTTTTAAGAGGATAATTAGGGGTGAAATTAACATTAAATCAATGTTTTCAAGATAAAGCTCTATGTGTGTTTGAGCATGTCTATTTTTGCTTTCACTCCAAAACAAGACAAAACTCAAAGTCATATTTTTTCCCTGCAAAAGTGTATTTTGTCTCATTTTCTGCACTAAAACCACATTATTTCCCTTTCAAAGCATTTTTCTTATTTCCCTTAATTCCTTATGGCTACATTTGTGTAGGAAGGAAGCTCTGCTACATGACAAAAGGAGATTAGGTTGCACTGGCAAGCTGAAATCTTAGGGGTAAATCACTTTCTGATTCAAATCGGAAACCTCCCAGGTCCAGACTGGAGCACAGAGAGGCTTGGAGGCAAGGAGCCACACACATGCATGAGTACACTTAATATCAGCTGCGGCTGTACTGCACTTCTGGATAGACTTGTCTTTTATTGGGCAATTTTTTAATAATAGTGACCCTGGGCTCCCCAAGTTTTCAAAACCCCCTTTCAGAGAAAAACCATCATCTGCTTGCATACATTTCAATACTACCTCCTCACAGCATGCATTTAAAAGAAAGCATCTTATTATAACAAGCAGAGAAACTGGGTAACACAGAGGTGCTTGGCTAAATGGAGCAGCTGCTTTTGGCCTGAATAGCTGTTCTGTGTAAATAAGCCATGGCAGTTTTTCAGTTGGGTTCAGAGCAGATGCAATAAGGCAAGAAGAACCAAACTAACTGGGTAATTAAGAAAACAAAACAAAACAAACAAACAAAAAAACCAAAACATAAAAATCAGGGAGGAGAGAGAGAGTTGCGATCTGTGAAATATCATGAAATAAAACAAAAAGTCCCTCCTGGGTGTTCATTTGATCAGGGTGGAGTGCATTTCTCCCCCCAAACTGATGTCTGTGCTGTCAGGGCCTGATGAAGTGCCTCCAAGTGACAGGGCAGGGCTGCCTTCATAGGGAAAGTTTTCTGCTTGTCTATGCAGCAACACACATTCTCTCAGATTAATTCCAGCTGTGCAGTGCCTTGCTGGCAGAGTCGTTATGTATTAGTAATGCTATATGATTTGAGCGAATGATCTCCCCTTGCAAAGTGCTCTCTCTCACCAATGCTTTCTCTCACAAATACATAAATACACAAGCCTTGATTATCTCCTTTTAATCTTTTTTTAAAAAAAAAAAACAAAAGAGGACAGATTTTTCCCTAGCTGCTTTCTTCAAGGAAAGGGTTTAAAACTCACCTACCCTTCTTATTAACACAGAATCCTCACTAGCTTCACCTGGAAATAGCACTGGGCAAGGCTTTGCTGACAGCTTTGTCATTTACAGGTGGGAGACCGCAAGTACTGCCCTGATGGTGTAAATCAGGAGTAAGTCCACCATCAGGGGCTCTTCTGGGTGGAAATCCAGACAAGATGAGAATTGTGTTGAGGGCACATAGCTGCAAAGCTTCAGGATGTTCAGCCCTGATCCTTAATTTTCCAATCTGCTCAGCCCAACCATCAATTTACACAGAGCTTATATCCTCAAATATCTACCCTTTACATTTTTTCACCATGTCATTTTTACTGCTTGCTTTTTATCTAGGGGTACTGTAGCAACCGCTTCTCTCTCCAGGATCAGAGATTTATCTTCCGCATGTGGCACGTGGCATGTGGTGGGTCACGCCATATTAATTTCATTTCCACAACAGACATTCCACAGGTTTGAAACTGCCTTCCTCTGAGAACATTTCAAATACTTGTGGTTTCAGCCATACACACATATATATATGTGCACACACTCATATATATATATAAGGAAATCCCTGCAACAGCATCACTAGCACAACTGTCACCTCACCACCCTCCTCTCCCATGCATTCGCAGTGGGACAAATGGATTCCAGTGACCTGATTTCTTCCCAAACACTGAGCTAAAGTCTTCTGAGTTCCAGATTCAGCTTTACTACATGCAATATGTATTATGACAGTCATACTGCTTTACATGCATATAGGCATATATGTATACATGCATGTTGCATACATAAGTGCTCTTCACCTATGCTAATAGTAGCAATACACTAAATCTTATACCTGTGTCCCAAAACACTTTACAACACATTGTAGGAACCTACATGTTAAACTAAGATATACATTTGAGGTGCCTTGCCATGAGGTATTCCTCAAGATAGTTTTCCAAACAGCTTTCCAGCTTCCTTCTTTTCTGAGCATTGTATCAGTCAGTCTGCAAGCCAGTACTTGGAGAAAGTGTTTGTTTAAATCAAGGAAAATATGATAAAATTCACTAGGAATCTAGGAAAATTCTAAGGCACTAATTTTGCACATTACAGAATCAGCTTTCAGCAAAGATGAACAAGGGCCTAAGGTTTAAAGAAAGTTTAAAGTCAGTGCTCACCATTAAATTTATTTTTTTCTTGTTCCTTTGCTCTTCCAGCATTCTCAGTTCCTTCCCCCACCTAAAACTTCCAAAAAGCTGTTAAAATGTATATTTGAAAGTAAGTGAGAAATAATGTTGAAAAATGGGAAAATTAATTGCAATGCCCTACTTCCATGTCCTGGCACTATTTTTTTTCCCCAGGCTTGAGAGGCCCAATTTTCTACCACAAATTTTAGGAGTGATCATGGGCAAATCAGCTCAATGTGAATCCCCAAAGACATTCAGAAGTCCTCTTACAGTTGACCTTCTAGTTGTTGGCTTCTTTGTGCCTCAATTTCCCATGTAAAATGGGGATTGCTGTATTGTCCTTCCTTGTAACTGAACTTTCCAGCACTCCTGTTAGGGAATAGTCCACTGTGTAATACAGTTGTAAGATTGATGTGCACTTGGAGCTCCATAGCACACGGTTTTGGAGAACTTATGAATAGTATTAGTTTATGCAGATTTATGCATATTTGTTGTCCTTATGGTATCTAAGCTCTTGCACAGACCAGAGTAAGTGAAGCGTAACTACACCAAGCTGTTTTATTTCTAAAAGCGGAAACAGTAGCATTTACATTCTGGGCAGTGACTCTTGTGTTGCTTGTAGAGAAATTAAAAAAGACAAAAGTCCATTGGTACTGATTGATCCCCAGCAGGGGTTTCCAAGGGCCTCCCTAATATCTATGAGTCTTAAATTCCCATTTAGTTCCCCCCTACACATTAAACAACCACAAAGACAAATTACGTTTATAACCGTGATGGTGTCTTTCCCAATTCCCTCCTTTCTTGGGGCTATTCTTATACTATTTTTTACCTGCAAGGTGGAGCTTGAGTGACTCTAGTCATACCTTTACAGTGATTGGCAAAAGGCACTTCTGTTCCCCTTTTACGGTAGAAATTATCAAAACTTTTCTTATGCACACACATCCTTTCCTAATGTATACGAGCATGATTTCTGGGGTCTCATCAGGGTGTATTTCAAAATGACAGACATTTTGTTCGGTGTCAAGAAAAATGTCTTGTGCCTTAATGGTATTGCTTTCACAGATAAATCTGTGCGGTTCTCGTGTAGTGCAGGCATCAACGTCAACAGTTTGTCATTTATCTCCGTTTCATTGAACCCATACTCTGTGCTCTATTGGATAGAGCATGGCGTTACCATGGTTTAACCCCGGTGCAATGATTTGGTATAGGGTGTATATCACAACATCATGTATTGTCAGGACAAAAGCGGTGGCTTTACTCTCAGTGGGATCATAGGTGAAATTAACCAGGTACCACCAGGACTGGAATTTCCTTTCAAATTCAGTTGCATTGTCCCATATGATTTTCCGAATTTTGGTAGGTGAGGTTTTCTTCTCTCCTTCTCTTATAATTGTGGCTGCTGTTGATTGTATCCACAACTGGGCTTGTATACAGCCAAGGGCCAAAGAAACATTGTTTTGGGCCACATCAAGTAAATTCAAAATCAACTGATGATCCTTTTCACCAGTTTCTTCCCACTGAGGTAAAATGTTTGACAGAAGCCATTAGTTGTTTCCCAAAGCTAAAACAGAGGATCATAGAGGGTGTTTAAGCCTACTTAGATTGCTGGCTGTTGTGGCTAGTTTATTTGCCAGCACTTCAGCATCTATGCTGTTTAAAACTACTAATCCAGTTCCCAAAATACCGGTCACATCTCTCTTCGATCATTTCAAAGAGGTGAGGGTTCGTTTATGTAACCATGCTGACCATCCTGCATAAGATGTACCCAGGAATGGTGAGCAGACAGGTTTGATTACGGCTATGTTGATCTGCATCAATAACTCAGCTCGTTTCAGAGAGTATGATGGATTAAACAATACTTGTTGTTGACCAGTATTTTTGATCACATAAGGGCCAACGTTAAAAACATAGGCAGTTAGCCTAATGGGTGGCCAAGTGTTTATGTCATCCAGAATTTGTGGGGACCAAGGCTTTGTGTCATTTATAACTGGCACAGACTTCGCTGTATCAATCATAAATTCGAATAGTAGCCTGGTGCCTCTGTGACCCCCAAAACAGTATTGCCAATTAACAGAGGTCAACAGTAAGGGCATTGGCACCACCCAAAAGAGTAAGTTTATTTCACTGATTATCTTAAAGTGATACAAAAGGGAAATAAAGCAGTGAGCAATCAGAACAAGACTGTATAAAGTTAGCAAGAGTGATTAAGAAATACGCATCACCAATTGCTCTATTTATCATTATCCAGACCCGCAGTCGCTGGGGTGCCCTGGAGCAGCGAGGGTTTGGAGAACCTCTCCCTGGCAATTGGGAAGTCCTGCGTAGTGCGTCCACCCGTAGATGAGGCCACCAAAGAGTCACTGCACAGGAGTCCAGCTTTATAGTACTCAATTACTAAACTCAGCAAGTCAAGACGACTTGTATTTTTGGGGGGGGGAAATATCTGGCACATCATTCTCCAGGTTGGATTCCGACCAAAGTTTGTCCAGTTCTTGGGGAGGAATTCAAGGGAATATCTCTATCCTTTTGGTTTTAGCCACGTATTATTACTTTTGCAGATAACTGCTAAAAAGTTGCTGATTGCTGTTGCACTATAAATGTTATAACAAATATAGTCTTTACAGGGTCCATCTAAGGGGTAACAACTAGTTTAGGTTTGTTTCCCAGACACTGGCATATCACAGAATCACAGAGTCAACTATCAATATTGACTATCTTAGTTTTGGTTGGCCTATGATAAGAAGATCCATTGGTCACTTGACAACTGATCTGTATTTTCTTTCCTGGGGTGGCTTGAAGTTTAGCCATCCGAGGAGAGTCATTCCAACTCCATTCTTGTTTGGAGTATATTTCATTCTCTTGTATCACTAGAGTTGAGAGATACAAGTTTTTGTCTTGTGATGTTCCCATGCTCGCAGTGTATCTTGACAAGGCATGGTCCCAAGAGTCAAAGGCTATGGTATGAGTTTTGGGGTGGTTACCAATGGGTGTCTCAGATAGAAGGCATGAGAATAGGTTTGGATTTTTCCCCATTAATGCATTGTGCCTAAAATGAGCTGGGAACCACAGCCATTCTGGATCTCTTGGATTGCAAGATAAAACATAATTTCATAAATTGGGTTTGCCAAGTTATCATTTTAGAATTTTGGTTTTCAGGTGATCATAAAAATACCACTACAGCTAAGAGGAACAGCAGGGTTCCCCGGACGCACTCTAGGTTAGTGTAGGCCGATCTGTCTGTTCATGTGCAGCTCATCTAGGATTCCTGTGAACATAAAAGAGAAAAGAAAATATGCTCGGTCCTGTTTGACCAGCAGGGTTAAAAGGAAGGTATGCTCCATCAAGTACTGATTCAGTGTATTTTTCCTGAACAGTCTTTAGCTTCCCAACATAGAGATTTTTTAGGTGTGGTTAGCACCATTGGTACTGTTCCCATCTGGGGCATTTTCCTGATTTTTGCTAGGATAGAGTTAATTTTCTTCTAATTAGAATAGCTATGTATGAGACTTGTTATAAGAAGAATGTTGATTAAAATACCAATGTTATTAGTTGCTGCTGGAGCTCAAGGCCATCATGACTGGCTAGTCCACAGCTGCATTAGGACTGGGAGGGAGAAGTGCAGTGAATAGCAAAACCCAAAACTGGCATTTGGATGTGCCAATGAAATATTCCATATCATATCACATCATGTCAGTATATTAACCAGGACTGACCGGAAGACGGGGTATTCTTTAGGGCATTGCCTGGATTCACTCTTCCAGGGTTTCAGTTTCGGGACTGTTTCTCCTCCGGGATCGCTGGCTGGCACAGGCTGGGCATCAGTCAGCTGGCGGTGAGCAATTGCACTGTGCATCACTCAGTTGTATATTCTGTTATTACTGTTATTATCATGATCATTTATTTTAAGTAGTAAATAGTTTTATTTCAACCCATGAGTTCCCTTGTCCTTTTATAGTGTTTCTTTTTCCCAATTCTGTTACCACCCTAATAATTCCTGTAAGTGCTACTGCAAGGAGTGGATATTGTGGTACATGGGTAATTTTTTAATTGGGGAGTGTTGTAAATCATTGAAATGGCTTAGGCCCCTTGACATAAATCAGAGAGAATTAGCAGAGATCTTCAGGAGGCCTCTTCTCCTTGAGAACTTTAGACAAAACAATTCTAATCAAGCTGGGAAAGAAGGGAGTATTCTGTTTTTGCCCTTTGAAGTTCAACTGAACAAACACCACCTGTTGTAACGAGGAGAGAGTTCTCAGGAGAATTAATAAGCCAATCAGTGTGGATTTATAAGAACGTATGTGGGCTTGGTTAACAGATTGTATATAAGAGGCATGTGTGTGATCAATAAATGGGGAAGTCTGATGATTCTCATATTGAGCGTCCGGATTTTTTCCCCCCGTCGCAACAGGGGAGTACAGGGGCTGTGCAAAGGACACGCACTGTAGCCTCCCTGTCCCTTCCAGGGTTGGCATCAGTGTTGGTGCTGAAGGACCACACACTGCCATTCAGCAGATGCCAGGTTCTTCAATTTAAAACATCAAACCTTAAAATATTTTCATTATGATCTTTAATCATAGTACTCGACATACATTTCTAGCCGAGGAGCCATAAATTGACCTTGGCAGCTGGACACACAACACTTCTTTTATTTTTTTTTTTCACTGTTATCTCATTGCCGAAAGCTTCAAACAAACTTAAAATAATACTAGTAAGATGACATGAATTGCAGCTCTGGGAATGCAGAGGCGGGATTCGGGAAAATCAAGAGACGACTCAGTATGAGTTAGCTTCAAGAAGTCCTCTTTAATCCAATACACACCAGGATTTATACCCTTTATCACAATACATGCGAGCTAAACACATACAGCAATTGGTTAAACACTCTTAAGCACGAGCTCTAAATTTGACACAACAGGTGGCTTAGCTCTGTTCATGCGCTGTGACGTTAACAGGGCACTCCTACTTTGTGGTTACCAGCTAAAGCTACTCCCTTCTTTTTCCCAACTTAGTTCCGCTAAAGTTGTTTGTCTGAAGTCTCGAGGACAAGTGTCCTTGAGACTTCTTCTAATTCACCCTAATGGTGCATTTGCTTGCTATACTTATGTCAAGGACCTAAGCTGGCTACTGCGGCCTAAGCCATTTCAATACCCTAAGCCATTTCAATACTTCTGCTAAGCCTCTGATTGTACAACATCTCTAGTGACCTGTGACCCCTGTTCTGTAGCCATCCTTCAACATTGGAATGCCCAGGAGAGACTTCAGGACTTTAAAGGGTCCTCACAGGATTATTGGTTGTTGCCGTATAGGTCTTTCAGGTTCCTGCAGGGCTAAATTGACAACAAAAAAACCCTTCTCAAAAACATATATTTTTTTTACATCAATAGAAGCCAAAATTTGGTGGGCTTGCTCCTGCATGATTGCAACCAGGTCAACTATGTCTGGCACTGCAGCTGGTAAAGGAACAATATTTGCACTTAAATGCCGATTGATCAATTTTAGTTGCCACTTTTCCTTTGTTTTACAGCCTGGTCACACCGGGGAATTGTGAGGTGAGTGAGTTGGGATAATTGTCCGCTGCTCTCGCAGCTCAGCAATCCCAGGAGTGATCCCCTCCTGAGCCCCTAAGGGGAAGGGTGTGAGGTTTAACAGTTAGAGTTCCAGGACTGGGTGTAGGGGGGCAATGCCTGCATGGGCTAGAGCGATCACACTGAGGCAGTGGGGAAGCCGAATGCCTATTCTCTGCTCTCTGCCCTCGAGTCCACCCAGGCACGTTCTTTAAGCAACTTAAGTCCCAAAATATTATTTGGGAAATCTCCTAAAATCATGATAGTTTCAACTACGGTTTCATCTCCAGGTAACCAGTACTTAACTCGAACACTTGGCTGTAGTTTAGAATTCCCAAAATCATCATGGCATGGCACATCAGTTCCGCAAAGGTACAAGGCCTTGGTTGACACTGGTGCCCAGTGTACGTTGGTGCCATCACGGTACAGGGGCACAGAACCCATCTGGATCTCCAGAGTGAAAGGGGGATGCCAGGAATTGTCTGTGTTGAAGGCTGAGGTGAGCTTGACAGGAGACAAATGGGAAAAGCACTCCATTGTGACTGGCAGAGAAGCCCCTTGTATCCTTGGCATGGACTATCTCAGGAGAGGGTACTTCAAAGACCCAAAGGAGTACCGATAGGCTTTTGGTGTGGCCACTGTAAACACAGACAAGGTCAAACAGCTGTCTACCCTTCCTGGCCTCTCAGAAGATCCCTTAATTGTGGGATTGCTGCAAGTTGAAGAACAACGGGTGCCAGTTGCCACCAGGACAGTGCACCGGCGTCAATATCGCACCAACCGAGGCTCCTGGAGAGCCAAGGAGTCATCAGCAAGACTCATTCACCTTTTAATAGCCCCATATGGCCAGTGCAAAAGTCTGAAGAAGCGTGGATGTTAACAGTAGACTACCGTGGCCTAAATGAAATGACACCACCACTGAGTGCTGCCGTGCCAGACATGTTAGAGCTCCAATATGAACTGGAGTCCAAGGCAGCCAAGTGGTACGCCACCATAGACATTGCCAATGCATTTTTCTCCATTCCTTTGGCACTAGAGTGCAGGCCACAGTTTGCTTTCACCTGGAGGGGTGTCCAGTACACCTGGAATCGACTGCCCCAGGGGTGGAAACACAGCCCCACCATTTGCCATGGACTGATTCAAAATGCACTGGAAAGGGGTGATGACCCTGAACATCTACAATACATTGATGACATCATCGTGTGAGGCAACAAGGCAGAAGAAGTGTTTAAGAAGCAAAAAAGAGTAATTCAGATTCTTCTGAGAGCTGGTTTTGCCATTAAGAAAAGCAAGGTCAAGGGACCTGCACAAGAGATTCAGTTCTTGGGAATCAAATGGCAGGATGGATGCCGTCATGTGCCTATGGATGTGGTTAACAAGATAGCAGCTATGTCTCCACCAGCTAACAAGCAAGAAACACAAGCTTTCCTGGACCTTGTGGGATCCTGGAGAATGCATGTTCCAGGTTACAGTCAGCTTGTGAGACCTCTCTATCGAGTAACTCAAAAAAAGAACTTTTTTGAGTGGGGCCTTGAGGAACAACAAGCCTCTGAGCATATCAAATAGGAAATAGCTCGGGCAGTGGCTCTTGGGCCTATCTGAACAGGACCAGCTGTGCAAAATGGACGCTAGACTGCAGCTGGAGAGCATGGTCTCACCTGGATCCTATGGCAGAAAACATCAGGAGAAACCTGAGGTCGACCATTAGGGTTTTGGAGCTGGGGGTATCAAGGATCAGAAGCCCACTACACTCCAACTGAAAGGGAGATACTAGCAGCATATGAGGGGGTTTGCACTGCTTCAGAAGTTGTTGGTACAGAAGCGCATCTGCTCCTGGCACCGCGATTGCCTGTGCTACACTGGATGTTTAAAGGAAACATCCCTTCTACACATCATGCAAACAGTGCTACATGGAATGAGTGGGTAGCATTGATGACACAATGAGCTCGACTAGGGAAACCCAGTCATCCAGGAATCATGGAAGAGATCATGGACTGACCAGAAGGCAGAGATTTTAGAGTACAGCCTGAGGAGGTGAAATGAGAAAAGTGGCCAGTACTCTATCTCTACCCTGACTCCTGGATGGTAGCTAATGCCCTGTGGGGGTGGCTGCAGCAGTGGAAGAAGACCAATTGGCAGCGCAGGGGTAAATCCATCTGGGCTGCTGCATTGTGGCAGGACATTGCTGCTCGAGTAGAAAACATGACTGTAAAGGTACATCACGTAGATGCTAACATGCCCAAAAGCAGTGCCACAGAAGAACATCAAAACAATGAACATGTAGTCAAGGCTGCCAAAATTGAAGTAGCTCCTGTGGACTTGGACTGGGAGCGTAAAGGTGAGCTATTTGTAGCTCGATGGGCCCATGAAACATCAGGACATCTAGGGAGAGATGCAACATATCGATGGGCTCGTGATCGAGGGGTGGACCTGACCATGGAAGCCATCACACAGGTCACTCATGAATGTGAAACATGTGCTGCAATCAAGCGAGCCACACGAGTAAAATCTCCCTGGAATAGAGGGCAGTGGCTGGGCTTTCGATATGGTGAGGCCTGGCAAATTGACTATATTGGACCACTGCCACGAACACGCCAAGGCAAGCGCTGTGTACTCACCATGGTGGAAGCAACTACTGGTTGGCTAGAAACATACCCTGTAAACCATGCCAGTGCCAGAAACACCATCTTAGGCCTTGAAAGACAAATTTTGTGGCAACATGGTACCCCAGAAAGAATTGAATCGGACAATGGGACTCATTTCCGAAATAACCTCATAAACTCCTGGGCAAAGAAACATGGCATTGAGTGGGTGCACCACATCCCCTGTCACCCACAAGCCTCTGGAAAGATTGAAAGATACAATGGACTGTTAAAGGCGATGTTGAGGGCATTGGACAATGGGGGATGGAAGCACTGGGATGTAAATTTAATGGAAGCCACTTGGCTGGTTAATACCAGAGGATCTGCTAACCGTCCTGGGCCTGCACAAACAGAACCCCTACATACTGTGGGAGGAGATAAGGTCCCTGTAGTGCACACAGGGAAGTGGTTGGGGAAGGCGGTATGGATTGTTCCTCCCATGGGAAAAGGCAAACCCATTCGTGGGATTGTTTTTGCCCAAGGGCCTGGGTGTACTTGGTGGGTAATGAGAAAAGATGGGGACACCCAGTGTGTGCCTCAAGGAGATTTAACCTTGGGGGAAAACTAATCTGTGATGTGAGTTGTATGTTGCAGGAAGGAATGTGACAAGAATGACCTGAACTGACAAAGATTGAGTTTCTCAAGGAAAGGAACCAGATGAGTGCAATGATGACCTGAACCAAGTCGGTGTTTGTAGCCTGTGCCAAGAGTCTAAATCACGTTTTCTCATAGAGATAGGGCGATTGCTCTGTGTTTATTTGGTACAGGTTCCTTTTATACACTTTGCCACACAACTTGTGATACATGCCAGCAACCAATTGGTTAAGACCCCACCCACGTGACACAGTCAGTGAGGTTCACACACAGCACAGAAGTCTAGCTCCTTAGTAATTAAAAGTCACCCAGCTCCTTAGTGACTAAAAGTCACCCATGCCTTCGTTCCCACAGCATGTTTCTCTACAGGTGTTGGCGCCCTACAATCAAACATGCTACTCCTTCTGTCTTGAACATCTATCTTTACATAAGAAGTCCCAGTCAAAGCCTGACTTGGACAGATTCCCTGTCATTCGGAATGTTTAAGGCAAGACTAGTTACCTTTCTAAAAAAAATGTGTGATTTATTCCACCTTCAGGAAAAAAAAATCAGAGAACAGATCTATACAGTAGATCATCGTTGTCTGCCTTTTCATCCACAGAAGCTAGAAAATCAAATCAAACCAAACTAAATCAATCTCATAATTTAAGAAAGAAAGAAAGAAAGAAAGGAAGAAAGAAAAATCTCTTGCAGTTGATGGAGCTTTTTTAAAAAGCTTTGAATTACGTCCTTCATAATTATATCCTAAAGTCATGCTCAAGATAATTCAGAATGCTTCAGATTTCTTCTTAAGGATTAAGCAGAGCAATTCCTGACTGAACCTCTGAAACTCCCTCTAGAGCATCAGTGATGTTAAATTACTATTTGTCTCAGTGGCCCAGGTAAACCCCCTCTTTCTGCCTGTCAGACCCCTGCGAATGCTGCTCTGCCACCACACAGTCCCCTCCCATCTCAGAGCACTCTTCCGTATTTATTTTATCTCTCATTTCTGGGCACTGTCTGTGTTTAATTACAAGTCATTTTTCTAAATGTATCCATGAGCATACACTGTGCATCCAATTTGGTCTTATTATGTACGCTCGATGAATTTGTATACATTCCTTTTAACTTGGATCCCAGCATGCAGCTCATTGCTTCATTTTCCCTGCACCTGACATGTTAACTTATTTTCTTGCTCCATAAGTAAACATGTTATGTTGATAGAATGTGATCTACTGAAATATATATTTTTTCTTTTGGTTTTTAAATACAAGACATTGCAATGTAGAAGGATTTGGACATGTTGCAATACCTTATTCCAATATTCTTTTAAACCTAAGTGTTATTGCTACTATCTGAAAGTATGTTGTGAATACTTGGCGGGTACTTTTTTCTCCTTTTCTCTATTATATATATGGTGAGTTGTGGACTCGGAGGATGACATTCTTGAAAGATAAAACTCCTATCAGAGTCCATGCCTTATATTAATACATAATGATGTTTTGATATAACTTCTGGGAGAGTCTGTGTGAAAGAATTTTTAACTGTAAACTACAGACAAAATTAGAATGACAATTACCTAAATAATTATACCTTAATTTGGTATAGATCTAAATACCTATGTACTCCCATGATGTCTTAGTAAATCAGAGAAGTAAGATACTATTCTATTCTATCCCTGTTTTCATACTGTCATATATAATAATGCATTATGGTGAAAATCAAGACAATTTTTCAGAAAATAGGTATATTAGCCATTTCCAATACTTCCTTTATGATGGTATTTTATACTGTTCTTTGGCTGAAAGACAAGGCTGAGCAAGAGCCTAATGCAAGGCTCCTCTCCGATTACTGAATTTAGCTGGAGTTCCTCCTTTCAAAGCAAGATCAGAATCTGATTCAAAAACAGAATAATAAACTTTCCTGTTAATTACCCCAGAGACCAGAGTCTGTATCAGTTAGGCAAGAAAATTTCCCACTGAAATCAATAAGTGTTTTTGAGAGGTGAGAAAAACATACCCGGTAGCCAGTCCAACCTGTATATGATTGCTAGGATATGTATGTACCTTGGTGTTAGTACTCTTTTGTGGTTTCTCAGTTTCTTTTTGTTTGGTTTTTTTTGTTTGCTTGTTTGTTTTCCCCATCAAGGACAAGGCTCATCACATGATACCATGTGTGTTATGTTACATAATGATGATTCACCTCCAAGAGACACCATAGGATTGGAAATTATGAAAAAGGCATGTCAAATTAACAAACACTGTACATGCATTATAATGTGGCTGTGAGTTTCCAAATAGATACCTGGGGAAAAAAACATAATGACAGATGCACATTGATTTATTGAACAGGTTGTTCAGCCTATATGTAAAATCTTTGTGACAGCAGAGTACATTATAGCATCCTGCAGCTATCCTTCAGCTTACTCATCACCTACTGGGAAATGCACTGTCCTTGTTCATTACCACCTCCTCTTTCCAGAGATATGCAAGTTGTCTTCCTTTTGCAAAAAAAAAAAAAAAAAAAGGGCATAAAATCCTTGATCAGGTTAATTCCCTTGAATATAACATAATATATTCTTCCTTTGCACATGCTCTGAGCTGTTTTCTCTCCTCTATGCATCATAGCAGCTGTGTGCAAGCATTCAAAACTTGAAGTGGGAAATGTATTTTTTTCTGATAATGGGTTTCTTTGCTGGCTAAATAAGGATGCTGCAGGCTGTAAACATAGTATAGCTAAAAAATGTTGCCTACTGCTTAAAGGGCCTTCTCATGGCAAAAAAGATTCTCCTGGCCAAACTCATCTGACTTGCTTCACCTGACAAAGAGAAGCTAACAGCAATTAAGCAGTCAGGCCTTAACATCAGAGGTGCATCTCCAGATCTGCTGAGAGCTTTGTTAAAAGTGATGTAATTCAAAACAAAATTAGAAAAAAGAATGAAAGTGTTTTTCAGCCAGATGGAAATGTATTTTGGAAATGTCTGTTTATGACAATATTTTCCCAGTTTTCATTGGCTTTTGTCATCTGTTTAGTGTATTTGTTGCCTGAAAAACTTTGAAAGAAAATGTTTTCACAAATGTGAAAACTTTCTATCCCTAGTTTTCCTTGTCTTGCAAAAAAGAAAAAAGAGTTATTCCTCCTGCAGTCTAGATAGTGCCTTTGTCCTTAAATCACTTCCATTGAACCTGGCTATGGACTCAGGGAACAAGTTCATTCCTATCACAATGAACTGGAAGGGATTATTGGATAAAAAGACAAAAAAGAGAGAAAAGAGACTGTAATACTTCATAAACCAATCAGAAAATCAATCTGTTTGGCCACCACTACCTCCCACATCCTCAGCCAGCTGCTTCACAGGCCTTGGGGGCTCCCGTACAATGCGAATGGCCTTACTAACACATACGTGCACAAGTCTAACAGCTCATCAAAACTCTGTTCGTCTCCTCCAGCCCCAGGCAGATGCATAGGCGTAGCTGGAAGCTGTAGGTGGCTATAGGTACAAGTGTAATATTGCAAATAGGAGCCGAAGTCACAGCACAGCCATGGTTTATCTGCAAGGTAGTGCAGAGCTCCTCATGAAGATCTCCTACTGAACAATAGAATGTTTTCCACGTACCACAGATCATGTCCAGAATGATGTTCTCAACATGGTTTAGTGATGGTTGCAAAGACACTCATGAAAACAGTTGTGTTATAGATGTGGACTATTTGCTCATGAAAGGAGCAGGAATTCAACAACCAGACCACAGCAGACAGCTCACTTCACTGTTTCAACATGGTTGAAGTAATACCTGATGCTTTAGCAGTGAATCTCTCTTTCTTCTACGTGAGGGAAAAGCAGTCCTATGAATTCAAAGCAAAGATGCTTGTTGAGTAGGCTGGGTCTTTGCTTCCCTCCTCAGCTGTGACAGAAGGATTTATGACAACACATGTGCAGTGATGACCATAAAAAGTTTTAACTTCATCTTGCATTTTCTAGAATGCAACATTTATATTCCCACCAGAAAGCACCTTATATTTTCAATCTTTTCATAGTGTAGCTGGTTATCTACTGGGGTTTTTGTATCTAGTCTTCTTGTGCAGAACTGTATTAAAAGTACGTAGTCCATACTGTCTGTGTTGAGAGTCTTGTAGAAGACATGGGAGACTCATCTTCCTTCTACTTCTGTACATACTTATACCCTGTTCTGTATACGTCTCTGACCAGAGGAAAGACAACATTTTACTTTCACCAAGAACACTGTGAAATGAGTGTCAGTCTCTTCTCCTGAGCAACAAGCTCAGTTGCTCTTCTCCTGAGCAACAAGCTCAGGATGAGAGGAAACAGCCTCAAGTTGCACCAGGAGAGGTTTAGATTGGATATTAGGAAACATTTCTTCACTGAAAGGGCTGTCAAGCATTGGAACAGGCTGCCCAGGGAAGTGGTAGAGTCACTATCCCTGGATGTATTTAAAAGATGAGTATATGTGACACTCAGGGATATGATTTAGTGGTGGACTTGTGTTAGGTTTACGGTTGGACTTGATGATCTTAAAAGTCTTCTCCAACCTAAATGATTCTATGATTTGTTGTTTTGTGGCTGCAATATCTATCACCCCAAAATATGAAGCCCTTCAATTTGATAAAATTGTCCTTCACCTTTGAAATTCTTTCAGCTTCTGAGCCCTCAAATACAGAGCTCTCTTTCACCCCACTATCCCTGTTCCTGCATTCATGACCAAGGCTGAACTAAATGATGAAAGCTAGACTACATTTGTAATGGGATTAATGGAGTTTTTAATGGATAATTTATGGCTGATCAAATGCATTCCGATGAGATGCTGAACCAAAATGTTCTAGCAGACATATTTAAAGGAAAATAATAATGACAAAAAGCTTTCATTTTCATTTATAATCTACCTTTGCTTGACATTAATTCAGTTAATTTATGCAATAGTCATAGCAGCAAAAAATCTTTCCTATGTCTTTTTTAAATTGTTCCACTGTAAGCCTGAGTGGATAGTAAAAGGAAATAGTAATAATGAATAGAGTAATCTGAAGTATTCATAGGGAAATTCAAAGGGCTCAGAATCTGGCCATTTTTCGTTGCTTCAATTTTGCAAAATTGTTCTGGTTTGGCAGAATCTCCTGATATATGTATTTTTTAATTCAAAAAATAAGACAACTTTCATTCTCATCTCTGTTTTTTGAGCTTAAGTTGATCATGATCAGTTTTCACATCACAACATAATAAGCACGACTCTAAGCACACAATATTTTATTTCATGATAAAGTCATAAAAACAAGTATTTGAAGGATACAGATTTTACCAGTCTGAAACTGCAGTTTAAGAATATGCTTATTTCCATACAAAAAAATAATAGTGCTACATAAAAGCTACAGTTTGCAGACTCCTTGAAAACACACTGTAAACACTTTGGGTTATATAAAATCTAACTAAACTTTTCTGTTATTCTTGAATTTGTCATAATATTTTATTAATGTCCTCAACTTTATTTAAATGATTGCAACCTAGATGAATTCTATGAAAATGAGACAGTTTACATCAACTGAAAATTGTCAGGGTAGAAGAAAGCAGACCCCAATGACTATGCAGTTGGCATTCCCGCACCCACGTTATTTCATTACTCTTCAGCTGGGCACCCCAGGATCTGGCTCTTGCAGGGGGGAAGGGGGTCTCTGGAAAAGTGTGAGAAGTTGAATTATGGACAGGTAGGGGAAATTTAGGGGATAACCTACCTGACTCCATAGGAAACTGAACTCATGCTGCTCATGAAACAATTTGTTGGCCAAAAGTTTATGCAGGAGGAAAGAGTAATCCTGCTGGTCCTGCTCCCCAGGGGGAGACCAGGGAAGTTCCTGCCTAGCTCATTACTTCCCAGCCATCAGAGTCCTGAGAAAAAGATACTTTGGTTTTATTTTTGCAGATTTTTAAAGTGTTTATCATTCCACAGCAGATAAAACGACATGCATAGTGAGGGGATTTTTTTTCTTTATTCTTATTTATTTCTCTTCAGTACTTCCCCTCTTGTCAGTTGCACTACTTCAAGTGAAATAAGATTCCCCTCTTGGTCAAACACATTGGAATTTTGTTGAAAACAAAAGATCTGAAGCAGTTTCCATCTTCTTTCTTTCTTTCTAAATGGTTGCCCATACACTTCAGGAAGGCAATCCCTTTCATGCTGCATAGCACATCCTCACTGGAAGCTACAGTGTGTGCACTTTATTAGAGTGTTTTTCCCCCTAGATATAATGGCACCACTTAAATTACCCTGCAGCCTGACCTTAATTTATCAGGAATGATTATTCCATGAAATAGTTAGGGCTCTAATTGACATGAAGTGCCTGCAAAATATGTCTTTTGCAGCAGACCTTGTCAAAGTCACATTGATATGCTAATACCTACAGCTGGCAGAATCAATAGAGACACTGAAAATTGAATTATTTCATTTCCAGTACCTAGGAATCTAGTGATCTGTCTGTATATGTAACTAAGTAGATGCAGTACTTTATATGAGTAAACAGCTGTACTAGGGTGTTGCTATGGAAACTGCTTGACTCTTCAGTAATGATGAAGTCATTAGTGGTGTGAAATATACTTTAAAGTTGCCAAGTGCACACTCCAGAAATATTTCAAAGGTATTAGTGGAGCCTTTTCATTTGCATAATTTAGGCTTTCACATATGATCTCGTTACTGTGTGGGGAAACAGCATGACATAGCCATGGCACGGCTGTGCTCAACACAGGAGGATTGCTCTTGTGCGGTTCTGCAATAAAATGCAGTTGGTTCCTGCATGCAGAATAAAGGTATCTTTATAACTGAACCTTCCTTTCCTTGTCTTTTTTTTTCTTTTGTATAAATAAAAAATGTTTTCAGACATAGCACTGTTCAAAGGATAAACTGCTTAAACTTTTATGGTGCCAAGTTGACTTTGAAAGTGTGGACCTCTGTTGTTTCTTTTTTCTACAACAGCTCTGGATTTACTCCAGAGAAATAACAAGTAGGTTCAGAATCATAGGGGGCTACTTTTTCCTCAACTTAGCTTTTCACTATTTATCACAATTAGTGTGATTTCCTATGCTATAAAGCTGAATGATGAATCCCATTACTTTTTTCGGAGTTATATGTCCTTCCTTGTTCGAAGTATTTCAGACTATGAAAAGTTTTCTTTTTCTGCTGGCAGAGGGATACAAAGGAGAGCTTAGCAGGTCTTTGACAAGCTGTCTGAAGGGACTCCTCTAGTTTTTATGTACCCTCTGGCAGTAGAGTGCCAGCTAATGCTGTGATGCTTCTTCCTTTATATGTTCTGCCCTTATTGTGAGCTGTTCCTGAGCAGGCAGGCAGGGAGGGAACACAGCTCGCAGATCTGCTTACTGGAGGCACATCATGTCTGCCATGGCAGTCACCTATCAATCAGACCCATTTCCAAAGTGTCCTGGTTTTTCTAGGATAGAGTTAATTTTCTTTTTAGTAATTAGAAGAGCTGTATTTCAGTTTCAGTGTTTCAGTTCAGACTTATTATGAGAAGAACATTGATAAAATTACTAGGGTTATTAGTTGCTGCTGGAGCTCAAGGCCACCTTGTTTGGCTGCTTCACAGCTGCATTAGGACTGGGAGGGAGAAGCCCGGTGGATAGCAAAACCCAACACTGGCATTTGGATGTGCTGATGAAATATTCCATATCATATCCCGTCATGTCATTATATTAACCGAGGTTCACCAGAAGACGGGGGTATTTCTCTCGGGGATCGCTCAGGCTCACTCTTCCGGGTTTCAGTTTCAGGACTGTCTGGGCTCCGAGATTGCTGGCTGGCACAGGCCAGGCATCGGTCAGCGGGTGGTGAGCAATTGTACCGTGTATCACTCATTTGTATAGTTCGTTATCACTGTTGTTATCATTATCATTTTACTTTAATTAGTAAATAGTTTTTATCTCAACCTGTGAGTTTCCTTGCCCTTTTCTTTCCAATTTTCTCCCCTACTCCCTGGGTGAGGTGAGGGGAGAATGAGAGAGCAGGCTGTGTTTGGCTGCAAGACAAAAGGGTGCATCCACCCAAACCACCACAGACCTTTATTGGTGCCCAACGTGGGGCTTGAAGGGTTGAGATAAAGACAGATTTGACCAGACTGTGTTAAAACAAAACAGTGATGAGCATTAATTATGTGGCCTCTGAATCCACCCAAACCACCACACAAAAAAATACTAATGTTTCCCTGGGTGATGCACCTTAAAATTGAATTTCCAAAAAATTAAAAGAGAAAGAGTACCTATTTACCCTGCACATACATGTATAAGCATATACACATGCAGGTGCAAAACATGTCACCAGTAACAGGAGATCAATGCAAAAGCTCAAGATTGTCACCAAGATAAGTTAGCAGCCTGCTAATAACAGACCTTGTGAGTTGATCTTATTTCTTTACAGTGTCTGATCTATTAAAATGCAATCTGAAGTTGTATGTTCACTCTATATGTTCAGCCTATTATTATATAATCAGCAGACTCATGTATTAATTACAGCTTGCTTAGCTTTACAGCTGGGATGAGCAGAAAAGTAAACATGAAATCAAAGGTGGATTTTATTAGCATACTTTGACAGGATTTTTACTAGTCAAGGGTATCTTAAAAGTTGTATTTAAAGTGTGTACATCTGTGTGTGAGGTGGAGGAAGAGACATTTTAGCAGACATATAGCATAACAAACTACTGCAAATCATTACCAGTTTGAAGAGATTTGAGCTATTCATAGAGTTCAATGGCTTTCTGGATCAATTTGTTTTCCTGTACAGTGTCCTCTGTTCCACCTGAAAAAAAAAAAAAAATCTGCTTATCCTCTTAGAAACAGATTTTGTTTTTTAATGATAACAGAAAATTCATCTTCTTTCTGAAAATGTAAGATGAGATTTTGCCATGAGTAGGCTAACAGAATACTGATTAGAGCAAGCAGATGAGATACTCGTAGTTTGACACAACCGCTCTGTATTAAGGAAAAAGATTATGCATCAAACTTCATGTTGAAATCCTGCATTTCTTTCAGACTGTCCTGGTTTTTATAGGGATAGAGTTAATTTTCTTCTTAGTAGATAGAATAGCGCTGCTCAGATGCTGGGATAATTGGGCCAGTAGCCTGGAGTTAGAGGGTAGAGAAGCCAAGCAGCTGGGATCCCTCTCTAAGGAAGCGGGCACTGATAAAAGTGTATTCGGTTTGTCTGGCAACGTTTTGGTAGCGGGGACACACACACACACATAGGGGTGGCTTCTGTGAGAGAAGCTGCCAGAAGCTTCCCCCATGTCCAACACAGCGAATGCCAGCCGGCTACAAGACGGACCCACCGCTGGCCAAGGCCGAGCCAATCAGTAACGCCTCTGTGATAACATAATTCATGAAAAAAAAGGGAAGAGATGGAAAAAAAGCTGCATACTTTGCAGTGAGAGAAAGGAGAAGATGTAAGAGAAACAACTCCACAGACACCAAGGTCAGTGAAGAAGGAGGGGGAGGAGATGCTCCAGGCACCGGAGCACAGATTTTCCCCACAACTTGTGGTGAAGACCATGGTGAGGCAGGCTGTCCCCCTGCAGCCCATGGAGGCCCATGGTGGAGCAGATGTCCACCTGTAGTCCGTGGAGGACCCCATGCCAGAGCAGGTGGATGCCTGAAGGAGGCTGTGACCCCGTGGGAAGCCCATGCTGGAGCAGGTTTGCTGGCAGGACTTGTGACCCCGTGGGGGACCCGCGCTGGGGCAGTCCCTTCCTGAAGGACTGCACACCATGGAATGGACCCATGCTAAAGCAGTTTGTGAAGAACTGTCAGTCATGGGAAGGACTCATTTTGGAGAAGTTTGTGGAGGACTGTCTCCAGTGAGAGGGACCCCACACTGGTGTTGGAGAAGGAGTCCTTCCCCTGAGGATGAAGAAGAGGCAGAAACAATGTATGATGAACTTACTTCAACCCCCGTCCCCTGTCCCCCTGTGCTGCTGTGGGGAGGAGGTGGAAAATCGGGAGGGAAATTAATCCCAGGTAGAAGGGAGGGATGGGGGAGGTGTTTTAAGATTTGGTTTTACTTTTCATTATCCTCTGATTTTGAATGGTAATAAATTAAATTTGTTTTTTTCCCCCAAGTCAAGTCTGTTTTGCCCATGTCAGTAATTGGTGAGAGATCTCTCTCTGTCCTTATCTCCACCCACGAGCTCAGTTGAGGAGGGGGAGTGATAGAGTGGGCTTTGGTGGGCATCTGGCCTCTAGTCAGGGTCAACCCACCACATAAAGCAATTGCAAGAGGGGACCCAACCCGCAGTCTTTGGAGGCGGCTCTTGTCAGGTGTGAAGGAAAGGTATCCCTTCAAGGATGATATTACATGCAATCCAGGCAAATGGACCAGCATGGAGAGAGGGATTCAGTACCTGAGGGAACCAGCTGTGTGGGAGCTGATTTACCAAGACCCGAGGGACATGAGAGTAATTGAAGACCCAGATGAAATCCCATGCACAGTACCCATGTGGTGAAATGTCCCAGGTCATTGGCAACAGTAGAAGTAAAAGAGGATGAGGAGGCACCAACTGTAAATGAAGTAGCTATCCGGCTATGGGGATTTGAAGACAGTCTCTCTGCCTCTGTACAAGCCTGTGGCTCATCCGGGGTTCCTATTCACTCCTCCCAGATCGCCATTGGTGGGCGATGAGCAATTGTACTGTGTATTGCTTATTTACATATATGATTATCATTATCATTATTATTTTAAGTTTATTTTATTCCAATTATTAAATTGTTCTTATCTCAACCTACTAGTCTCCTTACCTTTACCCCCTCCAATTCCCTGGGGGGAGAAGGGGAGGGTGAGCGAGCAGCTGTGTGGTGTTTGTCTGCTACAAAGACTTAGTTGGTGAAGCCAGATTTCAGACATTCTTAGTTGGTTTTCTTTTTTTTTTTACTAATCCACTGACCCCTTAGAAGTTTAATATTTTGGACTGGCCAAGATAGACAATTTTGCATGGCAGATCCCTAAATAAGCTTCCTTCCATCACAATATGGAAAAGTTGAAAGCATCCCCAGAGAGCTGGCTGGTGAAACTAAAAATATCTTCATTATAAACCATGAACAAAAAAGTTGCAATTTTGGCATTATTCCTTCCATGATTACTTCATATGCTTTATGTGACAAATTTTGTACCTTATTTTTTTTAGCAGCACCATCACTACCACAGGCAGAAATTTTTGAGTTAGTCTTCAGGGTCCTATACCAACACAAGCAGTTAGCTCAATTTAAGACCATAGGCTAAATCTTCTGGTACAGTGTGAGAGACTGAAAGAGTTAATATATGTCTCAAACATTGTAGCAAGACAAGTTCTGCACAGCAACAAGTTCTGCATAACAAAAGCAATGATAAGAGGAGCCAGTTATTGGGATGCAAAAGGGATGCAGAAGGCATGTTGGAGGATTTGCAGTTCTGTGTTCTGACATGCTGAGCAAAACAACACCATATATGGCCAAAGGTCATACAGAGTTCATTGGATTAAGGGGCTCGATGACCACCAAGACCCCCCAAAAACACCCTCCATGACCACCCTTCACAATAGCGCCTGTGCAATAGACCAAGAGTTACATAAGTCCTCAATGGAGGGGTGGGGGCTGAACTGTATGAAAGGCACAAACTCAGGGAGCCACGTGCACACCTACTCCTGGAGGATCAACCCATCTTGCTGCATGCACGCCCACCACCAGAGGACTGCCCTGTCTATCTCAAGATCATCGCAGGATCCCAGGGTGATGATGTCTTTCCTTATCTCTTTCCCTTCCTGTCAATATTTTCTCTTCTTTTTTTCTCTTCTTAAAGATTCTTCCAATAAGAACCTGTGGTGGTTTGGGTGGATTCACCCCTTTGGCTTGCACTTTGCAACCAAACACAGCCTGCTCTCTCACCCTCCCCCCTCCCTCGCCCAGGGAGCAGGGGAGAAAATTGGAAAGAAAAAAGCAAGGAGACTCACGGGCTGAGATAAAAACAATTTGCTAATTAAAATAAAATGATAATGATAAAAACAGTAATAACAGAATGTACAAATGACTGATGCACAGTGCAATTGCTCACCACCCGCTGACCGATGCCCAGCCTGTGCCAGCCAGCAATCCTAGGGCCTAGAATAGAGGTCCTCAAACTACGGCCCACGGGCCGGATACGGCCCCCCAGGGTCCTCAATCCAGCCCGCCAGTATTTACCCCTGCTGGGGGTTGGGGGGGAAAACAAAAAGCCACAGATGACTTCCTGCCACTTAATCCACGCGCTGGCCTCCGCAGAACCCAAGCACCCGCCGGGACTGGGCTGGAACCAGCACCTCGTCCTCGACCTGCCCCAGTGCGGGGAGAGAGAGGAGCGGGCATCTCCTCTGCAGGACAAGCTCAGTCAGCAGCCTCTGGACTGGGAGGTCCAGACAACTCAGGCAAATCGCCAGAGCCCCGGAGCGGCAAAGTTCCTTCAGTCCCTTCTGGCCACCCTTTCCGGACTGCACGGCCCGGCTGAGGAGGGGGGCGGAGGCATCAGGTAGGTGGGCGACTCCCCCGTCTCTCCCTCCTTCCCGCCAGCTCCCAGGCAGGACAAGCAAGCCAGCACCAGTGGGAAGTGCGAGCGCCATCATGTCAAAAAAAAGAAAAATTGACTCCGAGGGCAGGATATTCCAAGAAAAGTGGACTTCTGATACAAAGAAAGAGCTGTTTGTCTGATATGCCAGAATTCAGTGTCTGTGTTCAAGGAATACAATTTGCGTCGACACTACGAAACTCAACATAAAGATAAATATGATTCTTTGGTTGGACAAGTGAGAAAAGATAAAATATTAAGACTGAAACATGGACTGACAACTCAGCAGAATACTTTTATGAAGCAAAAGCAGCTCAATGTATCATCACTTTGAGCAAGCTATCAAGTTGCCAAGCTCATAGCGTGCACTGGCAGAGCATTCATAGAGGGAGAATTTGTTAAAGAATGCCTTCTTTCTGTTGCCAAAGAGATGTGTCCAGAGAAGGCGGATTTATTTAGTACAGTGAGTCTTTCAGGACCTACAATTACACCAAGGATTGAAGAAATGGGGGAAAATTTGAATCTGCAGTTGCAAAACTCCTCAAAAAAACTTTGCTATTTCTCATTGGCACACGACGAAAGCAATGATGTTTGTGATTCTGCACAACTTCTAATTTTCATTCGTGGGACAAATGATTCTTTCGAAGTCACAGAGGAGCTTGCTGCACTGAAAAGCATCAAAGGAACAACTACGGGAGAGGATATCTATGAGAAAGTTTGCCAAACTATGAATGATTTGGAGCTGGACTGGGGTAAACTATTCAGTGTGACAACTGATGGTGCTCCTAGCATGGTGGGTTGCATGAAAGGAGTGGTTGCACGCATTAACAAAGAGATGGACAAACGCAACCATTCACATCCAATAGCCATACACTGCATCATCCACCAACAAGCACTGTGTTGTAAATCACTGAAGCTGGACTCTGTCATGAAAATTGTGGTTTCTTGTGTTAACTTCATTAGAGGTCATGCACAAAACCACAGACAATTTCAGGAATTTCTGTCTGAGCTAAATGTTGCCTATGAAGATATTCTGTACCACACAGAAGTCCGTTGGCTGAGTTGAGGGAGAGTTTTGAAACGATTTTATGACTTACTTCCACAGGTTTATGATTTTATGCTTTCTAAAAACAAAGAAGTACCAGAGCTCAAAGATGCAGAATGGAAATGGCACCTTGCGTTTCTGACAGATGTAACAGAGCTACTCAACAATTTCAATGTCCAACTTCAAGGAAAGGGGAAGCTCATCTGTGATATGTATTCACATGTGAAGCATTTCAAGTCAAATTAGACCTGCTCATTAACCAAGTAAAGGAGGAAAACTTCTGTCATCTCCCCACAACTCAAAACCTGTCTGCAGAAAAACCAGCAGTTGCATTCCCAAACAAAACATGTATGGATGTACTAGAAATGTTGCAAAAGGAGTTTCAAATTAGATTTAAAGAGCTTGGTCTCCATGAACAGGGCATACAGCTTTTCCGGAACCCATTTTCTGTTGACATTGAAACTGTTGATCTGATTTACCAAATGGAATTGGCCGAACTACAGACTTGTGACTCGCTGAAAGATGCATTCAAATCAAGCAGCCTTACTAATTTCTATGCATCTCTCCCCTCAGAGACATATCATAATCTCAGGAACCATGCACTCAAAATTGCAACCATCTTTGGCAGCACCTATGTCTGTGAGCAGACTTTTTCCCAAATGAAACATCTGAAATCTCCAATCAGACCCAGACTAACTGATGAACACCTGCCTCACTTGGTACGACTAGCAGTGACAAATATGGAACCTAACATTGACCATCTCATTAGCCAAACGCAGGCCCATAGATCACATGGAAATATTATTTGTTTCTGTTGATTACAATTGTTCTTCATTTTAAATATTGCATTCTTTTTCCTGTTTTTTGTGCACTACTACAAATAAAATATGTGCAGTGTGCATAGGAATTCGTTCATTTTTTTCCAAACTATAGTCTGGCCCCTGACAGTGTCTGAGGGACAGTGACCCGGCCCCCTGTTTAAAAAGTTTGAGGATCCCTGCCTTAGGATGTCCTGCTCCCATCTGGTCCGGCAGCTGGGAAGAGAGGGTGTCCCATCTGGGGTGCCAAATTGATCTGCGGAATCAAACCTTACAACCCGTAGAGAGTTATAAAGCAGGTATGTTTTACTCGCCTGCGAGCGACAGGGTGGATCACTCCATAAAGGCCCTGCGCCCCCACCCTTTTACAAAGGCATTAATTAAAGTACACACACATACATATTCATTAAATTTAGGATGGGTTAAGCTAATTAGCTCCAAGACATTTTTAACATAAGATCACTCCCATTCACGCTTACGCACTGCCTCTGTTGATGCTTGTTAGCACCCTTGTAGACCTCTAGACAAAACAAAGCCAGCTTTCTTGCTTCAGACTGCAGGTGTTGCATACCAGTTCCTTCTTATCTTGCTCCAGACTGCTCACACACCAGGCACCGCAAGGCCTTTGCTGATAGTGTGGAATAGCTTGTTAGTTATTGTAAAAGTTTCCCCCACTTAACACAGACAAAACGATCTAAACTTGAAGTTTCCCACCTAACACAGAGACAAAATGAAGCTAAGCTTATTTTCTAAAATCTAATTCTTAATACAGAAAATAAATTAATAAATCTAACTATATTTTATATGTTCGCATATCAAACCTGCCTACTTTCCAAAGGTAAGCTGATTTACCAGTCTCTGGTACCTTGTGTAATCATTTGCACCTGTGAAAGGTCACCGTAAAAATACGACACATTAGAGTTGTGCTGTTTAACACCCACTGTGTACAGATATAAATGGCTAGCCCCTGTAGAAAACAACTGAGAATAGATCAAATATGCTACGCTAACTAAATATCTGACCAGACATAACCAGAGGAAAAACAGAGAAAAAGGAGGATTCAGTTTCTTATTTGTTAATACAAACATTCAGTCAATTTTTGTGGTCACAAAGTATATTTACACTGTCTGTAATACCAGAAATAAACATAACAACAACAAAAGTTACTGGAATTGACAATGACTCCATTGTCTGTATCAGAAATACAACATTCTTCATGATCTTCTGTAAAAACAAGCTCTTGTCATCGCATCAAACAACATCTTAAATAAATTATGTTTCCCTTTGTGCCAATGTAAAGGTTATAGCAAAAGCTCAATGTTAGGATGGTTTGGAAACCTATCTGATAAAGATGTGTTCACAAAAGAGCAGATTGTGCCAGACTCTTCCAATAGCTTCCTAGACAAATTGTTTTCTAGACAAAAGAGATGTGAAAAGCCTCATTTGTTAGGATGTTCTTACAACATTTGATAAGCTGCTACCTGAGTCACAATCTAGCTACCTGCTGAAGGTGGAGAATTGTAGAGGAAATAATTGAGTGGGAGAGGGAGTGGCTAAAGAGGATAACACTGAAAGTTGAATTATTCTGGAGTGAGACAACGCTCTTAGATCTCTGTATTGGGTTTGCGTGGCAAGGTTTTGGTAGCAGTGGAGCGGGGGGACATGGGGTGGCTTCTGTGAGAGAAGCTGCCAGAAGCTTCCCCCATGTCCAACCCGACACAGCCAATGCCAGCCGGCTACAAGAAGGGACCCACCGCTGGCCAAGGCCGAGCCAATCAGTAACGCCTCTGTGATAACATAATTAAGAAAAAAAAGGAAGAGAGGGAAGAAAAAAAAAGCTGCACACTTTGCAGCTAGAGAGAGAGGAGTGAGAAGATGTAAGAGAAACAACTCCACAGACACCAAGGTCAGGGAAGAAGGAGGGGGGAAGGTGGTCCAGGCGCCGGAGCAGAAATTCCCCGCAGCCTGTGGTGAGGACCAGGGTGAGGCAGGCTGTCCCCCTGCAGTCCATGGAGATCCATGGTGGAGCAGATGACCACCTGTAGCCTGTGGAGGACCCCACGCTGGAGCAGGTGGATGCCCGAAGGAGGCTGTGACCCCGCGGGAAGCAGGTTCCTGTCAGGACCTGTAGCCCGTGGAGCGAGGAGCCCACACCGGAGCAGGTTTGCTGGCAGGACTTGTGACCCCGTGGGGGACTCGTGCTGGAGCAGTCCCTTCCTGAAGGACTGCACCCGATGAAAAGGACCCATGCCAAAGCAGTTCGTGAAGAACTGTCAGTCATGGGAAGGACTCACGTTGGAGAAGTTCGTGGAGGACTGTCTCCCGTGAGAGGGACCCCACGCTGGTGCGGGGGAAGGAGTCCTCCCCATGAGGAGGAAGCAGCAGCAGAAACAACCTGTCATGAACTGACCCCAACCCCCATTCCCTGTCCCCCTGTGCTGCTGTGGGGAGGAGGTGGAAATCGGGAAAGAGATTAAGCCCGGGAAGAAGGGAGGGATGGGGGAGGTGTTTTAAGATTTGGTTTTACTTCTCACTATCCTCTGATTTTGATTGGTAATAAAGTAAATTTGTTTTTTCCCCCAAGTTGAGTCTGTTTTGCCCGTGCCAGTAATTGGTGAGTGATCTCTCTCTGTCCTCATCTCCACCCACGAGCTTTTCGTTATAATTTTCTCCCCCTGCCCATTTTTGTAGGGGGAGTGATAGAGTGGGCTTTGGTGGGCATCCGGCTTCTAGCCAGGGTCAACCCACCACAATCTCACTCTGGTTTTCTGCTCATGCTGGCAGAGGGCACCATCTTTCACTGTTAATACAGAGGAACATCAGAAGGTGGTATAGATAAGGCATGAGCTTGGAAGCTTGATTGAGAGGAATATCATATCAATCAACAGCATGATGCAAAATAATGAAACTTGAGGGCAAGTATCTCAATATTTTGATATTCTGATAATTTGAGAGCTTATTCTTTGAAGCGATTGAGGAGGAGATGGCCTAGAGTGTGACGGTGTGCTCCCCCCCACACACACCTGATCTTTATTTCCCATAACCCTGTTCAAGTGATAACCACCGTGGTGACCATAATGGATGCTATCTGGGCGTGATAGCTGCATCCAGATCAGGGGAGACTGATAACAACACAATAGCCAAGGGCTATCTTGTGCAACTTGCTCCAACATTGGGGGACTTGCTGAGTATGCACCAACCGAAATACATCTGGTGTGTAAATATGATTATAGGTCAATCATCTTACTCCATAAATATTGGACAGTCCAGGGCCCATTGAGCTCTCATGAAAACACAGTGGGCTGCACACCAGGATCTCCCCTTAAGTAGGGACACCTCTCAAGGTTACTCCTCGAGTTTGAGAGATTCCTTGCCACAACAGATCCTTGGTAAGTGACTAATAGCATGCTAAACCAGAAAATCTCAGGTAAGTGAGATAAAGGATTGATTGCACATATATAATCCTTTAAATATAAACCGTTGATCAAGCCTGGAACTAGGATAGGATCTAGCCGCATCTAGACTCCTCTCTGAGAAGGAGTTTAGAGAGCAAGGGGGTCCTTTCCAAAACCTTGTGACTCAATGGGAGGGTCTCCCTAACAGTTTTGTCTGACCCTGTCCCATATGCAGTAAATAATCTAGTGAACCTCACCATCGAATCCTGTTAAACGAACATTGCATTAGCTATTGAACTTAGTGAATTCACTATTTTATATCAATAAATATATTATTACATCTCTCATGAGTGGAGTGTATATCTCACTCACTCACTCATTCAGACCACTCTCTCTGACCTCCTTTCTCCTCTCTCCCACCCGTGATAGTTACCTACTGGAACACTCATTAGAATACAGGATTAATTCTCTTCCTTGGAAAAGAGCTCAGACAAGTGAGCTTTCAGACAGCAGAATAAAAAATAAATGGATTGCATTAAACAAAATGTTCCTGTTTGTCCAAAGCAAGCATCTTTTTTGATTCCTTTGGATTCCTGCAACTGAAAAGTGAAGGAAAATGTGGTTTGGGGTTCAGCTGGATTTGGGAGGGAGCCCATAAACTGTAATGAAAACATTACATCACAGCAAAGCTCCTGTCTCTTCTTTCTTTCTTTCTCTCTTTAAGTTATATTATAAATTTTGTGTTCATGAAAGGAGATTAAAGATGAAGACAAAGAGCTGTCTCAAAACCTCCCATCCCACAGAAGGCAAAGAAAATAAAATCCCTTGTTATTGTTCTCTCCACTTTTCTCAAAATATGTGGAGTCTGGCTCATGACTTTTGAATGTTTGGGGTTGGTGAGACTGAATAGCCAGTGGACAGGCAGAAACTGAGTCCACACAGAGCTGGCACAGAAACCCAGAACCAGAAATAAGGGCCAACCTTGTTGGTGATTCAGGGTGCTGCTGGATCACACAGGGAAGACTATCGTGGGCAATTATCGGGTGAGCGAGAAAGAACCATTCACGCACCTATGAGATGTAAGTTCAATCCCCTTTATTATCAGAAAGCTGCTTGTTATATACCCCTTTGAGTTCTGTATACGTGTCCATGTACCAAACATGCTACGAAACTAATTATTATTGGTTACTAGCTACTGTTCACACGCTGACCTCTCAGTCCCACTGGTTCGTTCTTATCTTGGTTCAGGTTCACTTCCTCGCAGTAATATCCTGTTTTTCCAGCTTACATCCATTTTCTTCAATTGCTGTTTATCATTTTGCCACGTAGCCACATTCTTTACTGTAGCTTATCTTTTCTGGCACGTAACTGAAAGCGGCCTAACTAGTATTATAGTCATGTAATATTGCTAAGGCCCCAACAAAAGACACCTTTTGCCTCTTATGCTCTCCCCTCCCCTGCTCAGCCAGTGCCAACTTCCAGTTGTTTTCCAGCAAAATCAGACAATCAGTTACGTTAAATGACAATGATATGATGCAGTCTCTCCACCCTGTCCATCTGGATTCACCCTCCTTCAAGCACTGCATTGCAAGACGGTCGAGGGAGGTGATCATCCCACTCTACTCTGCACTGGTGTGGCCTCACCTTGAGTACTTTGTGCAGTTTTGGGCACCACAGTATAAAAAGTTATAAAGCTACTGGAGAGTTGTTGGTGCTTTAAGAGCTGAAGCTGCAGGCGGCTTCAGCATTGAGAAATTAATTCCTGACTTTGAGTGAAAAAATAAAACAAAGCAGGCTAACAAGCAAAAATGTGTATGAGACAAGATAAGGGATGAGTTGTGTGCTGTAATCAGTAACCAGTCAGAAGTAAAAGAATGGCTCGTGAACAGCCATTATCCAATTAAGTATTGCAACCAGGCGTGTGAACAGTAGCTTTTAGCCAATGAAGAGTTGCTTATGTGCACGTGTTATCATCTTAAGAGTATATAAGCAATTGTGTAACCGATAATAAAGGTCTCCAGTTGGATTCACATTGAATCGTGTGGAGTCCATGATTGTTCGCTCTCACAGAGAGTGTCCAGAGGAGGGCCACAAAATTGGTGAAGGGTTTAGAGGGGAAGCCATATGAGGAGAGACTGAAGTCGCTTGGATTGTTCAGCCTGGAGAAGAGGAGACTGAGAGGAGACCTCATCATGGTCTATAACTTCCTCACAAGGGGAAGAGGAGGGGCAGGCACTGATCTATTCTCCCTGGTGACCAATGATAGGACTAGAGGAAATGGCAGGAAGATGTGCCAGGGGAGGTTTAGGTTGAACATTAGGAAAAGGTTCTTTACCCAGAGGGTGGTGGAGCACTGGAACAGGCTCCCCAGGGAGGTGGTCATGACTCCAAGCTTGACCATATTCAAGAAGCATTTGGACAAGGCCCTCAGACACATGGTCTGAATCTTACTACTGTCCTATGCTAGGGCAAGAGTTGGACTCAATGATCCTTGTGGGTCCCTTCCAACTCACAACATTCTGTGATTCTAGGATTCCTTTTAATACCATTCTTGCATACAATTCTTAAAGCCAATAAGGTGGCAAAATGGCTTAAACCCACCTCTCAGTAGGCTGGGAGCCTGCACAATGTCTTTTCTGGTTTAAATGATAGGCAGGAACTCATTAAGCAGTGGTAACTTGCACAGGGGCCCTCAGTTTAATTGCTTTTGTACTTCCAACATTCCTTTGCCTCTGATGCCTACCCTGTCTACCTCTGCATGTGGGAATCGTTTTCCTACGTGTCTCTGAAAAGTGCCTAGCTCTGGTGACTTGGTCTGTAATACATGGTGACCTTTAGGTCAGCAGAATCATCAGTGGAGTCACAGCTTTATTTGCATTAATGTTAAATAGTGTGTACAAATGCAAAAGAAGCCTTCATAAAATGTCTTTTTTTTTTTTTTTCCCAAAAAGATTAAATTAGTATACATGGTATGGAATCTCCATGGTTTTCACTTTATCTATTACAGAGCTTGAACTTCAGTCTTTTGGTCCAAAGGGAGAAAAATCAATGGTATCGTACTAATACACGAGAAACTTTAATAAAGTAGCCATGGGCCTCTCTGCAACCTTACCCTATCAAGCTAGCTTGCTAATTGGTTTACAACAGTGTGACTGCCATGAAATTTACCCAGGTCTGTCTTGTGAAAATCTGTCTCTATCAGTATCAAGAACACAGCCAGATGTGTTTGGTTTGAGGGGGGGGGGCTTTTTTTTGTTGTAGTGGGGGAAGGGCCACACTGTGAGAGTGAAAAGCTCCCCTGGCTCCAAGGCAGAGATCCTCCAGCCCAGGCTGGGCCAATGAGCACTAGAGAAATCCCTCTGCAAATCCATATTTGTGAGGGGAAGGACTGTCCTGAAAAGAAGAAGGTGTGGTACCTGGAGGAGAGGCCATTGACCTAACAGCAGACGATCATCAGCCTTAACAAAGGACAGACACACACAGAGAGAGTGGCCTAAAAATAGGACAGGCAGACAGAGAGAGAGCTTCGTTGCCAGAGAAAAAAAGAGGAAAGACAGAGACCCACACCCAGTTCACCTCATGAAGTAGAAGAAAGCAAAAGAGGTCTGTATTGGGTTTGCGTGGCAAGGTTTTGGTAGCAGTGGGGGCGGGGACATAGGGTGGCTTCTGTGAGAGAAGCTGCCAGAAGCTTCCCCCATGTCCAACCCGACACAGCCAATGCCAGCTGGCTACAAGAACGGACCCGCCGCTGGCCAAGGCCGAGCCAATCAGTAACGCCTCTGTGATAACATAATTAAGAAAAAAAAGGAAGAGAGGGAAGAAAAAAAAAGCTGCACACTTTGCAGCTGGAGAGAGGAGTGAGAAGATGTAAGAGAAAACAACTCCACAGACACCAAGGTCAGTGAAGAAGGAGGGGGAGGGAATGCTCCAGGCGCCGGAGCAGAGATTCCCCGCAGCCTGTGGTGAGGACCAGGGTGAGGCAGGCTGTCCCCCTGCAGTCCCTGGAGGTCCATGGTGGAGCAGATGACCACCTGTAGCCCGTGGAGGACCCCACGCCAGAGCGGGTGGATGCCCGATGGAGGCTGTGACCCCGCGGGAAGCCCGCGCTGGAGCAGGTTCCTGTCAGGACCTGTAGCCCGTGGAGCGAGCAGCCCACGCCGGAGCAGGTTTGCTGGCAGGACTTGTGACCCTGTGGGGGACCCGCGCTGGAGCAGTCCCTTCCTGAAGGACTGCACACCATGGAATGGACCCAGGCTAAAGCAGTTCGTGAAGAACTGTCAGTCATGGGAAGGACTCACGTTGGAGAAGTTCGTGGAGGACTGTCTCCCGTGAGAGGGACCCCATGCTGGTGCGGGGGAAGGAGTCCTCCCACTGAGGAGGAAGTAGAGGCAGAAACAACGTGTGATGAACTGACCCCAACCCCATTCCCTGTCCCCCTGTGCTGCTGTGGGGAGGAGGTGGAAAATCGGGAAAGAGATTAAGCCCGGGAAGAAGGGAGGGATGGGGGAGGTGTTTTAAGATTTGGTTTTACTTCTCACTATCCTCTAATTTTGATTGGTAATAAAGTAAATTTGTTTTTTTTTTTTCCCCCAAGTCGAGTCTGTTTTGGCTGTGCCAGTAATTGGTGAGTGATCTCTCTCCGTCCTTGTCTCCACCCACGAGCTTTTCGTTATAATTTTCTCCCCCTGCCCATTTTTGTAGGGGGAGTGATAGAGTGGGCTTTGGTGGGCATCCGGCCTCTAGCCAGGGTCAACCCACCACAAGGTCCCTGCAGCCCACAGAGATTCAATGGTGGAGCAGACACCCAGTGTAGAGAATGGAGGACTCCACGCTGGAGCAGAAAGCTGAGCCTGAGACAAGTGTGATGGAATTGTGATCCTGAGAGTCGCTCTCTGCCAGAGTAGGGGTGGACCCTAGAGTGGGGGGTGGATGCAGCCCGTGGATGTCCCCATGCTGGAGCCAGAAGCTGAGCCCGAAGAGGTCTGTGACTCCATGGGAAGCTTGCTTTGGAACATCTTGTTCCTGGACTTTCATGCCGGGAAGAGCGTCAGAGGTGAACTGACTGAACCTCCATTCCCTGCCCCCTGTGCCACTGGTGGGGGGAGGTAGAGACATTGGGAGGAAAGTGATTTGAGCCTGGGAAGAAGGGAGGAGTGGGGGGAAGTTGTTGTAAAATGTGGTTCTTTTGTCTACTCAGATGATTTGAAATGAATTAAATTTATTTTTTTTCCCCAAGTTTGAGTGTGTTTTGCCCGTGACCATAACTGGTGAGTGAGCCGTCCCTGTCCTTCATTCATAATCCTGTGCCCGCTTCGTTGTGTCTCCCATCCCATCTCACCGGGTGGGGGAAGTGAATGCAGGACCGCATGGTCCCACTGTGGGTAAAACCACTGCACCAGAGAAGCTGTCAAAGGTTGCTTCCTAGTTGTTGGGAATGGAAAATGAAGCTTGTTAACATTCTGCTGCTGCTTCTTCTAGGGAGAAAAAACACATCAGTGCTGCAGGGAGCTGTGTTCTGGAGGATTGAACAAAGACGATCAAGCTTCTCTCTGCTCACTTACACTCACCCATCAGGCTTTCATTGATGGGGAAGCCTAAAAAAAAAACCTACCAGAAGTGTAATTTCATCCTGCCTGAAGTCTTTAGTTTGGAGTGCTTCCCTTATTTATCCATCACACATTGTCTCTCCTCTTTACTGTGCCCTGGTTTGTTGCTGTGCTAAACCAAAGCCAAATTCAAAATGACCTGAAAAAAACATCAGTGTATCTGGGCAAGAATGAATTAAAATGTTGTAAAGTTTTTTCAAGAAATGCCAATTACAGATAGAAGAGAGGAGAGCCACAGTCTTTAAAACTCCCCTGTCACTGAGCTCCAATCCAGAAAGCAAGGAAGGCTTTGGCTGGCTGCATGAGTTTATAGCTACATCTCTGAGGCAAAAATGTGACTTGAAGGTTGATGTTGCCTGAGTGAACTTATGCTAGTGAGAAGCTGTAGCAGATCCCAATGGATCTGTGTAAGGAGCAGCCACTGCTGAGTAGGTTCAGTTCACATCAGGTGTATTAGTTGCATGAAATTAGCACTGAGTTGCTCCCTGGTTTGCTCCAGAGTTTTCCACAGGATTCTGTGATGGAAAAAAGCCCCTGAAATCTTGCTCAATCCATCTGAAAGGCCAGATAGACAGTAGAAGATGTTCAAATCTACTTTTTTTCTTCTGGTTTGCAGGATGTGACTGTGTGGAGAAACATGCTGTGGGAAACTAAGGCGTGGGTGACTTTTAATCACTAACCAATAAGGAGCTAGACTTTTGTAATATGTATGAACCCCATTAACTGTGTCACGTGAATGGAATCTTAACCAATTAGTTACTAACACGCATCACATGTTGTATAGCAAAGTATATTAAAGGAACTTGTACCAAATAAAGACAGAGCAATCACTCTAGCTCTATGAGTATATGTGTTTGATTCTCTCGTGCACAGCAACATGACTGGAAAATAAATAAATCCGTTTTACCCAGTAACGATGACAAGGAACTTCAGCAGCCAGGCGCTGCACAAGCATTGAATATGGGGCTGTCCTTGTTTCCAAGAAACTGAGATCTAAGTAAGAGTTTTCTGTTATATATGCAGTCTTCCATAATGAAAACTGGAAGGACCAGCCACAACTCGGATATAAACTGTCGTCCATGGCCTAAAGCATATCCAATGCAAATTGAAACAGAAGATAAATATGGTTTACAGCCACTTTTGAGCCAGGCAAGTGCCTTTTTAGTCTCTTGACTATCTTACCCTAATGATATCATCTTGATAGTTTGGAGGCCTTCCCTGTTTATGTGAGTGTGTAGGCACCATGGACTGCTAGGATCTCCCTCCCATGACTGCAGATTTGGAGCCTGGCCATTCATAGCAGCTCTCTGTAAACTGCATATCCCCATACAGAAGTTCTCAAGGTTAAACTCCCTTTAGGGCTATGTGTGGCCTTCCTGTATGTCACATCCCATCTCAGAGGCGGGAAGAGAGGAAATGAAGTTCTGCAAAACCCCTCAGGCTAAATTAAGGTAAAACAACACAAAGTGTTTTATTTTTAATGGAAATAACCTGAACTTGGAAAATGTAAAAACGTTGGCAATGGGGGTTCTGTCCTGGTTTTTCTAGGATAGAGTTAATTTTCTTTTTAGTAGTTAGAATAGCTGTGTTTTAGTTACAGTGTTTCAGTTCAGACTTGTTATGAGAAGAACGTTGATAACAGTACTGGTGTCATTAGTTGCTGCAGGAGCTCAAGGCCACCATGTTTGACTGGTTTACAGCTACATTGGGACTGGGAGGGAGAAGTGCAATGAATAGCAAACCCCAAACTGGCATTTGGATGTGCCGATGAGATATTCCAGATCATATCACGTCATGTTTAGTATATTAACCAGGGTTGAACCGGAAGACAGGGGTATTCTCTTGGGGATCGCTTGGGCCCGCTCTTCAAGGGTTTCGGTTTTGGGACTGTCTAGGCCAGGGGTCCTCAAACTTTTTAAACAGGGGGCCGGGTCACTGTCCCTCAGACACTGTCGGGGGCCAGACTATAGTTTGGAAAAAAATGAACGAATTCCTATGCACACTGCACATATTTTATTTGTAGTAGTGCACAAAAAACAGGAAAAAGAATGCAATATTTAAAATGAAGAACAATTGTAATCAACAGAAACAAATAATATTTCAATGTGAACTATGGGCCTGCTTTTGGCTAATGAGATGGTCAATGTTAGGTTCCATATTTGTCACTGCTAGTCGTACCAAGTGAGGCAGGTGTTCATCAGTTAGTCTGGATCTGACTGGAGATTTCAGATGTTTCACCCAAGTTGGCTGGACCTCACAGTCCGGAGGCTGCTGACTGAGCTTGCACAGCAGAGGAGATGCCTGTGCCTCTCGCCCACCACAGGGGGGCAGGTCGAGGACGAGACGCTTGTTCCAGCCCAGTCCCGGCGGGTGCTTGGGGGCTGCGGAGGCCGGCGCGCGGATTAAGTGGCAGGAAGTCATCTCCGGCTGCTTGGTTTCCCCCCCCCCGCAAGTCCCGGCGGGGGGGAGCGGGGAGTTCTGTAAATACCGGCAGGCTGGATTGAGGACCCTGGGGGGCTGTATCCAGCCAGCGGGCCGTAGTTAGAGGACCCCTGCCCCACAGGGTCACAAGTCCTGCCAGCAAACCTGCTCCAACGTGGGGTCCTCTCTCCACGGGCTACAGGTCCCGACAGGAACCTGCTCCAGCGCAGGCTTCCCATGGGGTCACAGCCTCCTTCGGGCATCCACCTGCTCCAGCGTGGGGTCCTCCACGGGCTACAGGTGGTCATCTTCTCCACCATGGACCTCCACGGGCTGCAGGGGGACAGCCTGCCTCACCATGGTCTTCACCACAGGCTGCAGGGGAATCTGTGGGAGGAGATAAGGTCCCCATAGTGCACACAGGGAAGTGGTTGGGGAAGGCGGTATGGATTGTTCCTCCCATGGGAAAAGGCAAACCCATTCGTGGGATTGTTTTTGCCCAAGGGCCTGGGTGTACTTGGTGGGTAATGCGAAAGGATGGGGAGACCCAGTGTGTGCCTCAAGGAGATTTAACCTTGGGGGAAAACTAATCTGTGATGTGAGTTGTATGTTGCAGGAAGGAATGTGGCAGGAATGACCTGAACTGACAAAGATTGAGTTTCTCAAGGAAAGGAACCAGATGAGTGCAATGATGACCCGAACCAAGTCGCTGTTGGTGCCCGACAATCAAACATGCTGCTCCTCCTGTCTTGAACATCCATCTTGACAGAAGAGGCCCAAGTCAAAGCCTGTTTTTGAACATCTGGAAGAATGGAGGAAGCCCATGGAATATCTGTCTGTTAAAGGACAGGGGGGCGGAGCTAATAAAAATATATAAACCTGTATATTGAGTATCAATTATGTGGGACCTGAGCATGATGCAGATGGTATGAAATAAGGGGTGGAGATAGAATCATAGAATCATAGAATGGTTTGGGTTGGAAGGGACCTTAAAGATCATCTAGTTCCAACCCCCTTGCCACAAGCAGGGACACCTTCCACTAGACCAGGTTGCTCAAAGCCTCATCCAACTTGGCCTTGAACACTTCAAGGGAGGGGGCATCTACAGCTTCTCCGGGCAACCTGTTCCAGTGTCTCACCACCCTCACAGTGAAGAATTTCTTCCTAATATCTAATCTAAACCTACCCTCTTCCAGTTTAAAGCCATTCCCCCTTGTCCTGTCATTAACTGCCCTTGTAAAAAGTCCCTCCCCAGCTTTCTTGTAGGCTCCTTCAGGTATTGGAAGGCCGCTAGAAGATCTCCCTGAAGCCTTTTCTTCTCCACGCTGAACAGCCCCAACTCTCTCAGCCTGTCCTCGTAGGAGAGGTGCTCCAGCCCTTGAATCATCCTCGTGGCCCTCCTCTGGACTCTTTCTAACAGGTCCATGTCTTTCTTGTGTTGGGGGCTCCAGAACTGGACACAGTACTCCAGGTGCGGCCTTACAAGAGCGGCCACACTTCTCTTGATGCAGCCCAGGATACGGTTGGCCTTCTGGGCTGCAAGCACACATTGCTGGCTCATGTTGAGCTTCTCATCCACCACTACTCCCAAGTCCTTCTCTTCGAAGCTGGTCTCAAGCCACTCATTGCCCAGCCTCTATTTTGTGGGCAACATTGTTGAAAATTAGCTATAAAATAAGGGTTAAGAGAAAATCTAGCTAAGTTAGAATATAAGGAAAAACAGAATCTCTGGATAATGTCTGTGTTCTTGGCGAGTGTCAGGACTGTAATACTGGCTAGGCCTCTTTCGGCTGTGTGCTAGTGAAGATAACAAAGAAATGTCAAGGACTTGTGAAAGTAATAAACATCAGTTAAAGGAAGATGGATCCCAGCTGGGAAGGACTGGGAAGGATCAGGAAGTTACACCAAGTGAACCCGAACCGAGATAAAAGTGAACCACTTGGACTGAGAGGTCATATGTGATTAGTGCAATTAGCCAATGGTAATTAGCTTCGTAGTGTCTGAATACGTGTACGGAAGTAAAAGTGTATATAACATGCAGCTTTCTAATAATAAAAGAGACTTGCCGACATTACAGAATGGGTATTTCTCCCGTCGCCGACGACACTATTTATGTTTGGGATTGCCCCAACCCAGGTGCAGGACCTTGCATTTGGCCTTGTTGAACTTCATGAGGTTAGCACAGGCCCAGAGATTGTATTGGGTCTGACTGGGATGGAGTTGATTTTCCCCGTGGCAGCCCTCAGAGTGCTGTGTTTTGTATTGGTGGCTTGAGGGGTGTTGAGAACACACCAGTGTTTTGGTTACTGCTGAGCAGTGCTAGCACAGAACCAAGGCTGGCTCTCCAACATTTCCCCCCAGTAGGCTGGGTGTTGTAGATCACTAAGAGATATTGTACAATCAAAGGCTGCAGTAAGCTAACTTAGGCCCCTTGACATGAGTCAGGGAGGATTAACAGAAGTCTCCAAGAGGCCTACTTTCCCTTAAGAACTTCAGACAAAACAACCTTAACTAAGCTGGGAAAATAGAAGGGAGTAGCTGGGAGCTGATAACTGTAAAGTAAGGAATATCTGTTGTTGTCCTTGTAAGCTCAGCTGAACAACACCACCTGTTATAACAAAGAGAAAGTTCTCAGGAAAATTAATGAGCCAATCAGTGTGGATTTTTGGGAATATGCATAAGCTTAATTAACTGCTGTATATAAGAAGCATATGTGTAATCAATAAAGGGGAAGCCTGATGATTTTTTGCATATTGAGTGTCCGGGTTTTCACGTCATCGCAACAGCTGGGGGTGGAGAAGGTCTTGGGAGGGGACATAGCCAGGACGACTGACCCAAACGGACCAAAGGGATATTCCATACCATATGATGTCTGCTCAGAAATAAAAGCAAGGGGAATGGAGGGGGAAGGGGGGGCATTCGTTGCTTCCGTTTGTCCTCCGGGAACCGCAACGCGTATGAAACCCTGCTTCCCGGGAAGTGGTCAAACATCTCCTGCTGATGGGAAGTAGAGAGTAAATATTTTGTTCTTTTGCTTCTGCGCGCGCAGCTTTGCTTTGCTTTGCTTCTATTAAACTGCCTTTGTTTCAACCCACGAGTTTGGGGTTTATTTTGTTCCATCTTATTTTCTCCCCTCCCCATCCTGCTGAGGAGAGGGGTGATAGGTGCTTGGTGGGCACCTGGAATTCAGGCAAGGTCAACCCACCACATATTTACAGAAATGGGAGAAGATTGTAGGCATGTCTTTCAACTACAGATTTCTGCAGGATATAAAAAAAAGGGTCAAAAGTTAAAATACTATCTTTCCAAATACAGTGACTTCACAAATCTCCAAACACACACTCATATAAGATTTAGAGGTATCATGGTTAAAAAGTCAAAACCTCTTTTATACACAATCCTTCACTGACTTTGTACTGAACAATGATGTCACCGAAATCGGGAAATGAACTTCTTTAACACCAATATAGTCTTAAGAAGGCATTGATTGTCTTTTATTTTGTTGTCTAGCCACTGCTTGGATGATCATCCGATTAATGCAGTCTTGCTGTTTATTTGGTTCTTTACACAGCAATATATCAAAATAATTGCAAAAAAAAATTATTAGCAAGACTAATGAAGTGCTAATCAGTGATATTACTTATAAACTCAAATTTTGTCTTAATTTACTAAAGATTTTATCTATTTAACTTTCTAACATATCCTGTTGAAGTTTTTTTGTGTGTCTTTTTCTACCTTCTCCAATAAATCCAGGTTATGTTCCACCCCTTGTGTCACATTCGGGATGTATAACTATGAATTTTCTAATTTTGCCCTCGGTTTTTTAGTATTTTGAGCTATATGTTTAATTTTAGCCAATTGTTGATTTAAAATTTTTGTTATTTAAGAAAAGGGGTTCAGTTAGGACAATATGTTTCTGGGGTTCAGCAATGATTTTTTTAAAAAGATATCCCTTGGAAATATAGGCACTTGGTAGGGTTTTCTATATACAGTCTCATAAGGACTAATTTTTTTATCAGACCATGGTTGTATTTTAACTTTAAGACATGTCAGTAGAATTGCTTGTGGCCACTTCATTGAGGTTTCCTGGCAGATTTTACTAACTTGTTTCTTAAGGGTCTGATTTGTTTTTTCTACCTTCTCACTAGACTGTGGTCCCCAAGGGGTATATAGGTTTTATTTTATTTTTAGAACTGATTTGTTGTAAAACTTCTGCTATAAGGTGAGGGCCCCTATCTGATGACATTTTAATTGGTACCTTGAACCTGGGTATTATCTCTTTCCAGTAAATACTTAACAATTTCTTTAGTTTTGTTGGTGTGACAGGGAAAGGCTTCTGGCCAGCCTGAGAAAGTATCAACCAGTACCAAAAGGTATCAATGGCCATTTTGTCTCAGCAATTCAGAAAAATCTATTTGCCAATGATCACCAGGAGTGCCCTTTCTCTTAGTCATATCTGGTGGGGGCTTGTTTTTTTCTGCTTTACTATAATTTGGCACCTCAGATGTCAGTTTTAACTCCCTTACAGGTATTTGAGCCAGGATGCCCTTCTCTGCCACCTCTTTTGCTGTTTTGTCTGCCAATCTGTTACCCACATGGGCTGCAGTATTTCCAAACTGGTGAGCCTTGCAATGCACTATCACCACATTCTCAGGTTTTTGCACTGCTTGTCCAAATTGCTCCATGAGCATGCACCACCCCAAAGGCATATTTAGAATCAGTCCATATAGTTACCTTCTTTCCTTGAGATATTTCAAGAGCTTTCTCAAGGACAATTAATTCTGCTTTTTGTGCTGATGTACTTACAGGCAATGCTTCAGCTCCAATTACCTCATTGGTGGTGGTAACAGCATATCCAGTCATGCTCTTCTCACGTACAAAACTACTTCCATCTGTGTACAACTCTGGATCTGGGTCAGTGAGTGGTTCATCCTTGAGATCTGTGCAACAGGCATACACCTGTGCTATGGTTTGCAAACAGTCAGGCTCTAAGGAGCCTTGCTCTCAATTCGGCGAGGAGCACAGCAGCTGCAACGGTAAATTCCGCTGCTGAGCGCATGCTGAGGAGGAGAAGGGGGGGCCCCGAAGCGAGGGAAGGCTGCGGACATGACGCCGAGTCCGGTAAGGAGCAACCGATCTCGCGAGCGGGGCTGACGAGGTGGGGTCGTTGCAAGGCAAGGCAAGGCAAAGCAAAGCGGGAAGGGCGTAGGACGGCTCGCTTTAGTTCTGCTGGAAGCAGCATTCCATTGCGGCAGTTGGCTTGCAGGTCCGCTACCAGAGGAAGTGCTCATGATTCCTGGCAGCATAGTTGTGGGCACTCATCTGAGAGCTAAAACCAGTTCCCCGTCAGGTAAACCCCCAGAGATGTCTGATGCATCCACCCAGACAGATCTGGGAAGAAAGGAGACCTCGGTTCAGGTGGCTGTCTCAACTGAGTGCCCTGAACCTTCTCCCAATGATAAGGTAAGTCCCTGTGCTAGATGTGCACAGGTGGGTGATCTCCTACGTCAGGTGGCTGAATTGCAAGAAGCAGTTGAAAGGCTGTGCTGCATTAGAGGAGCTCAGAAAGAGATAGATAGATTATTTGAGAATCATGTCCCACTAGGGGATGACACTGTGGCAGAGGCTCCTTGGTGACCTGGAAAAGTAGGGCTCTGTTTCAGCCTCCACCATCACCACCAAAACCAGATTTGAAGCTCTTACACCTATTGATCCCCTTAACACACAGGAGCAATACCTGCAGGAAGTAACTGCACTGGCAGCCTGCAGTGGATATTGGAAAAAGAATCGCTGGGTGCTTGTAGTGGGGGACTCCATGTTAAAGGGCACAGAGGGTCCTCTCTGTCAGCCTGACAGGGAGTCTCGAGAGGTCTGCTGCCTCCCTGGAGCCAAGATCTGGAATGTTGCTGTGAGGGTGCCACAACTTGTCAAGAAAACAGAACACTGTCCTCTGTTGATCTTTCATGTGGGCACCAATGATGCTACAAGGTGGAACATGGGCAGAGTCAAGGAAGATTATAAAGCCCTGGGTAGACAAGTGAAAAACATCTGTGCCCAAGTTATTTTCTCCTCCATTCTGCCTGTTGGAAGAAGACAGGAAGCCAGAAAAAAAACACATAATGCACATAAGCTCCTGGCTACATGGGTGGTGTCATCATGAGGGTTTTGGTTTTTATGATAATGGAACTTCTTATATAGAAGAGGCAGAGCAATCTTTGGCAGCAAGCTGGCTGGCCTAGTAAGGTGGGCTTTAAACTGAATGGGTTGGTGTTGCAGAATGGGGGTCACAGGTCACTAGAGATGTTGTACAATCAGAGGCTCAGCAGAAGCAGCGAGGGTATGAAATGGCTCAGGCCGCAGTGGCCAGCTTAGGCCCTTGACAAGTATAACAAGCAAATGCACGGTCAGGGTGAATTAGCAGAAGTCTCCAGGATACTTACTTGTCCTTGAGACTTCAGATAAACAACTTCAGCAAAACTAAGCTGGGAAAAAGAAGGGAGTAGCTTTAGCTGGTAACCGCAAAGTAGGAGTAACCTGTTGGCATCCTGGGGCGTGAACAGAGAGCAAAGCCACCTGTTGTAACAAATTTAGAGCTCATGCTTAAGAGTGTTTAACCAATTGCTGTGTGTGTTTAGCTTGCATGTATTGTGATAAAGGGTATAAATCCGGGTGTGTATTAGAATAAAGTGGACTTCTTGAAGCTAACTCATATTGAGTCGTCTCCTGATTTCCCAAATCCCGCCTCTGCAGGTTGGGGTCCAAAGTAGCAATGCTCATGCCATTGCAGTAGACTGGGGAATGGGACAGGCCAACTGTCAGAGTAACAAGTCTCCCTTAGCTGCCTCCCATGACTGTAGCCAGAGGGTCAGTCACCTCAAGGGTGTGCACAACTACAGGAGGTCCTCTTGCATCCCCCTGGGGATACCTGGATGCTCCACTCCCTTCTCCTCTCTTAAGTATTTCTATACAAATGCACGCAACATGGGGAATAAACAGGAAGAACTAGAGACCTGTGTGCGGTTGCAGTGCCACGACCTCATTGTGATCACAGAGACATGGTGGGACAGCTCATATGATTGGAACCCTGTCATGGATGGGTATGCTCTCTTTAGGAAAGACAGGCTAGGAAGACGGGGTGGCGGGGTTGCCCTTTATGTGAGAGAGCAACTAGAATGTATCCAGCTCTACTTAGAGATGGATGATGAAGGAGTGGAGAGCTTATGGGTGAAAATTAAGGGGCATGCTAACACAGGGGACACTGTTGTGTGTGTTTACTATAGGCCACCTGATCAGGATGAGGAGGTAGATGAGGCCTTCTACAGGCAGCTGAGAGTAGCCTCAAGATCGCAGGCCCTGGTCCTCATGGGGGACTTCAGTCACCCTGACATTTGTTGGAAAAGCAACATGGCCAGGCACACACAGTCCAAAAAGTTCCTACAATGTGTAGAGGATAACTTCCTGACGCAGGTGGTGGAAGAGCCAACGAGGAGAGGTGTGCTTCTGGACCTTGTTCTTGCTAAGAAGGAAGGGCTGGTTGGGGATGTGAAGGTTGGAGGCAGCCTGGGTTGCAGCAATCATGAGATGGTGGAGTTCAGGATCTCATGTGGAAGATGCAAGCCAATAAGTAGGGTTGCAACCCTGGACTTTAGGAGGGCCAACTTCGATCTCTTCAAGGACCTACTTGCGGGTATCCCATGGGCTAGAGTGTTGGAAGGTAAGGGGGCCCAAGAGAGTTGGTTAACATTCAAGTACCACTTACTTTAACCTGGTTAAAGACAACAAAAAAGGTTTTTTTAAGTACATCAATAACAAAAGGAAGACCAGGGAAAATGAGGCAGGTGCCCTGGTAACAGGAGATGCTGAGAAGGCAGATACTGAACGCCTTCTTTGCTTCAGTCTTTACGGCTAAAAGTGCCCCTCAGGAACCCCAGATGCTAGAGGGAAGAGAGTGTCTGGAGGGAGGAAGACTGCCCCTTGGTTGAGGAAGAACTGGTCAGAGACAGTCTAAACAAAATCAATATACACAAATCCATGGGCCCCGATGGGATGCACCCATGAGTGCTGAAGGAGCTGGCAGAATTGCTCACTAAACTGCTTTCTATCATCTTTGAAAGGTCTTGGACAACAGGAGAGGTGCCTGAAGACTTGAGGATAGCCAATGTCACTCCAATCTTCAAAAAGGGCAAGAAGGAGGATCCGGGCAACTACAGGCCAGTCAGCCTCACTTCCATCCCTGGGAAAGTGATGGAACAGCTCATTCTTGATAACATCTCTAAGCAATTGGAAGAAGAGAAGGTTACCAGGAGTAGTCAACATGGTTTCACTAAGGGGAAATCATGCTTGACCAATCTGGTAGCCTTCTATGAAGTCATCACCAGCTGGGTAGATGAGGGGAAAGCAGTGGATGTTGTCTACCTTGATTTCAGCAAGGCTTTTGATACCGTATCCCACAACACTCTTGTTGCTAAGCTTAGAAGGTATGGGATAGATGAGTGGACAGTGAGGTGGATTGAAAACTGGCTGACTGGCAGAGCTCAGAAGGTTGTGATCAGTGGCACAGAATCTAGTTGGAGGCCTGTAACTAGCAGTGTTCCCCAGGGGTCGGTACTGGGTCCAGTCTTGTTTAACATCTTCATCTATGACCTGGATGTAGGGATAGAGTCCGCCCTCAGCAAGTTTGCTGACGATACAAAGTTGGGAGGAGTGGCTGAGACACCAGAAGGCTGTGCTGCCATTCAACGAGACCTGGACACACTGGAGAGTTAGGCAGAAAGGAACCTGATGAGGTTCAACAAGAGCAAGTGCAGAGTCCTTCACCTGGGGAGGAATAACAGCATTCATCAGTACAGGTTAGGAGCTGACCTGCTGAAGAGCAGCATGGAGGAAAAGGACGTGGCTGTCCTGGTGGACAGCAGGCTGGCCATGAGCCAGCAGTGTGCCCCAGTGGCCAAGAAGGCCAACAATATCCTGGGGTGCATTAAAAAGAGTGTGGCTAGCAGGTCGAGGGAGGTTCTCCTCCCCCTCTACTCTGCCCTGGTGATGAACACTCCTAGGGCTTGCTAAGTCACTGCAAGTTTTATTTTGTCATTAAGCATCAGTAGTTTCTAAGTTTCCTTTGCTAAGTCATTCCAAGTCACTTACCATTGGTGTGACATTTTTACTAGATATTCACCATTCACCACCAAAGATTTGAACTTTTTGATACATTCTTTTGTGATATTGTAAGTTATCATTATTCTTATTACTCTATGTAATTGTTATGTATGGTATTGTATCAGACAGATAAAGCAAACATATTGGGCTCTTCCAAAGGGGTTATGACGTTCACTCATAAGTCAAAGGACCAAATGATATACAAGGGCTTAAATTATAAAGTTGACTTTCGAGTGAACTTCCCAACCTGTACTATAGTAGCATGAAATATGACTGTGAGATTCTTTTCCCAGCCTGTATCACATCAGCATGAAATAAGACTGTGAGACTTTTCCTCCTACAATTCAAAGCCAGGTGCAGAATACCAAAATAGTAGCTTCTTGGACATATCTCGGATCCTGGTCAAATCCAGGATGTGCCCGTGTGAAGTGAAACTTACCCACCAGATATTTCCGCACAAAGGAAAATGCAAGTTATCCTGACTTGCAGCGTTTGATAAGTAAGCCCTATAAAGCTGGACCCCTGTGCAGTGATTCTTTGGTGGCTTCATCCGCAGGTAGACGCGCTACACAGGACTTCTCAATTGCTGGGGAGAGGTTCTCCAAACCCTCGCTGCTCTGAGGCACCCCAGCGACTGCGGGTCTGGATGATGATAAATTGGGCGATTGGTGAGGTATCTTTCTTAATCACTGTTGCTAACTTTACATAGTAATGGTTAGATGCATTGCCTAACTTTCTGTTGTTGCTTAGCAATATGCTTAGCTTATTCTGATTGCTCACTGCATTATTTCCTTTCTGTATTCTTTTTAAGTTAATCAGTAAAATATGCTTGCTCGTTTGATTGGTGCTGGTGTCCTTTCTGTCGACCCCCATTAATTGGCAGAATATATAGCAAAATACCTGGTGAGGCCACATCTGGAATACTGTGTCCAGTTCTGGGCTCCCCAGTTAAAGAAAGACAGGGATCTTACAGAAAGAGTCCGGCGGAGGGTCACAAAGATGATTAGGGGCCTGGAGTATCTCCTGTATGAGGAAAGGCTGAGAGAGCTGGGACTCTTCAGCCTGGAGAAGAGAAGACTGAGAGGGGATCTTAACAATGTCTATAAATATCTGAAGTGAGGGGGCCAAATGGATGGGGCTGGGCTTTTTTCAGTATTACCTTGTGACAGGACAAGGGGCAATGGGCAAAAACTGGAACATCGAAAGTTCCAGATAAACCTAAGGAAAAACTTCTTTATTGTAAGGGTGATGAAGCACTGGAATAGTCTGCTCAGGGAGGTTGTGGAGTCTCCATCTCTGGAAATGTTCAAAACCTGCCTGAATGCTTTCCTGTGCAACCTACTCTAGGGAACCTGCTTTATCAGGACGGTTGGACTAGATGATCTCTTGAGGTCCCTTCCAACCCCTAGGATTCTATGATTCCTGGTCCTCCATTTTGGACTGGAGGAAAATAGCAGGGTTTATCGCAGTGGTTGTCTTAAGTTTCACATTGTCCTGTTCCAGAAGGACGACCTGGTACTTGAGCATTCTGCTAAGGGATTGCCAATGTCCCCCTTTTTGCTCCAATATTGATATGACCATATGAGGAACATCAACAGTCATTTGTTGTCTCATTGTGAGTTTTCGGGCCTCTTGTATCAAGAGAACTGTTGCAGCCACAGCTCATAGGCATCTTGGCCATTCTTTACTCACATTGTCCAAGTGTTTGGAAAAATATTCCACAGGTCTTTTCCATTCCTCCAGTCTTTGGGTCAGCACCCCCAGTGCCAGATGCTGTCTTTCAGGCACAAATAGTTCAAATGGTTTTGATAGGTCTGGCAGCCCAATGCCAGTGCTGATATTAATGCCTTCTTGATGTTTTGAAAGGCTGTTGGACATTGTGGGGTCCACTGGAATGGGCCCCCCTCTGATTCTGTCAAGGTGTCATAGACACATCTTACCATAAGTCCATAGTTGGGAATCTACAGTTGACACCAACCATCCATTCTGAGGAAAGTTCTCAGTTCTCTGGCATTCCTGGGTTCCAGCATCTGGCAGATTGCCTCCTTCCGTTCAGTTCCAAATCTGCAACATCCCTGTAAGATCTTGTGGTGGTTTGACCTTGTGATAGTTTAACTTAGCTGGCAGCCAAAGAAGACACAGCCACTCGCAGCTCTACCCTCTCCTGCTCCCTTCCCCCCCACCCAGGGAATTGGGGAGAGAATTGGAGAGGTAAAGGTGAGGAGACTTGTAGGTTGAGATAAGAACAATTGATTAAATGGAGTAAAATAAAATTAAAATAAGAATAATAAGAGTAATAATGATAACAACTATATATATATATATATATATATATATATATATATATATATATGAGTGATGCAGAGTACAATTGCTCACCACCTGCTGATAACGATCCCGGAAGAGTGAAAAGGAACCCTGAAACCGAAATCACAATCCCGGAAAAGCGAGCCCAAGCAATTCCCAAGAGAATCCCCCTATTTCTGGTCAGCCCCGGTTAATATACTAAACATGACCTGATATGCTATGGAATATCTTATTGGCACATCCAACTGTCAGTTCTGGGTTTTACTAACTACTACACTTTTCTTCTCCACTCCCCCCTTCCAGTCCTCTCTTCTTGGTAACTGCCCAAGCACAGTGTCCTTGTAGTTATCAACATTGTTCTCATAACAATCCTCACTGAAACCAAAACACAGTGCTTGCTAGCTACTATTAAGAAAATTAACCCTATCCTAGCAAAAACCAGGACAGACCCACAGTGGGACCAAGTGGTCCTGTACTCCTCACCCACCCTCCGGTGGTATGGTGTGTTGGTTTGACCCACAGTGGGACCATGTGGTCCTGCATTCACTCCCCCTCACCCAGTGAGATGAGATGGGAGTCACAACAAAGGGGGCACAGGATTAGGAATGAAGGACAGGGACGGCTCACTCACCAGTTATGGTCACAGGCAAAACACACTCAAACTTCGGGAAGAAAAAAATCAATTTAATTCATTGCCATTTCATCTAAGTAATGCAACGAGACATAACAACCACATCTTACAACACCTTTCCCTCACCCCTCCCTTCTTCCTGGGCCCAAATCACTTTGCTCCCAATGTCTCTACCTTCCCCCTCCAGTGGCACAGGGGGCAGGGAATGGGGGTTCAGTCAGTTCAACTCTGCCACTCTTCCCAGCATGAAAGTCCAGGAACAAGATGTTCCAAAGCAAGCTTCCCATGGAATCACGGACCTCTTCGGGCTCAGCTCCCGGCTCCAGCATGGGGACATACATGGGCTGCAGACTCACCCCCCACTCTAGGGTCCACCCCCGCTCTGGCAGTGAGCGACTCTCAGGATCACAATTCCATCACACTTGTCTCAGGCTCAGCTTTTCTGCTCCAGCGTGGAGTCCTCTATGGCCTACACGTGGGTCTCTGCTCTGCCACTGAACTTAACTTCCATGGACTGCAGAACCTCCTTTGCCTTCTCCTACTCCATCAGGTGAACTGAGTGTCTCGAGGTCCTCTGTTCCCCCTCCTCCTTTTTCTTCCAGCAAGGAAGCTCTCTCTCTGTCTCTCCCTCATTTAGGCCGATGGTTGTCTTTTGTTCAGGTCAACCGTTTCTCCTCCAGGTACCACACCTTCTTCTTTTCAGAACAGTCCTTCCCCTCACAAATATGGATTTGCAGAGGGATTTCTCTAGTGCTCATTGGCCCAGCTTGGGCTGGGGGATCTCCACCTTGGAGCCAGGGGAACTTTTCACTCTCACAAGGTGGCCCTTCCCCCACCCCCTACACACAAACCCAAAACATATGGGGAGGAAAAAATATAAAAGAATGGGGCTCACAGGTTGAGACACGAGCAGTTTACTAGAATGGTAAGGAAGAGAGAAACAACACCAAACAATAATAACAATACTAATGAAAGGATATTTAACACAAGTGGTACACGGCACCAAACAGCTCACTACCCAACCTGCTCCCGAATGGTGGTAGCCAGCAACCCCCCAGTGCCAGTAATTGGTAAGTGATCTCTCTCTCTGTCCTTATCTTGACCCACAAGCTTTTCATTATATTTTTCTCCCCCCTGCCCAGTTGAGGAGAGGGAGTGATAGAGTGGGCTTTGGTGGGCATCTGGCATCCAGCCAGGGTCAACCCACCACAGGCTTATTTCCAACACTTCTGTCTACCATGTCCCAAGGAGTTGGCTCAACATGTTCTCTTATCACATCCCAGTGATCAGTAAATGTGATGAAAGTTTCACTGGGCTAGCCCTTGGCTAGCAGCCAACACAGCCATTCACCCACTTCCTCCCCACCCCCAGGGGATAGGGGAAAGGATTGGAGGCAAGGATAAGGAGATTCGTAGGTTGAGATAAGAACAGCTTAATAAAAGAAATAAAAGAAAACTTCAAATAATACTAATATTAAAATAGCAGTGATAATGATAACAGTAACAAAATATGCAAATGAGTGATACCCAGTGCAACTGCTCACCACCTGCCAACCAAGCCCGACCTGTTCCCAGATAACGATCCCGGAGGAGCAACAATCCCAAACTGAAACCACAATCCCGGAAGAGTGAGAGCCTGAGCAAAGGCCAGAGAGAGCCAAAAGAGGAAAAGCCCCTCACTAATATACTGGACATGACGTGATATGATATGGAATATGAATATGGCATTGGCATATCCAAACACCAATTTATCTTATTAATGTAAATATTCCTCGCCCCCTTAGATCTTATGCTTGTAGATTAACAAAACACAAAGTCCTTCACTTCCAGTGACAAAAATGCAAACATTGGTATGTTACCAGTGTCTGTCTCATAACAAATCCCAAGCTGAAAGCAAAACGCAGCACTATTCCAGCTACTAAAAAGAAACCCAGCTCTGTTCTAGCTAAAAACCAGGACAATCCACCCCTTATTAAAAAAAAAAAAATTATATATGTACACACTGTCGGTAGTTAGGGTCCGGCGACCAGAAGATATCGCGCTGTACGGAAAGATAAGACCCCTCTCCCGTAAGCAGACGGAAGTGACATCGTAAATCCAAGGTATATAACACCGTGCTACACACTAATAAAACACCATTTGCCGTCTACCACATTGGTGTCTGTGAGCTAATGGCCTGAGCGGCCTGGGGGTGGTCGCCGTGCCGTTCCTGAACCAGGTCATCACGCCTCTGAGAGGCAACAACACACATATATAGAGAGAGATATTATACGCTTAGCTCATGGGTTGTCTCCCCAAAATATGTATTGAGCTCATTTAGTCCCTATCAAACTGGGTTCCATGCGTTGTAATAGTTTTTTGAGGCAGAAACATGATGCAGACTTTGCACAGTTAATGGGAGCAGTTGTCATTGGGTATTGTACTGTTAATGGAATTGGTGTCATCAGGTACAGTAGGAGACTGGTGTGTAGTCTCTGTTGTATGCTGTATCCAAGGTTCGTGGTCGGTAGAGTCCCTGCCCAGGGTTGCTGATGTTGATCCTGAACAAGTCGCTGAGCACCAATTCTGGTCCAATCAGGGTTCACAACTTGTTAACCTGAGAAAATACTTAGTATAAAACTGTTATTGTGATGCACAACTATAATAATGATGATATGCAATTAATTGGCTATTTTCACATAAAATCAAGTCTCCCTGAGGTACACATCAAACTTCTACATCTTTCTGCATTACTCATCAGGTACATCCAGGTCCTTGAGCAAAAGCAATCCTACAAATTGGCTTACCTTTACCCAATGCAGGAATAACCCACACTGTTTTCCCAAGCAAATTCTTAATGTGCACTACAAGGACTTTGTCTCCTTCCACAGTACGTAAAAGATTTGACTGGGAAGGGCCAGCTCGATTGGCAGATCCTCTAGTATTAACTAACCAGGTGGCTTTTGCTCAGCGTGTATCCCAGCGTTTGAAAGTTCCACCATCCATTGCTTTCAGTGTGGTTTTTAGCAGCCCATTGTATCATTCGACTTTCCCAGAGGCTGGTGCATGATAGGGAATATGGTACACCCACTCAATTCCATGTTCTCTGGCCCAAATGTCTATGAGATTGTTTCAGAAATGAGTTCTGTTATCTGACTCAATTCTGGCTGGGGTACCATGTCGCCACAAAACCTGCTTTTCAAGGCCTAGAATAGTGTTCCGGGCAGTGGCATGGCATATATTTCCAGCCACCCGATGGTTGCCTCCACCATGGTGAGCACACAACGCTTGACACTGCGGGTTTGTGGGAGAGTGATATAGTCAACCTGCCAGGCTTCTCCATATTTATATTTTAACCATCATCCTCAATACTAGAGAGGTTTTAACCTCTTGGCTTGCTTGATCAGAGCACATGTTTCACATTTGTTAATAACCTGTGCAATAATGTCCATGGTTAAGTCCACCCCTCGATCACAAGCCCATCTCTTCCTTCATGGCCTGAGGCATCATGGGCCCAGCAGGCTAAAAGTTTTTCACCCTTCTGTTGCCAGTGCAGGTCTACTTGAGACACTTTGATCTTAGCAGCCTGATCTACCTGATTATTATTTTGATGTTCTTCAGTAGCTCAACTTTTGGGCACGTGAACATCTACATGACGTGTCTTTACAACCAGTCTCTCCAGCCAAGCAGCAGTGTCTTGCCATAATTCAGCAGCCCAGATGGGTTTGCCTCTGTGCTGCCAGTTGCTTTGTTTCCATTGCTGTAACCACCCCCACAGGGCATTTGCCACCATCCACGAGTCCGTATAGAGGTAGAGCACTGGCCATTTCTCTCATTCAGCAATGTCTAAGGCCAGCTGGATGACTTTTACCTCTGCAAACTGGCTTGATTCACCTTTTCCATCAGCAGCCTCAGCAACTTGTCGGGTGGGACTCCACACAGCAGCTTTCCACTTTTGATGTTTTTCTACAATACGGCAGGAACCATCAATCAGTAAACAGAGCATGTTGTTTTTCATTATCTGGTAGTTCATTATACAGTGGAACTTCATCACGCATCACTTCTTCCTCTGGTGACATTCCAAAATTTTTGCCTTCTGGCCCGTCTGTGATCACTACCAAAATTCCTGGGTGACTAGGGCTTACAACATGAGCCTAAGAATGTCCCTTGACCTTGCTTCATTTTATGGCAAAGCCAGCTCTCAGAAGCATTTGGATTATTTTCTCTCCTTTCTCAAAAACTTCTGGTGTGTTGCCCCACACAATGATGTCATCAACGCATTGCAGGTGAATCCACCCAAACCACAACAGTCCTAGCCAGCCTGGCTAGCTCAGTTGGTAGTGTGTGGGACTCGTAATACCAGGGTCATGGGCTTGAGCCCCATGTTGGGCACCAGAAAGGACTGTAGTGGTTTGGGTGGATTCACCCTTTTGGATTTTACCTCACAGCCATCACAGCCTGCTCTCTCACCCTCCCCTCTACTCACCCAGGGAGTAGGGGAGAGAACTAGAGAGAAAAGGGCAAGGAGACTCATGGGTTGAGATAAAAACTATTTACTAATTAAAATAAAATTATAATAACAGTAATAACAGAATGTACAAATGAGTGATGCACAGTGCAATTGCTCACCACCCGCTTGACCGATGCCCAGTCTGTGCGAGCCAGCAATCCCGGATCCAATACAGTCCCAAAACCAAAACCCTGGAAGAGTGAGCCTGAGAGAATACCCCTTCTTCCGGTCAACCCTGGTTAATACACTGACATGACGGGATATGATATGGAATATTTCATTGGCACATCTAAAGGCCAGTTTTGGGTTTTGCTATTCACTGCGCTTCTCCCTCCCAGTCCTAATGCAGCTGTGAAGTAGCCAAACAAGGTGGCCTTGAGCTCCAGCAGCAACTAATAACATTAGTACTTTTATCAACTGTGGTGGGTTGACTCTGGCTAGAGGCCAGATGCCCACCAAAGCCCACTCTATCACTCCCCCTCCAAAAATGGGGCAAGGGGAGAAAAATAAAATGAAAAGCTCGCGAGTGGAGATAAGGACGGAGAGAGATCACTCACCAATTACTGGCACGGGCAAAACAGACTCAACTTGGGGGAAAAAACAAATTTACTTTATTACCAATCAAAATCAGAGGATAATGAGAAGTAAAACCAAATCTTAAAACACCTCCCTCACCCCTCCCTTCTTCCCGGGCTTAATTTCTTTCCTGATTTCCCACCTCCTCCCCCAAGCGGCAAAGGGGAACAGGGAATAGGGGTTGAGGTCAGTTCATCACATGTTGTTTCTGCCACTTCTTCCTCCTCAGGGGGAGGACTCCTTCCCCCGCACCAGCATGGGGTCCCTCTCACGGGAGACAGTCCTCCACGAACTTCCCGAACACGAGTCCTTCCCACGACTGACAGTTCCTCATGAACTGCTTTAGCATGGGTCCATTCCATGGGGTGCAGTCCTTCAGGAAGGGACTGCTCCAGCACGGGTCCCCGACGGGGTCACAAGTCCTGCCAGCAAACCTGTCCTCCATGGGCTACAGGTGGTCATCTGCTCCACCATGGACCTCCATGGACTACAGGGGGACAGCCTGCCTCACCATAGTCTTCACCACAGGCTGCAGGGGAATCTCTGCTCCGGCGCCTGGAGCACCTCCTCCCCCTCCTTCTTCACTGACCTTGGTGTCTGTGGAGTTGTTTCTCTTACATCTTCTCACTCCTCTCTCTTCCTGCAGTGTCCAGCTTTTTTTTTTTCCTCTCTTCCCTTTTTTTTTTTTTTTCTCTTAATTATGTTATCACAGAGGCGTTACTGATTGGCTTGGCATTGGCCAGCGGCGGGTCCGTTCTTGTAGCCGGCTGGCATTGGCTGTGTCGGACATGGGGGAAGCTTCTGGCAGCTTCTCACAGAAGCCACCCCATGTCCGTCCGTCCCCCCTGCTGATACCAAAACCTTGCCACGCAAACTCAATACATCAACATTCTTCTGATAACAAGTTCTACACTGAAACTAAAACACAGCTATTCTAGCTACTAAGAGGAAAATTAACTAACCTAGCAAAAAACCAGGACATCCATGCTGTGTGCATTAGTGTAGGGAGCACCTCCTCCCCCTCCTTCTTCACTGACCTTGGTGCCTGCAAGGGTTGTTTCTCTCACATCTTCTTGCTCCTCCCTCTGGCTGCAGCAAAATGCACAGGGTTTTAGTTTTGTTTGGTGTCCCCCCCTCTTCCCCTTAATTAGGTTATCACAGAGGCATTACCCCCCATATTGATTGGCCAGCAGCAGGTCCATCTTGGAGCCAGCTGCCATTGGCTCCATCAGACATAGGGGAAGTTTCTGGCAGCTTCTCACAGAAGCCACACCTATGCTCTCCCACTACTAAAACCTGGCCACACAAACCCAATACACCTTCCCCCCTGAGTAATTGACAATTGCATAGTTTATTGACAGAACTAGAGTCAACTACAGAGGATTGTGGTGTTTAAATCTCTGTTACTGTAACAGCTAAATGTGCAGCTGTCCTGACCCCCAAGGACAGTCAGTTCTAAAAGAACCCATCTTCTGAAAGCCAAGCAGCAGGATGGGTTGGTTAGACAGCAATTCTAAGAAATACTCTGTCACAGTATCAGACTATTAAACGACACTGTGAGGTGCAACTAATTACCACCCATGACAAGACAGCATAAACTGCTTCCCCAGTTGTGTGCCTTTCTTGGAGATTAGCTGCCTAGTAAAAAGCATACAAACTGCAAGAACAAACTTCAGCTCTGTCACAACAGGAACTGTAGTCTTAGCCAGAGAATCCATCTCCTATCCCTACTTGTTTGATCCACCCTATGTTAAGATAGCCCCTGATTTTTCAGAGTTCCTTTAGCAAACATATGTCCAGGGGAGTTTAACTCTGTGGTTTTAAAGGCATGTGCTGCTCAAGTAGCCAGCCAGAAAGGCAATAATTTAGAACAGAATATACAAGCCATTTTACATAGAAACTTTTATTCTTATTGAGATCTGTACATTCAAGTTGCACATACTTTTAAGCCTTTGATGGAGGTAGAGCATGAGATCACAACTACAGCCCAGTCTGTTTGAACAGTTTCAAGAGTTTATGCCTCGAAAGTAGCCAAGAAACTTGTGACTATTTCCTTCAACTTAGCTTCTGTCTGGTCAGAGATCTTCCCTTCAGTCCTGTCAAAAGAGTTTAAACTACTGACACAGGAATAGATACACAGTCAATCCCTAACTAATGCAAAGGAAAAACAAACAAACAAAAAACCCCACAACTTTACAATGAACCTTCAAATTTCTAACAAAATTAGCAGATGAATTAACAGTTTCCTGTTTTATGCATAAAGCTATACCACAGAAACAAACATAACATCCCTTCTCCTCATAAGGTTAGTCCTGTTTAAGAAATAAGGTTTGTCAACAAGTACCTTCAAAACAGCTGTACATAATCCAAAAAAGCTCTATCTTCTATAGAGCTGCACCTCAGAGATGGAAGGCATGTGATTTGACTCAGGACACAACAAGCTAGAAGCAGTTTACAGGACAGGACTATAGAAATACTCGATCCCTAACAGTCCACTCAGCAGCAGGGAAGGCAATAAGCAGCACTTAATCCACAGTACTGTAACATCTTAATGCTGTCAAAAATATTGGAACTGACTAGATTAAGTGATCTCAGTATCAGATTAGAGGAGAGGTATGTAAGTAGGTTCATTTTAAGCATCAGCTGGATTTCCTAAATAAAAACTGGAGACATGAAGCTGAGCTCTGGCTAGCAGTGCAAGAACAACAGAAAGGCTGATTTAACCTCCAGTTCTGGTACACACAGTTTAATGTTCTAGGATACACTAAGTTCAGTGACCATTATCTGCACTCCAGTCATCAAGTCAATACCCTTGAGATGAAGCAAGAGAAATCACCATACCTGATCGTGGAGAGGAGGGCTTGGTGCTGGCTCAGTACATGAGCTAGGAAAGCACTCTCAAATTTAGTGATTTTACTGGGCTCCAGCTTGTCCAAGTGACCTCTTACACCAGCATAGATGACTGCAACCTGTTCTTCAATAGCCATGGGAACTGAAGAAAAGCATTCATGCCATTAGTAACTCTTACATTAGGAGACATCAGTACTACAGAGTCCTTTAAAGATCAACTGCACATACATAACATGGTTCAAATAAATACACATTTATCACGTCCACATAATGTCTTAATGCTGTCACAAACACCAGCCTTGTAAGCACAAGAGACTAATGGGAAACATAGACTTGTTACATCAAAGACACTTACCATACTGTCCTTGTTTGAGGAGCTCTGTCAGACGTACACCACGGTTCAACAGCTGTTGTGTGGCAGCATCCAGATCAGACCCAAATTGAGCAAAGGCAGCTACTTCACGATACTGAGCCAATTCCAGCTTCATGGTACCTGCCACCTACAACACAAGATACAGGCCAGACTGAGTTTGATCACGTTTTAAATGTGTCTAGTAGTTTGCAGGTTGTCTTCAGCTTACAGTTGCCACAAGTCAGCTTTGCCTTGCATACCAGTCAAGTGAATCTCAATATTCTAACAGATGATTATATGCATTTCTAAAAATCCCACCATCTGCTTGGCCATTTAATATAAGCATGCTATTCCTCTCTAAAATGGTGACAGGTGATATTAAATCCCTCTAAATCCTTATCTGGATTACAAGTATGGGGTTAAAAAGAGAGCATTCTCTATTTCTTGTTGGATCAGTACCCAGTTCAGCATACTGAAACTTAACAGTCCTACATTTTTATGCAGATATTTTCCTTTACAGCCCCCCCCCCCCCCCCCCCCAGCTTGTTCTTTTATAATTTCATAATGCTAGGGAATCCAAAGTTTTTTGCAGCTCTTTATAATAAAATGGGTTGGAAAGTCTACATACTATTCATCTCTAGTAAGAGGAAGAGCAGCAGTTTCATACTTACCTGCTTCATAGCCCTGGTCTGAGCAGCAGAACCCACACGGGACACAGACAGACCAACATTGATAGCTGGACGGATACCTTTGTAGAATAACTCTGTTTCCAAGAAAATCTGTAGGAGAAAATTGTTTTATTGGTCAGAAGCCTGGAAACCTCCTCAGAGACCTGTCAGTAAGTTACACAGAAGTACTGGCATGTGAAGAAGTTGTCCGACCTGTCCATCAGTGATGGAGATAACATTGGTTGGAATGTAAGCAGACACATCACCAGCCTGAGTTTCAATGACAGGTAAAGCAGTCAGAGAGCCACCTCCAAAGGAATCATTCATTTTGGCTGCTCTCTCCAGCAGGCGAGAGTGCAGGTAGAACACATCACCTGGGTAGGCTTCACGACCAGGCGGACGACGTAGTAGCAGAGACATCTGACGATAAGCAACAGCCTGCATGGTATAAAGAAAGCTTTCAGACTTCAGTAGCTCATTTAAAATTCCAAATTTCTAAATCTGAGGTGATCTTACAGCTACAAACACCAATGCTAGACTATGAGGCCTATAAACAATGTTTCCTGACCTGTTTAGATAAGTCATCATAGATGATTAATGCATGTTTTTCATTGTCTCTGAAGTATTCCCCCATGGAGCAGCCTGAATAGGGAGCCAGATACTGAAGGGGTGCCGCATCAGATGCTGTGGCAGACACCACAATAGTGTACTTCATGGCATCTGGAAAGAATTTGAGACACATACCACTGAGTATATTATCTCCTCATACTTGTAATCAGCAAATACAATACACATGTGAAGTATTAGTTGCTGAAGCAAGCCCAGGCAGCGTCACTACATTGTTACAGGAAAGACCACAGTACTAGATTAACATGTCTGTTAGCTCAACTCAAGAAGCTTCAAGAGCAAGTTCACGGCAGCTAATGTCTAACACTTGCAGACTTCTTTCTCATTTAAAATGAAGTTTAAACTTTGACTAAGACACACTTAGGTTCTAGAAGTAACTCAGACAAAGTCCATGGTTTCACAGCTGCTGCAAGGTGATATTACTCTCTGTTTCATAGTCCCAAACAAATTATTGTCATTAAAATATTGAGGGTTTTTTTCCTGCTAGGTATGACTCTGCTTGACCAGCAGGCAAGAGGTAAGGTGCCTGATCTCTTGCGAGCTCTGTTACATACACAACCTTTGCCAACAAGATCCCTGTTTCTGAAAAGATTCTATCGTGTAATCCTTTACATTTGGGTAGTAAAGTCTCTCCACTAAACTTGCAACTATCATTCACACTGACTTGCATACACAAATGCCAAGTCCATAAATACTTGTAGGCAACAGCTTGTCACCAGACCTGCCTGACTGCCAAGAGGAAGCTTTTAACTTTGCTGAAAAAACCAAACATCACCACAAACAAATCATAGGCTGACTTTTCCAGAAGCAATTCAGCAGTTTTGGAGCCTCAATACTAGTCTCTTTTAATGTGATGTAGCAAAAAGGAGGTTTTCCCCAGATACCTAGAAAGATGTTTTGTCCAAAGCAAGTAGCTCATTCATTTAATAAAAGAGTTTTGTCTGTACTCGCAGCTAGGAGAGGTTATAGTAGTATTCAGTGTTATAACGATATAACAAGATGTCACTATAGTTGCCAGACTCAGTCATCTTCAAAAATCCGTACCTGCATCAGTGAGCCTCTTCACCAGCTGAGCAACAGTAGATCTCTTCTGGCCAATTGCAACATAGATACAGTACAGCTTCTTTTTCTCATCTGTTCCATCATTAAATCGTTTCTGGTTGATTATTGTGTCAATTGCAATTGAAGTTTTCCTGTGTAACACAGAGATTGGCAAATTAAGCTGTCTATGCAGCTGTGTTCAGCTTTGTACAGCTGAGCATGCTGTATTTGTGTCTGTTTAACAAAACATTTTTGGCATGGTCATTTAACTTACCCAGTCTGCCTGTCACCAATGATCAGCTCACGCTGGCCACGACCAATTGGCACCAAACTGTCCACAGCCTTAATACCAGTCTGCATAGGTTCCCGCACAGAGATTCTGGGAATGATTCCAGGGGCCTTTAAGCCAACTCTTCTACGCATCTTAGATGTAATAGGACCCTTAGAAGAGAAGAAACAACCTGTTGCAGTCTCTATCACATAGATACAAGCAGAGGTAGTAAACATCTAGTTGCACTTACCTTCCCATCAATTGGATTGCCCAGGGCATCTACAACACGGCCCAACAGCTCTTCCCCAACTGGAACATCCACAATGGCACCAGTCCTCTTCACAACATCTCCTTCCTTAATCAGTCTGTCATTACCAAACACAACAACACCAACATTGTCGGGCTCCAAATTCAAGGACATACCCTAGGACAAAGATCACATTATCCTGAGAAAACCCACACCGACATTTACAAAATTTTGACAGTTTAACACCAATATTATTCTACAGTGTAGAACATCCAACACTGCCTTATCTCAATCTTATTTGTATCAATAGTCAATGTTCTGCTTTTATGTACAATGCCTGTATGTTCTTCCATACTGGTGAGAGAACCTGCCTAAGACTTCAGCTTACTACATAACTGTAGTCTAGGATTAAGTCGCTTATCTTTCTAAAAAGAACAGAAAAGATAAGCAGGGTTCAAATACAACATTTCGCTCTTGCCTAGGAATTGGTCAAGGGAAAAAGCACCAGCTTCTTCTCTGCCTAAGGCAAGTTCGGTCATTAAAAATACTAGAAGAGCTGCTGCAGTACTCCCAGAACAGTCATACAGTTTTTAACCTCTAGTCTACTCTTAGGACTATAAGAAGTCAGACACACTGCACAATGTATTGGAGCAGAGAGTCTATTATTCACCAGTAAACATAAAGGATAGCCTGAAACTAAAGAAAAATCCAATGACAGATTAGTGCTTAATACTTCCTATATGAAGACAAATAAAGCTCAAATATTGTCCAAGAACCAGATACTGATACTGAAAGCAAAACAAATTCAAATATTTGCTTTTTATAGTATTACTTCAACTAGCTACTACACATAAAAGTTAGAATAAAGTCTGTAAAGGGTCCATATGAGTAACTCTAAGCACAGTCTCCTTAAAAAAGTATTTTCTTCTTTATAAAAAAAAAATTTAAAAAAAAAAGTCTTATTTGTTTTTCTAGGCTGAAAAAACTGCTATAGTGAAAGCTTACCTTCAGTCCAGAAGAGAATTCAACCATTTCTTCCGCTTGGACATTTCTTAGGCCATACACGCGTGCAATGCCATCACCAATCGAGAGCACACGACCAGTCTCCTCAAGTTCAGCAGAGGTGTCAGCTCCCAAAATACGTTCCTCAAGAATAGAGGATACTTCAGCAGTGCCTGGAAAAAGATGTTTCAAGCCAGATTTAGCACATTAATGCACAGAATCCAGTAAGCTTGTCTTGAATTCACAAGCCAAGGTACCCTTTCTCAGGTCTAGCAAGCAACGCGCTTCCTTACATAGCATGCATAAGATAACAGCTTCTGTATTCACAGCAAATAAAAGCAGCTTCAACTCATCATTATGAGCCAGCTTCAATCAAAACACTGATGACTGTTTAGTTATCAATTTCCTTCGTTATGTCCTACACTACTAGCAATTAGAATAAATAATTAGCCTTAGCTCAGAAAGAACCGACATGCTAGCTCCACTTGCAGAGCATTTAGACTAGAGGCATCAAAACACCCTATCAACTGATTTGTAATCCAAGATCAAAAAATATTTAAAGGAACTCAACACATTTGAGGAGCAAGTTGTTCAATATAAGCTATAAAAATGTATTGTCCATCTTCCTCAAATTTGTTTGGCAGTGTACCTCCAACAGCTTTTTATTTCCTCAGCTAGACATTAGTAAATAACACTGTAAAACTATTATTTCCTAATAACACCTGTAATGACCCTAAAACACTTCAAAATTGTACATGAAGCGCTACCAAAAATACAGTCATGCAGTGCCACTGCCTTCTCTAAACACCAAGATGCCGGCAGCAAAAAAGTTATACTCAAGGACACAAGGTCAAACCCAGGCAGGCCTGGGAAAGTCATCTATTCCTTCATACTGTTACAAACAATACAGGAAACTGGAAATTGAGGCTTCTTTTTAAAAAATAATTCTGCAGGAGTTGAAGACTGAATTGAATCCTCATGAAGGAGATAAGCTGTGCAAGCCAACTGACATGTGACCAGTCCTTTGGTTTGAGCTATTTTAATAGTTATTAAAGTGAAGTCTCCTGGATGCGACTGTATAACAGACAGTTCACTGTTAAATACTGTCAGTACATAAATGTCCTTAAGTGTTTTGTCAACTAAAACACACTCCCCTCACACTTCATATTCAAATTCCTTTTTGTCTAATAGAGCAAGTTCTTAAACTGCACTCTTATATGAAGACCTTTCTCAGACTCACCAGTTTTCTGAAAGCATGTTTTGGAGACATGGATGTTTCTTGTAGCAACAAATGCTGCACTCAGGGTGTTTCTGAAAATCTAAAATAAATAATTGTTTCAGTAACAATGACATTTCCTCAATCATTAAAAAAAAACGTTAAGAGATAACACACTGAAATTTTTGATCATGAGCTCATACATCTCACGTGTCTCAGTTTTGAGTTGAGCTCCACAGCACTCCCTTCACAAGTTGTAGTTATGGAGCCAAGTCCAGCACTACAAGGAGATCACTCTAAATTACTTGCTGCATTTTTCTGCGCTGCACTGATGTCACCATCACAGCACCACAGCAGCTCCCAAAGCAGCACCTCCTCTTGTTTGCCACCTTTGCACTGAACATCAAAACCTTGGGGCATTAAGAAATCAGTGCACCCCTTATGATTCTGCACAAGGGAGAAATAAGATTGTATCTTCTAAGGGTTTGCCTTTCTAAGAAAAAAATCTAACTGCAGAATTTCTCAAGTATGGCTAGAACATATACAGTAGCAAAAACAAAAAAAACCCAACCCTATAATAATAAATGCATTAAAAGATTATAAGCCTACATCCCAAGCAAAGCTCCCAGTGCAGTCCCATACAGCGTTAACGCTATTTCTCTGAAAACCTGAGCAGGCCTCTCCTCCCTTGACCTTCACAAGGGACATTGGCCGGAACGGGTCCTGACTGATCTTCACACCCTCACTCTCCCCACAAACACAGAAGAAAAAAAAAATGACACCTGACAAAGCCTCGCAGCTCAAATCCCTAATAATGACTGGGATCTAGCAGCTCTCAGACATTAATCTGAACCCCAGCAGTGTCAATCCGCATTCTCAGGTAAGGACATGCCGTTCCCTAGACCCACTCCCCCTCTCATCTCCCAGATGAGGGCATCCCTGCTCCTCAGGCAGGGGGTCGGGCTCCACTGCCAACCAGCGCTGAAGTGAGCCTTCTCCACACAACCCACCTCGGATTCCCGAAAGCGGGAAGCCGCAACCCCTCAATGTCACTGCGGCCCCCAAGATGGCGGCAGCGCCGCCTGACCCCCACTTGCCCCAGGGAGAAGAGAATGCGCTCACCAGGCCAGCCTGCCGCGGCAGGGAGCGGGCAAGGGCGACAGCCACGCGGGCGGATAGCATCACAGCAGCAGAAAGCGGCTCTTCCAAACAAGACCGAGGCAGACAGGAGACAGCTGCTGACCCCACACTCACTCCACAAAATGGTGGCAGTGCTCCCCACCCCTTTCGGTGACGAAGCTATGCCTACGGCGTGGAGCAGAGCGGGACCCGGAAGTGCTTCCCCCGCCGCCCCGGCCACCTTAGGCGTCGCGCTGTCCTCACCGTCCCTGAGCTTCTGAGCGATAAGGAAATATATATCGATATATAAAATAATAATTAAAAAAAAACCCAACAAAAAAAGGCTTTAAAAAAAAAAAAACCCTTGTAGCAGGTATCCTTGAAATGGCCCTCGGCGGACGGAAGGGGCAGGGCTGGGGTTAGGATCAGGATCAGGATCGTGGTCAGGTGCAGAGTTTGGGTTATGAGGGCTGTGGGGCAGCCTTGGGGATGAGGATATGTGATGTGGGGCAGTGGCATGGGGTAGGGGTGCAGGGCAGGAGTGTGAGGGACTGCTAGGCAGAGAGCGGTGGTATAGAGCAGAGGGGGATGAAGGGTGTTCCCCCTTTTTTGGGAGCTGCAGATGCTTGTGCTCCTGGCTGCTCTTTCCCGTAGTAGCTGCTGCTGGTGGTAGAAGAAAAGTGTGGCAGTGTGTGATGGATGCACTCAGCCCCTTAACAAAACTAGAGGTAGTTTGGTACAGACTCCAAAGGAGGGAAAGGTCTGAGCCTGTGGCCGTGTTACCAAAAACTGTAACCAAGAAAACTCTCCAAATCAAATGATAGTTTAGAAAGCTGACACTGTTTTTTTACAGGCTTTCTCCTCCTAACATGCACACCAAAAGATAAAATCATGTTCATTATATACATCAGATGTATGAATGTTCATGCAATGTCTGCCTATTTTAGTAAATCTAATGCATATGTTACTTAGGTTGTTTATAATTAACTCTGTAACTCAATCGGCAGAGTCAGGATGCACTGATCTGGCCTTGAGAATCCTCCTGTTTCCTTGATAGCATTATTTTCTAGTGAACTTGATTCTCTCTGGTATGTAGGCTCATTTATCTTCTCTGTACACAACCTGAGGGTCTGTTCTTTTTATGGTGACTGAATTGTTTAAGTTTCTGGTATCAATTCCCCCTTTGGAAGTAGTTAACTTTTCAACTACTTCCATACAGATTTCTCAATGGTTTTCTCAGCATGTTTCCCGAGTTAATTTTAAGCGTAAAGGTCATTTTTGGTTAACAGTCCATCCTGGTGATATGGCTACCCAGTACAGAGCAGTGTGCTTAGAAGTACATGGCTATTAATACTCTAATATGTCAATATGAATAATATCACAAAGCTTTATGCAGCTGCTGCAATCTCAGTTCATGTTTAGTGAGAAGGTACCATCTGCTGCTCTGAAGCACTGAATGGGTTAAAATGCTGGATAAAACTGCTTCTCCTGAGGCCAGCTAGTTGAGGCAGCTCTGGTAACTGAGGAGCTACCCAGTACTTCCCTGCTGCCTGAGTCAACATCTCCACTGGCTGCCAGCATGGAGGAAGGAGAGGTGACAAAGAGTTCTTTGCAGGGCACAGCTGCTTGCATGGCTCCCTGACAGCACAAGTCACAATATTTTTAATGTAAATAAAGATGTCTGCAAGGAAAAGGGGTTGAAATTTGTTTTCAAAAATTAGATCCTGCAAGGAAAAAGCCAGTTTCTTCTTTATCACTGAGAATAGCACTACTTACAAGAAAAGGACACCAAATCAGGCCAGCCTTCCCAGTAAAGTCCTACTGACAGAAACATCTCAGGAGAGTTTGGCTGCTGATTCGATGCTTCTTACAAGCCCCCTGAAGCTTTGAATGCCTCAACATCATAAACCTACATTAATCTGGCAACCTTTACAAGTGTAAAATGACCTTTAAAAAAGTGTTTAAAAATGTACTGAGGCATAGATTTAATAGTTCAGATTTGGTCAAAATCAAGGGCAAGTACGGAATAGCTATTAAAAAAGATCAAATGGTGTGTGCATCAAATCGAGCAAAAGCAAGTGCAGTGATATATGTTGCAGTTCAGATTGCCACATTTGCCCACAGTCACTGCATTATCAGCACTATATTCCAACTTAACTGCTTCGTAAAAGTGCTTTGGAATAGGGAAAGGCGAGAGGAGGCATATAAAATCAAATTTTGTTCCATTCTATTTAAAAGTTAAAGGCACCAGTAAAAGAGAATAAATATCAGCCCTCGCTGATGGGAAAAACCATAATGAAATGATTGATAAGCCTTATTCCAAAGGCAGCCTTCACGGTGCTGCTCTGTACTACCTTGCTGAGATATGCAGCACCACGTTCACGGGCCATGGTTGCAAAGGCAGTGCAAAACTCCCCTGCCAGCCTCTCTGCGCTGATCACAGGCCACCCTGGCCAGGGGCAGCCACCTCTGGGGTAGCCTGTGGAGGTGGCAAGCCTGATGTGATGTTTTGCCTGGGGATCTGGGGATCTGGACACAAGCCCTTGCATGTGCCCCATGGATGGCCCTGCACTGCAGTATACCAGTTGCCACACCTAGACCATTTCATTTCAGAGAAGGAAACAGAGATACTCCAGGCTATACATGGCATCAGAAATGATGTGCCAATAACTGCCCTCACCCTGAGCATGTTGCTCCTTGGACGCCTTCTCTAGGAGAGAAAAAATGCTTGTCTGTGATCTTTACTGTGTTGGGTTTGTGTGTGTGGGGGGGGCGCTTTTGGTAGTGAGGGAAGGGGCTACAGTGATGGTCCTTGTGAGAAGCTTCCCAAAGCTCCCCTGGCTCCAAGGTGTACCTGCCTCCAGTCCAGGCTGAGCTAATTAGCAATAGACAAACGCCTCTTCAAATCCATATTTATGAGGGGAAGGACTGCCTTGAAAAGAAGAAGGTGGAGAGAACCTGGAGGATAGGACATTGAACAGAACAAAAGACAACCATTGGCCTAAAGAAAGAGAGAGCATGGTTGCCAGGAGGAAGGAGGAGGAGGACAGAGAACCTCAGACACCCAGTTCAACATGCATGGAGTAGGAGATGGTAAAGGAGGTCCCCTGTAGCCCATGGAAGTTCAGTGGCGGAGCAGATACCCCACATGTAGGTCATGGAGGACTCCATGCTGGAGCAGAAAGCTGAGCCCAAGGGCAGGTGTGACTGAATTGAGACCCCAGAGATGCTCAATGCCAGAGCAGGGGGGTGGATCCCCAGAGCCAGGGGAGATGAGGTGCATTGGACCAGAGGCCCATCTGCAGCCTGTGGATGTCTCCATGCCAGAGCTGCGAGCTGTGCCCAAAGAGGTCTGTGACTCCATGGGAAGCCTGCATTGGAACACTTTGTTCCTGGACTTTCATGCCGGGAAGAGCGGCATAGGTGAACTGACTGCAACTCCCATTCCCTGTCCCCTGTGCTGCTGGTGGGGGGTAGAGAAATAGGGAGCAAAGTAATTTGAGCCCAGGAAGAAGGGAGGAGTGAGAGGAAGGCATTGTAAGATGTGGTTGTTACGTCTTGCTATCCTACTCAAATGATTGGTAACAAATTAAATTGATTTTTCCTTCCCCAAGTCAAATCTGTTTTTCCTGTGACCATCACTGGTGAGTGAGCCGTCCCTGTCCTCATTTTTAATCCATGATCCCTTTGTTGTGATTCCCTTCCCATCTCACTGGGTGGGGGGAGTGAGTGCTGGACCGCGTGGTCTTACCTGTGGGTGAAACCACCACATTTACAAATACAGAATCACAGAATGTTAGGGATTGGAAGGGACCTCGAAAGATCATCTAGTGCAATCCCCCTGCTGGAGCAGGATCACCTAAATGAGATTGATGTGCGGAAAGAGACTCCACAACCTGTAAAGTTGTAAAGTAGGTATGTTTATTCAGCGCTGGGCGCACGGGGGATCGCTCCACCACAAATGTGCGCGTCTTAAGGCAGTTAGTTCTCTGTATTTAAGGTATATTCCTATACATATTCATTAGCTAATGCAAAACGCCTATACATATGCATGACCTTTCCCCGCTTCATATTAAAATTAGGTCTCCTCCCCTTTGCGCTTGCGCAGAGCTTTGTGGTGGTGGTCGTTGAGGGTCTTAGAGGGAAATCTTCATCACAACCTATAGTTACCCCACCCTCCTCATCGTCACCTGTAGTTAACCTCTTGATTTTGCACATGCGCACTTTCTTCTTGGGTCTGAGCCCGGGCCTCTTCCTAGTTATCTTTGCTCATCAGTTTTAAATTGGTTTGAGTTCCGTGATAAATCACCCACAAGGCCCATCCCTGGCAAGTAGGGAGTCGGAGTTCTGTGATAAACTGTCCAGGCCTACCCCTGGCAAGTTGAGCTTTGCGATAAATTGTCCAGAAGGTCAGTCCTTGTCGAGCTAAGATAAGTAAACTAAGAAGCTAGAAATGCTAACGCTTAAAATTTAAACAGACAAACTGAAAAATACCAAATGCCCACTATCAGAGATCACACAGGAAGGCGTCCAGGCGGGTCTTGAATGTCTCCAGAGAAGGAGACTCCACAACCACCCTGGACAGCCTGTTCCCAGAGGAGGTGCAGGAACAAAAAAACCCAGAGGGCGTGCAGGAACAAATACAATGGCTAAGGCAATTTCATATGCCTGGAGACCTCTTCAGTGCTCATTTGCAATACCTGCTGGAAGGAGTGAGGGAAATATTAAGTGGACAACAATCAGTCACTGACAAAGTCAAATGCACCTCAGGAAGAGGGCAGGACAGGATTTTCACAGAAAGGTAAACAAGAGGGTGAAGCTACCATGCTAACAGAAATTTAAATACTAAATCACAGTCCAGAACATCTGCCTGCTCCAGACATCATTAAAACTTCTGGGAAAGGGACAGTTAAATGAATACTCTGAAAGAAACTTCTCACCAAGGAAAACTTATCTCAAGGAGAGATCCTTCAGGAGCACAGCAACCTTCTCCTGGCACTGAGCTCACACATGTCACTGTCTGCCGACAAGGTAGCAGGACAGGGTGCCTTGTCAGGGATGAAGCCCTGGCCAGTGCTCCCTACAGCCATTGGAGCTGTGAGTCCACATCACCTCCTGGATGGCTCTGCTTTTACTTGCTGTCACTCTGGTCTGTAGTCAAAACATGAAAACCTAGGCGCCTCACAATTCCCCCAGGGACTGAATCATCACCAGTTTCAGACACGCCCCGGATGACCAGCAGCATTTGGCGTAATTGCAAAAAGTAAATTACTTGGGTAAATACCAGAATGAAATTGTGTTGAATTACGTGTCTGTCTTATCTCTAGCTCCTGTCAAATATGTTGACATTTCCCTTGTGCTAATCTCAGCAGTTAGTGTTGCCACGTGCTGGCAACCCTCCTCCTCACAGAGGGCAGTAAGTCTGTCAAATCTGCACACTGATCCATGTCACACACACATATGGGGCATAGCAATCAGTCTGTGCTCGCCTCTGACCATAGACTCCATTCATGTTTCCAGCTCTTCCCTTCAGGAAGGTTTCTGGAGGGTCTTGCTGATTGCTGGCTGACAGGCTGGCCTCTGCTGTATGCTTATTAATCTCCTCTAATCACTAGATGGTGGAATATTTAAAACAGCTTATTTTGTGACTGGATTGTTGCCCGAACTGTAAATTTTGTGTGCACTGTCCATATGGGGATGTTTATTTCTAAATGTTATTGTTTTCTACCTATCTGTGTATAAGGGCAGGTGTAAAAGAAATCTCTTATTTGATGTTACTTATGGATATGGTCCACTTTGGTGGACTTGGCAGTGCTAGGTTTATGGTTGGACTCAATGATCTTAAAGGTCTTTTCCAACCAAAACAATTCTATGATTCTATGATTTTATGTTTCTTAGAAATAAAAGAGGTTAAAGAGAATAAGTGGCATAATATATGCCAAACTCAAGATAGGCTTCATTAAATCACAAACATAACATGTTTAATTTATAAAGATACCAATGTTATTTCTAGAGAAGGCTCCCTTCAAAGTTGGAAAAAGTGCAGCAGCCCCAGCAGACCAGCACAGTGAGCTGCCACCTGCAGAGATAGGGTGGTAGGTCTCTGCAGGACACTGAGCAGGGTGAAAGCACAGCGGTCTGTGGCTACCACATCTGGCAGAGGGGGTGTTTGAGCAGCTGGTGAGGTGCAAATCAAGCCATTGTCCTTCAGAGGATGTCTCTGAGTAGGGCCAAGTACAACTTGGTTTATAAAAAACACTGCACCAACGTAACATGGACTATCTGCTCTATAGAGAATACTGGGAAGGATTAATTTAATTACCCAATGAGTCCCTGAGATCCTCAAGGCAGACAAATCCTCAGCCCTGAGAGTTGCCAAGAGGGATTCACCCATGGACTCCACACACGATTCAATGTGAATTCTACTGGAGACCTTTATTATTGGTTACATGATCACTTATATACTCTTAAGCTGCTAACACACACACACACACATAAAAACTCTTCATTGGCTAAAAGCTACTGTTCACATGCCTGGTTACAATACTTGATTGGATAATTCCACCTGTTCATGAGGCATTCTTTTTACTTCTGACTAATTATATTAGAAATTTCTTATTTCTTGCATTCTTTCTAACGAATCTTATTCTATTCTATTTTTTCACTCAAAGTCAGGACTTAATTACTCAAGGCCAAAGCTGCTTGCAGCTTCGGCTCTTATAGCACCAACAATTCCCCCTTTTTGTTTTTGTACCACAAAGGCGTTGTTCACCATCTTCTGCAGGGCCCTTTGCAGACACGATAGCAAACAAGGCACTGATAAAAGGATTACCAAAATTACGAATAGCATCTTAAATCCTGACTTTAATAGTGAAGAGATCCATCCTTGTAAAACCACTTGCTTAACCAATCATCACTGTTTTACCCTCAACTGTTTGACATTTTTCTTTAACCTTTTAATGGCCATATGAATAGATAGTATGATAGATTCATACAGCACATACCTTCAGATTCCTCAGAAACATGTCCCTTGTGCTAAAAATGAAAAATCAATTGCTGCTCTATTTTGCAATGCTGCATGTCTAATACTATCATTGTCTACTAACATCTGTGTGAGAATTTGTGATGTGAGATTTGTTTATTTAGCCATCCAACAACCTAGCTTTTTCACATCTCCTAATGCTTTTCCTGCTGCAACGTTAGGGGAAAACAACACAGTTAGAACCATGGCAGCAGTGTCCCAAAACTGTATCTGATCGTTACAATTTTCATCAAAATAAGAAACGCTTCTCTTGTGTCGAGTGTTGTTGTGGTTCTGTAAGAGATGTGTTTAAATGCAAGGTTATACAAACAGATCTAAATGCTTAGCATAGCATTTTTATAGTCCTTAAAATTGATATTTGGCCATGTCTGATTATATAGCTTCTAAATTTGTGTTTTGTTAAATGTGATAATGCTGTCATTACTTACATATCCTAAAAAGCTTTCAAAGTTATACAAAGGCACTCTTATAAGACAGGTTCTAAAAGGATCCCTGGGCGTAGCCAGTGAAAGCCACAATGATTCTTGCTTTGTTATATTAGCAAAAGTTACCCACATGTTCTGTCTGGGTACTACAGCCCAGGGTCCTGAAACAACACCAATTACCAAAAACCTTAATGCAGTAATAACTATAAGCTCAAGACGGATCATCTTTCTTTTGTGCCTCTTGCTTGTCTTCCAACCAGGGGCGTATCCACTTTGCTGGAACCCACCGTGTTCCAGGATCTGTAATGACACAAGCACAGCCCCTACCCCAAGTTATCAGTTCTCTGGGACCCTCCCATTGTCCAGTGACACCATTTTTTACCCATACTGTGGCTTGGCCTCTTTTTATATTGTCCAGTCCTCCTGATAGGCCTTTGCCATGTGCCACCATTGGAGGGTGCAGTTCCACTCGGGGCAGTCTTAGGTAATTTAATACACACAACGTTTTGCTGAGTCCTTCATGAGGTGTTAAGCCCGATTCCCCTTTCTTTTGTTTTTGCAACAGGTGTTTTAATGTTTGATGAGTGCGTTCAACCAAAGCTTGTCCTGTAGGTGAGTGCGGTGTACCAGTACTGTGTCGAATGCACCACAAGGCTAAAAAATGGCTTGTAGTTTTGGCTATGTATCCAGGTCCATTGTCTGTTTTTATTTCGCGGGGAACACCGAGCGCCACAAATGCTGCACGTAAATGACGTTGCACGTGCTTCCTAGATTCTCCTGTTTGTGCTGTGGCCCCTGTAGATACCATGAGACCAGGTATCGATAGAAACATGTACATATTTAAATTTACCAAATTCCAGGATGTGTGTTATATCCATTTGCCACAGTTCTAGGGGTCAAAGACCATGGGGGTTGACCCCTGTTGCAAGGCCACCGCATTTCTGCTGACATTCAGGACAGGAGAGGACAATGTTGAGTGCATGGGCCTCATAAATGTGGAATTGTCACTATAGAACGTTTGCTGCTTGGTGGAAAAAGTCGTGCGATTGCTGTGCCTGGGCAAAGCGATCTATTGGTGGACCTGTCCATGCTGGGGCGATCAGACTGTCCGGGCGATGGTTGCCTTCAGCAAGGCTACCTGTAAGGTTTGTCAACACCATGTCTTTCCATTGCCCATTCTTGAGCCATGTCAATGCAGCCTTACGGGTGCGGCCACCCACATCTGTAAAAACTGTGACACCTTTTACAGGAGTTGGTGACAGTAAAGGCAGATGCTCTATCTGAAACTTGGGTAGCCATCCTAATAGTTTATGCGGCAGATAGTGAAAATGAACTTTACCGTGATAATTCAATATTGCAATCTGTAATGCTGTAGAATTTTGTAATGACCACTGCAAATATTCCGCCGACAGAGGGACGACTAAATAATCTGGCTCTTTCCCTCCTATCTGAACAATTCGACTGCGGCCTTTGATAATTAGCTGAGCAATAGCTTCCACTCGAGTTACAATTGGTCGTTTGGGTTGTATCAGAAGAAATATCCACTCCAAGATCTGTAAAGGATCAGGACTAGCGACCCATTGCATAAGTAGGGCAAAAGGATGTTGATCACAGTTAATAATCATTAACCCAATGCTATAATCGGGGTCCCATCTATGTGCATATTGCTTTGTAACTTTCCCTAATATTTCTGTTAGTGTTTGTTGCACTTTTTCATTTGTTTGTCTGGGGGCCTCAACTCCACCTCCTCCCTGCAGTAATTTAGCAATTGGGAGATCTTCATTGGTGATTCCACAAAAGGTGTGAATCCAGTCAAGATCTCCCATAAGTTTCTGCACATCATTGAGTGTTTGAATGTCTGTATGGATTGTTAATTTTTGCGGGTGCACAGTGGCTTTTGTTATCTCCCACCCTAAATATTTCCAAGGTGGAGTACACTGTATTTTTTCTGGGGATATTTTTAACCCTTGAGAATTTAACAGGTCTTTTAATTCTTTAATTATGGTTTTCTGATTTATATTTTGTCCGACAATTAAAATATCATCCATATAATGATAGACTATTAGCTCATTATGCTTGACTCGAAATGGATTTAACACCCAGGCAACAAAAATTTGACACATGGTAGGTGAATTTTTCATGCCCTGAGGCAAAACAACCCAATGGTACCTTTTCATAGGTTCTTGCTTATTGACAGAAGGAACTGAAAAGGCAAATTTTTCAAAGTCTTTCTCATGCAACAGTATGGTGAAAAAACAATCTTTTAAGTCAATGATTAAAACATCCCACCCCTGAGGTATCATATTTGGGGATGGCAAACCAGGTTGAAGGGTACCCATGTCCTCCCTGACTTCATTAACCTTTCGGAGGTCATGGAGTAACCTCCATTTTCCACTTCTCTTTGGTATGGTAAATATAGGAGTGTTCCATAGACTTGTAGAGAAATTAAAAAAGACACAAAAGTCCATTTGTACTGATTGATCCCCAGCGGGGATCTCCAAGGGCCTCCCTAACATCTATAAGTCTTAAATTCATGTTTAGTTCCCATTTAGTTCCCATTTACACATTAAACAACCACAAAGAAAAATTACATTGATAACATTGAACTATAACCTCTTGCTTCGTCTCTGGCTGTTTGTTGATAGTCAGGGTCTGGCGACCGGAAGATCTCGTGATGTACGGAAAGATGAGACCCCTCTCCCGATAGCCAATAGCATTTGACCTATGATGTAAGCACGCGGAAGTGACATCACAAACCCAGGGTATATAATGTTGCGTCACACACCAATAAACGTCATTTGCCATCCACCACATTGGTGTCAGTGAGCTGATGACCCGAGCGACCTGGGGGTGGTCGCCGTGCCGTTCCTGAACCAGGTCCCCACGCCTCCGGAGAGGCAACAAGTGGTGCCGAAACCCGGGAACCACCTGCAGGGCGCTCGGGACGGGAAATTCGCCTGGAGTCGGCCGAACAGCGGCTGGAGCAGCAAAGCTAGCCCGGCGGGGAGGACGCTCCCGGACCAACAAGGAGGATGGAAGCCCTTGTGCAGGTCGTATCGCAATTACATAAGCAGTGGGGGATTGACTGCAAGCAGAAAGATTTTACTCTCGCGGTTGCGAGGCTTTTACAGATTGGGGTCATTGACCAGCCGGTGGATATTCTCCACCCTAAAATGTGGGATAAGTGTACCAAAGCCTTAGCTGAGGAGACGATGTCCTCAGGCTCGGGGAAATATCTTAAGTCGTGGGGGAAAGTTGTGCAGGCTTTACAAAAAGCCATAGAGGAACAGGAAACCTGGAAGGCAGCAAAGAACTGCTTGTTGGCTATCCCAAAATTGGGAGTCGGGGCAGCCACACAGACTTTGCATGCACCAGGAGATAATGATTCTACTGAATCTAAAAGTTTACAAGAGGGTGATACGTCCCCTCAACCCCCGAACCCCGACCCGCCTGTAGAAGGGCAAAAACAAGTTAAGACCTTTTGGGGTGGTTTAGCCCAGGAAGCCAGAGACGCCGCGAAGAAGTCAGAAGAGTCTGGCGCCGCGAAGAAGTCAGAATCTGGGGAAGCCTGGGCTGAACCACCACCATATGCGCCTCAAGATGGCGCTGAGAGCAAAGGGGAAGAGCAGGGCGAAAATGCACGTGGCGGGGACGGGGGGGAGCGCTAACACTAACAAGCGCACGTGGACGGGAGGGGGAGGAGAACGTCAAGGGGAAAGGCGGTGGGGGCGAGAGGAAGGAGGAGGGGAGTGTGATCGAAGGGCGGAAAGCCAATCAGAGCGGCTATTCGAAAGAATGCCTTTGTAAAGCAAACACCCCACCGGGTGGAGGGTGGGGCGGACCCAGAGGGATGGGCGGACCCCGAGGGACAGGCGAACCAGGAGGGTGGAGCGGACCCAGAGGGACGGGCGAATCAGGAGGACGGGGCGAGCCGAGGGGGAGGGAACGGCCCGCTGGCAAGGGAAGCAGGCGGGGCCGAAGCCCAACAAAAAGGGACTGGAAACCGGAAGTAACAAGTCAGTCGAGCTCCGACTGCGACTCAGACACTAGCTGGGACGAGCAGCTCGTAACCAATTCAAACTCAGAGGAGGAGGATGTGGAAGTAATTACAGTAAAAAGCAAAAATACTCCCATCCGAAATAAAAAGGGATTGCGAGAAGAAAAAACTCCTCTCACTGACTGGAGGAAAATAAGGATTGCATGTGCCGATCTGGTCCCATCGGCCACATAGCCTTCCCGGTCCGACTGGCGGAGGAGGGGCAGAGGTTCTACTCGCCCGTTAACCCTAAAGACATACAAGCAATTGTTAAAGCAATTGCGGACAAAGGCCTTAGTTCTGCCATGGTCTCCACCCTCATAGACAGCGTTTTTGGGGGAGATGATATGCTCCCGTTTGATATAAAACAAACTTGCAGGTTAATTTTTAATGGGGCAGGGATGATTGTTTTTAAACAAGAATGGGAGGATAACTGTACAAGGCAACTAGCCCAAGTGACTGGGGCAGATCACCCGCTACATGGCTCCAGCCTGCAGCGGCTAATGGGTACAGACCCAACAATGATTACCCCCCTGGCCCAGGCCCAAGGCCTGTGGGCCCATGAAATTGTGACAACTACTCGTGCGGCCAGGGAAGCCATCCGCACAACCTGTAGGGTTATTGTCAAGCCATCACCATGGTCCACAATAAAACAAAATGAGAGTGAGAGTTTTACACAATTCGTGGATCGCCTCCAGGCAGCAGTCGATTCCTCGACCCTGCCTGGGGAAGCGAAAGGCCCGGTTGTCACAGATTGCCTACGTCAGCAGTGTAATTCAGCAACCAAAGAAATCCTACGATCACTGCCAGTGGGGTCAAGTATTGCAGACATGATTAAGCATGTCGCAAAGGAAGAGCATCTAGCCCCGATTCAGGTAGCTGTGAGCACTGCAATAGCTAACGTGATGGCATGTTTTAAATGTGGCCAGGCGGGCCATGTTGTGGCAAACTGCCCTCGGTTGGGGAACCCGACGACAGCGCCCCCTCCAGGCCAAAATAGACCCAGAGGACCCTGTTGGGTTTGTGGAACGAAAGGACATTTTGCCAAGGAATGCAGATCTAAAAACCAGGGAAACAGGAGGGGGAGAGGGCACCCAGGCCGCACGCAGCCCTCTCCCACGTGGGACATGAGGCGGCCCAACTATGCCAACCCCAAGTGGGGCTAATCGTTCCCAAACCCGCTGCCCCTTCAAGAGGCGACCAATTTTATGGTTCAACCAACAATCCAGCCAAACCTGCCCCCACCTCAGGGACAGCAGGGACCACCCCCTGGAGTCGAGACCCCAGGGTGGCCCTGGCAATAAAGTGTGATAACCCGCCAGTGGCGTGGGGGATCTGTTCCCTCCACAATACCTTAGATAGCACCACCATTAGCGTCCCCTTTTTAATCGATACCGGAGCAGATGTTACAGTTATTCCCGAGACACACTGGCCCCCGCATTGGAAATTACAAGATGCCCCCATGGTGGGTGGAGTAGGGGGATTATCCCGGGCTCGAAAAAGTGCTCAACTGGTAGCAATCACGCTTCACACTGAAAGAGGCCCGGAGAAAACCATTACCCTCTTCCCATGTGTCATGTCAGGAGTCCCGCCCCTGCTGGGAAGGGACGCTTTAACTCTATTAAAAGCCAGGGTTACAAATTTACCCTAAGGGCCACTGCCGCACACCCACCTCCACCTATTAAACTGACGTGGAAATCATCCGACCCAGTGTGGGTCGAGCAGTGGCCCCTGTCAAAGCCTCGAATGGATGCTCTTCTTAAGCTAATCGACCGTGAGCTACAACGAGGTCATATAGAGCCTTCTATTAGCCCATGGAATACCCCAGTCTTTGTAATACCCAAACGAACCGGTGAAGGGTTTCGCCTTCTCCATGACCTGCGTGAAGTTAACAAGAAAATTCAGCCAATGGGTCCTGTCCAAACATTATTGCCCATGAACTCTATGATACCAGAAAAACAACCTTGTGCTGTCCTTGATATTAAAGACTGTTTCTTTTCAATACCCCTACATGAGGAGGACAAGGAGCGGTTTGCTTTTTCTGTTGTGTTCCCAAACAGCCAACGCCCCAACCTACGCTTCCAGTGGAAAGTGCTACCACAAGGGATGATCAACTCACCTACTATCTGCCAGATCACAGTCGATCGAGCGTTAGCACCGGTTCGGTGCAACAACCCAACCGCGACCATCATCCAGTACATGGACGACATCTTGATCGCCGCGCCTTCAGGAAGTCAGGTAGACCAGCTGGTATCAGCAGTTTCAGAGACTTTAAAAGCAAACGGGTTTGAAATCGCAAGCGCAAAAGTTAAAAGAGGACCATGTGTAACTTTTCTGGGAATGGGGATCACAAACTCTTACGTAACCCTCCCCCAGATAAAAATCCGTCGAAACATCAGAACACTCCATGATATGCAACAATTAGTGGGATCCTTGCAATGGCTCCGCAACATTGTCCTGGTCCCTCCTGAAATCATGACCCCCCTATATGATCTTCTGAAAGGAAAGCACCCCTGGGAGCAAAAAACTCTAACGACGGACGCTATGAACTCTCTTGACTTTATCGAGCTGCAGGTATCATCAAGCACGCTCGCCAGGTGGAACCCACATGTACCACTTGACTTGTACGTACACTTCACGGAGGGAGGGGGAGTAGGGGCACTAGCCCAGGGGCCCCCTGAAAAAGCCCAACCAATACAATGGATAGTCCTGGGAAAACCATCACGTGCATTCTCCCCAGGAGCCGAGTGCCTTGGTAATCTCATCATGAAAGGCAGAAAACTTGCCCTAAGACACCTGGGCATCGAGCCCGCCAGGATATACCTACCCTTCCGCAAACAGCTCCCAACACAATCAGTGGCAATGTCAGAGTATCTAGCTATAGCTCTCGTTGGATTCGGTGGAGAAATCCGGTATGCTGTGAAGCCTCCCTGGACTCAAATGCTGGCCATTATCGACATCGACCTCCCACGGAAGATCATGGACCGACCCCAACAGGGACCAACTGTCTTCACGGACGCATCCTCAACAACCTCAACCGCAGCAGCAGTATGGCAATCCGGAGAGGAATGGCACTGTGTTAAAGTGACCGATTGTGCGCTCTCCGTCCAGCAGCTGGAAGCGATGGCCATAGTACTGGCGTGTGGACTGTTTCCAATGGAACACCTCAACATAGTGACTGATTTGCTGTTCGTAGCCAAGCTTTGCTTAGCCATGTCGGGGCCCGGCGTGGCAACACCCACGATAGCCCTAATGCTGGAGGAAGCACTTTCTTCTCGAAAGGGCACCATATCAGTCATCCATGTCAACAGCCACAACCCAATCAAGGGGTTCTTCCAAATCGGCAATGACAAAGCAGACGCCGCTGCGAAAGGGTTGTGGACGCTGAGAGATGCCCCGTCAGCTACACGAGTCTCTCCACATCGGAGCCAAAGCGCTGGCCAAGAAATGCGGGATCTAAGTCACTGACGCAAAACACATAGTAGCCACGTGTCCCCACTGTCAAAAAACACCATTGTGGTCCAGTGGTGTCAACCCCAGAGGCCTTAAAGCCTCCGAGGTGTGGCAGACAGATTTTACGCTCTGTCAGTTACTAAAACCTCGAGCATGGCTAGCAGTAACAGTAGATACATATAGCGGAGTGATCGTAGCCACACAACATCTCAAAACTGACTCCAAAGCAACCATCCAACACTGGTTAACAGTCATGGCGTGGCTTGGCATCCCTCATCAGATTAAAACAGATAATGGGTCAAACTTTGTCTCTAAATCAGTCCAAACATTTGCTTTAAAATGGGGTATCACTCTAACACACGGCATTCCATATAACAGCACAGGACAAGCCATAGTCGAGAGAGCGAATCAAACTTTAAAATCTAAACTAGAGGTGTTGGCAAAAACAGAAGGTTTTGCCAATGCCATCCCCCCAGGAGACCAAGCACGTCTGTTAGTAACCGCTCTCTTAGCTCTAAATCAGTTCCCCAGGGGGGAAGAGAGGAATAGCCCTGCTCAAAAACATTGGGCCACTCAAGCGTTAGAAGAAGGACCGTTAGTTATAATTAGAAATGAGCTGGGGGAATGGGAACAGGGGTGGAGGCTAGTTCTTACGGGACGAGGGTATGCCGCGGTCAAAAAAGATGGGAAAGTTAAGTGGTGTCCGCTTAAGTCCATTAAACCGGACCTCCGGGATAAAACTAATGAAAACTGTGAGTTTCTGTCCACAGGACCAGATCATCGGATGCCCTCATAATCCACACGCCTCAGTGACAGGAGAAGATGGCGAGTCGGCAAACATCCCGTCTGCACCCGAAGGGTCCGTGCTGTCAGATAGCACTGATCTTCGGACCCTGCATACTAAACAGGCTCGCATCGTTTGTCAAGAACCGGCTAGAGAAAGTTAACATCATGCTGGTAGAACGTTGGCAACTGCTCTAAGAACGCTCCTGCTCGGAATTTCCCTTTTCTATTCCTATTTATACCTCGTTCCTCCCAGTTACTCTTTAACTACCTCACTCAATGTGCCTTATGTATTTTATCCAGGTCTGTGGTACTTTCTCACAGTGTTGTAAAACAGAAACAGAAAATGCTGCATTTAGTATGTTTCTTACCTTCAGTTACGATGTAAATATTCTTTAAAACCTTTTATAACTTAATTTAATAATGCATAGGGAGGGGGGAAATGTTGATAGTCAGGGTCTGGCGACCGGAAGATCTTGTGATGTACGGAAAGATGAGACCCCTCTCCCGACAGCCAATAGCATTTGACCCATGATGTAAGCATGCGGAAGTGACATCACAAACCCAGGGTATATAATGTTGCGTCACACACCAATAAACGTCATTTGCCATCCACCACATTGGTGTCAGTGAGCTGATGACCCGAGCGGCCTGGGGGTGGTCGCCGTGCCGTTCCTGAACCAGGTCCCCACGCCTCCGGAGAGGCAACAGCTGTTTCCTTTGCGGGAGAACAGAACCGAGGCTTAGAACTCTGCACCCACTTTGCAGTCGGGCTGTAAACAACACAGACACTCAGTCATACAAATGGGAAGGTCCCTTCAGTCCTCTCACTCACTCACACCACAAAATATGCCAATTAAACAATAGTCAGGTTCCTGTGTAGCGTAAATCATAAACCGTTAACCATTTGCCACAGGTCCACACCAAGCAGTGTAACGTAAACCATAATGCATGGTACTGGGTTGTGTGTCTCTCTCTTTTTTTTTTTTTTTTGTTTCAAACAAATGTATAAAATGCAGCTATCCCACACAGCGCTCCTGCTGCGTGAGTCCTCTGCAGCTGCTGCCTGTTCTTTAAGCTTTTTCCACAATTTCAGAGGGTCTGGAATGCAGGTTGAGCTCATCTGAGGAAGGCACAAGGGTCCCATGATGAAGTAAAATCAATAAGTGGAGCTGAGTCTCCTGGATGTTCTGGCTCTCGGTAAAAGCTGGGCCACGGGCAGCGGAAGAGTGGCCGCTCTCCAGGCGCAGCCTGCGGTGGTTGAAGCCACGGGGGAAGAGGAGGGGGGAAGTCCCCCTTGCCTCATCCAGCCCCGGTATTGCCGTGGCTCCGGCCGTTCGTGCTCCGCGTCCGCCACCGTCCGCCATAACAATGCCTGCATCGGTGTTAAAAGCATTTGCATCATAGTACGACAGTCAGCTGGAGTTAAAAAAGTAGTAGAAAAGATATCAACAAATGCCTGTGTATAGGGACACTGCAGCCCATAAATCTCTTACTGATTTTCTGGCCTCTTTTACTAGTTCCCAAGGGAATGGAGACCAATAATTAAGTTTCCTTCTTCCATCGTTCCCAGTACCCCCATAATCACTGGATGTGCAGTAGGTGTGGGCAAGACACAAGCAAAGCGTTTTTTATCACTCTTTGCCATCTCATGGCCGGATGCCCATCATCATCACTCCCCCGTCCCCCTGGTTGTTTCTTTGGGATTTGCGATTCAAATCGGGTCAGTGTCTGTTGTAAGGAGTTTCCTGCTGCTGTTCTAACTCTTCAAGCTTACGAATGAGTTGTTGTGCCCACTCCGGACGATTCTCAGGATTAGAGTGTGGCAGCGGCTGTGGAAACTCAGGGGTCGGTGGCGTGAACAGAGGGAGTGCAGGATAGACTGGAACATGGGAAGAGTCTTTGGACTTAATAACCCTGGGATCAAGGAATTTCTGAGATTTCCCTGCCTCCGGCAGATCAATCTCCATTTTTTCAAGCAGCAGCGCTGGGGGAGCGCGAGTGCGCGGCACGGAGTGGGGCGGCCAGGCCGGGCCGGGCCGGAGGCGGCCATTGCACAGTTCGTGGAGCGCCGGGGGTGTTAAGAGTTAGGGGGCTGCTCTGAACTCGCGTTAAGTTCAGGGCTGTAAATGCACCTTTCACCACCTCTCTTTCGGCTTTTATGGCTTTTAAAGTGTCTGAAATCAATCGCCAAGCTGTTGCAAAGTCTCTTGTGTCTTCCTCTCCACGGCTAATCGAATCCCATAAAACTTTTCCTGTCTCTTTCCAGATTTCCACTTGAAAGGCTGCGGCTGAGTTCACAGAGAATCCCTTGTCTCAGCACTAAATTAACAGTTGCCGAAGCACAGTCTTATCATACTTAATTCGTTTCTTGGAAAGGATAAGCGAGAGGAGCTTAACAAGTACTCTTTCTTCCCTTGTTATTTGCCCCATCTCGCCCCCGGCTGCTCACCTGACCTCTCAGGTGTCTGTCACGATGATACAACTTTACTTCACAGTGCCACCCACTTTGAATCGTGTGTGGAGTCCATGGGTGCATCCCTCTCGGCAAGTGGTGACCTCGACGGATCTGCCAGCTGGGGCCCCCTCTCCTAGGGCGGTCGCCCCCTTGCCATAAATTCTCCCGGCGGATCACGTCGAGGTCAACATTTGCCGAGAGGGAACACCCATGGACTCCACACATGATTCAATGTGAATTCTATTGGAGGCCTTTATTATTGGTTACACGATCACTTATATACTCTTAAGCTGCTAACACACACACACACATAAACAACTCTTCACTGGCTAAAAGTTACTCTTCACACACCTGGTTACAATACTTGATTGGATAATTCCACCTGTTCATGAGGCATCCTTTTTACTTCTGACTAATGATATGAGGCATTTAAAATACTATAGCATCATTTAAAATAGATTTATCATTCACTTTTCCAGTTTCCATTAGGCTTTTATCATTGCAAAACTATGAGCACAAATGTTCTATGTAAAGAAGACACCTTGTGGGGGACCCAGGCATAGTCACACAGTTGTGGTTCTCTTTAGCCCTTAATTTTCAGAACAAAGGCTGATAAATGCAAATGAGTCCCAGTCCTCATTCACATTATGGTCTGTTTATGGTTTTCTGGAATTTTAGAGTCTTTCAAGGGGATTGGTGTTTAACATTCACTGTCTGTCCAGCACACAATGCTATCTGGAGCCTTGACTTAACAAGACTCATTATTTCTCCATAAAAAATGTCTTTCTAGATTAGCTTTCTGATCTTTTTGCTTATGTTTGTGATTGAAAGTGTAATGTCCCCAAACTGTCAGTATAAATCATTAGAGTTTAATTATCAAAACTACTTTCTCCTCCAAGTAATCTTTGGCTAAACAAGTCAAAGTGACAACTAAAGAAGACAGGAGTTTTTATAGACAACTTGTACATACTCACGTGATGTGGACAGCAAGTGCACATATAAGGTTTTTATTTCAGGAAGCTCTGCAGGATCAGATCACATCTTTCATACTGGAACAGGTAAAACATGGTGTACAAACTCAAGCACCACTCCTTTGTCTTCAGATGACTGTTCCAATATGGGACTAACAAGATCTCACCCAAATTGATACGCGTGATAAAACTCCACTGTGGTCCTCTGGACAATCTCAGGGGTCAACTGGATACAGACCCTCCATCCATGTTTGGACTGATGACAACAAATTTAACACTCCATGTATGATATTCAAAAGGTAATTTGTCCCTGCAAGAAAGTCAGCAGTTTGAATCCATGACCTTAACAGCCTGAAGTGCTGAATCTCTCTGTTCAGGCAGTCCAAGGGCAAAAAAAATGTACGTTTGCTAGAACGGTAAGAATATTTTTAGTTAATAGGCTTCATTAATGTCTAAAAGTTAAATTACAGTCTTTACACTTTCTCTGCCTTTCCTCTGAATAGTCAGATCCATTTGTGCATGTAGGGACAAGAGAGATTTTTGAATTAATATATGTGATATTATGGCATGATCCTTTAAGCAACCAAGAGATGAAAGGCTAATTTTTCTTTCAGTCCTAAGCACACTGACATCAGGGGTAAATTTGGAGCTTGATTAAAGGGATTCAGCTGTGCAACTGACATTAAAGCTAATAGGAGCCACAAGTAAAACAAAATTACATTCTCTTCCTTGGACAAGAAATTAAATACAGATTGCAACTTTTTCAAAGAGTTCAAAGTCAATTACTTTTTCCACTGAAATCAATGAGAAGGACTTTATATTTCAGTTCAATGGACTTACTGCCCACTGAGAAGAGTGACTTTATTTGGGATCTTTATCACCATTTGCTTTTCTGGGTTGTTGGGTTTTATTCTTTCTTTCTTTGCCTGATTGATGATTGGTCTTATAAATACAACGTTCATTTTTTTCTAAAGGCAATTCCACTGCTTTTAATAACTGACTAGAATTTTGAAAAATCACTGGAATTTTCCTTTAAGACATTGTAAATGCCACAACAAAGATCAATATTAGCTGGATGAAACATCCAAAGCACACATCTCATTCCCCAACAAGCCTGTTAAAGTGGGGATGCAGCTAGGGCGACATATTGCATGCATATTTTGACTTGATCTTCATTTGTCACTGTTTGATTAAGGCAGTTATCACTTGAATGGACTTGTTTTTTCTCCGTCAGCAGTAGCAGTATGCACAACAGTGCATAGTCACTTACAAAACCGCTACAGAACATGGAGTAGACATGCCCGAGGGAGATTAGGCTAATATCTATTCTCCATTCATTCAAAGATGTCAACTCTATCTGCTTACATGTACTGATCCCAAATTTTGTTTTAGGGGATGGAGTGTTGACAATGCCATCTCCAAGATCTGGGCTGGTTCCCAGTCTGATAACTGTCATTCATTCTTAAAACCATGTGTCAACACAAACATGATATCTCTTCCCTTTATTTTCCATACAAAGTTTGTAGCTGATCCAGGGCTGGTATAAAATTAGCACACCCTCCCAGCTTATGTACAGCTACACCAGCCCAGGCAAGCTGAGGATCCAGCAGCCAAACAACCAGGGTCTAATTTCTAAAATTATTTAATAATCATCCTAATATTTAGTTCCTAAGTAGCCAAAGTAATAATCACATCATTCTAAGCTTCCCATGCCCTTTAGTAACCCCTCTGGTGTGGATGCAGCAGCTGGTAAGTAATGTGCCAAACCACTCAAGGACTCTGTCCGGCTGATTTCACTCCTTGATCATTTGCCCCTGGAACTTGTGTTTGTAAAGATAGATGTGCAAGATGCAGCGGGGATGTGTGTACTGGTGGGGTAGGGGTGTGTGAGAGACTGAAAGAGTTAATGTATGTCTCAAACATTGTAGCAAGACAAGTTTTGCACAGAACAGTAAGAGGAGCAGTTAGCAAGATGCAGAAGGTGATTAGCGGGATGCAGAAGGCGTGTTGGAGGATGTGCAGTTTTGAGACTATGGTGGGATCCCAGAGTGGTGATATCTTTTCTTATCTCTTTCCTTTCCTGTCCCTCTCTTCTTTTCCTCTCTTTTGTAGAATCTGTTCCCATAAGAAACCTGCAGTGTCAATGGTTTCCATTTTCCAAGTTTAGGGTTTTTTTCATTAGAAATCAAGTGTTTAACTGATCATTTGGTGTTGTTTCACCTTAATTTAGCCTGAGAGGATTTACAGAACTCTAGTTGCTTTCCTCCCATCTCAGAGCTAGGATGTGATGGGGTGGAAACAAAAGCTGATGGTACAGCTGACAGTGTCAGAGCTGTGGTGGCTGGGTATAGTTTGCCATGCAGTCTCCAAGGGGAAGAGACATGAGGAAAAGGGAGTTTATCTGAATAGCACTTGCCCTCCCCCCTTCACTCTGTTTGATGTCTTATTTCTTCCCAAAGCCAGGGATGTAAATTATACAAAAAAGTCAGTGCCAATGGCACCATGACTCAGGCCCTGTATTAGAGGCACATCTGGGTGCTCTGTGCTCCTGGCACAATGGGGACAGGACAGCCAAAAATGCCAGGTCCATATCCAACAGCCCAAAGAGATGTGCCAGATAATTCAATTTATCTGAATGGGAGGAGTTCAGATCTAAGAATTTAACAAAGACCATTAAGAGGAATAGTATCCTTTTTAAATAGTATACTATATATAAGTATTAAATACAGTATACGTAGGGCTTGCTATCAGTTAGCTAATGGAAACCATTATTTTCATTTGTTAAGACCTGTTCTTCTCATGGTAGATTTGTTTTACTCTTTAATTGCAAATTGCAGTTTAAAGGAAAAAAGTCAAATCTATACTCTGCGAGCAACAGAGGAAATATGCGAGCCGACTCAATGTGAGTGATAAGGCATAGTTCACCTTATTGCTCTCATTAAGTCATATTTATACAGGCTACGATAATTATTCCTACTAGTCCTTTGCTAATTGGCTTAAGCTCTAAACGTTACATTTACATGGTCCTCCTACTTGCGGTTTAGCGGTAAAGCATTCTCTACATTTTTCACACACTTACTTTCTCAAGGTTGTTTACCAGATTGAGATAAAGTCGCAGTGTCAGTATTCAGTACTTTTCCACTGCGGCCCGCTGAATGTTAGACCAGACTCTGCTCGTACAACTATTCTGCGAATCCATGTCCTTGTTCTCTGAGCCATTCCCCAACAATACTCTTCATTAAAAATCTTAATTTAGACTAAGACAAAGAGGGAAACACCCAGATCTCTCTCTTTGAGAAAGAGCAAAGAGTGTTAAATATCCCAAGCGGAGAGGCGACAGATTTATCACAGTGACAGAGGCTGTGTACAGTAACACCTGTGTCAGCCACCCAAATGAAACTGTGCAAAATGCTTTCTGGTAACTAATGTTGTGATAAGAGGCAGAGTTTGTTGTTTAGCAAATACCCATGCTGAGCACTGGTATTGGATCTCTGCTGGTACTGGAAAGAGGAGTTTATCTCATTGGGTTGAGCTGTCAGCTGCATCCAGCCGTGATTGAGTTCCTTGCTCTCTATGGGCATCCATCCTCTACGGGTGGTCTTGGCCCGAGTGCTGCCAGCTTAACTGTGCCCACTCTGGCAATCCTTACACTCTGGTGCAGTGCTTTTTTCAAAGCATCAAAGCCAGTGAATTTCACTCCAAATAAGATGCAATCTTCCTGATGAAACGGATACCATCATACCATAGCGAAAGTGGTGGCTGTTTGTTTGCACAGACCTGTCGTCCCACAGTTCACATTTCCTCTCAGGCGGGAAGTGCCTTTTCATAGCAGGAACTCGCTATTTCTGGTGTGGCATGCACCCAATATGCGAGGATGTACCAAGCAGTGATGAAGGGACTTTAAGGTGATAGGTGATATGATGATTTTTATCATATTGTCCATGGAAATACAGTGCTTCCAAACAACGGTGGTGATTATATAGGTTTTAGGCTTTTAATTATGTTTTTGGTACCACGTAGATGTTCAGGACAGCCTAGTAGTTCAAACACTGTTTTGGGATATTAGAGACATGAGTTCAACTCAGTCACAAACTTCCTGGAGATAAACTGCTCAGTGTGTTCTGTGACTCATTCTCTGCCTATAAAAAAAGAGCCACTATCTCACAGAGATGTCAAGAAAATCAAATAACCTAGAGATTATGGTGTTATTACCTTGTATTGGGTCTGGCTGAGATTAAGTTAATTTTCCTCATAGCAGCCGTCAGAGTGCTGTGTTTTGTTTTAGTAGCTAGAAAGGTGTTGAGAACACACCAGTGTTTTGGTTACTGCTGAGCAGTGCTAGCACAGCACCAAGGCTGGCTCTCCAACATTTTTCCCCCTCAGTAGGCTGAGGGTGGGGAAAATCTTGGGAGGGAACATAGCCAGGACAGCTGACCCAAACGGACCAAAGGGATATTCCATACCATATGACATCTGATCAGAAATAAAAGCAAGGGGAACGGAGGGGGAAGGGGGGGCATTCGTTACTTCCATTTGTCCTCCAGGAACCGCAACGCGTATGACACCCTGCTTCCTGGGAAGTGGCCAAACATGGCCTGCTGATGGGAAGTAGAGAATAAATATTTTGTTCTTTTGCTTCTGCTGAGTGCAGCTTTGCTTTGCTTCTATTAAACTGCCTTTGTCTCGACCCACGAGATTGGGGTTTATTTGTTTCCATCTTATTTTCTCCCCTCCCCATCCTGCTAAGGACGGGGGTTGTTGGTGCTTTAAGAGCTGAAGCTGCAGGTGGCCTCAGCCTTGAGCAATTAATTCCTGACCTTGAGTGAAAAATAAAACAAAATGGAAAAAACAAGAAAGAATGTGTATGAGACAAGAAAAGGGAAGGGACTTGTGTGCTGTAATTCACAGAATCACAGAATGCTAGAGATTGGAAGGGACCACGAAAGATCATCTACTCCAATCCCCCTGCCGGAGCAGGAACACCTAGATGAGATCACACAGGAAGGCGTCCAGGCAGGTCTTGAATGTGTCCAGAGAAGGAGACTCCACAACCTCCCTGGGCAGCTTGTTCCAGTGCTCTGTCACCCTCACAGTAAAGAAGTTTCTTCTCAAGTTTAAGCAGAACCTCCTGTGTTCCAGCTTACACGCATTACCCCTTGTCCTATCATTGGACACCACTGAGAAGAGCCTGGCTCCATCCTCCTGACACTCACCCTTCATATATTTATAAACATTAATAAGGTCACCCCTCAGTCTCCTCTTCTCCAAGCTAAAGAGACCCAGCTCCCCCAGCCTTTCCTCATAAAGGAGATGCTCCACTCCCTTAATCATTTTGGTGGCTCTGTGCTGGACTCTCTCAAGCAGTTCCCCGTCCTTCTTGAACTGTGGGGCCCAGTAGTGAACACAATATTCCAGATGTGGCCTCACCAGGGCAGAGTAGAGGGGGAGGAGAACCTCTCTTGACCTACTAACCACACCCCTTCTAATGCACCCCAGGATGCCATTGGCCTTCCTGGCCACAAGGGCACAGTGCTGGCTCATGGTCATCCTGCTGTCCACCAGGACTCCCAGATCCCTTTCCCCTATACTGGTCTCTAGTAGATAATTTCCCAACCTATACTGGAACCTGGGGTTGTTCCTGCCCAGGTGCAACACCCTACACTTGCCCTTATTATATTTCATCAAGTTTTTCCCTGCCCAGCTCTCCAGCCTGTCTAGGTCTCTCTGGATGGCAGCACAGCCTTCTGGAGTGTCAGCCACTCCTCCCAGATTTGTGTCATCAGCAAACTTGCTGACAGTGCCCTCTATTCCCTCATGCAGGTCATTGATGAATATATTGAATAATACTGGTCCTAGTACTGACCCTTGAGGGACTCCACTAGACACAGGTCTCCAACTAGACTCTGCCCCATTGACAACCACTCTGTCCTTGTTAGTGAGGATGAGATCCAGCATCACTCTCCTCCTAGTTGGTTCATCCACCATTTGCATCAGGAAGTTATCATCGATGCACTGGAGGAACCTCCTGGATTGTGGGTGGCTGGCTGAGTAGTCCCTCCAGCAAATATCAGGGTAGTTAAAATCCCCCACAACAACCAGGGCCTGTGATTGCGAGGCTGCTCTCAGCTGCCTGTAGAAGGCCTTGTCAACTTCCTCACCCTGATCTGGTGGCCTGTAATAGATGCCCACAACAGTATCACCCATACCAGCCTGCCCCTTGATTTTCACCCACAGACTCTCAACTCGCTCCTCATCCGCCCCTGGACAGATCTCGATACACTGCAGTTGCTCTGTCACATAAAGAGCAACTCCACCACCTCGTCTTGCTGGCCTATCTAATTAGTAACCAGTCAGAAGTAAAAGAATGGCTCGTGAGCAGGTGGAATTATCCCATCATGTCAATTGTTTAGGCGCGTGTGTGATAAGGGGTAACAAATCAAAAGTGAAAGAGTGACGCGTGCTGGAGGAAAAAAGGATATATAAGCAGTGCAAAGCTGCAGTAAAGTGCTGATACCTGAAGACATCTCAGTGTTGGTCATTTCTTCATACGCTGAAATTGGTGACCCCGACGTGGGGATAGAGAACTGCCGACCAGAGAGCGTCCAGTGGCGGAGCCCAGCTTGTGGAGAAGGCAGCGGACCATAGAGCTGCTCTGTTATATTGATGAGGGGAGGCCGTGGAACATAGCTGTGCAAGACCCGGACCTACAAGAAGCCAGCATATTGAAGAAGGGAAGCAGCAGATCATAGAGCTGGTTAGATCCGAATCTACAAGAAGCAGGTGAGCAGCTGGGAACAAATTACGCACCCACCCCCCCCACCCCCCCGTTATGGATGCACAAATGTCAGTGGAGGAAAAATCTATATTGACTATTTTAATGTGCATTTTGAAGACAAGAGGAATTAAATATGATGAGACAGCTGTTTGAAAGCTACTGATATGGTGCAGAAATAACGGCGCACCCTCAGATGCTGATTCTGCTTTCCAAGTGGCTGCTTGGGAAGAAGCAGGAAAGCTCCTTATTGATGCCACAACAACGCCCCTGTTAACTACATGACGGTTAATTACTGATTCTTTACACCAATTATGAGTGGATCAAACTACCACTGCCTCTGCTCTTGCTGCAGTCACAGGTGAGGCCTCCACAAGTCCCTCTGTGCCTCCCCAGGATTTAACTGCTCAAAAGGAAGAGTCAAAAGATCTAAGAGACTCAGCTCCACTTATTGATTTTACTGCGCCTCCCTCAAATGAGCTCAACTTCCACTCCAGACCCTCTAAAATTTTGGAAAAAAATTAAAGAACAGGCAACTGCTGAAGGGAAGTCATGCAGCAGGAGCACTGCATGGGATAGCTATCATCTTATACATCTGTTGTAAAAATTCCTGTACTGTGTATTATAGTTTAAGTTACACTACTTGGTGTGGACCTGTGGCAAATAGTTAACGGTTTACGATTTACGCTACACGAGAGCCTGACTATTGTTTAATTGGCATTTTTTGTGGTGTGAGTGAGAGGAGTGACGGGCCCATTTGTGTGACTGAGTGGCTGTGTTTTTTGAGTGGGACACAGCCCAACTGCAAAGCAAGTGTAGAGTTCTAATCTATGGTTCTGTTCTCCTGTGAGGGAAACAGCCAGAGACGAACGAAGAGAGGGGTTGTGGTTCAATGTTATAAACGTAATTTGTCTTTGCGGCTGTTTAATGTGTGGGGGGGAACTAAACGGGAATTTAGAAAGTTTAAAGAATCATCACTATCGTATGGGAGGGGAGATAAAACAAAGTAATAACTTAGCCCCTCAGTGTGGGGAGTGCACAAGCGCCTGTCCACTTTGTGACTGCTGGTGTGTGTGTGTTCGTGCTAAGTGCTTAAAGTGCTGCAAGTACATTATCTCTCCAAGCAGAGGCCCTTGGAGACCCCCGCTGGGGATCAATCAGTACCAATGGACTTTTGTGTCTTTTTAAATTTCTCTACAAGCAACACAAGAGTCACTGCCCAGAATGTAAATGCCACTGTTTCTGCTTTTAGAAATGAAACAGCTTGGTGTAGTTACACTTCACCAAACATTTCTACATCTACTCATAATCCAGTACAGCTACCACCAGGTGTTTTCTTTATCTGTGGAGACAGAGCATGGGCAGGAATACCATCACATATTCATGGAGGTCCCTGTAGTTTGACCCTGTTGACACCTAATATTACCATGATTTTGAGAAAATTCAAAAATTGGGTAAGAAGCAAGCGTAGCACTCACTCATTTGAGCACAACTGTGATTCCAATGCAGAGTTTTGGAATCCTGGGGAAATAGCTGCAGCCTCTATTCTGGCCCCTGGAGTAAGAGGAGCGAGTGCATTAACAAACTGTCCTGGTTTTTCTAGGATAGAGTTAATTTTCTTTTTAGTAATTAGAAGAGCTCTATTTCAGTTTCAGTGTTTCAACTCAGACTTATTATGAGAAGAACATTGATAACAGTACTGGTGTTATTAGTTGCTGCTGGAGCTCAAGGCCACCGTGTTTGGCTGCTTCACAGCTGCATTAGGACTGGGAGGGAGAAGCGCAGTGAATAGCAAAACCCCAAACTGGCATTTGGATGTGCCAATGAGATATTCCATATCTTACCCCATCATGTCAGTATATTAACCGGGGTTGACCGGAAGATGGGGGTATTTCTCTCGGGGATCGCTCAGGATCACTTTTCCAGGGTTTAGGTTTCGGGACTGTTTCGGGCTTCAGGATAGTTAGTTTTTATCTCAACCCATGAGTTTCCTTGCCCTTTTCTGTCCAATTCTCTCCCCTGCTCCCTGGGCGCAGGGGGGGCGGGGCAGGGGTTGGAGGGTGATAGAGCAGGCTGTGTTTGGCTGCAAGCTGCAAGCAAAAAGGGTGAATCCACCCAAACCACAACGGTCCTTTTTTGGCACCCAACATGGGGCATGATGGGTTGAGGTAAAGACAGATTTGACCAGACTGTGTTAAAACAAAACTCTGATAAGCACTAATTATGTGGCCTCGGACTTGGTCGGCGCTGATCGGAACGCTGTTTTCTGTGATCTCTAAGGTGGTTTTAGAGCTGTGGTCTGTCTCACCTCACTTGCCGTATATGCTGTTTGCCAGTGTTTATACGTGGTTCATCACCTCTAGGCATTAGGTTGGAATGAGGGATGTTGTTTTGCTGACTAAGGTTTTTGTTTTGCTGTGCTGTGGGGTGCTGGTTGTTGGTATGATAAAATCATGGGCTGTGTGACCACTTTTGTATCTGTATGCAGTGGTGGCAGGTGGCACGACCAAGCCAGTTCCATCTCCACATTTTGGGAGTCGTATAATGGGTGTGGTCACCAATTATACCTTTTCCTGGGACAGCCAATACAAGGAGGGGACATCTGCTTGTGTTTTCCCCTTCTCTGACAAGTCATTTATAAAAGCTCTTGAGAATTTTGAATATCCTTGGGATGCTCAAACTACCATCACCCTATTGCTGAATGTGTGTCAGGTTGTGATGTTGTTTAGATCTGCTATGGGTGTTCAGTGCAGATGTCCGTGTTGTTCTGCCACTCAAGCTCCTTCAACAGACACTGCAGCCACGTCAACCCCCGTGACCGGCACTGCGGCCACTTCAACCCCTGTGACCAGCACTGCGGCCACTTCAACCCCTGCAACAGCCACCACTACAACTACTCCAACCTCAGCACCTGCTAAGGTTACTCAAGCCTCGGTGAAAAGCAGCACAGATAAACCAGACAACAAACCTGTGCCAGTATCAGTTGCCCCTGTACAAAAGAGGAAATACACAAAGAAATCTGTTCGCATAACAAAGGATGAGGAGGAAGCGGGGACATCACAGGAACCCAAGGAAGAGCCAGAACCAGAGGTAATCACCCGATCCCTATCCCTCAGTGAGCTGCAAGACATCTGAAAGGATCTCACCCATCATCCAGGTGAACACATTGCCACCTGGATGCTCCAATGCTGGGACAGTCGAGCCAGCAGCATGGAACTAGACAGTAGAGAAGCCAAGCAATTGGGTTCCATTGCCAGAGAAAGTGGCATTGACAAAGCTATTGGAAGAGTGCCACGGACTCTCAACCTCTGGAAGCGACTCCTGTCAAGCGTGAAAGAAAGGTTCAACATAAAAGGATGATATTTCGTGTAATCTAAGCAAGTGGGACACCACAGAGAAAGGCATCCAGTGCTTGAGAGAATTAGCTGTGTTGGAAGTGATTTATAGTAACCTGAATGACGATCAGTTACCCAAAGATCCAGATGAAGTCTCGTGCACACAAGGCATGTGGCAAAAGGTTCTACAGAATGCACCAGCATCATATGCTAAGTCACTGGTAGTAATTAACTTCAAACCTGGAGAGGAGCCAAGGGTGGATGACATGGCTTGCCACCTCCGGACATACGGAGACACTCTGTCCTCCTCCCTCATCTCAGCTGTAGAGAAACTGACCCAAGAGTTCTGGGAATACATGTCCGATTCCTCTGAATGTAACAAGGTCTCAGCTGATAAGAACAAGTGTTCCTCTGCCCCAGAGAATCGGCACATACCACAGGGCACACTGTGGTTTGAACTGCGCGACCATGGAGAGGACATGAGAAAGTGGGATGGCAAACCCAGCTCAGCCCTAGAGGCACGTGTCCATGAGCTGTGAAGAAAAACAAACACAAAAGGGAGTTCTTCCAAGAAAGTTGCTCCAGTTTCCACTGGTCAGCTCTCCAAACAGCGTAGATGGGCTTCTGATCCCTATCTACAAGATGCAAATGAAGATGTAACAGCCCGCACAAGCTGCTCAAACTCATATGATGATGATGGGCAGTCTGATCAAGATTAGAGGGGCCCTGCCTCCAGCCAGGTGGAGGAGAGGGACAACCAAGTTTATTGGACTGTGTGGATTTGTTGGCCTGGCACATCTGACCCACAAGAGTATAAGGCTCTAGTGGACACTGTTGCCCAATGCTCCCTGATACCATCAGACTTTAAAGGGCCGGAATCCATTTGTATTTCTGGAGTCACAGAGGGTTCCCAGCAGCTGACTGTATTGGAGGCTGAAATGAGCCTGACTGGGAATGACTGGCAAAAACACCCCATTGTGACTGGCCCAGGTGCTCCGTGCATTCTCGGCATAGATTACCTCAGGAGAGGGTACTTCAAAGGACCCAAAAGGGTACCGGTGGGCTTTTGGCATAGCTGCCATAGAGACTGAGAAAATCAAACAGCTGTCCACCTTGCCCAGACTCTCAGAGGACCCGTCTGTTGTTGGACTGTTACGGGTCAAAGAACAGCAGGTTCCCATTGCTACCACAACAGTGCACCGGCGGCGATATCGCACCAACCGAGACTCCGTAATTCCCATCCATAAACTGATTCGTCAGCTGGAGAGCCAAGGAGTGATCAGCAGGACTCGCTCTCCCTTTAACAGCCCTATATGGCCTGTGAGGAAGTCAAATGGGGAGTGGAGACTGACAGTGGACTATCGTGGCTTGAATGAAGTCACACCACCACTGAGTGCTGCCGTGCTGGACATGTTAGAGCTCCAATATGAACTGGAGTCCAAGGCAGCCAAGTGTACACCACCATAGGCATTGCCAATGCATTTTTCTCCATTCCTTTGGCAGCAGAGTGCAGGCCACAGTTTGCTTTCACCTGGAGGGGTATCCAGTACACCTGGAATTGACTGCCCCAGGGGTGGAAACACAGCTCCAACATAGAATCATAGAATCATAGAATCATAGAATGGTCTGGGTTGGAAGGGACCTTAAGGATCACCTAGTTCCAACCCCCCTGCCATGAGCAGGGACACCTTCCACTAGACCAGATTGCTCTGAGCTTGATCCAACCTCATCTTGAACACTTCCATGGAAGAGCAGCCACAGCTTCTCTGGGCAACCTGGGCCAGTGTCTCACCACCCTCACAATAAAGAATTTCTTCCTAATAGCTAATATAAATCTACTCTCTTCCAGTTTAAAGTTAGTGATAAAACCCTTGTTCTGTTGCTCCCTGCCCTTGTCAAAAGTCCCTCCCCAGACTTCCTGGAGCCTCTTCAGGTACTGGAAGGCTGCTAGAACCATTTGCCATGGACTGATCCGAACTACCCTGGAGCAGGGTGGAGCTCCAGAACACCTGCAATACATTGATGATATCATTGTGTGGGGCAACACAGCAGAAGAAGTTTTTGAGAAAGGAGAGAAAATAATCCAAATCCTTTTGAAAGCTGGTTTTGCCATAAAACAAAGCAAGGTCAAGGGACCTGCTCAGGAGATCCAGTTTTTAGGAATAAAGTGGCAAGATGGATGCTGTCAGATCCCAATGGATGTGATTAATAAAATAACAGCTATGTCTCCACCAGCTAACAAGAAGGAAGCATAAACCTTCTTAGGTGTTGTGGGTTTCTGGAGTATGCACATTCCAAATTACAGTGAGATCGTGAGCCAGGTGACCCGAAAGAAGAATGATTTCACATGGGGTCCTGAGCAACGACGAGCCTTTGAACTAATGAAACAGGAGTTTGCAGTAGCTCTTGGACCAGTCCGGACAGGACAAGACGTTAAAAATGTTCTCTACACTGCAGGCGGAGACAATGGACCAACCTGGAGCCTCTGGCAGAAAACACCAGGGGAGACTCGAGGTCGACCCCTTGGGTTTTGGAGTCAGGGATACAAAGGATCAGAGACCTGATATACTCCAACTGAAAAAGAGATATTGGCAGCATATGAGGGAGTTCGAGCTGCTTCAGAAGTGATTGGTACTGAAGCACAGCTCCTCCTGGTGCCCTGATAGCCTGTGCTGGGCTGGATGTTCAAAGGGAGCGTTCCCTCTACACACCACGCAACTGATGCCACATGGAGTAAGTGGGTTGTGCTGATCACACAATGGGCTTGAATTGGAAGCCTCAGTCCCCCAGGAATTTTGGAAGTGATCACGAATTGGCCAGAAGTCAAAAATTTTGGAATGTCACCTGAGGAGGAGGTGATGTGCTGATGAAATTCCACCACACAATGAAATACCAGATAATGAAAAACAATATGCCCTGTTCACTGATGGCTCCTGTTGCATTGTAGGAAAACATCGAAAGTGGAAAGCTGCTGTGTGGAGTCCCACCCGACGAGTCACTGAGGCTGCTGAAGGAAAAGGTGAACCGAGCCAGTTTGCAGAGGTAAAAGCCATCCAGATGGCCTTGGACATTGCTGAGTGAGAAAAGTGGCCAGTGCTCTATCTCTGTACTGACTCATGGATGGTGGCAAATGCCCTTTGGGGTTGGCTACAACAATGGAAAAAGAGCAACTGGCAGCACAGAGGCAAACCCATCTGGGCTGCTGAGTTATGGCAAGACATTGCTGCTCGGCTGGAGAGACTGGTTGTAAAGACACGTCATGTTGATGCTCATGTGCCCAAAAGTCGAGCCACTGAAGAACATCAAAACAACTAACAGGTGGATCAGGCTGCTAAGATCAAAGTGTCTCAAGTAGACCTGGACTGGCAACATAAAGGTGAAAAATTTTTAGCCCTCTGGGCCCATGACTCTTCAGGCCATGAAGGAAGAGGTGCAACATATAGATGGGCTTGTGGTTGAGGGGTGGACTTAACCATGGACATTATTGCACAGGTTATTCATGAATGTTAAACATGTGCTGTGATTATGCAAGCCAAGCAGTTAAAACCTATTTGGTATGGAGGGCTGTCCTGGTTTTTCTAGGATAGAGTTAATTTTCTTCTCAGTAGATAGAAGAGACATGTTTTGAATTCAGTTCAGACTTGCTATGAGAACATCATTGATAAAAGTACTGATGTTATTAGTTGCTCCTGGAGCTCAAGGCCACTGTGTTTGGCTGTTCACAGCTGCATTAGGACTGGGAGGGAGAAGCGCAGTGAACAGCAAACCCCAAAACTGGCATTGGGATGTGCCAATGAGATATTCCAGATCATATCACGTCATGTCCAGTATTTTATCCGGTGCAGACCGGAAAGGGGGGGTGGATTGGCACGGGTTCTCTCTTGGGCTCGAGTTTTTCTGGGATCGTGGTTTCGGTTCGGGATTGTTGCTCCTCCAGGATCGTTATCCGGGAACGGGCCGAGCTTATCAGTGGGTGGTAAGCAGTTGCACTGGGTTGTCACTCATTTGCATATCTTATTACTGTTATCATTATCATTACTATTTTAATATTAGTTGTTTAGTTGTTTTTTGTTGTTGTTGTTGTTGGGGTTTTTTTTAAAATTTTCTTTTATTTATATTATTAAATTGTTTTTATCTCAACCTACAAGCCTCCTAATCCTTGCCCCCAATCCTCTCCCCTATCCCCCCACTGTGGGTGGGGGGGAAAGTGGGTGAATGGTTTTGTTGGCTGCTAGCCAAGGGCTAGCCCAGTGGAACTATTACAGCCTTTTTGGCACCCAACGTGGGGCACGAAAGGTTGAGATAATGACAGTTCTGACCAAAGTGTGTTAGAAAGAATCTGCAATAAGAATTTGTTATGATGGCTTGGTTGTTGGTGGTCGGAATGTTGTTGTACTGGATTGCTGAGTTGTTCTTTGAGGTGGCACCTTACATGTCGTTTATATTTTTCATCATCCCTGGCTGTTGGTTTGGGGCTAGGGGTACTGTTCTGCTGTGTGGTACAGTGATTGGTGTTAGTACAATAAAAAGATGGGTAGTCAGACCGATTTTGTACCTGTATTCAGTGATGGCAAGCAGTACATAGAGCAAAGCAGCAGAAGCGGCTCCATCTCCGCATTTTGGAAGCTATCTGGTGAATGTTCTTACCAATTACACCAGTGGTTTTTTTCCTCTGGGAGGGGGAGCATCTTCGTTCAATTTCCCGCTCCCAGTTACAAAAGTTTTTGAGAATTTTGAATATTCTTGGGATAATCAAACTAGCTTAATCCTGCTGCTAGTTCTTCTGAATGTATGCCAGGTTTTAATGCATGTCAGACTACTTAGGAGAATCACCCCATCCAATGCTGGAGTTACCCTGGCACCTGCTACAGTTACCTCAACCTCTGTGACTGATACTGTGTCTACTCCAGTTGCTTCAACTTCAGCAACAGACACTGCAGCCTCTCCAACCCCTACAGCAAGCAATGCAGCTCCTCCAACCCCATCAAGAAGCACTGCAGATGAACTAGAGAACCAACACCTGCCAGTATCAGTTGCCCCTATACGGAAGAAGAAGTGGACACAAAAGTCAGTACATTTACAGAGAGATGAAGAAGATCAAGCTTATGATCTTCCTAAGGAGGAAGAGGAGGAGTGTCGTCGGCGACGGGAGAAATGCCCATTCTGTAATGTCGGCAAGTCTCTCTTTTATTATTAGAAAGCTGCATGTTATATACACTTTTACTTCCGTACACGTATTCAGACACTACGAAGCTAATTACCATTGGCTAATTGCACTAATCACATATGACCTCTCAGTCCAAGTGGTTCACTTTTATCTCGATTTGGGTTCACTTCATCGGCGTAACGTCCTGTTCTTCTCAGGCAGCATCCATCTTCTTTGATGTTTATTACTTTCACAAGTCCTTGACATTTCTTTGTTATCTTCACTAGCACACAGCCGAAAGGGGCCTAGCTAGTATTACAGCCTTGAAGAATACAGACATGCAGAAGATCCTGTTTTCCCTTATATTCTAACATAGCTAGATTTTCTCATAACCCTTATTTTATAGCTAATTTTCAACAATGTTGCCCACAGAGGAGGGAAGGGGAGATGGAAATGGAGACAGTACAATAACCACCCGATCTCTAACCCTGAGTGAGCTGAGGGATATACGAAAAGATTTCACCCATTACCAAGGCGAGCACCTCATTCCTTGGCTGCTCAGATGCTGGGATAATGGGGCCGGTAGCCTGGAGTTAGAGGGTAGAGAAGCCAAGAAGCTGGGATCCCTCTCTAAGGAAGCGGGCATTGATAAAGCAATTGCAAGAGGGGACCCAACCCGCAGTCTTTAGAGGCAGCTCTTGTCAGGTGTGAAGGAAAGGTATCCCTTCAAGGACGATATTACATGCAATCCAGGCAAATGGACCATCATGGACAGAGGGATTCAGTACCTGAGAGAACCAGCTGTGTGGGAGCTGATTTACCAAGACCCAAGGGACTTGAGGGTAATTGAAGACCCAGATGAAATCCCGTGCACAGTACCCATGTGGCGAAATGTTGTACGGAGTGCACCAGCATCATATGCCAGCTCATTGGCAGCAGTAGAAGTAAAAGAGGATGAGGAGGCACCAAATGTAAATGAAGTAGATATCCGGCTCTGAGGATTTGAAGACAGTCTCTCTGCCTCTATATGAGCCTGTGTCTCGGCCGTGGAAAAACTACCACAAGTCCTGGAGAAACACGTGGAGAAACTGTCCCAAGAGTTCCAGCGATCTGAGGACAGGCTCTGCCCTCCACCTGTTCGGACCTATGTCTCAGCTGTTAGGATGTATTTGGTTTGCGGGGCAAGGTTTTGGTAGCAGTGGGGGAGGGGACATGGGGTGGCTTCTGTGAGCGAAGCTGCCAGAAGCTTCTCCCATGTCCGACCCGACACAGCCAATGCCAGTCAGCTACAAGAACGGACCCGCCGCTGGCCAAGGCCGAGCCAATCAGTAACGCCTCTGTGATAACATAATTAAGAAAAAAAAAAAGAAGAGAGGAAAAACAAAAAAGCTGCACACTTTGCAGCTAGAGAGAGGAGTGGGAAGATGTAAGAGAAACAACACTGCAGACACCAAGGTCAGGGAAGACGGAGGGGGAGGAGGTGCTCCAGGCGCCGAAGCAGAGATTCCCCTGTAGACTGTGGTGAAGACCATGGTGAGGCAGGCTGTCCCCCTGCAGCCCCTGGAGGTCCATGGTGGAGCAGATGACCACCTGTAGCCCATGGAGGACCCCACACCGGAGCAGGTGGATGCCCGAAGGAGTCTGTGACCCCAGGGGAAGCCTGCGCTGGAGCAGGATCCTGTCAGGACCTGTAGCCCGTGGAGAGAGGAGCCCACGCCAGAGCAGGTTTGCTGGCAGGACTTGTGACCCCATGGGGGACCCACGCTGGAGCAGTCCCTTCCTGGAGGCCTGAACCCCTTGGAATGGACTCATGATAAAGCAGTTCGTGAAGAACTGTTGCTCATGGGAAGGACTCACATTGGAGAAGTTCGTGGAGAACTGCCTCCCATGAGAGGGACCCCATGCTGGTGCGGGGGAAGGAGTCCTCCCCCTGAGGAGGAAGAAGCGGCAGAAACAATGAAATGACCCCAACCCCATTCCCCGTTCCCCTGTGCTGCTGTGGGGAGGAGGTGGAAAATTAAGCCCAGGAAGAAGGGAGGGATGGGGGAGGAGTTTTAAGATTTGGTTTTACTTCTCATTCTCTTCTAATTTTTATTGGTAATAAAGTAATTTTTTTTTTTTTTTCCCCAAGTTGAGTCTGTTTTGCCCGTGCCAGTAATTGGCGAGTGATCTCTCTCCATCCTTATCTCCACCCACGAGCTTTTCATTATATTTTTCTCCCCCTGCCCAGTTGAGGAGGGGGAGTGATAGAGTGGGCTTTGGTGGGCATGCAACCTCTTGCCAGGGTCAACCCACCACAGCGTTTCTCTGCTCAAGAGAGACGGTATACACCACGGGGCACACTGTGGTTTTACTTGAGTGGCCATGGAGAAGACATGAGAAAGTGGGATGGGAAACCTACATCAGTCCTGCAGGCACCAGTACACGAGCTGCAATGAAAAACAAGTACAAATAGGGATGCAAAAAAGAAAAACAAGTACAAATAATCATCAGGTGGATCAGGCTGCTAAGATCGAAGTTTCTCAAGTATACCTGGACTGGCAACAGAAGGGTGAAAAATTTTTAGCGCACTGGGCCCATGATGCCTCAGGCCATGAAGGAAGAGATGCGACATATAGATGGGCTTGTGATCGAGGGGTGGACTTAATCATGGACACTATTGCACAGGTTATTCATTAATGTGAAACATGTGCTGCCATCAAGCAAGCCAAGAGGTTAAAACCTATTTGGTATGGAGGATGATGGTTAAAATATAAATATGGAGAGGCCTGGCAGGTTGACTATATCAAACTCCCACAAGCCCTTAATGTGCTCACAATGGTGGAAGCAACTACCGGATGGTTTGAGACATATGCTGTGCCCCATGCCACTGCCCGAAACACCATTCTAGGCCTTGAAAAGCAGGTCTTGTGGCGCCATGTCACCCCAGACAGAATTGAGTCAGACAATGGGACTCATTTCTGAAACAATCTCATAGACACTTGGGCCAGAGAACATGGCATTGAGTGGGTGTACCACATCCCCTATCATGCACCAGCCTCCAGGAAAGTCGAATGATGCAATGGGCTGCTAAAAACCACACTCAAAGCAATGGGTGGTGGAACTTTCAAACACTGGGACACAAATTTAGCAAAAGCCACCTGGTTAGTCAACACCAGAGGATCTGCCAACGGAGCCGGTCCTGCCCAATCAAGACTTTTACATACTGTGGAAGGGGATAGAGTCCCTGTGGTTCGCATTAAAAATTTGCTGGTGTGGTGGGTTGACCCTGGCTAGAGACCGGATGCCCACCAAAGCCCACTCTATCACTCCCCCTCCTCAAATGGGCAGGGGGAGAAAATTATAACGAAAAGCTCGTGGGTGGAGATAAGGACGGAGAGAGATCACTCACCAATTACTGGCACGGGCAAAACAGACTCGACTTGGGGGAAAAAAAAAACAAATTTACTTTATTACAAATCAAAATCAGAGGAGAATGAGAAGTAAAACCAAATCTTAAAACACCTCCCCCATCCCTCCCTTCTTCCCGGGCTTAATCTCTTTCCCGATTTTCCACCTCCTCCCCCCAGCAGCACAGGGGGACAGGGAATGGGGTTAGGGTCAGTTCATCACACGGTGTTTCTGCCGCTGCTTCCTCCTCAGGGGGAGGTCTCCTTCCCCCGCACCAGCGTGGGGCCCCTCTCACGGGAGACAGTCCTCCACCAACTGCTCCAACGTGAGTCCTTCCCATGACTGACAGCTCTTCACGAGCTGCTCCAGTCTGGGTCCATTCCATGGGGTGCAGTCCTTCAGGAAGGGACTGCTCCAGCGCGGGTCCCCCACGGGGTCACAAGTCCTGCCAGCAAACCTGCTCCGGCGTGGGCTCCTCTCTCCACGGGCTACAGGTCCTGACAGGAACCTGCTCCAGCGCGGGCTTCCCGCGGGGTCACAGCCTCCTTCGGCATCCACCTGCTCCGGCGTGGGGTCCTCCACGGGCTACAGGTGGTCATCTGCACCACCATGGACCTCCATGGGCTGCAGGGGGACAGCCTGCCTCACCCTGGTCTGCACCACAGGCTGCGGGGGGGAATCTCTGCTCCGGCGCCGGAGCCCATCCTCCCCCTCCTTCTTCACTGACCTTGGTGTCTGCGAAGTTGTTTTCTCTTACATCTTCTCACTCCTCTCTCCAGCTGCAAAGTGTGCAGCTTTTTTTTTCTCCCTTCCTTTTTTTTTTTTTTTCTTAATTATGTTATCACAGAGGCGTTACTGATTGGCTCGGCCTTGGCCAGCGGCGGGGCCGTTCCTGTAGCTGCTGGCATTGGCTGTGTCGGGTCGGACATGGGGGAAACTTCTGGCAACTTCTCTCACAGAAGCCACCCCATGTCCCCTCCCCCACTGCTACCAAAAACCTTGCCACGCAAACCCAATACAGCTGGGAAAAAGGTCTGGGTTGTTCCTGCCTTGGGTAAAGGCAAACCCATTCGTGGGATTGCCTTTGCTCAAGGACCTGGGTGCACTTGGTGGGTGATGCAAAAAGACGGGGAAGTTTGGTGTGTACCTCAAGGAGATTTGATTTTGGGTGAAAATAGTTATGGTTGTTGTGTGTTATACTAACATCTTTGTTTTGAGAATCTCCCCAGGTTAATGTAGACTGAACTCTGATGGAACCAGAGTTGGTGCCAAACAAAATCTTTGAGATCATAGTCTTCAACCTGCAGACCCTGAGCATAGACCACACTAGTTACACCAACTGCAAGTTCCAGATACAGCATGCAACAGAGACTGCACACCATCCTCCTGCTGTGTCCAACGTCACCTACTGCATTGACTGTGCAACTTCCATATTATCTCTCCTGCCTCAAAAGACTGTCGTGACAGACAGACCCAGAGGTAATGGACTAAATAAACTCAGTAGACATTTTGAAGGAATGATCCATAAACTAAAGGAATTATATTTGTGTATATATGTGTGTATGTATGTATATAGATAAAAACCTGAGCATTACATGAATGGTATGGAATAAGGGGTGGTGTGGCGGGTTGACCCTGACTAAAGGCCGAATGCCCACCAATGCCCACTCTATCATTCCCCCACCTCAACTGGGCAGGGGAAGAAAAATATATTGAAAAGCTCATGGGTGGAGATAAGGATGGAGAGAGATCACTCACCAATTACTGGCACGGGCAAAACAGACTCGACTTGGGGGAAAAAAACAAATTTACTTTATTACCAATCAAAATCAGAGGATAATGAGAAGTAAAACCAAATCTTAAAACACCTCCCCCACCCCTCCCTTCTTCCCGGGCTTAATTGGGGGCAAGGATAAGGAGATTCGTAGGATGAGATAAGAACAGCTTAATAATAGAAATAAAAGAAAACTTCAAATAATACTAATATTAAAATAGCAGTGATAATGATAACAGTAACAAAATATGCAAATGAGTGATACCCAGTGCAACTGCTCACCACCTGCCAACCAAGCCCGACCTGTTCCCAGATAACGATCCCGGAGGAGCAACAATCCCAAACTGAAACCACAATTCCGGAAGAGTGAGAGCCTGAGCAAAGGCCAGAGAGAGCCAAAAGAGGAAAAGCCCCTCACTAATATACTGGACATGACGTGATATGATATGGAATATGAATATGGCATTGGCATATCCAAACACCAATTTATCTTATTAATGTAAATATTCCTCGCCCCCTTAGATCTTATGCTTGTAGATTAACAAAACACAAAGTCCTTCACTTCCAGTGACAAAAATGCAAACATTGGTATGTTACCAGTGTCTGTCTCATAACAAATCCCAAGCTGAAAGCAAAACGCAGCACTATTCTAGCTACTAAAAAAAACCCCACAGAATCACAGAATCACAAAATCACAGAATCACAGAATCACAGAATATTAGGGATTGGAAGGGACCTCGAAAGATCATCTAGTCCAATCCCCCTGCCGGAGCAGGAACACCTAGATGAGTTTACACAGGAAGGCGTCCAGGCGGGTCTTGAATGTGTCCAGAGAAGGAGACTCCACAACCTCCCTGGGCAGCCTGTTCCAGTGCTCTGTCACCCTTACTGTAGAGAAGTTCTTTCTCAAATTTAAGCGGAACCTCCTGTGTTCCAGCTTACACCCATTACCCCTTGTCCTATCATCGGTCGTTACTGTGAAGAGCCTGGCCCTATCCTCCTCACACTCACCCTTCAGATATTTATAAACATTAATCAGGTCCCCCCTCAGTCTCCTCTTCTCCAAGCTAAAGAGCCCCAGCTCCCTCAGCCTTTCCTCATAAGGGAGATGCTCCACTCCCTTAATCATTTTGGTGGCTCTTCGCTGGACTCTCTCAAGCAGCTTCCTGTCCTTCTTGAACTGTGGGGCCCAGAACTGGACACAATATTCCAGATGTGGCCTCACCAGGGCAGAGTAAAGGGGAAGAAGAACCTCTCTTGACCCACTGACTACACCCCTTCTAATGCACCCCAGGATGCCATTGGCCTTCCTGGCCACAAGGGCACAGTGCTGGCTCATGGTCATCCTGCTGTCCACCAGGACTCCCAGATCCCTTTCCCCTACACTGCTCTCTAGGAGATCATTTCCTAACCTATACTGGAACCTGGGGTTGTTAACCCAGCTCTGTTCTAGCTAAAAACCAGGACAATCCACCCCTTATTAAAAAAAAAAAATTATATATGTACACACTGTCGGTAGTTAGGGTCCGGCGACCAGAAGATATCGCGCTGTACGGAAAGATAAGACCCCTCTCCTGTAAGCAGACGGAAGTGACATCATAAATCCAAGGTATATAACACCGTGCTACACACTAATAAAACGCCATTTGCCGTCTACCACATTGGTGTCTGTGAGCTAATGGCCCGAGCGGCCTGGGGGTGGTCGCCGTGCCGTTCCTGAACCAGGTCATCACGCCTCTGAGAGGCAACAAGTGGTGCCGAAACCCGGGAACCACCTATGGGAGACCCGGGACGGGGAATTCGCCTGGTATTGGGTGAACGGCGGCCGAGGCGGCAGGACCAGCCTGGTGGGGAGGACGCTCCCAGACCAACAAGGAGGAAGGAAGCCCTTGTGAAGGTCGTATTGCAATTACATAAGCAGTGGGGGATTGATTGTAAGCCCAAAGATTTTACTCTCGCAGTTGCGAGGCTGTTGCAAATTGGGGTCATTGACCAGCCAGTGGATATTCTCCACCCTGAAGTGTGGGATAAGTGTACTAAAGATTTAGCTGAGAAAGCCAGAGACGCCGCGAGGAAGTCAGGGTCTGACGCTGCGAAGAAGTTAGAATCTGGGGAGGACTAAGCTGAACCACCGCACCGATAATTGCCTGCAATAAATGGTGAGGCGGTCGTAAAAAGTTTTCTGAAGCTAGCAGAAAAGACCGAACCGTAAATTCAACGCGCTGGTGAATGCGTGGGAGTCTTATCTCCCTACGCAGGACTTTTATGGCAGGGTTTTATGGCAGCGACATCGACCATAGATAAAGAGTTAACTCTCTCATTACTTAAATGCTTTTTAGAAAAGCGAGATATAGCTTTTAACCTGAAGCATTTAGCTGGACTTTGTGCTTATGGTTTTCACTAATGAGTTTTTTTCAAACTCTTGAGAAGTATTTTGATGAGGATGAGCGGAGAAGTTTTGGAAAAGAACTTTGAGACGCTGTTAAGAAAGATAAAATGGAGCAGGACTTAGCTGCTATGGACACTCAGAGCCCGGCGGGGGGGGGATGGTGATGGCGACGGCGCGGGATTGGCGATTCGAGCGAGCTCCGCGGCACCGGAAGAACCCGGAGCGGGTACCCCCCCTCTCCTTGGCGAAAAGTGACTGCGTAGTTACCGACCAAGATGGCGACCAAGATGTAAAGATATGTGTTAGATGGTAACATGAGCAAGTAATGAAGTGTATATTAGTAACAGAACATAGCATGGGGTAGAAGTGAATATGAATTATCCTTATTTTAACAGGAAAAGATGTATCACTAAGTTTTCTGCAGGAGTTTACACAGTTTCCAAAGAGTATTTTTAAATTAACAGAATGAGCATGAATCAAACTTTCAGTATAAGCTATGAATTTTTGTGTGGCTTTTAACTTTTAATTTTAAGGCCCTGTCAATATTTTCAATGTGAGCCTTTATTTTTAAGGGTGTATAACATGACTATAAAGGTACTGTAGGCATGAAACTTGGTTTTGAAAAACAATCTCAATTAGCAGGGACTTCTCCTGGGGAGAGATTAAATAGTTCTGTTTTAAGGTGATGTAAAGAATGAAACTCTGAACCAAGTCTCATTTTGAAAACTGAAGCAGTAGAGGCAGAGATTTTAAATTGGCCACTATACATGTACATTTAGTACTTTGGGTAAGGATACTAGGGTTTGAAATACACAAAACTGTGGCTTGTTATGGAATACAGGCAGGTTTTAAAATACCAATTTTCAAAACACATCCACAATGATAAATACATTCTGCTACACCAACAATTCAGCGATTAATAAGCCACTTATATTGTACAATGACACAGTAGCTCCTAAAGCAGAAGATTGCATCTAAGATAGGGATTTTTAGTAGCATTTTTACAATTTCCTTATGAATTCCTAAAAAGACATTAGGATGTTATAACTTGAATGTTCTGACGTAAGGCCACAACAGCAGGGAAATTCAGAGTTGATTCCATTTCAGTTGTCTTCCATGGTTTTATCCAGGTATCGTAGCACATACGATGCACTGAGTGCAATCTCCTGACATGCTGTACCTTGCTACAACAGGGATGAGTACAGAACAAATTTTCTTTCCTTGCTTTTGTGTGTTTGTCATAGCTTTAATATTTGAAAGTTTTCTTCTCATTGTAGAAACACTAAATGGCTTATACTGTATTTGGGTAGCACTGGTTAGGATGGATACTGACAAACTGGGAATCCTTGAACTGCTCTAACTTGCAATCATTAATTTGGATTTTTCTTTAACTCTGCAGATGCATTTTTGTTGAAGTGGTTAAATTGTTTGAAATATGAAAGTGTTTGGGGTAGTATTTTAGATTGATGTACATATTGAAACAGAAATAATTGTAATAATTGTAATAGTTTTTAGTAATAATTGTAATAGTTTTTAGTTATAAGTACACTACATCCAGACAGATGGGGCTATACAGTACTGTGCTGTTCAACACCTAGGCAGGGCTACTGTTTGGAAACAGGTGCTTGGAAACAGGTTGCAGTGTCAGTAAACCGTACGGATCAAGTATTGTACCATTCAGTGTTGGCACTCACCAATGCAAGAGGAGAAGAGAAGATTTCAACATGATTAGTACTACATAGCAGTCACACATCTGGTAAATTAGTGCTTAAAAAAAAAAAAAAAAAGGAAAAAAGTCTTAAGTTTATAGTTATTACTGCATTGAGATTTTTGTTGATTGGCGTTGTTTTAAGACCTTAAGTTGTAGTACCTAGACAAAACATGTGGGTAACTTTGGCTAATATAAGGAAGTAAGAATCACTGTGATTTTCACTGGCTACGCCCAGGGATCCTTTTAGAACCTGTCTTATAAGAGTGCCTTTGTATAACTTTGCTCACATAGATGTTAGTAGATATTGATAGCATTAGACATGCAGTACTACAGAATAGAGCAGCAGTTGATTCTTATTTGTTAGCACAAGAGATGTGTTTGTGAGGAATCTGAAGGCATGTGCCCCAGAATTAATTCATATGGCCATTGGAAGGTTAAAGGAAAATGTCAAACAGTTGAGGGTAAATAATGATGATTGGTTAAGCGAGTAGTTTTTACAGGAGTGGGTCTCTTGACTATTAAAGTCAGGATTTAAGATGCTATTTGTAATTTGGTAATCTTTTATTAGTGCCTTGTTTGCTATCGTGTCTGCAAAGGGCTCTGCAGAAGATGGTGGACAACGCCTTTGTGGTATAAAAACAAAAAAGGGGAATTGTTGGCTCTTTAAGAGCCTAAGATACAGGCAGTTTCAGCCTTGGCAATTAATGCCTGACTTTTACTGGAAAAACAGAATAAAGACATGAGATGAGAAAATTCTAATATAATTAGTCAGAAATAAAAAGAAGGCCTTAGATGGCTCGGTGTTATAATTTTGCTTTGCATTGTGACATGTATATTGTTTTCTTGTATGGCCAAATGTGTGGAGCAACTTACCCAGAATATCTTTTAGCTCAAAATAATAAAAAGGGGGGAAAGTGTGGGAAATTGTTGGCAGAGCACCGTACACATCTGGTGTGGGTGCTGATATGTCAGGGTCAGCTTTGAAAGGTCAGAGTATTGGGTGATTCTCAGGGTCGGATTGGTACTGATTTGGGTATGGAGTGGAGTCAGGCTGGTTTGATGTAGACTTTGGGCTGATTTGTTTTCATGCTGGGTCGGAGATCTGGCCATCTCAGATGGTTTGGGAGACTGGATGGGAAATGGTAGCCATTTCCATGTTGGTGTCTCTTGACAGCAAAAATACAGGAGAACATAAACCTGTTTAATGCATGATTGACATTTCTTTTGGCAACCTGTCGCTTTAGCTTTCAACTTTAATTAAAGAGACTGTACGCTTTTTAGGCATTATATTTTTAGTTAGATAAGCTGAGGGAAAGGAGTGTGACTACGTGTTAAAGTAATAGACAACTATTGAAGAAGATGGACGCCAGCTGGAAAAACAGGAAATTACGGCAAGGAAGTGAACCTGAACCGAGATGGGAACGAACCAGTGAGACTGAGAGAGACTGAGAGGTCAACGTGTGATTAGTGCTATTAACCTTGTCTGTCGTTGGAAAAATTTGATGCATCCTCAGAATATTGTGTCCAGGTAACTATAGTCCCTAAAATTTTTTGTCATTCCGGGGGCTTTGCATGTGACTCACAGGTTGCCCCAGATCACCAGCTGTCGAGGCGAGAACCCTTTACAGCATTGACAATGGCTACTCTGGTGATCTTGGGGGAGCGGGAGTGGGTGCAGGGGTGGCATCCTTGGTGCAACAGAGTAAGGAATTCAGTTCCTTGAGAGTAGCAGTGGATGAAGACCTAGCTAGAATTGGGCGGCCAATGGGTGCATTAGAGCAGTCACTTAGATCACTATCTGAAGTAGTGTTGCAGAATCGAAGAGGATTAGACCTGATGTTTTTACAGCAAGGGGGAATGTGCACCGCAATAGGAGAAGAATGCTGTGTGTATGCGGACCACACCAGAATAGTGAGGGACACCATGGCCAAATTGCGAGAAGGATTGGAAAAACGCAAAAGGGAACGAGAAGCACAACAAAATTGGTTTGCATCGTAGTTTGGTCATTCGCCATGGCTAGCCACTTTAGTATCTACCCTGATAGGGCCGATCGCAATGATCGTGATAGCACTGATCTTTGGACCCTGCATACTAAATAGGCTCGCGTCGTTTGTTAAGAGCCGGCTAGAGAAGGTTAATATCATGCTGATAAAACGCCAACAACTGCTCTAAGAGCGCTTCTGCCCAGAATTTCCTTTTTCTATCCCTAGTTATATCTCGTTACTCCTAGTTGCCCTCTAACTACCTCACTTAGTGTGCCTTATGTTTTTTACCTAAGTCTGTGGTACGTTTTCACAGCATTGTAAAATATAGATTCAGAACATGCTGCGTTTAATATGTTTTTCGCCTATAGTTACGATGTCTATGTTCTTTAAAAACTTTTATATCTTAGCCAATTTAGTAATGCATAGGGAGGGGGGAAATGTTGGTAGTTAGGGTCCAGCAACCGGAAGATATCGAGCTGTACAGAAAGATAAGACCCCTCTCCCGTAAGCAGACGGAAGTGACGTTGTAAATCTAAGGTATATAACACCGTGCTACACACTAATAAAACACCATTTGCCATCCACCACATTGGTGTCTGTGAGCTAATGGCCCGAGCGGCTTGGGGGTGGTCGCCGTGCCGTTCCTGAACCAGGTCATCACTCCTCTGAGAGGCAACAACACACATATATAGAGAGAGATATTATACGCTTAGCTCATGGGTTGTCTCCCCAAAATATGTATTGAGCTCATTTAGTCCCTATCAAACTGGGTTCCATGCGTTGTAATAGTTTTTTGAGGCAGAAACATGATGCAGACTTTGCACAGTTAATGGGAGCAGTTGTCATTGGGTATTGTACTGTTAATGGAATTGGTGTCATCAGGTACAGTAGGAGACTGGTGTGTAGTCTCTGTTGTATGCTGTATCCAAGGTTCGTGGTCGGTAGAGTCCCTGCCCAGGGTTGCTGATGTTGATCCTGAACAAGTCGCTGAGCACCAATTCTGATCCAATCAGGGTTCACAACTTGTTAACCTGAGAAAATACTTAGTATAAAACTGTTATTGTGATGCACAACTATAATAATGATGATATGCAATTAATTGGCTATTTTCACATAAAATCAAGTCTCCCTGAGGTACACATCAAACTTCTACATCTTTCTGCATTACTCATCAGGTACATCCAGGTCCTTGAGCAAAAGCAATCCTACAAATTGGCTTACCTTTACCCAAGGCAGGAACAACCCACACTGTTTTCCCAAGCAAATTCTTAATGTGCACTACAAGGACTTTGTCTCCTTCCACAGTACGTAAAAGTTTTGACTGGGAAGGGCCAGCTCAATTGGCAGATCCTCTAGTATTAACTAACCAGGTGGCTTTTGCTCAGCGTGTATCCCAGCGTTTGAAAGTTCCACCATCCATTGCTTTCAGTGTGGTTTTTAGCAGCCCATTGTATCATTCGACTTTCCCAGAGGCTGGTGCATGATAGGGAATATGGTACACCCACTCAATGCCATGTTCTCTGGCCCAAGTGTCTATGAGATTGTTTCAGAAATGAGTTCTGTTATCTGACTCAATTCTGGCTGGGGTACCATGTCGCCACAAAACCTGCTTTTCAAGGCCTAGAATAGTGCACTGGCCATTTCTCTCATTCAGCAATGTCTAAGGCCAGCTGGATGACTTTTACCTCTGCAAACTGGCTTGATTCACCTTTTCCATCAGCAGCCTCAGCAACTTGTCGGGTGGGACTCCACACAGCAGCTTTCCACTTTTGATGTTTTTCTACAATACGGCAGGAACCATCAATCAGTAAACAGAGCATGTTGTTTTTCATTATCTGGTAGTTCATTATACAGTGGAACTTCATCACGCATCACTTCTTCCTCTGGTGACATTCCAAAATTTTTGCCTTCTGGCCCGTCTGTGATCACTACCAAAATTCCTGGGCGACTAGGGCTTACAACATGAGCCTAAGAATGTCCCTTGACCTTGCTTCATTTTATGGCAAAGCCAGCTCTCAGAAGCATTTGGATTATTTTCTCTCCTTTCTCAAAAACTTCTGGTGTGTTGCCCCACACAATGATGTCATCAACGCATTGCAGGTGAATCCACCCAAACCACAACAGTCCTAGCCAGCCTGGCTAGCTCAGTTGGTAGTGTGTGGGACTCGTAATACCAGGGTCATGGGCTTGAGCCCCATGTTGGGCACCAGAAAGGACTGTAGTGGTTTGGGTGGATTCACCCTTTTGGATTTTACCTCACAGCCATCACAGCCTGCTCTCTCACCCTCCCCTCTACTCACCCAGGGAGTAGGGGAGAGAACTAGAGAGAAAAGGGCAAGGAGACTCATGGGTTGAGATAAAAACTATTTACTAATTAAAATAAAATTATAATAACAGTAATAACAGAATGTACAAATGAGTGATGCACAGTGCAATTGCTCACCACCCGCTTGACCGATGCCCAGTCTGTGCGAGCCAGCAATCCCGGATCCAATACAGTCCCAAAACCAAAACCCTGGAAGAGTGAGCCTGAGAGAATACCCCTTCTTCCGGTCAACCCTGGTTAATACACTGACATGACGGGATATGATATGGAATATTTCATTGGCACATCTAAAGGCCAGTTTTGGGTTTTGCTATTCACTGCGCTTCTCCCTCCCAGTCCTAATGCAGCTGTGAAGTAGCCAAACAAGGTGGCCTTGAGCTCCAGCAGCAACTAATAACATTAGTACTTTTATCAACTGTGGTGGGTTGACTCTGGCTAGAGGCCAGATGCCCACCAAAGCCCACTCTATCACTCCCCCTCCAAAAATGGGGCAAGGGGAGAAAAATAAAATGAAAAGCTCGCGAGTGGAGATAAGGACGGAGAGAGATCACTCACCAATTACTCCCCGTGGGGGACTCGAGCTGGAACAGTCCCTTCCTGAAGGACTGCACACCATGGAATGGACCCAGACTGGAGCAGCTCGTGAAGAGCTGTCAGTCATGGGAGGGACTCACGTTGGAGAAGTTGGTGGAGGACTGTCTCCCGTGAGAGGGACCCCACGCTGGTGCGGGGGAAGGAGTCCTCCCCCTGAGGAGGCAGCAGCGGCAGAAACAACGTGTGATGAACTGATGTGATTCTAAGAAATACTCTGTCACAGTATCAGACTATTAAAAGACACTGTGAGGTGCAACTAATTACCACCCATGACAAGACAGCATAAACTGCTTCCCCAGTTGTGTGCCTTTCTTGGAGATTAGCTGCCTAGTAAAAAGCATACAAACTGCAAGAACAAACTTCAGCTGTGTCACAACAGGAACTGTAGTCTTAGCCAGAGAATCCATCTCCTATCCCTACTTGTTTGATCCACCCCACATTAAGATAGCCCCTGATTTTTCAGAGTTCCTTTAGCCTTGGTGAGCGGCAGGGCCGTTTTTGTAGCCGACTGGCATTGGCTGTGTCAGACATGGGGGAAGCTTCTGGCAGCTTCTCTCACAGAAACCACCCCACATTCCCCCCCGCTGCTACCAAAACCTTGCCACGCAAACACAATACAGGTGGATACTGTCCTAGTTTGGCTGCTTCACAGCTGCATTAGGACTGTGAGGGAGAAGCGCAGTGAATAGCAAAACCCAAAACTGGCATTTGGATGTGCCAATGAGATATTCCAGATCATATCCCGTCATGTCAGTATATTAACCAGGGTTGACCGGAAGACGGGGGTATTTCTCTCGGGGATCACTCAGGCTCATTTTTCCAGGGTTTTTGTTTCGGGACTGTTTCGGGCTCTGGGATTTTTAACTGGCACAGGCCAGGCATCGGTCAGCGGGCGATGAGCACTGTGTATCACTAATTTATATATTCTGTTATCACTGTTGTTATCATTATCATTTTAGTTTAATTAGTAAATAGTTTTTATCTCAACCCGTTAGTTTCCTTGCCCTTTTCTTTCCAATTCTCTCCCCTACTTTCTGGACAAGGTGGGGCGGGGAGGGTGATAGAGCAGGCTGTGTTTGGCTGCAAGCAAAAAGGGTGAATCCACGCATACCACCACACAAACCTACACCAGTTAGGATGTTGGTTTTCAAAACAATCTAATCTTACATCTTTGCTGCTATCAGGCTTGTTGACAGATGTCGACTCAGTTCGACACGCCACTGTGCAAAATCGAGCTGCTATTGATTTTTTGCTTTTAGCACAAGGGACATATTTGTGAGGAATTTGACGGTATGTGCTGTATGAATTTATCATAACACTCTGAATCAATTCATATGTCCATTAAAAGGTTAAAGGAAAATGTCAAACAGTTGAGGGTAAAAAGTGATTATTGGTTAAGCAAGTGGTTTCAGAGTTAGGGAATACAAGGATGGGTCTCTTCACTATTAAAGTCAGGATTAAAGGTGTTATTCATAATTCTGGTGATCCTCCTCTTAGTGCCTTGTTTGCTATTGTGTCTGCAAAGGGCCCTGCAGAAGATGGTGAACAACGCCTTTGTGGTACAAAAACAAAAAGGGGGAATTGTTGGTGAGTTAAGGGCCAAGGCTGCAGACAGCTTTGACTTTGAGCAATTAATTCCTGACCTTGAGTGAAAATTAAAACAAAGTAGATTAACAAGAAAGTATATGAGACAAGATAAGGATGGATTTTGTGCTGTAATTAGTAACCACTCAGAAGTAAAAGAATGGCTCATGAACAGGTAGAATTATCCAGTCATGTCAATTGTTTAGGCATGTGTGTGATAAGGGGTAATGAATCAAAAGTGAAAGAATGCTGCATGCTTGGGGCATGCTGGATGAAAAAAGGAAATATAAGCAGTAGAAAGCTTCAATAAAGTGCTGATGCCTGAAGACATCTCTGTGTTGGTCATTTCTTCATCCGCCGCAGGGGGTGATAGAGTGGCTTTGTGGGCATGTGGAATTCAGGAAACGTCAACCCCCCACAGTCATTTTTGGTGCCCAACGTGGGGCTTCAAGATTACAGCAGTTTTGCATTCAGCATGCTTAAGCTGCAGTAGTTATTAAGCAGCGAGCTCCTGTGTGGGTCATGGAGTTTTTGCTGGTATCATTGCTTATCTCTTTATTTTAGCTAAGCTTAGAAACATGTTGATAACAATAACAACTATGTGCTTTGCACTGGCATTCACTACTTTGCTGTGCTGGGGGAGCTATTTTGTGGAGGAGACAAAGGAATACATCCCCCTTTCCCTACCTGGAATTAATGTGAATGGCTTTATTATGCAGCCTTCTGAGGTCCTTGTTCACCCTTATGTGAGCTGTTTATTATTACTAAGTAATACTGTCGGAATATTATGGGGTTTGTGGAATCTGGTCTCATCCTGGTGTAAGAGAAGGCAGCCTTTGGGTGAGGAAATACTGAAAAGTGCCCTGAAGAGGCCGGTCCCTGGGTGGCAGGGGGTGTGGAAGGATTTGAACAGGTTTCTAGGACGGTTATCACCTCCCATAGCCTGGGATTTTACATCCGAAGAGGCACGCAACCCTGGCAAACTAACGCGTCACTTGATGGAAGGGTGCCTGGCCTACCCCAATGAGAACCAGCAGCTTCTAGCACTGCACTGGGGCTTGGCCTGTGCCTATCGAGCCACAGTTCAGTATTCTCAGAGGACTGTGGTTGAGGCAGAGACCCAGACCACATCCGAGGACAACGCAGTTGAGATGGATCCAAACAATAACAACTACAGTAATCACCCCAGTGGTGAAAAAGAAACAGTGGACAAGGAGAACAACTGATCCATATCATTGGTTACTAAGGGAGGAGGAAGAAGAGAAAATACTTGATCAAGAAGCTGGTCCTTAGATGAGGAACTTGGACGAAGGAGTGAGAGAACTGAAACAGGAAGCAGAGACTACCCAGTCCCTGACCTCATCAGAGCTTCGAGACATGCGGAAAGATTACAGCCACCAGCCAGGTGAGTGGATTGCTGCCTGGCTGCTCCGATGCTGGGATAATGGGGCTGACAATCAGCAACTGGGAGGAAGGGAAGCCCAGCAGCTGGGATTCCTGGCTAGAAACCATGGGATTGAGAGAGGAATTGGAAAAGAGGCAACAATTTGCAGTCTCTGGATACAGCTCCTCTTAAGTGTGAAGGCTGGATATCCATTCAAGGAAGATAGTGTGACTTGGTGGTGTCCTGGGTTTGGTTAGGATAGAGTTAATCGTTCACGGGGAACTGGGAGGGGGGTGGCCAGGGGAGGTGTTCTATACCACTTGATGGTATTCCATACCACATGACATCATGCTCAGTATTTAAACAGGGAAGTTCCGGGAGGTGGGCGCTTCTGGGTACAGTAGTTCGCGAGCTGGTCGGGTGGTGAGCTGTTTTGTTTCATATATCACTTTTTTTTTTTTTGCACTGTATATTCTTTCATTAGTACTGTTGTTGTTTCTTCCTTACTATTCCAGTAAACTGCTCGTGTCTTAACCCATGAGCTCCATTCGTTTATATTTTCTCCTCCCCATAAAACCGGAGGGTGGGGGGTGGGGTGGGCAGCGACCCTTCCTGTTTAAACCCTGGCAGCTTTTTGGCACCCAACGTGGGGCAGAAGAGTTGAAATAACAGCAGGCCTGACCAGAGCGTGTTAAAGCAATCTTTTATACATATATACGCATTTAATATAGTAGTTAAATAGTCATTGGTCACAATGTTGTTTCATTTGATCCCCTGGCTGTGCTATGTAAAGCCTTATGTGCAGTATATATTCCCTGCGGTGCTGTTTATCAAGGCTAGGAGAGGGCTCAGGGTTATGATTTTGTTGTACTGTGTGGTCTCGGCTTACGATATGGTCACATCACTGGCCATGTGGTTGAATGCCTCTTTATTGACAGAGAGGGGTGATTTCCCCCACTCCTTTGCCTCCTTTTCCTCATTCAGTGAGAATTTCAAATATCCTTGGGATGCTCTAATCATCATGTTTCGTTTGCTGGGTCTCTTTAATGTGTTTCAGCTCCTGTTGTGTGTTACACAGAATCACAGAATGTTAGGGATTGGAAGGGACCTCGAAAGATCATCTAGTCCAATCCCCCTGCTGGAGCAGGAACACCTAAATAAGATCACACAGGAAGGTGTCCACGTGGGTCTTGAATGTGTCCAGAAAAGGAGATTCCACAAACTCCCTGGGCAGGCTGTTCCAGTGCTCTGGAACAAGATTAAACAACTATTTAGGAATATGATCCAGAGGTCTGCCCCAAGGGACAGTTATGAGTGGCAGGGTGTGTGGGATAGTATGGGCAAGCACCTGGGGCAGTGGGCATCTTCAATGTTTTGGAAATTCACACCCGAACAAGTGCAGAATCCTGAAGAATTAGTAAAATATTTGGAAAGAGTGTGTTGTCACCCTGGCAATTCCAGAGAGACACAGATCACCGCAACATGCTGGGGCCTGGCCCAAGCCTATCGCATCCTATTCAACACTACTCAGTACCCTCAAGGGGAAGGGAAGGTCTCTGGATTTGTCAGCAAAATGACAAATATTGCAGATAGTCCAGCTCCTGTAACAAGCACGGCAACTACTTCAACCCCCATGACAAATACTGCTACTGCACCCAAACCAGAGGATCAACCCGTGCCAGTATCAGTTGCTCCTGTACAGTAAAAGAAGTACACAAAAAAGTCATCTCACTCTGCAAAGGAGGAAAGTGAACCAGGGCCATCGCGAGAACAGGAGGAAAATGCAGAACCAGAGATAATCACCCGATCCCTGTCCCTAGGTGAGCTGCGAGATCTGTGGAAAGACTTCAGCCGCCATCCGGGCTGTTGGCGCTTTAAGAGCCAAAGCTGCAAGTGGCTTCGGCCTTGAGCAATTAAGTTCTGACTTTGAGTGAAAAAAAATAGAACAGAGCAGATTCACAAGAAAGAATGCAAGAAACAAGATAAGATAAATTTCTTATGTAACTAGTCAGAAGTACAAAGAATGCCTCATGAACAGGTGGATTTATCCAATCAAGTATTGTAACCAGGTGTGTGAACAGTAGCTTTTAGCCAATGAAGAGTTTTTATGTGTGTGTGTGTGTGTGTGTTAGCAGCTTAAGAGTATATAAGTGATCATGTAACCAATAATAAAGGTCTCCAGTAGAATTCACAATGAATCATGTGTGGAGTCCATGGGTGCATCCCTCTCAGCACTGGGTGAACACATTGTTACCTGGCTTCTCCAATGCTGGGATATGGGGGCCAGTAGCTGGGAATTAGAGGGCAGGGAAGCCAGGCAACTGGGATCTCTGTCTAGGGAAGGTGGCACTGACATGGCAATTGGGAAAAAGACACAAGCCCTCAGCCTCTGGATGCGACTTCTGTCAGGTGTGAGGGAAAGATACCCCCTCAAAGATGATGTGATACGTCACCCAGCTAAGTGGACCACCATGGAGAAAGGTATCCAGTATTTGAGGGAATTAGCTGTGCTGGAGGTGATTTATAATGATCCAGGTAACTATCAGTTAGTTATGGGTAACTGATCTGCACACGATCCTTGTGGCAGAAGTTTTTACAGAGTGCACCATCATCATAGGCCAACTCATTTGCAGTAATGTCCTGCAAAGAAGATGAGAGACAAACAGTGGAAGAGTTAGCTGGTCAACTTCAGCAATACAAAGGAAGTCTATCGGCCTCCGTACAGGACTGTGTCTCAGCTGTGGGAAAACTGTCCTGAGAAGTTCAGCAACTCAAATAGAATATGTCCAATTTCCCACCTGTACAGACCAGTATCTCAGCTATCAGGAGCCATCATCCCCCTGCTCAAGAGAAAAGACGTAGAGGATACACTCCACGAAGCACCCTGCGGTTTTACTTGCGTGACCACAGACAGGACATGAGGAGTTCGTATGGAAAACCTACCTGTTGTTGCTTTAAGAGCTGAAGCTGCAGGCAGCTTCGGCCTTGAGCAACTAAATCCTGACCTTGAGTGAAAAATAAAACAAAATGGAAAAAACAAGCAAGAATGTACATGAGACAGGATGAGGGATGTGTTGTGAGCTGTAATTAGTAAACAGTCAGAAGTAAAGGAATGGCTCATGAACAGGTGGAAATATGCAATCATGTCAGTTGTTTAGATGTGTGTGTGACGAGGAGTTGTATTAGGTTTGCATGGCAAGGTTTTGGTAGCGGGGGGGGCACATGGGATGGCTTCTGTGAGAGAAGCTGCCAGAAGCTTCTCCCATGTCCTACCCGACACAGCCAATGCCAGCCGGCTACAAGAAGGGACCCGCTGCTGGCCAAGGCCGAGCCAATCAGTAACGCCTCTGTGATAACACAATTAAGAAAAAAAAATAAGAGAGGAAAAAAAAAAAACTGCACACTTTGCAGCTGGAGAGAGGAGTGAGAAGATGTAAGAGAAACAACTCCACAGACATCAAGGTCAGTGAAGAAGGAGGGGGAGGAGGTGCTTCAGGCGCCAGAGCAGAGATTCCCCTGCAGCCTGTTGGGAGACTGCGGGAACTCAATGATGGACTCTGCCACACGATCAATATGATCAAGCAAAAAGCCATTTATTTGTTCTAATACAGTAATATTTATACCTCAGAACTAATGAAATCACCCGCACCCGTTAACATCTTATTGGCTCTTCACTCGCATCATGAGCAGTTCACATGCCCCTAATTGGCTGATGGACTTTGCATGCATCCCTTCCTGTTTACTTGCCAGGGGACATCTTTTGGATACATTCCAAGGTTCCTTTCTCATAACTTGTCAGTGCAGGTGCTTCTCATATATCTAGACATGTATCCCTTCAGTTCCCACAGTTCCCTCAGCGTATGCCAATACAAGTTCTCACACTCCCCACAGAAGACCATGGTGAGGCAGGCTGTCCTCTTGCAGCCCATGGAGGTCCATGGTGGAGCAGATGACCACCTGTATCCCATGGAGGACCCCACGCCAGAGTGGGTGGATGCCCGAAGGAGGCTGTGACCCTGCGGGAAGCCTGCACTGGAGCAGGTTCCTGTCAGGACCTGTAGCCCGTGGAGAGAGGAGCCCACGCCAGAGCAGGTTTTCTGGCAGGACTTGTGACCCCATGGGGGACCCGCACTGGAGCAGTCCCTTCCTGAAGGACTGCACCCCATGGAATGGACCCATGCTAAAGCAGTTTGTGAAGAACTGTCAGTCATGGGAAGGACTGACATTGGAGAAGTTCGTGGAGGACTGTCTTCCGTGAGAGGGACCCCACGCTGGTGCGGGGGAAGGAGTCCTCCCCCTGAGGAGGAAGCAGCCGCAGAAACAACGTGTGACCCCAACCCCATTCCCTGTCCCCTTGTGCTGCTGGGGGGAGGAGGTGGAAAATCGGGAAAGAAATTAAGCCTGGGAAGAAGGGAGGGATGGGGAAGGTGTTTTAAGATTTGGTTTTACTTCTCACTATCCTCTGATTTTGATTGGTAATAAAGTAAATTTGTTTTTTCCTCCAAGTCGAGTCTTTTCTGGCTGTGCCAGTAATTGGTGAGTGATCTCTCTCTGTCCTTATCTCCATCCACGAGCTTTTCGTTATAATTTTCTCCCTCTGCTCATTTGAGGAGGGGGAGTGATAGAGTGGGCTTTGGTGGGCATCTGGCTTCTAGCCAGGGTCAACCCACCACAGGGGTAACTAAGCAAAAGTGAAAGAATGCCGCTTGCTTGGGATGTGGAGGAAGAAAAAAAGATATATAAGCAGTGCAAAGCTTCAAAAAAGTGCTGATGCCTGAAGACATCTAGGTGTTGGTCATTTCATCTGCCGCACCTACCTTGATCCTAGGTGCATGGGTACGTGAGTTGCAGTGAAAAACAATCACAGAAGGATATCCTTCCAGGAAATATGCTGCTCCAGTCTCCAGTGGGCAGCTCTCCAGACAGAGTGAGAGGGCTGATGTAGTGGGTCTGGCTGGGATGGAGTTGATTTTCCCCGTGGCAGCCCTCAGAGTGCTGTGTTTTGTATTTGGTGGTTTGAGGGGTGTTGATAACACAGCAGTGTTTTGGTTACTGGTGAGCAGTGCTAGCACAGCACCAAGGCTGTCTCTCCAACATTTCCCCTAGTAGGCTGGGAGGGGGGAAGGTCTTGGGAGGGGACACAGCCAGGACAGCTGACCCAAACGGACCAAAGGGATATTCCATACCATATGACGTATGCTCAGAAATAAAGCAAGGAGAACAGAGGGGGAAGGGGGGGCATTCGTTACTTCCGTTTGTCCTCCGGGAACCGCAACGCGTATGAAGCCCTGCTTCCCGGGAAGTGGCCAGACATCGCCTGCTGATGGGAAGTAGAGAGTAAATATTTTGTTCTTTTGCTTCTGCGCGCGCAGCTTTGCTTTGCTTCTATTAAACTGTTTTTGTCTCGATCCACGAGTTTGGTTTTTTTGTGTTCCATCTTATTTTCTCCCCTCCCCATCTTGCTGAGGAGGGGGGTGATAGAGTGGGCTTTGGTGGGCACCCAGTATCTAGCCAGGGTCAACCCACCACAGTCTTTTTTGGCACCCAACGTGGGGCACGAGACAACAACAGTTTTACATTCAGCGTGCTTTAGCTGCAGTAGTTATTAAGCAGTGAGCTCCTGTGCACGTCACGGAGTTTTGTTTTTTTTTCTTTCTCTGCTGGTAGCATTGCTTATCTCTGTTTCTGCTCAGTTTGGGAACATGTTGATAACAGGAACAGCTATGGGCTTCATGCTGACATTCGTAGCTTTTCTGTGTTGGGGGAGCTATTCTGTGGGGAGGATGAAGGAACTCGGGAGTGTGCTGGTACAAATAGTGACAATGTGCTTAATCCTGGCACTGATGGCCTTACTGTGCTGGGGGAGCTATCTTGTGGAGGAGACAAGAGAATACATCTCCTTTTCCCTACCTGAAGTTAATGTAGATGGCTTTATTATGCAGGTTCCCGAGGTCCTTGTTCACCCTTATGTGAGCTGTTTATTACTACTTAGTAATACTATTGGAATATTATGGTTTTTGTGGAATATAGTCTCGTCCTGGTGTAGGAGAAGGCAGCTTTTGGGTGATTAAATACTGAAAAGTGCCCTGAAGCGTCCGGTCCCTGTGTGGCAGGGTGTGTGGAAGGATTTGGGCAGGTTCTTAGGACGGTTATCACCTCCTATAGCCTGGGATTTTACACCTGAAGAAGCACACAACCCTGGCGAACTAGCGCGTCACCTGATGGAGGGGTGCCTGGCCTACCCCAATGAGAACCAGCAGCTTCTAGCACTGTACTGGGGCTTGGCCTGTGCCTATCGAGCCACAGTTCAGTACTCTCAGAGGACTGTGGTTGAGGCAGGGACCCAGACCACATCCGAGGACACCATGGTTGAGACAGGGATCCAAACAGCAACAACTACAGTAATCGCCCCAGTGGTGAAAAAGAAAGAGTGGACAAGGAGAACCACTGGTCCATATCATCGATTAGTGAGGGCAGAGGAAGAAGAGGATCAAGAAGCCGGTCCTTCGATTAGGAACTTGGACGAAGGAGTGAGAGAACTAAAACAAGAAGCAGAAACTACCCGGTCCCTGACCTCATCAGAGCTTCGAGACATGCGGAAAGATTACAGCCGCCAGCCAGGTGAGCGGATTGCTGCCTGGCTGCTCCGATGCTGGGATAATGGGGCTGACAGCCAGCAATTGGAAGGAAGGGAAGCCCAGCAGCTGGGATCCCTTGCTAGAAACCGTGGGATTGAGAGAGGAATTGGAAGAGAGGCGGCAATTTGCAGTCTCTGGAAACGGCTTCTCTCTAGTGTGAGAGCTCGCTATCCGTTCAAAGATGACCTTATGAATTCCCCAGGAAAGTGGACTACAGCAGATGAGGGTATCCAGTATCTGAGAGAACTGGCAGTGCTGGAAGTAATTTATAGTGATACTGACAATGATGAGAACTCCAAAGATCCCGAGGATGTCCTGTGCACACGGGCTATGTGGAGGAAGGTAATCCGGGGTGCCCCAATGCCATATGCTAATAGCTTGGGGGCAATGTATTCTCCCGATGTTGAGACACCAACTGTGGAAAGAGCGTCTTCATGGCTTCAAAACTTCGAAGAGAATCTCTGTACCTCCTCGTCCCTACGGGCCAGCACCGTGGCTGTCAAAGGCATGCCGAGGAATCAATCCTCTCCTGCCCCAGTCAGAGGGAAAGGGAGCCCCCGACGTATGCCACGTGGTGCACTCTGGTTCTTGTTGCGTGACCAGGGGGAAGACATGAGGAAGTGGGATGGTGAACCTACCTTTAAACTGGAGGCCCGTGTACACGAATTGAAGGGAAAACAGCCGTTAAGAAAGGACCAATTAAGAAGGCTGTCAGTGTAATTGGTGCTGACACCCAGGAAGGTGTTCAATGATCTTCTAGACATAGAAAAACTGAAATCACCTCCCTCGACCCTGGTGAGGGGACGTCTGGTCTGGCACTACAAAGGTCAGACAGCGAATACTCTGATGAGGAACAGGAGTAGAGGGTCCCTGCCTTCGGCCAGGAGGAGGAAAGGGACGATCGTGTATATTGGACTGTGTGGATCCGATGGCCTGGCACATCAGGTCCACAAAAGTATAAGGCTCTGGTTGACACTGGTGCACAGTGTACATCGATACCATCACAATACAAGGGCACAGAACCCATCTGGATATCCGGAGTGACAGGGGGATGCCAAGAATTGTCTGTGTTGGAGGCTGAAGTGAGCTTGACTGGAGACAAATGGGAAAAGCATCCCATTGTGACTGGCCCAGAAGCCCCTTGCATCCTTGGCATCGACTATCTCAAGAGAGGGTACTTTAAAGACCCAAAGGGGTACAGATGGGTTTTTGGTGTGGCCACTGTGAACACAGACAAGGTCAAGCAGCTGTCTACCCTGCCTGGCCTCTCAGAAGATCCCTTTGTTGTAGGATTGCTACAAGTTGAAGAACAACAGGTGCCAGTTGCCACCAGGACAGTGCACAGGCGGCAATATCGTACAAACCGAGACTCCTTGGCTCCCATCCGTGAACTGATTCATCAACTGGAGAGCCAAGGAGTCGTCAGCAAGACTCATTCACCTTTTAATAGCCCCATATGGCCAGTGCAAAAGTCTGATGGAGCGTGGAGATTAACAGTAGACTATCGTGGCCTAAATGAAGTGAAACCACCACTGAGCGCTGCTGTGCCGGACATGTTAGAGCTCCAATATGAATTGGAGTCCAAGGCAGCCAAGTGGTACGCCACCATAGACATTGCCAATGCGTTCTTCTCCATTCCTTTGGTACCAGAGTGCAGGCCACAGTTTGCTTTCACCTGGAGGGGTGTCCAGTACACCTGGAATCGACTGCCCCAGGGGTGGAAACACAGCCCCACCATTTGCCATGGACTGATTCAAAATGCACTGGAAAAGGGTGATGCCCCTGAACATCTACAATACATTGATGACATCATTGTATGGGGCAATAAGGCAGAAGAAGTGTTTGAGAAGGGAAAAAGAGTAATTCAGATTCTTCTGAGAGCTGGCTTTGCTATTAAGAAAAGCAAGGTCAAGGGACCTGCACAAGAGATTCAGTTCTTGGGAATCAAATGGCAGGATGGACGCCGTCATGTGCCTATGGATGTGGTTAACAAGATAGCAGCTCTGTCTCCACCAGCTAACAAGAAGGAAACACAAGCTTTCCTAGGCCTTGTGGGATTTTGGAGAATGCATGTTCCAGGTTACAGTCAGCTTGTGAGACCTCTCTATCAAGTAACTCGAAAGAAGAACTGTTTTGAGTGGGGCCTTGAGCAACAACAAGCCTTTGAGCGTATCAAACAAGAAATAGCTCGTGCAATGGCTCTTGGGCCTATCCGAACAGGACCAGCTGTGCAAAATGTACTCTACACTGCAGCTGGAGACCATGGTCTCACCTGGAGCCTCTGGCAGAAAACGTCAGGAGAAACCCGAGGTCGACCATTAGGGTTCTGGAGCTGGGGGTATCGTGGATCAGAAGCCCACTACACTCCAACTGAAAGGGAGATACTAACAGCATATGAGGGGGTTCGCGCCGCTTCAGAAGTTATTGGTACAGAAGCGCATCTGCTCCTGGCACCGCGATTGCCTGTGCTACATTGGATGTTTAAAGGAAACATCCCTTCTACACATCATGCAACCAGTGCTACATGGAGTAAGTGGGTAGCATTGATCACCCAACGAGCTCGACTAGGGAATCACAACCGTCCAGGAATCGTGGAAGAGATCATGAACTGGCCAGAAGGCAGAGATTTTGGAGTACAGCCTGAGGAGGTGGTTCGTGCTCAAGAGGCACCACCGTATAATGAGTTATCAGAAGATGAAAGGCGTTATGCTTTGTTTACGGATGGATCCTGTCGTGTAGTAGGAAACCATCGGAAGTGGAAAGCTGCTGTGTGGAGTCCCACACGACAAGTCATCGAGGCCACTGAAGGAGAAGGCGAGTCAAGTCAGTTTGCAGAAGTAAAAGCCATCCAACTAGCCCTAAAGATTGCTGAACGAGAAAAGTGGCCAGTCCTCTATCTCTACACTGACTCCTGGATGGTGGCTAATGCCCTGTGGGGGTGGCTACAGCAGTGGAAGAAGACCAATTGGCAGCGCAGGGGTAAACCCATCTGGTCTGCTGCATTGTGGCAGGACATTGCTGCTCGAGTAGAAAACATGACTGTAAAGGTACGTCACGTAGATGCTCACATGCCCAAAAGCCGTGCCACAGAAGAACATCAAAATAATGAACATGTAAACAAGGCTGCCAAAATTGAAGTAGCTCCCGTGGACTTGGACTGGGAGCGTAAAGGTGAGCTATTTGTAGCTCGATGGGCCCATGAAACATCGGGACATCTAGGGAGAGATGCAACATATCAATGGGCTCGTGATCGAGGGGTGGACCTGACCATGGAAGCCATCACACAGGTCACTCATGAATGTGAAACATGTGCTGCAATCAAGCGAGCCACACGAGTAAAATCTCCCTGGAATAGAGGGCGGTGGCTGGGTTTTCGATATGGTGAGGCCTGGCAAATCGACTATATTGGACCGCTGCCACGAACACGCCATGGCAAGCGCTACATACTCACCATGGTGGAAGCAACTACTGGTTGGCTAGAAACATACCCTGTAAACCATGCCACTGCCCGAAACACCATCTTAGGCCTTGAAAGACAAATTTTGTGGCAACATGGTACCCCGGAAAGAATTGAATCGGACAATGGGACTCATTTCCGAAATAACCTCATAAACTCCTGGGCAAAGAAACATGGCATTGAGTGGGTGCACCACATCCCCTGTCACCCACAAGCCTCTGGAAAGATTGAAAGATACAATGGACTGTTAAAGACGATGTTGAGGGCATTGGACAATGGGGGATGGAAGCACTGGGATGTAAATTTAATGGAAGCCACTTGGCTGGTTAATACCAGAGGATCTGCTAACCATCCTGGGCCTTCACAAACAGAACCCCTACATACTGTGGGAGGAGATAAGGTCCCTGTAGTGCACACAGGGAAGTGGCTGGGGAAGGCGGTATGGATTGCTCCTCCCATGGGAAAAGGCAAACCCATTCGTGGGATTGTTTTTTGCCCAAGGGCCTGGGTGTACTTGGTGGGTAATGCGAAAGGATGGGGAGACCCGGTGTGTGCCTCAAGGAGATTTAACCTTGGGGGAAAAATAATCTGTGATGTGAGTTGTATGTTGCAGGAAGGAATGTAGCATGAGTGACCTGAACTGATGGAGAGTGGCAAATACCATGATCAGAATTAGAGGTGCCCTGCCTCTAGCCAGGTGGAGGAAAGGGATAACCGGATGTATTGGACTGTGTGGATTTGATGGCCTGGCACATGTAGACACTGATGCACAAAGCACCTTAATGCCATCAAGCCATAGTGATATAAAACCCATCTGTGTGGAATAATGGAGGGATCCCAGCAACTGACTGCATTGGAAGCTGAAGTGAGTCTGACTGGGAATGAGTGGCATAAGCACCCCATTGTGACCGGTCCAGAGGCCCCTTACATCCTTGGTATCGATTACCTCAAGACGGGGTATTTCAAGGATCCCAAAGGGTACCGGTGGGCTTTTGGTATAGCAGCTTTGGAGAAAGAGCAAATTAAACAGTTGTCTGCTCTGTCTGGTCTCTCGGAGGACCCTTCTGCTGTGGGATTACTGAGGGTCAAAGAACAGCAGATGCCGATCACTATTGCAACAGTGCACCGGCAGCAATATCGCACCAACCAAGACTCTTTGGTTCCCATTCATAACCTGATTCACCAACTGGAGAGCCAAGGAGTGATTAGTAAGACTCGCTCACAATTCAGTAGTCCCATATGGCCTGCCTGGAAGTCTAATGGAGAGTGGAGACTGACAGTGGACTATTGGGGCCTGAATGAAGTCATGCCGTCGCTGAGTGCTGCTGTGCCAGATATGCTAGAACTTCAATATGAGCTGGAGTCCAAGAATGCCAAGTGGTACTCTACAATTGATATCGCTAACGCGTTTTTCTCCATTCCTTTGGCACCAGAGTGCAGGCCACATTTTGCTTTCACCTGGAGGGGTGTCCAGTACACCTGGAATCGACTGCCCCAGGGGTGGAAACACAGCCCCACAATTTGTCACGGACTGATCCAGACTGTACTGGAACAAGGTAAAGGTCCAGAACACCTGCAGTACATTGATGACATCATCACATGGGGCAACACAGCAGAAGAAGTTTTTGAGAAAGGAGAGAAAATAATCCAAATCGTTCTGAGAGCTGGTATTGCCATTAAACAAAGCAAAGTCAAGGGACCTGCACCAGAGATCCAGTTTTTAAGAATAAAATAGCAAGATCGATGTCATCACATCCCAGTGGATGTGATCAACAACGTAACTGCTATGTCTCCACCAACTAGCAAAGAGGAAACACAAGCTTTCATAGGGCAAGTGTAGAGTCTTGCATCTGGGAGGTTGTGAAGTCTCCTTCTCTGGAGACATTAAAAACCTGCCTGGACGCCTTCCTGTGTAATCTCATCTAGGTGTTCCTGCTCTGGCAGGGGGATTGGACTAGATGATCTTTTGAGGTCCCTTCCAATCCCTAACATTCTGTGATTCTGTCACTAAAGAAATCACTGAATTTTGTAAGACATAAAACAGATGCCCTGTTCATACAGAGAGTTCATACAGTTTATTTTCAAGGAGTTTCATATATATTCACACAGATTATTAACCCTGTAATCATTTGGAATCACATTCACATATATGTGCCTGTACATATGAATTTCTTTCACTATATATATTATTAGCAAATATAAATGTTTAACTTACAAAAGGACAACAGCTGGATCACAACAGGATCCCAGTGGCCACAACCTCATGGGTTTTTTACAGAGTACCATTACAGAAAAATCACTTTCCATGTTTTATATACCATAAAAGCGTATCTCAACGGAGCATCCAAGAGAATGAACAACAGTCAGAAGCAGGGAAGGCAAGGGAAATAACCTTCGCACCATATTGGCAGGGAAACGAGATTCTGCACACAGTTTTTCTCCCCACCACTCTCATAGAGACAGAGTTTACCGCTACCCTAAACACTGGGGATGTGGACAGCTTCATACCTTCTGTATTCCTTTTTTAAAACCTCATGGTAACCTTGGTAAAGGAAAAAAAAAACAAAACATAATCTGATGAGAGGGATTGACCCATGGACTCCACACACGAGTCAATGTGAATTCTACTGGAGACCTTTATTATTGGTTACATGATCACTTATATACTCTCTAAGCTGCTAACACACACACACACAAACAACTCTTCATTGGCTAAAAGCTACTGTTCACATGTCTGGTTACAATACTTGATTGGATAATTCCACCTGTTCACGAGGCATTCTTTTTGCTTCTGACTAGTTACATAAGAAGTTTCCTTATCTTGTTTGTCTTGCATTCTTTCTCATGAATCTATTTTTTCACCCCAAGTCATAACTTAATTGCTCAAGGCCAAAGCCACCTACAGCTTCAGCTCTTAAAGGGCAGAAGATGGTGAACAACGCCTTTGTGGTACAAAAACAAAAAGGGGGAATTGTTGACCCGTGGAGTCCATGGGTGAATCCCTCTCAGCAGGTCTCTATCAGTTATTTCTATTATCTTTCTCCATTAAGACCATTTAAATTTAAAAAAGCACCCACCAGTCTACCTCTGCCACTGTCAATGGCCATGAGTGCTATGCCATAGTGGATGTCTCCATGTTTTCGGTTGCTGGCCACATGTAAGACAGAGCTGCATGTCCATATGGGACTGCTCCTGAGGAGGAAGGTGTGGGGAGTGTGAGAACTTGTATTGGCATACGCTGAGGGAACTGTGGGAACTGAAGGGATACATGTCTGGAGATATGAGAAGCACCTGCATTGACAAGTTATGAGAAAGGAACCTTGGAATGTATCCAAAAGATGTCCCCTGGCAAGCAAACAGGAAGGGATGCATGCAAAGTCCATCAGCCAATTAGGGGCATGTGAACTGCTCGTGCTGTGAGTGAAGATCCAATAACATGTTAATGGGTGTGGGTGATTTCATTAGTTTTGGGGTATAAATATAACTGTATTAGAACAAAAAAATGGCTTCTTGCTTGATCATATTGATCGTGTGGCAGAGTCCATCACTGAGTTCCTGCAGGGAGGGATTCCTCAAGATGATGGCTCTCTGAGTGCCTTCAATATTTATAAGTTGCATTAACCCCGAGCACCATGTGTTATGGTACTGATCTAAAAGCCATTTGATAACTGTCCTGATTTTGGCTGGGATAGAGTTAATTTTCTTCCAAGCAGCTGGTATAATACTGTGTTTTGGATTTAGGATATGACTATTGATAACACACTGATGTTTTAGTTGTTGCCAAGCAGTGTTTACACTAAGTCAAGGACTTTTCTGCTTCTCACACCAACCCACCAGCGACTAGGCTGGGGGTGCACAAGAAGCTGGGAGGGGACACAGTCAGGACAGCTGACTCCAACTGAACAAAGGGATATTCCGTACCATGTGGCGTCATGCTCAGCATATAAAGCTGGAGGGAGAAGAAGGAAGGAAGGGACTTTCAGAGTGATGGTGTTTGTCTTCCCAAGTAACTGCTATGCATGATGGAGCTCTGCTTTCCTGGAGACGGCTGAACACCTGCCTGACGATGGGAAGTAGTGAATGAATTCTTTGTTTTGATTTACTTGTGTGTGCGGCTTTTGTTTTGCTTCTTAAACTGTCTTTGTCTCAACACACAACTTTTCTCAGTTTTACTCTTCTGATTCTCTCCCTCATCCCACTGAGGGGGGTGAGTGAGCAGCTGTGTGGTGCTTAGTTGCCAGCTGGGGTTAAACCATGACAATAATCTTTACTATAATTTGGCACCTCAGATGTCAGTTTTAACTCCCTTACAGGTATTCGAGCCAGGATGCCCTTCTCTGCCACCTCTTTTGCTGTTTTGTCTGCCAATCTGTTACCCACATGGGCTGCAGTATTTCCAAACTGGTGAGCCTTGCAATGCACTATCACCACATTCTCAGGTTTTTGCACTGCTTGTCCAAATTGCTCCATGAGCATGCACCACCCCAAAGGCATATTTAGAATCAGTCCATATAGTTACCTTCTTTCCTTGAGATATTTCAAGAGCTTTCTCAAGGACAATTAATTCTGCTTTTTGTGCTGATGTACTTACAGGCAATGCTTCAGCTCCAATTACCTCATTGGTGGTGGTAACAGCATATCCAGTCATGCTCTTCTCACGTACAAAACTACTTCCATCTGTGTACAACTATGGATCCGGGTCAGTGAGTGGTTCATCCTTGAGATCTGTGCAACAGGCGTACACCTGTGCTATGGTTTGCAAACAGTAAAGGCTCTAAGGATTCCTGGTCCTCAGTCTTGGACTGGAGGAAAATAGCAGGGTTTATCACAGTGATTGCCTTAAGTCTCACATCATCCTGTTCCAGGAGGACAACCTGGTACTTGAGCATTCTTCTGGGGGATAACCAACGTCCCACCTTTTACTCCAATACCAATATAACCGTATGAGGAACATCAACAGTCATTTGTTGTCTCATTGTGAGTTTTCGGGCCTCTTGTATCAAGAGAACTGTTGCAGCCACAGCTCATAGGTATCCTGGCCATTCTTTACTCACATTGTCCAAGTGTTTGGAAAAATATTTCACAGGTCTTTTTCATTCCCCCAGTCTTTGGGTCAGCACCCCCAGTGCCAGATGCTGTCTTTCAGGCACAAATAGTTCAAATGGTTTTAATAGATCTGGCAACCCAATGCCAGTGCTGATATTAATGCCTTCTTGATGTTTTGAAAGGCTATTGGACATTGTGGGGTCCACTGGAACAGGTCTCCCTCTAATTCTGTCAAGATGTCATAGAGAGGTCTTACCATAAGTCCATAGCTAAGAATCCACAGTGGACCCCAACCAGCCATTCCAAGGAAAGCTCGCAGTCCTCTGGCATTCCTGGGTTCCTGCATCTGGCAGATTGCCTCTTTCCACTCAGTTCTCAATCTGTGACATTCCTGTAAGATCTCAAAGTCCAAAGAAATTCTTATTTCTTTTCCAATTTGGGCCTTCCTTTTCGGGCACTCAGTAACCTCCTTGGCCCAACAAGTTCAACAGGCTAATAGTCATTTTTAGGCATTCTGATCATGTTTCTGCTGGCAGTGCTATGTCATCTACATATTGAAGTATCAGTTCTTCAGGGTTGCCTTTTTTTTTTTTTCCTCCAAATTTATAGCTCTTTGACTAATTGCTTTCCAAATATAGTTGGGCTAATTTTGAATCCTTGCAGCAACACTGTCCATTGTGAGCTGCATCTTACATACTGTTGTAGGATTATTTTTTTTTTATTTTATTCAAAGGCAAATAATGCCTGACTATTTTTTTTCTAGAGGTGTGCAAAAGAAGGCATTCTTAAGATCCAATACTGTAAACCATTTCTGCTTTTCTTTTAAAGCTATTAGCAATGTGTACCGATTGGTTACCACTGGATGTATGTCTTGCACTGTTGAATTTATAGTCCTTAAATCATATACCAACATGTATTATTCGCTTCCTGATTTCTTTACAGGCAGGACTGGAGTATAACACTTGGATTCTGTATTGGGTTTGCGTGGCAAGGTTTTTGGTAGCAGTGGGGGAGGGGACATGGGGTGGCTTCTGTGAGAGAAGCTGCCAGAAGCTTCCCCCATGTCCGACCCGACACAGCCAATGCCAGCCGGCTACAAGAAGGGACCCGCTGCTGGCCAAGGCCGAGCCAATCAGTAACGCCTCTGTGATAACATAATTAAGAAAAAAAAAAAAAGGAAGGGAGAAAAAAAAGCTGCACACTTTTTGCAGCTGGAGAGAGGAGTGAGAAGATGTAAGAAAAAACAACTCTGCAGACACCAAGGTCAGTGAAGAAGGAGGGGGAGGAAATGCTCGAGGCGCCGGAGCAGAGATTCCCCGCAGCCTATGGTGAAGACCAGGGTGAGACAGGCTGTCCCCCTGCAGTCCCTGGAGGTCCATGGTGGAGCAGATGACTACCTGTAGCCCGTGGAGGACCCCACGCCGGAGCAGGTGGATGCCCAAAGGAGGCTGTGACCCCGCGGGAAGCCCGCGCTGGAGCAGGTTCCTGTCAGGACCTGTAGCCCGTGGAGAGAGGAGCCCACACCAGAGCAGGTTTAATGGCAGGACTTGTGACCCCGTGGGGGACTCGCGCTGGAGCATTCCCTTCCTGAAGGACTGCATACCATGGAATGGACCCAGACTGGAGCAGTTCGTGAAGAGCTGTCAGTCATGAGAAAGACGTTGGAGAAGTTTGTGAAGAACTGTCTCCCGTGAGAGGGACCCCACGCTGGTGCGGGGGAAGGAATCCTCCCCCTGAGGAGGAAGCAGCGGTAGAAACAACGTGTGATGAAACTGACCCCAACCCCATTCCCTGTTCCCCTGTGCTGCTGGGGGGAGGAGGTGGAAAATCGGGAAAGAGATTAAGCCCAGGAATAAGGGAGGGATGGGGGAGCTGTTTTAAGATTTGGTTTTACTTCTCATTCTCCTCTAATTTTGATTGGTAATAAAGTAAATTTGTTTTTTCCCCCAAGCTGAGTCTGTTTTGCCCGTGCCAGTAATTGGTGAGTGATCTCTCTCCGTCCTTATCTCCACCCACGAGCTTTTCATTATAATTTTCTCCCCCTGCCCATTTGAGGAGGGGAAGTGATAGAGTGGGCTTTGGTGGACATGTGGCATCTAGCCAGGGTCAACCCATCACAATTGTACACTGATTTTTTTTTTTTTTTTTGCAAGACAGGGATCGGAGGAGGAACTTGCAGAGGAAAGGGAGGGGAACGAGAACCACACCCCTCTGCTCCAGCATGGGGTCCTCCATGCGCTACAGGTGGTCATCTGCTCCACCATGGACCTCCATGGACTGCAGGGGGACAGCCTGCCTCACCATGGTCTTCACCACAGGCTGCAGGGGAATCACTGCTCTGGCACCTGGAGCATCTCCTCCCCCTCCTTCTTCACTGACCTTGGTGTCTGCAGAGTTGTTTCTCTCACATCTTCTCACTCCTCTCTCTGCCTGCAATGTGTGCAGCTTTTTTTCCCCTCTCTTCCTTTTTTTTTTCTTATTTATGTTATCACAGAGGCATTACTGATTGGCTCGGCCTTGGCCAGCGGCGGGTCCGTTCTTGTAGCCAGCTGGCATTGGCTGTGTCGGGTCAGACATGGGGGAAGCTTCTGGCAGCTTGTCTCACAAAAGCCACCTCCATGTCATCCCCTCTCTGCTGCTACCAAAACCTTGCCATGCAAACGCAATATAACAATTTACAAAAAAAACCCCAAAACGCCGAACACTGGAAAAAGGAATATGCTCCAGCTGGACGCAGATCTACATGCCATTAAAATAATAAAGGGTAGGGGGGGTTCTCATTCCCCTCCCGTTCCTCTGCAAGCTCCTCCAGAAACCTCTGTTAAAGTGGCAATTAATCTTCTCTCAGATTTTTTTTTTTCTTTTGGGCTTGCCACGATTCCTTCTCCTTTTCCCTGTTTTTTTAAAAAAAGTTTATGCTACTTTTAACGTTTTTCCTAAATCCCTTGAGTCTGCCCCTTCTAATTTTTGAAGTTTATTTTCAATATTTATAGCCGATTGCCCCACAAAATATAGATGCCAATTGAATAGCCTCTTCTAGCTTTTCAGGATCTAAATTAATATATTTTCTAACAGTGACCTTTTAACTGCTCCATAAAGGTGAATGGTGATTCATTTGATTCTTGCTTAAATTAATATAATTTAGACCAAATAATTGCTTTTGGCATTGCCAAAATCTTGTTAAAAGATCTTGGTGTCCCGGTTGGTTGGGATTTCATCTTGGGTCTGCGGCAGGAAAATTTTGATTTATTGTTTCCATGTGCCCCTTCTATTTGTTTTTTGAGCAGTTTTTAATAGTATTTGTTTTTTCAGTACCATCCAACAATGTATCCAATATTACCTGAATTCTCTTATACTGTTTTAGTCATTCTGGATGGTTTCTTAAAGTAAAAAAAATAAATTTACATAAGGTATTTTATCCTATTTATCCTCTTTCTTACAAAACAATGTAACTATTAATATAATATAACTCAAAAGTTTAATTTGTTGGCCATTTTTCCTGATCTTCTAAAACATACAAAGGCCACCAATGATTACAATATTCAGTTATCTAACTTTTTCTTAAATCATCATGCAATTTATTCTAGTGTGCTAATAGATACCCCAACGGTGACATTTTTAGTATCTTTTAATTCAATGTCAGATTCTGAAAACTTTTGCTCTTAAACCATTTTACAGATCTTGTCATCATTGTGCATCAAAACACTCAAAAGGCAATTACTAAATGAAATCTGACCCAACAGTAATTCTGCACGACAAATTAGTTTCATGAGACAATTACTACACTAAGTTTAGATGAGACAATTGCTAAGCAAAACTCAAAAGACAAAGACAGTTACTAAACAAAATCTAAAAGGACAACTACCAGACAATTCTGGAATACCAAACAAATGTCAACCCAGCAATATATTTCACTTATGACTTACGGGCAGACGCCCAGGCTTCCAATACAGCCAGCCAGATGGGTACCCTCTAATGCCCAACCCTGCGCAGCTTTCTCCGCGCCTTATGGGCAGGTTATACAACCAGCCAGATGGGTACAGTACCCCTGAGCCCCAACCCTGCATGGCTTTCACTGTGCCTTACAGGCATGCTCTTCAAACCAAAATTTTAAAAGTGCCTTACCATTTATTTTCCAGGGAACATTGTGAGGAGCTTTCTGGGTTGAGGGTGAAAGTTCTCCCTGAGAATTCCTCAGTGCCAGCTGGAGTTCAATCCAGCCAGTGGGGGAAGGGGATATAACTTGGCCTGCTGGCCTGCTGGTAGTAACTCTGGAAGGTCCATGCCTGAAGAGCACTGCACTGGGACTCCAGCTGCTCCAGCCAGCAAGTCAAAGTCAACTTCACTGGGGGCCCAACTTAAATGCCTCTACGCTAATGCACGTAGCATGGGGAATAAAAAGGAGGAGTTGGAGATGTATGCGTGCCTGCAGGGATATGACCTGACTGGCATCACAGAGACATGGTGGGATGGCTCCCATGACTAGAGTGTGGGAATGGAAGGATACAGGCTCTTCAGGAAGGACAGGCGGGGGAGAAGAGGAGGGGGTGTTGCCCTCTGTGTCAACAACCAGCTGGAGTGTATGGAGCTCCACCTGGAGACAGATGAGGAGCTAACTGAGAGTTTATGGGTCAGGATTAAAGGGAAGGCAGGGAAAGGGAATATTACAGTGGGGGTCTGCTACAGGCCACCAGACCAGGGAGACCAAGCAGATGAGGCCCTCTATAGGCAGATAGGAGCAGCCTCACGTTCACAAGCCCTGGTTCTCATGGGGGACTTCAACCACCCTGATATCTGTTGGAGGGACAACACAGCAGGCTACAAACAATCCAGGTGGTTCCTGGAATGTGTGGAGGACAACTTCTTTCTCCAGGTGGTCGAGGAACCGACGAGGAGGGGTGCCATGCTGGACCTTGTTCTCACCAACTGTATTCGGTCTGGCTGGGATGGAGTTGATTTTCCCCGTGGCAGCCCTCAGAGTGCTGTGTTTTGTATTGGTGGCTCGAGGGGTGTTGAGAACACACCAGTGTTTTGGTTACTGGTGAGCAGTGCTAGCACAGCACCAAGGCTGGCTCTCCAACATTTCCCCCCCACAGTAGGCTGGGAATGGGGAAGGTCTTGGGAGGGGACACAGTCAGGACAGCTGACCCAAACATCACTATCGTATGGGAGGGGAGGTAAAACAAAGTAATAACTTAGCCCCTCAGTGTGTGCAGTGCTCAAGCGCCTGTTCACTTGGTAACTGCTGGTGTGTGTGTGCTCGTGCTAAGTGCTTAAAGTGCTGCAAGTACATTATCTCTCCAAGCAGAGGCCCTTGGAGACCCCCGCTGGGGATTAATCAGTACCAATGGACTTTTGTGTCTTTTTAAATTTCTCTACAAGCAACACAAGAGTCACTGCCCAGAATGTAAATGCCACTGTTTCTGCTTTTAGAAATGAAACAGCTTGGTGTAGTTACACTTCACCAAACATTTCTACATCTACTCATAATCCAGTACAGCTACCACCAGGTGTTTTCTTTATCTGTGGAGACAGAGCATGGGCAGGAATACCATCACATATTCATGGAGGTCCCTGTAGTTTGACCCTGTTGACACCTAATATTACCATGATTTTGAGAAAATTCAAAAATTGGGTAAGAAGCAAGCGTAGCACTCACTCATTTGAGCACAACTGTGAGTTTTGGAATCTTAGGGAAATAGCTGCAGCCTCTGTTCTGGCCCCTGGAGTAGGAGTAGCGAGTGCATTAACAAACCTACGCCAATTAGGATGTTGGCTTTCAAAACAATCTAACCTTACATCTTTGGTGCTGTCAAGCTTGTTGACAGGTGTCGACTCTATTCGACATGCCACTTTGCAAAATTGAGCTGCTATTGATTTTTTGCTTTTATCTCAAGGACATGATTGTGAGGAATTTGAAGGCATGTGCTGTATGAATTTATCAGACCACTCAGAATCAATTCCCATGGCCATTAAAAGGTTAAAGGAAAATGTCAAACAGTTGAGGGTAAATAATGATGATTGGTTAAGCGAGTGGTTTCAGAGTTGGGTAAAACAAGGATGGGTCTCTTCACTATTAAAATCGGGATTAAAGGTGCTATTTGTAATTTTGGTGATCCTCCTATTTGTGCCTTGTTTGCTATCGTGTCTGCAAAGGGCCCTGCAGAAGATGTTGAACAACGCCTTTGTGGTACAAAAACAAAAAGGGGGAATTGTTGGTGCTTTAATAGCCAAAGCTGCAGGTGGCTTCAGCCTTGAACAATTAATTCCTGACCTTGAGTGAAAAATAAAACAAAGTAGAAAAACAAGCAAGAATGCACATGAGACAAGATAAGAGAAGGGACTTGTGAGCTGTAATTATTAACCAGTCAGAAGTAAAAGAATGGCTTGTGAACAGGTGGAATTATCCCATCATGTCAATTGTTTAGGCGCGTGTGTGATAAGGGGTAATGAATCAAAAGTGAAAGAATGCCACGTGCTTGGGGCGTGCTGGAGGAAACAAGAATACATAAGCAGTGCAAAGCTTCAATAAAGCGCTGATGTCTGATGCCTGAACACATCTCGGTGTTTATCATTTCTCTCATCCACCACTTCTCTTGATGCAGCCCAGGATAAGGTTGGCCTTCTGGGCTGCAAGCGCACATTGCCCGCTCATGTTGAGCTTCTTGTCTACCACCACTCCCAAGTCCTCTTCAGAGCTGGCCTCAAGCCACTCATTGCCCAGCCTGTATTTTTGCTTGGAGTTGCCCTGACCCAGATGCAGGACCTTGCATTTGGCCTTGTTGAACTTCATGAGGTTAGCACAGGCCCACCTCTCAAGCCTGTCAAGGTCCCTCTGGATGTCATCCGGTCCCTCCACCAAAAGGCATAGGGAAATTGGATTGCAAATTCCCTGGGGAAAAAGTAGGAAAGTATACCAACTGTAATCAAACCATTGATATCGCTTACCATTTTCAATGGCCAGTGCCTGACGAGAAGGGCTGATATTGGAAATATAGCACGAAAAGTGCTTCCAGAAAATTGGAAAGGAATCTGTATTTTAACAGAACTGTAGATGCTATCCAGACACTGCAAACTGAAGTGTCGAGTTTGTCAAAGGTAGTGACACAAAACAGAATGGCCCTTGATTTATTATTAGCCTCACAAGGAGGTGTATGCACAACTATAGTTGTTGTGTGTATGTAGATCAAAGTGGCAGAATCTCAACACACCTAAAGGAAATTTGGAAACAGACCAGAATTTTGCATGAGGTAGCCAAGGGCAACACCTCGTGAGGATTTGAAAAATTGTGGAACAAATTAACTTCATGGCTACCGAGTTTATCTTGGTTAAAGAATCTGTTTTTTCTTTGGTCTTTTAACTTTAGGAATATGCATCCTAGCGTGTTTAGTGTTTCAAATCTGCAGCTGCTGTAATAAATTGCATGAGTAACATTGTAAAAGAATTTACAAATTAGAAGAAAAGGGCGGGATGAAAGAGTTAAACCCTTAGGAGTTAGAAGATTTATGAATCTCTTAGTTGTTTAGGATGAGCTGTTACATTTCATCTGTACTCTGGGATTGCTAACAACCTTGAAGTGGATCACAGAATCACAGAATGTTAGGGATTGGAAGGGACCTCGAAAGATCATCTAGTCCAATCCCCCTGCTGGAGCAGGAACACCTAGATGAGATTACACAGGAAGGCGTCCAGGCGGGTCTTGAATGTGTCCAGAGAAGGAGACTCCACGACCTCCCTGGGCAGCCTGTTCCAGTGCTCTGTTACTCTTACAGTAAAGAAGTTTCTTCTCAAGTTTAAGTGGAGCCTCCTATGTTCCAGCTTACATCCATTGCCCCTTGTCCTACCATTGGACATCACTGTGAAAAGCCTGTCTCCATCCTCCTGACATTTGCCCTTTACATATTTATAGACATTAATAAGGTCACCCCTCAGTCTCCTCTTCTCCAAGCTAAAGAGGCCCAGCTCCCTCAACCTTTCCTCATAAGGGAGATGCTCCACTCCCTTAATCATCTTGGTGGCTCTGTGCTGGACTCTCTCGAGCAGTTCCCTGTCCTTCTTGAACTGTGGGGCCCAGAACTGGACACAATATTCCAGATGTGGCCTCACCAGGGCAGAGTAGAGGGGGAGGAGAACCTCTCTTGACCTACTAACCACACCCCTTCTAATACACCCCAGGATGCCATTGGCCTTCCTGGCCACAAGGGCACAGTGCTGGCTCATGGTCATCCTGCTGTCCACCAGGACTCCCAGATCCCTTTCCCCTACACTGCTCTGTTGGGGCCTTAGCATTATTACATGGCTGTGATACTGGCTAGGCCGCAGCTAGGCCGCTTTCAACAACTGCCAGAAGAGATAAGCTGAGGAAAAGAATGCAGCTACGTATGAAAGACGTGCGAAAGTAATAAACAACTGCTGACAATATGGATGCTAGCTGGAAGTTACGTCGACCAGGAAGTGAACCTGAACCAAGATAAGAGTGAACCACTGAGACTGAGAAAGACTGAGAGGTCAAAGTGTGAATAGTGCTATTATCCAATAATAATTAGCTTCGTAGTGTGTGGACACGTATGAGGAACTTAACGGGCTATATAACATGCAGCTTTCTGATAATAAACGGATTTGAGTTGCATCTTGTGGATGTGTGAGTCACTCATTTCTCGCTCGCCAGATAGCCCACGACACTGCTCTCTAGTAGATCATCTCCCAACCTATACTGGAGCCTGGGGTTGTTCCTGCCCAGATGCAAGACTCTACACTTGCCCTTATTATATTTCATTAAGTTTTTCCCTGCCCAGCTCTCCAGCCTGTCCAGGTCTCTCTGGATGGCAGCACAGCCTTCTGGTGTGTCAGCCACTCCTCCCAGCTTTGTGTCATCAGCAAACTTGCTGACAGTGCCCTCTATTCCGTCATGCAGGTCATTGATGAATATATTGAATAATACTGGTCCTAGTACTGACCCTCGAGGGACTCCACTAGACACAGGTGTCCAACTGGATGCTTATCACCTAGTTGTTTCACATGTAGCTGTTAATTGCTTAGTTGTGAAGCTGTTACCAAACATTCTTAAAGGAATACTGTCCTAAGTGTGTAAAAGAGACATCACTGTGCAGAATCGGAGAGGAGAGGGTCGTCAAAGACCATCGACTCATTTTATTGCACAAGCATGAAGGATATTTACTATGCTAAATAGTTAGAGGAAATGTTTTGAATATGACTATACATGTATTATGTCAATATAATGTGTGCTGAAACAATAGAACACACACACCTTGGGGGAGCAATCTCTGTGTGTGTGTGTGTGTCCAGCGCTGCAATAAATACTCCCTTTCTAAAACTCCAAAATGAGTCTCAGAATTTCTTCCGACCAGCTTTCTCTGTATCACAGTAGCCCTTGGGCCAGTCCAGACAGGGCAAGACGTTAAAAATGTGCTCTACAGTGCAGCTGGGGAGAATGGCCCTATCTGGAGCCTCTGGCAGAAAGCACCAGGGGAGACTCGAGGTCGACCCCTTGGGTTTTGGAATCATGGATACAGAGGACCAAGGCTCACTATACTTCATCTGAAAAGGAGATATTGGCAACGTATGAGGGAGTTTGAGCTGCTTCAGAAGTGATTGGTACTGAAGCACAGCTCCTCCTGGTGCCCCAATTGCCCTTGCTGGGCTGGATGTTCAAAGGGAGCGTTCCCTCTACACATCATGCAACTGATGCCACGTTGAGTAAGTGGGTCACATTGATCACATGAGCTTGGATAGGAAGCCCTAGTCTCTCAGGAATTTTGGAAGTGATCACAAACTGTCCAGAAGACAAAGATTTCAGAATGTCGTCTGAGGAGGTCATGCTTGCTGAAGAGGGTCCACCATATAATGAACTACCAGATAATGAGAAGCAATCTGCCCTGTTCACTGATGGGTCCTGTCGTATTGTAGGAAAACATTGAAGGTGGAAAGCTGCTGTGTGGAGCCCTACAGGAGTCACACAAGCTGCTGAAGGAAAAGGTGAATCAGTCAGTTTGCAGAGGAAAAGCCAAGCTCTCCCTCTTTTCCCGGGTGGGGGAGGGTGAGCGAGCAGCTGTGTAGTGTTTGGCTGCCGTTCAGGTTAAAATCACCTCACCGTGTGTTGCCTCTCCTGAGGCGTGACGACCTGGTTCAGGAACGGCACGGCGACCAACCCCAGGTCGCTCGGGTCATCAGCTCACAGACACCAATGTGGTGGATGGCAAATGACGTTTATTGGTGTGTGACGCAACATTATATACCCTGGGTTTGTGATGTCACTTCCTCATGCTTACATCATAGATCAAATGCTATTGGCTGTCGGGAGAGGGGTCTCATCTTTCCGTACATCACGAGATCTTCCGGTCGCCAGACCCTAGCTAGCAACATTTCCCCCCTCCCTATGCATTATTAAATTAAGTTATAAAAAGGTTTTAAAGAATATTTACATCATAACTGAAGGTAAAGAACATTCTAAATGCAGCATTTCCTGTTTCTGTTTTACAACACTGTGAGAAAGTACCACAGACCTGGATAAGAAACATAAGGCACATTGAGTGAGGTAGTTAAAGGGTAACTGGGAGGAACAAGGTATAAATAGGAATAGGAAAGGGAAAGTCTGGGCAGAAGCGTTCTTAGAGCAGTTGCCGACGTTCTACCAGCATGATGTTGACCTTCTCTAGCCGGTTCTTGACAAACGATGCGAGCCTGTTTAGTATGCAGGGTCCGAAGATCAGTGCTATCACGATCATTGCGATTGGCCCCATAAGGGTAGACACTAAAGTGGTTAGCCATGGTGACTGGTCAAACCATGATGCAAACCAATTTTGTTGTGCCTCTCTTTCTCTCTTGCGTTTTTCCAATCCCTCTCGCAATTTTGCCATTGTGTCTCTCACTATTCCGGTGTGGTCTGCATACACACAACATTCTTCTCCTAGTGCAGCGCACATTCCCCCTTGCTGTAAAAACATCAGGTCTAATCCTCTTCGATTTTGCAGCACTACTTCGGATAGTGATCTAAGTGATTGTTCTAATGCACTTATTGACCGTTCAATTCTGGCCAGATCTTCGTCTACTGCTACTCTTAAGGCACTAAATTCTTTATTCTGCTGCACCAAGGATGCTACTCCTGTACCCACTCCCGCACCTCCTAAGATCATTAGAGTAGCTATTGTTAATGCCGTGAAGGGTTCTCGTTTTGATAGATGGTGTTCTGGGGTAAATTGTGAATCATATACAAAGTTTTCAGAGTGATAAAAAATTTTGGGGACTATGGTTACTTGGACACAATATTCTGAGGAAGCATCAAATTGTTTCAACGACAGACAGGGTGTGACTCCCATGACAGAACAAACCCATTTGGTGTTGTTGGCCGGTATTAACCATTTCGCAGGGGTTTTATCTCGTATTCTGCTGGCACACAGGAGCTCTTTGTGTTTCGGGACTTTACCTACACATACACCACTTCCAATTACTTGTGCCAACGTAATCCCTTGATTTTTTATGTCCCAATTACACTGGGTAGGATTTGCATTGTTTACTCGTGTGGGCGAACCATTTACTGCTACGGCCTCATAAAAGGGTGGTTTGATTCCATAACACAGCCAGCAGTGTTCTGTAAGATTTGGATTAGTTTTGTTCAGCATTTGGTAGGTAGCCCGCATCATTTCCCAGAGAGAATTTTTGTCAGGGGTTTGGGTAGTACGTGTCATAATTGATGTGATAACTCCTATATCGTTCATGGTGTTTTGTGGAGGGGACGTGGCTATTTGTGGGCTAGGGACCGGTTTAGTCGGATTGAGAACTTGGTTAGGCCCAATTGCTTGAGGTGCTTGTGGTACGAGTTTGATAATTTGAATGACTGCTCCTGGATCTGTAAGATCTTTGTGAATGAATATTGACCACATTTTCCCTACTAACCAACCTGTATTGGTTGGGCGGAGGATCTCTAAATTCAAATGGGTACAAGTACCTGTATGATATACGGTACCGTCGCTTGCGAATTTTGGGTGGTCGCACTTATCTGGTCCCCAGGTTACTTTCAGAAATTCATCATCTTTTTGTGGTCTCCATCTATCACTTGTTACAATGGTTTCACATCCCCAATATCCACAAAACCAATATCCTGGATAATTGCAGTAACTCTTTCCTGGGTTTGAGCTAGGGCACCAATATGTTCCCCATAATGATTTAGATTCAGGTCCTCCAGCCCAGGGGAGCAAGTCACCAATTGTAACTGTAAAAGTCGGAGCACCTGCTGTTGTGTCCTCCCTTATCACTCTGTCGTTGTCTATGGGGTCTAGTAGGACCCATCTGAATGGCTGATGGGGATGGTGTTCTGTTTTTACCTGTTTTACCATGGCAAGTCCCAAAATCAAGAGCACACAAAGATATTGCCGCCTACTTCCATGGAAATTACATTGCCATTGATTGGATTCTGACAGCACGGACCCTTCGGATGCAGATGGGATGTTTGCCGACTCGCCATCTTCTCCTGTCACTGAGGCGTGCGGGTTATGAGGGCATCCGATGATCCGGTCCTGTGAATAGAAACTCACAGCTTTCATTAGTTTTATCCAGGAGGTCTGGTTTAATAGGTGGAGGTGGGTGTGCGGCAGTGGCCCTTAGGGTAAATTTGTAACCCTGGCTTTTAATAGAGTTAAAGCGTCCCTTCCCAACAGGGGCGGGACTCCTGACATGACATATGGGTGGAGGGTAATGGTTTTCTCCGGGCCTCTTTTAGTGTGAAGCGTTTCCAGTCCCTTTTTGTCGGGCTCCGGCCCCGCCTGCTTCCCTTGCGGGCGGGCCGTTCCCTCCCCCTCGGCCCGCCCCATCCTCCTGATTCGCCCGTCCCTCTGGGTCCGCCCCACCCTCCTGGTTCGTCCGTCCCTCAGGGTCCACCCCACGCTCCGCCCGGTGGGATGTTTGCATTATAAAGGCACTCTTTCGAATTGCCACCCCACCCTCCCCCCGGTGGGATGTTTGCATTATAAAGGCACTCTTTCGAATGGCCACCCCACCCTCCCCCCTGTGGGATGTTTGCATTATCCCGGGTTTCGGCACCACTTGTTGCCTCTCCTGAGGCGTGACGACCTGGTTCAGGAACGGCACGGCGACCAACCCCAGGTCGCTCGGGTCATCAGCTCACAGACACCAATGTGGTGGATGGCAAATGACGTTTATTGGTGTGTGACGCAACATTATATACCCTGGGTTTGTGATGTCACTTCCTCATGCTTACATCATAGATCAAATGCTATTGGCTGTCGGGAGAGGGGTCTCATCTTTCCGTACATCACGAGATCTTCTGGTCGCCAGACCCTAGCTAGCAACACCGTGAAACATGCTTTTCACCTCATTTCTTCAGAAAAAAAAAAAAAAACAAACCAAAAAAAACCCCAAAAAACCAGCCGTTGTGTCTGTAAGTATCCCGCACTGCCCCGCCCCTCTCCTCTCCTGAAGCAGTTCTGTTGGCCCAGGAGAGACTGCGTGGATGGGTCGCGCGCTTTCGTGGTGGCCGGGACCCCCGTGAGGGGAAGAGACCGAAATCGCTTCGGGGGCGCACACGAGCTGAGTTACCACCCCGTCGCAGAGTGGGAACGGTAGACTGTCGCGGCCGGAGCCCCGCCTCCTTTTGGAATGCCCAGAGCAGTCCTACCCTGGCCGCCACGGTAACGCATTGGGGAGGGCCCGTCGGCAGCCAATAGGGAAGCAGCCGGCGGCCAATGAGCGGCAACAAGTGAGGTTTAAACCCGCGGTAGCTAGGCTGGATTTTGCACTGTTTTTACTAATATTCTCTGCTATGGCTCTCAGGGTTATTAGGGTGAGTGTGGGCCGAGCTGAGTAGCTGTCCTGTAAATGAGGGAGAGGATGGGGAACGGGGTGTCATGGTGGGGGCTGGGGGCAGTGGTGTGGCACGCTATGGCCTGGCTAAGGCTTGCTACTCGCCTCAACCTGTGGCGGTGGTGGGGTGGGGAAGAGGTGGCCTTCCCTTTCCCCCTCCCCCAAGGCATTAGTCTTGCAAAGGTAGAATTTTCTTCCTGTTTAGTTGGAGGATTTGTTTGTTTATGTGTATGTATGTGCATGCATGTATGCATAATTCTGATTAAAATAGAATTTCAAAGTGATATAGTGTGTGTTACAAATATGAGAGATTTTAGTATAATTGAACCAGTAAGAATGAAGCTGGAATTAGTACAGAGAGAAAAAAAAAATCACAAGTTGAAATGTGTCAACCCCCCAGAGTTCCTGCAAAATTGTGAAAGTCTGAATGTATAAATTGATAATCATAGTTATTGGCAGTATTTTAGAAATGCCTGTGAAAAGGTGGAAGTTGGTAGGTGTTATGTCTCCTGTATTATGTGGCTATTCATTTGAATTCCTACCTTCCGTTCTGTAGACTCTGGGATTTAATGGTGACCGAGTATTTTTGGCAAGAGAGAAATGCATTGTCACTCTTACAAATAATTATTGATATGCCTGTGGTGGGTTGTCTGGTTGCCAAGTGCCTGACAAGCTGCTCTATCATTACCCCTCCTCAATTGGACAGAGGAGAGAAAATATAATGAAAGGTTTGTAGGCTGAGATAAGGACAGGGAGATCACTCAGCAATTACTGTCATGAGCAAAGCAGACTTGACTTTTGGAGCATCTTTCATATGAGGAAAGGCTGAGGGAGCTGGGCCTGGAGAAAAGATGACTCGGAAGGGATCTGATTAATGTTTATAAATATCTAAAGAGAGAGTGCCTAGAGGATGGGGCCAGACTCTTCTTGTTGGCACCCAACAATAGGACAAGAGGCAATGGGCATAAATTGCAGCACAGGAAGTTCCCCCTGAACATAAGGAAGAATTTCTTTACTGTAAGGGTGACTGAGCGCTGGAACAGGTTGCCCAGAGAGGTTGTGGAATCTCCCTCCCTGGAGATATTAAAAAACCATCTGGACAAAATCCTGGTTCGTGTGCTCTAGGAGTCCCTGTTTGAGCAGGGTGGTTGGACTAGATAACCTTTAGAGGTCCCTTCCAACCTCAACCATGCTGTGACTTGGGGAAATTAATTTAATTGCCAATCAAATCAAAGTAGGATAATGAGAAATAAACCCAAATCTTACAACATCTTCCCCCCACCCCTCCCTTCTTCCCTGGCCCAACTTTACTTACAAATTCTCTATCTTCTCCTCTTGAGCAGTGCAGGGGGACAGGGAATGGGGGTTGTGGTCAGTTCATAGCACGTTGTCTCTGCTGCTCCTTCCTCCTCACCCTCTTCCCCTGCTCCAGTGTGAGGTCCCACCCATGGGAGACAGTCCTCCATGAACTTCTCCAACATGAGTCCTTCCCACAGGCTACAGTTCTTCACAAACTGCTCCAGCATGGGTCCCTTCCACTGAGTGCAGTTCTTCAGGAACAGACTGCTCTAGCATGGGTCCCCTCCACAGAGTCATAGGTCCTGCCAGAAACCTGTGCTAGCATGGGCTTCCCAGGGGGTCACAACCTCCTTCGGGGCACGTTCACCTGCTCCGATGTAGGTTCCTCCACGGGCTGCATGTGGATATCTGCTCCACCACAGACCTCCATGGGCTGCAGGGGGACAGCCTGCTTTGCCCTGGTCTTCACCACAGGCTGCAGGGGAATCTCTGCTCCAGTGCCTGGAGCACCTCCTCCCCCTCCCTCTTTTCTGACCTTGTTATTTCTCTCGCATATTCTCACTTCTGGCTGCTGTTGCACAGCAATTTTTTCCTCCTCTTAAATATGTTATCACAGAGGTGCTACCACTGTTGCTAATTCTCTCAGCTTTCATGAACGATGGGTCTGTCTTGGAGCTGGCTGGCACTGGCTCTACTGAACATCTTCTCACCACTTCATCACTTCTACAGGGCCACCCCTGTAGCCCCCCTGCTACCAAAGCCTTGCCACAACCCCAATACAATGCCTTCCTTGTCTTGAGAGTTAAACCTCATTATTTATGATATTTTAAAAGTATTGAGTATTTTATGCATATAATTCCAATGTGGAAATGAACATAAACAGAACCTTGGAAATATCTCTTCTGATATTTATCTAAATTCACTTCTCAGTTTCTTATTGGTTATATGTTTCTTCCCCACACTATGCAGGATCTAACTTATGGATGCCCTGAGAAACAAAGTGAAACAAAATTATAATAACTCACAGTAAGGTGTTTTTGAGGAAAGGATGGCTGGAAAGGAAAGGACTTGACACAGTTTAATGCGATACATTTCCATGTTACTTCATTATACCTTTTTTTAAAGGCAAACTTTCTTCTTCTAGTTTTGACTGGATTATGTACAGTCTACCTTCTGGCTAGAATCAGCATGATCAGACTACTTATATTCAGGGTGTATTTACATTTGGGCTCTGAATTAACCAACCTTTGGTTACAGAGATCATAATTTTTGATTCACTAGTGAGAACTGTTTGTAGATTAGTGTTTTTTGTCTTTAATTCCTGAATTACTTGCATTTGTAATAGCTGAGCACATTACAGGCTTGTAACAGAGCCTTGCCTCTGTTTTGCTGCCTTCATTAATTAATTGTATAGGAGCTTAATGTCTTTGAAAAAGAACTGAAATTTTCAAACATGTTTAAAAAGAACTTTTAATATCCTATCTGATATTAATGGATTCATGCATTTGAAGTATATTATTATAAATTTAATTTCTGACAGTCCTGGGGAGGAGGCTGCAGAGCTCAGACAGGATCCATGACCATGCTCTGCCCCTGTAGAAAACCCAAACTGGAAAACTTAGTTAAGTCAGTGTTTGGGTTTTCTGGGGTTTTTTGTTTGGTTGGTTGAGTTTTTTAATTAAAGCATTATACATAATTTTAAACATAAAAAGTTTATACTCTTAATTGTAACTGTCACTTATGCCTGTTCTATACGGTGTGATAGTTTCACTGGGCTAGCCCTCGCCTAGCAGCCAACACAGCTGTTCACCCACTTCCACCCCACCCCTAGGGGATAGGGGAGAGGATTGGGGGCAAGGATAAGGAGGCTTGTAGGTTGAGATAAGAACAGTTTAATAATAGAAATAAAAGAAAACTTAAAATAATACTAATATTAAAATAGCAGTGATAATGATAACAGTAACAAAATATGCAAATGAGTGATACAAGGTTCTGGTAGCAGAGAGGCTACAGGGAAGGTCAGGGAAGAAGGAAGGGGAGGTGCTTCATGTGCCAGAGCAGAGATTACTGTGCAGCCTGTGGTGAAGACCATGGTGAGGCAGGCTGTCCCCCTGCAGTCTATGGAGGTGGAACAGAGATCCACCTGCAGCCCATGGAATACACCATGCTGTAGGTGGATGTGCCTGAATGAGATTGTGACCCCATGGGAAGCTTGTGCTGGAGCAGGTCTTCTGGCAGGACTTGTGGATCCCCTACAGGGTCATGCTGGAGCAGTCCATTTCTCGAGGACTGCACCCTGTGGAAGGGAGCCACGCTGGAGCAGTTAATGAAGAACTGCCCACATTGGAGAAGTTTGTGGAGGACTGTCCCCCATGGGAGGGACCCCATCCTGAAGCAGGGGAAGAGTGTGAGGAGTTCTTCCCCTGAGGAGGAAGGAGCAGCAGAGACAATGTGTGATAAACTGACTTCATTGGCTGAACAAATGTGTACAGGCAGAGCACAGCTAGCAATTCCATATGCCAAAATGTTATCATTCCATTTATGCTACTGTGGTAGCTATTTCTCCATACATACTGATTGGCGTGAGAAAAGGAAGAGAATGCTTATTCCTGTTCTGGACACTGGGCTGGAGGAATGCCTTTAGGAGTGAAATTTCTTCTTGGGTAAAAATAAAACTTTAGTAGTAAGTTTTTCAGAGTGGTGATGTACAAATTGATCTGCGGAATCAAGCCTTACAACTCGCAGAGAGTTATAAAGCAGGTATGTTTTATTCGCCGGCGGGCAACAGGGTGGATCGCTCCATAAAGGCCCTGCACACCAACTCTTTTACAAAGGCGTTATTTAAAGTACACACACACACACACATACGTATTAAATTTAGGATGGGTTAAGCTAATTAGTTAAAAAAAAAACTATTTAAGCAATTTGTGAAACCTTTTCTTGCAATGCTGTTATAGCATCTGAGGTTTCATTTCCAATTTGCTTCATAACTGCCAAAATGTTTACTATTGCCTTTTCCAGTTCACTAACTCCTAACCAAGGAATAAACCACTTGACAAAAGAATGGAATTTTGTGGGCCTCAATCAAATGATTACTTCTTTGTCTTTTTAGAGAAGACCTTACCCATTGTCTTTGTTCAGTTCTCTTTATGAGAAATCAGAAAGGTACTCAATTCATTATTTTGCCAACAATATTATTTTACAACTTACCTCACCATTAGAAAATTTATGCTGGAGGTCAAGAAGTGTATTACTATGCAATATAAATAGTTTTATTTCTAACTATAATACCCTATGGATATACATGCAGAAAAAACAATTTCCTCTACCAACATTGTAATAGGTACATTAAGAGAATTTGCTAATCAAACAATCAATTTGTCTTGGAAAAATTTGTATAATGTCGAATCACAATGCTATGTTTAACAATGCTATGTTTAAGTAAGTAAAAGAATTTACTAGTTTAAAGAAAAAGGGGGGAATGATAGTGGGCATTTGGTATTTTTCAGTTTGTCTCTTTAAATTTTAACCATTAGCATTTCTAGCTTCTTAGTTTACTTATCTTGACCTGACAAGGACTGACCTTCTGGACAATTTATCATGAAGCTCAACTTGCCAGGGGTAGACCTGGACAGCTTATCACAGAACTCCAACTCCCTACTTGCCAAGGATGGACCTGGTGGATGATTTATCACGGAACTCCAACCAATTTAAAACTGATGAGCAAAGATAACTAGGAAGAGGCCCGGGCCCAGGTCCAGAAAGAAAGTGCACATGAGCAAAATCAAGAGGTTAACTACAGGTGACGATGAGGAGGGTGGGGTAACTATAGGTTGCGATGAAGATTTCCCTCTAAGACCCTCAACGACCACTACCACAAAGCTCTGCGCAGGTGCAAAGGGGAGGAGACCTAATTTTAATACGAAGTGGGGAGAGGTCATGCATATGTATAGGCGTTTTGCATTGGCTAATGGATATGTATTGGAATATACTTTAAATACGGAGAGCTAACTGCTTTGAGGTGTGAGCCGTTGGCAGAGCGCAGACTCCCCGGCCGCCCAGCGCTGCTTTTGCTCACCTATTCCTACTCAATAAATTACTTCTAAATTTATTACTGGACTTTGAGTCAAATTCACTTATAACAATTTGGTGCCGTGACTGGGATCTAGACTACCTTGGTTCAGAACCCTGCTCCAGGAGGGTGCCCCCGTCCTCGGACGGTCCTGGAGTAAGGGACCTCTGGTCCTAAGGTCTCCTAGATCCACGAACCGAGATAGGCTGAGCAAAAGGAAACTACAGTTCCCCGTAATTTTTGTGCACAAAGATCCAAACGAAGACTTCAGGAGGAAGTGAGTTGTGTTGAGCCGTCCGGTCGAAGGACTTAGGACGAAGACCCTGAGAGAGGGTGAGTATAAAAGGCAAGCCGTTCGGTCGGGGATTTTCCCCCTTCAATCGGGGAGGGGGCCCGGAGTGCGAGTGACTGAGACATCCAATTGCGGACGAAGCGAGTGTGGACCTCCTAGTAGTGCGGTTCTCATTGTCCGCGAGGGCGTGAGCCACTGTATTGGGTCTGGCTGGGATGGAGTTGATTTTCCCCGTGGCAGCCCTCAGAGTGCTGTGTTTTGTATTTGGTGGCTCGAGGGGTGTTGAGAACACACCAGTGTTTTGGTCACTGCTGAGCAGTGCTAGCACAGCACCAAGGCTGTCTCTCCGACATTTCCTCCAGTAGGCTGGGAGTGGGGAAGGTCCTGGGAGAGGACACAGCCAGGACAGCTGACCCAAACGGACCAAAGGGATATTCCATACCATATGATGTATGCTCAGAAATAAAAGCAAGGAGAACGGAGTGGGAAAGGGGGGCATTCGTTACTTCCGTTTTGTCCTCTGGGAACAGCAACGCGTATGAAAACCCTGCTTCCCGGGAAGTGGCCAAACATCGCCTGCTGATGGGAAGTAGAGAGTAAATATTTTGTTCTTTTGCTTCTGCGTGCGCAGCTTTGCTTTGCTTCTATTAAACTGCCTTTGTCTCGATCCACAAGTTTGTTTTTTTGTGTTCCATCTTATTTTCTCCCCTCCCCCTCTTGCTGAGGAGGGGGGTGATAGAGTGGGCTTTGGTGGGCACCCAGCATCTAGCCAGGGTCAACCCACCACAGCCACAAACAGAGGGAAGCGATTGTGTAATGTGTGAAAAGAAGGCACCTTCGGAGGATGGTACAGAAGGAGAGTAGGTCTTTTGTTTCCATGCAGGAGGAGCAGGTGGGATTGCCCAACGTGCCTCAAGGTAGTCCATTAGGGATAATGATTAAATATTGGAATGATTATCCCTCTAGGAAGGGAAAATCAAAAAGAAAGATGGTACATTATTGTATGAAGGTGCGAGGAGGAAAACAAATAGGACAGGACCAGTTAATTTGGCCAATATTTGGGTCCTTTAGAGATTGGATATGTCAGGCTTTGAACATCTATGTGAATAATAAAAAACCCTTTAGCCAGGAGGAAAGTGAGTATGCCTTTTTATGGATAGGAGGGGACACTCAAACCAATCTATACCCTCTAAGGGAAACAAAAAAAGAAAAGAAGAAAAATTGGGAGTTGGACCAATCACAAATGTCCCCTCTACCTTATGCTTCCCCACCTCCCCTTCAGAATGATTCAGTCCCAGTCCAAAATCCTAGCCACTCTGCTCCTATTTATAACAAGCCTCCTGAGTCTCATAATAAAAGAGTAACTAGAAGTCAGACCAGGAATAAGGTAGCAGAGGAGAATTCAAAAGAATGCAAAATGAGGAAGTAAAAGGATGGAACCCCCACTGAATGGTTAGAAAGGCTAAGGAAAAACTTGCAATTATACTCTGGGTTAGATCCTGATGGTCAAATTGGGCAGGTGTTATTAAAAACCCAGTTTGTGGCAAAATCCTGGGAAGATATAAGAAAGAAATTAGAAAAGATTGAGGATTGGCATGACAGAGGTTTGGACGAATTATTGAGGGAAACTCAGAAAGTGTATGTACGAAGGGAAATGGAATGCAGAAGAGACAGGCCAAAATTCTTGTGGCAGCTCTTAAAGACAGACAGAGTAATGACAAAAGATGGTGGAATCCTAAGGAAAAACAGGCGGGAGCATTAAAGAAGGACAAATCGCAGGTAATGGAATGCTACTATTGTGGGAGAAAAGGACACATGAAAAGAAACTGAAAAAAAAACCCCCAAAAAACCAAGATGAACGAGTGTTTAAAGATTAGGAGGGTATCAGGGGCTTTATTTGCTAGGGACCCAAAAATCCAATGAGCCCTTAATAAAATTAAAGTTAGGTCCTCAGCAAGAAGAAATCGAGTTCCTTGTGGACTCGGGGGCCGAAAGATCTACGGTCCAGAGATTACCATTAGGCTGTACAGAATCAAAAGAAAAGCTCCAAGTAATAGGAGCAAAAGGGGAACCTTTCAAGGTGCCACTTATTAAGAATGTAGAAATCAAGGCCCCAAATAAATTTGGAATTGGAACATTTTTGTTGGTACCTGAAACTGAATATAACCTATTGGGAAGGGACCTAATGATTAAGTTAGGAATCAATCTGGAAGTAAATAAAGATAAATTAGATGTGAAAATATGTGTTTTAACTACAGAAGATGAGAATAAAATTAACCCAGAAGTCTGGTATACTCCAGACTCAGTGGGAAAGTTAAATATTAAACTAATCACTGTTTTGATAAAAGACCCAGATAACCCAATTAGGGTTAGACAACACCCTATTTCACAGAAGGGTCGAGAGGGTTTACAACCTGTAATAAAAAGATATAGGTGTCCTTATCATTTAAGTGATGTGTCTTTTCATTTCAAACTCGCACCCATCTCCAGTTCTTCAAATTTTGTGCATTCTCCCTTTTTAAGCACCAGTGTTTACAACTGAAAATTGTTATAGAACAAAAGTAGTTTTTCTTGACTTTCACATACAATGCCATATTTGCAAATGTTGCAGAAAGTATTTTTATCAAGTTTAATAAAATGTTTCCACTACTAGAAATACAAGTTAACTTACTAATAAATAACTTATAAAAACTAGTTTGAGAAATATTTTTTACATCTGTCACCTGGTAATAGCCTTTGCCAGTCTAAGAACAAACTCTTGTGCTCCTGTCCAGCATATTCAAATTGCACATTGAACAGCTGTTACAAAACAGGTAGTGACTGTGATCTGCGGAATCAAACCTTACAACCCGTAGAGAGTTATAAAGCAGGTATGTTTTATTCGCCGGCGGGCGACAGGGTGGATCGCTCCATAAAGGCCCTGCACACCCCACTCTTTTACAAAGGCATTATTTAAAGTACACACACATACATATTAATTAAATTTAGGATGGGTTAAGCTAATTAGTTTAAAAAAAAAAATTAACATAAGTTCACTCCCATTCACGCTTGCACACTGCCTCCTGTTGATGCTTGTTAGCACCCTTGTAGACCTCTAGACAAAACAAAGCCAGCTTTCTTGCTTCAGACTGCAGGTGTTGCATACCAGTTCCTTCTTATCTTGCTCCAGACTGCTCACACACCAGGCACCGCAAGGCCTTTGCTGATAGTGTGGAATAGCTTGTTAGTTATTGTAAAAGTTTGCCACTTAACACAGACAAAATGATCTAAACTTATTTTCTAAAATCTAATTCTAATAATTATTCTAATCTAATCTAATCTAATCTAATCTAATCTAATCTAATCTAATCTAATTCCAATTCTAATACAGCACTTTCTAAAATCTAACTATATTTTATATGTTCTCTTATCACTCTGCTACCAAAAACCTTACAACAGAAAACCAATACACTTACTTACCCTAGCCCTGACCTTAACTGGGCTGACCTTAGCCAAAGACCCCAAACCACAGCCAAAGATGTTATATGGATTATCTGGCTCATAGTTTCACAATATCTAGTGTACACAGGCATTTGCCTGAGGAAGCAAGGTAAAGAAAAGGTGGAAGGTTTCAGCTTCAGCTTCAAAAGACAAGCTTGTGTACTCAATCTCAGACCAGCAAAAGAAGGATAGATAACTGGAAATCCCACCACACTGTCAAAGATAATGGTATAATCCACTCAGGCATATTCATACACACCTTAGATAAATCAGGGAATAAACCCCCTAAGATTCAGGTTGGAAATGGGGGGGGGAGTCACTTCTCCAAATATAGAGATGGCTTGTGAAGGAGACCCCCCCTCTTGATCAGGACACTGGTCAAGTTAGCTGCCCTGAGATTGAGAACCCTCACCTAGAGGGGTAAATGGATATTGTTTATGCTTTAAGTTTGTAAACACATGGAATGTTTGTGTGCTTGTGGTTGTCTGTGAATCATTTGTCATTTTTTTAATAGTGTTTTGTGAATCTGTTGTGGTTGTAAGAGTGTACTCAGTGAATCACTTGTGGTTGTAATAGTGTACTACACTTTTAAAATTGCAGTAGTGCATTCCTCCACTGTATCTGTAAAACCTGCAATAGTGGCATGTTAAGTCTGTAAGTGAATTTCAAATAAATAATTTGCTTGAACCTTGGAGTTAAGTCTCTGCCAAGAAGGAAAAATCTCTCAGGGGAGAATTCTTTGTGATGCACAAACCTGCCCTTGGTAGCACCTTTGTAGCCCCACCACAACAAGATCCTTAAGCTTTGTCTCCTAAACCTAAAAGTGATCAGTTAGCCTGTAACCCCAGAAAACCAAACTGTGGCACAGATGAAAAATTTATCTGGAAAGAATGGGTTTTGCATCCCACACCTTCACTTTGCAGTCAATCTGCAGAGCTACTTCATCTAGATCTATAGGCTTTGTCTCCGAGCAAAGCATAATGCTAGAAGTGAATAGAGCTTTAACCCATACAGACCCAAACGTGGCCCAGATTAAAAAGTCCTTAGAAAATTCCTTCTGCAGCTCAGACCTTCTTTCAGCAACCCCTCTCCATCTAAACCCCTAGGAAATTTTTCTCTCCCCACCCTAAATGTGCCCAGGGCCTTAAACCCAGGTAAACCCAAGCATGACCCAATGAAGTCTTCTAGTGTAATTTTTCTGAAGACCACACTTTTACTAGGTAGTCCCTTTGCAGAGCCACCACAGCTAGACCCCTAGGAAATGTCTTTCTTCTAACTCTAAAATTGCTCAGAGATCACAAAATTATTTCTGCATCCCAAATCTTCTCTTGGCAGCTTCTTTACAGCCCTACTCCTCCTAGACCCCTAGATTTTGTCTGTCTCTGAACTCAAACCCTAGCCTTAACCTGAGCCATGCGCTGAGCCTTAAGCTAAGACCTGTATTGGGTTTGCGTGGCAAGGTTGTGTAGCAGCTGGGGGAAACATGGGGGCAGCTTCTGTGAGAGAAGCTGCCAGAAGTTTCCCCCATGTCCAAACCGACACAACCAATGCCAGCCGGCTACAAGAACGGACCCGCCGCTGGCCAAGGCCGAGCCCATCAGTAACGCCTCTGTGATAACACAATTAAGAAAAAAAAGAGGAAAAAAAAGCTGCACGCTTTACAGCTAGAGAGAGGAGTGAGAAGATGTGAGAGAAAACTCCACAGACACCAAGGTCAAGGAAGAAGGAGGGGGAGGAGGTGTTCCAGGCACAGGAGCAGAGATTCCCCTGTAGCCTGTGGTGAAGACCATGGTGAGGCAGTCTGTCCCCTTGCAGCCCATGGAGATCCATGGTGGAGCAGATGACCACCTGTAGACTGTGGAGGACCCCATGCCGGAGCAGGTGGATGCCCGAAGGTGGCTGTGACCCTGTGGGAAGCCCACGCTGGAGCAGGTTCCTTTCAGGACCTGTGGCCCATGGACAGAGGAGCCCACGCTAGAGCAGGTTTGCTGGCAGGACTTGTGACCCTGTGGGGGACCCGCGCTGGAGCAGTCCCTTCCTGAAGGACTGCACACCATGGAATGGACCCATGCTAAAACAGTTCATGAAGAGCTGTCAGTCATGGGAAGGACTCATGTTGGAGAAGTTCATGGAGGACTGTCTCCCGTGAGAGGGACCCCACATTCGTGTGGGGAAAGGAGTCCTCCCCCTGAGGAGGAAGCAGCGGCAGAACCAATGTGTGATGAACTGACCCCAACCCCTCGTCCCCTGTCCCCCTGTGCCGCTGGGGGGAGGAGGTGGAAGATCGGGAAAGAGATGAAGCCCGGGAAGAAGGGAGGGATGGGGGAGGTGTTTTAAGATTTGGTTTTACTTCTCATTATCCTCTGATTTTGATTGGTAATAAAGTAAATTTGTTTTTTTTCCCCCAAGTTGAGTCTGTTTTGCCCGTGCCAGTAATTGGCAAGTGATTTCTCTGTCCTTATCTCCACCCACGAGCTTTTCGTTATAATTTTTTCTCCCCCTGCCCATTTGAGGAGGGGGAGTGATAGAGTGGGCTTTGGTGGGCATCTGGCCTCTAGACAGGGTCAACCCACCACAAGACCTCAAGCCATGGCTGAAATAAAAAATTGTTAAGGAAAATTTATTTTTGTAGCTAAACTTTCATTTGGCACCATCTTTACAACTTCACTCTATCTGTGCCACTAGGGTTTGTCTCTCATAAGTGTAATGCTAACTCTAGCAATGGGCTGACCCTTACACAAGGAATTCCAAGCCGTGGCCAAGGTTAAAATTCCTGAGGAAAGAATTATTTTTGCAGCCCAAACCTTTCCTTGGCATTCTATTTGCAGCCCTACTTCACCCGGACCCTGCACTTTGTCTCTGTCTTTTTTGTTAAGTCTTTCTGTGGGTGGCCAGAGCCTTAAGCCCTGAGAACTCCAGCTGTGGCCAAGATAAGAAGCTCTCTGGTGAACAAGTCCTCAATTTACACCTTCCCTCTCAAAGATGGAAGCTTCAACAGTGTCTCTGTGTATGCATAAACTCATTATTTCTGTAGCTACTCAACGCCAAGAATTCACTCATGTCAATTGTCCTCCTGAAGAAGGGCTGGAGCCCTTGTCCTAGGCTGGAGAAAAGGAGGCTAAGGGGAGACCTTATTGCTCTCTACAACTACCTGAAAGGAGGTTGTAGTGAGGTGGGAGTTGTCTCTTCTCTCAACTCTTCAGGGTGCAAGCATTTTAGTCCATTCTTGATTTCAGGTTTATCCTGGCACACCTACGATCTCTGATAGCCAAATCCTACCTTATTTATTCAAATACTACCTTTAAAATACACTTCTGAACTGTAGTTCAATTACATTTGGTCAACAACTTCAGCAAGCAAAATAGCTAAAATGTCATTTCTATCTTTTGTCTTTAGCCAGAATTGGTTGTCAATGTGTGAGAAGTGATAACGTTTTATTTGCAACTAGTTAGGAACTGCTCAGTTCCTGCAGCAGAAGGATGACTTGGCAGGAAATAAGAAAGAAATTTAAACTACGCGGGACTTCATAGGCATATTGGATAGGCTGTAAACCTTAGAGTAACTCACCAATAGGGAAATAAGGGAGGTATTTTGCAGCTGGGAATAGAGTACAATAACTTGTGAGTAACTAACTCTGGTGGTGTGTGCCTATTAGTTAGGACACCCACTCTTGAAAGAACTTAATAAAAGTGCTTCACTGAAGAGTCTGTCCAGAGTCCTTTAAAGCGACCGATTGCTCGTTTCTCACAAGTGGAAAGCTGTGAGCTGTAACCTCTTCCTTTTAGTCCTTCATCAGCACATAAAGACCATTAGGCTTTTGTCAGACAAAACACTTACAAATAATGACAGCTGAGGGCAGAGAAAAGATGAGCCATGAGGCCGGGCTTTAGGTCTGCGCCTTTATGGGGACGTGATGTTGTTCCAGATCCAGCCTAATGACCGAGCCCATACCTCTGCAGTCTGACAGAGCTGTGAAGGAATGGGACAGGCGCAGGCGACTGCTCTCCGCCTCACACAATGCACAGCGCTGCCGTGCCGCACCACACCGCACCCACAGTATTTCGGAGGGCAGCTGCCATGGCTCCAGGACTACCCTGAGCCGGGGGACCGCGCAGGAGACTCCAGCGCAGCCTTGTACGTCACTAGACTGCCGCTGAGACGGCCGCCCTGATCGACTTGCCGCCGGTAACGACCACCAACCACGAGGCCTCATGCAACCGCTACAGCCCCTCTGCCCTCGTGGCAAAGCAAGGTGGCGGAGGAGGCGCATGCGTACGGGCCGCACGGAGGGGGAAGAGGGGGTGTAGGCATTGATGCTGGGCTTACTTTGGGGTTTGCCTTTGTCCAGGCCTGGCATGAGTCTCTCAGTGGTGTGTAGGTGTCCTGTGTTGCTGTGGGGAGAGGTGCTAGGGGGGTCGGGGCCCAGGGGTTGAGTGTGGGACTTCAACTTACTGGACATCTGCTGGAAATACAACACAGCAGAGGGAAAACAGTCTAGGAGGTTCCTGGAGTGCATGGAAGATAACTTCCTGACACAGCTGGTAAGTGAGCTCACCGGGGGAGGTGCCTCCCTTGACCTGCTGTTTACCAACAGAGAAGGACTGGTGGGAGATGTGGTGGTAGGAGGCTGTCTTGGGCTAATAGACCATGAAATGGTAAAGTTCTTGATCGTTGGTGAAGTATGCAGGGGGATTAAAATAACCACTACAATGGACTTCTGGAGGGCAAACTTTGGCCTGTTCAGGACAGTGGTTGAGAGAGTCCCTTGGGAGAAAGTCCTGAAGGGCAAAAGAGTCCAGAAAGCCTGAACATTCTTCAAGAAGGAAGTCTTAAAGGAAAGATCATGAAGCAGATACTCCCTGAAACTATGCTAAGGTACGTGAAGAATGAAAAGGTGGTTGGTGACAACTAACATGGCTTCACCAAGGGCAAATTGTGCCTGACCAAACTGGTGGCCTTTTATGATGGGGTCACAACGTTGGTGGATAAGGCTAAAGCAACTGATGTCATCTACCTGGACTTGTGCAAGGCGTTTGACACTGTCCTGCATGACATCCTTATCTCTAAATTGGAAACATGGGGGACTGATGGATGGACCACTCGGTGGATGAGGAACTGTCTGGATGGTCGCACTCAAAGAGTTGTGGTCAACAGCTCAATGTCCGAGTGGAAACCAGTGACGAGTGGTGTCCCTCAAGGGTCGGTATTGGAGCCGGTACTATTCAACATCTTTGTCAGAGACATGGACAGGGGGATTGAGTGCACTCTCAGCAAGTTTGCTGATGACACCAAGCTGAGTGGTGTGGTTGACACAGTGGAGGGACGGGATGCCATCCAGAGGGACCTTGACAGGCTTGAGAGGTGGGCCTGTGCTAACCTCATGAAGTTCAACAAGGCCAAATGGAAGATCCTGCACCTGGATCGGGACAATCCCAAACATAAATACAGGCTGGACAATGAGTGGCTTGAGACCAGCTCCAAAGAGAAGGAATTGGGAGTAGTGGTGGATGAGAAGCTGAACATGAGCCAGCAATGTGCACTTGCAGCCCAGAAGGCCAACCATATCCTGGGCTGCATCAAGGGAAGTGTGGCCAGCAGGTCGAGGGAGATGATTCTCCCCCTGTACTCTGCTCTTGTAAGGCCCCACCTGGAGTACTGTGTCCAGTTCTGGAGCCCCCAACACAAGAAAGACATGGACCAGTTAGAACGAGTCCAGAGGAGGGCCGTGAGGATGATCTGAGGGCTGGAGCACTTCTCCTATGAGGACAGGCTGAGAGAGTTGGGGCTGTTCAGCCTGGAGAATAGAAGGCTTAGGGGAGATCTTATAGCAGCCTTCCAATACCTGAAGGAGGCCTACAAGAAAGCTGGGGAAGGACTTTTTATAAAAGCAGTGTGGTGGTTTGGGTGGATTCACCCTTTTGCCTTATACCTTGCAGCCAAACACAGCCTGCTCTCTTACCCTCCCCCTCTCCTTGCCCAGGATGTAGGGGAGAGATCTGGAAGGAAAAGGGCAAGGAAAGTCATAGGTTGAGATAAAAACTATTTACTAATTAAAATAAAATGATAATGATAACAATACTGATAACAGAATTATACAAATGAGTGATACACAGTGCAATTGCTCATCACCCGCCAACCAATGCCCAGCCTGTGTCAGCCAGCGATCCCGGATCTGAGACAGTCCCGAAACCAAAACCCCGGAAGAGCGGGCTCGAGCGATCCCCGAGAAAAATACCCCCATCTTCTGGTGAACCCTGGTTAATATACTGACATGATGGGATATGATCTGGAATATCTCATTGGCACATCCTAATGCCAGTTCTGGGTTTTGCTATTCATTATGCTTCTCCCTCCCAGTCCTAATGCAGCTGTGAACCAGCCAAACACAGTGGCCTTGAGCTCCGGCAGCAACTAATGACATTAGTACTTTATCAACATTCCTCTCATAACAGTTATTCTAATTACTAAGAAGAAGATTAACTCTATCCTAGCAAAACCAGGACAGGCAGGTAGTAATAGAACAAGGGGTAATGGCTTTACACTGGAAGAGGGTAGGTTTAGATTACATATTAGGAAGAAATTCTTTACTGTGAGGGTGGTGAGACACTGTAACAGTTTGCCCAAGGAAGTTGTGGATGCCCCCTTCCTGAAAGTTTTCAAGGCCAGGTTGGATGAGGCTTTGAGCAACCTGGTCTAGTGGAAGGTGTCCCTGCTCATGGCAGGGGGGGTTAGAACTAGATGTTCTTTAAGGTCCCTTCCAATCCAAACCATTCTATGTTTCTATGATTCTAGTCTCCAGGATCAGGTCTGAAATAATGAAATTTGTATCAGTACAGTGCTTCAAGTATGCCATTTTCATATTTTTGTACTGAGACCAAACACAGCAAGTATATTAAAATAAGAAATGCAACTCCGTTTAAATAAAAGGAGCTACCACAGGGAATAATATGGTGCAGGATCCACAGTGAAGACTGCAGCTTTTTAATCATGATACCTGATAAGGAGAAAGCTGGTTGGAAAAAACTCTCTAAGACTCGTTTTGGAGGTTTAGAAAGCAGGCATTCTTTATTGCAGCGCTGAACACACACGGAGATCCCTCCCCCAAGGTGTGTGTGTGCTATTGTTTCAGCACACATTATATTGACCTAATATATGTATATTCACTTAGTTTCCGAGAAATTATCTACATATTCAAAAGATTTCCCCTAATTATTTAGCATAGTAAATGTCCTTCATGCTTGTGCAATAAAATGAGTCGGTGGTCTCTGATAGTCCTCTCCTCTCTGATTCTGCACAGTGGTGTCTCTTGTACACTGCTTGGAACGGTATTCTTTTAAGAATTTTTGGTTACAGCTTCACAACTAAGCAAACAGAAACATGTGAAACAACTTAGTAATTTATGAAGCTTCTAACTTCTAAGGGCTGATCTCTTTCATACCCATATGATATACTTTGCAGTTTGTTTAGAAATCAGGATATTCTGGTACTGAAGCCAAACCAGAGAGTTTGGATTAAAATAAATTTTATGTACCAGGCAAAAAGCAACTTGAAGTGGCCGGACATTGCCTGCTTATGGGAACTAGAGAATAAATATTTTGTTCTTCCTTTGCTTCCACGCGCAGCCCTTTCTTTGTGCTTCTGTTAAACTGACTTTACCTTGACCCATGAGTTCTTTTATTTTTTTCCCATCTTATTTTCTCCCCTCCCCATCCTGCTGAGGAGGGAGGTGACAGAGTGGCTGAGTGGGCACCTGGCATCCACCTGAGGTTTTACATCACAGGTCCCTGTAGTTTTTTCAGATCATTTGTTTGTACTATGCCATTTGGATTACTATTTAAAATAGAGAAATTGGTTTTGAAAAGAATTAAGACTGTTGTGAGAAATGGTTAATGCTGTGCAACAGTTGTATTAATTAGTGTATTTGCTAGTAATTTCATTACTTTGATGATGTAGTTTTTAAAATTTTGTAATTAATCTCCTTTAGATACAACTTTTATAAAGGAAGATCTAAGTTCTGGATCTTCCTAATTTTTAATATTTTCTCTGTTGTGTGAATAAAGACAAGTTTTAAAATAAATAAATATGGTCATGAATTTTGATTTAAAATTGGGTATCATGCCAATTAATTCTGCACACTCGATAAAACTGGGGGTTTTTTCACTCTGTTTTGTCTTAATGCATTGTGATCCTGGAACTATATTAATGTTCACCAAGTCCCAAACTAGTCAGTAATTTTTTTGAAGTGTTTGCCTGATATGCCAGTTCCTGAGGGTTAGTTTCTTTAACAAGGAATTTTATTATTACAAAGGTCTACTAGATATTTCACCATGGCCCAGTTTGTCTTTTTATCAGTGGCTGAGAAATAATGAATTAGGGTTAATGGATTTGGAGGCAACACCTAATCACTAGTTTAACTTTGTGCATATATTAACATCCCCAAACTGAGGGACAGATATGCAATCTTTTTTCTCTCTTGAACTAAGCATTTTATAGAGACAGTATTACCTCTATTTTATACTTGACTTTACTAAATTAAGCATACATTTAGAATTTATGAAGTCTCAATAAGCATGTTGAGATTTGAACAAGTTGGGAAGGGCCTACTATGACCTAATAAAAAAAATATAACTTATTACCTGCTGTCTTGAGTTCTTTTCCTAACATTACCTGTATGCACAGCCAAAGGTTGAGTAGAGTGTGAGAGCTAGCTGTTGGTGGTCAACTTGAATTCTGTTGTATTACTGTTTCTTTTTTCATCTCCTTCAGTTTTTTTTTTTTTGTGTAGTTTTGATTGCTTCCTTGTTTGTGGAAAATGCAGCTAAACACCCAGGTTTGTTTATTCAGGAGTTTTCCCATGTTTAAGAACTAAATTTGGTCAGTTGAATGTAAATTCTGACATTATTTTATGGGGGGAAAAATCAATCTGTAATGATTTTGCTAAAAAAGATGTGTGGGTATTGAGTAATCCTGTCAATCAAGCAATTCCTTAATTTTAGCCCCCTCCTTGCAGCTTATTAATAATCCTCCCTCTACTGTGCCCTAGTGAGGCCACATCGGGAGCACTATGTCCAGTTCTGGGCTCCCCAGTTCAAGAAAGAAAAGGAACTACTGGAGACAGTCCATTGTAGTGCTACAAAGATGAGTAGGGGCCTGAAGCATCTTTCTTATGAGGAATGCCTGAGATCTGAGTCTGTTTAGTCCGGAGAACAGAATGAGGGGGGACCTTATCAATGTTGTTTGAGCCAACACAGGCAGGATGCAGGAACAACCACAACAACCATGGATAAAATGCAGAAAGCAAATTTATTCTCATTACTTTGCAAACCAGGGGATCTCCGCAGCAGCACCCAGGGCAGAGGCACATAAGCGGGAATGCAGGCACCGCGGAGCTCGGTCCTTGCTAGAGTGAGAGCGAGAGATTCCAAACCCTCTGCTTTTTCCTGTATATATCAGGGATTTTTCGCAGGCAGTAGTTTTTCATTGTGCTTTGATCTTTCCCATAGCAGGGCAGGAATCCCAGGCATGTTCAGGGTGCCCCTGAGTCTATCTCAGGCCTATGTTATCTAAATGCAGATGTTCTACATAAGACTAAACAATGATTAACAGTGTTATGTGTTTTTCGACACCCCAGCTGCAAGTCACTTGAGTTTATTTACAGTCCTCCTGGCCAATCTTCCGTTATATTCCCACAAATGCTTATAAATATCTAAAGGACAAGTGTCAAGAAGATGGGGACAGACTGTTTTCAGTGGTGCCCAGCAACAGGACAAGGGGAAATCGGCACAAACTGGAACATGGGAAGTTCCAGCTGAAGATGAGGAAAAACTTCTTTACTGTGAGGGTGATGGAGCATTGGAACAGGCTGCCCACAGAGGATGTGGAGTCTCCTTCTCTGGAGATAAACCTGCCTGGATGCAATCCTGTGCAAGCTGCTGTAGGGAACCTGCTTTAGGAGGACTAGATGATCTCCAGAGGTCTCTTCCAAGCCCTAACTTTCTGTGATCCTTTGATTAAAGATATTACTATTCTGGGTATTACTAGTCTCCTGACATGACTGTTATTGTAAAATTAGCCAAATTTCAAATACATTTGGCAGAATGAGGAACATTTTTATGTACCATAAAAACTTTGAAATAAAATGTTCTAGTATTTTAAAGTCTTTACACAAGAAATCAGAAGATTTTTGTTAACAAGTTTAAACTTTATAATATGTGTACATTTGTTTTCTTCAGGGCTTTTCTGTGAAGCCTTAAAATAGGCATAACTAAAAAAAATGGTTTTTACTTTTTAAGTAAAGCAGCATATAAAGAGTTGGACCTATGTACTTTGACTCTGAAAACCTGGGCCTGTCTCAAGTTGCTAGAATATATGTTAACAGTAAGCTATAAAAGTGACTAATTTTAAGAAGCAAGAGCCAAGAGATGGAGACATATCTGTCGTGGGCTATTCAGGCGAGCGAGAAATGAACCACTCCCACACATCTCTAAGATGCAAGTTCAAATCCACTTTATTATCAGAAAGCTGCTTATTATATACCCCTTTGAGTTCTGTATACGTGTCCATGCACCAAGCATGCTACGAAACTAATTATTATTGGTTACTAGCTACTGTTCACACGCTGACCTCTCAGTCCCACTGGTTCGTTCTTATCTTGGTTCAGGTTCACTTCCTCACCGTGATATCCTGTTTTCCAGCTTACTTTAACCGAAAAGACATTCTTTACATAGCTCATATAACTTCACACAGTCAAGCTAAGGATCTAACTCTGCACACTCACACAGCACAGCTTAAGGCCCCAACACATATGTGTGCATAGAATGTCCATACACACTCTTAGTGAAGGCAGTTACAGAAGTGTAATCAAAAGTTATAGATTCAAAATTGGAACATTTCTCTCTACAACAGCAGTAATCAGCGCTGTTTTTATTCAGAGTCAGCATTTTTCCAGATGCACTTGGTATATGTTCTTTAATGAGTTGTAATCCAAATAAACTATTTTTTTACCATTTTACATTTGCAGATATGTTTCTTCTTTCTTTCAGTTTTAACCTGTCTTTTTTCAGTCCAGATAGTTTTTCAGCCAGTGTCATAGAGAAAATGAAACAGGTCTCCAAAGGGAAGCTGTCGGAACCGTATCTATGAAGACACTACCACATATGGAGCTAGACTCTTCTCAGTGACAACCAATGATAGTACAAGGGGAAATGGGTGCAAGCTGGAACACAGGAGGTTCCACTTAAACTTGAGAAGAAACTTCTTTACGGTAAGGGTGACAGAGCACTGGAACAGGCTGCCCAGGGAGGTTGTGGAGTCTCCTTCTCTGGAGACATTCAAAACCCGCCTGGACACCTTCCTGTGTAATCTCATCTAGGTGTTCCTGCTCTGGCAGGGGGGTTGGACTAGATGATCTTTCGAGGTCCCTTCCAATCCCTAACATTTTGTGATTCTGTGATTCTTAATACATTACACTAGGTTGAGGCAAGTTCAGTCTTTGTTGTCCTAGTTTTGCTCAGACAGAATCATAGAATTAATTCTCGTTCAGATATGTTCCAAGCTGCATTTTAAGAAGACTGCAGCACCCAATTTGGTGAGAACAAAGTTGATAAGACACTTTGTTTTAGTGTTTGGCCAGTCATGGTATGCAGGTTTCCGTAGTGATCAAGGTCTTCAGCAGTTTACAGTCAGCCAGGTGCTAAGGCTAGGAGGAGTGAAAGCCAGGGCAGCTGACCCAAGCTGGCCAACAGAAGTATTCCATACCATAAATGTCACACTCACTATAAATTGGAAAGTTTGCTGGGGATGACCCACTTCCTCACTGGCCGTCATCCCTGGAGGGTCTCACCTGTCTTTCTGCTCCTGAGGCCTACTCTCCAGCTTGTTGTGACCACTGTGTTTTCATCATCTGAGTATAACTTTGTGTATTTTGTATTAGTATTAGTATTAATATTAGTTTTTCTTATTATCTCATTAAATGTATTTTCGTTTCAATCCATGGGTCTCATTTCCTTTTCCCAATTCCCCTGCCCAGGGTGGAAAGCAGTCACTGGGTGATAGAACAGCTGCCTAAACCAAGATAGCTATGTATTAGTACAGTTTCTTATGAATTATTTATAATGTTGCTGTGCATATTGGGTTAGTATTAGGAGCCCTAGAAATATCAGGTTTCATAATAATCCTTCTATTTATAAAAGTATTTGGTATGAAATACTATATTACAGCAATACTGAAGATGAGCTTTTGAAATAACAAAAAGCAGGAAATGCAGAGTTAAGGTTGTCATTTCTGACAGTGTGCCCCCTCCCCCCAACCTGATCTTGTGCAACTTGCTCCAACAGTGGGGTGCGGGAACTCAGTGATGGACTCTGCCACACGATCAATATGATCAAGCAAGAAGCCATTTATTTGTTCTAATACAGTAATATTTATACCCCAAAACTAATGAAATCACCCGCACCCGTTAACATGTTATTGGCTATTTACTCGTAGCACGAGCAGTTCACATGCCCCTAATTGGCTGATGGACTTTGCATGCATCTCTTCCTGTTTGCTTGCCAAGGGACATCTTTGGATACATTTCAAGGCTCTTTCCTCATATCTTGCCGGCGCAGGTGCTGATATCCTTGTTTTGAGACTTGCCTTTTCGTATCTCCAGACACATACCCCTTCAGTTCCCACAGTCCTCTCAGGGTATGCCAAGATACATTCCCACACTCCCTACAATTCCCCTCTTTTCTTTTTGGAAGCAGAAAATCCTAAAGCTTAACTTATAAGTATAACTTATCAGTATTTGACAGAAATACAAGCCATAAACTTAAAGCTTAACTTATAAATGCTTATATATTCTTAAACTGATAACAAATTTTTATTAGGTAAAAGTTATCGTTACAAACACTTGGTTATAATACTTGATCAACTTTAGAATGTCCATTTGCTCTTAGAAACCCTACAATTTGCCCTTCTTGTGTTTGTACGACAAAAGCATCATTCACCATCTTCTGCAGGGCCCTTTGCAGACACAATAGCAAACAAGGCACTAAAAGGAGGATCACCAGAATTACAAGTAACACCTGCAATCCTGACTTGAGCAGTGAAAAAACCCAACCTTGTATTCCCCAGCCTTGAAACCAATTGCTTAACCAATCATCATTATCTACCTTTAACTGTTTGACATTCTCCTTTAACTTGTTAATTGCCATATGAATTGATTCATACCGTCAAATTCCTCACAATAATGGCCTTGAGCTAAAAGCAAAAAATCAATAGCAGCTCGATTTTGCAAAGTGGCATGTCGAACTGAGTCGACATCTGTCAGCAAGCCTGATAGTGCCAAAGAAGTGAGATTAGATTGTTTAGAAAGCCAGCATCCTAACTTGTGTAGGTTTGTTAGTGCACTTGCTACTCCTACTCCAGGAGCCAGAATAGAGGCTGCAATTATTTGCCCAGGATTCCAAAACTCCACATTGGAATCACAGTCCTTAACAAATGAGTGAGTGTTAGTGCTATGTTTATTCCTTTTTTGATTTCTGTATTTTCCCAAAATCATAGTAATGTTAGGTGTTAACAGAGTTAAACGGCCTAAGCTGCAGGGGCCTCCACGAATACATGATGGTATGCCTGCCCACGCTCTGTCTCCACAGATAAGAAAAACACCTGGTGGTAGCTGTACTGGATTATGAGTAGCTTTAGAAATTTTTGGTGAAGTGTAATTACACCAAGCTGTTTTATTTCTAAAAACTGAGACGGTGGCATTTACATTCTGGGCAGTGACTCTTGTGTTGCTTGTAGAGAAATTAAAAAAGACACAAAAGTCCACTGGTACTGGTCCGAACAGATTCAGCTCCAGTGGCACTGTGTGGTGGGTTGACCCTGGCTAGAGGCCGGATGCCCACCAAAGCCCACTCTATCACTCCCCCTCCTCAGCTGGGCAAGGGGAGAAAAAATTATAACAAAAAGCTCGTGGGTGGAGATAAGGACGGAGAGAGATCACTCACCAATTACTGGCACGGGCAAAACAGACGCAACTTGGGGGAAAAAAACAGAATATTAGGGATTGGAAGGGACCTCGAAAGATCATCTAGTCCAATCCCCCTGCCGGAGCAGGAACGCCTAGATGAGTTCACACAGGAAGGCGTCCAGGCGGGTCTTGAATGTCTCCAGAGAAGGAGACTCCACAACCTCCCTGGGCAGCCTGTTCCAGTGCTCTGTTACCCTCACCGTAAAGAAGTTCCTTCTCAAATTTAAGCGGAACCTCCTGTGTTCCAGCTTACATCCATTGCCCCTTGTCCTATCATTGGTCATTACTGTGAAGAGCCTGGCCCCATCCTTGTGACACTAACCCTTCAGATATTTATAAATATTAATGAGGTCACCCCTCAGTCTCCTCTTCTTCAAGCTAAAGAGGCCCAGCTCCCTCAGCCTTTCCTCATAAGGGAGATGCTCCACTCCCTTAATCATTTTGGTGGCTCTTCGCTGGACTCTCTCAAGCAGCTCCCTGTCCTTCTTGAACTGTGGGGCCCAGAACTGGACACAATACTCCAGATGTGGCCTCACCAGGGCAGAGTAGAGGGGAAGAAGAACCTCTCTTGACCTACTAACCACACCCCTTCTAATGCACCCCAGGATGCCATTGGCCTTCCTGGCCACAAGGGCACAGTGCTGGCTCATGGCCATCCTGCTGTCCACCAGGACTCCCAGATCCCTTTCCCCTACACTGCTCTCTAGGAGATCATTTCCCAACCTATACTGGAACCTGGGGTTGTTCCTGCCCAGGTGCAACATCCTACACTTGCCCTTATTATATTTCATCAAGTTTTTCCCTGCCCAGCTTTCCAGCCTGTCCAGTTCTCTCTGGATGGCAGCACAGCCTTCTGGAGTGTCAGCCACTCCTCCCAGCTTTGTATCATCAGCAAACTTGCTGACAGTGCACTCTGTTCCCTCATCCAGGTCATTTATGAATATATTGAATAATACTGGTCCTAGTACTGACCCCTGAGGGACTCCACTAGACACAGGTCTCCAACTAGACTCCGCCCCATTGACCACCACTCTCTGGCTTCTTCCCACCAGCCAGTTCACAGTCCATCTCACTACCTGATCATCTAATCCACACTTCCTCAATTTGGCAGCGAGGATGCTGTGGGAGACCATGTCAAATGCTTTGCTGAAATCAAGATAGACCACATCCACTGCTCTGCCATCATCAAGCCACCTCGTTGTGTTTTCATAAAAGTCTAGTAGGTTGGTCAAGCATGACTTTCCCTTGGTGAAGCCGTGCTGACTGCCCCTAATGACCCTCTTATCCTTGATATGCCTAGAGATGGCACCAAGGATAAGTCGTTCCATCACCTTTCGAGGGATGGAGGTGAGGCTGACCGGTCTGTAGTTACCCGGGTCCTCCTTCTTGCCCTTTTTGAAGATTGCAGTGACATTTGCCTTCCTCCAGTCCTCAGGCACCTCACCCGTTCCTCAGGACTAAGCAAAGGTGATGGAGAGTGGTCTAGCAATGACTTCAGCCAGCTCCCTCAACACTCGTGGGTGCATCCCATCTGGACCCATAGATTTATGGATGTCCAGATTGCTTAATTGGTCCCTGACCCAGTCCTCATCAACTGAGGCAAACTCCTCCATTGTCCTGACTCCCTCTGGGGTCTCCAGGGTACAGAGCTCCTCAAGACAGCTTCTGGCAGAGTAGACAGAGGCAAAGAAGGCCTTCAATAGCTCTGCCTTCTCTGTATCCTCTGTCACCAGGGTACCCACCTCATTCATCAGTGGGCCTACATTGCCTCTAATGTTGGCTTTATCTGCCATGTATTTGAAGAAGCTCTTCCTGTTGTCCTTGACCCCTCTGGCAAGATCTAATTCTAAGGAGACCTTGGCTTTCCTAGTTGCCTCCCTACATACTCTGACAACAGCCTTATATTCTTCCTAAGTGTCCAACTCTTCCTTCCATGATCTGTGAACTCTCCTCTTCCACTTGAGTTTGGCCAGCAGTTCCCTGTTTAACCAAGCAGGTCTCTTGGCTCCCTTCCCTGACTTCCTACATATCGGGATGCTTCGATCTTGAGCTTGGAAGAAGCAGTCCCTGAATGTTAACCAGCTATCCTGGGCCCCTTTACCTTCAAGTACTCTGTCCCATGGGATTTCCCCTAACAATTGCTTGAAAAGGCCAAAGTTGGCCCTCCTGAAGTCCAGGGTTGCAATTTTACTTGTAATTCTGCTTATGCCACATGAGATCCTGAACTTCACCATCTCATGATCACTGCAGCCCAGGCAGTCCTCAACCTTTACAGCCTCAACCAGACCCTCCTTGTTAGTGAGGATGAGATCCAGCGTCACTCCCCTACTGGTTGGTTCATCCACCATTTGCATCAGGAAATTGTCATCGATGCACTGGAGGAACCTCCTGGATTGTGGGTGGCTGGCTGAGTAGGCCCGCCAGCAAATATCAGGGTAGTTAAAATCCCCAGGACAACCAGGGCCTGTGATTGCAAGGCTGCTCTCAGATGTCTGTAGAAGGCCTCATCAACTTCCTCACCCTGATCTGGTGGCCTGTCATAGACACCCACAATGGTATCAACCCTACCAGCCTGCCCCTTGATTTTCACCCACAGACTCTCAACTCGCTCCTCATCCGCCCCTGGACAGATCTCAATACATTGCAGTTGCTCTCTCACATACAGAGCAACTCCACCACCTCGCCTTGCTGGCCTGTCTTTCCTGAGAAGGACATAGCCATCCATGGCCACATTCCAGTCATGTGAGCTGTCCCACCATGTCTCTGTAATTGCCACCACATCATAATCCCCTGACTGAACATGGGTTTCTAACTCCTGCTTATTCCCCACGCTGCGTGCATTGGTGTACAGGCATTGCAGGGAGCGAGCCGAGTACACCAATTTCAGCCTAGGGGGGTGGGAGGCCTCCTGGCCTTCATCAATTCTAGAGTGCTGCCCCACTGGCACAAGCCCAGCTGTGACCCCTTCCCCCTTCCAATCTAGCTTAAAGCTCTCCAAATGAGCCCTGCCAATTCCTGCCCCAGCCTCCTTTTGCCCCTGCGGGATAGGCCTTCCCCACGTATGACTGTCTGGACTGGCATCCTGTGAAACCAGCCATTATCCAAGAACCCAAAGCCCTGCCTGTAGCACCAGTCCTGGAGCCAGTCATTTATGGCCTGAATTCTGCCATTCCATCGCACATCAGCACCCGAAAGTGGAAGGAAGGAAGAGAAAATCACTTGTGCCCCAGACCCTTTCAGCAGTTGTCCCAAGGCCTTGAAATCCTTCTTCATCCCCCTCAGACTACGGGATGCAGCTTCCTCCCCACCTGTCTGGAAGATCAGCAGTGGGTAGTAGTCTGTTGGGTGCACCAGGTTGGGAAGTGCCCTGGTGATATCCCTGATCCGGGCTCCAGGAAGACTGCATACTTCCCTATGTTGAGGGTCAGCCCTGCATATCGGGCCCTCTGTCCCCCTCAGAAGGGAATCGCCTACTACAATTACCCTTCTTTCTTTCCCGTCAGAGGCCGTCTTCAGGGGCTGAGTCACCCGCCTCTTCCTCTGTGGCCTTGTAGGTGGGCCTTGCACCACGTCCTCACCAACCTCTTCACCAACCTCTCCTTCAAGAGGCAGGGCCTCAAACCTGTTAGAGAGGGGCACCTGAGGGGGCAAAGCATGTAGGGAAGAAGGTCGCCCATGATATCGAACTGGGACTTTCTTCCAACCCTCCTCATCTCCCCAGCCCCTTGCCTCTGCCTGACAGCAACAGGGCAGAGGCTGCCTCAGGTCCCCCCTCCCTGCCTGATAGGGCGGGGGTTCCATCACCTTTTGGGGGTTATCCTTCTGGGGCATTTCTGACTGGCATGCCAGGGAGTTACTCCACCAGTCAATCTCCTTCTCACACTCCCTGATGGTCCTCAGTCTCTCAACTTCCTCCTTAAGCTTCACCACCATACTGAGGAGATCGTCCACCTGCTCACACCTCACACAGGTGGAATGCCTCCCTTCATCCCTCGGCAGCAGCAGGCTCTGGCACTCTCTGCAGCCAGAGACCTGAATAGCCACCGTTCGGGGCAGGTCCTCTGTCTGGGTTGCCACAGTGTTTTTGCTACAACCTCTCTGCCTGGAGGACACCATCTTCAGAGGCAGCAAGGGACACACTTCCAAGTGGGCAAGCTGCTGCGATGGAGTGCTTCTATCAGCAGAGCTATTGAGCTGCCCTGCTCTCCTCCCCTGCGCTAACTGCCGCGCTAACTGCCGCGCTAACTGCCACGCCACGCCCTTCTGACGCGCCACGCCCTGTTTGCCCGTCCTGTTCGCCGCGCTCCTTGGAAGCCGTTTAAATCTCCCGTGGCTGGTCCTGGCACCGCCCCCTCCGCTCAGCCCTGCTCCCGTGATTGGCTGCTATTGACGGGACCTGGTGACACTTCCGCAGTGTCCCCTGGTGCTAGGACCGCCCCTCTTCCTCCTCTCAATCGTAAACAGCCACAGACTTACCGTTGACCGCTGCCGCCGTCGTGCTCCACGTGCCTGAGAGCAGTCGCCGGTTTTACCCAAAAAATCAAATTTACTTTATTACCAATCAAAATCAGAGGATAATGAGAAGTAAAACCAAATCTTAAAACACCTCCCCCACCCCTCCCTTCTTCCCGGGCTTCATCTCTTTCCCGATTTCCACCTCCTCCCCCCAGAGGCACAGGGGGACAGGGAATGGGGATTGGGGTCAGTTCATCACACATTGGTTCTGCCGCTGCTTCCTCCCTCAGGGGGAGGATTCCTTCCCCCACACCAGCGTGGGGTCCCTCTCACGGGAGACAGTTCTCCACAAACTTCTCCAACATGAGTCCTTCCCATGACTGACAGCTCTTCACGAACTGTTTTAGCATGGGTCCTTTCCATGGTGTGCAGTCCTTCAGGAAGGGACTGCTCCAGCATGGGTCCCCCACGGGGTCACAAGTCCTGCCAGCAAACCTGCTCCGGCCTGGGCTCCTCTCTCCATGGGCCACAGGTCCTGACAGGATCCTGCTCCAGCGTGAGCTTCCCACAGGGTCACAGCCTCCTTTGGGCATCCACCTGCTCCGGTGTGGGGTCCTCCACGGGCTACAGGTGGTCATCTGCTCCACCATGGACCTCCATGGACTGCAGGGGGACAGCTGCCTCACCAGGGTCTTCACCACAGGCTGCAGGGGAATCTCTGCTCCGGCGCCTGGAGCAACTCCTCCTGCTCCTTCTTCATTGACCTTGGTGTCTATGGAGTTGTTTCTCTTACATCTTCTCACTCCTCTCTCCAGCTGCAAAGTGTGCAGCTTTTTTTTCCCTCTCTTCCTTGTTTTTTTTCTTAATTATGTTATCACAGAGGCGTTACTGATTGGCTCGGCCTTGGCCAGCGGCGGCTCCGTTCTTGTAGCCGACTGGCATTGGCTGTGTTGGGTCGGACATGGGGGAAGCTTCTGGCAGCTTCTCTCACAGAAGCCTCCCCCATGTCCCCCTGCTGCTGCTACCAAAACCTTGCCATGCAAACCCAATACACTCTGCAAGTATAATCGGTAGGAATGGGACCCATCCATCCCAATTATCACCAACCACTCGCATTGTGCAAATGGCTTCCCTTGCCTGCATAGGGACAAGAGACACAGGGTCATCTACTGGTAAACCCAGCAGACATGTAGAAAAGGGGCTGTCTGGGGTAGCAAGAGACAAGCAAAGCGTGTTCTGCTGCATTTGGTTAGACAGAGTAATCCAAATATTTGTTCTGGGTAAGACGTTATAATATGCTTGAATTACTACCAAAAGACTGAGAAACCCTATGAAAGCACCCATAGGTTGATACTGCATTCCCATTGCTCTTTCTGTCAGTCAAGGTGTTTTACAGGTTTAAAAATTGGACACAACTGAGTACTTGCGTGCGTGTCTATCCTGGATCTATGTGGGGTGAGACATCTGGATTTCCGCTGTTCTTCCCATGTAAAGGTTGTCCTTTCCACGGTTTTGTCCACCGGGCAGGAACCCACCTAGGTCCAGTATCTGTAAGGACACACATCTAACCTCTTCCTGTTAAACAAACTTTAGCAGGTCCTTTCCATTGTCCATCTGTTAGATCTTTATATAATACCTGAATTTTACTATTATTGTTATCTGGACTTTCTGCTAAGGCCCGTCCATGGACTTCCATGGGTGGATCCTCAGCATTGCCGACCAGGCGTAAAAAATCAAGTACATACAATGCTTTTGAAATACGTTCCTGTGGGGTTAAGCTTATCTCCCCTGTTTTCTGTTTTTGTAACATGGATTTAAGCACTTGGTGAGCTCGTTCAATGATAGCTTGGCCTGTTGGAGAGTGAGGAATACCGGTGATATGTCTCACACCCCATTGCTGACAGAATTGTGCAAAAGAGCGTGAAACATAAGCTGGACCGTTATCAGTTTTTAGCTGTGACAGTACACCCATAACTGCAAAGCAACCTCGTGAGTGTTGTTTAACATGTTTAGCTGTTTCACCTGACAGAGGTGTTGCCCATAGTACAGAGGAAAAGGTATCTATAGTGCCGTGAATATAATTTAAACAGCCAAATTCTGAAAAAGGTGTGACATCCATTTGCCACATCTGCCCTTCTTGCCAGAGGGGTCAAGGACAACAGGAAGAGCTTCTTCAAATACATGGCAGATAAAGCCAACGTTAGAGGCAATGTAGGCCCACTGATAAATGAGGTGGGTACCCTGGTGACAGAGGATACAGAGAAGGCAGAGCTATTGAAGGCCTTCTTTGCCTCTGTCTACTCTGCCGGAAGCTGTCTTGAGGAGCTCTGTACCCTGGAGACCCCAGAGGGAGTCAGGACAATGGAGGAGTTTGCCTCAGTTGATGAGGATTGGGTCAGGGACCAATTAAGCAATCTGGACATGCATAAATCTATGGGTCCAGATGGGATGCACCCACGAGTGTTGAGGGAGCTGGCTGAAGTCATTGCTAGACCACTCTCCATCATCTTTGCTAAGTCGTGGGGAACGGGAGAGGTGCCTGAGGACTGGAGGAAAGCAAATGTCACTGCAATCTTCAAAAAGGGCAAGAAGGAGGACCCGGGTAACTACAGACCGGTCAGCCTCACCTCCATCCCTCGAAAGGTGATGGAACGACTTATCCTTGGTGCCATCTCTAGGCATATCAAGGATAAGAGGGTCATTAGGGGCAGTCAGCATGGCTTCACCAAGGGGAAGTCGTGCTTGACAAACCTACTAGACTTTTATGAAAACACAACGAGGTGGCTGGATGATGGTAGAGCAGTGGATGTGGTCTATCTTGATTTCAGCAAAGCATTTGACACGGTCTCCCACAGCATCCTCGCTGATAAATTGAGGAAGTGTGGATTAGATGATCAGGTAGTGAGATGGACTGTGAACTGGCTGGTGGGAAGAAGCCAGAGAGTGGTGGTCAATGGGGCGGAGTCTAGTTGGAGACCTGTGTCTAGTGGAGTCCCTCAGGGGTCAGTACTAGGACCAGTATTATTCAATATATTCATAAATGACCTGGATGAGGGAACAGAGTGCACTGTCAGCAAGTTTGCTGATGATACAAAGCTGGGAGGAGTGGCTGACACTCCAGAAGGCTGTGCTGCCATCCAGAGAGAACTGGACAGGCTGGAGAGCTGGGCAGGGAAAAACTTGATGAAATATAATAAGGGCAAGTGTAGGGTGTTGCACCTGGGCAGGAACAACCCCAGGTTCCAGTATAGGTTGGGAAATGATCTCCTAGAGAGCAGTGAAGGGGAAAGGGATCTGGGAGTCCTGGTGGACAGCAGGATGACCATGAGCCAGCACTGTGCCCTTGTGGCCGGGAAGGCCAATGGCATCCTGGGGTGCATTAGAAGGGGTGTAGTCAGTAGGTCAAGAGAGGTTCTTCTTCCCCTTTACTCTGCCCTGGTGAGGCCACATCTGGAATATTGTGTCCAGTTCTGGGCCCCACAGTTCAAGAAGGACAGGGAGCTGCTTGAGAGAGTCCAGCGAAGAGCCACCAAAATGATTAAGGGAGTGGAGCATCTCCCTTATGAGGAAAGGCTGAGGGAGCTGGGCCTCTTTAGCTTGGAGAAGAGGAGACTGAGGGGGTTCCTGATTAATGTTTATAAATATCTGAAGGGTGAGTGTGAGGAGGATAGGGCCAGGCTCTTCACAGTAACGACCGATGATAGGACAAGGGGCAATGGGTGTAAGCTGGAACACAGGAGGTTCCGCTTAAATTTGAAAAAGAACTTCTTTACAGTAAGGGTGACAGAGCACTGGAACAGGCTGCCCAGGGAGGTTGTGGAGTCTCCTTCTCTGGAGACATTCAAGACCCGCCTGGACGCCTTCCTGTGTGAACTCATCTAGGTGTTCCTCCTCCGGCAGGGGGATTGGACTAGATGATCTTTCGAGGTCCCTTCCAATCCCTAATATTCTGTGATTCTGTGAAAGGCAGCAAACCTCTGGGATTAGCTCCCAGGCCGATGCCAACACCATAGTGCTGACAGTCAGGACAGGACTGAACAATTCCTTGAGCGTCTGAGAGACTTAAATCAAAATGGCAAGATAACATTTTAGCATTCTGGTGAAAAAAGGAATGAGCCTGACGAGCTTTTCAAGAAAAGTGTTAGAGGACAGAAGGGAAAACAAACAATGAGGTGGATAAACATTAGAAGTTTGTCCAGAATAACCTACTAGAGCTAATTGTAAATCGTCTGAGTGCTGCAGAGACCAATCAAAATATGCCTGTGTTAGTGGAAGGATGATATATGCAGGATCAAAACCAGCCATCTGTATCAATCTCGATCTGCCTCTCATAATCAATTGAGCTAGTGCTTCCAGTGGTGTAGTTATACTTTTACGCAAACAGTACGGCAAACAGATCCACTCTAGTGCCGAGAGGGATGCACCCATGGACTCCACACACGATTCAATGTGAATTCTACTGGAGACCTTTATTATTAGTTACACGATCACTTATATGCTCTTAAGCTGCTAACACACACCCACAAACAACTCTTCATTGGCTAAAAGCTACTGTTCACATGCCTGGTTACAATACTTGATTGGACAATTCCTCCTGTTCATGAGGCATTCTTTTTACTTCTTATTAGTTACATAAGAAACTTCTTATCTTGTTTCTTCCATTTTTTCTCTCTAATCTTATTCTATTCTATTTTTTCACTCTAAGTCAGGACTTAATTGCTCAAGGCCGAAGCCGCCTGCAGCTGTGGCTCTTACAGTGCCAACAATTCCCCCTTTTTGTTTTTGTACCACAAAAGCGTTGTTCACCATCTTCTGCAGGGCCCTTTGCAGACACGACAGCAAACAAGGCCCTAATAAAAGGATTACCAAAATTATGAATAGCATCTTAAATCCTGACTTTAATAGTGAAGAGATCCATCCTTGTAAAACCACTTGCTTAACCAATCATCACTATTTACCCTCAACTGTTTGTCATTTTCCTTTAACCTTTTAATGGCCATATGAATTGATTCTGAGTGGTCTGATAGATTCATACAGCACATACCTTCAGATTCCTCACAAACATGTTCCTTGTGCTAACAAATAAAAATCAATTGCTGCTCTATTTTGCAATGTTGCATGTCTAATGCTATCAGTGTCTACTAACATTTATGTGAGAACTTCTGATGTGAGATTTGTTTGTTTAGCCATCCGACAACCTAGCTTTTTCACATCTCCTATACAACTGTTGGAAAAAAAAAAAAAAAAGAGAGAGAGAGAGAAATCAGGCATTAGCTGTGGCTGACTGTATGGAAATATCTTGCACACTAATATTAAGGTTACTGTATGATGTGTGTCTAGAAAAGATTATTATGGCTTTCTTATTGGCCAAGGTATTAATAAATGCATTTTCTATGTTCAGATAGCACAATACGGCCATCACACTATAGAGTATCAGCACAAGAAGAGCAAAATCTTAGAAAACACTGGCAATTTACAGTAGGTAAACTGAAAAAGGTAAATGCTGCAACAGAGCCCCTTTCCCTCACAGTCTCCCCACCTTCTCCTTCCAAGCACTGGGGCAGGGCTGTCCAAGTCCCTTTGAGCATCATCCCAGCCACCTGTCCTGAAGATCTTTGATGTCAGGTGCTACGCATCCATATGTCCCCTGTCATCTTCCACTCACAGCCCTTTGAGCCTTTCTCTGACAATTCTCTACAGCAGCAGCCCAACTCCTTCAGCCCCAAAACCTGTGGCCATGGATGGGAGGCAGGAGGGGATTGCTCTTCTCTTCTGGGTACTGGCTGCCTGCTCCCCAAAAGCTGTTGCAGGGGAATAAGGCTTGTCTGTTGATCTGCATACCTTAGCTTGGTTTCAGTCAGGAAAGCAAAGCTCCAAATTCTGAGCATCCTGGGAATTCGGGAGCAATCCAGCAGCAGAATGCCATTCAAGCAAAGACAAAGCACAGTTGTGCCACAGGCTGCGATGCGCTGCTTCCTCCCCCATCCAGCAGTAACCATCCTAGTCTCCCACCTTTGAGCCTTCCGCTAGAAATCCTGGCATGAGCCTTGCACGTTTCCACAAGCCCCTGAACAATATCCCCTCGTAATATTTGGGCACCCCCAAACATATTTCCTGTAGGAGGAAAGACTGAGAGCTATGACTCCTTCCTGAGCCCCTTTACCCAGATTAGAGAGTCACACAATCACAGTATGATTGAGATTGGAAGGGATTGCTGGAGGTCATGTTGTCCTGATACTGAGAAAGCTGGTCAGAGAAACTCTCTTAAGACTCGTTTTGGAGTTTTAGAAAGCAGGTATTCTTTATTGCAGCGCTCCCCCAAGAGGTGTGTGTCCGTCTTTGTTCCAGCACACATTATATTGACCTAATACATGTATATTCATTGAACTTCTGAGAAATTATCTACATATTCAAAACATTTCCCATAACTATTTAGCATATGTAAATGTCCTTCACTCTTGCACAGTAAAATGAGTCAGTGGTCTTCACTGTATCCGCTGATTGAACTCCTCTTTGATTCTGCACAGTGGTGTCTCTTTTACATGCTTGGGACAGCATTCCTTGAGGAATGTTTGGTCCTTCCTCAGGCTTAAGCACTTCTGATAACATTTGCAAAAGGTCCTAAGGTTATCAGTAATTTGTGAGGAATTTCATTTAAACATTGTTAGCATATATAAATATCAAAATATCAGTAATTTTATTCAAAGGTTGTTACAACAGCTGGGTGATGTCTAAGCAACTAGTTTCTAATTTCTCAGGGTTTACTCTTTCAGTCCAACCCTCATGATCAGAATCTTATCAATGTGTATAAATACCTGATGGGAAGGATTAAATATGATAGAGAGACACTCTTCTCAGTGGTATTCAGTGAATAGACTAGAGGCAACGGGCACAAACTGAAATATAGGAAATTCTATTTAAAGACAGGAAGAAATGTTTTCACTGTGAGTATGGTCACATATTTTTTAAAACCACTCAAATATAAATTGGGGAAAGCATGGGGAATACATAAATTTTATATATGCTCAAGGCACCAAAGCCACTATTGGGAAGAGACCTATTGGAAGCCTTGAGAGCAGAAATTAAATTTGACAAAGGAAAAATTGAATTTAGGGTGGGGGATGAGCAACTGATTGAAATTTTAAGTCTTGCCCTTTTAGAACCTGAACGGAGAGAACCAAGAGAAGAAATAAAGGCTCAGATAGAAAACAGGGTATACCCCCAAGTCTGGGAAGTAGATCAGCCAGGCAGGTCTAGGAAGGCTTTACCAGTAATGATATCCCTAAAGGAGGGTGCACAACCTATAAGGATAAAACAATACCCTTTGAGGCGAGCAGACTTAGAGGGTCTATCTCCAATTGTGCAAAAATTTGTAAAGTACGGAATACTAAAGGAGTGCGAATAGGCCTATAATACACCTATATTACTGGTAAAGAAACCAGCAGGGGGATACAGGCTAGTTCAAGACCTGAGAGCAATAAACAAAATTACCGGAGATTTGTATCCAGTGGTAGCAAACCCTTATACATTATTAACGCAATTGACACCAGACTTAGAATGGTTTACCATCTTGGATCTGAAAGACGCTTTCTTTTGCCTGCCTCTGGCCCTCAAAAGTCAGCCTTTGTTCGCCTTTGAACGAGACAGCGAAAAGAGTGGCCAAGGAAGGCAAAAAGGTGAAGGAGTTTGTCCTGATACCTGACGGTAAACTAACAATTGAAAAAGAGGAACCCAAGCCCAGGTATAGTAAGGAAGATTTAAAATTAATTGCAGATCTTTCAGGTTCTAGGGAAGGGAAGGGATGGGCTAAAATGCCGGAAGGTAAATTGATAATTCCCACTAATCTACTTTGGGCTTTTGTTCAAAAAGAGCATAACAAAACACATTGGGGAACTGAAGCATTATATCAGAAATTAATACAGGAGTGTATAGCAAGGAAATTGTATACTACGGTAGAACAAGTAACCCGCCAATGTGTAGTATGTCTAAAAGTTAATCCTAAAATAACTAGAAAGGTGTTAGGCCAAATCAGTAAGGGAAATTATCCTGGTCAGCAATGGCGAATTGATTTTACAGAATTACCAAAAAAAGGGGGGTACAAGTACTTATTAGTACTAACAGATACCTTTTCCGGATGGCCAGAGGCTTTCCCCTGTCGTACAAAGCCCGAGAAGTTACAAAAGTGCTGCTACAAGAAATAATACCTCGCTTTGGAGTACCTGCTGCCATCTCCTCGGATCGAGGTCCACACTTTGTGGCTAAAACAGTACAACAAGTAAGCTCTGCATTAGAGATTGATTGGCAGTTACACATACCATATAACCCACAGTCCAGTGGGCAAGTGGAAAAGATGAATCACCAAATTAAACTACAAATTGTAAAACTGGGACAAGAGGCACGTTTGCCATGGCCACAAGCTCTGCCCATTGCCCTACTCCGTATATGAACCAAACAGAGAACGAAAGAAGGACTTAGTCCTTTTGAAATAGTGTTTGGTCGGCCATACACAGTTAGAGCAATGGATCCAGTGGACTCAGATCAATTTAAGGAGGAGGCCCTTAGGGAGCATGTCAGACAAATTCATAAAAACTTAATGATTGTAAATAAACAAATTAATGTAATGCAGGCGAGGGGACTGGATGCACCTGTACATAACACTAAACCTGGAGATTATGTATATGTTAGATCTCTTTCAGAAAATTCTCTCGAACCAAAGTGGGAAGGACCATGCCAAGTTCTCCTGACTACTTTTACTGCTGTTCAGATTAAGGAGCAGAACTCTTGGGTACACCACATGAGGATAAAGAAAACACCTAAGACACTATGAACATTTACCCCACAGCCCTCTGGTCGGTTACGATTCTCGCTCTCATAACTGGTACAAATGGGTGGGATGAAAACCTACACACTAAGTTGGTACAGAATATTTCAAGAACCCTTAACAGGACTGACTGCTGGATATGCACTAGACTCCCCGAGAATGGGAGAAAATCAATTTCACTAATCGGGATTCCATTACCCGACAGCAATGTAAGCTTCAGGAAGTATTGGATTAATACTACTTGGACCACAACCCTGCATGATCCCATACCAATCACCTGTCCCTCTGGTCCTATTGGTGAGATGCAACCCTAGGCACATTGTTACTCAAGGTGTAGTTCCAACAAAACAACATTCTCAGATCCGGACGGTTCTCTGTGTAAAGACACAACTTTTGTAGGAAATTATTCTTTCTGTAATCAAACGGTGAAAATGGCACCAACAAGTGGGTATAATGGAACCTCAGCATGGCCAGTCCCCGAAGGGAAGGGGTGGTACTGGCTTTGCAATGATACAGCACGTAAGGTTCTCCCTAACAAATGGAAAGGACAATGTGCATTAGGAGCAATAGTTCCTAATATGACTATCCATTTTGAATTAAAACGCAAAGGATGGTTAGGATTCACTCTTCGAAATTTACAAAAATGAAACCTACAAAATCTCCTCGTGGAACGAGGGTCTGGTTTCCATAGTTTTGCCAGATGGTTTATCCCATGGTTAGGAGTAAGTGAATTGGAAAAGACCTTAGTAAACCTATCTGCTGTATTAGAAGAAATTGCAAATAACACCGCAGATGCTCTAGGAGCCATACAGGAGGAAGTCAACAGTTTATCCAAAGTAGTTTTACAAAACCGAATGGCCTTAGATCTACTCCTGGCCTCCCAAGGAGGAGTGTGTACAATAGTCAATAGTAGCTGCTGCACATATATAGACAATAACGGAAGAGTAACTAGTGACCTGCAAACAATTTGGAAAAAGACTAGAATTTTACATCAGGTAGCCCAAGATGATACCTCCTGGGGTATTCATGTATTGTGGAATAAACTAACTTCTTGGTTGCCAAATTTAATATGGCTCAAGCAACTGCTTGTAGCAATTCTCGGAGTTATCTTTTTGTTTTGTGTACTTCGTGTAATGATGAAGTGTGCCTTTTACTACTGTTTTAACACAGGTAACTCATATAGTGACTGGAAGAAAAATCGTCTTAGACAAGAATTAGAATCTAATAAGTATTTTAGAAAATTAGAAAGTAAAGGAATTTACTAGTTTAAAGAAAAAGGGGGGAATGATAGTGGGTGTCGCGACAGAGGGAAAACCCGGACGCTCAATATGAGTGATCAGCAAGCTTCATTTATTGATTACATACGTGCTCCTCATATACAGTGGTTAATTAAGCTCATGCATATTCCCAAAGACCCATACTGATTGGTTTATTAATTTTCCTGGGAACTTTCTCTTTGTTATAACAGGTGGTATTGCTCTGTTCACGTCCCAAAGACGTCAACAAAATACTCCTTACTTTGCGGTTACCAGCTTAAAGCTACTCCCTTCTTTTTCCCAGCTTATTTTGCTGAAGTTATTTGAAATCTCAAGGACAAGTAAGTATCCTGGAGACTTCTGTTAATTTACCCTGACTTATGTCAAGGGACTAAGCTGACTTACCCTCGCTGCTAAGCCTCTGATTGTACAACATCTCTAGTGCTCTACAACAAGTGGGAATTTGGTAGTTTCAGCTTATCCCTTTAAGTTTAGGCATTAGCATTTCTAGTTTCTTAGTTTTCTTATCTTAGCTTGACAAGGACTGGCCTCGTGGACAATTTATCACAGAAGTCCAACTCCCAACTTGCCAAGGATGGGCCTTGTGGGTGATTTATCACGGAACTCCAACCAATTTAAAACTGATGAGCAAAGATAATTAGGAAGAGGCCCAGGCTCAGGTCCAAGAAGAAAGTGCGCATGTGCAAAATCAAGAGGTTAACTACAGGTGATGATGAGGAGGGTGGGGTAACTATAGGTTGCGATGAAGATTTCTCTCTAAGATCCTCAACGACCACCACCACAAAGCTCTGCACAGGCGCAAAGGGGAGGAGACCTAATTTTAATATGAAGCGGGAAAAGGTCATGCATATGTATAGGCGTTTTGCATTGGCTAATGAATATGTATAGGAATATACCTTAAATATAGAGAACTGCCTTAAGGTGCGCATATTTGTGGTGGAGTGATCCCCCGTGCGCCCAGCGCTGAATAAACTGACCTACTTTACAACTTTACAGGTTGTGGAGTCTCTTTCCGCACATCAGGGGGCTCCAGAACTGGACGCAGTACTCCAGGTGGGACCTTATGAGAGCAGAGTACAGTGGAAGAATCACCTCCCTTGATCTGCTGGCCACACTCCTCTTGATGCAGCCCAGGATATGGTTGGCCTTCTGGGCTGCAAGTGCACATTTCCGGCTCATGTTGAACTTTTCGTCTACCACCATTCCCAAGTCCTTCTCTTCAGAGCTGGCCTCAAGCCACTCATTGCCCAGCCTGCATTTGTGCTTGGGGTTACCCCAACCCAGGTGCATGACCTTGCATTTGGCCTTGTTGAATTTCATGTTAGCACAGGCCTGCCAAGAGGGATGCACCCATGGACTCCACGCACGATTCAACGTGAATTCTACTGGAGACCTTTATTATTGGTTACATGATCATTTATATACTCTTAAGCTGCTAACACATACACACACCAACACAAAAAACAACTCTTCATTGGCTAAAAGCTACTGTTCACACGCCTGGTTACAATACTTGATTGGATAATTCCACCTGTTCACAAGGCATTCTTTTTACTTCTGATTAGTTGCATAAGAAATGTATCTTATCTTGTTTCTTGCGTTCTTTCTTGTGAACCTGTCCTGTTCTATTTTTTCACTCAAAGTCAGAACTTAATTGCTCAAGGCTGAAGCCGCTTGCAGCTTCGGCTCTTAAAGGGCCAACACAAGCTCACCTCTCAAGCCTGTCAAGGTCCCTCTGGATGGCATCCCGTCCCGCCAGCGTGTCGACCACTCAGCTTGGTGTCATCAGCAAATTTGCTGAGGGTGCACTCAATCCCCCTGTCCATGTCATTGACAAAGATGTTGAAGAGCACCGATCCCAATACCGAACCTTGAGGGACACCACTTGTCACCGGTTTCCACTTGGACATTGAGCTGTTGACAATTTGAGTGCGACCATCCAGCCAGTTCCTTGTCCACCGAGTGGTCCATCCATCAAACCCACATACTTCCAATTTGGAGATAAGAATGCCATGTGGGATGGTGTCATACGCCTTGCACAAGTCCAGGTAGATGACATCAGTTGCTTTAGCCTTGTCTATCAATGTTGTGACCCCATCATAAAAGGCCACCAGATTGGTCAGGCACGATTTGCCCTTGGTGAAACCATGCTGGTTGTCACCAATCACCTTCTCATTCTCCATGTGCCTTAGAATAGTTTCTAGGAGTATCTGCTCCATGATCTTGCCTGGCACTTAGGTGAGACTGACTGGCCTGTAGTTCCCCAGGTCCTCCCTGTTACCCTTTTTAAAAATGGGGGTTATGTTCCCCTTTTTCCAGTCTGCAAGAACTTCACCAGACTGCCAGAACCTCTCAAATATGATGGATAGTGGCTTTGCAACTTCATTCACCAGTTCCCTCAGGACCCGCAGATTCATCCCATCAGGTCCTATCGACTTGTGCACCTTCAGGTTCCTTAGGTGCTCCCGAACCTGATCTTCTCCTACAGTGGGTGGCTTTTCATTCTCCTGGACCCTTCCTATGCTTTCTAGGACTTGGGCAGTTTGGCACGAGTCCTTGCCGGTGAAGACTGAGGCAAAAAAGTCATTGAGCACCTCAGCCTTCTCAATGTCCTGGGTGACCAGATCTCATATCGCCTTCTGGAGAAGGCCCACATTTTCCCTAGTTTTCCTTTTCTCCCCGACATACCTTTAGAAGCTTTTTTTGTTGCCCTTGACATCTCTGGCTAAATTTAATTCTGTCAGGGCCTTGGCTTTCCTAACCTGATCCCTGGCTTCTCGGGCAGTTTCTCTGTATTCCTCCCAGGTTACCCATCCTTCCTTCCACCCTCTATAGGCTTCCTTCTTGATCCTAAGTTTGTTCAGGATCTTCCTGTCCATCCATGCAGGCCTCCTGCTGGTTTTGCCTGCCTTCCTCTTTGTAGGGATGCATCATTTCTGGGCTTGGAGGAAGAGATCTTTGAGTATGTTCCAACTGTCCTGCACCCCTCTTCCTTCCAGGAATTCATCCCATGGTACGTGACCAAGTAGATCCCTGAAGAGGTCAAAGTTTGCTCTCCTGAAATCCAGGGTGGTGATCTTACAGTGCACCTTCCTCACTGCCCTAAGGATCTCAAAATTCCAACATTTCATGGTCACTGCAGCCAAGACTGCCCAAGAGCTTCACGTTCCCCACCAACCCCTCCTTTTTGGTGAGAACAAGGTCCAGCATGGCACCCCTCCTCGTCGGTTCCGCGACCACCTGGAGAAGGAAGTTGTCCACACATTTCAGGAACTGCCTGGATTGTTTGTGGCCTGCTGTGTTGTCCCTCCAACAGATGTCAGGGTGATTGAAGGGACTTGAGGACCAGGGGTTGTGAACGTGAGGCTGCTCCTATCTGCCTATAGAGGGCCTCATCTGCTTGGTCTCCCTGGTCTGGTGGCCTGTAGCAGACCCCCACTGTAACATCCCCTTTCCCTTCCTTCCCTTTAATCCTGACACATAGACTCTCTGTTAGCTCCTCATCTGTCTCCAGGTGGAGCTCCATACACTCCAGCTGGTTGTTGACATAGAGGGCAACACCTCCTCCTCTTCTCCCCTGCCTGTCTTTCCTGAAGAGCCTGTACCCTTCCATTCCAACACTCAAGTCATGGGATCCATTCTACCATGTCTCCGTGATGCCAATCAGGTTGTAGCCCTGCAGCCACGCATACATCTCCAACTCTTCTTGTTTATTCCCCATGCTACGTGCATTAGCATAGAGGCATTTAAGTTGGGCCCCCAGTGAAGTTGACTTTGACTTGCTGGCTGGAGCAGCTGGAATCCCAGTGCAGTGCTCTTCAGGCATGGACCTCCCACAGTTATTACTAGCAGTCCCAGTTATATCCCCTTCCCCCTTCCAATCTAGTTTAAAGCTCTGTCAATGAGCCCCGCTAATTCTTGCCCCAGGATCCTTTTCCCCTTCTGAGACAGGTGTATCCCATCTTTTGTCTGTAGCCCCGGTGTCATTTAAACCCCACCATGGTCAAAGAAACCAAAACTCTGCCTGTAGCACCAGCCTCTGAACCATGTGTTGATCAGGTGAATCTTCCTGTTCCTGTCAGTAAACCTCCCTGCAACTAAAGGGATTAAGGAAAAAATTACCTGCGCACCTGATCCTGTAACCAGTCTCCCTAATGACCTAAAGCCCTTCTTAATTGCTTTTAGACTTTTCTCTGTAATCTCATCACTACCAGCTTGGATGAGCAAAAGCGGGTTGTAGTCTGAGGGCTGCACCAGGCCAGGTAGGTTCCTACTGATATCCCTGACCCAGGCCCCAGGGAGGCAGCAGACTTCCCTGTGGGAGGGATCTGGTTGACATATGGGGCCCTCAGGAGGGAATCCCCTACCACAACTACCCTCCTTTTTTTCTTGATTGAATTAGTCCTGAGCTGTGGGGATGTCTTCCTGGGTGGATCTTCCTTTTTGTCCTCACTCTCCTGGCTCTCGATTTCCAAGGCCCCATACCTGTTCTGGAGTGGTAACTGGGGGGGCAAGGGAGGCTGGCACACAATCTGCCTGCCTCCCCGAGGAGGGACCTGTTTCCACTTCTCACTATCTCTTGGGTCCTCTCCTCTTACCTGGTAGCAAGAGGGTAGGGGATCCTGTGCTACATGTGAAGCCTGTTGCCTTTGGCTCAGGGATGGGAGGGCCTGAGTCCACCCATCTATCTCCCTCTCACCCTCCCTAATAGTTCTCAGCCTTTCCATCTCTTCTTTTAGTTCAGCCACCATGCTGAGCAGATCATTCACCTGTTCACAGCAAATACAGCTGTCATCCCTGCACCTCTCCATTTCAAGTGAGAGGCTCCAGCACTCTCTGCAGCCAGGGACCTGGACAGCTGCATCTGTCTGGGTCGCTACATTTCTTTTACTCACAGCTTTTGACCGGGTAGCCACCATGGCTGTTCCTGCCTGCATGACTAACGGCTCAAGCTTCTGCACCACCTCAGTTTTTGTTGCTTTGCTGAGCTGCCGCAGGGGCGGTTCAGCTCTAGATGTTGATCGCAGATCCTGACAGTAGCAGCTCCTCTCATGAGCAACCTGCCTGCATGAACTACCACACCCTACTACACTCCCGATCACTCATACTCCCTGGAGGCCGTTTAAATCTCCCGCGGTTGGCCCTGGCACCACCCCCGCCGTGTCAGCCCCACTCCCGCGATTGGCTGCTCCTGACGGGACTCGGCGTCAGGCCCGCAGTCTCCCCTCGCGCCGGGACCGCCTCCTTCTCCTCTCGACTCGTGCTCAGCCGCGGAACTTACTGTTGCCACCGCTGTGCTCCTCGCTGACTGAGAGCAGTTGCCGGTTTTACCGCATTTAAATCTACCGTGGTTGTCCCTGGCACCGCCCCTGCCGCGTCAGCCCTGCTCCCGCGATTGGCTACTCCTGATGGGACTCGGATGTGGAGATCATTGGAAAATGGGGGATGGAAGCACTGGGATGTAAATTTAATGGAAGCCACTTGGCTGGTTAACACCAGAGGATCTGCTAACCGTCCTGGGCCTGCCCAAACACAACCCCTACATACTGTGGGAGGAGACAAGGTCCCCATAGTGCACACAGGGAAGTGGTTGGGGAAGGCGGTATGGATTGCTTCTCCCATGGGAAAAGGCAAACCCATTCGTGGGATTGTTTTTGCCCAAGGGCCCGGGTGTACTTGGTGGATAATGTGGAAAATGTGGAGACCTGGTGTGTGCCTCAAGGAGATTTAACCTTGGTGGGAGGGAACTAATCTGTGATGTGAGTTGTATGTTGCAGGAAGGAATGTGGCAGGAATGACTTGAACTGACAAAGATTGAGTTTTGCAAGGAAAGGAACCAGATGAGTGCAATGATGACCTGAACCAAGTCGGTGCTGGCGCCCAACAATCAAACATGCTGCTCCTCCTGTCTTGAACATCTATCTTGACAGAAGAGGCCTAAGTCAAAGCCTGTTTGTGAACATCTGGAGGAATGGAGGAAGCCCATGGGATATTTGTCTGATAAAGGACAGAGGGGCGGAGCTAATAATGTAAAAACCTGCATGTTAGGTATAAATTATGTGGGAGCTGAGCATGATGCAAATGGTATGGAATAAGGGGTGGAGATTGTATTGAGTCTGGCTGGGATGGAGTTGATTTTCCCCATGGCAGCCCTCAGAGTGCTGTGTTTTGTATCGGTGGCTCAAGGGGTGTTGAGAACACACCAGTGTTTTGGTTACTGGTGAGCAGTGCTAGCACAGCACCAAGGCTGTCTCTCCAACATTTCCCTCAGTAGGCTGGGAGTGGGGAAGGTCTTGGGAGGGGACACAGCCAGGACAGCTGACCCAAACGGACCAAAGGGATATTCCATACCATATGACGTCTGCTCAGAAATAAAAGCAAGGGGAGCGGAGGGGGAAGGGGGGGCATTCGTTACTTCCGTTTGTCCTCCGGGAACCCCAACGCGTATGAAACCCTGCTTCCCGGGAAGTGGCCAAACATCGCCTGCTGATGGGAAGTAGAGAATAAATATTTTGTTCTTTTGCTTCTGAGCGCGCAGCTTTGCTTTGCTTCTATTAAACTGCCTTTGTCTCAACCCACGAGTTTGGGTTTTTTGTGTTCCATCTTATTTTCTCCCCTCCCCATCTTGCTGAGGAGGGGGGTGATAGAGCGGACTTTGGTGGGCATCTGGCATGCAGCCAGGGTCAACCCACCACAATTAGATATTAGGAAGAAATTCTTTCCTGTGAGGGTGGTGAGACACTGGCACAGGTTTCCCAGAGAAGCTGTGGATGCCCCCTCCCTGAAAGTGTTTAAGGCCAGGTTGGATGAGGCATTGAGCAACTTGGTCTAGTGGAAGGTGTCCCTGCTTGTGGCAAAGGGGTTGAAACTAGATGATCTTTAAGGTCCCTTCTAACCCAAACCATTCTATGAGTCTATGATTCAGCAACAACTGAAAATATTGGTATGTTATAAACATTCTTCTCATAACATATCCCATACTGAAACCAAAACACAGCACTATTCTAGCTACTAAGAAGAAACTTAGCTCTGTCCCAGATGAAAACCAGGACACCATGGTATTATCACACTAGTCATCTGCTAACATCAATGACTCAGTGCTTAGCCTTGCTCCCAGTCCTCTTTTAAAACACTAAATTTTGTGGCTTCGTCCAACATGATCATTTTTAATATAGAGAGTGGCAGGATAGGGCTGCAGGGGTAGTCTTTGTGAGGAGAGGCTGGGGCTGCCCAATGCTGGACACAGCTGGTTCCAGCCAGTTCCAGATGGAACAACAGACCCACCTCTGGTCACAGCTGAGCCAATCAGAGAAGCCAGTGGCACCTCTGTGAGAAGGTATTTAAGGAAGAGCAAAATTCTGCCCTGCCTCAGAGAGTGTGTGGGGAAAATCTATGCATTTAGGAAAACAGTTTGTTCAGCTGTGGAACCACAAGAACTGGAACATTTTAACCTTGAGGTTACTGCACAGTATCATTGCAGGGAATGCATTAGAAGTTTTAGATTTCCTTCTATGACAAGTACAAGGATATATATTTATATTGTGTGGTTAATTAATATGCTCATTTTGAAAATCAGTTTTGGCCTTCCAGCTTGGATTTTTTTTTGATTTCTCAAAATGCAAGTGGTGCTCTTTATGGTGCTTCCCATAAGGCAAAGACATAAATTTGTACAAGAAAGCTTCCTAAGGTTTATATAGTACCTATGAAGTATGTGAATCTACTGTAAAAATGTAAAGGGCTAACTACAGTAGAAAAAAGAGTGGGGAGGAGTTCTTCCCTATGGCATCTGTCAGGGTACTGTGGCCTATTTTAACTTTCAGACTATGTGTACTGGTCAGCTGATGCGTAATGGAGTGTCTACATTTATATGGCTAAAATTAATATCAAGCAGCACCAGATGAGATTAAAGGATGAAAGCTAAATATTTAGTAAAGGTGATTAGACCTGCTCTGTCCCCGTGGTTTGCACTGATTTTGAGCACTTCTGTCTGAGACAGATATGTGGACAAACAAGCTTAAGGGCCAAAATGTCTGGCTGTATGCAGGCCCAGGAAAAGGTGCACAACTGTGGGACGCTGTGCAGTCTCTGAGCAGCAACGCCTAATCCCCTCCTGGCCTGCCAGGAGGCTGTGGCCAAAGGAGGGCAAGGTTGGATGGAACTGCACTGAAGGCTGCATTGGCTTCCCTACCCAGCCCATGAGCTGTGAGCCTGACCAACAGAAGACAAGGCAGAGCAGCTGAAAGGAAAGGATGAGGAACTTGGCCCCATCAGGAGGAGAGGGGAAATTGATTTTACTTTGGACTGTTTGAAAGCAATATGAGGGTGGCAGTGTACTGGCTGCTGGTGGGGCAAGACAGCAGGCACCGACATGAGGCCATCACAGAGCTTGTTAAGGTCATTAGATGAGCAGGATCAAGAGTGTAAAAGTACACTAAAAGGACAAATTAAATAATAAAACACAGAAGAAAATGGGAACATCCCAATCAATCTGATTTCTGTATTTCATTGAATTGTAAGAAGGAAAACCTCAACCCCTTATACATATATCTTACTGTATTGGGTTTGTGTGGCAAGGTTTTGGTAGCGGGGGGTGACATAGGCATGGCTTCTGTGAGAAGCTGCCAGAAGCTTCCCCCATGTCCGACACAGCCAATGCCAGCCAGCTACAAGACGGACCTGCCACTAGCCAAGGCCGAGCCAATCAGTAACGCCTCTGTGATAACATAATTAAGAAAAAAAAAAGAGAAGAGAGGAAAAAAAAGCTGCACACTTTGCAGCTAGAGAGAGGAGTGAGAAGATGTAAGAGAAACAAACTCTGTAGACACCAAGGTCAGTGAAGAAGGAGGGGGAGGAAGTGCTCCAGGCGCCGGAGCAGAGATTCCCCTGCAGCCTGTGGTGAAGACCATGGTGATGCAGGCTGTCCCCCTGCAGTCCTTGGAGGTCCATGGTGGAGCAGATGACCACCTGTAGCCTGTGGAGGACCCCACGCTGGAGCAGGTGGAAGCCCGTGCTGGAGCAGGTTCCTGTCAGGACCTGTAGCCCATGGAGAGAGGAGCCCACACCAGAGCAGGTTTGCTGGCAGGACTTGTGACCCCATGGGGGACTCGCGCTGGAGCAGTCCCTTCCTGAAGGACTGCACACCATGGAATGGACCCATGCCAAAGCAGTTCGTGAGGAACTGTTGGTCATGGGAAGGACTCACGCTGGAGAAGTTGGTGGAGGACTGTCTCCTGTGAGAGGGACCCCACGCTGGTGCGGGGGAAGGAGTCCTCCCCTGTGAGGAGGAAGAAGCAGCGGAAACAACGTGTGATGAACTGACCTCAACCCCATTCCCTGTCCCCCTGTGCTGCTGGGGGGAGGAGGTGGAAAATCGGGAAAGAGATTAAGCCCGGGAAGAAGGGAGGGATGGGGGAGGTGTTTTAAGATTTGGTTTTACTTCTCATTATTCCCTGATTTTGATTGGTAATAAAGTAAATTTGTTTTTCCCCCAAATCAAGTCTGTTTTGCCCGTGCCAGTAATTGGTGAGTGATCTCTCTCCGTCCTTATCTCCACCCATGAGCTTTTCGCTATATTTTTCTCCCCCTGCCCATTTGAGGAGGGGGAGTGATAGAGTGGGCTTTGGTGGGCATCCGGCCTCTAGCCAGGGTCAACCCACCACACTTACACTATGCCAAACTATGCCAATAGAATTCAAATGTAAAGCTAAGTATTCAGAGTTAGGAAATTACAGGAATGAGGTTGCTTGTGTAATTTTAATTCAGCTTCTTTGTGTGTATTCATTATGCTAATTTAGTATATCCTTTAGTGTGTTGAAACAGAAATTCTATTAACAATCCTAATTGTTAGCATTCCCAAAATTTTGAGTCTCCCAGAAGATGGAGAGAACTCATGCCAACTTTAAAGTCATCCCTCAGCTAGAATTACAGCGGTAGTGTAGCAAAGAGGAGTTGAATTTCCCTGAACAGAATTCAGCTACTATAACTATTAAATCCCCCTCTCTTTCATTTCATTTCTCTTCCTCTTTTTCCACTTAAAACCTACTTCTGTGGCTCTTCCTACAGCTTTTATAGTACAAGCCTTTTATTCCAGGCAAGTAGAGACTAAGTTTCCACTAGGAAATGCATACTTTCCAAGTAATGCAATACACAAGGCTTCTTAGAGGGAGGTTTTCCTTCACTGCAGATTGTCTTCCAATCAGATCCATCCTATTAATTTAAAGAGGTAGGAATTCTGTGCAAAAAATATCTAGTCATGTAATTACTTTATCATAACGTATATACACAAGGTAGTTACAAAGTTTTCCTGTGCATCCCCAGTTGTGGAATTTCTAAACCTTGAGAGCGTAACGATACAACCTTTCAGTGCAATCTTGAATGTCCTTAAAAAATCTGAACCATAAAAGACAAATCCCACCCTGTGGCATCATATGGTTCCACATGGGACACCAGCAGGATGGAGTCATAGTGTTACTAAACTATTCAGAATAACCAGTACAATTTACCACTGTTACATAGACAGCACTGGACATGGATGAAATGCAGATTGAGCTTGTGGGTTTCACTGCTGTGTTCTGTCAGCAGAGGAATGACATGCTGGGTCCTTTTCCTTCATCCAGAGGAAATGCCTGCCCTGCTGAGCTCACTTCCCATCCAGTTTCATTCATCAGATTTGAACAGTTCTGTTCCCTCTATCACACCTTGTTTCACCCTCTCATCTTTTGACTCCTCAGGTCTTGCCAGTTCCAGCTTCTAAACATCACAGTTCTCTATTCAATGTCCTTCCAGTCTAAAGCCTCCCTTCTACCTTCCACCTTAAATTCTCCCCATCCTAGTGTGGTGGGTTGACCCTGGCTAGAGGCTGGATGCCCACCAAAGCCCACTCTATTACTCCCCCTCCTCAAATGGGCAGGGGGAGAAAAATATAACAAAAAGCTCGTGGGTGAAGATAAGGACGGAGAGAGATCACTCACCAATTACTGGCACAGCCAAAACAGACTCGACTTGGGGGAAAAAAACAAATTTACTTTATTACCAATCAAAATTAGAGGATAGTGAGAAGTAAAACCAAATCTTAAAACACCTCCCCCATCCCTCCCTTCTTCCTGGGCTTAATCTCTTTCCCGATTTCCACCTCCTCCCCCCAGCAGCACAGGGGGACAGGGAATGGGGTTGGGGTCAGTTCATCACACATTTTTTCTGCCACTGCTTCCTCCTCAGGGGGAAGACTCCTTCCCCCACACCATCGTGGGGTCCCTCTCACGGGAGACAGTCCTCCATGAACTTCTCCAACATGGGTCCTTCCCATGACTGACAGCTCTTCACGAACTGTTTTAGCATGGGTCCATTCCATGGGGTGCAGTCCTTCAGGAAGGGACTGCTCCAGCGCGAGTCCCCCACAGGGTCACAAGTCCTGCCAGCAAACCTGCTCCGGTGCGGGCTCCTCTCTCCACGGGCTACAGGTCCTGACAGGAACCTGCTCCAGCGCGGGCTTCCTGGGGGGTCACAGCCTCCTTCGGGCATCGACCTGCTCCGGCGTGGGGTCCTCCACGGGCTACAGGTGGTCATCTGCCCCACCATGGATCTCCAGGGACTGCAGGGGGACAGCCTGTCTCACCCTGGTCTTCACCATAGGCTGCGGGGAATCTCTGCACCAGTGCCTGGAGCACCTCCTCCCCCTCCTTCTTCACTGACCTTGGTGTCTGCAGAGTTGTTTTCTCTTACATCTTCTCACTCCTCTCTCTAGCTGCAAAGTGTGCAGCTTTTTTTTCTTCCCTCTCTTCCTTTTTTTTCTTAATTATGTTATCACAGAGGCGTTACTGATTGGCTCGGCCTTGGCCAGCGGCGGGTCCGTTCTTGTAGCCGGCTGGCATAGGCTGTGTCGGGTCAGACATGGGGGAAGCTTCTGGCAGCTTCTCTCACAGAAGCCACCCCATGTCCCCCCCTCCACTGCTACCAAAACCTTGCCACGCAAACCCAATACACCTAGTTTTTCACTCATTCAGTTTCCCTGCTTGTTACCTTTTTCAAGCTTCTCTCACTGGATTTTAGCCCTGGGTCTTTATCTGATCTCTGTTTCATTTTTGATTCACTGGTTCCCACTCCTTTACCTGCTATTTCTCTCTCTGTCCCTTAGTCATGGTTTCTACTTGGACTTCTGATTCTTTTCCCATAATGTCAAAAGCTGGTCTGACTTTTTGTCAAGCTGATCCCAGTCTCAAAGTCACCTTCTCTCTTAAGTCCGAGCTGTAGTATGGTACTAGAGTAATCTTTGGAGATTTGTAGGTAAATTTCCCAAGTGTGTGTGAAAAGTCATTGTTTTTTCAAAGTTTAGCCTGGTGTAAACTGTACCAACCTGCCAGAGGAATGGAAGAAGACTAAAAGTGAAAAAAAAAAAAGATACTCAGAATGTTTATGGCCAAATTTCAATTTTCTGCTTCACAGCATGAAGATGTTAGTGCTTCTCAAAGGAAGCTTGGGCAAAATTTTCTCACATAGACAAAAAATTATGTATATGCTAAGACTTCATTCTCAGCAGCGGCTGAAGTCCAAGTGCATGGAAACTCTGTGGAAAAAGTTGGAAGTTCCAGATGTCCTTTATGGAAGGATTTACAGAAATACAGCATAATTTTCTCCAAATATGACTCTTTGAAAGTCTCAGAAAAACTCATCTCTAAGAAAGAAAACTCAGGCAGAAAATTAATCAGTTTCTTCAAATATTCAGAAAGATTCTAATGTTAGAACATCTACAAGAATTTAAAAAAAATAAGTAGGAAAGAAGAACTGCTAAAAACAGAAGCTAACTATTCTAAGACAATCTTATATTCACTAGTGAATGAGTACTTCATATACTACAAGCTTTCAGACCCTGAAAAATAAGTATAAAAATTATAACCTATTATTTCAAAGATAGGAATAATAGGAAGAATGGATACAGAAATCATGGATGCTTGGGATTTGTTAGGAATTCTACTAGAAAACAACTTGCTCTTGTTTGGCAGAAGTGATCAAAAAGAAAAATTACATATGATTGCTATGACATACTATTTCTGAAAACAGACCATACTATTTATAATGCAAATATGATTGAAAAGGCTTTTTTATAAGTATGATTTCATAGAATCATAGAATGGTTTGGGCTGGAAGGGACCTTAAAGATCATCTAGTTCCAATCCCCCTGCCATGAGCAAGGACAGATTTCCACTAGACCAGGTTGATCAAAGCCTCATCCAGCCTGGCCTTGAACACTTCCAGGGAGGGGGCATCCACAACTTCCTTGGGCAACCTGTTCCATCATCTCACCACACTCACAGTGAAGAATTTCTTCCTAATATCTAATCTAAACCTACAATCTTTCAGCTTAAGGCCATTTCCCCTTGTCCTGTCATTAACTGCCCTTATGAAAAGTCCTTCCCTAGCTTTCCTGTAGGCTCCTTCAGGTACTGGAAGGCCACTATAAGATCTCCCCAGAGCCTTCTCTTCTCGAGGCTGAACAACCCCAACCCTTTCAGCCTGCCCTCATAGGAGAGGTGCTCCAGCCCTCGGATCATCCTTGTGGCCCTCCTCTGGACTCATTCTAACTGGTCAATGTCTCTCTTGTGTTGGGGGCTCCAGAACTGGACACAGTACTCCAGGTGGGGCCTTACGAGAGCAGAGTACAGGGGGAGAATCACTTCCCTCGACCTGCTGGCCACACTTCTCTTGATGCAGCCCAGGATACAGTTGGCCTTCTGGGCTGCAAGGGCACATTGCCGGCTCATGTTCAGCTTCTCATCCACCACCACTCCCAAGTCCTTCTCTTCAGAGCTGGCCTCAAGCAACTCATCACCCAGCCTGTATTTATATTTGGGATAGCCCTGACCCAGTTGCAGGACCTTGCATTTGGCTTTGTTGAACTTCATGAGGTGAGCACAGGCCCACCTCTCAAGCCTGTCAAGGTCCCTCTGGATGGCATCCCGTCCCTCCACTGTGTCAACCACACCACTCAGCTTGGTGTCATCAGCAAACTTGCTGAGAGTGCACTCAATCCCACTGTCCATGTTGCCGACAAAGATATTGAAGAGCATTGGTCCCAATACTGAACCTTGAGGGACACCACTCATCACCAGTTTCCACTCAGACTTTGAGCTGTTGACTCTTTGAGTGCGACCATCCAGCCAGTTCCTTATCCATCGAGTGGTCCATCCATCAATCCCCCATGCTTCCAATTTGGAGATAAGGATGTCATATGGGACCTTGTCAAACGCCTTGCACAAGTCCAGGTAGATGACATCAATTGCTTTAGCCTTGTCCACCAATGTTGTAACCCCATCGTAAAAGGCCACCAGATTGGTCAGGCACGATTTGCCCTTGGTGAAACCATGCTGGTTGTCACCAATCACCTTCTCATTCTCAGTGTGCCTTAGCATAGTTTCTAGGAGTATCTGCTCCACGATCTTTCCTGGCACTGAGGTGAGACTGACTGGCCTGTAGTTCCCCAGGTCCTCCCTGTTACCCTTTTTAAAAATGGGGGCTATGTTCCCCTTTTCCCAGTCTGCAGGAATTTCACCAGACTGCCAGGACCTCTCAAATATGATGGATAGTGGCTTTGCAACTTCATCCGCCAGTTCCCTCAGGACCCGCAGATGCATCCCATCAGGTCCCATGGACTTGTATACCTTCAGGTTCCTTAGGTGCTCCCAAACCTGATCTTCTCCTACAGTGGGTGTCTTCTCCTACAGTAGATTTATCAGATGTGATCTGCAGAGGACACTCTAGAAAAGAAGACTCTCTGGGCAAGTATATTTTTGCCAAGGAAGGAATGCTGTTGGAGAGGTTTCAGATCTATGATGACATTATTGCTACATTTTAAAACTCATAAGTAAAAAATACACTGTTTTTTACAATATTTTCAGCATCTTCAGATGAAACTGCAAAGATATCTGCAAGGATTTTGAGAAGCAAAGCTGAGTAATGAATCTAGATAAACTCTGAGTACTTAGAAATGACAAGCTGACATAATCAGTCTACTGGCATAAAATGTTCATTCTCTATGCTCAGAAAAAAACACAGGAGGAAATTGCAGCCACTAATAAACCTAACTAAGAAATGAAAGCATTACTCAGGGATAAATATCTTTAAAAAATTCCTGTAGTAGTGTAGTGCCACAGAGCTAGTGTATTGGGTTTGCGTGTCCAGGTTTTGGTAGCGGGGGGAGGGGGGGGACATAGGCGTGGCTTCTGTGAGAATGCCAGCTTGCTCCAAGACAGACCCGCCGCTGGCCAAGGCCGAGCCAATCAGTAATGCCTCTGTGATAACATAATTAAGAAAAAAAAAAGAGAAGAGAGGAAAAAAAAGCTGCACACTTTGCAGCTAGAGAGAGGAGTGAGAAGATGTAAGAGAAACAACTCTGTAGACACCAAGGTCAGTGAAGAAGGAGGGGGAGGAGGTGCTCCAGGCACAGGAGCAGAGATTTTCCCCGCAACTTGTGGTGAAGACCATGGTGAGGCAGGCTGTCCCCCTGCAGTCCATGGAGGTCCATGGTGGAGCAGATGACCACCTGTAGAGAACCCCACGCTGGAGTGGGTGGATGCCTGAAGGAGGCTGTGACCCGGTGGGAAGCCTGCGCTGGAGCAGTTTCCTATCAGGACCTGTAGCCCGTGGACAGAGGAGCCCACACAGGAGCAGGTTTGCTGGCAGGACTTGTGACCCCGTGGGGGACTCGCGCTGGAGCAGTCCCTTCCTGAAGGACTGCACACCATGGAAAGAACCCATGCTAAATCAGTTCAAGAAGAACTGTTGTTCATGGGAAGGACTCATATTGGAGAAGTTGGTGGAGGACTGTCTCCTGTGAGAGGGACCCCACGCTGGTGCGGGGGAAGGAGTCCTCCCTCTGAGGATGAAGAAGCAGCAGAAACAACGTGTGATGAACTGACCTCAACCCCCATCCCCTGTCCCATTGTGCTGCTGGGGGGAGGAGGTGGAAAATCGGGAAAGAGATTAAGCCAGGGAAGAAGGGAGGGATGGGGGAGGTGTTTTAAGATTTGGTTTTACTTCTCATTCTCCTCTGATTTGTATTGGTAATAAATTAAATTTGGTTTTTTCCCCCAAGTCGAGTCTGTTTTGCCCGTGCCAGTAATTGGTGAGTGATCTCTCTCCGTCCTTATCTCCACCCACGAGCTTTTCATTTTATTTTTCTCCCCCTGCCCATTTGAAGAGGGGGAGTGATAGAGTAGGCTTTGGTGGGCATCTGGCCTCTAGCCACAGCTATGTAGGAAATATATGATCTATTTCTGGTGGTAATGAATGAGATGTTGGAATTGGGTGCCAGAAAACAGGACAGAGTTAGAAATATTAAACTATAAGGCATCTCAGGGAATTATGTCATACAGTTGTTTTCAAAAGCAAATCTAGTTCTAGTTTCAGAGTAACACATTTTCTTGAATATAAGGCAACACTTAAGTTTCTTCATCTATTCTGGGAGAAAAAATGATGAATAAAAATTCCTCCAGAATTCCTCCAGGACCACCTGATAGGCCAGTGAAGATTTTTCTAGACCGATGAAAATTCAGACAGAAATCTTGAGCTCAGGGAATAGGATGTCATTTGCTCTCTTCCCCTCTTTTCTCTACTTCATTTATAAAGTAAACACAGATCCTGCAAGGGAAAATGATGAAGTGATCCCACTCACTGAAAGAAGCATGTATGTGTGTAGGTACATTTGTGGTTAGACAGGAGAAAGGAGGGCAAGAAAAATGCATAAAAGAGTAGGAGGAAGGAAGAGATACAAAATAGCAGCAATGTATGAGACATGAGGAAAGTGTGAGGTGTTGGCTCCCTCATCTTCAAAGGGAATAAAGATCCTTGGTTTCCTTAGATATTTTGGAATTTACACTCATCTGGTATTAAAACAAATGGCAGTTAATGTAAGGGAGCAGCAGTAGCCCAGAGCCTTGGAGGAAGTGGTGTTTGCAGGTTGAGAGCTGCTGGAGGAAGGAAGTCTCCATTCTTCCAGCTACCTTCACCTCTCTCACATGGAGGCAGTGACAGCTGCCGTCTGAGTCCTGTGATTAAATTTCAGTCGTTGTTTCTTTTGCACCCAGTATTTATTTTGGAAGGCTACTCTTAAAGCTACCAGCCCCTTGTAGATCAACAACCTTTGGAGGGCCAGGAAAAATATTTATAGTGAGTTTATACCCATTTATTCTTTTGTCCTTTAAGAGCTCTTTTTGCTCCCCTGCTTGTTTTAGCGTCACTCAAAATATTTTGAGAGCATAATAGTATGTTGTATTGGATTTTAGTTTGATAAACCAAACAAGCCAATTTTTATTTTTCTACTCTTAACTAACAGCTCTGAAGATCTCTAAACATCCTTAGAGTTTCTACCTGGCTTTGGTGCAGCTAGAATTCATTTTTTTGAATGAGATAACTAGAGCTGAACAAGAAATTGCAGTTCAAATATTTTCAGTGCTTTATCCAGAGAAATGAGATTTCCCTATCTCTCTCACAAGCACGTTTGTCTTTTCCATAGGAATGGTTGCTCATAACCAATGTGTGATCAACCAATATAGATCTGGTTTTGCATGGAGAATACAGAAGTACCATGGAAGGTTAGTCAAAATGAAGACTCTTATGTTGTAGATCACTAAAGAGATATTGTACAATCAGGGACCGCAGTGGGCCAGCTTAGGCCCTTGACATGAGTCAGGGTGGATTAACAGAAGTCTCAAAGATGCTTACTTTCTCTTGAGAACTTCAGACAAACAACCTTAACTAAGCTGGGAAAATAGAAGGGAGTAGCTGGGAGCTGGTAACCGCAAAGTGAGGAGTATCCTGTTGATGTCCTTGGGACCTGAGCAGAGCAACACCACTTGTTATAACAAAGAGAAAGTTCTCAGGAAAATTAATGAGCCAATCAGTGTGGGGTTTTGAGAATATGCATGGGCTTAATTAACTGCTGTATATAAGGAGCATATATGTAATCAATAAACGGAAGTCTGATGATTCAACTCATATTGAGCTGTCCAGATTTTCCCTCCGTCGCGACACTCTTGTGGTGCTTCTTGCTTTTCCAGCTCTGTTTTGCTGCTGTTCAAGGACTTTGGCCAGGCTAATGGCCATGTCAATACTCAGCAGGCTTGAGATTCAGATGGCACAGCCATCTGGGTTTTTTTATCATCTACAGATATCCCACCAGGAGGTTCAACATGACACTCCTTTTGGAGGAATTGATACTGCTGCCTGGTTTGCAGGTGTTGCCCCAGCTGGTTGGCCATTCAGGGCAAGGGTGTCAGAAGAGGGTTTGGCAGCTCGATTGTTGACTATGAATATACATACCAGGAATATGCTGCTTCAGAGCAGCAAACAAGTCTTTTCCTGGACCATCCTGTGCTTTGTCCTGCCTGAAGCCTTCCATCTCTTGTTTGATGGTGGCATTGCTTAGTATCTTGCAAAGTTACAGTCACTGGCCTGTTCATAGTTTCCATCAGGCAGCATGCTCTACAGCTCAAGACTGCCTCCATCAGAGTTCTCCAGTGTTGTGGTTTAACCCAGCAGGCAGCTAAACACCACACAGCTGTTCACTCACTCCCTGCAGTGGGATGGGGAAGAGAATCAGAAAAAAAAGGTAAAACTCATGGGTTGAGATAAAGACAGTTTAATAGGACAGAAAAGGAAGGGACAATAATAATAATAACGAATAAAAAAATATACAAAACAAGTGATGCACAATGCAATTCCTCACCACCCACTGACCAATGCCCAGCCAGTCTCCAAGCAGCCACTGCCATCCCTGGCCAACTCCCCACAGTTTTATCATTCAGTGTGTTCATATCCTGGTTTTGCTAGGATAGGGTTAATGTTCTCCTTAGTAGCTAGAAAGCACTGTGTTTTGGTTTCAGTGAGGATTGTTATGAGAAGAATGTTGATAAGGTACAAGGACGCTGTGCTTGGGTAGTTTGCAAGTGCAAAGGACTGGGAGGGGGAAAGTGTAGCAGTTAGCAAAACCCAGAACTGACAGTTGGCTGCCAATAAGATATTCCATAGCATATCACGTTATGTTCAGTATATTAACCAGGGCTGACTGGAAAGGGGGGGATTCTCTTGGGAATTGCTCAGGCTCGCTTTTCCAGGATTGTGATTTCAGTTTCAGGGTTCCTTTTCACTCCTCTGGGATTGTTACCGGCGGGTGGTGAGCAATTGTACTGTGCATCACTCATGTATATATAGTTGTGATCATTGTTATTATTATTACTATTTTAATTTTATTTTACTCTAATTATTAAATTGATCTTATCTCAACCTACAAGTCTCCTTACCTTTACCCCTCCAATTCTCTCCCTGATTCCCTGGGTGAAGGGGGGCTGTGAGTGGCTGTGTCTTGTTTGGCTGCCAGCTAAGTTAAACTATCACAGTTCAGCATGACATTATATGGTATGGAATATCCCTTTGGCCAGTTTGGGTCAGATGTCCTGGCTGTGTCCCCACCAAGCCTCTTATGTGCCCCTAGCCTCCTTGCTGGCAGGACAGTATGAAAAGCTGAAAAGCCCTTGTCTTGGTGTAAGCACCAATTGGCAACAACTAAAAAATCAGTGTGTCATTGTCATGGTTTTTAGCTGAGACAGAGCTGGGTTTCTTTTTAGTAGCTAAAATAGCACTGTATTTTGGTTTCAGCATGGGATTTGTTATGAGAGAAACATTGATAGCATATCAGCGTTCACATTTTTGTCCCTTGAAATGAAGGACTTCATGTTTTGTTAGTCTAGAAATGCAAGATCAGGGTGGGGGGGCAAGGAAGATTTAAATTAATAAGCTAAATTGGCATTTGGATATGCCAATGGGATATTCCATATGATATCACGTCATGTCCAGTATATTAATGAGGGTCTCTTTCTTTTTTGCTCTCTCTGACTTTTGCTCAGACTCTTGCTCTTCTGGAATTGCTGTTTCAGTTCGGGATTGTTGCTCCTCCGGGATCATTATCTGGGAATGGGCCGGGCTTGGTCAGCGAATGGTGAGCAAATGCATTGTGTATCATTAATTTGCATATTTTTTGTTGAACACAGTGTTTTAACAAGATTGTTACTGTATTGGATTAATAGATGATGGTTACAATGTTGCTTGATTTCATTACAGAATTGTTAATAGAACTGTGGGATATGAGGCCTTACTTGCTTTTTATTGCAATGCTTATCAGCTATAAAAACATGATTAAGGGTCTTGTCCATCTGTACTGTCTGACAATGACTGTAAGAATAGCCTGGCTTTTGTATGTGATGTTTCCACCATTTTCACATTTTGGGTGATATTGTTTAGAAAGCTTTGATTGGTTTATGGTTTACCTTGTCTTCCCCTGGAGAAAAAACGGTGAGCAAACATCTTTGTGCTTCGGGTACCATCTGTTGGAGACTATTAAGAATTACACCATCACTTTTTTCTCCTCAGGAAGCTGAGGTATTAATCAGACCTTTCTGTACATTGAGTGCCACCCACCAGAGATTAGTAATAATTGCACTTATTACTTTCTCTCTCCGGGAAACCAATTTACGAAGGGGACAGCTTTGGAAAGTTTCTCTTTTTCTGCCAGGCCAAGCATAAAAGAATGTGAGAGCATTAAGTATTCTTGGGATAGTCTGACCATCTTCTTTCTATTGCTGGGCCTCCTCAGTGCATTTCAGGTCTTGTTTAAGATTAAAAAACTATTTAAATATATCACCTCAGGAATAACCCCTGCAATAGACACTGTGGCTACTCCAAGACCCACAACAAGAACTGTAGCTATTCAGACCCCCAGAACAGGTGTTCTGACTATACAGTCCCCAGTAACAAGGTCTGTAGCTATTCAGACTATGAAAACAGGTACTGCAGCTACACAAACCTGTCGGCGGCGACGGGAGAAACGCCCATTCGATAATGTCGGCAAGTCTCTCTTTATTATCAGAAAGCTGCATGTTATATACACTTCTACTTCCGTACACGTATTCAGACACTACGAAGCTAATTACCATTGGCTAATAACATCAATCACATATGACCTCTCAGTCCAAGTGGTTCACTTTTATCTCGGTTCGGGTTCACTTCCTCGGTGTAACTTCCTGATCCTCTCAGTCCTTCCCAGCTGGGATCCATCTTCCTTGATGTTTATTACTTTCACAAGTCCTTCACATAACTTTGTTATCTTCACTAGCACACAGCCGAAAGAGGCCTAGCCAGTATTACAGCCTTGAAGAACACAGACATGCAGAAGATCCTGTTTTCCCTTATATTCTAACATAGCTAGATTTTCTCATAACCCTTATTTTATAGACAATTTTCAACAAAGTTACTGTATTGGGTTTGCGTGGCAAGGTTTTTGGTAGCAGTGGGGGAGGGGACATGGGGTGGCTTCTGTGAGAGAAGCTGCCAGAAGCTTCCCCCATGTCCGACCCGACACAGCCAATGCCAGCCGGCTACAAGAAGGGACCCGCCGCTGGCCAAGGCCGAGCCAATCAGTAACGCCTCTGTGATAACATAATTAAAAAAAAAAAAAAAAAAAGGAAGGGAGAAAAAAAAGCTGCACACTTTGCAGCTGGAGAGAGGAGTGAGAAGATGTAAGAGAAAACAACTTCGCAGACACCAGGTCAGTGAAGAAGGAGGGGGAGGATGGGCTCTGGCGCCGGAGCAGAGATTCCCACCCCAACATGTGGTGAAGACCATGGTGAAGCAGGCTGTCCCCCTGCAGCCCATGGAAGTCCATGGTGGTGCAGATGACCACCTGTAGCCCGTGGAGGACCCCACGCCGGAGCAGGTGGATGCCGAAGGAGGCTGTGACCCCGCGGGAAGCCCGCGCTGGAGCAGGTTCCTGTCAGGACCTGTAGCCCGTGGAGAGAGGAGCCCACGCCGGAGCAGGTTTGCTGGCAGGACTTGTGACCCCGTGGGGGACCTGCGCTGGAGCAGTCCCTTCCTGAAGGACTGCACCCCATGGAATGGACCCAGACTGGAGCAGCTCGTGAAGAGCTGTCAGTCATGGGAAGGACTCACGTTGGAGCAGTTGGTGGAGGACTGTCTCCCGTGAGAGGGACCCCACGCTGGTGCGGGGGAAGGAGACCTCCCCCTGAGGAGGAAGCAGCGGCAGAAACAACGTGTGATGAACTGACCCCAAACCCATTCCCTGTCCCCCTGTGCTGCTGGGGGGAGGAGGTGGAAAAATCGGGAAAGAGATTAAGCCCGGGAAGAAGGGAGGGATGGGGGAGGTGTTTTAAGATTTGGTTTTACTTCTCATTCTCCTCTGATTTTGATTTGTAATAAAGTAAATTTGTTTTTTTTTCCCCCAAGTCGAGTCTGTTTTGCCCGTGCCAGTAATTGGTGAGTGATCTCTCTCCGTCCTTATCTCCACCCACGAGCTTTTCGTTATAATTTTCTCCCCCTGCCCATTTGAGGAGGGGGAGTGATAGAGTGGGCTTTGGTGGGCATCCGGCCTCTGGCCAGGGTCAACCCACCACAGTTACCTACACAAACCCAAGCAGCAAGAAATGTAGCTATTCAAATCCAAACAACAGACACCCCCAACTCATACTGTGGCCACTCAAAATCCAATAATACATACTGCAGGTACTCAGACCCAGGCGACAGCCCCCCCCCCACCAACTTGCACTGTGGATACTCAGTTCCCAGTGACAAATATTGCATCTACTCAGACCTTGGTGGTGAGCCCTGTTGATCCAATCTCTACAACTGCAGCTACTCAGAACTCAACAAAAAGCACATCAAATACCCAAACCCTAGTGGAGAGTGATGAATCCGAGCTAGGGGACCAATCAGTGCCAGTAATAATTGCCCCTGTACAGAAAAAAAAAAGTAGTGAATTAAAACAATATACTCTGCAGCTGTATTGGGTATGGCTGGGATGGAGTTGATTTTCTCCGTGGCAGCCCTCAGAGTGCTGTGTTTTGTATTTGGTGGCTCGAGCGGTATTGAGAACACACCAGTGTTTTGGTTACTGCTGAGCAGTGCTAGCACAGCACCAAGGCTGTCTCTCCAACATTTCCCCAGTAGGCTGGGAGTGGGGAAGGTCTTGGGAGGGGACACAGCCAGGACAGCTGACCCAAACGGACCAAAGAGATATTCCATACCATATGCCGTATGCTCAGAAATAAAGCAAGGAGAACAGAGGGGGAAGGGGGGGCATTCGTTACTTCCGTTTTGTCCTCCGGGAACCGCAACGCGTATGAAACCCTGCTTCCCAGTGTATTGGGTTTGCATGGCAAGGTTTTGGTAGCAGTGGGGGAGGGGGGGACATGGGGTGGCTTCTGTGAGAGAAGCTGCCAGAAGCTTCCCCCATGTCCGACCCGACACAGCCAATGCCAGCCGGCTACAAGAATGGACCCGCCGCTGGCCAAGGCCGAGCCAATCAGTAACGCCTCTGTGATAACATAATTAAGAAAAAAAAGGAAGAGAGGGAAGAAAAAAAAGCTGCACACTTTGCAGCTGGAGAGAGGAGTGAGAAGATGTAAGAGAAAACAACTCTGCAGACACCAAGGTCAGTGAAGAAGGAGGGGGAGGGAATGCTCCAGGCGCCGGAGCAGAGATTCCCCTGCAGCCTGTGGTGAAGACCAGGGTGAGACAGGCTGTCCCCCTGCAGCCCCTGGAGGTCCATGGTGGAGCAGATGACCACCTGTAGCCTGTGGAGGACCCCACGCCGGAGCAGGTGGATGCCCAAAGGAGGCTGTGACCCCGCGGGAAGCCCGCGCTGGAGCAGGTTCCTGTCAGGACCTGTAGCCCATGGAGAGAGGAGCCCACGCCGGAGCAGGTTTGCTGGCAGGACTTGTGACCCCATGGGGGACTCGCGCTGGAGCAGTCCCTTCCTGAAGGACTGCACACCATGGAATGGACCCAGACTGGAGCAGTTCGTGAAGAGCTGTCAGTCATGGGAAAGACTCACATTGGAGAAGTTGGTGGAGGACTGTCTCCCGTGAGAGGGACTCCACGATGGTGTGGGGGAAGGAGTCCTCCCCCTGAGGAGGAAGCAGCGGCAGAAACAACGTGTGATGAAACTGACCCCGACCCCATTCCCTGTCCCCCTGTGCTGCTGGGGGGAGGAGGTGGAAATCAGGAAAGAGATTAAGCCCGGGAAGAAGGGAGGGATGGGGGAGGTGTTTTAAGATTTGGTTTTACTTCTCATTCTCCTCTAATTTTGATTGGTAATAAAGTAAATTTGTTTTTTCCCCCAAGTCGAGTCTGTTTTGGCTGTGCCAGTAATTGGTGAGTGATCTCTCTCCATCCTTATCTCCACCCACAAGCTTTTCGTTATAATTTTCTCCCCCTGCCCATTTGAGGAGGGGGAGTGATAGAGTGGGCTTTGGTGGGCATCCGGCCTCTAGCCAGGGTCAACCCACCACACCCAGGAAGTGGCCAAACATCGCCTGCTGATGGGAAGTAGAGAGTAAATATTTTGTTCTCTTGCTTCTGCGTGCGCAGCTTTGCTTTGCTTCTATTAAACTGCTTTTGTCTCGATCCACGAGTTTGTTTTTTTGTGTTCCATCTTATTTTCTCCCCTCCCCATCTTTCTGAGGAGGGGGGTGATAGAGTGGGCTTTGGTGGGCACCCAGCATCTAGCCAGGGTCAACCCACCACAGTCTTTTTTGGCGCCCAACGTGGGGCTCGAGACAACAACAGTTTTACATTCAGCGTGCTTTAGCTGCAGTAGTTATTAAGCAGTGAGCTCCTGTGCACGTCACGGAGTTTTGTTTTTTTTTCTTTCTCTGCTGGTAGCATTGCTTATCTCTGTTTCTGCTCAGTTTGGGAACATGTTGATAACAGGAACAGCTATGGGCTTCATGCTGACATTCGTAGTTTTGCTGTGCTGGGGGAGCTATTCTGTGGGGAGGATGAAGGAACTCGGGAGTGTGCTGGTACAAATAGTGACTATGTGCTTAGTCCTGGCACTGATGGCCTTACTGTGCTGGGGGAGCTATCTTGTGGAGGAGACAAGAGAATACATCTCCCTTTCCCTACCTGAAGTTAATGTAGATGGTTGTATTATGCAGGCTTCCGAGGTCCTTGTTCACCCTTATGCGAGCTGTTTATTACTATGAAGTAATACTGTCGGAATATTATGGTTTTTGTGGAATATGGTCTCATCCTGGTGTAAGAGAAGGCAGCTTTTGGGTGATGAAATACTGAAAAGTGCCCTGAAGCGGCCGGTCCCTGGGTGGCAGGGTGTGTGGAAGGATTTGGGCAGGTTCTTAGGACGGTTATCACCTCCCATAGCCTGGGTTTTTACACCTGAAGAAGCGCACAACCCTGGCAAACTAGCGCGTCACCTGATGGAAGGGTGCCTGGCCTACCCCAATGAGAACCATCAGCTTCTAGCACTGCACTGGGGCCTGGCCTGTGCCTATGGAGCCACAGTTCAGTACTCTCAGAGGACTGTGGTTGAGGCAGGGACCCAGACTACATCCGAGGACAGCATGGTTGAGACAGGGATCCAAACAACAACAACTACAGTAATCGCCCCAGTGGTGAAAAAGAAACAGTGGACAAGGAGAACCACTGGTCCATATCATCGATTAGTGAGGGCAGAGGAAGAAGAGGATCAAGAAGCCGGTCCTTCGATTAGGAACTTGGACGAAGGAGTGAGAGAACTAAAACAAGAAGCAGAAACTACCCGGTCCCTGACCTCATCAGAGCTTCGAGACATGCGGAAAGATTACAGCCACCAGCCAGGTGAGCGGATTGCTGCCTGGCTGCTCCGATGCTGGGATAATGGGGCTGACAGTCAGCAACTGGAAGGAAGGGAAGCCCAGCAGCTGGGATCCCTTGCTAGAAACCATGGGATCGAGAGAGGAATTGGAAGAGAGGCAGCAATTTGCAGTCTCTGGAGACGTCTCCTCTCCAGTGTGAGAGCTCGCTATCCGTTCAAAGATGACCTCATGAACTCCCCAGGAAAGTGGACTACAGCAGATGAAGGCATCCAGTATCTGAGAGAACTAGCAGTGCTGGAAGTAATTTATAGTGATCCTGACAATGATGAGAACTCCAAAGATCCTGAGGATGTCCTGTGCACACGGGCTATGTGGAGGAAGGTAATCCGGGGTGCCCCAATGCCATATGCTAATAGCTTGGCAGCAATGTATTCCCCCGATGTGGAGACACCAACTGTGGAAAGAGTGTCTTCATGGCTTCAAAACTTGGAAGAGAATCTCTGTACCTCCTCGTCCCTACGGGCCAGTACCGTGGCTGTCAAAGGCATGCCGAGGAATCAATCCTCTCCTGCCCCAGTCAGAGGGAAAGGGAGCCCCCGACGTATGCCACGTGGTGCACTCTGGTTCTTGTTGCGTGACCAGGGGGAAGACATGAGGAAGTGGGATGGTGAACCCACCTTTAAACTGGAGGCCCGTGTACACAAATTGAAGGGGAAAACAGCTGTTAAGAAAGGACCAGTTAAGAAGGCTGTCAGTGTAGTTGGTGCTGACGTCAAAGAAGGCAATCGTCAATCTTCCAGGCATAGAAAAACTGAAATCACCTCCCTCGACCCTGGTGAGGGGACATCTGGTCTGGCACTACAAAGGTCAGACAGTGAATACTCTGATGAAGAACAGGAGTAGAGGGTCCCTGCCTTCGGCCAGGAGGAGGAAAGGGACGATCGTGTATATTGGACTGTGTGGATCCGATGGCCTGGCACATCAGGTCCACAAAAGTATAAGGCTCTGGTTGACACTGGTGCACAGTGTACATTGATTCCATAACGATACAAGGGCACAGAACCCATCTGGATATCCGGAGTGACAGGGGGATGCCAAGAATTGTCTGTGTTGGAGGCTGAGGTGAGCTTGATGGGAGACAAATGGGAAAAGCATCCCATTGTGACTGGCCCAGAAGCCCCTTGCATCCTTGGCATCGACTATCTCAGGAGAGGGTACTTCAAAGACCCAAAGGGGTACAGATGGGTTTTTGGTGTGGCCACTGTGAACACAGACAAGGTCAAGCAGCTGTCTACCCTGCCTGGCCTCTCAGAAGATCCCTTTGTTGTGGGATTGCTACAAGTTGAAGAACAACAGGTGCCAGTTGCCACCAGGACAGTGCACAGGCAGCAATATCGTACAAACCGAGACTCCTTGGCTCCCATCCGTGAACTGATTCGTCAACTGGAGAGCCAAGGAGTTGTCAGCAAGACTCATTCACCTTTTAATAGCCCCATATGGCCAGTGCAAAAGTCTGATGGAGCGTGGAGATTAACAGTAGACTATCGTGGCCTAAATGAAGTGACACCACCACTAAGCGCTGCTGTGCCAGACATGTTAGAGCTCCAATATGAACTGGAGTCCAAGGCAGCCAAGTGGTACGCCACCATAGACATTGCCAATGCGTTCTTCTCCATTCCTTTAACACCAGAGTGCAGGCCGCAGTTTGCTTTCACCTGGAGGGGTGTCCAGTACACCTGGAATCGACTGCCCCAGGGGTGGAAACACAGCCCCACCATTTGCCATGGACTGATTCAAAATGCACTGGAAAAGGGTGATGCCCCTGAACATCTACAATACATTGATGACATCATCGTATGGGGCAATAAGGCAGAAGAAGTGTTTGAGAAGGGAAAAAGAGTAATTCAGATTCTTCTGAGAGCTGGCTTTGCTATCAAGAAAAGCAAGGTCAAGGGACCTGCACAAGAGATCCAGTTCTTGGGAATCAAATGGCAGGATGGACGCCGTCATGTGCCTATGGATGTGGTTAACAAGATAGCAGCTCTGTCTCCACCAGCTAACAAGAAGGAAACACAAGCTTTCCTAGGCCTTGTGGGATTTTGGAGAATGCATGTTCCAGGTTACAGTCAGCTTGTGAGACCTCTCTATCAAGTAACTCGAAAGAAGAACTGTTTTGAGTGGGGCCTTGAGCAACAACAAGCCTTTGAGCGTATCAAACAAGAAATAGCTCGTGCAATGGCTCTGGGGCCTATCCGAACAGGACCAGCTGTGCAAAATGGACTCTACACTGTAGCTGGGGACCATGGCCTCACCTGGAGCCTCTGGCAGAAAACATCAGGAGAAACCCAAGGTCGACCATTAGGGTTTTGGAGCTGGGGGTATCGTGGATCAGAAGCCCACTACACTCCAACTGAAAGGGAGATACTAGCAGCATATGAGGGGGTTCGCGCCGCTTCAGAAGTTGTTGGTACAGAAGCGCATCTGCTCCTGGCACCGCGATTGACTGTGCTACACTGGATGTTTAAAGGAAACATCCCTTCTACACATCATGCAACCAGTGCTACATGGAGTAAGTGGGCAGCATTGATCACGCAACGAGCTCGACTAGGGAATCACAACCGTCCAGGAATCATGGAAGAGATCATGAACTGGCCAGAAGGCAGAGATTTTGGAGTACAGCCTGAGGAGGTGGTTCGTGCTCAAGAGGCACCACCGTATAATGAGTTATCAGAAGATGAAAGGCGTTATGCTTTGTTCACTGATGGATCCTGTCATGTGGAAAGCTGCTGTGTGGAGTCCCATACGACAAGTCATTGAGGCCACTGAAGGAGAAGGCGAGTCAAGTCAGTTTGCAGAAGTGAAAGCCATCCAACTAGCCCTAAAGATTGCTGAACGAGAAAAGTGGCCAGTACTCTATCTCTACCCTGACTCCTGGATGGTGGCTAATGCCCTGTGGGGGTGGCTGCAGCAGTGCAAGAAGACCAATTGGCAGCACAGGGGGAAACCCATCTGGGCAGCTGCATTGTGGCAGGACATTGCTGCTTGAGTAGAAAACATGACTGTAAAGGTACATCATGTAGATGCTCACATGCCCAAAAGCCGTGCCACAGAAGAACATCAAAATAATGAACATGTAAACAAGGCTGCAAAACTTGAAGTAGCTCCCGTGGACTTGGACTGGGAGCGTAAAGGTGAGCTATTTGTAGCTCGATGGGTCCATGAAACATCAGGACATCTAGGGAGAGATGCAACATATCGATGGGCTCGTGATTGAGGGGTGGACCTGACCATGGAAGCCATCACACAGGTCACTCATGAATGTGAAACATGTGCTGCAATCAAGCGAGCCACACGAGTAAAATCTCCCTGGAATAGAGGGCAGTGGCTGGGTTTTCGATATGGTGAGGCCTGGCAAATCGACTATATTGGACCACTGCCACGAACACACCAAGGCAAGCGCTGCGTACTCACCATGGTGGAAGCAACTACTGGTTGGCTAGAAACATACCCTGTAAACCATGCCAGTGCCAGAAACACCATCTTAGGCCTTGAAAGACAAATTTTGTGGCAACATGGTACCCCAGAAAAAATTGAATTGGACAATGGGACTCATTTCCGAAATAACCTCATAAACTCCTGGGCAAAGAAACATGGCATTGAGTGGGTGCACCACATCCCCTGTCACCCACAAGCCTCTGGAAAGATTGAAAGATACAATGGACTGTTAAAGACGATGTTGAGGGCATTGGACAATGGGGGATGGAAGCACTGGGATGTAAATTTAATGGAAGCCACTTGGCTGGTTAATACCAGAGGATCTGCTAACCGTCCTGGGCCTGCACAAACAGAACCCCTACATACTGTGGGAGGAGATAAGGTCCCTGTAGTGCACACAGGGAAGTGGTTGGGGAAGGCGGTATGGATTGCTCCTCCCATGGGAAAAGGCAAACCCATTCGTGGGATTGTTTTTTGCCCAAGGGCCTGGGTGTACTTGGTGGGTAATGCGAAAGGATGGGGAGACCCAGTGTGTGCCTCAAGGAGATTTAACCTTGGGGGAAAACTAATCTGTGATGTGAGTTGTATGTTGCAGGAAGGAATGTAGCATGAGTGACCTGAACTGATGGAGAGTGAGTTTAACAAAGAAAGGAACCAGACGAGTGCAATGATGACCCAAATCAAGCGCTTAGAGAAGTGATTTGGAAAGGTGGTATGGATTGCCCCTCCCATGGGAAAAGGCAAACCCATTCATGGGATCGTCTTTGCCCAAGGGCCTGGGTGTACTTGATGGGTAATGTGGAAAGATGGGGAGATCTGGTGCTTGCCTCAAGGAGATTTAACCACAACGCGTATGAAACCCTGCTTCCCAGGAAGTGGCCAAACATCGCCTGCTGATGGGAAGTAGAGAGTAAATATTTTGTTCTTTTGCTTCTGCGTGTGCAGCTTTGCTTTGCTTCTATTAAACTGCCTTTGTCTTGATCCACGAGTTTGGTTTTTTGTGTTCCATCTTATTTTCTCCCCTCCCCATCTTGCTGAGGAGGGGGGTGATAGAGTGGGCTTTGGTGGGCACCCAGCATCTAGCCAGGGTCAACCCACCACAGCAGCAGATGAAGATAAACCAGGTGTATCACTAGAACAGGAGGAAGAGGTAGAACCTGAGGTAATCACCCAATCTTTGTCCCTGAGTGAGCTGCAAGATACACGAAAAGATTACAGCCGTCATGTAGGCAAGAGGATTATTACTTGGTTGCTCCGATGCTGGGATAATGGAGCCAGTAGCTTGGAACTGGAGGGCAGGGAAGCCAGGCAACTGGGATCTCTTGCCAGAGAAAGTGGAATTGATAAAGTGATTGGAAAAAAACCACAAACTCTAAGGCTCTCGAGACATCTTCTGTCAGGCGTGAGGGAGAGGTACCCCACCAAGGATGATATTGTATTGCAACCAGGGCAAATGGACTACCATGAATAAAGGTATCCAGCTTTTGAGGGAAGTGGCTGTGCGAGAACTGATTTATAATGACTCAGACAATGCACAGTTACCTGCAGATCCAGATGAAGTCCAATGCACAATACTCATGTGATGGAAGCTCATACGGAGCGCGCCCCTCTCATATTCCAGTTATTTGGCAGTACTGGAATGTAAAGACGACGAGGGACCTCCCGTAGATAAATTGGCGATCCAACTCCAGCAATATGAAGAAAGCATCTCTCCCTTCCTTATCTCAGCTGTGGAGAAACTGACTGAAAAAGTATTGCAACTTAAGGATAAATTAAGCCTTCCACCTGTACAGACCAATGTCTCAGGAACTAAAAGTGAGTGTTCTGCTATGCAAAAGAGACAGTATGCACCAAGAGGGACATTGTGATTTTACTTGTGTGATCATGGAGAAGACATGAGAAAATGGGATGGAAAACCTACCTTGATCCTAGAAAAACAAGCATATGAGTTGCAAGGAAAACCAAATACAACTAGAGATCCTTTTAGGAGAATTGCTCCAGTTTCCAGAAATTCATTCCTCAAGCAGAATAGAAGGGTCGAGTTTGCACCCAATCCTATGAGAAGAACTTTTGATTCATATTCATGAGAATACGTGACCGATCATGATGAGACTGAAGCCCACAGATATCACATTAACCCATTTATCGATGATGAATATGATACCCTGAATTAGAGGGGACCTGCCTCCAGCCAGGTGGAGGAAAGGGATAACCAAGTTTACTGGACTATGTGGATTCGTTGGCCAAGCACATCTGACCCCCAGCAGTATAAGGCTCTAGTGGACACTGGTGCCCAATGCACCCTGATGCCATTGAACTTTAAAAGAGCAGAATCCATTTGTATTTCTGGAGCGACAAGGGGGTCAAAACAGCTGACTGTACTGGAAACTGAAATAAGCCTGACTGGGAGGAAATAGCAAAAACACCCCATTGTGACTGGCCCCGATGCTCTGTGCATGCTTGGCATAGATTACCTCAGGAGAGGGTATTTCAAGGACCCAAAAGGGTACTGGTGGGCTTTTGGCATAGCTGCCTTGGGGACACAGGAAATCAAACAGCTGTCCACCTTGCCTGGTCTCTCAGAGGACCTCTGTATTGTGGGATTGCTGACGGTCAAAGAACAACAGGTTCCCATCACTACCACAACAGTGCACTGGCAACAATATCTCACTGAGACTCTGTAATTCCTATCCATAAACTAATATGTCAGCTGGAGAGCCATATGGCCAATGCGTAAAACTAGTAGAGAATGGAGACTGATAGCGGACTATCGTGGCCTGAATGAAGTCACACCACCACTGAGCGCTGCCGTGCCAGACATGTTAGAACTGGAGTCCAAGGCAGCCAAGTGGTACACCACCATACACATTGCCAATGCATTTTTCTCCATTCCTTTGGCAACAGAGTGCAGGCTATGGTTCACCTTCACTTGGAGGGCTGTCCACTACACCCGGAATTGACTGCCTCAGGGGTGGAAACACAGTCCCACCATTTGCCATGGATTGATCCAGAATGCACTGGAGCAGGGTGGAGCTCTAGAACACCTGCAATACATAGACAACAACATCATATTGGGCAATACAGCAGCAGAAGTTTTTGAGAAAGGAGAGAAAATAATCCAAATACTCCTGAGAGCTGTTTTTTCAATAAAATGAAGCAAAGTCAAGGGACCTGCACAAGAAATTCGGTTTTTAGGAATAAAGTGACAAGATGCATGTCACCGAATCACAGAATGTTAGGGATTGGAAGGGACTTAAAAAAATCATCTAGTCCAACCCCTCTGCTGATACCAAAAGAACATCCCCTTCTGCTTAAAACAATGTGACACTGAATGTCAGTTACATACCAGCCAGGCCTAGTCAAGTTTATAGTCTAAAATAGGTAACAGGAGACTTGAGGCATTAAATCTTTGATACGGTAGTGACGCTAGAATAAACCATTTTTGTGGAGACAGAAGTGTTGTAAACAGGCCAAGAGATGAAATAAGCATGTGCAGAAGAAAAATTCAACTAAAAGCACAGTGACAAAAGTTTCTATGATCATCAGACAACCCTGACAACGACCAGTGCACATGCAAAAAGGACATTTAAATGTATTAATGAATTCTTGGAAATGTGATGAATATGTTAATAATTTCTTGGAAAAGTAATGAATATGCATGTTTTGATAGTATAAAGTGTTGGGGCCTTAGCGATATTACATGACTATAATACTAGTTAGGCCGCAGTCAGACCGCTTTCAGTTACGTGCCAGAAAAGATAAACTACAGTAAAGAATGTGGCTACGTGGCAAAATGATAAACAGCAATTGAAGAAAATGGATGTGAGCTGGAAAACAGGATATTACGGCCAGGAAGTGAACCTGAACCAAGATAAGAACGAACCAGTGGGACTGAGAGGTCAGCGTGTGAACAGTAGCTAGTAACCAATAATAATTAGTTTCGTAGCATGTTTGGTACATGGACACGTATACAGAACTCAAAGGGGTATATAACAAGCAGCTTTCTGATAATAAAGTAGATTGAGCTTACATCTTATAGGTGCGTGAATGGCTCTTTCTCGCTCACCCGATAATTGCCTGCAGCAATAAAGCTTTTGTAGAGGGACAAGTTGGTATGCACGATAGGTGGAACGATCCTACTTGCATCCGGCACCATAATAAAGAATGCCTACTTCTTAAGACTACATTGGTGTTAAGAAGTTAATTCCCAATCTTGGTGACACTGCCAGATCAGGATCACCTACAGTAGCTCACACAGGAATGCATCCAGGTGGGTTTTGAATGTCTCCAGAGAAGAAGACTCCCCAACTTCTCTGGGCAGACTGTTCCAGTGTCTTGTCATTCTCACAGTGGAAAAGTTTTTCCTTATGTTTACATGGAACCTCCTATGCTCCAGCTTGCACTCCTTGCCCTACCATTGGACATCACTGAGAAGAGCCTGGCTCCATCCTCCTGACATTTGCTCTTATACATATTTATAAACATTAATAAGGTCACCCCTCAGTCTCCTCTTCTCCAAGCTAAAGAGATCCAGCTCCCTCAGCCTTTCCTCTTAAGAGAGATGTTCCACTCCCTTATTCATCTTTGTGGCTCTGCACTGGACTCTCTCAAGCAGTTCTGTGGGGCCCAGAACTGGACACAATGTTCTAGATGCAGCCTCACCAGGGCAGAGTAAAGGGGGAGGAGAACCTCTCTTGACCTACTAACCACACCCCTTCTAATACACCCCAGGATGTCATTGGCCTTCCTGGCCACAAGGGCACAGTGCTGGCTCATGGTCATCCTGTCCACCAGGACCATTTCCCCTACACTGCTCTCCAACAGGTCTGTCCCCAACCTATATTGGTACATGGGGTTGTTCCTGCCCAGATGCAAGACTCCACACTTGCCCTTATTATATTTCATTAAATTTCTCCCCACCCAACTCTCCAGCCTGTCTGGGTCTCTCTGGATGGCAGCACAGCCTTCTGGTGTGTCAGCCACTCCTCCCAGCTTTGTGTCATCAGTAAACTTGCTGACAGTGCACTCTGTTCCCTCATCTAGGTCATTGATTAATATATTGAATAGCACTGGTCCCAGAACTGACCCTTGAGGGACTCCACTAGACACAGGCCTCCAACTAGACTCTGCCCCATTGACCACAACTCTCTGACTTCTTCCTTTCAACCAGTTAACAGTCTACCTCACTACCTGATCATCCAGCCCACACTTCCTCAGTTTAGCTGCGAGGATGCTGTGGGAGACTGTGTCAAATGATTTGCTGAAATCAAGATAGACCACATTTACTGCATCATCTATCCATCTGGTTATGTCCTCATAAATGTCATCCATCTATATGTCTGGTTATGTCCTCATAAAAGGTTGGTTAAACAGGACTTCCCCTTGGTAAAGCTATGTTGACTGCCCCTAATGACCCTCTTATCCTTGATATGCCTTGAGATAGCACCAAGGATAAGTCGTTCCATCACCTTTCCAGGGATGGAGGTGAGGCTGACTGGTCTATAGTTACCCGGGTCCTCCTTCTTGCCCTTTTTGAAGATTGGAGTGACATTTGCTTTCCTCCAGTCCTCAGGTACCTCTCCTGTTCCCCACAACTTACCAAAGATGACAGAGAGTGGCCTAGCAATGACTTCTGCCAGCTCCCTCAGCACCTGTGGGTGCACTCCATCAGGATCCATGTATGTCCAGATTGTTTAATTGATCCCTAACCCAGTCCTTGTCAACCAAGGCAAACTACTCCTTTATCCTGACTTCCTCTGGGGCCTCATGGGTCTGGGACTCCTGAGGACAGTCTTCAGCAATGTAGACAGAGACAAAGAGGGCATTCAGTAACTCCACCTTCTTCGTATCCTCTGTCACCAGGTCACCCACCCCACTCCGCAGTGGGCCTACATTGCCTCTAGTGTTCACTTTGTCTGCAATGTATTTGAAGAAGCTCTTTTTGTTGTCCTTGACCTCTCTTGCAAGGTTTAATTCCAAGGAGGCCTTAGCTTTCCCTAGTTGCCTCCCTACATCCTCTGACAAAAATCTTGTATTCCTCCCAAGTGACCTGTAACTGGGAAGCTGCTGCCAGCTGTCTGTAGAAGGCTTCATCAACTTACTCATCCTGATCAGGTGGCCTGTAATAGACACCCACAACAGTATCACCCATGCTAGCCTATCCCTTAATTTGCACCCACAAACTCTCAACTCACTTTTCATCTGCCCCTAGACAGACCTCAATACATTCTAATTGCTCTCTCACATAAAGAGCAACTCCACCACCTCTCCTTGTTGGCCTGTCTTTCCTAAAAAGGACATAGCCATCCATGACCACATTCCAGTCATGTGAGCTGTCCCACCATGTTTCTGTAATTGCCACCAGATCATAACCCCTTGACCACACACAGCTTTCTAACTCCTCCTGTTTGTTCCCCATGCTGCATGCATTGGTGTACAGGCATTTCGGGGAGTGAGCTGGGAACACTGATTCCACCCTAGGCCTTCTGTCCTTCATTAATACTAGAACACTGCCCCACTGGTGCAAACTCAGCTACAACCCCATCACCCTTCAAATCCAGTTTAAAGATCTATAAATGAGCCCTGCTAACTCTTGTCTTAGAACCCTTTCCCCCCTGGAAGTTAGTCCTTTTCTATGTATTACCATCAGGCCTGGTGTCTTATAAAACCAGCCATGATCAAAGAACCCAAAGACCTGCCTGTAGCACCAGTCTTGGAGCCAAGTATTTACAGACTGGATCCTTCTATTCCATCCCATGTCATCGCCTGCAACTGGAAGGAGGGAAGAGAAAATAACTTGCACCCCAGACTCCTTCATCAACCACCCCAAGGCCTTGAAGTCTCTCTTCATTCCCCTCAGACTACAGAATGCAGCTTCCTCCCCACCTGTCTGGAAGATCAGTAGTGGATAATAGTCTAACAACAGCACCAAGTTGGGGAGTTTCCTAGTGATATCCCTGATTTGGGCTCCAGGAGGACTACAGACTTCCCTATAACAAAGGTCAACCTGACATATCAGGCCCTCTGTACCTTTGAGGAGTGAGTCTGCCCAGTCTGAAGCTCTTGGGCAGTCTTGGCTGCAGTGACCATGAAATGTTGGAATTCGAGATCCTCAGGGCAGTGAAGAAGGTGCACTGTAAGCTCACCACCCTGGATTTCAGGAGAGCAGACTTTGACCTCTTCAGGGATCTACTTGGTCACGTACCATGGGATGAATTCCTGGAAGGAAGAGGGGTGCAGGACAGTTGGAACATACTCAAAGATCTCTTCCTCCAAGCCCAGGAACAATGCATCCCTACAAAGAGGAAGGCAGGCAAAACCAGCAGGAGGCCTGCATGGATGGACAGGAAGATCCTGAACAAACTTAGAATCAAGAAGGAAGCCTATAGAGGGTGGAAGGAAGGATGGGTAACCTGGGAGGAATACAGAGAAACTGCCCGAGAAGCCAGGGATCAGGTTAGGAAAGCCAAGGCCCGGACAGAATTAAATTTAGCCAGAGATGTCAAGGGCAACAAAAAAAGCTTCTACAGGTATATCAGGGAGAAAAGGAAAACTAGGGAAAATGTGGGCCCTCTCCGGAAGGCAACGGGAGATCTGGTCACCCGGGACATTGAGAAGGCTGAGGTGCTCAATGACTTTTTTGCCTCAGTCTTCACCAGCAAGGACTCGTGCCACACTGCCCAAGTCCTAGAAAGCAAAGGAAGGGTCCAGGACAATGAAAAGCCACCCACTGTAGGAGAAGATCAGGTTCGGGAGCACCTAAGGAACCTGAAGGTGCACAAGTCGATAGGACCCGATGGGATGAATCTGCGGGTCCTGAGGGAACTGGTGAATGAAGTTGCAAAGCCACTATCCATCATATTTGAGAGGTTCTGGCAGTCTGGTGAAATTCCTGCAGACTGGGAAAAGGGGAACAGAACCCCCATTTTTAAAAAGGGTAACAAAGAAGATCAAGGGGAACTACAGGCCAGTCAGTCTCACCTCAGTGCCAGGAAAGATCATGGAGCAGATACTCCTAGAAACTATGCTAAGGCACACTGAGAATGAGAAGGTGATTGGTGACAACCAACATGGTTTCACCAAGGGCAAATCGTGCCTGACCAATCTGGTGGCCTTTTACGATGGGGTTACAACATTGGTGGACAAGGCTAAAGCAACTGATGTCATCTACCTGGACTTGTGCAAGGCGTTTGACACGGTCCCATATGACATCCTTGTCTCTAAATTGGAAGCATGGGGGATTGATGGATGGACCACTCGGTGGATAAGGAACTGGCTGGATGGTCGCACTCAAAGAGTTGTGGTCAACAGCTCAAAGTCCGAGTGGAAACCGGTGATGAGTGGTGTCCCTCAAGGTTCAGTATTGGGACCAATGCTCTTCAATATCTTTGTCAATGACATGGACAGGGGGATTGAGTGCACTCTCAGCAAGTTTGCTGATGACACCAAGCTGAGTGGTGTGGTTGACACGCTGGAGGGACGGGATGCCATCCAGAGGGACCTTGACAGGCTTGAGAGGTGGGCCTGTGCTCACCTCATGAAGTTCAACAAGGCCAAATGCAAGGTCCTGCACCTAGGTCAGGGCAATCCCAAGCACAAATACAGGCTGGGCAATGAGTGGCTTGAGGCCAGCTCTGAAGAGAAGGACTTGAGAGTGGTGGTGGATGAGAAGCTGAACATGAGCCGGCAATGTGCCCTTGCAGCCCAGAAGGCCAACTGTATCCTGGGCTGCATCAAGAGAAGTGTGGCCAGCAGGTCGAGGGAGATGATTCTCCCCCTGTACTCTGCTCTCGTAAGGCCCCACCTGGAGTACTGTGTCCAGTTCTGGAGCCCCCAACACAAGAGAGACATCGACCAGTTAGAATGAGTCCAGAGGAGGGCCACGAGGATGATCCGAGGGCTGGAGCACCTCTCCTATGAGGGCAGGCTGAAAGAGTTGGGGCTGTTCAGCCTCGAGAAGAGAAGGCTCTGGGGAGATCTTATAGCGGCCTTCCAGTACCTGAAGGGAGCCTACAGGAAAGCTGGGGAGGGACTTTTTATACAGGCGGTTAATGACAGGACAAGGGGCGGTGGCTTTAAGCTGGAAGAGGGTAGGTTTAGATTGGATATTAGGAAGAAATTCTTCACTGTGAGTGTGGTGAGACACTGGAACAGGTTGCCCAAGGAAGTTGTGGATGCCCCCTCCCTGGAAGTGTTCAAGGCCAGGCTGGATGAGGCTTTGAGCAACCTGGTTTAGTGGAAGGTGTCCCTGCTCATGGCAGGGGGGTTGGAACTAGATGATCTTTGAGGTCCCTTCCAGCCCACACCATTCTATGATTCTTTGACAGGACAACTGGCTGGATAGACGAGGGGAGGTCAGTGGATGTTGTATACTTGGACTTGAGCACAGCTTTTGATACTGTCTCCCATGACATCCTCATTGGCAAACTCAAGAAGCGTGGACTTGATGATTGGATGCTGAGGTGTATTGAGAACTGGCTGAATGGCCGAGCTCAGAGGGTTGTCATTGGTGGTGTGGAATCAAGCTGGAGGCCTGTATCTAGAGGTGTCCCCCAGGGGTCAATACTGGGTCCAGTGTTGCTCAACCTGTTCATCCATGACTTAGATGAAGGAACAGAGTGCCTCCTCAGCAAATTTGCGGATGATACTAAACTGGGAAGAGTGTCAGATACGCCAGATGGCTTCGCTGCCATTCAGAGGGATCTCAACAGGCTGGAGAGGTGGGCAGAGAGGAACCTCATGATGTTCAACAAGGGAAAGTGCAGGGTCCTGCATATGGGAAGGAATAACCCCATGGACCAGTACAGGTTGGGGGCTGACCTCCTGGAAAACAGCCCTGCGTAGAAGGACCTGGGAGTCTGGGCTGCTGGGCCTGTTCAGCCTGGAGAAAAGACGACTCAGAGGGGATCTCATTAATGTTAATAAATATCTAAAGGGAGAGTGTCTAGAGGATGGGGCCAGACTCTTCTTGTTGGCACCCAAAAATAGGACAAGAGGAAACGGGTATAAACTGCAGCATGGGAAGTTCCACCTGAACATAAGGAAGAACTTCTTTACTGTGAGGGTGACTGAGTACTGGAACAGAGAGGTTGTAGAATCTCCCTCCCTGGAGATATTCAAAAACTATCTGGACAAAATCCTGGTTCATGTGCTCTAGAAGTCCCTGCTTGTGCAGGGTGGTTGGACTAGATGACCTTCAGAGGTTCCTTCCAACCTCAACCATTCTGTGATTCTGTGATTCTGAGTCTCCAACAACTACAACTCTTCTCTTCTTCCTTGTGGAAGAGGTTGTTATGTGGCTGGAAGGCCTATCTGACTGTGATGAGACCTCTGGTATAGGTTGCCTATCATCTACATCCCCATTAGCCTGGCTGTCTTCCAGCAGAGCCTCATATCTATTTTTCAGAGGCACCTGGGGAGGCAAGGTGGGCAAGGTGGGTGCTCACCTTCTGCCACGGCCATGAACTTGCCTCCACTCACCCTTTTCATTTAGGCTTCTGTCTTCCCCCTGACAGGGGAAGGATACAGGGGCCCCTTGGTCCTGGGTGCTATCTGGCAGGTACTCCCATTTCTGTTGGAGTGAGGGCAGAGCCTGGTTCCACCAGTCTATCTCCATTTCAGCATCCCTAATACTCCTAAGTCTTTCTACCTCATCTTGCAGCTGTGCCACTCATCTGAATAGATCATCTACCTGCTCACACCGCACACAGACGTACTCATAGACACCCCCTGCTACCAGTGAGAGGCTGTGGCATTCCCTGCAGCCTGTGACCTGCACAACCACATCCTTCCCTGTGAGCTCTCTCTGGGTTCCCACATCTATTTTGGTTCGAGTCAGAAGTATGATCTTCACCTGCCTGGTGGAGACCATTGTTTGTCTATCGAGCTGGTCCTGCCTTCTTCTCACCCTGCCTATGCAAACTGCTTGGAGTCTGCCCTTGACAAGCCCTGTTCACAGTGCTCAGTACACAGTGCTCCCCAGAAATCTCCTGCGGTCACCACACCGACTGTACACTGATACACTGGTAGCATTTGTTGCCGCTGTTAGCTGTGCCCCGATGGCCAGGAAGGAGCCCTGCTGCTCACCCTGTCTGCACAAAGTGCCTCAAGCAAAGTGCCTCGCCTCGCCTCACCCCTGTCTACCCGATCCTGTTTACTGCACTTCAAGTTGCTAGCCCTCCTTAGACACCTTTAAATCTCCCGTGGTTGCTTCGAACGCGCCCCCTGCCATGCCTGATTGGCTGGGTGAGCTTTCAGGTTTTCGCCTCGGTTCCGGGTGGCTGCACGGGGTGCCCCGATCTCGGGAACCCCCCTGTACAGCAGGATCTCACACCGAGACCCTGGGCTTACCCCCATTGTCACTGGCACCGCTGCTTCTGCTGGTCGCCACACTGACTGGTCATGTTGTCAGATCCCAATGGATGTGATCAATAAAATAACAGCTATGTCTCCACCAACTAAAAAGAAGGAAGCATGTGGAGAAACATGCTGTGGGAAACTAAGGCGTGGGTGACTTTTAATCACTAACCAATAAGGAGCTAGACTTTTGTGCTGTGTATGAACCTCATTGACTGTGTCACGTGAATAGAATCTTAACCAATTAGTTACTAACACTCATCACATGTTGTATAGCAAAGTATATAAAAGGAACCTGTACCAAATAAAGACAGAGCAATCACTCTAGCTCTATGAGTATACGTGATTTAGACTCTCGGCACAGCAACATTTGGTGACCCCGACGTCCGCAAGAGACGAAACGCTGGACGAAACGTTGAGCAGAGTCCCTTACCCTCCCTCGCCGTATAGACGAGATGTTGACCGGCGGAACCCCCCCCCCGATTCGCCGTAGAGACGTACTAAGCGTTGAAGGCATTTGTGGTAGAGACGTACAAAGCATTGAACCACGGAGTCCACCGTCCTTATCAATTTCAGGTGAGGCTGGACTGTTTGTTTTGCGAGTGCGAATATTTTGCCGGCCGGCATATATAATGGAAGCAGAATTGACTGCGTGGAGCTCCTCATTATCCTCTCTAAGAGAGGGGAGGCAGTCTCTGAGAAGCTTTCACATAAGCTGGAATCCTGGGCTGAAAAGCAAGGATTCTTTAAAGTACCTCCCTCTCTTATTCGAATGCTGGTATCCTGAGCTGAAAAGCAAGGATTCCTTACAGTACACCCTCTCTTATTCGAATGGGAGGCATAGCGGTCGTAAAAATCTTCTCAAGCTAGCAAAAAAGACTGAACCACAGGCTCGGGGCACCTTGGAAAGTAAATATTAACATCCTTCAAGATATGAAAGCGGAAAGCAGAATCCCGAATAGCGGTCATAAAAATCGTCTCAAGTTAGCAAAAAAGACTGAACCGCAGATTCACCGCGCTCAGGAATGCGTGGGAGTCAGGTTACTGCCAGCGACCATAGATAGAGTTAACCCTCTCATTACTGAAATGCTTTTTACAAAAGCGAGATATAGCGTTTAACCTGAAGCATTTAGCTGGACTTTGTGCTTCATGAGTTTTTTCAAACTCCTCAGAAGTGTTTTGATGAGAATAAGCAGAGAAGTTTTTGAAAAGAACTTTGTAACGCGGGTGTCGGCGGCGATGGGAGAAACGCCCATTCGATAATGTCGGCAAGTCTCTCTTTATTATCAGAAAGCTGCATGTTATATACACTTCTACTTCCGTACACGTATTCAGACACTACGAAGCTAATTACCATTGGCTAATAACATCAATCACATATGACCTCTCAGTCCAAGTGGTTCACTTTTATCTCGGTTCGGGTTCACTTCCTTGGTGTAACTTCCTGATCCTTCTCAGTCCTTCCCACCTGGGATCCATCTTCCTTACTTGATGTTTATTACTTTCACAAGTCCTTGACATTTCTTTGTTATCTTCACTAGCACACAGCCGAAAGGGGCCTAGCCAGTATTACAGCCTTGAAGAATACAGACATGCAGAAGATCCTGTTTTCCCTTATATTCTAACATAGCTAGATTTTCTCATAACCCTTATTTTATAGACAATTTTCAACAATATGTTGCCCACACGCGGGCTCCCCAGCGAAAAAGTAACTGCGTAGCAGCCGGCCAATATGGCTCCGCCCCCCCCCCCTTCCCCCGAGGGAACGCAAATACTTGGGCCCTATACACAGGCATTTGTTGATTTATTGATCACTAACTTTTTTGACTGCTTTTACCACCAAAGCAGGCATTTGCGGCGAACGGCGGTTTCTATGACAACGGCATACCGGGACCTGTCGGGCCGCACTCCTCGCCCGGGACTGGCTGTGGTGAGGGGGCTCCCCTCCCGCCGCTTTCTCTGCAGCTTCTTGGAGCCGGGTGGCGGGGCCACATTCCTCACCCGCAGAGCAGCCTGGACTGATTGCGGTTTCTTAAAGTGATCACCCTGCATTTCAGACCTTCTAAAATTATGGTTTTAGATTTATGATTTGCATTGCACAAGGACCTGGCATGTTTTGTGGAATGAGTAAGTGAGTGAGTGGAGTGAAGGTACCTTCCGTTTGTGTGAATATATTTTCTTTGAAATTGTTTAATGTGTACACTAAAATGAAATAGGAACTGGACAAACACTATACGAGAATTTTAAAAGTTTAGAGAATCAGAGATAAATATGAAGTCATCACTATTGTATGAGAAAGTCCCAGAGAACTTATAACTTTGGGTAGAGGCTATGCTTGTATCGTTACAGATTCTGGACCACCGTGGGATTCTCTTCCAGCAACATTCCGAACTGTACTTGTTATCAAATTCTGTTTGGTAAAAAAAAAAAAAAAAAAGTCTTAAAAGCCCTGGTCACTGTATGTAGAAGAATATAAAGATGTGAAGATATGTATTAGATAGTAACATGGGCAGGTAATGAAGTGTATATTAGTAATAGAAAATAACATAGGGTAGATGCGAATATGAATTATCCTTATTGTAACATGAAAAGATGTATCACTAAGTTTTTCTGCAGGAGTTTACACAGTTTCCAAAGAGTATTTTTAAATTAACAAAATAAGCATGACTCAAATTTTTAGTATAAGCTATGAATTTTTATGAGATTTTTAACTTTTAATTTTCTTTTCTGATGAAAAATAGTGTCACCAGTTATCACCTTTATAATTAAGGCCCTGTCATCATTTCCAATGTGAGCAGTTATTTTCAAGGGTGTATAGCATGACTATAAAGATACTGTAAGTATGAAATTTGGTTTTGAAAAACAATCTCAACTAGCAGGGACTTCTCCTGAGGAGAGATTTTTAGTTTGTTTCTTTGTTTTGTGACATGGATTATATTTCAAATCAGACATCAATCAGCAAAACAAAACCAACTCCATATTATTCTTATTATTACTATTGTTATTGTTATGAAATTTTTTATGCTTCAGAAATAGTTCTGTTTTAGAGTAATGTAAAGAATGGAAACTCTAAACCAAGTCTCAATTTTAAAAAACTGAAGCAGTAGATGCAGAGATTTTAAATTGGCCACTATAACTGTACATTTAGTACTGAAGTTATCTACTAATTTTTGATTGAGGCCACTGACGGCAGCGCTCGCCCGACACTTAAACTTAAATGGAAAACAGAAAAGCCTGTTTGGATTGATCAATGGCCTCTATCAAGAGAGAAGCTGCAACATGTTGAGGAACTTGTACAGGAACAATTAAAATTGGGTCATATTAAACCCTCTGTTAGCCCATGGAACACTCCTATTTTTACCATTCAGGAAAAATCTGGGAAAATGGAAATTATTACATGATTTGAGAGCTGTAAACAATTGCATGGAGGACATGGGAACCTTGCAACCTGGGTTACCATCTCCAGCCATGTTGCCAGAAAAATGGGATTTGTTAATACTAGATCTTAAGGATTGTTTTTTCACAATTCCTTTACACGAGGATGATGGTGACAAGTTTGTATTTTCTGTGCCTTCCATCAATAGGGCCGCCCCATCACAGCGTTATTAATGGGTTGTACTGCCACAGGGTATGAAAAACTCTCCTACCACTTGTCAGTGGTTTGTGGATTTAGCCTTAAGACCGTGGCGAAGGGAAAACCCTGACTTGCTTACATACCATTATATGGATGACTTATTGGTAGCTAGTCCTACACCCCTTCCTGAGCAAAAACAGAAAGAACTTGTAACATGCTTGCAGAATTTTGGTCTAGTCATTGCACCTGAAACGGTTCAAAACATTCTCCTTGGAATTACTTGGGCATGCAAATTACAGAAATTAGACTCATATCTCAGAAAATTATTTCACACCCGGAAATTAAGACTGTTAATGATGTTCAAAAATTGATAGGTGATCTGCAGTGGCTTCGAACTTTCTGTGAAATTACTAACACAGATTTTTCTCTTTTGATTGACCTTCTACGGAATAGTAGTTCCCTTTTTGACCCTAGATCATTTACTGTGGAGGCTACGAAAGCACTGGATGACATTACAGAAAAAATTAGAGACTCAGACATAGATCGTAGATTGGAAAATTGTCTTTTTCCTTAGCTATCTATAACCGAGAGAAAGAGGTTGTTTCATTGATTGTTCAGTTACCTGACAGCGCCCCTATGCGATTAATAGAGTGAGTATTTCATAGTTCTACTTTTAGGGCCACAATTACTACTCGGGCCAATGCAATTGGGCAGTTGATACTAAAGTCGGGGCCCGAAGACACCCATGGTGGGTTACTCACAATGTACATTTAGTACTTTGGGTAAGGATATTAGTGCTTAAAATACACAAATTTGTGGCTTGTCATGGAGTAAAGGCAGGTTTTAAAATACCAATTTTTCAAAACATATCCACAATGATAAATACATTCTGCTACACCAACAATTCAGCGATTAATAAGCCACTTATATTGTACAATGACACAGTAGCTCCTAAAGCAGAAGATTACATCTCAGATAGGGATTTTTAGTAGCAGCAAGGAAATTCAGAGTTAATCCTATTTCGGTTGTCTTCCATGATTTTATCCAGGTATCGTAGCACATACGATGCACTGAGTGCAATCTCCTGACATGCTGTACCTTGTTACAACAGGGATGAGTACAGAACAAATTCTCTTTCCTTGCTTTTGTGTGTTTGTCGTAGCTTTAATATTTGCATGTTTTCTTCTCATTGTAGAAACACTAAATAGCTTATACTGTATTTGAGTAGCACTGATTAAGGTAGATACTGACAAATTGGAGATCCTTGAACTGCTCTAACTTGCAATCATCATTAATTTGGATTTTTCTTTAATTCTGCAGATGAATTTTGGTTGAAGTGGTTAAATTGTTTGAAATGTAGAAGTGTTTTGGGTAATATTTTATATATATATATATATTGAAACAGAAATAATTGTAATAATTGTAATAGTTTTAGTAATAATTGTAATAGCTTTTAATTTTAAGTACACTACATCCAGATGGGGCTATACAGTACTGTGATGTTCAACACCTGGGCAGAGCTACTGCTTGGAAAAACAAGTTGCACTGTCAGTAAACCGTATAGATCAAGTATTGTACCATTCAGTGTTGGCACTCACCAATGTAAAAGGAGAAGAGATTATTTCAACATGATTAGTACTACATAGCATTCACACATCTCATAAGTTAGTACATAAAAAAAAAAAAAAAGGAGGAAAGAGTCCTAAGTTTATAGTTATTACTGCATTAAGATTTTATTAATTAGCATTGTTTTAAGACCTTAAGTTGTAGTACCTAGATAAAACATGTGGATAACTTTGGTAATGTAAGGAAGTAAGAATCACTATGGCTTTCACTGCCTATGCCCGAGAATCCTTTTAGGACCTATCTTGTAAGAGTGCCTTTGTATAACTTTGCTCACATAGATGTTACTAGATATTAATAGCATTAGACATGCAGTACTGCAAAATAGAGTAGCAATTGATTTCTATTTGTTAGCACAAGGGATATGTTTGAGAAGAATCTGAAGGCATGTGCTGTATGATTCTATCAGACCACCCAGAATTAATTCATATGGCCATTGGAAGGTTAAAGGAAGATGTCAAACAGTTGAGGGTAAATAATGATGATTGATTAAGCGAATAGTTTTTACACGAATAAATTCTTTCACTATTAAAGTCAGGATTTAAGATGCTATTTGTAATTTGGCAATCCTTTTATTAGTGCCTTGTTTGCTATCGTGTCTGCAAGGGCCCTGCAGAAGATGGTGGACAACGCCTTTGTGGTATAAAAAACAAAAAAGGGAAATTGTTGGCTCCTTAAGAGCCTAAGATGCAGGCGGTTTTGGCCTTGGCAATTAATTCCTGACTTTTACTGAAAGAATAGAATAAAGACACAAAATAAGGAAATTCTAATATAATTAGTCAGAACTAAAAAGAAGGCCTTCGATGGCTCGGTATTATAATTTTGCTTTGCATTGTAGTGCATATATTATTTTCTTGTATGGCCAAACGTGTGGAACAACTTGCCCTAGGTGTCTTTTTAGCTCAAAATAATAAAAACGGGGAAAAGTGTGGGAAACTGTTGGCAGAGCACCACATAGAGCACCGTACACATCTGGTGTGGATGCTGATATGTTACGGTCAGCTTTGAAAAGTCAGAATATTGAGTGCTTCTCCAGGTTGGATTGGTACTGATTTGGGTATGGAGTGGAGTCGGGCTGGTTTGATGTGGACTTTGGGCTGATTTGTTTTCATGCTGGGTCGGAGATCTGGCCATCTCAGATTGTTTAGGAGACTAGATGGGAAATGGTAGCCATTTCCATGTTGGTGTCTCTTAACAGCAGAAATACATTTCTTTTGGCAACTTGTCGCTTTAGCTTTCAACTTTAATTAAAGAGAGTGTATGCTTTTTTTTAAGCATTAAAATTTTAAGTTCTAATTATAGTAAAAATTGCTTATAGATGTGTAATGAAAAGAGTACAAAGTGTCACTGCTACAGCCTTGTTTGTTTTAAAAGAAAAAGGGGAAGATGTTGGGGACCTGGCCATATTGCAGGACTGTAATACTAGCTGGGCCCCGGCTGCGTGACAAAAGAGACAAGCTGATAGAAAGGAATGCAGCTACGTATGAAAGACGTGCGAAAATAATAAACAATATTGACAAGATGGACGCCAGCTGGAAATTACGACGAGGAAGTGAACCTGAGCGAACCAGTGAGACTGCGAGATCAACGTGTGATTAGTGCTATTAACCAATAGTAATTAGCTTCGTAGTGTGTGGACACGTATGCGGAATCAAGTCAGAAGAAACTTTGACAATTTTGTATCAGGAGTAGCTTTAGCTGGGAACCACAAAGTAGGAGTACCCCGTTCCCTGTTAACGCTTGACTTTCCTCACTTGGATTGGGACCGTGGTTGAAAACCATAGTGATGTATTTAATTGGTATTGGAGGTATATTTTTATTAGTATTACTCTTGTTGCCCTGCTTGATCAGCTGCTTGTAAAATTTGGTTACAAAGACAGTTTCTGGAACACAGGTCACTCTCCTTGTACAAAAGAAAAAGGGGGAAGTGTGGAGAAACATGCTGTGGGAAACTAAGGCGTGGGTGACTTTTAATCACTAACCAATAAGGAGCTAGACTTTTGTGCTGTGTATGAACCTCATTGACTGTGTCACGTGAATAGAATCTTAACCAATTAGTTACTAACACGCATCACATGTTGTATAGCAAAGTATATAAAAGGAACCTGTACCAAATAAAGACAGAGCAATCACTCTAGCTCTATGAGTATACGTGATTTAGACTCTCGGCACAGCAACAGAAGCACAAGCCTTCTTAGGTGTTGTGGGTTTCTGGAGAATGCACATTCCACATTACAGTGAGATTGTGAGGCCTCTCTAACAAGTGACAAACTATTTTACAAAAAATCCTGAGTAACAACAAGCCTTTGAACAAATTAAACAGGAAATAGTTCATGCAGTAGCCCTTGGGCCTACAGTCTGGGCAGGACAAGATGTTAAAAATATGCTCTCCACTGCACCTGGGGAGAATGGCCCTACCTGGGGCCTCTGGCAGAAAGCACCAGGGGAGACTTGAGATTGACCCCTGAGGTTTTGGAGTCAGAGATACAAAGGATCTGAAGCCCGCTATACTCCAACTGAAAAAGAGATATTGGCAGCTTATGAGGGAGTTTGAGCTGCTTCAGAAGTGATAGGTACTGAAGCACAGCTCCTCCTGGTGACCCGATTGCCCGTGCTGGGCTGGATGTTCAAAGGGAGTGTTCCCTCTACACACCATGCAACTGATGCCATGTGGAGTAAGTAGGTCATACTGATCACACAACAGGTTCAGATAGGAAGCTCTGGTCTTCTAGAAATGATCATGAACTGGCCAGAAAGCAAAGATTTCAGAATGTCACCTGAGGAGGAGGTGATGAGAGCTGATGAGGCTCCACCGTACAATGAACTATCAGATAATGAAAAACAATATGCCTTGTTCACTGATGGGTCCTGTTGCATTGTAGGAAAACATTGAAAGTGGAAAGCTGCTGCTGGAGTCCCACCTGACAAGTCCCAGAGGCTACCAAAGGAAAAGGTGAATCAAGACATTTTTCAGAGGTAAAACCCATCCAGATGGCCTTAGACATTGCTGAAGGAGAGAAATGGCCAGTGCTCTACCTCTATACGGACTCATGGATGGTGGCAAATGCCCTGTGGGGGTGGTTACAGCAATGGAAACAAAGCAACTGGCAGCACAGAGGCAAACCCATCTGGGCTGCTGAGTTATGGCAAGACACTGCTGCTCAGCTAGAGAAGCTAGCTATAAAGGTATGTCACGTAGAAGCCCATGTGCCCAAGGGTTGAGCTACTGAAGAACATCGAAACAACCAACAAGTAGATCAGGCTGCTAAGATCAAAGTGTCTCAAGTACACTTGGACTGGCAACAGAAGGGTGAAAAATTTATAGCCCATTGGGCCCATGATGCCTCAGGCCATGAAGGAAGAGATGCAACATATAGATGGGCTTGTGATCAAAGGGTGGCCTTAACCATGGACACTATTGCACAGGATATTCATGAATGTGAAACATGTGCTGTGGTCAAGCAAGCCAAGAGGTTGAAACCTCTCTGGTATGGAGGACTATGGTTAAAATATAAACATGAAGAGGCTTGGCAGATTGATTATATTACACTCCCATAGAATCACAGAATCACAGAATGGTAGGTGTTTGAAGGGACCTCAAGAGATCATCTAGTCCAACCCCCCCTGCCAAAGCAGATTCCCTACAACAGGTTGCACAGGAAAGCGTCCAAGGGGGTTTTGAACATCTCCAGAGATGGAGACTCCACAACCTCCCTGGGCACCTTATTCCAGTGCTCCGGCACCCTCACGGTAAAGAAGTTTTTCCTGAAGTTTGTCTGGAACTTACGGTGTTCCAGTTTTTGCCCATTGTCCCTTGTCCTGTCACTGGGCACCACCAAAAAGAGCCCAGCCCCATCCATTTGGCCCCCACATTTCAGGTATTTATAGACATTGATAAGATCCCCTCTCAGTCTTCTCTTCTCCAGGCTGAAGAGTCCCAGCTCTCTCAGCCTCTCCTCATAAGTCAGATGCTCCAGGTCCCTAATCATCTTTGTGGCACTCCACTGGACTGTCTCCAGAAGATCCCTGTACCTCTTGAACTGAGGAACCCAGAATTGGACTCAGTACTCCAGATGTGGCCTCACCAGGGCAGAGTAGAGGGGGAGGAGAACCTCCCTCAACCTGCTGGCCATGCTCTTTTTAATGCACCCCAGGATACTGTTGTCCTTCTTGGACACAAGGGCACACTGCTGGCTCATGGCCAGCCTGCTGCCCACCAGCACATCCAGGTCCTTTTCCTCAGAGCTCCTTTCCAGCAGGTCAGCCCCTAACCTGCACTGGTGCATGCGGTTATTCCTCCCCAGGTGAAGGACTCTGCACTTGCTCTTGTTGAACCTCATCAGGTTCCTTTCTGCCTAACTCTCCAGTGTGTCCAGGTCTCGTTGAATGGCAGCACAGCCTTCTGGTGTGTCAGCCACTCCTCCCAACTTTGTATCATCAGGAAACTTGCTGAGGGTGGATGCTATCCCTACATCCAGGTCGTTGATGAAGATGTTAAACAAGACCAGACCCAGTACCGACCCCTGGGGAACACTGCTAGTTACAGGCCTCCAACTATATTCTGTGCCACTGATCACAACCTTCTGAGCTCTGCCAGTCAGCCAGTTCTCAATCCACCTCACTGTCCACTCATCTATCCCATACCTCCTAAGCTTTGCTACAAGGATGTTGTGGGGGACAGTATCAAAAGCCTTGCTGAAATCAAGGTAGACAACATCCACTGCTTTCCCCTCATCTACCCAGCTGGTGATGACTTCATAGAAGGCTACCAGATTGGTCAAGCATGATTTCCCCTTAGTGAAGCCATGTTGACTACTCCTGGTAACCTTCTCTTCTTCCAATTGCTTAGAGATGGTATCAAGAATGAGCTGTTCCATCACCTTCCCAGGGATGGAAGTGAGGCTGACTGGCCTGTAGTTGCCTGGATCCTCCTTCTTGCCCTTTTTGAAGATTGGAGTGACATTGGCTGTCCTCCAGTCTTCAGGCACCTCTCCTGTTGTCCAGGACCTTTCAAAGATGATAGAAAGCAGTTTAGTGAGCAATTCTGCCAGTTCCTTCAGCACTCATGGGTGCATCCCATCGGGGCCCATGGATTTGTGTATATTGATTTTGTTTAGACTATCTCTGACCAGTTCTTCCTCAACCAAGGGGCAGTCTTCCTCCCTCCAGACACTCTCTTCCCTCTAGCATCTGGGGTTCCTGAGGGGCACTTTTAGCTGTAAAGACTGAAGCAAAGAAGGTGTTCAGTATCTGCCTTCTCAGCATCTCCTGTTACCAGGGCACCTGCCTCATTCAACAGCGGGCCCACATTTTCCCTGGTCTTCCTTTTGTTATTGACGTACTTAAAAAAACCCTTTTTTGTTGTCTTTAACCTCCTTTGCCAGATTTAGTTCCAAGTGGGCCTTCGCCTTCCTAGTTGCATCTCTGTAGGCCCTGACCACATTCCTGTATTCCTCCCAGGTGACTAGACCCTTTTTCCACATTTTATAGACTTTCCTCTTTCCTTTGAGTTTTTCCATGAGCTCCTTGCTCATCCATGTGGGTTTCCTGCCACTCTTGCTTGATTTCTTTCTCTTAGGGATGCACCAATCTTGGGCTTAGAGGAAGTGGTACTTGAATGTTAACCAACTCTCTTGGGCCCCCTTACCTTCCAACACTCTAGTCCATGGGATACCCCCAAGTAAGTCCTTGAAGAGGTCGAAGTTGGCTCTCCTAAAGTCCAGGGTTGCAACCCCCACATGAGATCCTGAACTCCACCATCTCATGATTGCTGCAACCCAGGCTGCCTCCAACCTTCACATCCCCAACCAGCCCTTCCTTGTTAGTAAGAACAAGGTCCAGAAGCACACCTCTCCTCGTCGGCTCTTCCACCACCTGCATCAGGAAGTTATCCTCTACACATTGCAGGAACCTCTTGGACTGTGTGTGCCTGGCCATGTTGCTTTTCCAACAAATGTCAGGGTGACCGAAGTCCCCCATGAGGACCAGGGCCTGCGATCTTGAGGCTACTCTCAGCTGCCTGTAGAAGGCCTCATCCACCTCCTCATCCTGATCAGGTGGCCTATAGTAAACACACACATCAATGTCACCTATGTTAGCCCGCCCTGTAATTTTCACCCATAAGCTCTCCACTTCTTTATGATCCACCTCTAGGTGGAGCTGGATACAATGTAGTTGTTCTTTCACATAAAGGGCAACCCCGCCACCCTGTCTTCCCAGCCTGTCTTTCCTAAAGAGGACATACCCATCCATGACAGGGTTCCAATCATATGAGCTGTCCCACCATGTGTCTGTGATTGCAATGAGGTCGTGGCACTGCAATCACACACCGGTCTCTAGTTCCTCCTGCTTATTCCCCATGCTGCATGCACTGGTATACAAACACTTAAGAGAGGAGAAGGAAGTAGAGCATCCAGGTATCCCCAAGGAGGTGCAAGAGGACCTCCTGTAGTTGTGCACACCCTTGAGGTGACTGACTCTCTGGCTCCAGTCATGGGAGGCAGCTAAGGCAGACCTGTCACTCTGACAGTTGGCCTGTCCCATTCCCCAGTCTACTGCAATGACTTGAGCCTTGCTGCTTTGGACCCCACCCCCCAAAATGACCCATAATGGTAAGCGCTATGTGCTCACAATGGTGAAAGCAACCACCAGGTGGTTAGAAACACATGCCGTGCCCCATGCCACTGCCCAAAACACTATTCTGGGTCTTGAAAAGAAGGTTTTGCGCAACATGGCACTCCAGACAGAGTTGAGTTGCATAATGGGACTAATTTCTGAAACAATCTCATAGACACTTGGGCCAAAGAACATGGCATTGAGTGGGTGTATGTGGTGGGTTGACCCTGGCTAGAGGCCGGATGCCCACCAAAGCCCACTCTATCACTCCCCCTCCTCAAATGGGCAGGGGGAGAAAATTATAACGAAAAGCTCGTGGGTGGAGATAAGGACAGAGAGAGATCACTCACCAATTACTGGCACGGGCAAAACAGACTCGACTTGGGGGAAAAAACAAATTTACTTTATTACAAATCAAAATTAGAGGAGAATGAGAAGTAAAACCAAATCTTAAAACACCTCCCCCATCCCTCCCTTCTTCCCGGGCTTAATCTCTTTCCCGATTTTCCACCTCCTCCCCCCAGCAGCACAGGGGAACAGGGAATAGGGTTAGGGTCAGTTCATCACACGGTGTTTCTGCCGCTGCTTCCTCCTCAGGGGGAGGTCTCCTTCCCCCGCACCAGCGTGGGGTCCCTCTCACGGGAGACAGTCCTCCACCAACTGCTCCAACGTGAGTCCTTCCCATGACTGACAGCTGCTCCAGTCTGGGTCCATTCCATGGTGTGCAGTCCTTCAGGAAGGGACTGCTCCAGCGCAGGTCCCCCACGGGGTCACAAGTCCTGCCAGCAAACCTGCTCCGGCGTGGGCTCCTCTCTCCACGGGCTACAGGTCCTGACAGGAACCTGCTCCAGCGCGGGCTTCCTGCGGGGTCACAGCCTCCTTCGGCATCCACCTGCTCCGGCGTGGGGTCCTCCACGGGCTACAGGTGGTCATCTGCACCACCATGGACCTCCAGGGGCTGCAGGGGGACAGCCCGCTTCACCCTGGTCTTTCACCACCAGGCTGCAGGGGAATCGCTGCTCCGGCGCCTGGAGCCCATCCTCCCCCTCCTTCTTCACTGACCTTGGTGTCTGCGGAGTTGTTTCTCTTACATCTTCTCACTCCTCTCTCCAGCTGCAAAGTGTGCAGCTTTTTTTTTTTTTCTCCCTTCCTTTTTTTTTTTTTTTTTTTAATTATGTTATCACAGAGGCGTTACTGATTGGCTCGGCCTTGGCCAGCGGCGGGTCCCTTCTTGTAGCCGGCTGGCATTGGCTGTGTCGGGTCGGACATGGGGGAAGCTTCTGGCAGCTTCTCTCACAGAAGCCACCCCATGTCCCCTCCCCCACTGCTACCAAAAACCTTGCCACGCAAACCCAATACAGTGTACCACATCCCCTATCATGCACCAGCCTCCGGGAAAGTCGAACGATGCAATGGGCTGCTGAAAACCACACTCAAAGCAGTGGGTGGTGGAACTTTCAAACACTGGGATACACACTTGGCAAAAGCCACCTGGTTAGTCAACACCAGAGGATCTGCCAATCGAGCTGGTCCTGCCCAATCAAAACTTTTATGTACTGTGGAAGGGGACAAAGTCCCTATAGTGCACCTTAAAAATTTGCTTGGGAAAACAGTCTGGAGTATTCCTGCTTCTGGTAAGGGTAAATCCATTTGTGGGATTACTTTTACTCAAGGACCTGGATGTACCTTGGTGGCTAATGGAAAAAGATGGAGAAGTTTGATGTGTACCTCAGGGAGACTTGATTTTAGGTGAAAATAGACAATGAATTGCATATCATCATTATTATGATTGTTGTGCATCATACTAGCAATTTTATACTAAGTATTTCCCCAGGTTAATGAAGTATGGACTCTGATAGAACCAGAACTGATGCCCAGCAAATTCTTTGAGATCAATATCATCAGCCCTGGGCATGGACCATGCCAAATATGCCAACTATGAACTCCCGATACAGCATACAACAGAGACCACACACCACTCTCTTACTGTACCTGATGACACCAGTTCCATTAACTGTACAGTACCTGATGACATCAGCTCCATTAAAGTCTACATCATTTTCCTGCCTCGAAAGACCATTACAACAGATGGAACCCGAAGTTATGGACTAAATTGACCCAATTTAGAGAGATAGCCCATGAACTAAGGGAATGATATCTGTATATATATATATGTGTGTGTGCATGTGTGTATATATATCTTTCTTTCAAGAATAGCAGTAGTTATTAATGTAAATTAATTGAGCTGGCAGAGCTCATCGAGAGGGTTTTGACTGGTTTGAAGGGGGAAGGGAATAAAACAAGGCTCAGTAGAGATGAGCCATGGGCCAGTATGGCAATGTTGGGGGCAAAATCTATAGCCCAGCTCAAGTGCATCTACACCAATGCACGCAGCGTGGGCAATAAGCAGGGAGAGCTGGAAGCCATTGTGCAGCAGGGCAGCTATGATATAGTCGCCATCACAGAAACATGGTGGGATGACTCTCATGACTGGAGTGCTGCAATGGATGGCTATAAGCTCTTCAGAAGGGATAGGCAAGGAAGGAGGGGTGGTAGGGTGGCTCTCTATGTTAGGGTGTGTTTTGATTGTACAGTGCTTGAAGTTTGTGATTATGAGGTCAAATGCTTATGGGTAAGGATGAAGGGGAAGGCAAACAAGGCAGATATCCTGTTGGGAGTCTGTTATAGACCACCCAATCAGAATGTAGAGGCAGATGAAGCATTCTACAAGCAGCTGGCAAAAGTCTCATAATCACTAGCCCTTGATCTCTTGGGGGACTTCAACTTACTGGACATCTGCTGGAATTACAACACAGCAGAGGGAAAAGAGTCTAGGAGGTTCCTGGAGTGCGTGGAAGATAACTTCCTGACACAGCTGGTAAGTGAGCCCACCAGGGGAGGTGCTGTTTACCAACAAAGAAGGACTGGTGGGAGATGTGGTGGTAGGAGGCCATCTTGGGTTAAGCGACCATGAAATGGTAAAGTTCTCAATTGTTGGTGAAGTAAGGAGGGGGATTAGCAAGACCACTACCATGGACTTCCGGAGGGCAAACTTTGGCTTGTTCAGGACACTGGTTGAGAGAGTCCCTTGGGAGACAGTCCTGAGGGCCAAAGGGGTCCAGGAAGCCTGGACATTATTCAAGAAGGAAGTCTTAAAGACTCAGGAGCAAACTGTTCCCATGTGCCAGAAGACGAACTGGAGGGGAAGATGACCGGCCTGGCTGAACAGGGAGCTCTTGCTGGGACTCAGGAAAAAAAGGAGAGTTCACCATCTCTGGAAGAAGGGGCAGGCAACTCAAGAAGAGTACAGGGATCTCGTTAGGTCATGCAGAGAGAAAATTAGAAAGGCAAAAGCCCAGCTAGAACTCAATCTGGCCACTGTTGTTAGAGATAACAATAATTGTTTTTACAAATACATTAACAACAAAAAGAGAGGCAAGGAGAATCTCCATCCTTTATTGGATTCAGAGGGCAACATTGCCACCAAGGATGAAGAAAAGGCTGAGGAACTTAATGCCTTCTTTGCCTCAGTCTTTAGTAGCCAGACCAGTTATCCTCAGGGTATTCAGCCCCCTGAGCTGGAAGATGGGGATGGAGAACAGAATAAGCCCCCCATAATTCAGGAGGAAGCTGTTTATGACCTGCTACACCACCTGAACACTCACATTTATATGGGGCCAGATGGGATCCATCCAAGAGTACTGAGGGAGCTGGCAGAGGAACTTGCCAAGCTTGCTTCATCATTTATCAACAGTCCTGGCTAACAGGGGAGGTCCCAGAAGACTGGAGGCTTGCCAATGTGACGCCCACCTACAAGAAGGGCCGGAAGGAGGATCCAGGGAACTACAGGCCTGTCAGCCTGACCTCAGTACTGGGGAAGATCATGGAGCGGTTCATCTTGAATGCGCTTACGTGGCATATGCAGAACAACTAGGGAATCAGTCCCAGCCAGCATGGGTTCATGAAAGGCAGGTCCTGCTTGAGCAACCTGATCTCCTTCTATGATCAGGTGACTGGCCTAATGGATGAGGGTAAGGCTGTGGATGTTGTCTACCTGGACTTTAGCAAGGCCTTTGACACTGTCTCCCACAGCGTTCTCCTAGAGAAGCTGGTGGCTCAAGGCTTAGACAGGTGTATTCTTCACTGGGTAAAAAAATGGCTGCATGGCCGAGCCCAGAGAGTTGTGGTGAACAGAGTTAAATCCACTTGGCGGCCGGTCACAAGTGATGTTCCCCAGGGCTCAGTTTTGGGGCCAGCTCTGTTTAATATCTTTATCAGTTATCTGGATGAGGTGATTGAGTGCACCCTCAGTAAGTTTGCAGATGACACCAAGCTGGGTGGGAGTGTTGATCTGCTTGAGGGTAGAAAGGCTCTACAGAGGGATTTGTACAGGATGGATCTATGGACCAAGGCCAATTGTATGAGGTTTAACAAGGCCAAGTGCCAGGTCCTGCACTTTGGTCACAACAACCCCATGCAACGCTACAGGCTTGGGGAGGAGTGGCTGGAAAGCTGCCTGGCAGAAAAGGACCTGGGGGTGTTGGTTGACAGCCAGCTGAACGTGAGCCAGCAGTGTGCTCAGGTGGCCAAGAAGGCCAATAGCATCCTGGCCTGTATCAGAAATAGTGTGGCCAGTAGGAGTAGGGAAGTGATTGTGCCCCTGTGCTCAGCACTGGTGAGGCTGCACCTTGAGTACTGTGTTCAGTTTTGGGCCACTCACTACAAGAAGGACATTGAGATGCTGGAACGTGTGCAAAGTAGGGCAGCGAAGCTGGTGAAGGGCCTGGAGAACAAGCCTTATGAGGAGCGGCTGAGGGAACTGGGATTGTTTAGTCTGGAGAAGAGGAGGCTGAGGGGAGACCTTCTTGCTCTCTACAACTACCTGAAAGGAGGTTGTAGTGATGTGGGTGTTAGTCTCTTCTCCCAAATAACAAAGGATAGGACAAGAGGGAACGGCCTTGAGTTGCACCAGGGGAGGTTTAGGTTGGATATTAGGAAAAATTTCTTCACTGAAAGGGTTGTCAAGTATTAGAACAGGCTGCCCAGGGAAGTGGTGGAGTCACCATCCCTGGAGGTATTTAAAGGACATATAGATGTAGTACTTGGGGACATGTTTTAGTGGTGAAGTTGACAATGCTAGGTTTACGGTTGGACTAGATGATCGTAATGGTCTTTTCCAACCAAACTATTCTATGATTCTAAATGTATTAGGAAGTGTGAAACCTGAGCATGACATAAATGGTATGGAATAAGGGGTGAATATTGTCCTGGTTTTTAGCTGGGACAGAGCTGGGTTTCTTTTACTAGCTAGAATAGCACTGTATTTTTGTTTCAGCATGGGCTTTGTTATGAGAGAAGCATTGATAACATACCAGTGTTTCCATTTTTGTCACTGGAAGTGAAGGATTTCATGTTTTGTTAGTCTGCAAGTGCAAGATCTGGTGGGGGAGGTGAGGATTATTTCAATTAACAAGCTAAATTGGCATTTGGATATGCCAATGGGATATTCCATATCACATCATGTCCAGTATATTAGTGAGAGGCTCTTCCTCTTTTAGCTCTCTGACTTTCACTCAGGCTCTTGCTCTTCCAGGATTGCAGTTTTGGTTTGGGATTGTTGCTCCTCCAAGATCATTATCTGGGAATGGGCGGGGCTTAGTCAGCAGGTGGTGAGCAAATGCACTGTGTATCACTCATTTGCATATTTTATTACTATTACTATTGTTATTATCATTATTATTTTAATATCATTATTATTTTAAGCTTAATTTTATTTCAGTTATTAAATCGTTCTTATCTCATCCTTCGATTCTCCTTATCCTTGCCCCAAATTTTCTCCCCTATCCCCTCTGTGTGTGGCGAGTGAGTGAATGGCTGTGTTTGGATGCTAGCCAAGTGCTAGCTAAGTGAAACCACCACAGTTATCAACATTATTGTCATCCTAAATCCAAACCACAGAATTATACCATCTACTAGGAAGAAAATTAACTCTATCTCAGCCAAAAACAGGACATTCAGACAAAGAAAAGTGTTCTAAAACAACATGGGAAAAGAACCAAAACAACCAACTTAGAGCTGAGGGTCTTGTCATCACTATTAAATTTCTTCATGTTACATTACTTCAGTCTTCAAGATGAGGTGATTGTGTGTGTGTCGTTTCTCCTGTTAACGTCTATCATTTAATTTCCTAGCTAGCTTGCTTTGTATATGCATATACAGTTCAGCCTTAATTGATGGATGTCACCATGTTTTTGTATCTTATATTAATTTGAGGAATGGCAAGACAGAGAAGTGATTTTAGTAAGCATGGCAAGCATAAACAAAGGCTTTCTCCACAAGGCAAATAATGTTAACTCAACCAAATCAACTTGGAAACTGATTAAAATTGTAAAAGGCAATTGAGACAAAGCTTAAGCCTTAGAGAGAGCTTGGTCAGACCTGGAGGAACAGTAACAATAAATATCAAAGGGAAGTAATTAATTATGTGGAGCTGCTACACTTAACTGTAATAATCAATTAACATTGTTTAAATGAAGAATTAAAAAAAAAAAAAATTAACCATAACATTTACTTGGAGTGATGCTTTCTTTGTCCCTACAGCTCTGTTCCCCCACCTGGGATTTTATCTGTCCCAGTACTCATATTTTGTTATAGAGGAGCATGAAATAGATAGGGCATTTTTCAAGTCAATAAAGACACTCTTGGTATCCCACACAGGGATTTTTTGGAGATAGCAGTGTTTCTTTGCCCCTGAATCTGTTCATACCTCTGATTCTCAAGTGAACATGCAATTCTTTCCCCCAGGATTCAATGTGTGTTTGGTTTCTTTTATATTTTTTCTATTATCTTCAGTCTCAGGGAGTTCTGTTTTTGCACCCATGCGATGTGTGAGCTTGAGCTGAAAGAAAACTAATGCAACAGAGTTACTCATATGTGGATTTAGAGCCTTAGTTTCTTTGCTCTTGACCTGCCATTACTGCCTGCAAAATGTCATGTGGGACTTTTAGAAACTAGTGAATCTAGGCTCCTAACTACTTGACATCAAGGGATATATTTATAAGCTGTGTTGTTTACACTTGCCTAGACAAATATTTTTTATCATAGTCTCTTTCACACATGTAGTGGGTCTGGCTGGGATGGAGTTGATTTTCCCTGTGGCAGCCCTCAGAGTGCTGTGTTTTGTATTGGTGGCTCAAGGGGTGTTGAGAACACACCAGTGTTTTGGTTACTGCTGAGCAGTGCTAGCACGGCACCAAGGCTGTCTCTCCAACATTTCCCTCCAGTAGGCTGGGGGTGGGGAAGGTCTTGGGAGGGGACAGAGCCAGGACAGCTGACCCAAACGGACCAAAGGGATATTCCATACCATATGATGTCTGCTCAGAAATAAAAGCAAGGGGAACAGAGGGGGAAGGGGGGGCATTCGTTACTTCTGTTTGTCCTCCGGGAACCGCAACGCGTATGAAGCCCTGCTTCCCGGGAAGTGGCCAAACATGGCCTGCTGATGGGAAGTAGAGAGTAAATATTTTGTTCTTTTGCTTCTGCTGAGTGCAGCTTTGCTTTGCTTCTATTAAACTGCTTTTGTCTCGACCCACGAGTTTGTTTTTTTGTGTTCCATCTTATTTTCTCCCCTCCCCATCTTGCTGAGGAAGGGGGTGATAGAGTGGGCTTTGGTGGGCGTCCAGCATCTAGCCAGGGTCAGCCCACCACAACTCATCACTCTTATCATATGAAAGAAAGAACTGCTGTGGATCTTCTTTCCCCAAACAACACTGAGGAGTACTACAAACAGTTTTCCTGCTAGAAGCCTGTACATCTAATTTGATTTTTAGTGGAAAATGCATAGAGCTTAATATGTTTCAGAGTTAGCACATGAAATCCAAACAAAAATTACAATGGCAGTCCAGAAAAGTAATGCAGCTTCATCATAATCATGCATGTTCTGAGCATTGCCCACAATGAACCTTAGACTATTGCCACTCAGTCTAAAGTTTTTTGTAGCTCAGTGCCTTCACTTTAGGTTATGAGGTTGTGTGTGAGAAATAAATGGGAAACTGAGGAAGCTGTTGTTTTCCACCTTGTGAGACAATCTGCCTCACTGCTACTGGTAGGAATGATTCATGCTAGGTTTCTTATGCTTATTTTTGTTTGGAGAAGGTTTCCCTTGCTATTTAATTTATTGTCATCATCTTCACTCTTCCCATAGCTGATTACTTCTATAGATCTAAATATTGAAGCAAGGATCTGTAAAACACGTGCATGTATGAATTAAAATAACTTTTGAAAATATCTGTTCTTACTCTGAGGAGATTACATTCTTAGGTAAATCCTTTTGCTGTCTTTTATTCCAGCCTCTTCCTGGGATATACTTGGTCTCAGGTAGTAGATATCTTACGAGAGGACAAACCTTTTGTTAAAGCAACAGTTGTGAGCTTTTTTGGTTTTGTTGTGTTTTACAGTGCCATAACATCCACTGGTAAAACTTTGGTCTTCCATTTTTATGTGGGGATTGACATCTCATTGATATCTCCCTCTCACACTCATTATATGCCTCTTGTGGCTACAACATCACTTAAGCAGGAAAATACCACGAAAATATTGAAAGTGGTCCTGGAAGTACCAGAGTTGGGATGCATGTTCCACCTTGGGTATCTCAATGCCATTCACATTGTCTAGGAGAGTTTATACCTAATATTTATAAATTCAGGAAAACTCAGAGAGTTAATGGAAATATTTGCTGAAACTAAGATGAGGAAGGTGCCCAACAAGGTAGTAGATAGTTCTGGAGCTTGGGCTACCCTGTTGAATTAGGAGCAGCAACACATGCTATCTGTTTGCATGGTACCATTGAAGGACTGAACCAAAGTAGGATCTGGCAAGCTCATGGTTCTGGCTGTTTCTTTGCAGTACTACTAGCATGGATGTGCTGAAATCTACCTTTTTTTTTTTTTTTTTTCACTTTTAGAATGTCTGCTGTGTTTCTTTCCTGTTTAGCTGTCAGGTTTGAAGTGTTTACAAAGCAGTGATACTAAGAAAGCTGGTCAGAGAAACTCTCTAAGACTCATTTTGGAGTTTTAGGAAGCAGGTATTCTTTATTGCAGCGCTGGACACACAAGGAGAAACCTGCCCCAAAGTGTGTGTGTGTGTGTCTTTGTTTCAGCACTCATTATATTGACCTAATATATGCATATTCATTACTATTTAGCATATGTAAATGTCCTTTACACTTGCGCAGTAAAATGAGTTGGTGGTCTTCAGTAGCCCTCATCACGATATCTTCTGATTGATTTCCTTTTCGACCTTGCTCAGTGGTTTCTCACTCATGCATTTAGGACAATATTACTTGAAGAATGTTCAGTCATTAACTCTTATCTCTATGTTCTTCCCTGAGCTTAGACACCTGTGGTGGGTTGACCCTGACCAGAGGCCAGATGCCCACCAAAGCCCACTCTATCACTCCCCCTCCTCAACTGGGCAAGGGGAGAAAAATTTATCAAAAGGATCATGGGTGGAGATAAGGACGGAGAGAGATCACTCACCAGTTACTGGCATGGGCAAAACAGACTCGACTTGGGGGAAAAAACAAATGTACTTTATTACCAATCAAAATCAGAGGATAATGAGAAGTAAAACCAAATCTTAAAACACCTCCCCCATCCCTCCCTTCTTCCCGGGCTTAATTTCTTTACCGATTTTCTACCTCCTCCCCCCAGCAGCACAGGGGAACAGGGAATGGAAGTTGGGGTCAGTTCATCACAGGTTGTTTCTGCCGCTCCTTCCTCCTCAGGGGAAGGAGTCCTTCCTCCACACCAGCGTGGGGTCCCTCTCACAGGAGACAGTCCTCCACAAACTTCTCCAATGTGAGTCCTTCCCATGACTGACAGTTCTTCATGAACTGCTTTAGCATGGGTCCATTCCATGGTGTGCAGTCCTTCAGGAAGGGACTGCTCCAGCGCGAGTCCCCCACGGGGTCACAAGTCCTGCCAGCAAACCTGCTCCTGTGTGGGCTCCTCTGTCCATGGGCTACAGGTCCTGACAGGAACCTGCTCCAGCACGGGCTTCCCACGGGGTCACAGCCTCCTTCAGGCATCCACCTGCTCCAGCGTGGGGTCCTCCACGGGCTACAGGTGGTCATCTACTCCACCATGGACCTCCATGTACTGCAGGAGGACGGCCTGCCTCACCATGGTCTTCACCACAGGCTGCAGGGGAATCTCTGCTCCCGTGCCTGGAGCACCTCCTCCCCCTCCTTCACTGACCTTGGTGTCTGTGGAGTTATTTGTCTCACATCTTCTCTCTCCTCTCTCCAGCTTTTTTTTCCTTTCTTCCCATTTTTTTTCTTAATTATTTTATCACAGAGGCGTTTCTTATTGGCTCGGCCTTGGCCAGCGGCGGGTCCGTTCTTGTAGCCGACTGGCTGTGTCGGGTCAGACATGGGGGAAGCTTCTGGCAGCTTCTCTCACAGAAGCCACCCCATGTCCTCCCCCCCGCTACCAAAACCTTGCCATGCAAACCCAATACAACACCCATTACAACGTTGTGGGAGAACATCTGCAAAGGTCCTAAGGCCATCATGTTCTCAGGGGCTGAGAAGAGCAGATGTAAATTTAATGATTTAAGCAAGTGAATACATGCAAACAGCTAGGTGATAAACACCCACTCTAAGGTTATTAGCAATTTGTGTTACAACAGTTGAGTGATGTCTTAATCTTCTTATTTTTTTAACTAAGCAAGCAACTAAGGGATCTACAAATCTTTCAAGCAACTAAGGGATCTGGAAGTCTTTTAATTTCTCAGGGTTTACTCTTTCAGCAGGAGAATACAGGCATGTTTCAGACAGGAGACCAGCTGCCTTTGGAGTCGGGCACCATGCCATTCCCGTGTCCAGGGCAGAGGGCTAGAAAGTTGCCGCAGCCGCCTTCTGCGGTGAGCTCTGCGCCATCTTCACCCGTGGCTCTCGGGCGCAGGAGCTCACCCCAGCTCTTCCCGCCGACCTGCAAGGCGCACCGCTGCTTCCGCGGCACCCGGGGCGGGCGCGCGTGGCATTGCGTGGAGACGGCGCCGCAGTGGGCGAGAGGCGCCGCAGTGGGCGAGAGGCGCCGCAGTGGGCGAGAGGCGCCGCCGGCGCCCCGGAAAGGTGCATGGAGGCAGCCGCGCCACAGCAGGCCCCGAACCCTCCCCCCCGCTGCTATTCCCTGTTATAGAAGCGCTTCCGGTGGCGTGGACCACTCTGAAATCCCCCACACCCTGATGACATCAGCGCTGGGAGCGGTGCGTAGGGGAGCGAGGTGACGTGTGCTATTTAAAGCTCCCCGAGTGAACAGTTGTTGTCGTGAGCTGGCTGCTTGTGGCGGCGCGCGCTCCTAGAGAAGCAGGACGCAGGCGTGGGCTGCAGGCGTGGCGGCTGCCCACCGCGAGGGGACGGGCGGGCGGGCGGGCGGTGGCGGAGGAGGAGTGAGGCGGAGGATGCGAGCGGGCAGAGGCAGCAGGTCGAGGGCTCTGGAGTAGCCGGGCACCGCCTGACACGGAGCTCGCTTCCTCCCTCCCTCCCTCCCTCCGTCCCACCGGCGGAGCTGAGCCTGCGGCCGCGCTGCAAAGGAGCATAGGCTCGGCGGCACCTCCCGCTGTCAGTGACCGATCTGCCGCACCCCAGGACGACGCCCACCCGCTCGCCGTAGAAGAAGGCGTGACGGCGAGAAGCGGACTCGCTGCCGCGGGGAGGAGCGGTGCTCCGCATCTCTGCAGTCGAGGGTGGGCGGATCGAGGGAGCGCGGCGCCTCGGTGCCGGCGGTGGACACGCGGCCGCCGCTAGCCGCCGCACGCTGGGAGCCCGATGCCGCGGTTCGCTCTGCCTCCTTGGGAGAGTGCGTTAGTGCCCGCCACGCTGCTGGCGGGGGTGCTAGGAAGAGCGGCGGCGTGGAGACCTGCGCGCACCGCCTGCCCTATCCCGCTCCGCCTCTGAGTCGCACGGAGCCTTCGGCAGCCGCTCACCTCCCGGCGAGAAGCGCCGCAGCCGCCGCCAGCCCCTCGCGGAGAAAGAGAGCATCTCCCTCTCCGCCCGCAGGACGGGACCCGTCTGCCCTCAGAGCCGCCGCTGCCGCCTGTCCGAGGGCCGGAGCCGCTGCCTTGCGGGCGCCTGGCGAGGCCAGCGGCCATGGGAGCCCAGCCCGCGAGAGGCTCTCCCTAGGCTCGGCCCAGCAGCTGCTAGCCGGCGGCGCAGCGAACCCAGCCCAGCGAACTGCCGCCGCCACGGGGCTGCGGAGCTGCCGTCGCGGCGAGGACCGCCCTGGGGACGCGGCTCCGTCCGCCGCCATGGGGTAAGGATGTCGCGAGGGCTGCCGGGACCGGGGGGGAGGGGGAGGTGGAAGCGGCAGCCCGCGCGAGCTGTTGCTGTTCAAGCGGGCGCTGATGAATGCGCGTGGAGGCGAGTGGTTTTACTGGCTGGGTGCATAAGGAGCACGAATCCTGCTGTGATCTATGCTGTGCATCAACATAATGAAAAAAAAGTGGGGCGCACCGTAATCTGGAGAGGTTTGCCTCTGCCGTAGCAACATCGGATCGCTGGAAGAGCCGGCTTGGCTTCCAGATCCCCATCGTGAGGACCTTCCCCAGGTCTTATTGGGGTGGTCAGTCCTGAAAACTACTGCTTAAGCTCAGTGTGACAAGGTGAAATTTAAGAGCAGAGAAGGCTTGTTTAACTCTTCTGGAGTCTTCAGATGATATAAAACAAGGTGTGAATTTACTAATATAGTGAAGAAGACAAGAGAAATCTGCTTTACAGTAGGTCTCCTAAGTAAATTGGGACATCCACTTGAGGTTTTAAGGAAATTAGAAGGAATAAAATCTTTAAAATGAACCCAATCACAAATAATTTAGTAGCTATAAAAGTGATATAGATACCTGTGAAAACTTTCCACAATTGTATTCTTAGTAATTTGTATAGTGAACTAAGTCAGTGGGAACTACAGTCCAGTCAGTCTCATCTCAATGCCAGGCAAGATCATGGAGCAGATACTCCTATAAACTATGCTAAGGCACATGGAGAATGAGAAGGTGATTGGTGACAACCAACATGGCTTCACCAAGGGCAAATCGTGCCTGACCAATCTGGTGGCCTTTTATGATGGGGTTACAACATTGGTGGATACGGCTAAAGCAACTGATGTCATCTACCTGGACTTGTGCAAGGCGTTTGACATGGTCCCACATGACATCCTTGTCTCTAAATTGGAAACATGTGGGTTTGATGGATGGACCACTGGGTGGATAAGGAACTGGCTGGATGGTCGCACTCAAAGACTCAATGTCTAAGTGGAGACAGGTGATGAGTGGAGTCCCTCAGGGGTCACAACATCTTTGTCGGCAACATGGACAGTGGGATTGAGTGCACTCTCAGCAAGTTTGCTGATGACACCAAGCTGAGTGGTGCGGTTGACATGCTGGAGGGGCAGGATGCCATCCAGAGGGACCTTGACAGGCTTGAGAGGTGGGCCTGTACTAACCTCATGAAGTTCAACAAAGCCAAATGCAAGGTCCTGCAACTAGGTCAGGGCTATCCCAAATATAAATACAGGCTGGGTGATGAGTTGCTTGAGGCCAGCTCTGAAGAGAAGGACTTGGGAGTGGTGGTGGATGAGAAGCTGAACATGAGGTGGCAATGTGTGCTTGCAGCCCAGAAGGCCAACCGTATCCTGGGCTGCATCAAGAGAAGTGTGGCCAGCAGGTCGAGGGAGATGATTCTCCCCCTGTACTCTGCTCTCGTAAGGCCCCACCTGGAGTATTTGCATTGGGTTTGTGTGGCAAGGTTTGGGTAGCGGGGGGGGCATAGGGGTGGCTTCTGTGAGAAGCTGCCAGAAGCTTCCCACATGTCCAACACAGCCAATGCCAACCAGATACAAGACGGACACACCACTGACCAAGGCCGAGCCAATCAGTAACGCATCTGTGATAACATAATTAAGAAAAAAAAAAAAAGGAAGAGAAAAAAAAAGCTGCACACTCTGTAGCAAGAGAGAGGAATGAGAAGATGGGAGAGAAACAACTCTGCAGACACCAAGGTCAGTGAAGGAGGGGGAGGAGGAGGAGGAGGAGGTGCTCCAGGTGCTGGAGCAGAGATTCCCCTGCAACTTTTGGTGAAGACCATGTTGAAGCAGGCCATCCTCCTGCAGTACATGGAGGTCCATGGTGGAGCAGATGACCACCTGTAGCCCATGGAGGACCCCACGCCGGAGCAAGTGGATGCCTGAAGGAGGCTGTGATCCCGCGGGAAGCCGGTGCTGGAGCAGGTTCCTGACAGGACCTGTAGCCTGTGGAGAGAGGAGCCCACACAGGAGCAGGTTTGCTGGCAGGACTTATGACCCCGTGGGGGACTCGCGCTGGAGCAGTCCCTTCCTGAAGGACTGCACCCCATGGAAAGAACCCATGCTAAAGCAGTTGGAGAAGAACTGTCAGTCATGGGAAGGACTCACATTGGAGAAGTTTGTGGAGGACTGTCCCTCATGAGAGGGACCCCACGCTGATTCGGGGGTAGGAGTCCTCCCCCTGAGGAGGAAGGAGCGGCAGAAACAACCTGTGATGAACTGACCCCAACTTCCATTCCCTGTTCCCCTGTGCCTCTGAGGGAGTTGAGGTAGAAATTGGGAGAGAACCTAAGCCTGGGAAGAAGGGAGGTGTGGAGGGAGGTGTTTTAAGATTTGGTTTTACTTCTCATTATCCTCTGATTTTGATTGGTAATAAATTAAATTTTTTTTTTTCCCCAAGTCAAGTCTGTTTTGCCTGTGCCAGTAATTGGTGAGTGATCTCTCTCTGTCCTTATCTCCACCCACGATCCTTTCGATAAATTTTTCTCCCCCCTGCCCAGTTGAGGAGGGGGAGTGATAGGGTGGGCATCTGGCATCCAGCCAGGGCCAACCCACCATAGTACTGTTTCCAATTCTGGAGCCCCCAACACAAGAAAGACATGGACTTATTAGAATGAGACCAGAGGAGGGCCACAAGGATGATCCAAGTGCTGGAGCACCTCTCCTATGAGGACAGGCTGAGAGAGTTGGGGCTGTTCAGCCTGGAAAAGAGAAGGCTACGGGGAGACCTTATAGCAGCCTTCCAATACCTGAAGGGGCTACAGGAAAGCTGGGGAAGGGTTGGTGAATTAAGGGCCGAGGCTACAGGCAGCCTCAACCTTGAGCATTTTATTCATGACCTTGAGTGAAGACAAGATAAACATCAAAGCCGAACAACAGAAGCAAGAATGTGTATGAGACAAGATTAGGGATGAGTTGTGTATTGTAAGCTGTAACCAGTCAGAAGTAAAAGAATGGCTCACGGACAAGTAGAATCCAGTCATGTCAATTGTTTAGGCGCATGCTTATGATGTGTGCGATAAGCAGTAACAAATCAGAAGTGAAAGAGTGCCGCGTGCTTGGGGCTTGGGGAGGGAAAAAAAGATATATAAGCAGTGTAAAGCTTCAATAAAGTGCTGATTCCTGAATACAGGTTTAAATTAGATATTAGGAAGAACTTCTTTACTGTGAGGGTGGGGAGACACTGGAACAGGTTGCCCAGAGAAGTTGTGGCTGCCTCCTCCCTGGAAGTGTTCAAGGCCAGGTTCGATGAGACTTTGAGCAACCTGATCTAGTGGAAGATGTCCCTGCTCATGGCAGGAAGGTTGAAGCTAGATGATCTTTAAGGTCCATTCCAACCCAAACCATTATATGATTCTATGGGTCTGTGAAAAAATAAACCTTGTGCTTGCCTGCCGAGAGGGAACACCCATGGACTCCACACAGGATTCAATGTGAATTCTACTGGAGACCTTTATTATTGGTTACATGATCACTTATATACTCTTAAGCTGCTAACACATACACGCATAAACACTCTTCATGGGCTAAAAGCTACTGTTCACACACCTGTTTACAATACTTGATTGGATAATTCCACCTGTTCATGAGGCATTCTTTTTACTTCTGACTAGTTACATAAGAAACTTCTTATCTTGTTTCTTGCATTCTTTCTGTGTTCTATTTTTTCACTCAAAGTCAGGACTTAACTGCTCAAGGCCGAAGCTGCTTCCAGCTTCGGCTCTTAAAGCACCAACAAGTCCCCCTTTTTGTTTTTGTACCACAAAGGCGTTGTTCACCATCTTCTACAGGGCCCTTTGCAGACACGATAGCAAACAAGGCACTGATAAAAGGATTACCAAAATTACGAATAGCATCTTAAATCCTGACTTTAATAGTGAAGTGATCCATCCTTGTAAAACTACTTGCTTAAGCAATCATCGCTATTTACCCTCAACTGTTTTTCATTTTCCTTTAACCTTTTAATGGCCATATGAATTGATTCTAAGTGGTCTGATAGATTCATACAGCACATACCTTCAAATTCCTCACAACCATGTCCCTTGTGATAACAATAAAAAATCAATTGCTGCTCTATTTTGCAATGTTGCATGTTTAATGCTATCAGTGTCTACCAACATCTATGTGAGAATTTCTGATGTGAGATTTGTTTGTTTAGCCATCCAACAACCTAGCTTTTTCACATCTCCTAATGCTTTTCCTGCTGCAACGTTAGGGGAAAACAACGCAGTTAGGACCATGGCAGCAGTGTCCCAAAACTGTATCTGATCGTTACAATTTTCATCAAAATAAGAAACGCTTCTCTTGTGTCGAGTGTTGTTGTGGTTCTGTAAGAGATGTGTTTAAATGCGAGGTTATACAAACAGATCTAAAAGCTTAGCATAGCATTTTTATAGTCCTTAAAATTGATATTTGGCCATGTCTGATTATATAGCTTCTAAATTTGTGTTTTGTTAAATGTGATAATGCTGTCATTACTTACATATCCTAAAAAGCTTTCAAAGTTATACAAAGGCACTCTTATAAGACAGGTTCTAAAAGGATCCCTGGGCGTAGCCAGTGAAAGCCACAATGATTCTTGCTTTGTTATATTAGCAAAAGTTACCCACATGTTCTGTCTGGGTACTACAGCCCAGGGTCCTGAAACAACACCAATTACCAAAAACCTTAATGCAGTAATAACTATAAGCTCAAGACGGATCATCTTTCTTTTGTGCCTCTTGCTTGTCTTCCAACCAGGGGCGTATCTACTTTGCTGGAACCCACCGTGTTCCAGGATCTGTAACGACACAAGCACATTCCCTACCCCAAGTTATCAGTTCTCTGGGACCCTCCCATTGTCCAGTGACACCATTTTTTACCCATACTGTGGCTTGGCCTCTTTTTATATTGTCCAGTCCTCCTGATAGGCCTTTGCCATGTGCCACCATTGGAGGGTGCAGTTCCACTCGGGGCAGTCTTAGGTAATTTAATACACACAACGTTTTGCTGAGTCCTTCATGAGGTGTTAAGCCCGATTCCCCTTTCTTTTGTTTTTGCAACAGGTGTTTTAATGTTTGGTGAGTGCGTTCAACCAAAGCTTGTCCTGTGGGTGAGTGCGGTGTACCAGTACTGTGTCGAATGCACCACAAGGCTAAAAAATGGCTTGTAGTTTTGGCTATGTGTCCAGGTCCATTGTCTGTTTTTATTTCACAGGGAACACCAAGCGCTGCAAATGCTGCACGTAAATGACGTTGCACGTGCTTCCTAGATTCTCCTGTTTGTGCTGTGGCCCCTGTAGATACCATGAGACCAGGTATCGATAGAAACATGTACATATTTAAATTTACCAAATTCCAGGATGTGTGTTATATCCATTTGCCACAGTTCTAGGGGTCCAAGACCACGGGGGTTGACCCCTGTTGCAAGGCCACCAGATTGCTGCTGACAGTCAGGACAGGAGAGGACAATGTTGAGTGCATGGGCCTCATAAATGTGGAACTGTCGCTGTAGAACGTTTGCTGCTTGGTGGAAAAAGTCGTGCGATTGCTGTGCCTGGGCAAAGCGATCTATTGGCAGACCTGTCCATGCTGGGGTGACCAGAGTGTCCGGGCGATGGTTGCCTTCAGCATGGCTACCTGTAAGGTTTGTGTGGCTTCTAATGTGAGCAATGAAATATCGATGTGATCTCTGGTTGAGCAAATCCCAAGGTGCTTGAACAATTGATATTGAAATAACACGTCAATGTTCTTTAGCACTGCTCTCTCCATACGTTGAACTACTCCTACTACATACAAAGAGTCACTGACAACATTTACTGGTTGTGTTGCCCATAAAATGAAGACTTGAATTACTGCTTGTAACTAATAATTGCACAGATCCTGTGAGGTTTGTTAACACCATGTCTTTCCATTGCCCATTCTCGAGCCATGTCATTGCAGCCTTATGGGTGCGGCCACCCACATCAGTAAAAACTGTGACACCTTTTACAGGAGTTGGTGACAGTTGCTCTATTTGAAACTTGGGTAGCCATCCTAATAATTTATGCGGCGGATAGTGAACACAAATTTTACCGTGATAATTCAATATTGCAATCTGTAATGCTGTAGAATTTTGTAATGACCACTGCAAATATTCCGCCGACAGAGGGACGACTAAATAATCTGGCTCTTTCCCTCCTATCTGAACAATTCGACTGCGGCCTCTGATAATTAGCTGAGCAATAGCTTCCACTCGAGTTACAATTGGTCGTTTGGGTTGTATCAGAAGAAATATCCACTCCAAGATCTGTAAAGGATCAGGACTAGCGACCCATTGCATAAGTAGGGCAAAAGGATGTTGATCACAGTTAATAATCATTAACCCAATGCTATAATCGGGGTCCCATCTATGTGCATATTGCTTTGTAATTTTCCCTAATATTTCTGTTAGTGTTTGTTGCACTTTTTCATTTGTTTGTCTGGGGGCCTCAACTCCACCTCCTCCCTGCAGTAATTTAGCAATTGGGAAGAGATCTTCATTGGTGATTCCACAACAGGTGCAAATCCAATTAAGATCTCCCATAAGTTTCTGCACATCATTGAGGGTTTGAATGGATTTTTAATTTTTGCAGGAGCACAGTGGCTTTTGTTATCTCCCACCCTAAATATTTCCAAGTTGGAGCACACTGTTTTTTTTCTGGGGATATTTTTAAACCTCGAGAATTTAACAGGTCTTTTAATTCTTTAATTATGGTTTTCTGATTTATATTTTGTCCACCAATTAAAATATCATCCATATAATGAGAGACTATTAGCTCGTTATGCTTATCTTGAAATGGATTTAACACCCAGGCAACAAAAATTTGACACATGGTAGGTGAATTTTTCATGCCCTGTGGCAAACTAACCCAATGGTACCTTTTCATAGGTTCTTGCTTATTGACAGAAGGAACTGAAAAGGCAAATTTTTCAAAGTCTTCCTCATGCAACGATATGGTGAAAAAACAATCTTTTAAGTCAATGATTAAAACATCCCACCCCTGAGGTATCATATTTGGGGATGGCAAAACAGGTTGAAGTGTACTCATGTCCTCCATGACTACATTAACCTTTTGGAGGTCATGGAGTAACTGCCATTTTCCACTTTCCTTTGGTATGGTAAATATAGGAGTGTTCCATGGACTTGTAGAGAAATTAAAAAAGACACAAAAGTCCATTTGTACTCATTGATCCCCAGCGGGGGTCTCCAAGGGCCTCTCTAACATCTATGAGTCTTAAATTCCTGTTTAGTTCCCATTTAGTTCCCGTTTAGTTTCTGTTTACACCTTAAACAACCACAAAGAAAAATTACATTTACAATATTGAACTATAACCTCTCGCTTTGTTGTCTCCAGCTGTTTCCCTCGCAGGAGAGCAGAACTGTCAATTAGACTCTGCATCCGCCTTGCAGTCGGGCTGCGTTCACTGAAGCAACACAGACACTCAGTCACACAAACACACAAACGGGCCTGTCACTCCACTCACTTGCTCACTCACTCACTCACTCACTCACACCACAAAATATGCCAATCAAACAATAGTCAGATTCTCGTGCAATGCAAACTATAAATCGTTAACCATTTGCCACAGGTCCACACCAAGCAGTGTAACTTAAACCATAATGCACAGTACCGGGTTGAGTGTCTGTTTTTTTTTTTACAACAGATGCATAAAATGCAGCTATCCCACACAATGCTCCTGCTGCGTGAGTCCTCTGCAGCTGCTGCCTGTTCTTTAAGCTTTTTCCACAATTTCAGAGGGTCTGGAATGCAGGTTGAGCTCATCTGAGGAAGGCACAAGGGTCCCATGATGAAGCAAAATCAATAAGTGGAGCTGAGTCTTCTAGATGTATTGTCTCTTGGTGAAACCTGGGCCGCGGGCAGCGGCGGAGTGGCCTCTCTCCGGGTGCGGCCTGCAGTGGTTGAAGCCGCAGGGGAAGAGGAGGGGGGAAGCCCCCCCTCGCCTCAGCTTGCCCCAGCGCGGTGGAGCGGGCCAGACCTCGGCCCTCCGTCCCCCGCCCACCTTCATGTTGTTATTGTTGCCATGGCTCCTGCCGTTTGTGCTGCTAGACCGACCGACGTCCAGCCGCCACCGCATTCACCATAACAATGCCTGCATCGGTGTTAAAAGCATTTGCATCATAGTACGACAGTCAGCTGGAGTTAAAAAAGTAGTAGAAAAGATATCAACAAATGCCTGTGTATAGGGAGACTACAGCCCATAAATCCCTTACTGATTTTCTGGCCTCTTTTACTAGTTCCCAAGGGAACGGAGACCAATAATTAGGTTTCCTTCTTCCATCGCTCCCAGTACCCCCATAATCACTGGATGTGCAGTAGGTGTGGGCAAGACACCCCCTCAAGCAAAGCGTTTTTTATCACTCCTTGCCATCTCATGGCCGGATGCCCATCACCATCATTCCCCCGTCCCCCTGGTTGTTTCTTTGGGATTTGCGATTCAAATCGGGTCAGTGTCTGTTGTAAGGAGTTTCCTGCTGCTGTTCTAACTCTTCAAGCTTACAAATGAGTTGTTGTGCCCACTCCGGACGATTCTCAGGATTAGAGTGTGGTGGAGGCGGTGGAAAATCAGACGTCAGTGGTGTGGACGGAGGGAGTGCAGGATAGACTGGAACATGGGAAGAGTCTTTGGGCTTAGCAACCCTGGGATCGAGGAATTTCCGAGATTTCCCTGCCTCGGGCAGATCGATCTCCATTTTTTCGGGCAGTGGTGCTGGGGGAACATGAGCGCGCGGCGTGGAGTGGGGGCAGCCGGGCCGGGCCGGGCTGGAGCATTGCGCAGTTCGTGGAGTGCAGGTGGGAACCCGGCTGGGGAGGGCCGCTCCGAGCTGTAAATGTGCCTTTCGCTACCTCTCTTTCGGCTTTTATGGCTTTTAAAATGTCTGAAATCAATTGCCAAGCTGTTGCGAAGTCTCTTGTGTCTTTCTCTCTGTGGCTAATTGAATCCCATAAAACTTTTCCTATTTCTTCCCAGATAGGGAAGGCTGCGTTTGCAGAGAATCCCTTGTCTCGGCACCAAATTAACAGTTGCCGAAGCACAGTCTTATCATACTTAATTCCTTTCTTGGAAAGGATAAGCGAGATGAGCTTAACAAGTACTCCTTTTGCCCCATCTCGGGTACTCACCTGACCTCCCAGGTGTCCGTCACGACAATACAGCTTAATTTCACAATGCCTCCCAGCTGGCACTGTCCTCTAGCCGGGGCCTCCTCTCCTTGGATGTTCGCCCCCTCGACGTAAATTCTCCTGGAGGATCACATCGAGGTCACCACTTGCCGAGAGGGATGCACCCATGGACTCCACACACGATTCAATGTGAATTCTACTGGAGACCTTTATTATTGGTTACATGATCACTTATATACTCTTAAGCTGCTAACACACACACATAAACAACTCTTTATTGGCTAAAAGCTACTGTTCACACACCTGGTTACAATACTTGATTGGATAATTCCACCTGTTCATGAGGCATTCTTTTTACTTCTGACTAGTTACATAAGAAACTTCTTATCTTGTTTCTTGCAGTCTTTCTCACGAATCAATTCTGTTCTATTTTTTTCACTCAAAGTCAGGACTTAACTGCTCAAGGCCGAAGCCACCTGTAGCTATAGCTTCTTTCATAAAATTTTCAATAATTAGTAAGTATAAATTTTTATTGTTTTTTCAGCCTGCAACATACTACATTTATTGTTTCCAAAATATTGCAGTTAACATTAGAAGTCATAGCAACCATTGTACGCAAAACAATTTTTTAAGGAATTTTATGCCAACTTCATAAGAACACCTTCACCATGTGTGATAGTTTAACTTAGCTGGCAGCCAAACAAGACACAGCCACTCGCAGTCCCCCTTTCCCCCCTTCCCACCCAGGGAATCAGGGAGAAAATTGGAGGGGTAAAGGTCAGGAGACTTGTAGGCTGAGATAAGAACAATTTAATAATTAGAGTAAAATAAAATTAAAATAGTAATAATAATAATAATTATAACAAATATATATATATATATATATGAGTGATGCACAGTAAGCATCTTTAACCCAGATTGTTTTTCCCAGCATAATTTTAATGCGAACCACAGGGACTTTATCCCCTTCCATAGTATGTAAAAGTCTTGACTGGGCAGGGCCAGCTTGCTTGGCAGATCCTCTGGTGTTGACTAACCAGGTGGCTTTTGCTAAATGTGTGTCCCAGTGTTTGAAAGTTCCACCACCCATTGCTCTCAGTGTGGTTTTCAGCAGCCCATTGCATCGTTCGACTTTCCCAGAGGCTGATGCATGACAGGGAATGTGGGACACCCACTCAATGCCATGTTCTCTGGCCCAAGTGTCTATGAGATTGTTTTGGAAATGAGTCCCGTTGTCTGACTCATTTCTTTCTGGGGTGCCATGTCGCCACAATACTTGCTTTTCAAGGTCTAGAATAGTTTTTCTGGCAGTGGCATGGGGCACAGTACGTGTCTCCAACCACCCAGTGGTTGCTTCCACCATGGTAAGCATGTAACGCTTGCCACTGCGGGTTTGTGGGAGCACAATACAGTCAATCTGCCAGGCCTCTCCATATTTATATTTTAACCATCGTCTTCCATACCAGAGAGGTTTTAACTTCTTGACTTGCTTAATCGCAGCACAAGTTTCACATTCGTGAATAACCTGTGCGATCGTGTCCATGGTTAAGTCCACCCCTCGATCATGAGCCCATCTATACGTTGCATCTCTTCCTTGATGGCCTGAGGCATCATGGGCCTAATGGGCTAAAAATTTTTCACCCTTCTGTTGCCAGTCCAGGTCTACTTGAGACACTTTGATCTTAGCAGCCTGGTCCACCTGTTGGTTGTTTTGATGTTCTTCAGTGGCTTGGCTCTTTGGCACATGAGCAACCACATGATGTATCTTTACAATCAGTCTCTCCAGCCGAGCAGCAGTGTCTTGCCATAATTCAGCAGCCCAGATGGGTTTGCCTCTATGCTGCCAGTTGCTTTGTTTCCATTGCTGTAACCACCCCCACAGGGCATTTGCCACCATCCATGAGTCAGTGTAGAGGTAGAGCACTGGCCATTTTTCTCGTTCAGCAATGTCTAAGGCCAGCTGGATGGCTTTTACCTCTGCAAACTGGCTCGATTCACCTTTTCCTTTGGCAGCCTCTGCGACTTGTTGGGTGAGACTCCACACAGCAGCTTTCCACTTTTGATGTTTTTTACAATATGACAGGACCCATCAGTGAACAAGGTGTATTTTTTCTCATAATCTAGTAGTTTGTTTTATGGTGAAGCCTCTTCAGCACGTGTCACCTGTCCCTCTGGCAACATTCTCAAATTTTTGCCTTCTGTCCAGTTCATGATCACTTCCATAATTCCTGGGTGACTGGGGCTTCCTTTTCAAGCCCATTGTATGATCAGTGCGATCACTTACTCCATGTGGCATCAGTTGCGTGGTGTGTAGAGGGAACGCTCCCTTTGAACATCCAACCCAGAAAGGGCAATCGGGGCGCCAGGAGGAGCTGTGCTTCAGTACCAATCACTTCTGAACGAGTTTGAAATACTTCATATGCTGCCAATATCTCTTTTTCAGTTGGAGTATATCGGGCCTCTGATCCTCTGTATCCATGACTCCAAAACCCAAGGAGTCGACCTTGAGTCTCCCCTGGTGCTTTCTGCCAGAGGCTCCAGGCAAGGCCATTTTCTCTGTCTGCAGTGTAGAGCACATTTTTTATGTCTTGTCCTGTCTGGACTGGTCCAAGGGCTACTGCATGGACTATCTCCTGTTTGATTAGTTCAAAGGCTTGTCATTTCTCAGCACCCCATGTGAAATCATTCTTCTTTGGGGTCACCTGGTAGAGAGGGCTCACGATCTGACTGTAATGTGGAATGTGCATTCTTCAGAAACCCACGAACCCTAAGAATGCTTGTGCTTCCTTTTTGTTAGTTGGTGGAGACATAGCTGTTATTTTATTGATCACATCCATTGGGATCTGACGACATCCATCTTGCCATTTCATTCCTAAAAACTGGATCTGCTGAGCAGGTCCCTTGACCTTGCTTTGTTTTATGGCAAAATTAGCTTTTAGAAGGATTTGGATTATCTCCTTCCCTTTCTCAAAAACTTCTTCTGTTGTGTTTCCCCACACGATGATATCATCAATGTATTGCAGGTATTCTGGAGCTCTACCCTGTTCCAGTGCAGTCTACTCGGTCTATGGCTGTGGTGGGACTGTGTTTCCACCCCTGGGGCAGTCGATTCCAGGTGTACTGGACACCCCTCCAGGTGTGGCCTGCACTCTGCTGCCAAAGGAATGGAGAAAAATGCATTAGCAATGTCTATGGTGGCGTACCACTTGGCTGCCTTTGACTCCAGTTCATATTGGAGCTCTAACATGTCCAGCACGGCAGCGCTCAGTGGTGATGTGACTTCGTTCAAGCCACAATAGTCTACTGTTAGTCTCCATTCTCCATTTTACTTCTGCACTGGCCCTATGGGGCTGTTAAAGGGAGAGCGAGTCCTGCTGATCACTCCTTGGCTCTCCAGCTGACGAATCAGTTTATGGATGGGAATTATGGGGTCTTGGTTGGTGTGATATTGCTGCCAGTGCACTGTTGTGGTAGCAATTGGCACCTGTTGTTCTTCAACCTTTAGCAGCCCCACAACAGACGGGTCCTCTGAGAGAACAGGCAAGGTCGACAGCTGTTTGATTTTCTCAGTCTCCAAGGCAACTATGCCAAAAGCCTACCGGTACCCTTTTGGGTCCTTGAAATGCCCTCTTCTGAGGTAATATATACCAAGGATGCATGGAGCATCTCGGCCAGTCACAATGGGGTGCTTTTGTGACTCATTCCCAGTCAGACTCTTTTCAGCCTCCAGTACAGTCAGTTTTTGGGACCCCCTTGTCACTCCAGAAATACAAATCGATTCTGTCTGTTTAAAGTTTGATGGCATCAGGGTGCATTGTGCACCAGTGTCCACTAGAGCCTTCTACTCTTGTGGGTCAGATGTGCCAGGCCAATGAATCCACACAGTCCATTAAACTCTATTGTCCCTCTCCTCCACCTGGCTGGAGGCAGGGCCCCTCTAATCTTGATCAGAGTGCCCATCATCATCATATGATTTCAAGGAGTTCGCATGGGCTGGACCCCTGTTTTCTTCATTCGTGTCTTGTAGATAAGGATTGGAAGCCCATCTACGCTGTTTGGAGAGCCGTCCACTGGAAACTGGAGCAACTTTCTTGGAAGAGCCCCCTTTTGCATTTGGTTTTCTTCGCAGATCACGTATGCGTGCCTCTATGGCTGAGGTGGGTTTGCCATCCTACTTTCTCATGTCTTCTCCATGGTCACACAATTCAAACCACAGTGTGCCCCGTGGCATGTGCCTTTTTTCTTGGGCAGAGGAAAGCTTCTTCTTACCAGCTGAGACCTTGGTATGTTCAGCGGCATCGGACATGAATTCCTGGAACTCTTGGGTCAGTTTCTCTACAGCCGAGATGAGGGAGGAGGGGAGAGCGTCTCCCTGTGTCAGGAGCTGGTGAGCCACTTCATCCACCTTTGGTTCCTCCCCAGCTTTGAAGCTCAGTACTTCCAGTGACTTGGCATATGATGCTGGTGCATTCAACCACATGCCTTGTGTGCACGGGACTTCATCTGGATCTTTGGGTAACTGATCGTCATTCAGGTTACTATAAATCACTTCCAGCACAGCTAATTCTCTCAAGCACTGGATACATTTCTCTATGTTGTCCCACTTGCTTAGATTACGCAAAATATCATCCTTAAAGTTGAACCTTTCCTTCACACTTGACAGGAGTTGCTTCCAGAGGTTGAGAGTCTGTGGCTCTCTCCCAATAGCTTTGTCAATGCCACTTTCTCTGGCAATGGATCCCAACTGCTTGGCTTCCCTACCGTCTAGGTCCATGCTGCTGGCCCCATTCTCCCAGCATCGGAGCATTCAGGTGACAATGCGTTTGCCTGGATAATAGCTGAGTTCCTTTTGGATGTCATTGAGGGATAGGGACCAGGTGATTACCTCTAGTTCTGACTCTTCCTCGGGTTCTCGTGATGGCCCTGCTTCCTCCTCATCCTTTGTTATGCGAACAGATTTCTTTGTGTATTTCCTCTTTTGTACAGGGGCAACTGATACTGGCACAGGTTTGTTGTCTGGTTTATCTGTGCTGCTTTTCACCGAGGTTTGAGTAACCTTAGCAGGTGCTGAGGTTGGAGTAGTTGTAGTGGTGTTTGTTACAGGGGTTGAAGTGGCTACAGTGTTGGTAGTGGGTGGAGGAGTTGTCGCAGTATCTGTTGCAGGTGGTGGATTGGCAGCACAACACTGACATCTGCACCGAACATCCATAGCAGATCTAAGCAACATCACAACCTGACACACGTTCAGCAATAGGGTGACGGTAGTTTGACCATCCCAAGCTTATTCAAAATTCTCAAGAGCTTTTATAAATTATTTGAAGGAGAAGAGGAAAACAAAGGCAGATATCCCCTCCTTGTATTGGCTGTCCCAGGAAAAGGTATAATTGGTGACCATGCCCATCAAATGGCTCCCAAAATGCGGGAATGGAACCAGCTTGGTCGTGCCACCTGCCACCACTGCTTACAGATACAAAAATCTGTGACACTACCCATGATTTTATCATACCAACAACCAGCACCCCACAGCACAGCAAAACAAAAACCTTAATCAGCAAAACAGCATCCCTCAATCCAATCCAACGCCTAGTGGTGATGAACCACGTATAAACATTGGCAAACAGCATATACGGCAAGTGAGGTGAGACAGACCACAGCTCTAAAACCACCTTAGAGATCACAGAAAACAGCGTTCTGATCAGCGCCGACCGAGTCAGAGGCCACATAATTAATGCTTATCAGATTTTTGGTTTAACACAGTCTGGTCAAATTTGTCTTTATCTCAACCCTTCGTGACCCATGTTGGGTGCCAAAAAAGACTGTGGTGATTTGACTTGCAGTCAAACACAACCTGCTCTCTTGCCCTTCCCCCCTCGCCCAGGGAGTAGGGGAGAGAATTGGAAAGAAAAGGGCAAGGAAACTCATGGGTTGAGATAAAAAACTATTTACTAATTGAAATAAAATGATAATGATAACAGTAATAAAAAAATACAACTGAGTGATACACAGTGCAATTGCTCACCACCCGCTGACCGATGCCCAGCCTGTGCCAGCCAGTGATCCTGGAGCCCAGACAGTCCCGAAAACCGAAACCCTGGAAAAGCAAGCCCAAGCAATCCCCGAGAGAATACCCCTGTCTTCTGGTCAGCCCTGGTTAATATACTGACATGACGTGACGTGATATGGAATATTTCATTTGCACATCCTAATGTCAATTTTGGTTTTGCTATTTACTGCGCTTCTCCCTCCCAGTCCTGATGCAGCTGTGAACAGCCAAACATGATGGCCTTGAGCTCCAGCAACAACTAATAACATTAGTATTTTTATCAATGTTCTTCTCATAACAAGTCTTACACTGAAACTAAACCACAGCTATTCTAACTACTAAAAAGAAAATTAACTCTATCCTAGAAAAACCAGGACAGTACAGTATATTAGTGAGGGTCTCTTCCTCTTTTGGCTCTCTCTGGCTTTCGCTAGGGCTCTCACTCTTCTGGGATTTTGGTTTCAGTTTGGGATTGTTGCGCCTCCAAGATTGTTATATGGGAACGGGCCAGGCTTGGTCGGTTGGTGGTGAGCAGTTGCACTGTGTATCACTCATTTGTATATTTTATGACTGTTATCATTATCACTACTCTTTTAATATTAGTATTATTTGAAGTTTTCTTTTATTTCTATTATTAAAGTGTTCTTATCTCAACCTACAAGCCTCCTTATCCTTGCCCCCAATCCTCTCCTCTGTCCCCTGGGGGTGGGGGGGAAGTGGGTGAATGGCTGTGATGGCTGCTAGCCGAGGGCTAGCCCAGTGAAACTATCACACCTGATCATGTTGCTATCTCAAGGGTAAAATGAGATGCTTATTTTGGGAAAGCAGTAGCAGCAAAGTAGTTCATGCTGTCTTCTGTACCAGTGTGTAGAGTGTAACAAAACCAGATTAACATTACTTACTATAGATAATGCCCACAAAACTTGATTTTTCTGAAAAAAGTAAGATATAAATACCTAGACAGATGTACTGTATGTAAATCAGCTTGAACTGATTAATAAACTACTTTTTCAGGTAATAATGCGTGGAGACCTCTACTATGCTTAAATTATCTTCTGTCACAGTAGTTTTATGGCCATAAAATAAGCATGAGAAATCTAAAACAGGTATTCTGGCCTGACAATACATAAATGAGCTGCTCATCAGTGAGACAGTCTGTATTGGGTCTGGCTGGGATGGAGTTGATTTTCCCTGTGGCAGCCCTCAGAGTGCTGTGTTTTGTATTGGTGGCTCAAGGGGTGTTGAGAACACACCAGTGTTTTGGTTACTGCTGAGCAGTGCTAGCACAGCACCAAAGCTGTCTCTCCAACATTTCCCTCCAGTAGGCTGGGGGTGGGGAAGGTCTTGGGAGGGGACATAGCCAGGACAGCTGACCCAAACGGACCAAAGGGATATTCCATACCATATGATGTCTGCTCAGAAATAAAAGCAAGGGGAACGGAGGGGGAAGGAGGGGCATCCGTTACTTCCATTTGTCCTTCGTGAACCGCAACGCGTATGAAGCCCTGCTTCCCGGGAAGTGGCCAAACATCGCCTGCTGATGGGAAGTAGAGAGTAAATATTTTGTTCTTTTGCTTCTGCGTGCACAGCTTTGCTTTGCTTCTATTAAACTGCTTTTGTCTCGATCCACGAGTTTGTTTTTTTGTGTTCCATCTTATTTTCTCCCCTCCCCATCTTGCTGAGGAGGGGGGTGATAGAGTGGGCTTTGGTGGGCACCCAGCATCTAGCCAGGGTCAACCCACCACACAGCCTAGTCCAGGTATGGCTGTTCCTCTCCAGCAGTCAGGGCTTGTCCCCACGGCACAGTACTTGGCACAATCCCTAGGTTGACATTTACTGTGCAGACCTGTGTACCTGTTTCCATGTTAGCCTCTGTAGCAGGCTGTGCAGGGCACTATTTGCTCCAGGCACAATGTATTGTTGTACTAGTATATTTAAGAACGGATTGTGCCCTGTGCTTGGTGTAAATCTTGCCATTATGGTGGTGTCCCGATCCAATGTCGGGTTCATTCAAATATCCCGATCCGATGTCGGGGAAAGGTTTCGATATGATCCCAAGAGCGAGATTAAGATACAAACGAGGTCAGATGCCGTACTCCCGAAACACCATTTATTATCAAAAGAAAAGGTAATAAAGAGGGTAGCGATAGGACAGAATGGAAAGAAAGATGGAAATCAAGCAAGGAGTCGGTATAGGGCAAGCAGCAAGAAATAGTCACCACCACGTGTCCAGCGGTGAGGCGATGGTGAAGTGGGGGGTGAGGAGGTCTCAGTTGCTTGTTCCAGCGGTGGTGCCGCGTGGAGCGGTATAGCGTGGAGCGGCACAGCGTGGCGAGGTGCAGCGTGGCACGTCTCTTTGTGCTCCCCAGCACTGGGGGCAGGGACATGTCCGGGCAGAAGACCTCCCTCGGGCAGGGCATCTTCACAAGTCGGGATTTCCAAAACCCAGTGGTCTTGTGAAAACAATCTTGCAAACGATCTTGCAAACAATCTTTGAGACAAGGCAATAGTGCAGTTCCTCACATCACCCCGTGGCTCAAAGATTGTCTTACGGGCAGGGCGACTTCACAAGTCGGGGTTTCCAGAACCAAATGGTCTTGTGACTGTCCTTGCAAGCAATCTTTGAGACAAGTCTATAGTGCAGTTCCTCACATCACCCCGTGGCTCAAAGATTGCCTTAAGACCCATGGTGGTTTTGAGAAAAGATAGTTGTCTAGAAAAGGTTGGAAAAGAGCACTTTAAATAATTTGCAAAACTGATGGCTTGGATTGACATACAACACGAATTTGTTTAACACCATCAGGAGTAACAGTAGATATAAATTGCATGTTAGATACAACGCGTTGAATTAATTGTATAAAACATGGGACAATGCATGGTAAAAACATTAGCATTGCCAAACCACATAAAATAAAACCCTCTTAACCCATGGACCACCTGGAAGCCAAGAAAATATATTAATATCTCATCCTTTCCATATTTGAACAGGAACATGGGCTAGCTTTTTCATGCCTGCAGTAATTTACTTAATAACTTTTCCACTGTCATCAATTTTTAAACAACAATTAGAAGCATTAAGTTTACCACAAACACCCCCTTCTTCGGCTAGCAGGTAATCGAGAACCATGCGGTGTTGGTAAATGGCAGTTTGCATCTGCCAATAGATCAAGGGCCTCAGCAGTTTGATTGGTGACAATTTCTATGACAGCTTGTAGTCGAATTATACGATTTAAATTATAGATAAGTTCTCAAGCACCACTAACCCACTCATTGGGATTCCAGGTTGCAGGTCCATAATGCTGTATAATACGTTGAGGGGTCCATTCATCTCTTCTCCAGGTTTGACTGCTTCCGCTGGCTATAGAAGTATCAATGGATCGCCGATACCGGTTAAGATAAGGTGGGAAGTGGCTTGACAGTGGAAGGCATGTCATTGGGGGAAACAGGATTTGGAGCTGTCCTAGGAATGCCTTGAGTGATCTGATGAGCAAACTACTCTGGAGGCCCGTCAGGGACAGGATTTGGGTGTCCAGCCTTAGGAGGAATCTCAGAACCTGTTTGGCATATGTGTGGTATAAATAATCAAGGAAATGGCGATCTGTCACTTCCAGTTACAGCTCAATATATGTGCAACCTCTGCTTCTGAAATTCAATAGTTTACTAGGCCGTAAGTTATCAAAAAGGAGGGACTTGTTGATATGATAATAGCATACTCAAAGTGAATTAAAGAGGCTTTATAGTTCCTGCAGTACACAGTGGGATGTTTCAAATTGATTTGTTACTTATGAATATAAAATTCATTTGTTTACCTTTCTAGGAGCCTAATTTGATTCCTTGATGCAAATGAAATATTTCAGTTCTCATCTTGTGATGTGGACCAATGATTCTTATTGAAACAGCATGCAGCTATAGCAGTCTTGAAGGGATCACAAATTCTTTGAAGATCAGTTGATGGTGATAGTGATGAAATGCATGTTTATTCAGCCTGGTTCATTCCACTTGCTCCATATGTAAGTTCTGATACTTCCACTGGTGCTGGTGAAGGCATGATTTCAGCTTTGAGCTGTCTGCAAAGTGCAGGTTGCACTAATCATTTATTGAAAGGTATTTATTTCTGAGATTCAAGTGTAAAAGCTCTCAAAACTGACTGTTAACTGACAACTTCTTAATGTTAAATAAGTGTTTTGTGGGTTAAAAACTGTAAATGAAAGGAATGACAAGTGCCAGGCCTGCTAAAGTAAAAAGCATTTTCACATGTAGAAGGCATGTCAAAATTAGTAACTTGGAGATGTAGAAAAAGGTGAGGTGAACTTGGTTGATGGAGTGAGAGGTAATAAGAGGGTGTGATCATTTCCACTTGCTTCCTTGTAGATCTTAATACAGAAGCTTAAAGCTGCAGCGGATGAAAATGACCAACACCGAGATGTGTTCAGGCATCAGCACTTTATTGAAGCTTTGCACTGCTTATATATTCTTTTTTCCTTCAGCACGCCCCAAGCACGCGGCATTCTTTCACTTTTGATTTGTTACCCCTTATCACACACGCGCCTAAACAATTGACATGATTGGATAATTCCACTTGTCCACGAGCCATTCTTTTACTTCTGACTGGTTACTGATTACAGCACAGAATCATCCCTTATCTTGTCTCATACACATTCTTGCTTGTGCTTGTTAGTCCGTTTTGTTTTATTTTTCATTTTATCTTTCACTCAAGGTCAGGAATTAATTGCTCAAGGCTGAAGCCGCCTGCAGCTTCGGCTCTTAAAGCACCAACATAAAGCCAATAAAGAAGATTCTTTGAACTTTAGATCTCAAAGAATGAAGTAATTCAAGGGTGTCTGTGAAACATGGCAAGGAAAACATGCTTGATGGGAATAGGCTTGTGTTCTGGAGATTGCAGTAGATTGAAAATCATGTCCTGTTGGAGCCTTCCTCCTCATCCCTCTCCCCTTTCCCCCTCCACCCTTTCCCCCTCCCCTCGTATGTGTATGTGTATGTGCAGCAACACATACAGAAGTTCTTAGGAAAATAATTAATCATGCAAAGTGAAATGTGTACATCCCAGTGGCAGATAAATTGTGAGCAACAATATTATGTACAAATCAGATTTATGACTTTTATTCTCTGTACTTCAGGGAACAACCAATCTTCAGCACCCGTGCTCATGTCTTCCACATTGACCCAAACACTAAGAAGAATTGGGTTCCCACCAGCAAGCATGCTGTTACTGTGTCCTACTTCTATGACAGCACAAGAAATGTCTACAGGATAATCAGTTTGGATGGCTCAAAGGTAAGCTTTATTTCAGAGAACTTGCTTGCTGATTGACTTTTGTATTTATTTTCCAGTATGTCCTTCATGTATCTTATCAGATACTTATGTCATTATCTGAGTAACAGATTACTGATGTGTTAAAATGATTGCATTGCTTCATTACATATTTTAAGTGTTTATTGGAAAATATTATATTCCATGCATTCATATTTACTTTGATAAATCTATTGCTGAATTTAAGCAATGACCTGTTAGTTAATATTTTGAGCAGTCTAAAAAGGCATTCCCTGTGAAATGCACTAAAAAGTACAAACAGGGTTACAATAATCTGTTTTCATCTCTGCATTCAATGATGTTATCAATATCAATCTTACAATTTTTGCTGTAGAGAATGTGGTGATTCCCTCCTAATAAAGCTCTCCATGGTAAGCTTTTATCAAAACTCAGTTGGGTTGGGCTTGAGTTTTTTTGGAGGTGTGTGGTTTTTTTGGGTTTTGTTTTGTTTTTAATTAGTAAAGATAATGTGTTGAGCTGCTATTGTAAGAAATCTTGTCTAAGAAATAAATTTGGAAGTTTCTGAGAAAATATATGACTGTTCCTTAGAGTCTACACCCAAGTAGGTATAAAAATAGTAACTTTACAAATAATATGTCAGAAATCTCTGGAATAAGGACATTAAAGATACACAGAGTGTAATCAAAAGCTATCCTTTCAAGAGGCTTTGATTTGCAACTTAGGAAGATGTGTCAGTTCACGATAGTTGGAACTAAAATACTAAGAGCATAGCAGTATTCACAGAGATTTCTTGGCTATTTATTGAAAGCTGGAAAACATTATTCTGCTTTTTCTCATTTTTTTGTATTTTTTACAATTTTTACAGGTTCCTCTGCTTTTGTCCAAAGCTGCAACTCCTGAAAAGTGGCTGCTGAGTTGCACTGTCAAACAGTTGTTCATCTATCTATTTGCTCTTCTGTCTATTGCAGCATTTTTTTGCACTTGCAGTACTATTGGCAAGGTATATTGATAATGCAATCTATCACTTTTATTTACTCTCTCTGTGATTGCTGCAATCTTAATAATGTTTTTATCCAAGCATTATATGTCTAAGATCTAGGATCCCAGGCATGATTAAGAAAGAGCCATTGTTTTAGGCATCACAACATTGCTCTGGAATATATACAGGTGAATAGCAGGGGGACCCATAGAAGAATTTTTAGGAGGTTTTAGGGAAGACTGCAGTAAGAAAAGTATGAGAGAGATACACTTGAGATTTGAGTGATAATCCCATTTCTGCCCCACACTCTTCCCACTCTTTAGGTCATTAGATTCTAGTAGGATTCCTGGATAAAATTTAACTTCTGCACTGATTATCTGAACATCATTAAATCTTTCTTCTTGAAAACAAAATAACATTTTAAAGACATGATCTTCACTCACCTCTGAGAGATGCTACAGTACGTAATAGATTCCCACTTGAATTTGCTTGTGGATATCTTTGGTCTATTTTGAGAGAGGGGTTTTTGTGGTTTTATTTTTTTTTTCTTTCCCTTATTCCATATCAATGGGTCTATGAGCCAGATTCATCTGAGATAGGTCCTATAGAAACAAGTTCTGCTTATTACAGAATCACAGAATTGTGGGGGTTGAAAGGGACCTCAGGAGATCATCTAGTCCAACCCTTCTTCTAAAGCAGGTTTCCTACAGCAGGTTGCACAGGAAAGCATCCAGGTGGGTTTTGAACATCTACAGAGATGGAGACTCCACAACCTCTCTGGGCAGCCTGTTCCAGTGCTCCGTCACCCTCACAGTAAAGAAGTTTTTCCTTAGGTTTGTCTGGAACTTCCAGTGTTCCAGTTTTTGCCCATTGCCCCTTGTCCTGCCACTGGCCACCACCAAAAAGAGCCCAACCCCATCCATTTGGCCCCCACACTTCAGGTATTTATAGACGTTGATAAGATCCCCTCTCGGTCTTCTTTTCTTCAGGCTGAAGAGACCCAGCTCTCTCAACCTTTCCTCATACAGGAGATGCTCCAGGTCCCTAATCATCTTTGTGGCCTCCGCTGGACTGTCTCCAGAAGATCCCTGTCTTTCTTGAACTGAGGAGCCCAGAACTAGACACACTATTCCAGATGTGGCCTCACCAGAGCAGAGTAGAGGGGGAGGAGAACCTCCCTCGACCTGCTGGCCACGCTCTTTTTAATGCACCCCAGGATACTGTTGGCCTTCCTGGCCACAAGGGCACACTGCTGGCTCACATTCTGTGTAACTCTTAAAATATCTGGCACAAGAAATGATGTGTCTCCCTCTAACTTGACTCCAGAAAACATTCTAGAACTGTAAGATGTTCAATGTACAGGCCATATTTTATAGTCACATAAAGTATCTGAATCCTTTTCACCTATGTCAAGGAGATCCTGATGCAAATAATCAGATAGAACTTGAGGCTGTTTTCTATGACTGTGGTGGGTTGACCTTGACTGAATGCCAGGTGCCCACTAAGCCACTCTATCACCCACTTCTTCAACAGAATGGGGAGGGGAAAAAATAAGATGGAACAAAAACCCCAAACTCATTGGTAGAGACAAAGGCAGTTTAATAGAAACAATGCAAAACTGTACTCAGCAGAAACAAAAGAACAAAATATTTATTCTGTACTTCCCATCAGCAGGCGATGTCTGGCCACTTCCCAGGAAGTAGGGCTTCAGTACATGTACCAGTTGCTCTAGAGAACAGACATAGTAAATAACGAATGCCCCCCTTTCCCTCTCCGTTCTCCTTGCTTTTATTTCTGAGCAGACATCATATGGTATGGAATATCCCTTTGGTCCATTTGGGTCAGCTGTCCTGGCTGTGTCCCCTCCCAAGACCTTCCCCACCTCCAGCCTACTGGGGGTGTGGGAGGAAATGTTGGAGAGCCAGCCTTGATGTTGTGGGAACACTGCTCAGCAGTAACCAAAACACTGGTGTGTTCTCAACACCTTTCTAGCTACTAATACAAAACACAGCACTCTGAGGGCTGCTATGGGGAAAATTAACTCCATCTCAGCCAGACCCAATACAATGACTTCTTGAGTAAATACCATTTATGCAACATTTTTTTCCTACTGCTCTAGGAATCAAGAGAAAACCTGAAAATTAAAATCTATTATGCAATATGTGGTTGTTGCACTTGGCTAGCACTTCATTAGCAGCCAAACAGCTGCTTGCTCACGCCTTCCCTGTCCCCAACTGGCCACATGCACAGGGAAGAACTGAGAGAATTGGAGGGGTAAGGGTAAGGAGACTTGTAGGTTGAGAACAAGTTAATAAATGAAATAAAAGAAAACTTAAAATAATAATTATGATAGTAATAAAATACACACGAGTGATACACCTTGCAATTGCTCATCACCTGCTGACCAAGCCCAGCTGTTCTTGGATAATGATCCTGGAGGAGTGATAATCCTGAAACTGCAATCCTGGAAGAGCGAGAGCCCCAATGAAAACTAGAAGGAGAGAGAGAACCCCCACAAGAGAGAGACCATCATTAATATACTGAGCGTGACATTATATGATAGGGAATATCCCATTGGCATATCGGAATGCCAGTCTAGCTTACTAATTTAAATATTCCTCACCCTACCCTGCCCTAGACCTTGTACTTGTAGACTAGCAAAATATGAAGTCCTTTGACTTCCAGTGACAATTGAAAATATTGGTATGTTATCAATGTTTTTCTCATAAAATGTCCCATGCTGAAAGCAAAATGCAGCACTACTCTAGCTATTTAAAAGAAACCCAGCTCTGTCCCAGCTAAAAACCAGGACAATATCCACCCCTGATTCCATACCATTTACGTCATGCTCAGGTTTTATACTTCCTAATACATTTTAGATTAATCACTACTGCTATTCTTGAGCTATATTGAGATATGTATATATATATATACACACACACACATACATATACGTTATATAGATGCGATTCCCTTAGTTCAAGGGCTGTCTCCAAAATATGTATTGTGTTCATTTAGTCCATAACTTTGGGTTCCATCTGTCATGACAGTCTTTCAAGGCAGGAAAGATGATGTGGAGTTTGCACAGTCAATGGAACTGATGTCATGGGGTACTGCACAGTTAATGGAGCTGGTGTCATGGGATAGAGCAGGAGGATGTTGTATAGTTTCTGTTGCATGCTGCATCCAGAGTTTGTAGTTGGCATATCTGATGTGGTCCATGCCCAAGTTCTGCAGGTTGAAGATGCTGATCACAAAGAAGTTGCTGGGCACCAATTCTGATTCCATCAGAGTTCATACTTCATTAACCTGGGGAAATACTTGATATAAAGCTGTTAGTATAATATATGATGATATGCAACTTGTTGGCAATTTTCACCCAAAATCAAATCTCCTTGAGGTACACATCGAACTTCTCCACCCTTCTGCATCACTCACAAAGTGCGTGCAGGTACTTGAGCAAAAGCAATCCCACAAATGGGTTTAACTTTACCCGAGGCAGGAATAACCCAGACTGTTTTCCCAAGCAAATTTTTAATGTGCGCTATGAGGACTTTGTCCCCTTACACAGTATGTAAAATTCTTGATTAGGCAGGGCCAGCTTGGTTGGCAGATCCTCTGGTGTTGACTAACCAGGTGGGTTTTGCTAAATTTGTATCCCAGTGTTTGAAAGTTCCACCACCCATTGCTCTCAGTATGGTTTTCAGCAGCCCATTGAATCGTTCGACTTTCCCAGAGACTGGTGCATGATAGGGGATGTGGTACACCCACTCAATGCCATGTTCTCTGGCCCAAGTGTCTATGAGATTGTTTCAGAAATGAGTCCCATTATGCAACTCAACTCTGTTTGGAGTGCCATATCACCTCAAAACTCGCTTTTCAAGACCCAGAATAGTGTTCTGGGCAGTGGCATTGTGGTGGTTTGACCCACAGTGGGACCATGCGGTCCTGCATTCACTCCCCCCACCCGGTGAGATGGGATGGGAGACACAAAAAAGGGGGCACAGGATTAGGAATGAAGGACAGGGATGGCTCACTCACCAGTTATGGTCACGGGAAAAACAGACTCAAACTTGGGGAAGAAAAATCAATTTAATTCATTGCCATTTCATCTAAGTAATGCAATGAGACGTAACAACCACATCTTACAACACCTTCCCCTCACCCCTCCCTTCTTCCCGAGCCAAAATCATTTTGCTCCCAATTTCTCTACCTTTCCCCCACCAGCAGCACAGGGGGCAGGGAATGGGAGTTGCAGTCAGTTCACCTCTGCCACTCTTCCCAGCATGAAAGTCCAGGAACAAGATGTTCCAAAGCAAGCTTCCCATGGAGTCACGGACCGTTTTGGGCTCAGCTCCCGGCTCCAGCATGGGGGCATCCACAGGCTGCAGACTCCCCCCTCTCTGGGGGTCCACCCGTGCTCTGGCAGTGAGTGACTCTCAGGATCACAATTTCATCACACTTGCCCTCAGGCTCAGCTTCTCTGCTCCAGCGTGGAGTCCTTTATGGCCTACACGTGGGTCTCTGCTCTGCCACTGAACTTAACTTCCATGGGCTGCAGAACCTCCTTTGCCTTCTCCTACCCCATCAGGTGAACTGGGTGTCTACAGGTCCTCTGTTCCCCCTCCTCCTGTTTTCTCTGGCAATGAAGCTCTCTCTGTGTCTGTCTGTCCTTTATCTTGGTCGATGGTCAACTTTTTTTAGGTCAATGGCCTCTCCTCCAGGTACCATACCTTTTTTTCAGGACAGTCCTTCCCCTCACAAATATGGATTTGCAGAGGTGCTTCTCTAGTGCTCATTGGCCCATCCTGGGCTGAGGGGGTCTCCGCCTTGGAGCCAGGGGAGCTTTTCGTTCTCACAAGATGGCCCTTCCCCCACTACCAACCCCCCCCACCCCAACCCAACACAGGCATGGGGCAGGGCATATGTTTCTAACCATCCAGTTGTTACTTCCACCATTGTGAGCTTATCATTACAGATCCGTGGGAGTGTAATATAATTGATCTGCCAGGCCTCTCAAAATTTATATTTTAACCATCATCTTCCATACCAGAGAGGTTTTAACCACTTGGCTTGCTTGATTGTAGCTTGAGTTTCACATTCGTGAATAACCTGTGCAATAGTGTCCATGGTTAAGTCCACCCCTCGATTACAAGCCCATCTATATGTTGCACCTCTTCCTGATGCAACATGAGCCCAGCCGGCTAAAAATTTTTAACCCTTTTGTTGCCAGTCCAAGTGTATTTGAGACACTTTGATCTTAGCAGCCTGATCTTCTTGTTGTTTGTTTCGATGTTCTTCAGTGGTTCGACCTTTGAGTATGTGGACATCTACCTGACATACCTTTACAGCTTGCTTCTCAAACCGAGCAGCAATATCTTGCCATAATTCAGCAGCCCAGATGGGTTTGCCTCTGCGCTGCCAGTTGCTTTGTTTCCATTGCTGTAACCACCCCCACAGGGCATTTGCCACCATCCATGAGTCCGTATAGAGGTAGAGCACTGGCCATTTTTCTCGTTCAGCAATGTGTAAGGCCAGTTGGATGGCTTTTACCTCTGCAAACTGGCTTGATTCACCTTTTCTTTCTGTATCCTCTGTGACTTGTTGGGTGGGACTCCACACAGCAACTTCCCACTTTTCATGTTTTCCTACAATGCAACAGGACCCATCAGTGAATAGGGCATATAATTTCTCATTATCTGGTAGTTCATTATGTGATGGAGGCTCATAAGCTCGTGTCACCTCCTCCTCAGGTGACATTCCAAAATCTTTGCCCTCTGTCCAGCTTATCACTTCCAGAATTCCTGGATGACCAGGGCTTCCTGTTCGAGCTCGTTGTGTTGTTACCAAAAATCCAGAACAAGAAACTTATCAACACCAATGTGATGCGGATAAGCAGACACTTCTTTATTACGGCCGGGTGCGTGAGTGAGTTCTCTCACGATCAACGCACACCATGCCCCAAAATCATGCATCTTATATAGAGCTTACTCATACGTATTCATTAAGTAGTCATACATAAACATGCTATTTCCAAGAAATCATTAACATATTCTCCTCCTATTTCCGATTCTGTGCAATAACTGTTAGAACCATCTGGAAATGAGTCTGGGGTGTCGAATGGGTCGGCGACCCGTGTATCGGTGGTCGCAATCTCCTCCTGTGGGTAACTCTCTCATGATCATGCGATTAACTGCAATTCTATTAGTGAACTCTTTCTTCAAACAGGTGTATACCAGCATGATCATCAAAAAGACAATTAGCAACAAAAACAGAGTTTTAATCAAAGATTGTATCCAAGGTCTTCCATCCCAATCCTTTGAAATTTATTTTTTTTTCTATGCAATCCTCTGACATGTCTTCTTGAATTGATTCTGTTTCTTTCTCAATTTTTCCTAACAAATACAGATCATGCTCTACATCCTGGGTAATGTTTGGAATGTGTATACAGCAGTGGTCTAATCTGTCCTTGAGATATCCACACACTCCATGCTCTTTAAGTAGAAGTATATCTAAGGCCATTCTATTTTGGAGAGTCATTCTAGATGTTGCCTGCAATTGTATGTTCAGGTTCCTAAACCCCTTCCTCGTAACGTTTGCTAACTTCTCAACCTGACCTGTTAAATGATATAGCCACTCTCTGTTTCTATAAGAGGCAATGGGATTCAAAAGAGATTCTAGAGCCCAACTAATTTTTACTCCTGCCGAGGGTTCATTCCAGATATCATCATCCATCTCAGATCTTTTAGTTCGCTTTAAATGCAAATTCTCTAAAGGTCCCTTAAAGGGTGATCTTTTCCAAATCGGGCACAATGTTGGCATGCCTAGAGTAATTTGTTTCACTTTACCATCTACTGGTAAGTGAGTCGTCCAGGTTCCATCACTTAATGCCCAAATTAGATGTCCCGGACTATGGATCGTATATTTGCTGCAACTTAAAAATGTTCCTCTTGCGATCATATAATCTTCAGTCAATTGAAAATCATTCCTGAGTCCTCGGCAGTAACACCCATATTTAATTGCAGCTGCTAAAGGGGGAATTTCCTGAATTGCTTTACTTACTGTATTGCAATCAAAAACCTTTTCACACTTCCACCAGGACACTGATTTCTCCTCTTCTCGTGACGAAGTTCCCCTTTCTGCTACTGTTGGCCAAACTGAATAAAGTGACCCTTCCCACTTAAAACACCAAGAGGTTTTTGCCATGTATTGAAACTGGGAAAATACAGTCATGGACCAAATTGATCCCCAAGTAGGTTGCTCCCTTTGTGAAGTCTGAATATCTTTGTTACATTCTAATTCCATTATCACTCGGCTCACATTCCGCCTTATTAGTTCATCATAAGAACACCATCCATAGCCATATCCTGGATAACCATTTTCTTAGACTAGTCCTGGCCGGCCCCTACTAATTTCTGTGAAATGTGAATTCAATAGTTTTGCACACTCAGCCCTATTTCCAGGGGACTTCCATTGTTTTCTGATATATTTCACCTGTTCTTGCCATTGAGTCACTGGCCTTTGTTCACAATGAGTGGTGTCATTTCTATTTTCCAGGTTGGTCAGATTCATAGTTAAGATTCCCCATAGAATAGATTCACCTACTGTCCTTGGTATTGGTAAACAAGCAGTAATTTGTGTAACATTCTGCAAATTAGCAAATCCTTTAATCAATCCTAATATCAAATTTTCCTCAGGCGTTTGTTTGGGAATTTCAATCACTTGTTCTGTTTCTATTTGTCTTTTTTTTTCCTACTTACCAAGTCGGGCCACGGATTCACCAGTACTACCTTCCAGCATAAGATCCAAAGAACAATCAAAAGCTGGTATAAGAAGTTAGACATGTTTCAGAGTCCGTCTTAAAGTCTCAGGGTCACGACTAACGATGTTTCAGAGTCAGTTTTAAAGTCTCTGGGTCACGGCTAACAATCTTCCATGAAGTAGGTGCTTTCTTCACCCGAGTATAATGTATCCAAGCTTCTGATTCTGCAATCTTGATAGCTATAAAGGTGGTTAACAGTATCTGGAAAGGTCCTTTCCAGCGCTCCTGCAGAGGTTCAGAAGCCAACGTCTTCACATAGACATAGTCTCCTGGTTGGAAATCATGGACCGGATTGTCCAGAGATAAAGGTCTGTTCCAAATGATTGCACTCTGAATTGCAGCCAAAGTTTTCCCTAGAGAAAGCAAATAGTTATATACTTCTTGTTTTCCTTTTACATGCATACTTGGATTTAGTTCTGGGGACTCATAAGGTTTTCCATACAGTAATTCATAAGAACTGATTGAGGTTCCACTCTTTGGCTGAACTCTAATTCGTAGTAATACCAATGGAAATGCTTGAGGCCATTTTAGATTAGTTTCCTGACAAATTTTACTTATTTGTCTTTTTAAAGTCTGATTCATTCTTTCTACTTTTCTACTGGATTGTGGCCTCCAGGACACATGTAAATCCCGGGAAATACCCAATGTTTTACTAACACTTTGGACTACTTCAGCAACAAAGTGTGGACCTCTGTCAGAAGAAATTCTAATAGGGACCCCAAATCTTGGAATTATTTCTTGTAGTAACCACTTTACTACTTCTTTTGCTTGTGTGGTGCGACAGGGGAGGGCTTCTGGCCATCCTGTAAAAGTGTCAACCCCCACCAGAATGTATTGGTACCCATTTTGTCTAGGTAACTCCGAGAAATCTACTTGCCAATAATCTCCAGGTTCTGTACCAGATTTTACCTTACCCATTTGGGCTCTTTTCTTGATTAGTGGATTATTTTTCAAACATACCTCACATTTTGCAGTTATCATTTTAGCTAATCCTAGCATTTTAACTGACACTACCTGTTTCTGTAAAGAAGTTACTAGGGCTTCTACACCCCAATGGCATTCCTGATGTCTTGTTTGAATTATTTCTCTCATTAAAATGGGTGGAATCACTACATTAGGGGTTACCCACCATCCAGCTAGGTTTTTCTTAGCATTTAATAACTGGCCTAACTTATCATCTTCCTCTGAATATTTTGGTTTTTCCCTAGGAAGGGTTACTGTTTTGGAAGGAATTAATGCCATTTGTAGTGCTTGCTCTTTTGCTACTTTCCTGGCTGTTTTATCAGCCAGATTATTTCCAGCAATTTCTTTTGTGTTTCCAATTTGATGTGCTTTACAGTGCATGATTGCTACTTGTTCTGGTTTCTGAACTGCTTGCAATAATTGTAAAATTTCATTTTGATGCTTAATGTTTGATCCTTGAGAGGACAATAATCCTCTTTCTTTCCACAGGGCCCCATGGACATGCACTACCCCAAAGGCATATTTAGAGTCTGTCCAGATATTTACTTTCTTCTTTTCACTTAGTTCTAGGGCTCGAATCAAAGCAATAAGTTCTGCTTTCTGGGCTGATGTGGTGCTTGCCAATGCTCTGGCTTCTGTAACTGTGGTGTCTGTTGTTACTGCATATCCAGCGTATCGGACTCCTTGCTCCATGAAGCTGCTGCCATCTGTATACAGTTCCCAGTCAGGTTGCTCCAGTGGTACATCCTTCAAATCTTCACGACTGGAATAAACGTACTCGATAGTAGCCAAGCAATCATGTTCCAGTTGTCCTTCTTCCTGTGTAGAACTTTAAAACACTGCAGGATTTACCAGGTTAGTTGTTTTTAGAATGACATCATCCTGGTCAGTCAGTACTACCTGGTACTTTATCATTCGGCTCGGGGATAGCCAATGTCCCCCCTTCTGCTCTAAAACAGTTATCACCATGTGTGGGACATAGACTGTTACTGTCCTTCCCAAAGTCAATTTCTGAGCCTCCTGTATGAGCAGCACTGTTGCTGCCACTGCCCGAAGGCAGTTTGGCCACCCTTTACTCACTGTGTCCGGTTGTTGGGAGAAATATCCGACTGGTCGTTTCCAGCTTCCCATCTTCTGGGTTAGCACACCTAATGCAAGGCGTTGTCTCTCGTGTACAAGCAACTGAAAATCCTTGGTTAGATCTGGAAGTCCTAGGGCAGGTGCAGACATTAAAGCACGTTTTAACTCAATGAAAGCCTTTTGCTGTTGTGGACCCCATAAAAAAGGGAGAGTTCTTTAGGGCCTCGTACAAAGGCTTAGCTATCAGTCCATAATTCATAATCCACAGGCGACACCACTCAGCCATTCCCAGGAACGCTCTGGGTTCATGAATATTTTTCGGCTCAGGTATACTGCAAATAGTTTCTTTTCGACCTTTTCCCAGTTGTCGCTGCCCTTTAGAAATTTCAAAGCCCAAATATATCACAGTCTTGCATGCTATTGGAGCCTTTTTCCTGGATACCTTGTACCCATTTAGTCCCAGAAAATTCAAGAGGTCAATATTCACTTGTATACAAGCAGACCTTTCTTCTGTAGCAACCAATATGTCATCTACATATTGTAAAAGCAAATGTCCAGGCCTTGGCTTATCTTGCTTCCACATTTCAAGCTCTCTTGCCAGTTGATTTCCAAAAATTGTTGGGCTATTTTTGAATCCTTGGGGTAATCTTGTCCATGTGAGTTGCATCTTTCGCCCGGTTTGTGGATTTTCCCATTCAAAAGCAAACAGTTTTCGGCTCTCCTTTTCCAAAGGTATGCAGAAGAAAGCATCTTTCAAATCAAGCACTGTAAACCACTGATAAGTCTCATTTAACGCTGTTAACAACGTATAAGGATTTGCAACTACTGGATAAATATCTTTAACTATTTGATTTACTGCCCTTAAGTCTTGGACTAACCTATATTCACCCGAGGGTTTCCTGATTGGTAAAATAGGAGTATTATACTCCGATTCACGTTCCTCTAAAATTTTGTACTTCAAAAATTTGTCAATCAGTTTCTTCAGCTCCTATCTGACTTCTGGCTTGATTGGATATTGTTTTAATTTTACTGTCTTTACACCTTCTTTTAAATCTACTCTGACAGGCTCTGCCATTTTTGATTTACCAGGGATATCTGTTTCCCATACTGTGGGAATCACTGCAGAATCTACCTCTGGTGGAATTTCCTGCTCCTTCACCTTTTCTCGTATCATTAAGATTCCTCCTGTTTTGGACTCGGGTATTTTTAAGAAAAGCTCTCCTTTCTCAAAAATAATTTGTGCGTTTAATTTAGATAACAAATCCCTTCCTAACAAGGGTACCGGACATTCTGGTACGTACAAAAATTCATGCGAAATTATCTTATCCCCAAATTTTAGATCCAGGGGTTTCAGGAATGGCCTGTTTTCTTCTTTCCCAGTTGCCCCTACTATGTTTGCTGTTTTTGTTCCAATTTTTCCTTTACAGGTATTTAATACTGAAAATGTTGCTCCAGTATCCACTAAAAATTCAACTTCTTTTTCTCCCAGCTTAATTACAACCAGAGGCTCAGCTGGGTTCCCCTCCGGTCCCCTTTAGTTATCTAACATCATGACTCTGGCCATTTCTTGTTGAACATTCCCATTTTTAGGACAGTCTCTTTTCCGATGTCCTTCCTCTCTACACAAAGCACATTGATTTATTCCTAAAGGGGTGTTAAAACTCCGATTACCACCATTCATAAATCCTCCCCTTCCACTGAATCCTCTTCCTCTACCTCTCCCTCTGTTTACTGTCCCTGTTATTACAGCCAGTAATCTATTTTCCCTGGTTTTTCTCTCCTCATTTTCTCTATTATTATATACCTTCCATGCAGCCTCCAGCGTCTTATTCAAATTCCTTGAATCCTCTCCCTCAAGTTTCTGGAGTTTCTTTCTTATATCTGGTGCTGACTGTCCCATAAAAATCAAAGCCAATTGTATTTGAGCTGCCTCCGTCTCCACTTTTAAATCAGTAAATTTCCTGGCAGCTTCCTTTAATCTTTCCAGAAACGCTGAGGGACATTCATTTTTATCCTGTCTTACTTCACATAATTTAAACCAATTCAAAGATTTAGGCATAGCATGTTTAACTCCATATAAAATCCATTTCTGATACCGACTCAGTCTTTCTCTATGCTCCACATTATTTGGATCCCACTGCAGATCCCCAGATGGAAAATTCTATTCTAATATTCCATGTGTTGTCCCATTCAATACTGCCGCTTCTGCCTGTGCTTTGCCAGCTTTTAATACCATCTGCTTTTCTGTATCATCCAACAAATTATCCAAGACCACCTGTAAATCACTCCAGTCCGGGTTCTGCGTTCTAATTATAGTATCCACCACTCTCCCTACTCTTTCAGGATCTTCCCTATAAGCTCCTGCTGCCTGTTTCCAAGCCATCAAATCCGTTACTGAAAAAGGCACTTTCACATACACTGGCCCATCATTGCCAACTTCCTGCCGCAGGGGAGCTATTGTGTGTGTGTCTGCTGTCGAGTTCTCTGAGAAATAGGGGTATGAATTACAACCTCAGACGGTCCCTCATCCACATCCTATATTCCACTACTTTCTGGTTCCTCTACCTGTTCTCTATATTCTCGACCCCGATTTCTTTCTCTCCTGGGAGGGGATACCTCTAATTCTGGTCCTTCATCAGTTTCAGAGACAATTCTCTTCTTCAAACAATCCTTCCCAATTTCACATGTTGAACAACACTTCTTTACTTTCTTATTATCAGAAGTTATTGACATCACTAAATTCTCTCTACTAATCAACTTACATTCTTTTTGCCAATCTTTTCTCTGCCTCAGATAAAAAAAAAACAAATCTACATATGGTACTTCATCCCACTTTCCTTCTCTCCTACAAAACAGCATCAACTGTAGAATGGTATTATAATTCAATGTCCCATTCATGGGCCATTTTTCCCGATCCTCTAATGTATACGGAGGCCACCAATGATTACAATATTCAATCATCTGATTTTTTCTCAAATCATCATGTAAATCTCCCCACTGTGCTAATAAACATCCTAATGGAGAAGTTTTTGGAATTTTGTCATTTGCAGTCAAATTATTTATACTTTTACTTTTAAACAAATGAGTTAACTTAGATGCCATAATATAATTACTTCACAGTACAATACACAATCACTCAAATCTGTCGCTTCGTTCTTCTCCGGCTGCACCCCTCGCGGGATAACAGAACTGCGGATCCGAACTCCGCACTGGCTTCGCGCTCAATTGCACGTCTCACTCTCACAGTCACACTCACACAGTTCCGCAATTGTTACCTTGAGTAAAAAAGTATGTAACACAATAAACACAGTTCTTAATTACAGCTCAGCACTTCAGTACCCAGTCAAAACAAACAATTCCACAATATAACACATGAAAAACTTCTAACTTCTTGTTAGAGGCACTACCTTGAGAACACTATAGCATATAGGTTCTCTTGTCTACGCTTTTGTCCAACCCTGCAATAGCTTTCGCTTATGACTTACGGGCAGACGCCTCGGCTTCCACTTCACAAGGATCCTTTAGTCCAACCCTGCACAGCTTTCACCGCGACTGACAGGCAGACGTACAGTGGGACTCTAACCCACTGGCGGTGGGACTCTAACCCACTCTTACTGTGGGACTCTAACCCACTCTTACTGTGGGACTCTAACCCACTTACACAATTACCAAAAGAAAAGAAGTGTTACCGAAAATGCGGAATAAGAAACTTATCAACACCAATGTGATGCGGATAAGCAGACACTTCTTTATTACGGCCGGGTGCGTGAGTGAGTTCTCTCACGATCAACGCACACCATGCCCCAAAATCATACATCTTATATAGAGCTTACTCATACGTATTCATTAAGTAGTCATACATAAACGTGTTATTTCCAAGAAATTATTAACATATTCTCCTCCTATTTCCGATTCTGTGCAATAACTGTTAGAACCATCTGGAAATGAGTCTGGGGTGTCGAATGGGTGGGCGATCCGTGGATCGGTGGTCACAATCTCCCCCTGCCGGAATTACCTTTTGCTTAAGGACACGGTTTCTTGGCAGGCATCTATGAACCGTTACAGTAGGCTTCCCTTTCTTGGCAGCACCTACAAACCGTTACAGTAGGCTTCTCTTCCCATTGTTTCCCCATTCTCATTAATCCAGGTTTTGACAGCCACATGTATTCTTCTAGTTTTCCATATAGGTATCATAAATCAGTTTACGGGTCAACTTGTACTTGTTACCTAAGTTACGGTTCCTACCAAATGATTTTGACCAATCCCTTCGGCCTTGGTACAGGGCTGTACAGGGATTTCATAGTAGCATTCGGTTGTTGTGCAAGCATACTTTTCATTAAAATATTTCTTATAATTTTATATTATTAAAATCAAAACTATTCATAAATTATAAACTAATAATTAATTCTAACATATCAGTAACAGTGTGATCAGCATGACCCACTTACTCCACGTGGCATCAGTTGCATGGTGTGTAGAGGGAACACTCCCTTTGAACATCCAGCCCAGCACGGGCAATCGGGGCACCAGGAGGAGCTGTGCTTCAGTACCAATCACTTCTGAAGCAGCTCAAACTCCCTCATAAGCTGCCAATATCTCTTTTTCAGTTGGAGTATATCGGGCCTCGGATCCTTTGTATCCCTGACTCCAAAACTCTAAGGGTCATCCTCGAGTCTCCCCTGGTGCTTTCTGCCAGAGGCTCCAGGTAGGACCTTTCTCTCCAGGTGCAGTGGAGAGCATATTTTTAACATCTTGTCCTCTCCAGACTGGCCCAAGGACTACTGCATAAAGGCACATTGTTTCTCAGAACCCCATGTAAAATAGTTTGTCACTTGGTAGAGAGGGCTTACAATCTGACTGTTAATTGTAATGTGCATTTTACAAAAACCTACAATGCCTAAAAAGGCTTGTGTTTCCTCTTTGTTGGTTGGTGGAGACATAGCTGTTATTTTATTGATCACATCCATTGGGATCTGATGGCATCCATCTTGCCACTTTATTCCTAAAAACTGGATCTGCTGTGCAGGTCCCTTGACCTTGCTTTGTTTTATGGCAAAACTGGATTTCAGAAGGAATTGGATTATTTTCACCCTTTTCTCACAAACTTATTTTGTATTGCCCCATACAATGTTGTCGTCGATGCATTGAAGGTGATCTGGAGCTTTACTCTGTTTCAGTGCATTCTTGATAAGTCCATGACAGATGGTGGGGCTGTGTTTCCACCCCTGGGGCAGTCGATTCCAGGTGTACTGGACATCCCTTCAGGTGAAAGCAAACTGTGGCCTGCACTCTGCTGCCAAAGGAATGGAGAAAAATGCATTAGCAATGTCTATGGTGGCGTACCACTTGGCTGCCTTGGACTCCAGTTCATATTGGAGCTCCAAAATGTTTGGCACAGCAGCGCTCAGTGGTGGTGTGACTTCATTCAAGCTATGATATTCCACTATCAGTCTGCATTCTCTATTAGGTTTACGTTTTGGCCATATGGGACTGTTAAAGGGAGAGCTAGTTCTGCTGATCACTCCCTGACTCTCCAGCTGACAAATCATTTTTTGGATAGGAATTATGGGGTCTCAGTTGGTGAGATATTGCTATCGTTGCACTGTTGTGGTAGTAATAGAAACCTGTTGTTCTTCAACCCTTAGCGGTTCAACAACAGAAGGGTCCTCTGAGAGACCGGGCAGAGCAGACAGCTCTTTGATTTCCTCTGTCTCCAAAGCAGCTATGCCAAAAGCCCACCGGTACCCTTTTGGGTCCTTGAAATACCCTCTCCTGAGGTAATCTATGCCAAGGATGCACAGAGCATCGGGGCCACTCACAATGGGGTGTTTTTGCTATTTCCTCCCAGTTAGGCTTATTTCAGTTTCAAGTACAGTCAGCTGTTGGGACCCACCTGTCGCTCCAGAAATATAAATGGATTCTGCTCCTTTAAAGTTCAATGGCATCAGGGTGCATTGGGCACCAGTATCCACTAAAGCTTTGTACTGCTGGGGGTCAGATGTGCCAGGCCAAACGAATCCACACAGTCCAGTAAACTCGGTTACCCCTTTCCTCCGCCTGGCTGGAGGCAGGGCCCCTCTAATTCAGGGTATCATATTAGTTGTCAATGAATGGGTTAGTGTGATATCTGTGGGCTTCAGTCTCATCGTGGACAGTCACTTCTCTTGAATACAAATCAAAAGTTCTCGTAGGTGTAAATTCGACCCTTCTATTCTGCTTGAGGAATGGATTTCTGTAAACTGGAGCAATTCTCCTAAAAGGATCTCTAGTTGTATTTGGTTTTCCTTGCAACTCACGTACTTGTTTTTCTAGGATCCAGCTAGGTTTTCCATCCCATTTCCTCATGTATTCTCCATGGTCACACAATTAAAACCAGAACATTCCTCTTGGTGTATGCAGTTTCTTTTGAACAGGAGTATGCTTATTTTAGTTCCTGAGACATTGGTCTGTACAGGTGGAAGGCATGATTTCTCCTTAAGTAGGGATAAATTTTCAGTCAGTTTCTGACTGACTTTTTCACAGTTTCTCCACAGCTGAGATAAGGAAGGGAGAGATGCTTTCTTCATATTGCTGGAGTTGGATAGCCGATTTATCTACTGGAGGTCCCTCGTCGTCTTTCCATTCCAGTACTGCCAAATAGTTGGCATATGAGGTGGGCGTGCTCCATATGAGCTCCCACCACATGGGTATCGTGCATTGGACTTCATCTGGATCTGTAGGTAACTGCGCATTGTCTGAGTCATCATAAATCAGTTCTCGCACAGCCAGTTCCCTCAAAAGCTGGATACCTTTATTCATGGTAGTCCATTTGCCTACCCCTGGTTGCAACACAATATCATCCTTGATGGGATACCTTTCCCTCACGCCTGACAAGACATCTCCAGAGGCTGAGGGTTTGCTGTTTTTTTGCAATTGCTTTATCAATTCCACCTTGTGTGGCAAGGGATCCCAGTTGCTTGGTGTTGGCTTTGTATGTGTGGAGGGGTGGCGTTTTTTTGGTAGTGGGGGAAGGGCCATCTTGTGGGAGTGAAAAGGTCCCCTGGCTCCAAGGCGGAGACCCCCCCAGCTCAGGCTGGGCCAATGAGCACTAGAGAAGCACCTCTGTGAATCCATATTTGTGAGGGGAAGGAGTGTCCTGAAAAGAAGTAGGTGTGGAACCTGGAGGAGAGACACTGACATGAACAAATGACCATCGGCCTAAACAAAGCCTGATTGGCATCACGGAGATATGGTGGGATGGCTCCCATGACTGGAGTGTTGGAATGGAAGGATATAGGCTCTTCAGGAAGGACAGGCAGGGGAGGCGAGGAGAGGGTGTTGCCCTCTATGTCAACAACCAGCTGGAGTGTATGGAGCTCCACCTGGAGACAGACGAGGAGCTAACAGAGAGTCTATGTGTCAGGATTAAAGGGAAGGCAGGGAAAGGGAATATTACAGTGGAGGTCTGCTGTAGGCCACCAGACCAGGGAGACAAAGCAGATGAGGCCCTCTATAGGCAGATGGGAGCAGCCTCATGTTCACAAGCCCTGGTCCTCACGGGAGATTTCAACCACCCTGATATCTGTTGGAGAGACAACAAAGCAGGGCACAAACAATACAGGCAGTTCCTGGAATGCATGAAGGACAACTTCCTTCTCCAAGTGGTCGAGGAACTGACGAGGAGGGGTGCCATGCTGGACCTTGTTCTCACCAAAAAGGAGGTTTTGGTGGGGAACATGAAGCTCTTGGGCAGTCTTGGCTTCAGCAACCATGAAATGGTGGAATTTGAGATCCTCAGGGCAGTGAAGAAGGTGCACTGTAAGCTCACCACCCTGGATTTCAGGAGAGCAGACTTTGACCTCTTCAGGGATCTACTTGTTCACGTACCATGGGATGAATTCCTGGAAGGAAGAGGGGTGCAGGACAGTTGGAACATACTCAAAGATCTCTTCCTCCAAGCCCAGGAACGATGCATCCCTACAAAGAGGAAGGCAGGCAAAACCATCAGGAGGCCTGCATGGATGGACAGGAAGATCCTGAACAAACTTAGGATCAAGAAGGAAGCCTATAGAGGGTGGAAGGAAGGATGGGTAACCTGGGAGGAATACAGAGAAACTGCCCGAGAAGCCAGGGATCAGGTTAGGAAAGCCAAGGCCCTGACAGAATTAAATTTAGCCAGAGATGTCAAGGGCAACAAAAAAAGCTTCTAAAGGTATGTCGGGGAGAAAAGGAAAACTAGGGAAAATGTGGGCCCTCTCTGGAAGGCGACGGGAGATCTGGTCACCCGGGACATTGAGAAGGCTGAGGTGCTCAATGACTTTTTTGCCTCAGTCTTCACCAGCAAGGACTCGTGCCACACTGCCCAAGTCCTAGGAAGGGTCCAGGACAATGAAAAGCCACCCACTGTAGGAGAAGATCAGGTTCGGGAGCACCGAAGGAACCTGAAGGTGCACAAGTCGATAGGACCCGATGGGATGAATCTGCGGGTCCTGAGGGAACTGGCGGATGAAGTTGCAAAGCCACTATCCATCGTATTTGAGAAGTCCTGACAGTCTGGTGAAATTCCTGGAGACTGGGAAAAGGGGAACAGAACCCCCATTTTTAAAAAGGGTAACAAAGAAGATCAAGGGGAACTACAGGCCAGTCAGTCTCACCTCAGTGCCAGGAAAGATCATGGAGCAGATACTCCTAGAAACTATGCTAAGGCACATGGAGAATGAGAAGATGATTGGTGATGACCAACATGGCTTTAACAAGGGCAAATAGAGCCTGGCAAATCTGGTGGCCTTTTACGATGGGGTTACAACATTGGTGGACAAGGCTAAAGCAACTGATGTCATCTACCTGGACTTGTGCAAGGCGTTTGACACGGTCCCATATGACATCCTTGTCTCTAAATTGGAAGCATGGGGGATTGATGGATGGACCACTCGGTGGATAAGGAACTGGCTGGATGGTCGCACTCAAAGAGTTGTGGTCAACAGCTCAAAGTCCGAGTGGAAACCGGTGATGAGTGGTGTCCCTCAAGGTTCAGTATTGGGACCAATGCTCTTCAATATCTTTGTCAATGACATGGACAGGGGGATTGAGTGCACTCTCAGCAAGTTTGCTAATGACACCAAGCTGAGTGGTGTGGTTGACACGCTGGAGGGACGGGATGCCATCCAGAGGGATCTTGACAGGCTTGAGAGGTGGGCCTGTGCTAACCTCATGAAGTTCAACAAGGCCAAATGCAAGGTCCTGCACCTAGGTCGGGGCAACCCCAATCACAAATACAGGCTGGGCAATGAGTGGCTTGAGGCCAGCTCTGAAGAGAAGGACTTGGGAGTGGTGGTGGATGAGAAGCTGAACATGAGGTGGCAATGTGTGCTTGCAGCCCAGAAGGCCAACTGTATCCTGGGCTGCATCAAGAGAAGTGTGGCCAGAAGGTCGAGGGAGGTGATTCTCCCCCTGTACTCTACTCTCGTAAGGCCCCACCTGGAGTACTGTGTCCAGTTCTGGAGCCCCCAACACAAGAGAGACATCGACCAGTTAGAATGAGCCCAGAGGAGGGCCACGAGGATGATCCAAGGGCTGGAGCACTTCTCCTATGAGGACAGGCTGAGAGAGTTGGGGCTGTTCAGCCTGGAAAAGAGAAGGCTCCAGGGAGATCTTATAGCAGCCTTCCAATACCTGAAGGGGCCTACAGGAAAGCTGGGGAGGGACTTTTTATACAGGCAGTTAATGACAGGACAAGGGGCGGTGGCTTTAAGCTGGAAGAGGGTAGGTTTAGATTGGATATTAGGAAGAAATTCTTCACTGTGAGTGTGGTGAGACACTGGAACAGGTTGCCCAAGGAAGATGTGGATGCTCCTATCTGGAAGTGTTTCAGGCCGGGTTGGATGAGGCCTGTGTTGGCTTGGGGGTGGGGTGTGGTTGGTATTGGGGGAAGGGCCATCTTGTGAGAGCAAAAAGCTCCCCTTGCTCCAAGGCGGAGACCCCCCCAGCCCATGATGGGCCAATGAGCACTAGAGAAGCACCTCTGCAAATCCATATTTGTGAGGGGAAGGACTGTCCTGAAAAAAAGGTGTGGTACCTGGAAGAGGGGCCATTGACCTAACAAAAGATGACCATTGACCAAGATAAAGGACAGACAGACACAGAGAGAGCTTCGTTGCCAGAGAAAAGAGGAGGAGTGGGGACAGAGGACCTGTAGACACCCAGTTCACCTGATGAAGGTGAAGGCAAAGGAGGTTCTGCAGCCCATGGACGTTAAGTTCAATGGCAGAGCAGAGACTTACGTGTAGTCCATGGAGGACTCCACGCTGAAGCAGAGAAGCTGAGCCTGAGGGCAAGTGTGATGAAATTGTGATCCTGAGAGTCACTCACTGCCAGAGCAGGGGTGGGAGGCTTGCTTTGGAACATCTTGTTCCTGGACTTTCATGCTGGGAAGAGTGGCAGAGGTGAACTGACTGCAACTCCCATTCCCTGCCCCCTGTGCTGCTGGCGGGGGAAAGGTAGAGACATTGGGAGGAAAATGATTTGGGCCCGGGAAGAAGAGAGGGGTGGAGGAAGGTGTTGTAAGGTGTGGTTGTTATGTCTCATTGCATTACTTAGATGAAATGGCAATGAATTAAATTGATTTTTCTTCCCCAAGTTTGAGTCTGTTTTTCCCGTGACCATAACTGGTGAGTGAGCCATCCCTGTCCTTCATTCCTAATCCTGTGCCCCCTTTTTTGTGTCTCCCATCCCATCTCACCGGGTGGGGGGAGTGAATGCAGGACCGCATGGTCCCACTGTGGGTCAAATCACCACATTTGGCTTCCCTGCCCTCCAATTCCAAGCTACTGGCTTCGTTATCCCAGCATCAGAGCAGCCAAGTAATAATTCACTCGCCTACATGATGGCTGTAATCCTTTCGTGTATTTGCAGCTCAATCAAGAGTAAAGATCAAGTGATTACCGCTGGTTCTACCCCTTCCTCCTGTTCTTATATCCCTGGTTTATCTTAATCCTTTGCAAAGTGAAGTGATTTCTTTTTATACTTTTTCTTCTGTATAGGAGAAATTATTACTCCACTGGTTGGTCCTCGAGCTCAGATTCATCACTCTCCACCAGGGTCTGGGTAGCTGAAGTGCTTGTCATTGAGATTTGAGTAGCTATAGTTGCAGAGACTGGAGCAACAGGGCTCACCACCAGGGTCTAAGTAGATGCAATATTTGTTATTGGAATTTGAGTATCCACAGTATGAGTCGAGGGGTTTGTCTGAGTTTGAATAGCTACAGTTCCTGTTGTTGGTCTTGGAGTAGCCACAGTGTCTATTGCATAGGTTATTCCTGAGGTGATATACTTAAATAGTTTTCTAATCTTAAACAAGACCTGAAATGTACTGAGGAGGCCCAGCAATAGAAAGAAGATGGTCAGACTATCCCAAGAATATTTAAAACTCTCACACTCTTTTGTACTTGGCCTGGTAGAAAAAGAGAAATTGTTGGAAGCTATCCTCTTTGTAAATTTGTTCCCCAGAGAAAATAATGAGTGCAATTATTACTAATATCTGTTGCATGGCACTCACGTCTGATTAATACCTTAAAGTCCCAAGGATAAAAAAGTGACCGTGTAATTTTTAATAGTCTCCAACAGATGTCACTCGAAGCACGAAGATGTTTGCTCAGCAGGTTGTCTCTACAAGGAGACAAGGTAAACCGTAAAACTATTAATGCTATCTAAAACATAGTGCCCGAAATGCAAAGATGATGGAAACACTATGTACAAATGCTGGATTATTCTTGCAATCATTAACAAACAGTACAGATGAGAAAGACCCTTCATCATTTTTTTATAGCTGATAAGCATTGCATCAAAAAGCAAGTAGGGACTCATATCCCACATCCCTCTGCAATGAAAAGAAGCAACATTGTAACCAACAACTGTTAAACTAATAAAATAACAATTAGTTAGAACATTCTGTTCAAAACTGTCATTATCTCAACCCCTTGTGCCCCACATTGGACACCTAAAAAGACTGTGGTGGTTTCACTTGGCTAGCACTTGGCTAGCAGGCTAACACAGCCGCTCACTCATTCTCCCCCCAGGGAATAAGGGAGAGCATTGGAGAGATAAGGGCAAGGAGACTTGTAAGTTGAGATAAGAACAATTTAAAAATTGAAATTAAATAAAACTTTAAAAATTAGTAATATTATTAAAATAATAATGATAATAATAGTAACAAAACATTCAAATAAGTGATACACAGTGCAATTGCTCACCACTCACCAGCCAAGCCCGACCCATTCTTGGATAATAATCCCAGAGGAGTGACAATCCCAAAACCAAAACCGCAATCCAAGAAGAGTGAGAGCCTGAGCAAAAGCCAGAGAGAGAACCCCCAGAAGAGAGAGTGCCTCATTAATATACTGAACATGAAATGATATGATATGATATGATATGATATGATATGGACTATCCCACTGACATATCCAAATGCCAATCTAGTTTATTAATTTAAATATTCCTCGCCCCTCCCTAGACCTTGCACTTGTAGACTAGCAAAATATGAAGTCATTTGACTTCCAGCAACAACTGAAAGCATTGGTATGTTATTAATGTTTTTCTCATAACAAATCCTATACTGAAACCAAAACATAGCATTATTCTAGCTGCTAAAAAGAAACCCAGCTCTGTTCCAACTAGAAACAAGGATGTAAGTACACTCCGTAACTACTCACTTTAATCTGTCCAGAAGGCCATCTAACACAAGTAGTATATTCTCTATGGATCAGTCCAGTTCCTGCTACTCTGTGAATATCTCCAATAGAGCAGTTGATTTGGACTCTGTGAATTTTGTTGCTGCTCTAGGATTCTACAGTAATCACTGGCTTTGCACTTCTGGGAGTAAGGCAGGGATTATGGTTTCATGGGAGCACAACAAAACCCATGCACACCCGATATTCAAAAGGTTCACAACTCTGTAGTGTGAGACAATAAGACCCATATTGACAATAACCTCTGGAGCACAATAACTGACATGTAAAAAAGACTCTTCCTGAACTGTTATGCTCACAGTGTATGTTATTTTCTGGGAAGTTTTAAGAACACTCTCTTTCACATAAGTGTTACAAAGCACCTATTAACCAGTGTTTTATGAAAAGGGCTGTGAATTATTTAACAAATGTGGCTGAAACTCTTAGTAGCACCAGACAGATGAGAAAGCGTGCCTACATTTCACTTCCAATACACATATCTGGCTTTAGGGCTAGTCTTTTTTGTTCAAGTTGACTTGTTATAAACTGTAATAACCATAAACTTTTTAGTTAAATGGAACCCATTGGTGTCATTATAAGATTTTATCCTGTCATACTTTAAGTCAACTGGACATTTCCACATCACAGATTTAGAATATGTTAGACAAACTTTAATGTGATGAAAATACTGTTGAAATCCATGGTAAAACTTTAGCCGATTTTAGTGGAACCAGCATATAATCAGTTTTATTTTTTTGTTTATATTAGCAGAAGTATGCTGGAAGATGCGCTGCTTCTATCCTGTATGTAATAAGAACTAGAGAAGAAAAAAAATCTATTCTAAGAGTAGCTCTTCTGTAGCTGGTGCATGACCCTGTCATTGTTAGTCATGTTTGTGTGTGTATAAAGGAAAACCACATTCTTGCAATACAGAAACTTAAAAAATAAATTGTATTTCTTGTTTTATATCCAGAGAGGAATGCATATGCAATGGAGAGAATGCAAATGTGTAACTTACAGTGGATCTTGAGAGGCATTGCTTTAGGGGATAAAGTAATACACTTGTAAAAAAAAGACTTTGCTAGTTCTTCTATTCTGATCGCATTAGTCTATGTGGATGCTTTAAAGGACTTTTTTTTAGACTCGCTAACTATTAAATGATTGCTTACAATTGCAAACGTGCCCCTCCCTTTTGCTCCTTTTAGAGAATGTATGCCAATATATGCTTTTGTAGTTTTAGTTGTGATTGAATTAGAAGAAAACTGTTCCCTAGTTGCAAGTTTGTCTCATTCAGTGTACACAGATACTTGTCTATAATACTGGCTTTTTCAATTATTGAGTAGTCTTTTTAAAAAAATCAAAACCACAGAACCCCTTTTTTACAGCTATTACTTTTTTTTCAGGCAATAATAAATAGCACTATCACGCCTAACATGACATTTACTAAAACATCCCAGAAGTTTGGCCAATGGGCAGACAGCAGGGCAAATACAGTCTATGGCTTGGGATTTTCATCTGAACATCACCTTTCAAAAGTAAGTATGACCAATGACAACTATTTGGTCAGTCAAGCATCTTAGGAGTATTTGATTCCTTCTGGTTATATCTCAACTCAGTGCTTACTACTGTTTCTATTTAAAAATAGTTTACAAAAATGTTCTATATCCATCCTTATAATGTAAAGACGAGGCAATATTGTTATAACACTTTGTTGCCTATGAATTTTCTTTTAACTGATTGAAGAAAGGAGGGAGATTTAAGCTATCACAGTGTATGCTGTTAATGCTTTCTAGGTATTCAATTGTTAGGTTTCTCTTCTTTAAAGTTGTTCTTTCATTACAGTTTTTAATGATAAAAATTAAAGAACTAGTCTATGTAGTGTTTCTTCTGTGTTTAGATCTCCTACAAAAAAATTGTTGGTAGTCTTCAGATGCATTTTTGTCTTTTAAGTCACATTCACTTTCACTTTTCTGCTGTGTAGTGCATCAAATTAGCGATATTTCAATATGTGCAGGCAGTAAAGAAAATAAAAATATTCAGTGTAAAATAAAACTATGTTTTATTGTTGGAATACAAAAGTTGAAATTTTTACTAAAAAAACTCAATGCCCTATGAAGTTTTATTCTGGTCTATTTGTGCAGGAGGTAAGTCCAAGGAAAGTAGTACCTCCTTTTTCTTAAAGTGATGGTATAGTTCCTGTGAGCACCCTTTCTACAATCTCTATTGTTATTAATACTATTCTGGTAGATGAGTCCAGGAACCTGTAAAAGCTAATGTTGTTTTTCTCCAGATGAGGAATTCCATTTTCAGTTTAAAAACATGTTTCGACATTAAGCAGAGAATTTTCGTCTTTGAAGTATACAAGAGATCTGGAAACCCAAATGCAATAAAAAGGAATATATAATATATGTTTAAGTAAGGAATAATAGTTGGCTTGTTATCAAAAAATACTAAATAAACAAAAACCTCATACTGACACTTTTGAGAAAGTAATTGTCACTATCCAAGGATAAACATGGGCCTGTCAGAAAACCATTAAAAAGAGAACCAGTGCATCTGCTTTATTTGGACAGTGTGATACACTTGTAAGATTTCTTTCTTTCATAATCTGATAGCTTTCTTTTCTATGAAGCAACACAAACCCAACAAAATCTAAGTAATATTAATATTTAATAAATGCATGTGCAATTGTGCACCTGTCGTTGTGTTGTGGGATCACCTTGGCTGAATGCCAGGTGCCCACTAAGGCACTCTATCACCCCCCTCCTCAGTAGGATGGGGAAGGAAGAAAATAAGATGGAAAAAAAAACAAACTCGTGGGACTGAGACAAAGGCAGTTTAATAGAAACAAAACAAAGCTGTATGCGCAGAAGCAAAAGAAGAACAAAATATTTATTCTCTACTTCCCATCAACAGGCAACGTCTGGCCACTTCCCAGGACGCAGGGCTTTTGGTGCATGTAGCGGTTACTCTGGAGAACAAACGTTGTAAATAACAAATGCCCCCTCTTCCCCCTCTGTTCCCCTTGCTATTATTTCTGAGCAGACATCATATGGTATGGAATATCCCTTTGGTCAGTTTGGGTCAGCTGTCCTGGCTGTGTCCCCTCCCAAGACCTTCCCCACCTCCAGCCTACTGGGGGTGTGGGAGGAAATGTTGGAGAGCCAGCCTTGATGTTGTGGGAACACTGCTCAGCAGTAACCAAAACACTGGTGTGTTCTCAACACCTTTCTAGCTACTAATACAAAACACAGCACTCTGAGGGCTGCTATGGGGAAAATTAACTCCATCCTAGTCAGACCCAATAAACATTGCTTCAGTGAATTTAGAAACTTAGTAATTTATTTAAATTGATGTGTATGTCCCAGAGACACTTGCTTTTCAATATGATAATAACTTTTGTTAATATTTCAAAGGATTTAGCATAAATCTTAATTTAGTTTACCTCTCTCATATACTAGCTTGTTTTCCTTAATCATGGAATGCTTTGGTGGCAAAGTATCATGCTGTAGTCATGCATAGTCTGTGTTTGCCTGCCTTTCAACAATGGGTTGTTCTTGCCAGTGAAAATACTTTGATATTTTTCATATTTCCTTTTCTTCACTCATTCCTTGCTCTACCCAAGTGGTACTTATTTGAAGGATCTCAGTGACGGACTCTGCCACACAATCAATATGATCAAGCAAAAAGCCATTTATTTTTTCTAATACAGTAATATTTATACCCCAAAACTAATGAAATCACCCGCACCCGTTAACATGTTATTGGCTCTTCACTCACAGCATGACCAGTTCACATGCCCCTGTGGTGGGTTGAACCTGGCTAGAGGCCGGATGCCCACCAAAGCCCACTCTATCACTCGCCCTCCTCAAATGGGCAGGGGGAGAAAAATATAATGAAAAGCTCGTGAGTGGAGACAAGGACAGAGAGAGATCACTCACCAATTACTGGCACGGGCAAAACAAACTCAACTTGGGGGGAAAAAACAAATTTACTTTATTGCCAATCAAAATCAGAGGATAATGAGAAGTAAAACCAAATTCTAAAACACCTCCCCCACCCCTCCCTTCTTCCTGGGCTTAACTTCTCTCCCGATTTTCCACACCCTCCCCACAGCAGCACAGGGGAACAGGGAATGGGGTTGGGGTCAGTTCATCACACGTTACTTCTGCCGCTCCTTCCTCCTCAGGGGGAGGACTCCTTCCCCCACACCAGCGTGGGGTCCCTCTCATGGGAGACAGTCCTCCACGAACTTCTCCAGCGTGAGTCCTTCCCATGACTGACTGAACATGGCTAAAGAGTGGTGAGTGACGAGTAGGACAATTACGGGGGATTTTATCGTTTTAATTGTTGTGAAGAGACAAGGGGTGAATTGTGTGTGTAAATTGTCCACTTTTGTCTGGTGTTGTGATGAAGTTACTTTGATTTTGGTGTCGGGAATTCTTTTTTGTTGATGTGAGCAGAAGTTTGTGAAGATTGTGTGATGAATGTGGATTTTAGTGATGATTCTTAAATATGTGATTCACAGAGGTGAGGAGTGAAATGTATTGGGTTTGCATGGCAAGGTTTTGGTAGCAGTGGGGGGGGGGAACATGGGGTGGCTTCTGTGAGAGAAGCTGCCAGAAGCTTCCCCCATGTCCGACCCAACACAGCCAATGCCAGCCGGCTACAAGAACGGACCCGCTGCTGGCCAAGGCCGAGCCCATCAGTAACGCCTCTGTGATAACACAATTAAGAAAAAAAAGGAAGAGAGGGAAGAAAAAAAGCTGCACACTTTGCAGCTGGAGAGAGGAGTGAGAAGATGTAAGAGAAAACAACTCTGCAGACACCAAGGTCAGTGAAGAAGGAGGGGGAGAAGGTACTCCAGGCGCAGGAGCAGAGATTCCCCTGCAGCCTGTGGTGAAGACCATGGTGAGGCAGGCTGTCCCCCTGCAGTCCATGGAGATCCATGGTGGAGCAGATGGCCACCTGTAGCCTGTGGAGGACCCCATGCCGGAGCAGGTGGATGCCCGAAGGATGCTGTGACCCTGCGGGAAGCCTGCGCTGGAGCAGGTTCCTGTCAGGACCTGTAGCCCGTGGAGAGAGGAGCCCACACAGGAGCAGGTTTGCTGGCAGGACTTGTGACCCCGTGGGGGACTCGCGCTGGAGCAGTCCCTTCCTGAAGGACTGCACCCCATGGAATGGACCCATGCTAAAGCAGTTCGTGAAGAACTGTCAGTCATGGGAAGGACTCATGTTGGAGAAGTTCATGGAGAACTGTCTCCCGTGAGAGGGACCCCACGCTGGTGCGGGGGAAGGAGTCCTCCCTCTGAGGAGGAAACAGGGACAGAAACAATGTGTGATGAACTGACCTCAACCCCATTCCCTGTTCCCCTGTGCCGCTGGGGGGAGGAGGTGGAAAATCGGGAAAGAGATTAAACCCGGGAAGAAGGGAGGGATGGGGGAGGTGTTTTAAGATTTGGTTTTACTTCTCATTATCCTCTAATTTTGATTGGTAATAAAGTAAATTTGTTTTTTCCCCCAAGTCGAGTTTTTTTTGCCCGTGCCAGTAACTGGTGAGTGATCTCTCTCCATCCTCATCTCCACCCATGAGCTTTTCGTTATAATTTTCTCCCCCTGCCCATTTGAGAAGGGAGAGTGATAGAGTGGGCTTTGGTGGGCATCTGGCCTCTAGCCAGGGTCAACCCACCACATTTTCTTAGTTATATTATCACAGAGGCGTTACTGATTGGCTCAGCCTTGGCCAGCGGCGGGTCTGTTCTTGTAGCCGGCTGGCATTGTCTGTGTCGGGTCGGACATGGGGGAAGCTTCTGGCAGCTTCTCTCACAGAAGCCACCCCATGTCCCCCCCTCCCACTGCTACCAAAACCATGCCACGCAAACCTAATACAGCCCCTAATTGGCTGATGGACTTCGCATGCATCCCTTCCTGTTTGCTTGCCAGGGGACATCTTTTGGATACATTCCAAGGTTCCTTTCTCATAACTTGTCGACGCAGGTGCTTCTCGTATCTCCAGACATGTATTCCTTCAGTTCCCACAGTTCTCTCAGGGTATGCCAATACACGTTCCCACACTCCCCACAATTCCCCTCTTTTCTTTTTGGAAGCAGGAAAACCTAAAGCTTAACTTATAAGTATAATTTATCAGTATTTAACAAAAATACAAGCCATAAACTTAAAGCTTAACTTATAGATGAAACCGATAACAAATTCCTAAAGCTTATCATTACACACACTTTGTTATAATACTTGATCAACTTTAGAATGTCCATTTGCTCTTAGAAACCCTACAATTCCCCCTTCTTGTGTTTTTACAACAAAATCATCGTTCACCATCTTCTGCAGGGCCCTTTGCAGACAGAATAGCCAACAAGGCACTAAGAGGAGGATCACACTTGCAATCCTGCCTTGAGCTGTGAAAAAACCCAGCCTTGTATTCCCCAGCCTTGAAACCAATTGCTTAACCAGTCATCATTATCTACCTTTAACTGTTTGACATTCTCCTTTAACTTGTTAATTGCCATATGAACTGATTCTGAGTGTTGTGCTAAATTCATTCAGCACATACCGTCAAATTCCTCACAACAATGGCCTTGAGCTAAAAGCAAAAAATCAATAGCAGCTCAATTTTGCAAAGTGGCATGTCGAACTGAGTCGACATCTGTCAGCAAGCCTGATAGTGCCAAAGAAGTGAGATTAGATTGTTTAGAAAGCCAGCATCCTAACTTGTGTAGGTTTGTTAGTGCACTTGCTACTCCTACTCCAGGAGCCAGAAAAGAGGCTGCATTTATTTGTCCAGGATTCCAAAACTCTGCATTGGAATCACAGTTGTGCTCAAATGAGTGAATGCTACGCTTGCTTCTTATCCGATTTTTGAACTTTCCCAAAATCATAGTAATGTTAGGTGTTAACAGAGTTAAACGGCCTAAGCTGCAGAGGCCTCCACGAATACGTGATGGTATGCCTACCAACGCTCTGTCTCCACAGATAAGAAAAACACCTGGTGGTAGCTGTACTGGATTATGAGTAGCTTTAGAAATTTTTGGTGAAGTGTAATTACACCAAGCTGTTTTATTTCTAAGAACTGAGACAGTGGCATTTACATTCCGGGCAGCGACTCTTGTGTTGCTTGTAGAGAAATTAAAAAAGACACAAAAGTGCGAGCGACGGAGGAAAAAATGCGAGCTGACTCAATGTGAGTGATAAGCACCTTATTGCTCTCATTAAGTCATATTTATACAGGCTACGATAATTATTCCTACTAGTCCTTTGCTAATTGGCTTAAGCTCTAAACGTTACATTTACATGGTCCTCCTACTTGAGGTTTAGCGGTAAAGCATCCTCTACATTTTTCACACACTTACTTTCTCAAGGTTGTTTACCAGATTGAGATAAAGTCGCAGTGTCAGTATTCGGTACTTTTCCACTGTGGCCCGCTGAATGTTAGACCAGACTCTGCTCGTACAAGTATTCTGCGAATCCATGTCCTTGCTCTCTGAGCCATTCCCCAACACAAAAGTCCATTGGTACTGATCCCAACAGATTCAGCTCCTGTGGCTCTGCAGGCATCATTGGTAGGAATGGGACCCATCCATCCCAATTATCACCCACTGCTCACATCGTGCAAATGGCTTCCCTTGCCTGCATAGGGACAAGAGACACAGGGTCATCTACTGGTAAACCCACCAGACATGTAGAAAAGGGGTTGTCTGGGGTAGCAAGAGACAAGCAAAGCGTGTTCTGCTGCATTTGGTTAGCCAGAGTAATCCAAATATTTGTTCTGGGTAAGATGTTATAATAGGCTTGAATTACTATCAAAAGACTGAGAAACCCTATGAAAGTACCCATAGGTTGATACTGCATTCCCATTGTTCTTTCTGCCAGTCAAGGTGTTTTACATGTTTAAAAATTGGACACAACTGAGTACTTGTATCCTGGATCTATGTGGGGTGAGACATCTGGATTTCCGCTGTTCTTCCCATGTAAAGGTTGTCCTTTCCACCGTTTTGTCCACCGGGCAGGAACCCACCTAGGTCCAGTATCTGTAAGGACACACATCTAACCTCTTCCTGTTAAACAAACTTCAGCAGGTCCTTTCCATTGTCCATCTGTTAGATCTTTATATAATACTTGAATTTTACTACTATTGTTATCTGGACTTTCTGCTAAGGCCCGTCCATGGACTTCCATGGGTGGATCCTCAGCATTGCCAACCAGGCGTAAAAAATTAAGTACATACAATGCTTTTGAAATACGTTCCTGTGGGGTTAAGCCTATCTCCCCTGTTTTCTGTTTTTGTAACATGGATTTAAGCACTTGGTGAGCTCGTTCAATGATAGCTTGGCCTGTTGGAGAGTGAGGAATACCGGTGATATGCCTCACACCCCATTGCTGACAGAATTGTGCAAAAGAGCGTGAAACATAAGCTGGACCGTTATCAGTTTTTAGCTGTGACAGTACACCCATAACTGCAAAGCAACCTCGTGAGTGTTGTTTAACATGTTTAGCTGTTTCACCTGACAGAGGTGTTGCCCATAGTACAGAGGAAAAGGTATCTATAGTGCCGTGAATATAATTTAAACAGCCAAATTCTGAAAAATGTGTGACATCCATTTGCCACATCTGCAAAGGCAGCAAACCTCTGGGATTAGCTCCCAGGCCGATGCCAACACCATAGCGCTGACAGTCAGGACAGGACTGAACAATTCCTTGAGCGTCTGAGAGACTTAAATGAAATTGGCGAGGTAACATTTTAGCATTCTGGTGAAAAAAGGAATGAGCCTGACGAGCTTGGTCAAAAGTCAATACAGGAGGACCATTCCAGGCAGGAGCTACTCATTTGTCAGCTCTATTGTTACCTTCTGTTAAGGCGCTGGGCAGGTCAGAGTGACTGCGAATATGAGTAACAAAATAAGGCTCAGTGCAATGTTGTATTAAGCGTAACAGCTGGCAGGATAAGTGAAAAAGCGTCTTATTCGTTATCTCTTTGAGAATAGCCTGTTCCAAGAGAATAACTACTCCTACAACATACAGGGAGTCTGATACAACATTTAAAGGTTCCATGGACCATTTTGTGAATGCCCAAACAATAGCTTTTAGTTCAAGTGTCTGCAAAGAATCCTCTGGGGTGCCGTTTAAAATATGTTTGTCCCAGTGTGCATTACTTAGCCAAGTGATAGCAGCCTTGTTGCTATTTTTGCTAGCGTCAGTAAAAACAGTTAAACCTCCCACAGGAGTCGCAGAGCAAAGAGGCGTTTCAAGAAAAGTGTTAGAGGACAGAAGGGAAAACAAACGATGAGGTGGATAAACATTAGAAGTTTGTCCAGAATAACCTGCTAGAGCTAATTGTAAATCATCTGAGAGCTGCAGAGACCAATCAAAATATGCCTGTGTTAGTGGAAGGATGATATATGCAGGATCAAAACCAGCCATCTGTATCAATCTCGATCTGCCTCTCATAATCAATTGAGCTAGTGCTTCCAGTGGTGTAGTTATACTTTTACGCAAATGGTACGGCAAAAAGATCCACTCCAGTACACACAAGGGATCTTTTTTCGCATCGTTCCATTGTATCAGCAATGCAAAGGGGTGACAATTTGCAGGACCTCCAGTAACAGCAGCCAAAATGACTTTTAAATCAGGATTATATCTACTGGCATATGATTTCTTTACCTTGTCTACAATGTGCTGCAAAGCAAAAGTTTGTGTTTCAGATAAGTCTCTTTTAGCAGCGGCATCAGGTGTGCCTTGAAGTAAAGGCATTAAAGGATTGAGGTCTTCATTAGTAATGCCACACAACGGTCGAATCCACTGAATATCCCCTACTAATTTTTGTACATTTGTCAATGTCTGAATATTAGTTTGAAGTGTAATTTTTTGTGGTCTAACTTGTTCAGCTGACAGTGTCCAGCCAAGGTAATGCCATGGTGTTTTTTTCTGAATTTTTTCTGGAGCTATTTTTAAACCTGTAGACTCAAGTTGGGATCTCAATTCAGTAATTAAAAGGTCTGTGTGCAGATGTTGACCAGCTATTAAAATATCATCCATGTAATGATAAATCAGTAATTGAGGTTAGGCTTGCCAAATAGGTTGAAGTGCCCAAGCTACAAATAATTGGCACAAGGTAGGAGAATTTTTCATACCTTATGGTAAAACAACCCAATGATATCTTTTTGCATGGTCAGCCTTATTGATAGATGGTACAGAAAATGTGAATTTTTCACAGTCATTTGGATGTAATGGAATTGTGAAAAAACAATCTTTTAAATCAATAACCAATAAGTCCCAATTCTCTGGAAGCACTACAGGGCTTGGAAGTCCTGGCTGAAGGGCTCCCATGTCCTGCATCACGGCGTTTATTGCACATAAATCATGCAATAGTCTCAATTTCCCACTCTTTTTGGGGATGGTAAAGATTGGAGTGTTCCAAGGACTAGTAGACGGCACAATGTGTCCTGCTTGAAATTGCTCCTGTACTAAATTTTGAACTATGGACAGTTTCTCTGCCTTCAGCAGCCGTTGATCTACCCAGACTGGGGTATCAGTGATCCAGGTGAGCTTTTGAATTGGCTGCCCCTCAATGGCCACCTGTGAAAAGGCTGTGTCGTGAGCACTGCACCCATTTGACTGAGAAGGTCTCTTCCAATTAAGGCGAATGTCGTGGCTAACACATATGGTCTCGTACTGGCTTTTGTACCATCATTAAAGCAAAAGATCACTGAGGTTTTGCTGATTCTAGAAATTTGGGTACCACTGATTCCAAAAAGACCATTGATGGTTTCAGTCAGTGGCCAATGTTTTGACCAATGTTGGCCCCAGTATCAATGATCATTTTTAAAGCAACCAATTCGCCATCATTATTTTGAAAGTGAACCCATACTTCTGGTTTTATTTTTTGAATGTTTAATGCCAACAGCACTTGTGGCGTTCCTGTTGATCCAAAACTTCCATTGCCTCGGACTAAATGTCCTTGACAGGGTACTTTTGCTTCAAAAGGTACCAACTGAGCAATACGTGCACCTTTTGCGACATTTACTGGTGGAATAAGGGTTTGTACCATGATTTTAATAACTCCAGTATAATCCGCATCTATTACCCCTGGTAATACAAATGTTCCCTGCTTAGTGTCTGATGACCTTCCAATGACTAAAGCACTTAAACCATGACCCAAAGGTCCAATTAAGGTGGTTGGAATGCATTTAATGGCCATATCTGTAATTGTGAATTCTATTGCTATTTCCGGGTCCACTCCGGCACTTCCGTCAGTGGTGGAGCAGACGTGGTCCAAGCACCCTGAATTTGTGTCTGCACGCGGGGTCCTCGAGCTCTGCCAGAAGTTTCCCAGTTTTTGCTCTGATACATGATAGTTAGATTTGCAGTCCTTAGCCCAATGGCCATATTTTCCACATCTTTTTACATATACGATTTTCCCTCTTTGACACAAAGCAGTGCGCTCTAAAATGGCCAGTTTTGCCACAGTTATGGCATGTAGCACCAGATTTGCCAGTTTGCTGATTTTTTATAAAAGGTGTCACAACGGCTGCCAAAGCTGAAGCCATAAATGCTGCTTTGTTCTGTTCCCCCATACGGTCACATAACTCTAACATTTCACCTACGGTAGCTCCTCTGGACAACGTACATAACATTTTTTTCGTTTGACTATTGCTGTTTTCATAAGCCAATTGATCTTGTAATTTAAGTTTCATGTCAGGATCAAAGTCTGGATGGTCTTTTAAGGCAGCATGTAATCTGTCTACAGAACTTGTAAATGGTTCAGTGGGTCCTTGCTGCACTGTAGCAAACGCTGGAGTCGGCTTTCCCGATTCCGGTATACTTCTCCAAGCTTTCCAGGCTAAATCCTGAGAAAGCTGGAGAACTGGAGCCCGCAAATGGGATTGCATGTCAGCAGTGGCAAAGGCTCCTACACCCAGCAGCATATCTGCATTAACTAAGTGAAGAACGTCATCTGTCGGACGCTGCAAATTTTTCGCCTCTGCATTAACACAGAGGTCCTTCTAATAGTAAAAAAACTGTATTTGTTGCGAGGGGCTTAAAAGTGTTGTTGCTGTGCCGGGAATCAACACGTATTCTCATAGAGATAAGAGTGATGTTCCAACTTTATTTTGATACAAGTGCCTTTTATATACTTTGCCATACAACATGTGATGCGTGCCAGCAACTAATTGGTCAAGGTTCCATCCACGTGATACAGTCAGTGAGGTTCACACACAGCATAAAAGTCTAGCTCCCCATTAGTGATTAAAAGTCACCCAGCTCCTTAGTGACTAAAAGTCACCCATGCCTCAGCCTCTCACAACATGTTTCTCTACATAAAAGAGTATTAGCTAGCATTCTGATATCATGAGGCGTTAATAAGGTACCGTTAAAAATGTGCGTTAGAACTGCTTCAGTAAAAGCTGATTTTAACCCATACTGACTTATAGCATTTTTTGCTTCTTTTATAATTTTCCAATCTAAAGCTGTATAAGCCCATTCATCATTTGGTCCCACCGAAACTGGAAAAGCAGAGGGAGTATTAGGCAACATTTCCCCTTCTACTAAAGCATCCCTTATAATTTCCCTCCACCGACGATGTGGATTTTCTCCTTCCCCCCGACCCCTTCTATTAAGGCAACGTTTTTGGATTGTTCTGCCGTAGACACCTGAGGAATAGAAAAAGAGTTAGTATGAATAAAGGATATGGGTGAATCCTTCTCCTGGTTAGCTGCTAAGTCCTTAAGTTTTTCTATTAGCTGTTGAGATGGGTCTCTCCTCTGGTTCTCTCGGGGTGTTCAGGGTAGAAAGTGGTAGAGGTGGGTAGAGGAAAGGTGCATTCTCACGGGCTGAAGCAGAGTGCTGTGGTGAATCTTGTACAGGCACAGAAGGGTTAGTTACCGGCTGCACGGGGGGAGAGGTATTTCTCGGGGGAGGTGGTGAAAGCGGTGGAGTAGTCGTACTTGTTATCGCGGGCGCTGGCGATACAGGCAGAGGTGGATTATACATATTTGCATTAATTGCCGCAGGTGCTGGTGGTGAAATATTGTCCATAAATATCAGTGTGGAAGTAGATATCTTTTTACCGAGTGGCTTACTGATAGAAGTGATAGGACTTAATGCTACAAAGGCTGACACAGCTGCATCGCGTTCTGCTTTTAACTCTTGAAGGGTATTTTTAAGCAGCTTCCATAATCTAGCAAAGTTTTGTGCTTCTTTAGATCCATTGCTAATTTTTTCCCATAGAGTATTGCCTATTCGTTCCCAAGTGTCAAGTTCAAAGGCAGTATCCACCCCGGATAATAATTCTCTGTCCTTACACCATAGCAATAAACACATCCCATCATATTTTATGCCTCTCTTAGAGAGAAAATGTTGGAGGAGCTTAACCACGGCTTCCTCTTCCTTACTAAGAGAAGCCCCCATTTCTCTATTTCTCTATTTCTCTCTTTCTCTATTTATCTCTTTTTCTATTCCTCTCCTCCGTCCAGCCGCTCATCTCACTGGCGGGTGAATATCTGCTGCAGCAACGCCTCAATGGGCTACCTCAATGGGTCTTCCCCTCTCTTCAGGGGCTCCGGACTCGTTCCAGATGGTCCTTTCCTCCGGCCGGTTCTTCCCCCGCTTCAAAGCTGTCGCATAGCGATGAATAGGGTCCCTGTTCGGGTGCCAATTGTGGGAACTCATTGATGGACTCTGCTACACGATCAATATGATCAAGCAAGAAGCCATTTATTTGTTCTAATACAGTTATATTTATACCCCAAAACTAATGAAATCACACACACCAGTTAACATGTTATTGGCTCTTCACTCACAGCACGAGCAGTTCACATGCCCCTAATTGGCTGATGGACTTTGCATGCATCCCTTCCTGTTTGCTTGCCAGGGGACATCTTTGGATACATTTCAAGGTTCCTTTCTCATAACTTGTTGACGCAGATGCTTCTCGTATCTCCAGACATGTATCCCTTCAGTTCCCACAGTTCTCTCAGGGCATGCCAATACACGTTCTCACACTCCCCACACTTATTCCTTCTTAATTACAGTTGTTTCAATCCCATTCTTTCACTGCCCTCAAACTGATGTCTAAGAGTTTTCAATATGCCCTTGCCTTAAAACTTTATATTGCTGTTGAAAAAATAATCTGAAAAGCTACAGTAGATATTTTGTCTTAAGTACATGTTTGATTAGCAGTTACTCACATTGCTGTGATTTATGAAGAATGCATAGATGTGTTGAGAAAATTGCCAAGTCACAGACCTTTTCAGAAGCTTTTGGTGATGAGAATCTTCAGGACCTTTCCAGCAAACTGTTTCCCTTGTATTATAACTTAATTATCAAATTGTGATTTTCATGTGAATTTAAAATGCTGATCATTGCTACTAAAATTGATGAAGGTGAAACTTTTTGTGTTGTTGTAAAATTAGCAAACATATTTGATGGAGGGAAAAGAAACTATTGTTTAGATTGTTGACTATTCAGTTACTGGAATTGATAGATATATTGGTCTTGGAATCAAGAATGATTCTTGGAATCAAGCTGAATTAGAAACCCTGGATCTGCTGTGTAGCTTCAGAGAAATCACATCTATCTTCTGTTTCTTGTCTTCTGTCTCTGCTCAGATTACTAACTCCCACTTCTGTGCACTGACATTGTAGTCAGGTTTACCAGAGTGCTCTTCAGTACACCTAGGATTCTTAGATTTCCAAGCATGGTCCCTCTTGCTGCTGTTGTAAGAGGTACAGAATGTCCCATGATATTCACAGAAAACTGAGGCTAATTTCTCAACCAGAATACAGATCTGTGCTTTGATAGTATCCTACTGTATGGGAAGAAATATTCCTTGGCAGGATTGCTGTCTGTTTTATCCCTTCGAATTAGTTGTCCTGATTTATTTTAAATAACTTAAGAGTATGCTATATGCCAAAAGGACCATCACAGATACTTGTGAGGTTCTCTTGTAGTCACCCTCCACAATTTTTCTATCTTTTCCTTAAATTATTAATCCTTCAGAGAACCCTTCCTTTCATACAATGAGATCTCATCTTTGTTATTTAGGAATTTTATTGAGAGATTGCTATTATCTATCACCTGACTGCCTCAAGGAATTCTAGTAAATTTGTGAAAACTTCCTCTACATTAGTGTTGTGGTTTAACACCATCTGGCAACTAAGCACCCCACAGCCACTCGCTCACTCCTCCCCCCTCAGTGGGATGGGGAAGAGAATAGGAAAAAAGGTAAAACTTGTGGGTTGAGATAAAGGTAGTAAAATAGGACAGAAAAGGAAGGTAAAAAAATAATAAAAAATATTTTAAAAGATTATACAAACCAAGTGATGTACAATGCAATTGCTCACCATCTGCTGATCGATGCCCATTCCGTCCCTGCGCAGTGATCGCTGCTCTTCGGCCAACTCCCCCAGTTTATATGCTGAGCATTATGTCATATGGTATGGAATATCCCTTTGGCCAGTTTGGGTCAGCTGTCCTGACTGTGTCCTCTCCCAGCTTCTTGTGCACCTCTACCCTTCTCGCTAGCAAGAAATGAGAAGCTGAAAAGTCCTTGACTTGGTGCTTAGCAACAGCTAAAACATCAGTGTGTTATCAACATTATTCTCATACTAAATCCAAAACACAGTATTAAACCAACTACTAGGAAGAAAATTAACTCTATCCCAGCCAAAACCAGAACAGTATCTACCCCTTATTCTATACCATCTATTTCATGCCCAGGTCCCACACTTTCCAATACATCCCAATTAATCACCACTACCTTTCCTATCTTTTGATATATATACACACAAATATTCCCTCAGTCTATGGACCATCCCTCTAAAATGTTTGTCAAGTTCATTTAGTCCATGACTTTGGGCTCCATCTGTCATAAAAGTACTTCAGGTCAGGAGAGACAGTGTGTGGTGTTCGATTGTTGCATTCTGAAGCCAGTTCTGGTTCCATTACCACTGTGCTTTGCTTGGTTTTCATCAAAGTTCACTCTTCATGAATCTGGGTGATTCTTACTGTAATGCTGTTAATATGGTATATAGCCATAATAGAAGTGATGATATGCAGTGTTATATTACAATTAACATCATACAATTCAAATCACTGGCTATTCTCACCAAAAATCAAATCCTCTTGAGGTACACATTGGTCTTCCCCATCCTTCTCCATCACCCACCAAGTGCACTCAGGTCCTTGAGCAAAAGTAAACCCACGGATGAGTTTGCCTTTGCCTGAGGCAAGACTAACCCAGACTGTCTTCGCCAGCATATTTTTTTATGTGCACTACAGGGATTTTATCCCCTTCTACAGTATGTAAAATTTTTGATTGGGCAGTGCCAGGGTAATTGGCAGATCCTCTGGTGTTGACTAACCAGGTGGCTTTTGCTAAATGTGTGTCCAAATGCTTGAAGGTCCCACCACCCATTGCTCTCAGTGTAGTCTTTAGCAGCCCATTGTATCGTTCAATTTTCCTGGAGTCTGGTGCATGATAGGGAATGTGGGACACCCACTCAATGCCGTGTTCTCTGGCCCAAGTGTCTATGAGATTGTTTCAAAAATGAGTCCCATTGTCTGACTCAATTCTTTCTGGGGTGCCATGTTGCCATAAGACCTGCTTTTCAAGGCCCAGAATATTGTTCTAGGCAGTGGCATGGGGCACAGCATATGTTGCCAGCCATCTGGTAGTTGCATCCACCATTGTAAGCACATGTTGCTTGCCTTGTAGGGTTTTTGGGAGTGTGATATAATCAGTCTGACAGACCTCGCCATATTTATATTTTGGCCATCGTCTTCCATACCAAAGAGGCTTTAACCACCTGGCTTGCTTGATTGCAGTGCATGTTTCACATTCATGGATGTCCTGTGCAATAGTGTCCATGATCAAGTCCACCCCTCAATCACGAACCCATCTATATGTAGCATCCCTTCCTTGATGGCCTGAGGTGTCATGGGCCCACCAAGCTATAAATAATTCAACCTTCTGTTGCCAGTCCAGATCCACTTGAGCCACTTCAGTCTTAGGACCCTGATCTACCTGCTGGTTGTTTTGTTCTTCAGTGGCCCTACTCTTAGGTACGTGAACATCTACATGACATACTTTTACAACCAGGTTTTCTACCCAGGCAGGAATATCATGCCACAGTGCAGCAGCCCAGATGGGTTTGCCTCTGTGCTGCCAGTTGCTCTGTTTCCATCACTGTAACCACCCCCACAGGGCATTTGCCACCATTCATGAGTCCGTATAGAGATAAATTACTGGCCATTTTTCTCATCCAGTTGGATGGCCTTTACCTCTGCAAACTGGCTCCATTCACCTTGTCCTTCAGCAGTTTCTGCGACTTGTCATATAGGACTCCATACAGCAATCTTCCACCTCTGATGCTTTCCCACAATACGACAGAACTCATCAGAAACAGGTCATATTACTTCTCATTTTCTGTCAGTTTATTATACAGTGGGGCCTCTTCAGTACGCATCACCTCCTATTCTGGTGGTTGTCCGAAATCTTTACCTTCTGGCCAGTCCATGATCACTTCCAAGATTCCATGGCAACTAGGGCTCCCTGTTTGAGCCCATTGTGGGTTCAGTGCGACCCACTTAGTTCATGTGGCGTCAGTTGTGTGATGTGTACAGTGAACAAATCCCTTTGAACATCCAGCCCAGCACGAGCAATCAGGGCACCAGGAGGAGCTGTGCTTCAGTACCGATCACTTCTAAAGCAGCTCGAACTCCCTCATACTCTGCCAATATCTCTTTTTCAATTGGAGTATATCGGGCTTCTGATCCTCTGTATCCCTGACTCCAAAATCCTAGGGGTCAACCTAGAGTCTCCCCTGGTGCTTTCTGCCAGAGGCTCCAGGTAGGTCCATTTCACCCAGCTGCAGTGTAGAGCACATTTTTAACATCTTGTCCTGTCCGAACTGGCCCAAGGGCCATAAACTATCTCCTATTTCATTTGTTCAAAGGCTTGTTGTTGCTCAGGGCTCTGTTTGAAATCGTTCCTCTGGGTCACTTGCTATAGGGAGTTTACAATCAGACTGTAATTTGGAATATGCATTCTTCAGAGACCCACACCGCCTATGGAAGCTTGTGTTTCCTGTTTTTTAGTTGGTGGAGACCTAGCTGCTATTTTGTTGGTCATATCCATTGGGATCTGCCGACGCCCAGCTCGACGTTTTATTCCTAAAAAATGGATCTGCTGTGCAGGTCCCTTGACCTTGCTTTGTTTTATTCTACAACAAGATTTCAGAAGGAGTTGGATTATTTTCTCTCCTTTCTCAAAGACAACTTCTGCTGTGTTATCCCATACAATGATGTCATCAATGTATTGCAGGTGTTCTGGAGCTTCGCCCTGTTCTAGTGCAGACTGTATCAGTCCATGGTGGGGCTGTGTTTCCACCCCTTGGGCAGTTGATTCCCGGTGTACTGGACAACCCCTTGTGGTGGGTTGACCCTGGCTAGAGGCCGGATGCTCACCAAAGCCCACTCTATCACTCCCCCTCCTCAAATGGGCAGGGGGAGAAAAATATAACGAAAAGCTCGTGGGTGGAGATAAGGACAGAGAGAGATCACTCACCAATTACTGGCATGGGCAAAACAGACTCGATTTGGGGGAAAAAACAAATTTACTTTATTACCAATCAAAATCAGAGGATAGTGAGAAGTAAAACCAAATCTTAAAACACCTCCCCCACCCCTCCCTTCTTCCTGGGCTTAACTTCTCTTCCGATTTTCCACCTCCTCCCCCCAGCAGAACAGGGGGACAGGGAATGGGGATTGGAGTCAATTCCTCACATGTTGTTTCTGCTGCTTCTTCCTCCTCAGGGGGAGGACTCCTTCCCCTGCACCAGCGTGGGGTCCCTCTCACAGGAGACAGACCTCTACGAACTTCTCCAACATGGGTCCTTCCCATGACTGACAGTTCTTCAAGAACTGCTTTAGCATGGGTCCATTCCATGGGGTGCAGTCCTTCAGGAAGGGACTGCTCCAGCACGAGTCCCCCACAGGGTCACAAGTCCTGCCAGCAAACCTGCTCCAGCGTGGGCTCCTCTCTCCACGGGCTACAGGTCCTGACAGGATCCTGCTCCAGTGTGAGCTTTCCATGGGGTCACAGCCTCCTTCAGGCATCCACCTGCTCTGGCGTAGGGTCCTCCACGGGCTACAGGTGGTCATCTGCTCCACCATGGACCTCCAAGGACTGCAGGGGGACAGCCTGCCTCACCATGGTCTTCACCACGGGCTGCAGGAGAATCACTGCTCCGGCGCCTGAAGCGCCTCCTCCTCCTCCTTCTTCACTGACCTTGGTATCTGTGGAGTTGTTTTCTCTCACATCTTCTCACTTCTCTCTCCAGCTGCAAAGTGTGCAGCTTTTTTTTTCCCTCTCTTCCTTTTTTTTTCTTAATTATGTTATCACAGAGGCATTACTGATTGGCTCGGCCTTGGCCAGCGGTGGGTCCGTTCTTGTAGCCAGCTGACATCGGCTGTGTCGGGTCGGGCATAGGAGAAGCTTCTGGCAACTTCTCTCACAGAAGCCACCCCATGTCCCCCCGCTGCTACCAGAACCTTGCCACGCAAACCCAATACACCCCTCCAAGTGAAGGTGAACCGTGGCCTGCATTCTGCTGCCAAAGAAATGGAGAAAAACACATTAGCAATGTCTATGGTGGCGTACCACTTGGTTGCCTTGGACTCCAGTTCATATTGGAGCTCTAACATGTCTGGCATGGCAGCACTCAGTGGTGGTGTGATTTCATTCAGGCCATGATAGTCTACTGTGCATCTCCATTCTCAATTAGACTTCTGTACTGGCCATATAGGACTGTTAAAGGTAGAGCGATTCCTGTTGATCCCTCCTTGGCTCTCCAGCTGACGAATCAGTTCATGGATAGGATTTATGGAGTCTTGGTTGGTACAATATTGCTGCCCGTGCAACATTGTGGTAGCAATTGGCATCTGTTGCTCTTCAATCCTCAACAACCCTACAACAGAAGGGTCCTCTGAGAGACCAGGTAGAGCAGACAGCTGTTTGATTTCCTCTGTCTCCAAGGCAGCTATGCCAAAAGCCCACCGGTACCCTTTTGGGTCCTTGAAATACCCTCTCCTGAGGTAATCTATGCTAAGGATGCACAGAGCCTCTGGGGTGCTTCTGCCACTCATTCCTAATTCGACTCACTTCAGCTTCCAGTACAGTCAGTTCTTAGGATCCCCCTGTCACTCCAGAAATACAAATGGGTTCTGTCCCTTTATAGCTTCATGGCATTAGGGTACACTGTGCACCAGTGTCTGCTAGAGCCTTATACTCCTGTGGGTCTGCTGTGCCAGGCCTATGAATCACAGAATCACAGAATGTCAGGGATTAGAAGGGACTTCGAAAGATCATCTGGTCCAATCCCCCTGCCAGAGCAGGAACACCTACATGAGATTACACAGGAAGGTGTCCAGGTGGGTTTTGAATGTCTCCAGAGAGGGAGACTCCACAACCTCCCTGGGCAGCCTGTTCCAGTGCTCTGTCACCCTCACAGTAAAGAAGTTGCTTCTCAAGTTTAAGCGGAACCTCCTGTGTTCCAGCTTACACCCATTGCCCCTTGTCCTACCATTGGAAATCACTGAGAAGAGCCTGGCTCCATCCTCCTGACATTCGCCCTTTACATATTTATAAACATTAATAAGGTCACCCTTCAATCTCCTCTTCTCCAAGCTAAAGAGACCCAGCTCCCTCAACCTTTCCTCATAAGGGAGATGTTCCACTCCCTTAATCATCTTGGTGGCTCTGTGCTGGACTCTCTCAAGCAGCTCCCTGTCCTTCTTGACCTGTGGGGTCCAGAACTGGACACAATATTCCAGATGTGGCCTCACCAGGGCAGAGTAGAGGGGGAGGAGAACCTCTCTTGACCTACTAACCACACCCCTCCTAATGCACCCCAGGATGGCATTGGCCTTCCTGGCCACAAGGGCACAGTGCTGGCTCATGGTCATCCTGCTGTCCACCAGGACTCCCAGATCCCTTTCCCCTATACTGCTCTCTAGTAGATCGTTCCCCAACCTATACTAGAACCTGGGGTTGTTCCTGCCCAGATGCAACACCCTACACTTGCCCTTATTATATTTCATTAAGTTTTTCCCTGCCCAGCTCTCCAACCTGTCCAGGTCTCTCTGGATGACAGCACAGACTGCTGGTGTGTCAACCACTCCTCCCAGCTTTGTATCATCAGCAAACTTGCTGACAGTGCACTCTGTTCCCTCATCCAGCTCATTGATGAATATATTGAATAATACTGGTCCTAGTACTGACCCTTGAGGGACTCCACTAGACACAGGTCTCCAACTAGACTCTGCAATCCACACAGTCCAGTGAACCCAGTTGTCCCTTTCCTCCACCTGAGTGAAGGCAAGGCCCCTCTAGTCCTCGTCATAGTATTCGTTACTCACTTCTTGTAAATATGAGCCAGATACTCCTTTGATAAGATAGAAGTAAGATCAACCCTTCTACTCTGTCTGGGGAACTGACAACTGGAAACTGGAGCAGCAGTTTTCCTGGAAGACGTCCCTTGTGTGATTGTTTTTCCTTGCAACTCACATGCCTGTGCCTATAGGGTCGAGGTAGTTTTTCCATCCCCCCTGCTCATTTCCTCTCTATTGTTAAGCAGTCAAAACCACAGAGTGGCCCGTGGTGTGTACCCCCTATATCCTCTCTCTTGAACAGAGGAATGCTTACTCCTAATAGCTGATATCCTGGTCTGTACAGGTGGGAAGTAGGACATATCCTCTTTGACTTACTGGACGTTCCAGGACAGTTTCTCCACAGCCAAGATGATGGAGAGAGACTTTCTTCGCATTGCCAGACTTGGCCTGCTAATTCATCCACCGTTTGTCTCTCTCCATCTTTTCAGGTTATTACTGCCAATGAGTTGGCATACAATGAAGTCATTGCTAGACCGCTCTCCATCACTTTTGCTAAGTCGTGGGAAACGGGAGAGGTGCCTGAGGACTGGAGGAAAGCAAATGTCACTCCAATCTTCAAAAAGGGCAAAAAGGAGGACCCGGGTAACTACAGACCGGTCAGCCTCACCTCCATCCCTGGAAAGGTGATGGAACGACTTATCCTTGGTGCCATCTCTAGGCATATCAAGGATAAGAGGGTCATTAGGGGCAGTCAGCATGGCTTCACCAAGGGGAAGTCGTGCTTGACAAACCTACTAGACTTTTATGAAAACACGACGAGGTGGCTGGATGATGGTAGAGCAGTGGATGTGGTCTATCTTGATTTCAGCAAAGCATTTGACACGGTCTCCCACAGCATCCTCGCTGATAAATTGAGGAAGTGTGGATTAGATGAGCAGGTAGTGAGATGGATTATTAACTGGCTGGTGGGAAGAAGCCAGAGAGTAGTGGTCAATGGGGCGGAGTCTAGTTGGAGACCTGTGTCTAGTGGAGTCCCTCAGGGGTCAGTACTAGGACCAGTGTTATTCAATATGTTCATCAACAACCTGGATGAGGGAATTGAATGCACTGTCAGCAAGTTTGCTGATGATACAAAGCTGGGAGGAGTGGCTGACACTCCAGAAGGCTGTGCTGCCATCCAGAGAGACCTGGACAGGCTGGAGAGCTGGGCAGGGAAAAACTTGATGAAATATAATAAGGGCAAGTGTAGGGTGTTGCACCTGGGCAGGAACAACCCCAGGTTCCAGTATAGGTTAGGAAATGATCTCCTAGAGAGCAGTGAAGGGGAAAGGGATCTGGGAGTCCTGGTGGACAGCAGGATGACCATGAGCCAGCACTGTGCCCTTGTGGCCAGGAAGGCCAATGGCATCCTGGGGTGCATTAGAAGGGGTGTAGTCAGTAGGTCAAGAGAGGTTCTTCTTCCCCTTTACTCTGCCCTGGTGAGGCCACATCTGGAATATTGTGTCCAGTTCTGGGCCCCACAGTTCAAGAAGGACAGGGAGCTGCTTGAGAGAGTCCAGTGAAGAGCCACCAAAATGATTAAGGGAGTGGAGCATCTCCCTTATGAGGAAAGGCTGAGGGAGCTGGGCCTCTTTAGCTTGGAGAAGAGGAGACTGAGGGGGGACCTGATTAATGTTTATAAATATTTGAAGGGTGAGTGTGAGGAGAATGGGGCCAGGCTCTTCACAGTAATGACCGATGATAGGACAAGGGGTAATGGGTGTAAGCTGGAACACAGGAGGTTCCGCTTAAATTTGAGAAAGAACTTCTTTACAGTAAGGGTGACAGAGCACTGGAACAGGCTGCCCAGGGGGGTTGTGGAGTCTCCTTCTCTGGAGACATTCAAGACCCGCCTGGACGCCTTCCTGGGTGAACTCATCTAGGTGTTCCTGCTCCGGCAGGGGGATTGGACTAGATGATCTTTCGAGGTCCCTTCCAATCCCTAATATTCTGTGATTCTGTCTGTGATTCTGTGTAATGATGGTGCACTCTGTACAAACCTGCCACTAGTTGTGTGCACTGGACTTCATCTGGATCTTTTGATAACTGTTTGTTGTCCAGGTCATCATAAATCACCTCCAGCATGGCTAATTCCCTCAGGTACTGGATACCTTTCTCTATGGTTGTCCACTTGCCTGGGTAACATATAATATCTTCCTTGAAAGGATACCTTTCCTTCATGCCTGACAGGAGTCGTCTCCAGAGGCTGAGGGCTTGTGCCCCTTTTCCAATCACTTTGTCAATGCTTCCTTCCCTAGACAGAGATCCCAGCTGCCTGGCTTCCTTGCCCTCTAATTCCAGGCTACTGGCCCCATTATCCTAGCATTGGAGCAGCCAGGTGACAATGTGTTTGCCTGGATGACAGCTGATTTTCGCAAATCTCACAGCTCACTCAGGGATAGGGATCATATGGTTATTGCCTCATTTACTTCCTCTTTGTTGTCCTCTTCTCATGATGGCCGTGCTTTTTCATCATCTCTTACTAAATGAGACGACTTTTGCATTCAATATTTCTTCTTGTGTATAGGGATGATTGATACCAGCATGGGTTGGTTCTCTGGTTTGGCTGCAGTGCCTGTCACGAGGGTTGGAGTGGCTGCAGTGCCTGTCACGGGGGTTGGAGTAGCTGCAGTGCCTGTCGCTGGGGTAAAGGTGAAGGAAGGTGTCTCTGAGGTGAAAAGGAAAAGGTAAAGAGTATAATTATTAATAGCTTCCAAGAGATGGCTCTTGAAGTATGGAGATGATGGTATTGCTGAATACAAATACCAGATTACTCTCATGACCAATAATTCTATCATACCATAAGTCAGTGTTATACAGTACAGCAAAGCAATAACCTTTATCCAACTTCCAGAAGTGATAAACAGCACCAAAGGGACTATATACAGCAAGTAAGGTGTTACATAGCACAACTCTGAGAACAAGCACAATAGCTCTGAGAGAAAATAAATCAACATTGTGACCAGTGACTATTAAACTAATATAATGAATGCTTATAACAAATTTGTTTTAACACGTTATGGTTAGATCTGTCATTATCTCGACCCTTTGTGCCCCATGTTGGGTGCCAAAAAGAACTGTTGTGGTTTAACCCCAACTGGCAACTAAGCACCACACAGCCACTCGCTCACTCCTCCCCTCTCAGTGGGATGGGAAAGAGAATTGGAAAAAAAATAAAACTCATGGGCTGAGATAAAGACAGTATAATAGGACAGAAAAGGAAAGGAAAATTATAATAATAACAGATTATACAAACCAAGTGATGCACAATGCAATTGCTCACCACCTGCTGACCGATGGCCAGCCCATCCTTGAGCAGTGATCGAAACCAGACGAAGCCAGCACAGTAAACCTTGTTGGCTTTTTCTTAGAATGTTATCTATTTGTCTATTCAATATGTCTTTTTTTTTTTTGCAGTTCTACCACTGTGATACAAAAGATCCTATTTACTGCCTTGTATGTCTTCAGCCATCCTAAACCTCAGCATCATGTTTTCTCTTACCAATCCTCTGGTCCTAAAGCTGATTTAAATAATAGGTTATCCATCAGATTTTGAGGTCTATCTACAACTCTAAATGAGTATCATCCAGTTCTGGTGATCTGTTGCCAATTTTATAATGTGTTCTTAGACCTTTTTTGATACTGAATTAGAGTTTCAGGATGGTATATTTGGTCTCCTTCCTATATTCAGGAAATGTATACTTTTAAATAACTTGACAGCTGAAATATAGGTTACCAGTGGAGAGAAATGATACTTCCTCAAATACTAATAACCTACCAGGAGAAGTAGTTTAAAGACAATAAGGTTTTTTAGATCTTGAATAATAAGTGAAGTTCTGATTGAAAATAGTTGAGGAGATTGTGTCACACAAAGGTAGCCTTCATCCCTTTTAAATACATGTAGTGAAAAACTATTTATTTGTATGCTGCTGCCAGAGAGATTTAGAAGCTGTTGATGAAGTTTCCAATGTTTTTGCAGAATTATTTCAGTCTTAAACTGATCATAAGATCATGTTCTGTATAAAAGCAGTAGCAAGCACAAACAAATGCTAGTCTACTATAGCAATTAATGTAGTGTCAAACTGAGATCTAAGAAGCCAAATTTTCTCTAGCCAGAGAATCTAGGCCCTATTCTTAATAAATTGATTTAATCTATTAAATTTTAAAAGTGTATATATTTCTAATTTGATGCTTTATCTATTTTTTGGAAGACGCAAGTGCAGCAGAGAAGTCAAGCTTCATATGTGAAATTCTTGAATTTAGTGTTCAGTATATGCGAGTTCAATGAATTTGTTCTTTAACTTGATTGATGTCAATGAACAATCAAGAAATGAACTTGACTCAATATTCCCACTGATACTTTCTCAATTAACTACTGAAATTATAAATGCTGTTAAAATTTGGGAAGAAATTAGTATTGTTTCAGTCATGAAAGAATGAAGCCCATTGAAAGCTCTAGGCTAATAGTGACCACAGTAGGCTTCAGAATCAGATCATTTGTTGTCAGAAAGACAGTAAAACCTGAATCTGAAAAGCAGCTGTGCAAGACAGCTTATCACTATTATTAACCATATATGAGGTGGATTTTTTAACACTATCAGCAACAAATTAAATTTTGTTGCATCATAATTTTCCTGTCATATAAACAGAGTATATTATGTTTGAAAGGTATGTCAATCTGTAACTCTCTTAAATGAGTATCTAATAAGGAGAAAAATTTAAAAATTCTACTGACAGAATTTTACTTTGTGAAATGTTAAGTATAACATTTGTGTTCTGCATATAATATAGCTATTTCATGCCTACTTCTTCTCTTTTTCCTTTTTTTTTGTAAACATATGTACTTTCAGTTTGCTGAAAAATTTCAGGAATTCAAAGAAGCTGCACGACTAGCAAAGGAAAAATCCCAAGAAAAGATGGAGCTAACAAGTACACTCTCTCAAGTGAGTCTTATTGTCTGATTCAAGCCTAGTACTTCATAGTTTGTGCTATTTATCATATCTTGTACACACATGTTGTATTAGAAATTAACACAATACTTCACAGTTTCCCTGAATCCTCTCAGCAGTCAGCTATAAGTGTCAAAAAGTCTAAGAATGCATTTAATATGCATTGCAGAAGTGTCAAAGGGGCTTACTTTAATATAAAATTGGCCTTTTGTTTATTCCCATCCCTTTTTTTGAGCTTTCCCCAGAAAATATGTTATGAATAAAGATGGTGAGCAGTTATGTAAGTAAATCTATAGTAAAGACCTTTTGTATTTTTTCTTATTGTATCTATGAAACTTCAGGCAATGCACTGTAAAGGACTTTCTATAAGAACTGTTGCAACAAGAATTGAAGTTAAACCAGAAAACTATTTTTACTTATTTTCTCCTGTTGTAGTATTCACTTGTGAAATGTGTTGATGGAAGATGACAGATTCACATGTGGATTCCAGAGTTTTATTGCAGTTAGCCATGTTGTAAAAGAGGAGTATAACAGATATCTCATGAACTAGATTAATATAGGCCTAACAGGAGGATAAATTAATATAGACATATTTATATTAGTCATGCCTAAAAATAATTTACTTGGAAATGAATATTTTTAATTTGCTTTGAAAAGAGAAATTGCATGAGGCTTTTATGATCTTGCCCTCCAGTGTTTCTGGCTGTGTGTGTAGTAAGTGAAGACAAAACTAATTCCTTCTCTTGGAGAATGAAGTGCTGAGGGCAATATTCGGGTGAGTGGGAAATGAGTCAATCACACATCCACGGGATGCAAACTCAATCCACTTTATTATCAGAAAGCTGCTTGTTATATACCCCTTTAAGTTCTGTATACGTGTCCACATACTACGAAGCTAATTACTATTGGTTACTAGCTACTGTTCACACGTTGACCTCTCAGTCCCACTGGTTCGTTCTTATCTTGGTTCAGGTTCACTTCCTCGCCGTAATATCCTTTTTTCCAGCTCACATCCATTTTCTTCAATTGCTGTTTATCACTTTGCCACGTAGCCACATTCTTTACTCCAGCTTATCTTTTCTGGCACGTAACTGAAAGCGGCCTAACTGCGGCCTAGCCAGTATCATAGCCATGTAATACCACTAAGGCCCCAACAATGAAGCATCTTTAAAACTACAGCAGGGGTTCCTGAGCTGAGTAGGATTAACGCAGTTGGGTCATTTTTCTTCTGGGGAGTGCATCTTCATTCACTGAATCAGTGCATCTCTTGAGTACTTTGCACTGCAATATGCTCCTGATCTTTGATGGAACAAGGATTGCAGGCAGTTTGCAACTGTATTGGGTTTACATGGCAAGGTTTTAGTAGCGGGGGAGGGGACATGGGGTGGCTTCTGTGAGAGAAGCTGACAGAAGCTTCCCCCATGTCCAACACAGCCAATGCCAGCCAGATACAAGATGGACACACCACTGGCCAAGGCCGAGCCAATCAGTAACGCCTCTGTGATAACATAATTAAGAAAAAAAAAAGGAAGAGAGGGAAAAAAAAGCTGCACACTTTGCAACTAGGGAGAGGAGTGAGAAGATGTAAGAGAAACAACTCCACAGACACCAAGGTCAGTGAAGAAGGAGGGGGAGGAGGTGCTCCAGGCGCAGGAGCAGAGATTCCCCTGCAGCCTGTGGTGAAGACCATGGTGAGTCAGGCTGTACCCCTGCAGCCCATGGAGGTCCATGGTGGAGTGGATGGCCACCTGTAGCCTGTGGAGGACCCCATGCCAGAGCAGGTGGATGCCTGAAGGAGGCTGTGAGCCTGTGGGAAGCCCACGCTGGAGCAGGTTCCTGTCAGGACCTGTAGCCCATGGAGAGAGGAGCCCACGCCGGAGCAGGTTTGCTGGCAGGACTTGTGACCCTGTGGGGGACCCTTGCTGGAACAGTCCCTTCCTGAACGACTGCACCCCATGGAAAGGACCCCGGCTGGAGCAGATTGTGAAGAGCTGTCAGTCATGGGAAGGACTCATGTTGGAGAAGTTCTTGGAGGACTGTCTCCCGTGAGAGGGACCCCACGCTGGTGCGGGGGAAGGAGTCCTCCCCCTGAGGAGGAAGAAGTGGCAGAAACAACATGTGAGGAATTGACTCCAATCCCCATTCCCTGTCCCCCTGTTCCGCTGGGGGGAAGAGGTGGAAAATCAGGAAAGAGATTAAGCCTGGGAAGAAGGGAGGGATGGAGGAGGTGCTTTAAGATTTGGTTTTACTTCTCATTATCTTCTGATTTTGATTGGTAATAAATTAAATTTGTTTTTCCCCCAAGTCGAGTCTGTTTTGGCTGTGCCAGTAATTGGTGAGTGATCTCTCTCCGTCCTTGTCTCCACCCACGAGCTTTTTGTTATATTTTTCTCCCCCTGCCCTGTCGGCGGCGACGGGAGAAATGCCCATTCTATAATGTCGGCAAATATCTCCTTTGTTATTAGAAAGCTGCATGTTATATACACTTTTACTTCCGTACACGTATTCAGACACTACGAAGCTAATTACCATTGGCTAATTGCACTAATCACATATGACCTCTCAGTCCAAGTGGTTCACTTTTATCTCGGTTCGGGTTCACTTCCTTGGTGTAACTTCCTGATCCTTCCCAGTCCTTCCCAGCTGGGATCCATCTTCCTTCCTTGATGTTTATTACTTTCACAAGTCCTTGACATTTCTTTGTTATCTTCACTAGCACACAGCCGAAAGGGGCCTAGCCAGTATTACAGCCTTGAAGAATACAGACATGCAGAAGATCCTGTTTTCCCTTATATTCTAACATAGCTAGATTTTCTCATAACCCTTATTTTATAGACAATTTTCAACAATGTTGCCCACACTGCCCATTTGAGGAGGGGGAGTGATAGAGTGGGCTTTGGTGGGCATCTGGCCTCTAGCCAGGGTCAACCAACCACAACAACATGCTGTACAAATAGGTTTGTTGCCACCGGAAAGCTGCATCTGGTGTCCTTCCACAAGAATACACAATGAACGAACCTCACGTCATTTTCCCAGAAGACATTTTGTCCAAGTGCTAGGTTGACTTTTGCTATTAAAGGGAAATTGCTTGCTCTACTGTAACAGGAGAAAAATAAAACTTTTTTTTTTTATTAGTTTTCTTGACTGTCTCTAAACTTATGATAATTTTCATTAATAAATACATAGATAATGGAAGTAGGTATTTCAGTATTATAACCTAGTATACACTTGGACTTTAGAAACAGTGAAGTGCTTCAGCCAGGCATCTAGTTACTTGATATTATAGGCAAAAGAATTACTGTGCTTCTCTTTTGACATGATGATTTATAGTCTGCACTCAGAAGTTAAATCTGACACTTGAATAGAGTGACTTATTTAGTTTGGACATAAATTTGAACTGCTTTTGTCTAGCAGTTTCCCAGGGCTGAAGCTTTCTCTTAATTTATATGAGCAATTAATGTTAATTTTCCAGTACAGATTTCCCTTTATACTTGGAGCCTAACATTTTATACTGTAGGCAGTTGCAGAAATGTTACCTTGAGCAAGTCTATAATGCACGTTGAGAGCTGCAATTTTATTTGCTGCACGCTTAGGAATAATTTCATATTTAGGACTTAATTTTCATCTCTTGGCTTTTAGCTGTGTTAGTGTATTATTCCAAAAGATAAAGTTAGCGCAAATGCTGACACATCATTGTAATAGCCTTCACATATTTAATGTTTCTCATTAGTTCCCCATAAAGGAGTTTGGAGCAGATGAGAAGCAATGACTTCATGGCAGACCGCAGCACTTCCATAGCGATTGGGCTTATTTGAAGAGATTTATGACTAGGGGGGAGACGGGTGCTTGGTAATGAGGAGGGAAGATGGGACCCTAGAGACATCTGAAGGAATGCTTATGTGGTGGGTTGACCCTGGCTAGAGGCCAGATGCCTACCAAAGCCCACTCTATCACTCGCCCTCCTCAAATGGGCAGGGGGAGAAAAATATTAAAAAAAAACTCGTGGATGGAGACAAGGAAGGAGAGAGATCACTCACCAATTACTGGTAGGGGCAAAACAGACTCGATTTGGGGGAAAAAACAAATTTAATTTATTACGAATCAAAATCAGAAGATAATGAGAAGTAAAACCAAATCTTAAAACACCTCCCCCACCCCTCCCTTCTTCCCAGGCTTAATTTCTTTCCCAATTTTCCACCTCCTCCCCCCAGCGACACAGGGGAACAGGGAATAGGGGTTGAGGTCAGTTCATCACGTGTTTCTGCCGCTTCTTCCTCCTCAGGGGGAGGACTCCTTCCCCCGCACCAGCGTGGGGTCCCTCTCACAGGAGACAGTCCTCCACAAACTTCTCCAACGTGAGTCCTTCCCATGACTGACAGTTCTTCACGAACTGCTTTAGCATGAGTCCATTCCATGGTGCACAGTCCTTCAGGAAGGGACTGTTCCAGCGCAGGTCCCCCACGGGGTCACAAGTCCTGCCAGCAAACCTGCTCTGGCGTGGGCTCCTCTCTCCATGGGCTACAGGTCCTGACAGGAACCTGTTCCAGCGCAGGCTTCCCACAGGGTCACAGCCTCTTTCGGGCATCCACCTGCTCTGGCATGGAGTCCTCCACGGGCTACAGGTGGCCATCTGCTCCACCATGGACCTCCAAGGACTGCAGGGGGACAGCCTGCCTCACCATGGTCTTCACCACAGGCTGCAGGGGAATCTCTGCTCCTGCGCCTGGAGCACCTCCTCCCCCTCCTTCTTCACTGACCTTGGTGTCTATGGAGTTGTTTCTCTCACATCTTCTCACTCCTCTCTCCAGCTGCAAAGTGTGCAGCTTTTTTTTCCTCTCTTCCTTTTTTTTTTCTTAATTATGTTATCACAGAGGCGTTACTGATGGGCTCGGCCTTGGCCAGCGGCGGGTTCGTTCTTGTAGCCAGCTGGCATTGGCTGTGTCATGTCGGACATGGGGGAAGCTTCTGGCAGCTTCTCATAGAAGCCACCCCCATGTCGTTCCCCCCCCCCGCTACCAAAACCTTGCCATGCAAACCCAATACAGCTTGCTGTCATCCTGATCATCTGTCAAAAAGTGACTTCAAGGCACATAATTCTAATGTTGCCTTTCTCAATAATTTTACAGCTCTTCTTTCTCTTTTGCATAGTGATCCTTTGCAGAGACGGAGAGTAAGAGGTGGGAGAAATATTTTCAGTGACCAGTCTAGACTTCATAGGAACCTGGGTTTTTTTAGGAAACTGAGAGGAAAGGCATTGGGAGGTAGCGTGTGAGAAGTGAGCTCTATAACAGTAACTCAGTTAGCTACAAGTGTCAACCCCTCTGCTGTCTTGGACTTGCAGATGTCATTCCGCATTAAATTAATAATAGGTAAGAAGATATTGCGTATCAAAACTGGAAAATATGCATGTAAAACTTAAGTAAAATGTTACATTTCTCTTGGTACTGCTTTAAAAAATGCTCTCATTATTTATCAGCTAATTAAATTACCTGGTATGGTACGTTGCCCACCCTCTCTGCTACACAATTCTTGAAGATAAAAAGAGAAAAACTACATGCATTTTTTTCTGCACTCAATATGTCCCTACAGGTTGACTTTTTATTAAAATATCTCCACAAAACTCTTTATAAGATATTTGTTGTTCAATATTGTTTGATGTAACCCTGCAAATATTATTGGTATGTGTGAGTTTCAATTCTGAATGTCCTGTAAAAACTCATCATGAAACTAAGGAGAAATAGAAAACAAGAGAGAACAACAGAAATATCTCATAAATAGAACATGTATTTATAGTTTGAGTACTTCCCATAGTTAGCCATGTTAAAACTTAACAACAATCTTGTACACGTCCACTGAAGTTAAGCTGTTTCTCTAAGGTATTATGAGCTTTAGCAAAGTGTTGGTGCTATTTGGCAAGATATTTCCACCATAAAAGTACCTCAATGGTCAGGAAGTAGTAGTTCCATGCTGAGTATTTTTGTGGATATGTTGTTTCATCTGATGGCATGTATTCTTTAGCTACTGGTTGTGGTTTTTTGTTTGTTTCTTTTTAGTTTTTTTGTGAAACACATAGTAGAAAGAAAACAATATGTGGCCCAATAGCAGGATTTCCTTTTTCTCTAAGCTATCCTGCTGCTAAATTTAAACTCTGCATTCTTATTGTTTCTTTAATACTACCCGTTCTCCCCCTATTTACGAGCAGCCTTTGCTTTAATTTCCAAGAATATCTGGTAATAAAATACATAAAATCACTATTTACCTTGATTGTAAAAAGAACTTAACTTGTCCAGAGAAGGACAATGGCCTGGACCAACAAATTACAAGAGAGATGCTGCTTTGTTATGTGTAAGTTCCAAGTGCACGGTGCTTTCTTCAAATAAAGAGGAAAGCATTATTTCTGTGTCAGAGAACTTATAATTTCTACACATCTTTAGTAAGGTGGGTTCATATAATAATAGAGACTTTATTTATATCTGGTCTGTCTGAAGGCTTCAGTCTAAAATGGACTAGAAAGAAGTTGTCTATTTTGGTACTTCTAAGACCACCTGTGCACATAGGTACCCTATATGGTGTCCCTTAACTCCAGCTTAAGTAATAAGGCTTTGCAAGGCTCTTAGCTTGCTTATATAAAACTAAAAGACTGGCTCCCCTGCTGTACCACCTCCTATTTCCCAGACGCATCTTTTAAAATAGGGAATTATTTTTGCTCATGTCATAAACCCAAAGATCTTACAGTTACAAGCAACCCATTATATATTTTCACTTACAGGCTTGCTATGCACTCAAATTGCAACACTTTGATCTGGAGTTCACTGAGCAGCATGAATCAATAGGCTGAAAACTGTGTTTCCCCCTCTCCTCCCCCCCTCCCCCTTTCTTTTTTAAACTAATGTTAATTATGAGTACAGAACCAAATAGTGCAGATTGTGGGATATGCACCCTCACCCCATCAGTCTTACAACCAATTGGAGATCTGAAGTCTGAACCTCAGGTTTTTTTAGGTTTTTTTCCATTAAGCAAGAATTTATCTTCCGATACTTCTTGTAATCCCAGTAATTTCAGATTAAGACCCCTTAATTTCTGAAATTGTATAGTGAACAAAATTAAAATAGTCAAATAAATCAAAACAGAATCATAGAATGGTATGGGTTGGAAGGGATCTTAAAGGTCATCCAGTTCCAAACCCCCTGCCGCAAGCAGAGACACCTTCCACTAGACCAGGTTGCTCAAAGCCTCATCCAGCCTGGCCTTGAACACTTCCAGGGAGGAGTATCCACAACTTCCTTGGGCAACCTATTCCAGTGTCTCACCACCCTCACAGTGAAGAATTTCTTCCTAATATTTAATCTAAACCTCCCCTCTTCCAGTGTAAAGCCATTACCCCTTGTTCTATCACTATGTGCCCTTGTAAAAAGTCCTTCCCCAGCCTTCCTGTAGGCCCTCTTGAGGTACTAGAAGGCTGCTATAAAGTCTCCACAGAGCCTTCTCTTCTCCAGTCTGAACAGCCCAACTCTCTCAGCCTGTCCTCATAGGAGAGGTGCTCCAGCCCTCTGAACATCCTTGTGGCCTCCTCTGGACTAGCTCCAGTAGGTCCACGCCCTACTTATTTTGAGGGCTCCAGAACTGGACGCAGTACTCCAGGTGGGGGTCTCACGAGAGCAGAGTAGAGGGGCAGAATCACCTCCCTTGACCTGCTGGCCACACTTCTCTTGATGTGGATATGGTTGGCCTTCTGGGCTGCGAGTGCACATTGCTGGCTCATGTTGAGCTTCTCATCCACCAGCACTCCCCAGTCCTTCTCCTCAGGACTGCCCTCGATCCATTTTCCACCCATCCTGTATTTGTGCTTGAGATTGCCCCGACTCAGGTGCAGGACCTTCCATTTGGCCTTGTTGAACTTGATGAGGTTTGCACGGGACCACCTCTCCAGCCTGTCAAGGTCCCTCTGGATGGCATCTTGTCCCTCCAGCATGTTGACTGAAGCACAGTTTGGTGTCGTTGGCAAACTTGCTGAGGGTGCACTCAATCCCACTGTCCATGTCACCAACAAAGATGTTAGACAGCGCTGATCCCAATACCAACCTCTGAGGGATGCCACTCGTCACCAGTTTCCACTTGGACATTGAGCTGTTGACCACAACTCCTTGCGTGCGACCATGTGGTGGTTTCACTCCTTTGGCTTACAGTCATACAAAGTCACTTTCTCACTCTCACTCCCCCACCCAGGGAGTAGGGGAGAGAACTGGAAGGATAAGGGCAAGGAGTCTTACGAGTTGAGATAAAAACTATTTACTAACTGAAATAAAATAATAATTATAATAACAGTAATAACAGAATATACAAATAAGTGATGCACAGTGCAATTGCTCACCATTCACTGACCGATGCCCAGCCTGTCACAGCTAGCAATCCCAGAGCAGAGACAGTCCCAAAACCAAGACCACAATCCCAGAAGAGCAAGCCTGAGCGATCCCCGAGAGAATACCCCCATCTTCTGGTCAACTCTGATTAATATACTAAACATGACATGATATGATCTGGAATATTTCATTGGCACATCCAAATGCCAATTTCAGGTTTTGCTATTTGCTACACTTCTCCCTCCCAGTCCTAATGCAGCTGTGAACCAGCCAAACATTATGACCTTGGGCTGCAGCAGCAACTAATAACATTAGTACTTTATCAACATTCTTCTCATAACAAGTCCCATACTGAAACTAAAACACAGCTATTCTAACTACTAAAAAGAAAATTAACTCTATCCTAGAAAAACCAAGACAGATCATCCAGCCTATTCCTTATCCATCGAGTGGTCCATCCATTCAGCCCATGTCTCTCCAACTTAGAGACAAAGATGTTGTGCAGGACAGTGTCAAATGCTTTGCACAAGTCCAGGTAGATGACATCAGTTGCTCTTCCCTTATCCACCAATGCTGTAACCCTGTCAGGTTACAAATTGGCCACCAAATTGGTCAGGCATGATTTGCCCTTGGTGAAGCCATGTTGCCTGTCACCAATGACCTCCTCATTTCCCATGTGCCTTAGCATAGTTTCCAGGAGGATCTGCTCCATGATCCTGCCAGGCACAGAGGTGAGACTGATCAGCTTGTAGTTCCCTGGATCTTCCTTGCTCCCCTTTTTAAAAATGGGCATTATGTTGTCCCTTTTCCAGTCCATGGGAACTTCACCAGACTGCCATGACTTCTCAAATATGATGGATAGTGTTTTGGCAAATTGTGATGGGTTGACCTTGGTTGAATGCCAGGCTCCCACCAAGACTCTCTATCACCCCCCTCCTCAGCACGGTGGGGAGGGGAGAAAATAAGATTTAAAAAAAAAAAAAAGAAACACCAAACTCGTGGGTCGAGACAAAGACAGTTTAATGGAAACAAAGCAAAGCCACACATGCAGAAACAAAAGAACAAAATATTTATTCTGTACTTCCCATCAGCAGGCGATGTCTGGCCACTTCCCAGGAAGTAGGGCTTCAGTACATGTACCAGTTGCTCTAGAGAACAGACATAGTAAATAACGAATGCCCCCCTTTCCCTCTCCGTTCTCCTTGCTTTTATTTCTGAGCAGATGTCATATGGTATGGAATATCCCTTTGGTCCGTTTGGGTCAGCTGTCCTGGCTGTGTCCCCTCCCAAGACCTTCCCCACCTCCAGCCTACTGGGGGTGTGGGAGGAAATGTTGGAGAGCCAGCCTTGATGTTGTGGGAACACTGCTCAGCAGTAACCAAAACACTGGTGTGTTCTCAACACCTTTCTAGCTACTAATACAAAACACAGCACTCTGAGGGCTGCTATGGGGAAAATTAACTCCATCTCAGCCAGATCCAATACAGACCCATCCGCAAGTTCTCTCAGGACCCATGAATGTACCTCATCAGGTCCCATGGACTTTTGTACCTTCAGGTTCCTCAGATGGTCTCAAACCTGTTCTTCTCTCAATAATCCAACTCTTTCTTCTGTGATTCTGAGACTCTCCTATACTTTTAGGAATAGATATTGCATGAAAAGTTTTAGCATCACAACATTTTTATAGTGCAAAGAATGGATTGGTTTCTGCAAAATCATGATGGCTTTATCATCTGTTGGCTTTTTCTTTGTAGAAGTACACAATGTAATTCTGTACCTTGTGGAAAAACTGACTTTCTGCAAGATTGTGTGAATTTCTATATTGGAACAAATGTTTCAGATGTTATGGTATCTGAATCTGTAGTGGGCAGACTTATAGCATTGCCAGTCAGTACTTAACAGAGCTCTATGAAGAACAGCAATGCTAGGGAAGTGTATTAAATACTTAATGAGAAAACAGTATAATACTTAATAAGAAAGAAAACTGGAATTGGTTTGGGTTGGTTTGTTCATAGTTTTAGAATCACCTATTCCTTCTTTTCTTCTATTCCATATTTAATCACCATTAAAAGATGACTTGATCTGTGTTTTGAAGTCTGCTTGTTTTACTTTAGAGACTTTTCTGTGAGTGTGTGCACTTTGCTTATAAGATTTTGAAATTTAAGTCATCTTTTGATGAATTCCCCTCTATTATACTGTAGACAATTGTCATTTTTATACTGTTTGACATCACCAGTTCTGGATACTTATTAGTAGGGTCAGGGCTCCATTAGACAGTGCAGATCTCTGAAAAACTCTTAAATAGCAGACTCTCACATTTACTTGTCATGTTGAAAATATTAATCCTGTAAATCCAGGATTGGCGAGTGACTTCAAGTTCAATATCCTCCAAAAACCTATATATGATTTAATAATGGTTTTATACCACAGGAGAACCATTAATCCTTTTTTCTCAAATGTGTGAAATATTTATTTGTATGTCATGAGTGGGAAATATCAGTCCTTAAAATATGTCATTGGTTTACAAGATGACTTTCAATTTAAGCACTTTTTTCCGTACAGAGTCTACGCAGTTGGATCGTAGTTAACCTGCTCTTCCAGCTAGGAGGGAGGAGTGAAAATCTTTTTCAGATGATCAGCTCTGTAAAATTTGAGGTGGATGTGTGAAGCTAAAATGATATGGAATAAAAGCTTCATTACTTATGAACATCTCACAAAAATGTTTCTAGAATTATTTTATTATCTCTAAATAATATAAAATGTGAATATATTATCTGTAAACTTAGTTTTGTTCTGTGTAAATGGTTTTTGGTTTATTTGGTTGGGTTTTTTTTCTGTTGTATTTGGTGCTTTATTCATAGCCAGCTTCATAATTATCTACCAGACAGGGATAGTTGTGAATGTGTGAGAGCACTGATTAACCTATGGAAGAAATACATACTAGAATCTGATGCTTCTCTTGTACATACAGATCAACCCCTCATGAATTTGCTCAGAGTGAAATGAAAAATAAACCTAAATGGAGCTTGCACATTTGTTTTTCTTCTGCTGAAATAACTTTTATGCATTCATACTTAAAATATTTTAATAAAACTCTGGCCTTATGTATCTAATAATAGTGTTGTAGGAATTTTAGCTTAAAGCAAGCCAGATTTTGTGAGATGTGGTATATGTTTATTATAACATCTAGCATAGTTAGGAAGAGGAGGAAATAAAAGAGAAACTCTTGGGTCCATAATGTCTTTCATTTAATGGCAGTGGAAACTGTTTATCAAATCAGAGGACAATAATAGACAAAACCACATAATTTGTATAAAATAATTAATGTGCCTGATTATCTTGCCAACTCTGCTCTCCTTTAACACTTAATTTCAATTCAGTTTCAGTTCAGTAAAATTGTTCTGTAAAAATCAATATTTAATTTTTACTTATAAATTATTAACACTTAAGATAATAGTTTTGAGTATAAAATAAGAGGATTATTTCTGAAAGTAGGTAACAATATACATTCATAAAATAAATAATTTACATTTATATTATAAATAAGAGTTTATATTAGTGTACTTTTTAATAAGTAGGAATTTAATAAGAAGATGCAGAATGGAGACAGTTGTGCATGTGCATTGTATAACTTGATGAATGCTAAATATAATAGAACTTGAAGTCATTATTAAAATGTTTTAATATAACTCCATATCACCCACTAATTCAAGTTGTAGTGATATATGTCTCTCACTATGTGAGAAATACAGTAGAACAAAAGCAAAATTTTGACAATTGTGCTGCAAATGCTTAATATAATTTATAGTGTAATGAAAATGTTGAATGACAATATTTTTGGTTAAATGACACCAGTGCTTTGTGGAAGGTGATGATGACAGACAGATCTTATTTTCTTTAAAAGAACTGAATTTTTCCATCTAGTCAAGTCTCAAAGTCAAGGGCAACTTTTCTTATAGGATCAGATTCAGCATTGGCTTTCAAAAAGTCTTATCCTTGTAAACTAGTTAAAGGCTACAAGTGGAGGCTCAAAATTAGACCCTGATCTTGTAAGATCATTACCATCTTCTGAAACTGTTGTTCTGCAGCTTTCTAAGCAGTATCAAAGAGCTGGGAAGAGGAGCTTCTAGTCTTCCAGACACTGTGCTTGTGCTTCAGTTTAATAACATTAAACAACAATTTTCTCTCTTCCCCATGCAGATGGTAAAAGGCTGTGTGGCCATGAAGGTTCTTAGCTTTTGTAAATACTGTAATTCAACCTGTCCTCTGCTGTACAGACACCCCTTCATGACATCCACTGAACTCTATTCATGAGACTCATATCTTAGAGTGAAATGTTACCACTTGATTGCTTAAAACCTACTAATACATTTTAAAATGGAGATGAGCTACTTAGCTTATGACTTGCTTATCTCCTGCAAAAATCATTACTTGAAAAAGTATATAACAGGAAAGAAAATATTAAAATTAAACCACATACAGGGGCTGAAAAGCCTATAATGTTCTAACTTAGGATGTGGGATACACAGTATACTTTGTTTTTTAAAAATGAAGTACTTTTCAGTTACTAGAAATTGGAAAATAGTGTTTATTGGCCAAAACATAAATGTGTGTGTTGACATGATGAAGGCTGATTAAAACTGCACCAGTGCCTTCTGCTAAGAAGATAGACAATAAGTTTTTCAGGTGTCCAGTTGCATAGCAGTAGCTGCCTGGGTATAACTGGAGTATTATCCTTCCCAGATAATACCATGACCAGCAAGAGCTAGATAGCCAGGCTAACGTGTCTATGAACATTTTGCAAGGACTGTGCTGAATAAGTTTTTTTACAGATGGCTCATAGGTGAAACTGTGAATACACCACCAATTGCACTAGATGATCTTTTGAGGTCCCTTCCAATCCCTAACATTCTGTGATTCTGTGTGATTCCATTATTCACTTTGGTTAATACACAAAATTAAAGCTAGATTTTGAAACAAATATCAGAATTGTTTGTTTCACCATGTTAGAATATAAAGTAAGAGATAAGAATCCTGGGTGTCAATAATTGCCCATTGTGTAGCCAGCTGAGGGATGAATATAATATGAGGTAAGAGAGAGAGGTCTGTAATAAGCAGGAGGCTGGATACTTGCAAATAAATCATAGGTCAGTTGTGTTTTGTGCAAGATAATGTGAATCCTATGGTAATACACTTCTAAATTAAATTCACATGATGAAATATGGCCATGAGGGATGCTGGAAAATCTGTGAGCCTCACATTAATACTGCCTAAAGTTCATATATCATTTAAGAATTAATGTCAGTGCTTATATACACATAGCCTTCCTGAGCAAGTCACTTGGTAATTCTAACGTGTCATTTGTTTGTTTTACTTAAGGAATCAGCTGGAGGGGATATACAGTCTCCTTTAACGCCAGAAAATATTAATGGGGCAGATGACGAGAGAGTGATGCTGGAAGTGACGCAGAACTCAGAACCAAGGGCTGAACCAACTCAGAACGTATTACCATTTACCCATAGGTACAGATTCCGTTCCCACATCTTGATTAAGTGATACCTATTTCCTTCCTCGTTAAAGGGACCTTCTCCCATGTTTGGCTTCCACCCAGCAAAGTTAAGAGTTAAATTACATGATTAAAAAAAAAAAAAAGACTGGCTTTTAGATTTGCAGTATAATCTTTGTTTTCACAAAAAAACCCCATGAGGAAATCTCTTAGAATAAGATTTTGAAGGGCATTATTTTCCAGTTTAATCAGCTGAATTCAAGCCCTTGAACACTGGTTAGTGTAGGTGTCCCTTTAACAGGAAGCATTGTTTCAGTGTTTGAGATCTTATTAAGGTTAACTGCTTCTTAAAATATTAAATTATTTTTGCACACAGTTCAAATGGATAGGATTGGATACCAGCTTTTCACTGATGAGTTGTTGGAAGGGATTCTTACAGCACTTTCAGATTATAAAATTTAAAGCAGTCTTTAATTGAACAGTTCTCTGACAGTTGAAAACATTTTTCTACTTTTTTGTTAAACATGAGAAGTATAGTTCTGCTTCAGACTGAATTATAATTCATTGCACTAGGAGTACTGTACTCTGTTCTTTAAGAAAACTAGGGCTTTTAATTTAATAAAAATGATGAGTTAAGGTGGGTATATCTCACCTATTAGAAATGATTTGAAATGGGACACAATAAAACACATTATGTACTGAGACAAAGCTAGAAATACTAGATTTATTTTTTTTAAACATGGTCTGAATCAGTTCAAATAGAGTTTAAGAGTTCTTGATCAAAGGTTGGGGAGCACTAGGATGTCAGATACTTCATGCAGATAATTCAGAAGGAGAAGAGATGGAATTGGAATTGTTCAAGACTTCTCATTTTTTGCAAGAGAATAATACTGTTAAGCATATCTGGAAAAAATAATTTACATTTTCAAATGAGAAAAAAAATATATACTTTTTTAGTAAAGTGATTGTGTTTATACTTCAGTTTTCACCAGTGCATCTATTACACGTTTCACAAGAATGGTGCTTTGTAATAGAGCTCTGTGCATGTTGAAGGAGTATTGTTACAATGTTGCACATCAGTGTTTTGTAACAAGTTCATTTAAACTTACTGTGCATGTGTTGGAATTCTCTATCAATATTTTTGTGAAAAGGAGTTGTGATAAAGACCATACAGGAGTAGTGGTGTTTGTTTTTTTAAAAAAATTGCAACTGCAAAATCTTTCCTCATGCTTTGCATATATAAATATGCTTTCTGGTATGCCAATATAGTAACTATACTCTGTTCTGCATTGACCATGACTGAAGATATTTTTTGAAACTACTCAGTTGTAAATTTTGATGGTGTAGAATAGAGGTTACAAAATTTTTACATGCTTTACATTTTTCTATCTACTTCATGTATGCAGTGTGAGTGCTTGGTTTTAGTTTATTGTCCCATTAAATACCGCTAGATGGAATTGGTCTTCTGACAATAACTCTGCATTTTGAGGGTCACTTCTCATTATGATTCTCATGAGAATCATTTGTCTTGCTAATGGCAGCTTCAAGTTTGTTAGTGCGCTATTACCGAAGAAAATGCAAATTTTATTCAAACCCTTTGAAATTAATTGAATTTTGGACTAGAGAAGGTTTTTATTATAAATACAGATTAATATAGGTTTGTATTGGGTTTGCGTGGCAAGGTTTTAGTGGAAGCGGGAGGGGGGGACATGGAGTGGCTTCTGTGAGAGAAGCTGCCAGAAGCTTCCCCCATGTCTGACACAGCCAATGCCAGCCGGCTACAAGAACGGACCCGCCGCTGTCCAAGGCCGAGCCAATCAGTAACGCCTCTGTGATAATATAATTAAGAAAAAAAAAGGGAAGAGAGGAAAAAAAAAGCTGCACACTTTGCAGCTGGAGAGAGGAGCAAGAAGATGGAAGAGAAAACAACTCTGCAGACACCAAGGTCAGTGAAGAAGGAGGGGGAGGAGGTGCTCCAGGCGCAGGAGCAGAGATTCCCCTGCAACCTGTGGTGAAGACCATGGTGAGGCAGGCTGTCCCCCTGCAGTCCATGGAGGTCCATGGTGGAGCAGATGGCCACCTGTAGCCCGTGGAGGACCCCACACCGGAGCGGGTGGATGCCCGAAGGAGGCTGTGAGCCTGCGGGAAGTTCGCGCTGGAACAGGATCCTGTCAGGACCTGTAGCCAGTGGAGAGAGGAGCCCACGCCAGAGCAGGTTTGCTGGCAGGACTTGTGACCCCGTGGGGGACCTGCGCTGGAGCAGTCCCTTCCTGAAGGACTGCACAACATGGAATGGACCCATGCTAAAGCAGCTCGTGAAGCAGTCAGTCATGGGAAGGACTCACGTTGGAGAAGTTGATGGAGGACTGTCTCCCATGAGAGGGACCCCACGCTGGCATGGAGGAAGGAGTCCTTCCCCTGTGGAGGAAGGAGCGGCAGAAACAACATGTGATGAACTGACCCCAACCCCATTCCCTGTTCCCCTGTGCCGCTGGGGGGAGAAGGTGGAAAATCGGGAAAGAGATTAAGCCCAGGAAGAAGGGAGGGATGGGGGAGGTGTTTTAAGATTTGGTTTTACTTCTCATTATCCTTTGATTTTGATTCGTAATAAATTAAATTTGTTTTTTCCCCCAAGTCGAGTCTGTTTTGCCCGTGCCAGTAATTGGTGAGTGATCTCTCTCCGTCCTTATCTCCACCCACGAGCTTTTCGTTATAATTTTCTCCCCCTGCCCATTTGAGGAGGGGGAGTGATAGAGTGGGCTTTGGTGGGCATTTGGCCTCTAGTCAGGGTCAACCCACCACAAGGTTACTTTTGGGGTTTTTGGTTTTTTGCTTTTTTGGGTTTTTTTATAATGAAATCTGAAGTGAGGGCATATATATATATATATATATTATATAACCCAGACAGAAAATGCTTTCAGGTGCTTTCTGACAATTTTTTCATATAGAACAAAATCCAAAACCTTTTGTGTGTGTGTGTGTCAAGGAACACTGTCTCAATCAGAGGGAAACTACAATTTTTTAAAATGTATATTCCAAAAGATTCCAGTTATTTCCCAGGCACCATTATGTTTTTCAAATTGATGACAGAACTTAGTTTGGAAATCAGCTGCTTTGATTGATTTTAATTGTTAGCTTTAATGAAGGCTCTCTAAAACGGAACTATGTAACACATGCATGAAAGAGATAGAAAGTGAAGCCTCCAGGACTGTGTTAAATTGGTATGTTTTTGTAGAGGCATTTCATGATATCAAATTGGCAACTAGGTAGACATATCTGGTTGCTTGTGCTGTCTGGAAGGGTGCTCTGCAGGCAGTCTGTTTGCCCTTAATTAAAAAAAAAAAATAAACAAAATCTTACACCCCTATCAGTGGAAGCTCCCTAGGCTTTTTATGTGTCAGAAGTACAGAAAGGTATTGCTTCTCCTTGTTCCCTGCCCTTTTGATGCTGCTGTGTATTGATGACACTCCAAGTGTGATGGAGAGGAGTTGCTGCACTGAACCCTTTCCCTGTGTGCTCTTGTAACTCCTGCTGATCGCTGAGCCTCTTCCATGCCCTGCGTTTCAGCAAAGGTAAAGTTTAGCCATTGCTTCTGGATGAGAAGGATGACACTGGAAGAGCTGTTACCGAAAATCCGGAATAAGAATTAATGCCATTTGTAATGCTTGCTCCTTTGCTACTTTCCTGGCTGTTTTATCAGCCAGATTATTTCCAGCAATTTCTTTTGTGTTTCCAATTTGATGTGCTTTACAGTGCATGATTGCTACTTGTTCTGGTTTCTGAACTGCTTGCAATAATTGTAAAATTTCATTTTGATGCTTAATGTTTGATCCTTGAGAGGACAATAATCCTCTTTCTTTCCACAGGGCCCCATGGACATGCACTACCCCAAAGGCATATTTAGAGTCTGTCCAGATATTTACTTTCTTCTTTTCACTTAGTTCTAGGGCTCGAATCAAAGCAATAAGTTCTGCTTTCTGGGCTGATGTGGTGCTTGCCAATGCTCTGGCTTCTGTAACTGTGGTGTCTGTTGTTACCGCATATCCAGCGTATCGGACTCCTTGCTCCATGAAGCTGCTGCCATCTGTATACAGTTCCCAGTCTGGTCGCTCCAGTGGTACATCCTTCAAATCTTCACGACTGGAATAAACGTACTCGATAGTAGCCAAGCAATCATGTTCCAGTTGTCCTTCTTCCTGTGTAGAACTTTAAAACACTGCAGGATTTACCAGGTTAGTTGTTTTTAGAATGACATCATCCTGGTCAGTCAGTACTACCTGGTACTTTATCATTCGGCTCGGGGATAGCCAATGTCCCCCCTTCTGCTCTAAAACAGTTATCACCATGTGTGGGACATAGACTGCTACTGTCCTTCCCAAAGTCAATTTCTGAGCCTCCTGTATGAGCAGCACTGTTGCTGCCACTGCCCGAAGGCAGTTTGGCCACCCTTTACTCACTGTGTCCGGTTGTTGGGAGAAATATCCGACTGGTCGTTTCCAGCTTCCCATCTTCTGGGTTAGCACACCTAATGCAAGGCGTTGTCTCTCGTGTACAAGCAACTGAAAATCCTTGGTTAGATCTGGAAGTCCTAGGGCAGGTGCAGACATTAAAGCACGTTTTAACTCAATGAAAGCCTTTTGCTGTTGCGGGCCCCATAAAAAAGGGAGAGTTCTTTAGGGCCTCGTACAAAGGCTTAGCTATCAGTCCGTAATTCATAATCCAAAGGCGACACCACCCGGCCATTCCCAGGAACGCTCTGGGTTCATGAATATTTTTCGGCTCAGGTATACTGCAAATAGTTTCTTTTCGACCTTTTCCCAGTTGTCGCTGCCCTTGAGAAATTTCAAAGCCCAGATATATCACAGTCTGGCATGCTATTGGAGCCTTTTTCCTGGATACCTTGTACCCATTTAGTCCCAGAAAATTCAAGAGGTCAATATTCACTTGTATACAAGCAGACCTTTCTTCTGTAGCAACCAATATGTCATCTACATATTGTAAAATCAAATGTCCAGGTCTTGGCTTATCTTGCTTCCACATTTAAAGCTCTCTTGCCAGTTGATTTCCAAAAATTGTTGGGCTATTTTTGAATCCTTGGGGTAATCTTGTCCATGTGAGTTGCATCTTTCGCCCAGTTTGTGGATTTTCCCATTCAAAAGCAAACAGTTTTCAGCCCTCCTTTTCCAAAGGTATGCAGAAGAAAGCATCTTTCAAATCAAGCACTGTAAACCACTGATAAGTCTCATTTAACGCTGTTAACAACGTATAAGGATTTGCAACTACTGGGTAAATGTCTTTAACTATTTGATTTACTGCCCTTAAGTCTTGGACTAACCTATATTCACCCGAGGGTTTCCTGATTGGTAAAATAGGAGTATTATACTCCGATTCATGTTCCTCTAAAATTTTGTACTTCAAAAATTTGTCAATCAGTTTCTTCAGCTCCTGTCTGACTTCTGGCTTGATTGGATATTGTTTTAATTTTACTGTCTTTACACCTTCTTTTAAATCTACTTTGACAGGCTCTGCCAGGTTTGATTTACCAGGGATATCTGTTTCCCATACTGTGGGAATCACTGCAGAATCTACCTCCGGTGGAATTTCCTGCTCCCTCACCTTTTCTCGTATCATTAAGATTCCTCCTGTTTTGGACTCGGGTATTTTTAAGAAAAGCTCTCCTTTCTCAAAAATAATTTGTGCGTTTAATTTAGATAACAAATCCCTTCCTAACAAGGGTACCGGACATTCTGGTACATACAAAAATTCATGCGAAATTATCTTATCCCCAAATTTTAGATCCAGGGGTTTCAGGAATGGCCTGTTTTCTTCTTTCCCAGTTGCCCCTACTATGTTTGCTGTTTTTGTTCCAATTTTTCCTTTACAGGTATTTAATACTGAAAATGTTGCTCCAGTATCCACTAAAAATTCAACTTCTTTTTCTCCCAGCTTAATTACAACCAGAGGCTCAGCTGGGTTCCCCTCCGGTCCCCTTTAGTTATCTAACATCATGACTCTGGCCATTTCTTGTTGAACATTCCCATTTTTAGGACAGTCTCTTTTCCGATGTCCTTCCTCTCTACACAAAGCACATTGATTTATTCCTAAAGGGGTGTTAAAACTCCGATTACCACCATTCATAAATCCTCCCCTTCCACTGAATCCTCTTCCTCTACCTCTCCCTCTGTTTACTGTCCCTGTTATTACAGCCAGTAATCTATTTTCCCTGGTTTTTCTCTCCTCATTTTCTCTATTATTATATACCTTCCATGCAGCCTCCAGCGTCTTATTCAAATTCCTTGAATCCTCTCCCTCAAGTTTCTGGAGTTTCTTTCTTATATCTGGTGCTGACTGTCCCATAAAAATCAAAGCCAATTGTATTTGAGCTGCCTCCGTCTCCACTTTTAAATCAGTAAATTTCCTGGCAGCTTCCTTTAATCTTTCCAGAAACGCTGAGGGACATTCATTTTTATCCTGTCTTACTTCACATAATTTAAACCAATTCAAAGATTTAGGCATAGCATGTTTAACTCCATATAAAATCCATTTCTGATACCGACTCAGTCTTTCTCTATGCTCCACATTATTTGGATCCCACTGCAGATCCCCAGATGGAAAATTCTATTCTAATATTCCATGTGTTGTCCCATTCAATACTGCCGCTTCTGCCTGTGCTTTGCCAGCTTTTAATACCATCTGCTTTTCTGTATCATCCAACAAATTATCCAAGACCACCTGTAAATCACTCCAGTCCGGGTTCTGCGTTCTAATTATAGTATCCACCACTCTCCCTACTCTTTCAGGATCTTCCCTATAAGCTCCTGCTGCCTGTTTCCAAGCCATCAAATCCGTTACTGAAAAAGGCACTTTCACATACACTGGCCCATCATTGCCAACTTCCTGCCGCAGGGGAGCTATTGTGTGTGTGTCTGCTGTCGAGTTCTCTGAGAAATAGGGGTATGAATTACAACCTCAGACGGTCCCTCATCCACATCCTATATTCCACTACTTTCTGGTTCCTCTACCTGTTCTCTATATTCTCGACCCCGATTTCTTTCTCTCCTGGGAGGGGATACCTCTAATTCTGGTCCTTCATCAGTTTCAGAGACAATTCTCTTCTTCAAACAATCCTTCCCAATTTCACATGTTGAACAACACTTCTTTACTTTCTTATTATCAGAAGTTATTGACATCACTAAATTCTCTCTACTAATCAACTTACATTCTTTTTGCCAATCTTTTCTCTGCCTCAGATAAAAAAAAAACAAATCTACATATGGTACTTCATCCCACTTTCCTTCTCTCCTACAAAACAGCATCAACTGTAGAATGGTATTATAATTCAATGTCCCATTCATGGGCCATTTTTCCCGATCCTCTAATGTATACGGAGGCCACCAATGATTACAATATTCAATCATCTGATTTTTTCTCAAATCATCATGTAAATCTCCCCACTGTGCTAATAAACATCCTAATGGAGAAGTTTTTGGAATTTTGTCATTTGCAGTCAAATTATTTATACTTTTACTTTTAAACAAATGAGTTAACTTAGATGCCATAATATAATTACTTCACAGTACAATACACAATCACTCAAATCTGTCGCTTCGTTCTTCTCCGGCTGCACCCCTCGCGGGATAACAGAACTGCGGATCCGAACTCCGCACTGGCTTCGCGCTCAATTGCACGTCTCACTCTCACAGTCACACTCACACAGTTCCGCAATTGTTACCTTGAGTAAAAAAGTATGTAACACAATAAACACAGTTCTTAATTACAGCTCAGCACTTCAGTACCCAGTCAAAACAAACAATTCCACAATATAACACATGAAAAACTTCTAACTTCTTGTTAGAGGCACTACCTTGAGAACACTATAGCATATAGGTTCTCTTGTCTACGCTTTTGTCCAACCCTGCAATAGCTTTCGCTTATGACTTACGGGCAGACGCCTCGGCTTCCACTTCACAAGGATCCTTTAGTCCAACCCTGCACAGCTTTCACCGCGACTGACAGGCAGACGTACAGTGGGACTCTAACCCACTGGCGGTGGGACTCTAACCCACTCTTACTGTGGGACTCTAACCCACTCTTACTGTGGGACTCTAACCCACTTACACAATTACCAAAAGAAAAGAAGTGTTACCGAAAATGCGGAATAAGAAACTTATCAACACCAATGTGATGCGGATAAGCAGACACTTCTTTATTACGGCCGGGTGCGTGAGTGAGTTCTCTCACGATCAACGCACACCATGCCCCAAAATCATACATCTTATATAGAGCTTACTCATACGTATTCATTAAGTAGTCATACATAAACGTGTTATTTCCAAGAAATTATTAACATATTCTCCTCCTATTTCCGATTCTGTGCAATAACTGTTAGAACCATCTGGAAATGAGTCTGGGGTGTCGAATGGGTGGGCGATCCGTGGATCGGTGGTCACAATCTCCCCCTGCCGGAATTACCTTTTGCTTAAGGACACGGTTTCTTGGCAGGCATCTATAAACCGTTACAGTAGGCTTCCCTTTCTTGGCAGCACCTACAAACCGTTACAGTAGGCTTCTCTTCCCATTGTTTCCCCATTCTCATTAATCCAGATCTTGACAGCTACATGTATTCTTCTAGTTTTCCATATAGGTATCATAAATCAGTTTACAGGTCAACTTGTACTTGTTACCTAAGTTACGGTTCCTACCAAATGATTTTGACCAATCCCTTCGGCCTTGGTACGGGGCCATACAGGGATTTCATAGTAGCATTCGGTTGTTGTGCAAGCATACTTTTCATTAAAATATTTCTTATAATCTTATATTATTAAAATCAAAACTATTCATAAATTATAAACTAATAATTAATTCTAACATATCAGTAACAGAGCATGTGAGTGTTGTCTTTTACATGGCAATGTTTTTTACATATTTGCTTTTATTCCTGGAGCTGTTGATCAGTCACTAGGTGCTTTTCAAAAGAAAAGATAATGTGACCTTCCCTCGAATGAGGTCAGCTATAGGGGACATGAGAGTTGCTGAGGCTGGCCATGCTTCACTGAAATAACACTAGCGTAACAAGTTCATTTCTTCCACGTTTAGTAAAGCTATATTCTGCTATGGCATTCCAGTACATATTTACCCTGTGAAGGTCCAAAAGGAAGGGTCCTCAGTGTAGGATGGAGCACAGGGAAAGGCATGTGTGGGGCCACCTGGCAGGAGCCCAGGCAGCCGTGGGGCAAAGGTTGGATCTTCTTGGGCAGGACAAGGTGCCACAGCACCACACAGCAAGAATGGCTGGTGAGATGGGAACTTTGTTACTGCCAAGAGGGTCAGTGAGCTTAGCCAAGTACAGGCACCTCTGTGGCAGAGGACAGGGGTAAAGGTTTGAAGGGGGTTGTTGTCAAGACAGTGATCTAGGGAAGAGGTTTTATTGTCTGTTAACAAGGTCAAAATGAGAGGTGTGGAGGTCATGCTTTAGTCTACATCTTACTACTTGTTATTTTTAATCTGCACATGCTAAAAAATGATCAATTTTATTTTGTCATAACACATCCTCTCTGGCCAGATATGACCTTTTCTGCAAGCATTCTTTGTGCTTTGTATGTCTTAGTGTAGGTAGTTGGAGGTTGTGTTATTTCAGCAGCATAAGTGTAGACAACTTTGGTATTTATAGTTATTTTCTGGCCATTTATACCCAAAAGCTGAAAAAAAAGCATTACTTAAGTCACTAGAGTTTTGTTATTAGATCTTTATTTTTTATTATTTCAGTAAAAAATTTAAGTATTGAAATTAACATTCTCCAGTATATGTCTACAATCCTATTCATATCTGTAAGAGACTGGCAAAAGAACTTTGTTAAAAATATGCCTCAAACAACTCCAAAGGCATGTAAGCAAACAGAGGCAGGCTCTTGTACCCACCCTCCCACTCTGATGACCAAGGAGACTGATAAGAAGAAAGAAAAGGGAGACCTAGGGGGAATGGGATTTGCTGATAAGGAACAAGCTCTGCCAGAGGGTAGAGTATTGTCCTGTCTCCAAACTCCAGTCTCCACCCTGAGGACCACTGATGGTAATGGCCTGGAGGAGATGATTGTGCATCTAATAAATGACAAAAGAACCTTGTGGACTAGATCCATTTCCAGAACCTTCTGGAAAGACTGATTAGGCCTGCATGCATATGCTAATCACCTCCGCCCACTGGGAAAGGCCCTTAAGAACTGGAGCAAATAAAAGGCAACAGCCTTGGCCATCAGTGGGACATCCCCACTATCCTGGATCCACAATGCAGAAGAAAAGACAACTCCATCACTGGCAGGAAAGAAAGAATACAACAAGAATCTTGTTGCTCGTCACTGGAACCCAGGGTGGTGTGACTTTCTTCTTTCTCCTCTCTTTCTAGCTTTCCTCTTTTCCGTTCTTCCACCTTTCTTCACTCACTTAAATGTTACAATACACACAACCTTGTTCAATAAATAAATTTATTTCACATATCTGATTGCTTGGTGTGGATGCACCTTTACTTGCCTCTCGGGAATCCAGAACCTATGTCAAACCAGTCTTGAACCTGGGGTTCTCAAACTGGTCCCTGGCAATATCCTATGAGCATAATAGAGCAAAAGTCTAGTTGGTTCAGTTTGTCCTTATCTGGAAAGTCCTAATGCTGTTCACAAGCAGTGTGACTAGTCAACTGCTTGAGAGATAAGGATATTAAATGGTTATGAGCCTTGCACAGAAATATAAAATCTTGCAATTAAACCTCTTGCCTTTTTTAAACTAACTATGATGATTAACATTGAATTAAGTAATATTACTTGGGAACTCCCACATCTTGGGATGTGCTCAGTGCCTGAGCACTGCTCTTGAAACTGAAATCAGGAATGAACTTCTTAACACCAAGAAGCAGGCATTCTTTATTACGGCGCTGGATGCATGGTACATACCGACTCGTCTCTCTACAAAAGCTTTATACTATCAAAACATGCATATTCATTACTTTTCCAATAAATTACTAACATATTCATCACATTTCCAGGAGTTCATTAATATATGTAAATGTCCTTTTCGTATGTGTACTGGTTGTCTTCAGGGGTCGTCTGCTGATTGTAGAAACTTTTGTCACTGTGCCCTTTAGTTGAACTTTTCTTTTGGCATGCTTAGTCCATCTCTTGGTCTGTTTACAACACTTCTGTCTCCACAAAAATGGTTTATTCTAACATCACTACCTTATCTACCCTATTGCTAGAACTTGGCGCCGCAAATATACTACAAGCTTGACTAAGCTTAGCTGATATGTAGCTATCTTTCAATGTCACATTGTTTAATCAGAAGGGTATGTTCTTTTGGAATGGTATCACTCTCATTAGTAAATGTTGCCAAAACAAATTAAAGTAAAATGTAACCTAAAAGCCTGGCATTTTTAGAAGTCTTGACTGAGGCTCTGAAGTCTGATTTTCTGAACGATGACTAGTCCAGGAAGGCTTTTTTCTAACAAAAGATAGTTAATAAAATCTAATATTTAAAATAATTAACACATCTTCCTTTTTTAAAAAAAAATACTTTGCACATTTTTTAAATTGTGATTTTTTTTTTCCCATCTAAAAAAGTTGACCATAAAAAGTCATTTGGTGAGAAAAAAGTTGCTAAAAAATTTGTAACCATTTCCAATGTGACTGCACTTGACTTTTAAACGCAAGTTTTAATCCTGCTGGTGCATAGTTTACAATTCCTGATGGCCTGAATGAGCCCAAAGAAATAATATACTGAGTTTATTTTGACTTAGAATATAATTCAAATATTAAAACTGAATAGTGTGTCTGGCAAACTCTGCAGCTGTTGCTTGGGGCTTTTTGGTAACTGTTTGGTGAACTTGCTCTTTTGCCTTTGAAGAGAATACATGCTTGTTTATATAACAAGTTTTATTCCATTTTTGGCACCTCATGAAGCTGTGGTATAAAACACTTTCAGAAACAAAACTTAAAATAAGATAATTCTTCTGGAGCAAATCTTGAAAGTCTTCAGCTTTCTGTCAACTGTGACTTGTACCTTTTACCTCATTTTTTCATGCAATACACAAAGATGTTCCATCTAAATTTAATGAAACTTGGACTTTCTATTGCATATTATTTTGATTAGACAATATATACGTGTGTGTTTGTTGCTTGTTTATTAAAATTCCTATTTTCACATTCAAACAAGTTTTTAATATGAAATTTTGACTCATTGCTGTAGTGAAAATGGACTTATTTCAAATTATGTTTAGATAGCTTACCATTTAATAATGCTGCAAGTAAATTAACAAAGAAAAAAACAAAAAAATCTTGCTGCTAGCTCATGTTCCTTCACTGAGTTTTCTTAAAAGTTATATGCAGAAATCTGTTTAGCAGATTTTTCACTTTGTGTATTACACCTACTCACTTCTACAAGCTTAAATGCTTTAGTTATGTTACAGTAAAGATACTTTGTGAATCATGCTGAACTGTCAAGTTGGCTTTAAAGAAAAGTTTTGAGTTAATATTTTTTGTGGCATTTTGTAATTTGAATTTATACTCAAATCCTAGTTTTTGGATGTTCTTTATAGTGTTATGTGTAGCTTCCTTACCAAGTAGTTCTGGGGGTGTGTATTACTTTTTTATTATTGTTTTTGAATGCTATTTAGCTTGATGACAGGATAATTTCATGTTGTGAGGAAGCTCAGGAAGTTTCTAATTGAAGCTCCTGCTCAGACGAGGTCAGCTATGAGATCAGACCAGGCTGCTCTAAGCTTTATCCAGTAGTATTTCGAAAACCTCCTAGAATAGAGACTGATAAAGCTAGGCTTTTAAAAAAGGTTTCTCTATAACATAAAGGGCAATAACTGTCTTCACATTGTACAGTACTATAATGAACTGTGACATTTTAGGGCACACTGGAGGAACTCTGGGAAATTCAATTAATCTGTTGAGAAAAGGTTATTTCTTGATGTACACTTGGAGAAGAAACTCAAAGGTGATGTATTCCCACTGTCAGTGTAAGCAAAGAACTGGTTAATATAGCAACTTAGAAGTAGGTCTTGACTTCACCTCAACCAATATTTAAAAAAAATATCTTCTACAGAAACAGAAAACCAGTAACATCTGAAGCTGCCAGGAAAAAAAAGCTAAGTAGCTTTTAATCCTGAGTCTCAAGTGAATTTTCTAACATTCATGACCCTTGAAGAAAGAAGGCTTTTGTGAAAAGCAAAGGCAGAGAGGATGTTTTGCAGGACAAATATGAACATATTTTTCACAAAGTCTGATTACTTAAACTTCACTATCTCATCCTGGTTGGTTAGGGAAGTTGATGCGTGAAAGTATCTCATGACCTAGATAAGTGAACCATTCATGCTCATACCTTCAGTTTGGGATTAATTCTTGAGGAGATAGGGGGCTTTCTTCAGAGTCTGGAATTTTGACTATTTGTAACAAGATTTTCCCATGACTGTCTGTTCTGCAGGTAAGAGTATTATGTAGTTTGTAACCATCTGTACACACACATGCTTTAACTCTCCAAAAATGGACCTCTTCAAATTATGCCCCAACAGCCAATCAAAAGTACAATGTTAGAAGATTAAAAGCTCCTCATAGCTTGTATGTAGCTGCTTCATTTCAAGTGCAAGACTTTGTCTACTTACCTTTACCAACACAAAATATAACGCTTTTTTTGTTAGACAAATGCTACAGAAACTTTTCCAGACTTGTTAATTTACTATTTTCTGTCTCTAAATGGACTCTGTAGTCATAATCTGGTTCTGTGAAACTGGAGAATAGTCTAGACTTGGGTTTCAGGGTACATATTCCCATCCACATAGAAATTATTGATAAGGTGACACAGTTTAAGAGAAAGGAAATTAAAAAGAATTCAAGATCTGTGGCCTTCTGATCACTTTTAAGTATGGTGCAGAACAATCTGCATCAGTATCTTATTTAGATTCTTGTGTATTTTATAATCTCAAGGTTCACTTATTGTCAACTTTGCATTATTTTGTAAAATCAATATACAGAACATGGATGAACTTGTGTAACTTATAGTGATTGTAGTCATGGTAAAATTCCTCTGTCATATTCCTTAGAAGTACAGGAAATTGAAGTGTTACTGAACATTTTTGAGTTCAAAGTCCATAAGCTAAAAAACAGCTTTAAAAAAACACCTTAGAAAATAAGTGAAAACTTGACTTTTTTTTTCAATTTTGGTATATTAAAATCTGTTACAACTCATAGCAATATACTTTAAAAATACAGCTTTAGTCTTTTAAAGTCCACATAAACCTACGCCCCAAAGCTATACTTACTTGAATATTTTTGAAGTGTATGTTTTTAATGAAGAAACATCCCCAATTTTAAATTGCTCAACTTCACCCAAGTTTTTTTTACGATGAGTGTGATGAGACACTGGAACAGGTTGCCCAGAGAAGTTGTGGATGCCCCCTCCCTGGAAGTGTTCAAGATCAGGTTGTATGGAGCTTTGAGCAGCCTGGTCTAGTGGAAGGTGTCTCTTCCTACAGCAGGGAGGTTCGACTAGATGATCTTTAACATCCCTTCCAACTCAAACCATTCTATGATTCTACACCAGGAATGATTTCCTGCTTTATTGAGAATACAGGAGTTAAAATTAAGTCACTTGAAAGAAAAACAAAACAAATAAAACTTCCAGAAAAATAAACAAAAAAAGCCCAAACCTTTAGTTAGTAGCTCTTTTCAAATGTAGGCTCTTTGTGTTTCAAAGTCACTTAGCCCCTGCACCCCACACCAGGTATAGTGTCTGTTTTGCCTGCTCACCTGCTCTTCTGAAAGATCTCTGTGTTGCTGTACCACTTCTTTCTGCTTTATTCTCTTTAAGAGAAAGGATCTATGTTAAGATTTTTAGGCAGTGGGGCCAAACCCAGTGGACTACTCGAGGGATTCATTTTTAAAAAATGGGAAAAGAAAAAAAGAAAAAGTAACCAAGTGCATTTAAGTGAAGCTGAAGCTCCACTGAATTCATCTGATTGATACCAATTTAGTCCTTCCTTTATTGATACTGACATGCTGAATCAGACTCTACAATTCACAGAGAGTTATAAAGCAGGTATGTTTATTGCAGCGCTGGGTGCAAGGGGGATCTCTCCTCCAAACTTGCACACCAGATCACAAAGCAAGTGTCTATTTATCACACAAAATATACATATTCACTAATTTGGGCTGGGTTATTACAATTAATTCTGGGGATAGGTGTGACTATGGTAATTGTTTCCAGGAACCCATTATCATAAGTCTCCTCCTCCTGGCACTTGCGCACTGCTATCTAGTGGTCATCTATGGGGGTCTTCAGAGGTCTTCTGGATGAAGGCTTGCAGTCTTCTTCACTGTGCACTTTTCACCTTTGGCTTGGAATGCTGAGTTGGCTTCTTACAGACAATAGGACTCCTGGTTTGTGTATCTGACAGTTCTTCTTATCTAATACATTTTCTGCTTGCCACTGAGTTTTGGGCCTCTTGCTGTCTGGTTACTATGCTGACAAATGTTTTTATCTCTTTGCCTGCTTTTCCCATACCAAGATGTTTTAACTCTTCGCCTGCTTTTCCACATCAATACGAACAAGTTACTTGCCTTCTGTGTCGTCTCTGGTATAGTGCTGGATAATGAGAGACAAGGACTTCTTGTGTGAGAAGCTGCACATATATATAGATAGAAGATTTTAGAAGTGGGCATATATACGCTGTGTGGTTATGGTATCACTGCTGTCTGAAATGCCTAACGATAAGCATACAAGTATGGTGACAATGTTAATGACTAAAAAGTTACTATTCCTGAAACACTATAGAACTAATTTTTCTCAAACTTCCAAGCAGAATATAAATAAATATACCTTCATTCTTTGACAACTCACATTGGAGATTAAATGATTGATTTACTTTATGGATTTTATATATTCTTTTTAGTCTTTTCTATATTACTCCCTTCTTAACTGCCCCCTCTCCTTGGAGAAGAGGGACACTCTGGAAGCAGAAATCTGTCTGGCTAGCACCATCCTCTGAAGTTATTTGAGCTTAAGAACTAGTGATTTATTTTATTCCTGCTAACATTAATAAGATTACTATTAGATATGGAGCAGGAGAATTTACATTACATCTGACCTGAGTTAGAAGGTGCCAAACGTCTTAAGTTATGGACTGTTTCCATTTGGTGAATTATTAATTGTGGATTCATCTAAAATGTACTATGTAGATCCATGGAGGAGTGTTTTGCCATTTGCAAAGTGCTCAGATTGTGTTAATGAAGCCCATATGGACTTACAAATTAGCAAATTTTTAATCAATTAGATAACTTTTTCCTGGAGGATTGGCCATGGAATTCATAGCCAATGATAGCTAGCAAGAAATATTGAAGTTATAGATTGTCTTCTTGTTGAAGGTATGAGATAGATGTGCTGCTGTGCCAATTAGGTTAAAAGGAAGACATGGAGCATGAGTTTAGGAGGTGGCTAGAGCTCCTATTCCTTTGCTACCCCCTCTCATGCTGTACTTCATAATTAGCAACTGTACCTTGAGCAGCTGATACAGGTTGCTCCAGTGGTTACACAGAAAGGATGATTGGATAGAGCTGAGTGAACACTTCTGTCCCCTGGAATATTTTTCACTCCCAGGCACATGTGGAGCCTGGCTTAGGAACTAACTGTACTGTTGTCACATCGCAGATTCCTACCTGTAAAGTTTTCCCATTGTGATGGGTTGACCCTGGCTAGAGGCCAGATGCCCACCAAAGCCCACTCTATCACTCCCCCTCCTCAAATGGGCAGGGGGAGAAAATATAAAAAAAAGCTCATGGGTGGAGATAAGGACGGAGAGAGATCACTCACCAATTACTGGCACGGGCAAAACAGACTCGACTTGGGGGAAAAACAAATTTAATTTATTACGAATCAAAATCAAAGGATAATGAGAAGTAAAACCAAATCTTAAAACACCTCCCCCATCCCTCCCTTCTTCCTGGGCTTAATCTCTTTCCCGATTTTCCACCTTCTCCCCCCAGCGGCACAGGGGAACAGGGAATGGGGTTGGGGTCAGTTCATCACACGTTGTTTCTGCCGCTTTTTTCTCCTCAGGGGAGGACTCCTTCCCCCGCACCAGCGTGGGGTCCCTCTCATGGGAGACAGTCCTCCACGAACTTCTCCAGCGTGAGTCCTTCCCATGACTGACAGTTCTTCAAGAACTGTTTTAGCATGGATCCTTTCCATGGGGTGCAGTCCTTCAGGAAGGGACTGCTCCAGCGCAGGTCTCCCACGGGGTCACAAGTCCTGCCAGCAAACCTGCTCCGGCGTGAGCTCCTCTCCACGGGGCCACAGGTCCTGACAGGAACCTGCTCCAGCGTGAGCTTCCATGGGGTCACAGCCTCCTTTGGGCATCCACCTGCTCCGGCGTGGGGTCCTCCATGGACTAGAGGTGGTCAGCTGCTCCACCATGGACCTCCATGGACTGCAGGGGGACAGCCTGCCTCACCATGGTCTTCACCACAGGCTGCAGGGGAATGTCTGCTCCGGCGCCTGGAGCACCTCCTCCCCCTCCTTCTTCACTGACCTTGGTGTCTGCAGAGTTTTTTCTCTTACATCTTCTCACTCCTCTCTCCAGCTGCAAAAGTGTGCAGCTTTTTTCCCCTCTCTTCCTTTTTTTTTCTCTGTTATCACAGAGGCGTTACTGATGGGCTCGGCCTTGGCCAGCGGCGGGTCCGTCTTGTAGCCAGCTGGCATTGGCTGTGTCGGGTTGGACATGGGGGAGGCTTCTGGCAGCTTCTCTCACAGAAGCCACCCCCATGTCGTTCCCCTCCCCCCACTACCAAAACCTTGCCACGCAAACCCAATACACCCATAGCAGGAAAGAGGGAAGTCCCGGATTCCTGCCTGTAAAGTTTTCCTGTAGCAGGAGAGAGGGAAACGTGACTCATTTGCCAATTCTCTTGGTTGGAATAAGGTGTGCACAACATACGAGATTCACAGGCAAACAGAGACTTTTATTTCACAACTAGGCTCGTCAGTAAGTAGTTAGGTAGCAGAAATGCTTAATATTTGCCACGTGTATGAGATGTAGACCTTGTGTTACTTACTGGAAAAAAAAGTTAAAAAGAGAGAGAAAGAGAGAGAGAGAAAGAGAATATGACAGAGATCACTGGTCCAGGTCCCGATGTTGGTCCAGCCAACAGGGGAGTTCTCGGGTCTATAGGAGCGTTTGTCGGGAAGGTTTTTCCTTCTTCTTTTCCTTCTTTTTTCTCCCACTTTCTGGCACTTGCCTTCCCCTTTTATGCCTACCATCTTGCTAGTGTTTGATACATTTCAGGGAAAGCCTCAGGTGTTTTCCACTCCCTGTTCCTGTATGTATCAAATTTCATCTCCTGCCATTGTCTACATCCTTGATCAAACAGTCCTTTGTTCCAGGGAATTACTTCTGTTCCCTTAATGGAATAAAATTATTTTTGTTGTCAGCATATAAACTGACAGTTCATCTCCTATGCTAACTGTGATTAATGCATGTCGTATTTACTGGGATAAGCAAGCTGACAATTGTAATGCAAAAATTAATTGCACCAGTAGTTATTATTTTATATTGTAAGATAACCTAATGCACTAGCTGGACGTAGGCCAAATAGTCATCATTCGGAATCTTTATGCAACTGCCTAATCACATATAAGTATTTCTGTAGGTTATTCTATACTTATGTCTTTTTGTTCCCGATAGCAGAGTTGTGAGGCCCTGCAGCTGTAATGATTGTTCTGCTAAATTCAGTGTTTTCTATGAAATTAAGACAGGAACCAGCTTTAAGGGGTCTTAGAAACTGAGATCCTGTGGTATCACTGACAGAAGGTTCAACTAAGATCTAAAATAAGTGCTTGCAAATCTTTCACATTTGACCCCTTGTAATAGCTGTTGTCTTCAGCAGAGGCACAACACACACCAGTTTAAGCTATGACAATAAATACCTAGAAATGCAGACAGAGGCTTGTGCAGATGATCTTCACCCCTTACATGTGGTGTATGTCAGATTTACAGGATTGGGAGAGGTCCCTTTAGCCACCTCATTTCTCTATATGTGGCTGCAGTTGCTGAAAACATAGCTCTATGTCTTTATCATTGCAAAGCTGAGAATCTCTGCTGAGCTCTGTAGAATCGACCTGTAGCTACAACAGCCTCATGGATCACATCTATACAGCTAAATAAAACAGGCCTTGGCACTGAGGGCCATGGCCTGAACATGTTATAGCAACAACACTGGATCTCTTCTGGGCCTATGCAGTGTCTTTGCAGCCATAAGACACAGTTACTGTTTTGTGTGGAGTCCTTTTGCAGTTCCCAATGCCTACAATGATTTGAGGGCTGCATTGCCACCCACCAGAGCAGTATTTTTGCACAAAAGCAAGGATGTGCATTGCATGCTCAGAAGTGTTTCAGATGAGCATGGGAGGGTTGCAGATTGCATAAAGCCTGATAGAGTGTGTTGGGTTTGTGTGGCAGGGTTTTGGTAGCAGAGGAGGGGCTACAGGGGTGGCTCCTGTGAGAAGCTTCCCTGGCTCCAAGTCAGACCCACCCCCGGCCACAGCTGAGCCAATCAGCAGTGGCGGTAACACCTCTGTGATAACATATTTAAGAAGGGGAAAAAAGTTGTTTAACAATACAACTTATAGTGGAGAGAGGAGTGGGATGTGAGAGAAACAACTACAGCAGGTCAGTGAAGAAGGAGAGGGAGGAGGCGTGCCAGAGCAGAGATTCCCCTGCAGCCCATGGTGAAACAGCAGGCTATCCCTCTGCAGCCCATGGAGGTTAGTGGTAGAGCAGATACCCACCTGCAATCTGTGGAGGACCCCATGCTGGAGCAGGAGGCTGCACCCAAAGAAGTCCATGACTCCATGGGAAGGCTGCGCTGGAGCAGTCTGCTCCTGAAGGACTGCACCCTGTGGAAAGGACCCATGCTGGAGCAGTTCATGAAGAACTGGAATAGGGGAAGACTGTGGGGAGCCTTCCCCCCACTGAGGAGGAAGGAGCGACAGAAACAATGTGTGACAAACTGATCACAACCCACATTCCTCACACCCCTGCTCCACTCAGGGGGAAGAGGTAGAGAAATTGCAAGTAAAGTTGATCCCAGGAGGAAGGTGCTTTTAAGATTTGGTCTTATTTCTCATTATCCTCCTCTGATAATAAATAATATCAGATTTAGACTAGATATAAGGAAGAAATTTTTTACAATGAAGATGATGAAATACTGGAACAGGTGGTAGAAACTCCATCCCTGAAAGCATTCAAGGTCAGGCTGGATGGGGCTCTGAGTAACCTGATCGAGTTGAAGATGTCCCTACCTATGGCAGGGGGGTTGGACTAGATGACCTTTAAAGGTCCCTTCCAACCCAAACCAATCTATGATTCTATGCTTGCTCTTGCAAAGGGCTAATAGTTATAAGAGTTATTGATTTTGGTTTATGCTATATGGCCTTCATGAAGAGATAACCTAGTGCCTCTTTACTATAGAAAATTAAATGGTTAAGACAAAACTGAGATTTTTTAAAATAATAAAATTAAAATAAAAATTGAGCCTCTTCAGAGAAATCAGGGATTTTCTTAGTGCTACTATAATGATTCAGATTAAATATAAGTCTTTTGCATTGTGATACAGTGTACAAAAGAAATGCATAAAACTGTTGATAACTGTGCAAGTTTAATGAGAAACAGAGTGTGATGGTTTGGGTGGATTCACCCTTTTTGCTCGCACCTTGCAGCCAAACACAGCCTGCTCTCTCACCCTTCCCCCTCCCTTGCCCAGGGAGTAGGGGAGAGAATTGGAAAGAAAAGGGCAAAGAAACTCACGGGTTGAGATAAAAACTATTTACTAATTAAAGTAAAATGATAATGATAACAACAGTGATAACAGAATATACAAACGACTGATACACAGTGAAGTTGCTCACCGCCCGCTGACTGATGCCCGGCCTGTGCCAGCCAGCGATCCCAGAGCCAAGACAGTCCCGAAACCAAAACCCTGGAAGAGCGGGCCTGAGCAATTCTTGAGAGAATACCCCCGTCTTCTGGTGAACCCCCGTTGATACACTGACATGACGGGATATGATCTGGAATATCTCATTGGCACATCCAAATGCCAGTTTTGGGCTTTGCTATTCACTGCGCTTCTCCCTCCCAGTCCTAATGCAGCTGTGAAGCAGCCAAACACGGTGGCCTTGAGCTCCAGCAGTAACTAATAACACCAGTACTGTTATCAACATTTTTCTAATAATAAGTCTGAACTGAAACACTGAAACTAAAACACAGCTCTTCTAATTACTAAAAAGAAAATTAACTCTATCCTAGAAAAAACAGGACACAGAGTTTAAATGTCACCTATGTAAACACATCTAGCGTATGCTAGCAGACAATACAAAAAGCTTGGAAACATCATCGTTTCTTGTGGAGAAGAGTGACTCTTCTCTTTGTCCCCCACTTTGAGTCAGGACTAGGATCTAAATCCATGATTGATAAGGATCATAGCTGAAGCATTAATTTTGTGTTGTTACCCAATCTTCTGCATCCCATGGAGTGCCTTTTAAGAGCTCTTCTATTGCTATTGACTCAGTGTTTCAATAATCAGTGAACAACACCATACTTGGACAGTTTTTTTCTCTGGCTTCCTTATCTTCTGCAGAATATTTCTGTTGAATTTTCCTTCCTTAAAAAGAATTTAATTTCCAGTCTATTCCTCAGTGATAAGCTTCCATATTGAAAGGTGATCTGTGTTTGTGTTGTGGTGGTTTCTGTGGGCCCTGTGATGAATCAAGGCTGTATTATGAAATACAGATCATGGGTTTAGGTTGTGGATCTAAACATAATATAGCCACTGATTTACATTGCACAGTGGTCTGCCATATAGTGGAAAGAGCCTGTACTCAACCTTTTTGGTCAGCTTCATCCATCAAGTCTGCAAAGATTGGTTAAGCATTATTTCCCCTTGGTGAATCCATATTGACCACTCCTGATAACCTTATTTTCCTCCAGATGCTTAGATATTACATCAGAATGAGATGTCCCATCACCTTTCCAGGGATGGAGGTGAGGCTGACTGGCCTGTAGTTTCCTAGGTCCTCCTTCTTGCCCTTTTTGAAGACTGGAGTGACATTGGCTTTCCTACAGTCCTCAGGCACCTCTCCTGTTCTCCAGGATCTTTCAAAGATAATGGAGAATGGCTTAGCAATAACATCCACCAGCTCTCTCAGCACTCGTTGGTGCATCCCATTGGGGCCCATGGATTTGTGGGTGTTGAGTTTGCCTAAATGATCTCTAAGCTGATCAATCAAGTGAAAGTGTTCCTTTCTCCAGACTTTCTCTCTTACTTCCAGGTCTGCGATTCCTTAGAACAGGCCCTAGCAGTAAAGACTGAAGCAAAGGTGGCATTCAGTAACTCTGCCTTCTCTGTATGGGCAGGACCAGGACGGTTGAGCAGTGGATGTGGTCTATCTTGATTTCAGTAAGGCATTTGACGTGTTCTCCCACAGCATCCTCACTGCCAAAATGAGGAAGTGTGGACTGGATGATCAGGTAGTGAGATGGACTGTGAACTGGCTGGTGGGAAGAAGCCAGAGAGTGGTGGTCAATGGGGCAGAGTCTAGTTGGAGACCTGTGTCTAGTGGAGTCCTGTTGGGACCGAGAGAAGACCCGGACGCTCAAATATATAAAAAATCATCAGGCTTCTTCTTTATTGATTACACATATACTTCTTATATAAAGCAGTTAATTAAGCTTATGCATATTCTCAAAAACCCACACTGATTGGCTCATTAATTTTCCTGAGAACTTTCTCTTTGTTATCACAAGCGGTGCCGTTCTGCCTGGCCTCCAAGGACAAGCCCTACTTCGTGATTTCTAGCTTCCTTATTTCCAGTTTGATAAAAGTTGTTTTGTCTGAAGTTCTCAAGGAGAGTAGGCATCTTGGAGACTTCACTTATGTCAAGGGCTTAATGCTGCGGCCTAAGCCATTGCAATACTCTCACTGCTTTCTGCTAAAGGCTCTGATTGTACAAATATCTCTTAGTGATCTACAACAGAGTCCCTCAAGGGTCGGTACTAGGACCAGTATTATTCAAAATATTCATAAATGACCTGGATGAGGGAATTGAATGCACTGTCAGCAAGTTTGCTGATGACACAAAGCTGGGAGGAGTGGTTGACACACCAGCAGTCTGTGCTGCCATCCAGAGAGACCTGGACAGGCTGGAGAGCTGGGCAGGGAAAAACTTAATGAAATATAATAAGGGCAAGTGTAGGGTGTTGCATCTGGGCAGGAACAACCCCAGGTTCTAGTATAGGTTGGGGAACGATCTACTAGAGAGCAGTATAGGGGAAAGGGATCTGGGAGTCCTGGTGGACAGCAGGATGACCATGAGCCAGCACTGTGCCCTTGTGGCCAGGAAGGCCAATGGCATCCTGGGGTGCATTAGAAGGGCTGTGGTTAGTAGGTCAAGAGAGGTTCTCCTCCCCCTCTACTCTGCCCTGGTGAGGCCACATCTGGAATATTGTGTCCAGTTCTGGGCCCCACAGTTCAAGAAGGACAGGGAGCTGCTTGAGAGAGTCCAGCACAGAGCCACCAAGATGATTAAGGGAGTGGAACATCTCCCTTATGAGGAAAGGTTGAGGGAGCTGGGTCTCTTTAGCTTGGAGAAGAGGAGATTGAGGGATGACCTTATTAATGTTTATAAATATATGAAGGGTGAGTGTCAAGTGGATGGAGCCAGGCTCTTCTCAGTGATTTCCAATGGTAGGACAAGGGGCAATGGGTGTAAGCTGGAACACAGGAGGTTCCGCTTAAACTTGAGAAGAAACTTCTTTACTGTGAGGGTGACAGAGCACTGGAACAGGCTGCCCAGGGAGGTTGTGGAGTCTCCTTCTCTGGAGACATTCAAGACCTGCCTAGACGCCTTCCTGTGTAATCTCATCTAGGTGTTCCTGCTCTGGCAGGGGGATTGGACTAGATGATCTTTTGAGGTCCCTTCCAATCCCTGACATTCTGTGATTCTGTGGTTAGCAGACCCTCTGGTGTTAACCAGCCAAGTGGTTTCCATTAAATTTATATCTCAGTGCTTCCATCCCCCATTGTCCAATGCCCTTCAACATCGCCTTTAACAATCCATTGTATCTTTCAATCTTTCCAGAGGCTTGTGGGTGACAGGGGATGTGGTGCACCCACTCAATGCCATGTTTCTTTGCCCAGGAGTTTATGAGGTTATTTCGGAAATGAGTCCCATTGTCTGATTCAATTCTTTCCGGGGTACCATGTCGCCACAAAATTTGTCTTTCAAGGCCTAAGATGGTGTTTCTGGCACTGGCATGGTTTACAGGGTATGTTTCTAGACAACCAGTAGTTGTTTCCACCAGTAAAATTCACATTGAATTGTGTGTGGAGTCCATGGGTGAATCCCTCTCGCAGCAATGTGTGACCTGTGTGATGGCTTCAATGATCAGGTCCACCACTCGATCACCAGCCCATCGATATGGTCCATGTCTCCCTAGATGCCCTGATGTTTCATGGGCCCATCGAGCTACAAATAGCTCACCTTTACGCTCCCAGTCCAAGTCCACGGGAGCTACTTCAATTTTGGCAGCCTTGTTTACATGTTCATTGTTTTGATGTTCTTCAGTGGCATGGCTTTTGAGCACGTGAGCATCTACATGATGTACCTTTAAAGTCATGTTTTCTACTCGAGCAGCAATGTCCTGCCACAATGCAGCAGCCCAGATGAGTTTACCCCTGTGCTGTCAATTGGTCTTCTTCTACTGCTGCAGCCACCCCCACAGGGCACCATCCAGGAGTCAGTGTAGAGATAGAGGACTGGCCACTTTTCTCTTTCATCAGTCTTTAGGGCTAGTTGGCTGGCTTTCACTTCTGCAAACTGACTTGACTCGCCTTCTCCTTCAGTGGCCTCGATGACTTGTCGTGTGGGACTCCACACAGCAGCTTTCCACTTCCGATGGTTTCCTACTACACGACAGGATCCATCAGTAAACAAAGCATAACGCCTTTTGTCTTCTGATAACTCATTATATGGTGGTGCCTCTTGAGCACAAACCACCTCCTCAGGCTGTACTCCAAAATCTCTGCCTTCTGGCCAGTTCATGATCTCTTCCACGATTCCTGGATGGTTGTGATTCCCTAGTCAAGCTCATTTCATGACCAATGCTACCCACCCATTCCATGTAGCACTGGTTGCATGATGTGTAGAAGGAATGTTTCCTTTAAACATCCAGTGTAGCACAGTCAATCGCGGTGCCAGGAGCAGATGCGCTTCTGTACCAACAACTTCTGAAGCGGCGCGAACCCCCTCATATGCTGCTAGTATCTCCCTTTCAGTTGGAGTGTAGTGGGCTTCTGATCCACGATACCCCCTGCTCCAAAACCCTAATGGTCGACCTTGGGTTTCTCCTGATGTTTTCTGCCAGAGGCTCCAAGTGAGACCATGGTCCCCAGCTGCAGTGTAGAGTACATTTTGCACAGCTGGTCCTGTTCGGATAGGCCCCAGAGCCACTGCACGAGCTATTTCTTGTTTGACACGCTCAAAGGCTTGTTGTTGCTCAAGGCCCCACTCAAAACAGTTTTTCTTTCAGGTTACTCGATAGACAGGTCTCACAAGCTGACTGTAACCTGGAACATGCATTCTCCAGGATCCCACAAGGCCTAGGAAAGCTTGTGTTTCCTTCTTGTTAGCTGGTGGAGACAGAGCTGCTATCTTGTTAACCACATCCATAGGCACATGACAGCGTCCATCCTGCCATTTGATTCCCAAGAACTGAATCTCTTGTGCAGGTCCCTTGACCTTGCTTTTCTTAATGGCAAAACCAGCTCTCAGAAGAATCTGAATTACTCTTTTTCCCTTCTCAAACACTCCTTGTGCCTTGTTACCCCACACAGTGATGTCATCACTGTATTGTAGATGTTCAGTGCATTTTTAATTAGTCCATGGCAAATGGTGGGGCTGTGTTTCCACCCCTGGGGCAGTCAATTCCAGGTGTACTGGACAAGCCTCCACATGAAAGCAAACTGTGGCCTGCACTCTGCTGCCAAAGGAATGGAGAAAAATGCATTGGCAATGTCTATGGTGGCGTACCACTTGGCTGCCTTGGACTCCAGTTCATATTGGAGCTCTAACATGTCTGGCACAGCAGCACTCAGTGGTGGTGTCACTTCATTTAGGCCTCAGTAGTCTACTGTTATCTCCACGTTCCGTCAGACTTTTGCACTGGCCATATGGGGCTATTAAAAGGTGAATGAGTCTTGCTGATGACTCCTCGGCTCTCCAGTTGACAGATTGGTTCATGGGTGGTAGCCAAGGAGTCTCGGTTTGTACGATATTGCCGCCGGTGCACTGTCCTGGTGGCAACTGGCAACTGTTGTTCTTCAACTTGCAGCAATCCCACAACGAAGGGATCTTCTGAGAGGCCAGGCAGGGTAGACAGCTGCTTGACCTTGTCTGTGTTCACCGTGGCCACACCAAAAGCCCATTGGTACCCTCTCCTGAGCTTGTCCATGCCAAGGATACAAGGGGCTTCTGGGCCAGTCACAATAGGGTGCTTTTCCCATTTGTCTCCCATCAAGCTGACCTCAGCCTCCAACACAAAGAATTCCTGGCATCCCCCTGTCACTCCGGAGATCCAGATGGGTTCTGTGCCCCTGTACCGTGATGGCACCAACGTACACTGGGCACCAGTGTCAACCAGGGCTTTGTATCTTTGTGGACCTGATGTGCCAGGCCATCGAATCCACTCAGCCCAATATACCCGGTTGTCCTTTTCCTCCTCCTGGCCGAAGGCAGGGGCCCTCTACTCCTGTTCCTCATTGGAGTATTCACTGTCTGACCTTTGTAGTGCCAGACCAGAAGTCCCCTCACCAGGGTCAAGGGAGATGATTTCAATTCTTCTATGTCTGGGAGATCACTGATTGCCTTCCTGGACATCTGCAGCAACTACACTCCTGACGGCCACAGTGCTGGCCTGTAGAGACAAGGAGGTACAGAGATTTTCTTTGAAGTTTTGAAGCCATTGATACCAAGAAAGACGGTCAGCGAAACTCCCTAAGACTCATTTTGGAGTTTTAGAAAGCAGGTATTCTTTATTGCAGCACTCCCCCAAGGGGTGTGTGTCTGTCTTTGTTCCAGCACACATTATATTGACCTAATACATGTATATTCATTGAGTTTCTGAGAAATTATCTACATATTCAAAACATTTGCCTTGGCTATTTAGCATATGTAAATGTCCTTCACGCTTGCGCAGTAAAATGAGTTAGTGGTCTTTGATAGCCTTCATCACTGTGTCTGCTGATTGAACTCTTTGATTCTGCACAGTGGTGTCTCTTTTACATGCTTGGGACAGCATTCCTTGAAGAATGTTTGGTCCTTCCTCAGGCTTAAGCCTGATAACATTTGCAAAAGGTCCTAAGGTTATCAGTAATTTGTGAGGAATTTCATTCAAAGGTTGTTAGCATATGTAAATATCAAAAAGCGAGGTCATAAATGCTCATTCCATGGTTATCGGCAATTTTATTCAAAGGTTGTTACAACAGCTGGGTGATGTCTAAGCAACTAAGGGATCTATAAATCTTTTAGTTTCTAATTTCTCAGGGTTTACTCTTTTAACAGGAAGACACTCTTTCCACAGTTGATGTCTCCACATCCGGGGAATACATCGCTGCCAAGCTGTTAGCATATGACACTGGGGTACCTTGGATTACCTTCCTCCATATGGCCCGTGTGCACAGGACATCCTCCGGATCTTTGGAGTCCCCATCATTGTCTGGATCACTGTAGATGACTTCCAGCACTGCTAATTCTCTCAGATACTGGATGCCTTCATCTGCAGTAGTCCACTTTCCTGGAGAGTTCATAAGATCATCCTTGAATGGGTATCTGGCTTTCACACTTGAGAGGAGCCATCTCCAGACACTGCAAACTGCTGCCTCTCTTCCAATTCCTCTCTCAATCCCATGGTTTCTAGCAAGGGATCCCAGCTGCTGGGCTTCCCTTCCTTCCAGTTGCTGACTGTCGGCCCCATTATCCCAGCATCAGAGCAGCCAGGCAGCAATCCGCTCACCTGGCTGGCGGCTGTAATCTTTCTATGTGTCTCAAAGCTCTGATGAGGTCAGGGACTGGGTAGTCTCTGCTTCCTGTTTCAGTTCTCTCACTCCTTCCTCCAATTTCCTCGTTGAAGGACCAGCTTCTTGATCAAATCTTTCCTCTTCTTTCTCCTCCCTTAGTAATTGATGATTATATATCAGTGGTTCTCCTTGTCCACTGTTTCTTTTTCACCACTGGGGCAATTACTGTAGTTGTTGTTGTTTGGATCCCTGTCTCAGCCGTGGTGTCCTCAGATGTGGTCTGGGTCCCTGCCTCAACCATAGTCCTCTGAGAGTACTGAACTGTGGCTCGATAGGCACAGGCCAGGCCCCAGTGCAGTGCTAGAAGCTGCTGGTTCTCATTGGGGTAGGCCAGGCACCCTTCCATCAAGTGACGCGTTAGTTTGCCAGGGTTGTGTGCCTCTTTGGGTGTAAAATCCCAGGCTATGGGAGGTGATAACCATCCTAGTAACCTGCCCAAATCCTTCCACACACTCTGCCACCCAGGGACAGGCCACTTCAGGGCACTTTTCAGTATTTCCTCACCCAAAGGCTGCCTTCTCTTACACCAGGACGAGACTATATTCCACAAAACCCATAGTATTCTGACAGTATTACTTAGTAGTAATAAACAGCTCGCATAAGGGGGAATAAGGACCTCGAGAGACTGCATAATAAAACCATCTACATTAACTTCAGGTAGGGAAAGGGAGATGTATTCCCTTGTCTCCTCCACAAGATAGCTCCCCCAGCACAGCAAACTACGAATGTCAGCACGAAGCACGTAGCTGTTATTGTTATCGACATGTTCCTAAGCTCAGCAAAATAAAGAGATAAGCAGTGCTGCCAGCAAAAACTCCGTGACCCACACAGGAGCTCACTGCTTAATAACTACTGCAGCTAACGCACGCTAAATGTAAAACTGCTGTTGTCTCGAGCCCCACGTTGGGCGCCAAAAAACTGTGGTGGGTTGACCCTGGCTGGATGCCAGATTCCCACCAAAGCCCACTCCATCGCCCCCATCCTCAGCAGGATGGCGAGTGAAGAAAATAAGATGGAACAAAAGAAAACCCCAAACTTGTGGGTCGAGACAAAGGCAGTTTAATAGAAGCAAAGCAAAGCTGCGCGCGCAGAAGCAAAAGAACAAAATATTTATTCTCTACTTCCCATCAGCAGGCGATGTTTGGCCACTTCCCGGGAAGCAAAGTTTTCATACGCGTTGCGGTTCCCGGAGGACAAACGGAAGTAACGAATGCTCCCCCTTCCCCCTCCGTTCCCCTTGCTTTATTTCTGAGCAGATGTCATATGGTATGGAATATCCCTTTGGTCCGTTTGGGTCAGCTGTCCTGGCTGTGTCCCCTCCCAAAACCTTCCCCACCCCCAGCCTACTGGGGGGAAATCTTGGAGAGACAGCCTTGGTGCTGTGCTAGCACTGCTCAGCAGTAACCAAAACACTGGTGTGTTCTCAACACCCCTTGAGCCACCAATACAAAACACAGCACTCTGAGGGCTGCCCATGGGGAAAATCAACTCCATTCCAGCCAGACCCAACACATCTTAGGAAAATAAAAAATTATAAAGTGGCAAATTAATCCCAAAGCTGCATCACTCATGTTTTGGCTAAATGTAATCTCATGCTCCCTTATGTAAAAACTTTACTATGTTTTGGATTGGCTGCTCTCTCTGCTGCACTGCTGTGTGGATTCTCTTTCCTGAATCCTTTTTTTTTTTTGTCTTTTCCCGTTAAACTACTGTAATCAAACATCATCCTCTATATCATGTGGACGAAGAGTGATCAAATGGTGTGTAATCTTCCTTCATGAAATCTTAACTGAATACCTCTGTAATAGTTCTGTTGCTGTCCTAGCCCTCTGGGAGCACTGCTCTTATACCTGGATGGAGCATGTCTCTGGTGCTGTAGACTCTCTTGCCAGGTCACATATCTTTCATCAACCTACACCCCACAGAGATGAAATCGCCATGCCTTTAGGTGTTTCAGGAGAGAAATTAATGGTTTGTACTTTCCAATGAGCTGCAGAGGGCAGCAAGAGTTGAGTGAACTCCAGCAAGGGTCCTGCTGGTGGACACCTATGAATGGACACTTCTGTGGCAGGAACCTGAGTGCAGGGAGAGCCCCAGAGCAAGCTCTGATAGCAACTGGAGGTGCTTGTGGCTGAGGATATTAGAGAGTTAGTGAAGTCAAAGTGGTTGGTGGTGCTGGAAAAGCTAGGGTGCTTCTCCAGAGGGGTTGGTGATGATGGCCGTCACCAACAAAAATGACAAAATCCCTTTCTGTTTCCACCTTTGCTTTGCATGTTCAAGACAGGGAGCGAGACTGAAGAAATTTCAGTTTCATTACCTAGGCCATATGGTACTTTGGACTAACAGCAGGACAAACTCTAAAACCATCATGTTTAAATCCTTTCTATCATTATGTAATTTTACACATTTAATAGATGACCACAGCGGATGCCCTTTGAAATCTCTGAAAAAGGATGAAATTCCCCAAATGCTTGTTTAAAATTTCTTCTAAATCAGGACATAAGATGAGTAGCTTAACTCTCATTCTTGGCATAAATGAGAGAGGAGGCTTCTTGGGAGCTTTTAGGAATACCTTGAGGGATGCTGCACTCATCCTCTGTGCCAACAGAGTCATCATCTCCATCTAATAGGACAGTAATGTCATTCCAATGTAGGCAATAGCAAGTGTAAGCCGTTGCAGAGATCTCACTATTCCAACCTGGGACCTCAGCATTATCAGAAGCTTATGGAGCTATCTTAAAGCATCCTTTGAAGCTTGCCATCTTATTCTCACAGCACCGTTTTCAGTTTTCATTATTGCAGCCAGGACTGTTAATTATTCTCAGGCCCCTGTGGAAGAACACTTTTGTGGCTTTATTTCGTATGGAGTATTTCATCAAGACCTTGTGTAGAATTTCTTCCCAAATTCACCATAGAGTTTTACGTAAACCCAAGCACTTGCCTTATACTTCCAAAGAGGAGAAGCTACACTGCTACACTAGAGCTCTCAGGTACTACTGTAAGAGAACAAATCATTCACAATCCCCCTTTGCTTCCTTAAGCATGAAGAGCTGCTTTATAAGGCTCACCAGCAAGGTTGTTAGAAAGGATCACCCCTTGCTGCCAGCACAGCTAATGCATTGTGACCAGCTGGTTGACATACTTCTCCCACTAATTGGTAACGCTCACTCAACCAGATTCTTGGTCTGCTTCCAATGCATGACACTATTTATGATCTGTGCAGCAGCTACAGGGACTCTGCTCTATTAATATTTGTCAAGTCTTATTATATTGAAAAAAAATCCATTTGCTACCTTTTTTGCATCTTAAATTAGGATGTTAAGTGATCAGTTTTCATCCTGTAACTGTTCTGGATACAAAGCTTATCAGCTGCACCACTTCAATATAAAATATTTCTTCCGTGAGGAAAAATGAGTAGTAAGGCACATTTTGTAAACATGTATACATGTCACGTGCACACACAGTTAGCTACTAGTCCTGCCATAGCAGGACTACTAAACGGGATTACTTGCTTGCATGAAATTGCTGGTGTGGATATTTGTTTGCTGGATCAGAACATCAAGGAGTGTCCTGGTGTGTTGGGTTTGGGGGGGGAAGCCATTTTTTTTTTTGGTAGTGGGGGAAGGGTCACCTTATGAGAGCGAAAAGCTTCCCTGGCTCCAAGGCAGAGACCCCCCAGCCCAGGCTGGGCTAATGAGCACTAGAGAAACACCTCTGCGAATCCATACTAGTGAGATGAAGGACTATCCTGAAAAGAAAAAGGTGGGGTTGAACCTGGAGGAGAGGCCACTGACAAACAAAAGACGACCATCGGCCAAAAACAAAGGACAGACAGAGAGAGAGCTTTGTTGCCAGAGGGAAAGACAAAGACCCACAACAAGTTCAACCGCATGGAGTAGGAGAAGACAAAGAAAGTCCCCTACAGCCCATGGAGATTCAACAGCAGAACAGAGACCCACGTGTAGGCCATGGAGGACTCCACGCTGGAGCAGAAAAGCTGAGCCTGGAGCAGAAAAGTTGAGCCGGAGGGCAACTGTGATTGGAACTGTGACTGGAATTGTGCTCGCTGCCAGAGCAGGAGTGGACCCCCAGAGTGGGGGCTGAGTCTGCAGCCCGTGGATGTCCCCATGCCAGAGCCGGGAGCTGAGCCTGAAGAGGTCCATGACTCCATGGGAAGCTTGCTTTGGAACATTTGGAAGAGCGGCAGAGGTGAACTGACTGTAACCCCCATTCTCTGTCCCCTGTGCTGCTGAGGGGGAAGGTAGAAAAATCGGAAGCAAAGTGATTTGAGCCCAGGAAGAAGGGAGGGGTGGGGGAGAAGGTGTTGTAAGATGTGATTATTATGTCTAGTTAGATGATTTGCAATGAATTAAATTGATTTTTCTTCCCCAAGTTTGAGTGTGTTTTGCCCGTGACCATAACTGGTGAGTGAGCCGTCCCTGTCCTTCATTCCTAATCCCGTGCCCGCTTCGTTGTGTCTCACATCCTATCTCACCAGGTTGGGGCAGTGAATGCAGGGCCACATGGTCCCACTGTGGGTCAAACCACCACACCTGTTTTTGCTAGGATAGTTAATTTTCTTCTTAGTAGCTAGAAAGCACTGTGTTTGGGTTTCATTTTGGGATTTGTTATGAGAAGAATGTTGATAACATACAAGGACATGATGTTTGTGTAGTTTGCAAGTGTAAAGGACTGGGAGGAGGAAGAGTAGTAATTAGAAAAACCCAGAACTGGCATTTGGATATGCCCATGAGATATTCCATATCATATCATGTCATGTTCAGTATATTAATGAGGGTTGAACAGAAAGTGAGGGGATTCTCTCGGGAATTGCTCGGGCTTGCCCTTCGGGGATTGCGGTTTTGGGTTCAGGATTCCTTTTTGCTCCTGTAGGATCACTGCAGGTGGTGAGCAATTGTACTGTGCATCACTCATTTATATATATATATTATTATCATTATTATTTTAATTTTATTTTATTCCAATTATTGAATTCCTCTTATCTCAACCTACAAGTCTCCTTACCTTTACCCCTCCAATTCTCTCCTCATTCCCTTGGTGAGGGGAAGGGGGGGAATGTGAGCAGCTTTGTGGTATTTGAATGCCAGAAAAGTTAAACTACTACAAGGAGGAATTGTAAATATGATAATGAACTAGATTTTTTTAGCATGTTTTTTATGGAATTTTTTGATCTGCTGTGCTACTATAAATGAAAAGTAAATCTGATCAGAGAAACAGAAGAGTAGACATTGTTACAGAAATTAATTCTCATCTTCTTTCATATGTGACTCAGTGTTCCTTGATGAAATAGAATTATTGTTATTTTAGTTCAGTCATTTAAGATTTAAAATTTAAAAGTGGTGAACTTATAATTAGTTGAACAGATCATGAAATGCTAGAGCAATTTGAAAGAATCCATATTCCTCTTCTGAAGGAACTTGTATTCCTGTTGAAGGGGATGAAGCAGTGTATTTGGAAGGAAATACTGGAGCATGGAAGAATATATAATAATATGTCTATATTAAAAAAACAACAAAAAACCTGTTGATGAATATTATCTGAATTTAGTGTTTTGATGATTTGAGCACTTGGATTCTCATTTGGACATTCAGTCATAGGATTTTTGCATAATTCTATTTTTCCTGGATATTTTGAAAAAAAATTATAAAACATTATAAGAAAAAAAGGAGATTTGAGGGCTCTGACCATTCTCATTCTGTGTGTGCAGTTCAACAATCAGCAAGCATTGGGAGGCAGAACTGGCCACGCTCAAAGGTAATAATGCTAAGCTCACAGCAGCCCTGCTGGAATCCACTGCCAATGTAAAACAATGGAAGCAACAGCTTGCTGCATATCAGGAGGAAGCAGAACATCTTCATAAGCGGGTAAGTCGAGGTGAATGGCCAGGATCCTTGAGGTGGAAGTATTGGTGACTGTATTCACTCATTTTGAAGTAAAATAAGATTATTGTTTGGGCTTTAGGTTAATCTTTGAGACAGAAATTAATGACGACTTTAAAGCACACAGGGTTACTCAGTTGGGAAATTCTTTTTTTTGCAGCAGTTCCTTTTCTGCAGAGACCAACAACTTCTTTTAATCCTTGCACCTAAAGAAAACTGAACGTACAATCAAGATCATTATACACAATTAGAGATCTGCCTCTGCTTTCATACAGGAGGGATAGGGTCCCATTCCCTTCATTGTAAATTTGGTTTGCAGAGGTCATTTGGCAAACCAGAAATTAGAGCACAATGGGGGCAGAAATGCTAATGTTTGAAAGAGGAATAAAGAGTATGCAAGGCTGAAGGCTGCATTATGAAAACAAGTATATAATTTTTTATCTTCTCTTTTCACATGTAACTATATTGTACAATTTATTCATATGAATTTGTCATCATAGTCTAGGACATATTTTTGTACAAAGTGAAGGCAAGATTACCATGTATGGAGGGAAGATATCTTTGATGGAGCTTTGTTAATATCAGTTAACTTAGAAAAATATCAAGGGGATGATCTTAGTTAAGAAAATAAAAACAAAAGCCCTATATGCTTTTTTGCATGAAGACTGATTTAATGAATATGCTGACAGAAGGGAAAGGTCAAGTAGCAAATACGTTGGGCAATTATGCTGTGCTCTCTTAAATGAAATAAGGTATGGTAAAATACAGTTAGCCAAATCCTGCAGATTGTGAAGGGTTCTTTCAGACCTGTGCTGGATCTGTCCAACTGGAGGCTAGTAGTCCCAGGAACAAGGATCATATTGATCTGAAGAGGAGAAATTCAGCAGGCTGCATCTAACCTGGAGGTCTGGAAGAATAGCAAGAATTCACTTGAGCTTGAGAAACCTGTGGAAATGGCAGGTTGCTGGGGCTGTCCTATACCCAGACTGACTTGCAGATGAGGATCTTGAAGTCCCAGCCAAATGAGTTGATAGGGAAGAATGAAAATTTCCTTTGGACTGTAACTGCATGTGCCATAGTTGGCTGGACAAAATGCATGAAGTGTAATTAAAGTGATGCATTTTGCAAAGTGCTTTCATTTTAAGAAATTTACAGTTGCTGAAAAAATTACTTTGCTTCGGAAATTTTCCAGTCAGGAGCAAGTTTGTCGTGTGTTTGTATAGTGAGAGATTTATACTTTGTCATCCCATTTAAGCTTCTCCTCTGGAAGGGTGGAAGTTCTAACCTGGAACTAACATAGTTCCAGGTTTGTGAATAGATAATAGTCGTTGTTGATAAAATTATTTAAATTATAATTGTATATTATAATTACTATAGTGTAAAAGTTCAGGTGGATTTGATCAGCAGATTCAGGTTTTACAATTAAGAACTCATTGCTAAAATGAAGACATAATGAGACAGCATTCTTGATACTAAAATGTATTAACAGCTTTTGTTGCAAAGCTGAGACAATGCAACAGCTGAATTATTTGCCTGCCCTGTTGTGGGGAGACCAAATCAGACAAGACGGGCAAAGCACTGTGGTAGAAGATCCCTTTTTCTTGATGTTACTCTCACTCTTAGTAAAACTTTATTTAAAATCTGTTATTGGAAAATACAATTAATGAATATAGGAATTTTTAGCATGTCACTTTGCTTGTACCTGATACTACAGTTAACAGAAGTAGTAACCAAGTCTTTGTAGCTACATTCATTAATAGCTGATTATTTTAATAACCTATTCCCAGAAAATTTCCTGCAATTATTTTCTATTGCTGAGGGAATGCAAAATCTTATAACATGGGATCATCTACACCATACTCTTTTGATCACCTTTTACGTGCCTTTATTAAATGTTTCTGTAATCTGTGACCTCGGTGCTTGTTGATATATCACATAGAATATAGGAACACTTTGTGCCTATGGCTCTCTGGGCATGCCTGTAAATTATGATAGGATAGTTCATCAAGAGTATTGCCCTCTACTGGAATTGCTTTTAGAAAAATATAGACTTGGAAAACTGTAGGCAAAAGTATGCAGATTATGTAAAAGAAAAATCAATCTCAATCTGTTATCCATACAGTGTGATATAAGAGCTGTTCTAACTTGCATGCTGGAGACTGATCTTTCAAACTGAAATAGTGCCCCATTCAAAAAGAAACTGCAAGTCAGATACTTCTCTGTTACACAGACAGAGAATGTGCTGTTGAAATGGTGGATCTGTAGACTGTTGGTTATGGTATATGTGGTAGTAAGCAGTGTTAAGTCACTGTATCGTGTTATCTTTCTGTTAGGTTTATCTGTAAAACTCAGTATAAACACGTAGCTGCAAATGATCAAAAAAATATTCTTCAAATTGGAATCCATCTCACCTGAGTTTCTGTAGAAGTTATACGTCAAGTCTAAGATGGTCATCTTTTTTTCTTGCAATTCATGGAGAGAAAAAAGCATGAATAATTGTTACAGTCTAAAAAAAATGACTAAGGTGTTGAGTTGAATTTGCTCCTGTAAGTGCTTGTCTTTCCCCATAGGATAATCATTAAGATAGTTCTATAAACATATTTTTAGTCAGATGAAAGGAACCCCATCCTTAGTTCACAGAATCACCAAATGTGGAGGTTTTACTTGGCTATCACTTGGCTAGCAGCCAAACACAGCCGTTTGCTCACTCCACCCCACCCCTAGGGGATAAGGGAGAGAACTGGGGGCAAGGGTAAGGACACTCATAGGTTGAGATAAGAACAATTTAATAATTGAAATAAAATAAACTTCAATTAATACTGATATAATAATAATAATAATAATAATAATAATAATAATAATAATAATAATAATAATAATATACAAATGAGTGATACACAGTGCAATTGCTCACCACCCACCGACCAAGCCTGGCTCATTCCCAGATAACGATCCCAGAGGAGCGACAATCCCGAATCCAAACTGCAATCCCAGAAGAGCAAGAGCCCAAGCAAAAGTCGGAGAGAGACAAAAAAGGAAGACACCCTCATTAATATACTGAACATGACATTATATGAGATGGAATATCCCATTGGCATATCCAAATGCCAATTTAGTTTATTAATTTAAATATTCCTCACCCCTCTAGATCTTGCGCTTGTAGACAAAACAAAACATGAAGTCCTTCACTTCCAGTGACAAAAATGCAAACACTGGTATGTTCTCAGTGTTTCTCTCATAACAAATCCCACACTGAGACTAAAACACAGCACTATTCTAGCTACTAAAAAGAAACCTAGCTCTGTCCCAGCTAGAAACCAGGATACCAAATAATTTAGCATGGAGGGGAATTTTGGAGTTTGTCTGGTCCAATTCCCTGCTGAAAGCAGGGACAGCTTTGAAGTTAGATCCAACTCCAAGGTTGGATGAGGCTACTCAGGGCTGTGTGTCAAGTCTCGACAAATAGAGATCCCACAGCCTCTCTGGGCAACCTGTTCCAATGTCTGACCACTTGTTGCGTGAAAAAGGTTGGTAGAGCAATTTAGCAGGAAATAAACCCCCTTGTGTTCCAACTCACCCTCAGATAACTGGAGGAGCTGGGGGCAGCTGGGCTTAGATCCTGAGTGATGCCCAATCGAGCACTATCGGTCCAACAACTGTGGATGCACCGTATAGTGCGCTGCACTCCCGTGCCCATGATTTATGGACTCACACGGCTAAACCTGCAGAATTTAGCAGCATCCCGCTGAGCACGGGTCAGTCGGGGTGGCTGGTTACAGACGGACACAGTTCGACGAGACACCACAAGTCCGAGTACGTCAGTGCCGGATCCACTTGATAATGCCCTGCACCCATCGGCCAGTCACAAGCTATGGACTCTCACGGCCTCATCAGGCAGCAGCCCAGCAAGAAATTGTGCAGCAAGTCTGTAAGCAAATGAAAGCACCTTTAATAGAGCAACAGGATTAATACAGGTTTGTATGGATTGCCGGTGATAAACCACTGTCTGTAGAAGTATATACAAGCATTAAGGTTACAGGTTATGAAAAGTGTTATTAATTGTTAAAGGTGACAAGTTACTACAAAGCGCTAAGTTGGTAAAATAATTCTCTAGAGATTTTCTAAGTTTCCGAGGAAGATCCTCGGAAATGTCTTAAGTCTTACCCAAAGGCATTCCAATAGGGGAAAAGAGAGGCTCAGCCCGTCAGCTGGTCCCAGGGGTCAGAGGTCTGCTATGGAGTCGTCCCTGACTTGTCGGTGATGGCATCTTCCCTGACTGTGATGGTGTCTTCCTTAATTCCCTCCTTTCTTGGGGCTATTCGTATACTAGCTTGAGTGACTCTAGTCATACCTTTATGGTGATTGGCAAAAGGCACTTCTGTTCCCCTTTTATGGTAGAAATTATCAAAACTTAGAGATGCTCTCTATGAGGGGGAAAGAGGGGGGTCAGTGATATGGAGTTATGGTTTTGTCAAGGTCCACAAAGGGAAGTAGTTGTCAAAAGGGGCGCCAGCTGTCGATCCAGAATCACAGATAGACCATACATCAAGCCTTGTACCATGCTGCGATTGAGACGAGCTGGAAAGCAAGACTCTGCTGTCTCCCATCTCTTGTTTTTTCCTTGAAAAGCAGCAGGTCTAGTAGAGAGGCAGCCTTGGAGAAGATTCTTCACATGCCAGCTGTAATTTTCCCCTAGGATTGTCCTCAACACTGTACTTTCCCTTAGTGTGTGGACACAGCCATTTTCTGATTTTTAGTTACCTCCAGCAATTATTCCACACCACTCCTCTTGTAAAATTATTATTTCTAATATCGAATTGGAATTCGCTGTGCTGCAACTCATATCTGTTGCCAGTTCAAAATAAAAATGGATTTGGATCCAAAAGAACCTTTGTTGAGGAACGCTGAAAAGAAATGCTCCTAGAAAAATTTATTTCAAGGAGAAACAAAAATTGGAAATTAATTTACATATTCAATTGTAATGTAGTGTTGTAAATCATTGAAATGGCTTAGGCCCCTTGACATAAATCAGAGAGGATTAGCAGAGATCTTCAGGAGGCCTCTTCTCCTTGAGGACTTTAGACAAAACAATTCTAATCAAGCTGGGAAAAAAGGGAGTATTCTGTTTTTGCCCTTTGAAGTTCAACTGAACAAACACCACCTGTTGTAGCAGGGAGAAAGTTCTCAGGAGAATTAATAAGCCAATCAGTGTGGATTTTGGTTAACAGTTGTATATAAGAAGCATATGTGTGATCAATAAAATGGGAAGTCTGATGATTCTCATATTGAGCTGTCCGGGTCTTCCCTCCGTTCGCGACAATGTAGTTGTTGGTTTATAAGGAAAAATTGACTGTCACAACATCTTGCCCACTGGAGAAGTAGAATGTGTGTCGATATGTATGCATTGGAGGGATATGCTCACTTATGAGATGTATTTGGTCTGGCTGGGATGGAGTTGATTTTCCCCGTGGCAGCCCTCAGAGTGCTGTGTTTTGTATTGGTGGCTCAAGGGGTGTTGAGAACACACCAGTGTTTTGGTCACTGCTGAGCAGTGCTAGCACAGCACCAAGGTTGTCTCTCCAACATTTCCCCCCAGTAGGCTGGGAGTGGGGAAGGTCTTGGGAGGGGACACAGCCAGGACAGCTGACCCAAACGGATGAAAGGGATATTCCATACCATATGACATCTGCTCAGAAATAAAGCAAGGAGAACGGAGAAAGAAGGGGGGGGGACATGGGGTGGCTTCTGTGAGAGAAGCTGCCGGAAGCCTCCCCTATGTCCAATGCGACACAGCCAATGCCAGCCAGCTACAAGAACGGACCCGCCGCTGGCCAAGGCCAAGCCAATCAGTAACGCCTCTGTGATAACAGAATTAAGGAAAAAAAAAAAGGAAGAGAGGGGAAAAAAGCTGCACACTTTGCAGCTAGAGAGGGGAGTGAGAAGATGGAAGAGAAACAACTACACAGACACCAAGGTCAGTGAAGAAGGAGGGGGAGGAGGTGCTCCAGGCGCTGGAGCAGACATTCCCCTGCAGCCTGTGGTGAAGACCATGGTGAGGCAAGCTGTCCCCCTGCAGTCCATGGAGGTCCATGGTGGAGCAGCTGACCACCTGTAGCCCGTGGAGGACCCCACGCTGGAGCAGGTGGATGCCCAAAGGAGTCTGTGATCCCGTGTGAAGCCCTCTCTGGAGCAGGTTCCTGTCAGGACCTGTAGCCCGTGGAGAGAGGAGCCCACGCCGGAGCAAGTTTGCTGGCAGGACTTGTGACCCTGTGGGGGACCTGCGCTGGAGCAGTCCCTTCCTGAAGGACTGCACCCCATGGAATGGACCCATGCTAAAGCAGTTCGTGAAGAGCTGTCAGTCATGGGAAGGACTCACGTTGGAGAAGTTTGTGGAGGACTGTCTCCCGTAAGAGGGACCCCACGCTGGTGCGGGGGAAGGAGTCCTCCCTCTGAGGAGGAAGGAGTGGCAAAAACAATGTGTGATGAACTGACCCCAACCCCATTCCCTGTCCCCCTGTGCCGCTGGGGGGAGGAGGTGGAAATCTGGAGAGAAGTTAAGCCCAGGAAGAAGGGAGGGGTGGGGGAGGTGTTTTAAGATTTGGTTTTACTTCTCATTATCCTCTGATTTTGATTGGTAATAAAGTAAATTTGTTTTTTCCCCCAAGTCGAGTCTGTTTTGCCCGTGCCAGTAACTGATGAGTGATCTCTCTCTGTCCTTGTCTCCACCCACGAGCTTTTCGTTATATTTTTCTCGCCCTGCTCAGTTGTGGAGGGGGAGTGATAGAGTGGGCTTTGGTGGGCATCTGGCCTCTAGCCAGGGTCAACCCTCCACAGTCTTTTTTGGAGCCCAACATGGGGCACGAGAAATTGGAGATAAGTTTAGTAACTGAGAGAGGAGGGGTAACAGGCAAATCATGGATTTAACATGGCTAAAGAGTGGTGAGTGACGAGTAGCGTGGGATTTATCTTTTTAATTGTGGTTAAAGAGACAAGGGGTGGGTTGTGTGTGTAAATTGTCCACTTTTGTCTGGTGTTGTGATGAGGTTATTTTAATTTTGGTGTGGGGAATTATTTTTGTTGATGTGAGTGAAGTTTGTGAAGATTGTGTGATGAATGTGGATTTTAATGAGGATTCTTAAATATGTGATTCACAGAGGCGAGGTGTGGAAAATACATTCCATGGATGTGTCACGTCGGACATGGGGGAAGCTTCTGGCAGCTTCTCTCACAGAAGCCGCCCCATGTCCCCCCCCCGCTACCAAAACCTTACCACGCAAACCCAATACAAAAGATCAGATTCTTTTATAAAATAAACTAGCCTCCAAAATGAAGAATGGTACTGCCAACACTAGCTGCTCTGTTTTGTTCAATTTAGTAATACATTATGTGGTTTATATATAATGTAATTGTGATATTCACTCCTTATGTTCTTTAGATTTACATACAAATCATGGTGTCTGAGTCATTTGTCTGCAAGTTAGAGCAGACTCTTATCCTCTGTCAAGTGTGGTGTATGTGGGGAAGTAATGCATATTGACTAGTAAACTTTGCATTATTATTTCCATCTTTAGTTTCCTCTTTATATACATAGTCTTATAAATAGTTTTATTTACATAAATAGTTTCCTCTTTTTATAAAAATAAATATTTGTTATTGCTAATACTGACTTCTTAGTTGAATTCTTATGGTACTTTTCTCCACATTTTGAACTTTGCCATGTTTGATTTATAAATACCTATTGATTTTACATTATATCTCACCCTTCTATTTTCCATTTTCCTCATTCACTCAACTTGTGCATTATTTCTTGTAAACTTTGTTTTTTAATTTGTTTAAATTATTTTAAATCCATCATTTTTTATTGTATGCTTGTTTCTGACTGAAATAGTTTTTCGGTGTATCACATAGTTTACACTTTTTTTGTTACACTTTTTAAAATATACTACACTAAGGCACATGGGAAATGAGGAGGTCATTGGTGACAGCCAACATGGCTTCAACAAGGGCAAATCATGCCTAACCAATTTGGTGTACTTCTATGACATGGTTATAGCACTGGTGGATAAGGGAAGAGCAACTGATGTCATCTACCTGGACTTGTGCAAGCCATTTGACACTGTCCTGCACAACATCCTTGTCTCTAAGTTGGAGAGACATGGGCTGAGTGGATGGACCACTCGATGGATAAGGAATTGGCTGGATGGTCACACTCAGAGAATTGCAGTCAAGGGCTTAATGTCCAAGTGGAGACTGGTGACGAGTGGCATCCCTCAGAGGTTGGTATTGGGACCAGCACTGTTTAACATCTTAGTTGTCGACGTGGACAGTGAGATTGAGGGCACTCTCAGCAAGTTTGCCAATGACACCAAGCTGTGTGGTTTGGTCAACGTGCTGGAGGGAAGATATGCCATCCAGAGGGACCTTGACAGGCTGGAGAGGTGGTCCCGTGCAAACCTCATGAAGTTCAACAAGGCCAAGTGCAAGGTCCTGCACCTGGGTCGGGGCAACCCCAAGCACAAATACAGGATGGGCGGAGAATGGATTGAGAACAGCCCTGAGGAGAAGGACTTGGGAGTGCTGGTGGATGAGAAGCTCAACATGAGCCAGCAATGTGCGTATACTGGGCTGCATCAAGAGAAGTGTGGGCAGCAGGTCAAGGGAGGGGATTCTGCCCCTCTACTCTGCACTGGTGAGACCCCACCTAGAGTACTGCATCCAGTTCTGGGGCCCCCAACACAAGAGGACATGGACGTACTGGAGTGAGGATGATCCAAGGGCTGGAACACCTCTCCTACAAGGACAGGATGAGAGAGTTGGGCTGTTCAGCCTGGAGAAGAGAAGGCTCTGTGGAGACCTTATTGCAGCCTTCCACTGCATCAAGGGGGCCTACAAGAAAGCTGGGGAGGGACTTTTTACAAGGGCACATAGTGGTAGAACAAGGGTTAATGGCTTTAAACTGGAAGAGGGTAGATTTAGATTAGATATTAGGAAGAAATTCTTTACTATGAGGGTGGTAAGACACTGGAACAGGTTGCCCAGAGAAGTTGTGGATGTCCCCTCCCTGGAAGTGTTCAAGGCCAGGTTGGATGAGGCTTTGAGCAATGTAATGTAGTGGAAGATGTCCCTGGTCATGGCAGGAGGGTTGGAACTAGATGATCTTTATGGTCCCTTCCAACTCATACCATTCTATGATTCTATAAAAAGTAACCCAAAATTTCATCTTTGTCATGTAAAAAAGGAAATTTATACATTTTTTTCTTGCATGCTAACTGCTAAAGTAAACGATACTATGACACTGGGCAATGACACAGAGCAATAGCAACAGTGCATAATAAAAGAGCTGCAGTTCTTGAGGATCATTCATCTGAAGGAAAAAAACCTGAGATAACAAGAGATGAAAGCAACTGATCAAGCTCTTGGGTTTTCCTACAAGAACAGAGAAGTAAACTCTTGAATTCTAGCTTGTTATTTTACCAGAATTTTTTAGGAAATAAGTTAAATTTAGCTTATTATTTTCTGTTTCTGTCTTTCAATAAATTAAATAAGTATGAGGACATCTTATAAGCCCCATAAGTCAGGTAAGTGCTTGAGGTCTCAGCCACCTGTCTCATAGGGGGAAAAGGACCCTGGCTCAGGAGTTGGCAGGGCTCATTGATAGGGCTTTAAACTAGTTTTGAAGGGGGAAGGGGAGGAAGCCAGGCTCAATGGAGTAGAGCCTGGGGGTAGTAAACTGGTGCTTGATGGTTGCTGCATTAGCAAGGTCCCTCAGTCTGCTGTCCCAGAGGAAGCAAGAGACACAAATCCAGGCAGCAGCAGAGATACAAGGTGTTTTGATGAGGTAGGAACCACAGAGGCTCCCAAGAATCATCACAGGGGAATTAGGGCTTCTTCCTCTAAGAAGCTGATGGAACCAGCAACCCAGCTGAAGTGCATCTACACAAATGCATGCAGCATGGGCAACAAACAGGAGGAGCTGGTAGAAACTATGACAAGAAAACTATCATACAGCAGCCATCACAGAAACATGGTGGGATTCTTCACATGACTGGAGTGCTGCAATGGATAGCTACAAACTCTTCAGGAAGGACAGGCAAGGAAGAAGAGGAAGGGTGGTCCTTTATGTTAAGGAGTGTTTTGATTGCCTGGAGGTTAATGATGGTGATGACAGGGTTGACTGTTTGTGGGCAAGAATCAGGGGGAAGGCCAGTAAGGCAGATATCATGGTGGGGGTCTGCTATAGACCACCCAACCAAGATGAGGAGGTAGATGAAATATTCTACAAGCAGCTAGGGGATGTCTCTCAATCACAGGCCCTTGTTCTTGTGGGGGACTTCAACTTGCCAGATGTCTGCTGGAAATACAACACAGCAGAGAGGAGGCAATCTTGGAGGTTCCTGGAGTGTGTGGAAGACAACTTCCTGACACAGCTGGTGAGGGAACTGACCAGGGAAGGTGCCCCACTGGACCTGTTATTCACTAACAGAGAAGGACTGGTGGGTGAAGTGGTAGTTGGAGGCTGCCTTGGGTGCAGTGATCACAAAATGATAGAGTTTTCTGTTCTTGGAGCACGCAGGAGAGGGGTCAGCAGGACTGCCACCTTAGACTTCAGGAGGGCTAACTTTGGCCTCTTCAAAGACCTGCTTGGAGGAATCCCATAGACTAGGGCTCTGGAGGGTAGGGGGGCCCAAGAGAGCTGGTTAATATTCAAGCAACACTTCCTCCAATCTCAAGATCGCTGCATCCCTAAGAGTAAGAAATCTAGCAAAGGAGGCAAGAAGCCTGCATGGATGAGCCAGGAACTTCTGGAAAAACTCAGTCAGAAGAAGGAAGTCTACAAAATGTGGAAAAAGGGCCTGTCCACTTGGGAGGAATATAGGGATTTTGTCAAGAGTATTCAGGGATGCAACAAGGAAGGCCAAGGCCTGCTTGGAATTAAATCTGGCAAGGAATGTCAAAGACAATACGAAGAGCTTCTTCAAGTACCTCAGCAGCAAAAGGAAAACTAGGGAAAATGTAGGGCCGTGTATTGGGTTTGCGTGGCAAGGTTTTTGGTAGCAGTGGGGGAGGGGACATGGGGTGACTTCTGTGAGAGAAGCTGCCAGAAGCTTCCCCCATGTCCGACCCGACACAGCCAATGCCAGCCGGCTACAAGATGGACCCGCCGCTGGCCAAGGCCGAGCCAATCAGTAACGCCTCTGTGATAACATAATTAAGAAAAAAAAAAAAGGAAGGGAGAAAAAAAAGCTGCACACTTTGCAGCTGGAGAGAGGAGTGAGAAGATGTAAGAGAAAACAACTTCGCAGACACCAAGGTCAGTGAAGAAGGAGGGGGAGGATGGGCTCTGGCGCCGGAGCAGAGATTCCCCCCCCAACAAGTGGTGAAGACCATGGTGAAGCAGGCTGTCCCCCTGCAGCCCATGGAGGTCCATGGTGGAGTGGATGGCCACCTGTAGCCCGTGGAGGACCCCACGCCGGAGCAGGTGGATGCCGAAGGAGGCTGTGACCCCGCGGGAAGCCCGCGCTGGAGCAGGTTCCTGTCAGGACCTGTAGCCCGTGGAGAGAGGAGCCCACGCCGGAGCAGGTTTGCTGGCAGGACTTGTGACCCCGTGGGGGACCCGCGCTGGAGCAGTCCCTTCCTGAAGGACTGCATCCCATGGAATGGACCCAGACTGGAGCAGCTCGTGAAGAGCTGTCAGTCATGGGAAGGCTTCACGTTGGAGCAGTTGGTGGAGGACTGTCTCCCGTGAGAGGGACCCCACGCTGGTGCGGGGGAAGGAGACCTCCCCCTGAGGAGGAAGCAGCGGCAGAAACACCGTGTGATGAACTGACCCTAACCCCATTCCCTGTCCCCCTGTGCTGCTGGGGGGAGGAGGTGGAAAATCGGGAAAGAGATTAAGCCCGGGAAGAAGGGAGGGATGGGGGAGGTGTTTTAAGATTTGGTTTTACTTCTCATTCTCCTCTGATTTTGATTTGTAATAAAGTAAATGTTTTTTTTTTTTTTCCCCCAAGTCGAGTCTGTTTTGCCCGTGCCAGTAATTGGTGAGTGATCTCTCTCCATCCTTATCTCCACCCACGAGCTTTTCGTTATAATTTTCTTCCCCTGCCCATTTGAGGAGGGGGAGTGATAGAGTGGGCTTTGGTGGGCATCCGGTCTCTAGCCAGGGTCAACCCACCACAGGCCGCTGCTGAATGAGGTGGGTGCCCTGGTGACGGAAGATGCAGAGAAGGCAGAGTTACTGAAAAAAAACCCCGAGTTACTGGGAAAGTGATGGAACAGTTCATTCTGGAGGCCATCTTTAAGCATGTAGAAGTCAAGAAGGTTATCGGGAATGGTCAACATTGACTTCAGCAAGGCTTTTGACACTGTCTCCCATAGTATCCTCATAGGTAAGCTTAGAAAGTGTGAGTTAGATGAGGGGACAGTGAGGTGGGTGAAGAACCGGCTCAGTGGCAGAGCTCAGAGGGTTTTAATCAGTGGTGCAGATTCCAGTTGGAGGCCTGTGGTTAGTGGTGTTCCCCAAGGGTCAGTACTTGGTCCAGTCCTATTCTATATATCCATCAGTGACTTGGATGAAGGGACTGAGTGTACCCTCAGCAAGTTTGCTGATGACACTAAACTGGGAGGAATGGCTGGTACACCGGAAGGCTGTGCTGCCATTCAGCGAGACCTAGACAGGCTGGAGAGTTGGGTGGAGAGGAACCTGATGAAGTTCAATAAGGGCAAGTGTAGGGTCCCGCACCTGGGGCGGAATAACCCCAGGCACCAGTACAGGTTGGGGGTTGACCTGCTGGAAAGCAGCCCTGCAGAGAAGGACCTGGGAGTACTGGTGGACGACCAGTTGACCATGAGCCAACGATGTGCCCTTGTGGCCGAGAAGGCCAATGGTATCCTGGGGTGCATTAAGAAGAGTGTGACCAGCAGGTTGAGGGAGGTGATCCTCCCCCTCTACTCTGCCCTGGTGAGGCCACATCTGGAGTATTGTGTCCAGTTCTGGGCCCCTCAGTTCAAGAGAGATAGGGAACTTCTGGAGAGAGTCCAGCAGAGGGCTATAAAGATAATTAAGGGGCTGGAGCATCTTTCTTATGAGGATAGACTGAGGCAGCTGGGTCTGTTTAGCCTGGAGAAGAGAAGACTGAGAGGGGACCTTATTAATGTTTACAAATAGTTAGCAGGCAGGTGTCAAAAGAATTATAGAATCATAGAATGTTGTGAGTTGGCATGGTGGATGAAGAAATGACCAACACTGAGATGTGTTCAGGCATCAGGCATCAGCACTTTATTGAAGCTTTGCACTGCTTATATATCATTTTTTCCTCCAGCACGCGCTAAGCAGGTGTCATTCTTTCACTTTTGATTTGTTACCCCTTATCACACACGTGCCTAAACAATTGACATGATTGGATAAATCCACCTGTTCACGAGCCATTCTTTTACTTCTGACTGGTTACTAATTATAGCACACAATCATCCCTTATCTTGTCTCATACACATTCTTTCTTTTTTTCCCCACTTTGTTTTCTTTTTCACTCAAGGTCAGGAATTAATTGCTCAAGGCTGAGGCTGCCTGCAGCTTCAGCTCTTAAAGCACCAACAAGTTGGAAGGGACCCACAAGGATCATCGATTCCAGCTCTTGTCCCTGCATAGGTCAATCCCAAGATTCAGACCATGTGTCTGAGGGTGTTGGCCAAATGATTCTTGAATATTGTCAGGCTTGGTGTCATGACCACCTCCCTGGGGAGCCTGTTCCAGTGCTCCACCACTCTCTGGGTAAAGAACCTTTTCCTAATGTCCAACCTCAACCTCCCCTGGCACATCTTCCTGCTATTTCCTTTGATCCTATCATTGGTGGCCAGAGAGAAGAGATCAGCGCCTGCCCCTCCTCTTCCCCTTCTGAGGAAGTTCTAGACCACAATGAGATCTCCTCTTAGTCTCCTCTTCTCCATGCTGAACAAACTAAGTGGCTTCAGCCTCTGAACATGAAGCCTCTCAACCATGACATGAAAGAGAAATAGATAGTTTTTTCTAAAAATGCTTAAATGTAAATATTCCATTCTGGTTTCTACAGGCCTACCCTATCATAGAATCATAAAATCATTGAATAGTTTGGTTGGAAAAGACCATTACAATCATCTAGTCCAACCGTAAACCTAGCATTGCCAACTTCACCACTAAAACATGTCCCCAAATATAACATCTACACGTCCTTTAAATACTTCCAGGGATGGTGACTCCACCACTTCCCTGGGCAGCCTGTTCCAATGCTTGACAACCCTTTCAGTGAAGAAATTTTTCCTAATATCCAACCTAAACCTCCCCTGGTGCAACTCAAGGCCATTCCCTCTTGTCCTATCCCTTGTTATTTGGGAGAAGAGACTAACACCCACCTCACTACAACCTCCTTTCAGGTAGTTGTAGAGAGCAAGAAGGTCTCCCCTCAGCCTCCTCTTCTCCAGACTAAACAATCCCAGTTCCCTCAGCCGCTCCTCATAAGGCTTGTTCTCCAGGCCCTTCACCAGCTTCGCTGCCCTACTTTGCACACGTTCCAGCATCTCAATGTCCTTCTTGTAGTGAGTGGCCCAAAACTGAACACAGTACTCAAGGTGCAGCCTCACCAGTGCTGAGCACAGGGGCACAATCACTTCCCTACTCCTACTGGCCACACTATTTCTGATACAGGCCAGGATGCTATTTGCCTTCTTGGCCACCTGAGCACACTGCTGGCTCATGTTCAGCTGGCTGTCAACCAACACCTCCAGGTCCTTTTCTGCCAGGCAGCTTTCCAGCCACTCCTCCCCAAGCCTGTAGCGTTGCATGGGGTTGTTGTGACCAAAGTGCAGGACCTGGCACTTGGCCTTGTTAAACCTCATACAATTGGCCTTGGCCCATAGATCCATCCTGTCCAGATCCCTCTGTAGAGCCTTCCTACACTCAGGATCAACACTCCCGCCCAGCTTGGTGTCATCTGCAAACTTACTGAGGGTGCACTCAATTCCCTCATCCAGATCATTGGTAAAGATATTAAACAAGACTGTCCTCAAAACTGAGCCCTAGGGAACATCACTTGTGACCGGCTGCCAAGTGGATTTAGCTCTGTTCACCACAACTCTCTGGGCTCAGCCATGTAGTCAGTTTTTACTGTGAGGGTGACAGTGAAGAATACACCTGTTTAAGCCTTGGGCCGCCAGCTTCTCTAGGAGAACACTGTGGGAGACAGTGTCAAAGGCCTTGCTAAAGTCCAGGTAGACAACATCCACAGCTTTACCCTCATCCACTAGGCAGGTCACCTGATCATAGAAGGAGATCAGGTTGGTCAAGCAGAACCTACCTTTCATGAACCCATGCTGGCTGGGACTGATTCCCTAGTTGTTCTGCATATGCCACGTAAGCGCATTCAAGATGAACCGCTCCATGATCTTCCCCAGTACTGAGGTCAGGTTGACAGGTCTGTAGTTGCCTGGATCCTCCTTCCGGCCCTTCTTATAGATGGGCGTCACATTGGCAAGCCTCCAGTCTTCTGGGACCTCCCCTGTTAGCCAGGACTGTTGATAAATGACGGAGAGTGATTGGCAAGTTCCTCTGCCAGCTCCCTCAGTACTCTTGGATGGATCCCATCTGGCCCCATATAATTGTGAGTGTCCAGGTGGTGTAGCAGGTCATAAACAGCTTCCTTCTGAATTATGGTGGGTTTATTTTGTTCCCCATCCTCATCTTCCAGTTCAGGGGGCTGAATACCCTGAGGATAACTCAGGATGGGGCCAGACTCTTTTCAGTGGTGGCCAGCGATAGGACAAGGGGCAACGGGCACAAGCTGGAACACAGGAGGTTCTGCTTAAACATGAGGAAAAACTTCTTTACTGTGAGGGTGACAGAGCACTGGAACAGGCTGCCCAGAGAGGTTGTGGGGTCTCCTTCTCTGGAGATATTCAAAACCTGCCTGGATGCAGTCCTGTGCAGCTTGCTCTAGGTGAACCTGCTTTGGCAGGGGCATTGAACTAGATGATCTCCAGAGGTCCCTTCCAACCCTTACCATTCTGTGATTCTGTGATCATGTAGTCATCAAAATCACCTGACAAATAACAGACTCTCTGGATTTCCCAGAATCACAGAATTGCCTAGATTGGAAAAGACCTTTAAGATCATCAAGTCTAATCATTAACCTCACACTGACAAGTCCCCAACTAAACCATGTCCCTAAGCACTATGTCTACACAACTCTTCAATCCCTCCAGTGATAGGGACTCCACCACTGCCCTTGGCATCCTGTTCCAATGCCTGAGAACCCTTTCAGTAAAGAAATTCTTCCTCAGATCCAGTCTAAACTTCCCTTAGCACAACTTGAGGCCATTTCCTCTTGTCCTGTCACTTGTTCCTTGGTTTAACAGACCAACCCCCACCTCTCTACACCCACCTTTCAGGTAGTTGTAGAGAGCAAGAAGGTCTCCCCTGAGCCTTCTTTTATCCAGGCTAAACAACCCCAGTTCTCTCAGCTGCTCCTCATAAGACGTCCTCCAGACCCTTCACCAGCTTTGTTGCCCTTCTTTGCACACTCTCCAGCACCTCCATGTCCTTCTCGTAGTAAGGGTCCCAAAACTGAACACAGCACTCTAGGTACAGCCTCACCAGTACTGAGTACAGGGGTAAGAACTTCCCTGGTCCTACTGGCCACATTATTCCTGATACAGGCCAGGATTCCATTGGCCTTCTTGGCCGCCTGGGCACTCTGCTGACTCATATTCAGCCAACTCCACATGGTGATAGTCGATTTTTTAGAAGACATAGGAATATAGAGACTTTGTTTTTTAATTTTGAAATTACAATCTTGCCTCAAAAAAGAATTTATGTTTTAGAGCAGGATATAATTATCTATATGAAGTCTATTATCCTTCTTACAGTGGAACTAGTTTCTAATAAAAAGAAAACCAAACTAATATTTTAAAAATCCTTGAGAAGAGAAACCATTGCAGAGATTGACCATCTTCTTTGCGTGGAATTAGGGGATACCAAAGAAAAAATATGAATATTTTATTTCAGGAGATATGTATTTTTTTTTCTCAGGTATGCATTTTTGCTCCTCCAATATCCATTTCAGCTATCGTAAGTTCCATATTAATTTTGAAATGGTATATGTTGTCAGTCTTGACAGTAGAGTATCAGAGCATTTCCTAGGACAGGATTTCTGAAATCCAGCACATACTCTCAGCTCTCTTTTTGTGCATGATTCCTAATATAAATAATCCACATCTAGCCTATATCAGGATTTAACCCTTAGTTAATACTTACAGTTTACTGAAAAAACAACACCTTTTCAGACAGCATAAATCAGGCTATGGTAGTTTTGTTTTCTGAAATAAAACTGTGAATTCAGCTTTATTTTATGGATGGTGAACTGAAGGCAAGTCCTTTCTGTCTTTTCCTGTTTGCCTTGATTTGTTTTTAGAGCAGATTTGCATTAAGGACCCAAGACTATTTCATTGGGGTTTTTTTTTTGGGAATTCACTTTCACTGAATGTGGTATGATACAAAAGTGTCATATACAAGATTATAATTCTGAAAAGAAATAAAAACAACCAATCAAAGGAAAATAATGCTTTCACTGAAGGGTCCCTCATCCCCATATTCATCATCTTTCTAAAATACCTAAGAAATACTTTAAGATCCTTTTATCTGCAAGTTATAAAAAATATACAACATTATGATGTAGTCAAAGCTTTGTAGAATAAAATATATCCTATGATTCAAAAACTCCGTTGGAAAATGAGGAAATTACTGGAGTTAAATCCTCAGGATTAAAGGATGACATATCTGTACTGTGTTTGCTATTGCATGTATTTCATGAGCTGGACAGGTAGCTGGAAAAAATATTTGCTAATTAGATTGCAGAGAAAGGGATGTTGCCTGAAGTTAGTATTAGCATTATCAGTTGCAAATAATAATGCATGGCTGAGGCTCAAAACATCGGTTTTATATACTTCTTATAGTTTCACATATTCCTACCGCAGTTTCATTACTTTCTTCACAAAAATCAAGCAGATGATGGATTATTCCTCTTTCATCGCTGTAAGAATTAATAACTGTGGAAAACATTTTGATATTTTCATGGCTTGAGGCATCAGTGCTCACAGAGAAAAATGTGTCCTTTTCAGCAAAATCTTTGTTTTCTAAGTTGAAAAAAAGTACTATATTGTTGGTAATGCACAAAACTCCCCCTGCCCCCAGGTTATAATTTTATCTATGGGTAAATCTTGGAAAATTACAATAATTAATTTGCTGTCAGAAGTCATGTAGATGAATAATACTATGGTGCACTTTTTGTTCTTTCAACAGCAACCTTGAAAAGCAATTTTCCTTGTTTTCTGCATTTTCACTTTTCTTAGCACCAAAAATCTCCAGTTTTTATTCTTGAAAGCTAAGATAGATTATTTTTATGATCAACTTGTTTGCATGCTGTCTTGCATCTTACTGTCCACCATAAAGAATTGAGAAACTGCTTCTGCATAAATTATGTGAAACTTTATGCAGTTATTCTCAGTTTTGCTGATCCATGCAACATCATTTCTCTTCTCATTGTGGAAAGCAAAGGGCTCTTCTTTGTAGGAGGTTCATCTTGAATTATTGATGGAATAATATTCACAGTCACAGTTATGATGCATTATGATGTAACTCAACCAGATAAAAATTCATAATACTTAAATTGTCTTGCATGTGAGCACTCTGCCTGTTCTGCACTGTAGCCTGGATTAGTAGATGTTGGGTATTGCATTCCACAATAAATATAAGGGATAAAAATATCTTTAGGGAACAAGAAGTTTATAGTGTCAGGCATATCTGTAAAATAGGCTACAGTTACACTGAAAATATGTTCTAATCTGTCTGTCTTTGCATTTCTGTAGTAGTTGAAGTAATTTCTGTATGAAGTTCAGAAGGAATTTCATGATCTACTGGCACTGAATTTAAGATGCTGAATAAAAACTATTGTTGTTTGAGATCAGAAGTGTACAAATTTATCTCAAAAAAGTGGTTTGAAAAAAATTAATCAACCTGCAGCAAACATAACTCAGATTCATTCTGTCAATAATTGCTCAGGGAGCACTCAAAATTTCTGTCGTTCCCACTTCTTTGCCTCTGTCTAACTGAAGTCTTCACTCGGGAAGCAGTTGTCTGTGTTGAGATTTGGTGCAATCTTCTCTGTTTCTTTGTGCTTTGATTTGGTTTGTTTTCTTTGAAAGATTCTTTGGTCTTCTGAAGCTTTGAGCAGTCACTGTCTTAAGCTCACATCAAGTCTGTAGCTCCTTGTTGTGTTACGTGGCCCAAAGCCTCACTCCTTCAGTCTTTCCATCAACCCAGTGTGCGCTGTCTGCTACAATGAAAACTTCTGCCTGGCATCCTCCTCTATTTATAGGCTGTTGATCCTACATCAAAATTTCCAGAAAATTCTTGAATGGCCTCTGCTGAGAAATTATAGACTCTGCCAGAACAAGTTGCCTTGCTGTCTCATTTCAGCAGACATATTTTGCACTGAATTATGCAGTTAAGTATAATAATGGTCATATACTAGAACAGTTAGTTCATTAAATAGTCACTAAAATGCCCTTTCAGGATTTTTTTTCCTTATGTGCAATCCTTACCTGAATGATAAATACAAAGTAAAGAAGCAGAGGCTAAGAACAATATTTTTTTTCTTTTTTAGTCTCAAATATGAAGCCACAATATTGACTTTTTTTAGATATGCAAGTCAATGCAGTCCTTCAATCGCACAATAGAAGAACCTTGTTTAATCAGTTATTATTCAAAGACTGTTTTCTCAATCTGAATTCTGTACTGGAAAAAAAGCTTAATCACAGGTACATTGTTTAGTGTTGCTGTGCAAAGACTTGAATGATTGATTGAGCCTTGCTCTTAAACATGAAACACTGAATGAGATGTCCCTGAAAAGAGCATGTAGGAGGGTCAGACTAAAGCATTTTAGCTTCCTTTTATGCCCCCTTCTGTGCATAATGCATAAACAGTTATTTTTCATTACTTTTGGACCACTGGTCTTGAAAAAAAAATTAAATTTGAAACAAGGAAATAGAGCAAGTAAATGCTATCCAGATTTTTTCCTAGAGCTTTATCTTTTTTTGCTTCTGTTTTCAATTGCATATTCTTTATATAGCGTCATTTTCCAGCCCATCTTACTCTACAGATTTTTTGAAAGGGTCACAATACAATTTTCTTTTTTATAGGTCCATTCAAGAAGATAATATCATGAAGATATTTGACATCTTTTAAAATGGAATATCTGGAATTCTCTGTAGGAATGGGCATTTAAATATGACTGTGATTAAAGTAAAACCATTTTTTAAATTTAATTTGTTCTTTTTTTCCAAGTTACTGGTTTTTCAATGAACAGTGAACAAAACAGTTGAACAATGCATTATTTTCTTGCATATTCAGTAAGAGATTGATGCTTGCCCAGAGAAAAGCTGGACCAGGGTAAGACATCACAGTCCTTTTAGTGTGGGTAATTAATTGCCCTTCTGACAGTAGTTGTCTCTGTTGTCAAGGTTTGTGAGAGCGCCCCCTACTATATTCAAACAAAATTAGCTGTGTTTGTGTGGTGGGTTGACCCTGGCTAGAGGCCGGATGCCCACCAAAGCCCACTCTATCACTCCCCCTCCTCAAATGGGCAGGGGGAGAAAATTATAACGAAAAGCTCGTGGGTGGAGATAAGGACAGAGAGAGATCACTCACCAATTACTGGCATGGGCAAAACAGATTCGACTTGGGGGAAAAAAACAAATTTACTTTATTACCAATCAAAATTAGAGGATAGTGAGAAGTAAAACCAAATCTTAAAACACCTCCCCCATCCCTCCCTTCTTCCCGGGCTTAATCTCTTTCCCGATTTCCACCTCCTCCCCCCAGCAGCACAGGGGGACAAGGAATGGGGTTGGGGTCAGTTCATCACATGTTGTTTCTGCCGCTCCTTCCTCCTCAGAGGGAGGACTCCTTCCCCAGCAGCAGCGTGGGGTCCCTCTCACGGGAGACAGTCCTCCACAAACTTCTCCAACGTGAGTCCTTCCCATGACTGACAGCTCTTCACGAACTGCTTTAGCATGGGTCCATTCCATGGGATGCAGTCCTTCAGGAAGGGACTGCTCCAGCGTGAGTCTCCCACGGGGTCACAAGTCCTGCCAGCAAACCTGCTCCGGCGTGGGCTCCTCTCTCCACGGGCTACAGGTCCTGACAGGAACTTGCTCCAGTGCAGGCTTCCCGTGGGGTCACAGCCTCCTTCGGGCATCCACCTGCTCCGGCGTGGGGTCCTCTATGGGCTACAGATGGTCAGCTGCTCCACCATGGATCTCCATGGACTGCAGAGGGACAGCCTGCTTCACCATGGTCTTCACCACAGGCTGCAGGGGAATGTCTGCTCCGGCGCCTGGAGCACCTCCTCCCCCTCCTTCTTCACTGACCTTGGTGTCTGCGAAGTTGTTTTCTCTTACATCTTCTCACTCCTCTCTCCAGCTGCAGTGTGCAGCTTTTTTTTCCTCTCTTCCTTTTTTTTTTCTTAATTATGTTATCACAGAGGTGTTACTGATTGGCTCGGCCTTGGCCAGTGGCAGGTCCCTTCTTGTAGCCGGCTGGCATTGGCTGTGTCGGGTCAGACATGGGGGAAGCTTCTGGCAGCTTCTCTCACAGAAGCCACCCCATGTACCCCCCCCCCCCGCTGCTACCAAAACCTTGCCATGCAAACCCAATACAGTTTGCTTAAGCCAGGGGTCCTCAAACTTTTTAAACAGGGGGCCAGTTCACTGTCCCTCAGACACTGTCAGGGGCCAGAGCTGCCTGGGAGCTGGAGGGAGGGAGGGAGAGACGAGGGAGTCGCCCACCTCGCTGATGCCGCCGCCCCCCTCCTCAGCCCGACCGCGCAGTCCGGAAAAGGTGGCCAGAAGGGATTGAAGAACTTTGCTGCTCCGGGGCTCTGGCGATTCGCCCGAGTTGGCTGGACCTCGCAGTCCAGAGGCTGCCAACTGAGCTTGCCCGACAGAGGAGATGCCCGCGCCTCTCGCCCGCCGCAGGGGGGCAGGTCGAGGCGCTGGTTCCCCCCCCAACCCCCGGCGTGGGGGGGGGGCGGGGAGGTCTGTAAATACCCGCAGGACAGATTGAGGACCCTGGGGGGTTGTATCCGGCCTGCGGGCCGTAGTTTGAGGACCCCTGGCTTAAGCAATTTCAATAGGTGTCTTGAGTTAGTATGGACTGGAGTGCACTGGGGAGTGTTCATGTGAGCCACACAGCCAGCAGGGTGAGGACCATTTCTGGAGATATTTAAAAGACGCGTAGATGTAGTGCTTAGGGACGTGGTTTAGTTGCGGACTCAGCAGTGTTAGGTTTACAGTTGGACTCAATGATCTTAAAGGTCTTTTCTAACCAAAATGATTCTATGATTCTATGTGTACCAGACGAAAGGAAACCATGTGGAGAGCAGTGGGGTCCAAGCCCTTCCTTAGTCACAGGATGGGACATCTTTGCACTTGCTTCTCGGGCACTAGACTCTAGGACAGAGGTGGCTCAGGGATTGGTTTGTCTTCTGTCTTTCCTGTTGAGGCTCTTCCACTTTGTGTAAATGTGCTAGTACTTGGTAAGAGCCAGCAGGTACTGTCAAGTGCAACAGCTTTAAAAGAGAGATTGACCTTCTTGGAGGTTACCATGCAATGTTCCAGTCTTTACTAATGGGTAGGAGAGGGTCTGACCCTGGGTTCCCATCACAACCCTAGCCCTGGATTCACAGAGGCTTCCACCTCCAATTCAAGACTCTTCAGTAGAAAAGCATGAAAATGTTTAACAAGTTGAACTTCAGAAGGGGTGAAGGTGGGCAAGATGGGTGAATTTGACAGTTCCAGAAAAACTTAGGAATGAACTTGAGCTCTGCATAAAGCTGCAGTGGCAGAAATACAGGAACCTACGTACAACTGTGGCAGCTCTGCTACATGGTGAAGGTTTCTTGACTGGACAAGACCCTGTGCAAGCAAATGTGACTTCAAAATTTGCCCTATTTTGAGCAGGTGGCCTCGACCAGATGACCACCAGGGTCCCCTTCCAGCCTAAGTTATTCTGTGCCTCCATGATTCTTGCAGTATTTAGATTTAGTTCAGACATTGTTTAGATATAGTTTTATCCCAGTCGGTGTGTTGCAAATCTGCTTGTTTGGTTTTTGTGTAATTATAGTGAGAAATACTGTAACAGTCACAATTGATAGCAGTAAAAATCATCTAGATAGATATATTTTTTTGTAACCAAAGCAAACTGAGAAAATTATCCAAGACCTCAGTCGTAATTCTCAGTGGCATATAAAACTGAGCAAACTGCTATCACTTTTTTGCCACAAGCACGGATTTTTTTTTTGGGACAATTCTAGCCAATAAGATAGTTCTTGAGGGTGAGGGGTGGGGTGTTGTGCTACCAAGCATCTCCTCATCCCTCATTCCCCTTACCCCTCCCAAGACTTTGCTGTAATCTCAGTTTATCTCCATTTATAAGCTTAATGTGCAAAAGTATCTAATAATAGTTTTCCAGTAGAAGAAACTAGACTTACTAGACTTGTCATAGCTGTTACAGAGGGGAAATTCATGCTCTGTGACTCAGAAAGGAGAAGCTAATAAGGATTTTGTTTTAATTTTCTTGTATTTCATCTTGACTTTCCCTTGACTTTCCTCTGCACTCAGTAATCTACCTTTTGAGCCTACAAACAGTTCAGTCTGAACTTACTGACATCACAGTGGCTTCACTAGCTAGACTACATCGGTGCTGGAGGCATCAACCTTGATTCCTCCTCAAGATGTTCTTTTATCTAAGAAATAAAATTTATCCTGGAAAATACACGCCCTCTGTCTAGGGGCTACTTCTCTGAGAAAGGTAAATGGAGACCTTAAGGTTTTAATTGCAGAATTGGGTAGCACAGAAATATACTTTGTTCAAAGGAGTTTTGGGACCAGATTTGTTAGTTACTGTAGGTAGATAATTCAACTCTGCTGAAGACTATATACTAAGATTGACAGGCACATATCTTCTGTAAAAAAACAAGTTATTGTATTTTTAATGTTTTAACAATTTGTTATTAAAGAAAAATATTTTAGTGCAGACATACACACAGGCATGTGTTTGCTGCCTGCTAATAAAGAGGAATTGTACAAATCCAAAATGTGCCATTAGCTGTTGGCTTTGTGACTGAGAGGTGAGATCCAAAAGTAGAGGAAATAAGGTGGCAGCTGTACATTGGTGGCTGAGCGTCTGCTCTTACATTGTTGATGCTGAGTCAGAAATTGAGGCTGTGAAATATTAATTGACTTGCTAGGAAGTAGGTGAGCATTGTAGCTTAATTAAGACAGTGCAACATTAAAAAGTGTTAGATCGAGAGGTTAGTTAGACAGATAGATAGATCTGTGTTTAATCTAGACATTACTGTTTCTGAAATGGTAGTTCAGTGCCGAGAGGGATGCACCCATGGACTCCACACACGATTCAATGTGAATTCTACTGGAGACCTTTATTATTGGTTGCATGATCACTTATATACTCTTAAGCTGCTAACACACACACATAAACAACTCTTTATTGGCTAAAAGCTACTGTTCACACGCCTGGTTACAATACTTGATTGGATAATTCCACCTGTTCATGAGGCATTCTTTTTACTTCTGACTAGTTACATAAGAAACTTCTTATCTTGTTTCTTGCAGTCTTTCTCACGAATCAATTCTGTTCTATTTTTTTCACTCAAAGTCAGGACTTAACTGCTCAAGGCCGAAGCCACCTGTAGCTTCAGCTTCTTTCATAAAATTTTCAATAATTAGTAAGTATAACTTTTAATTGTTTTTTCAGCCTGCAACATACTACATTTATTGTTTCCAAAATATTGCAGTTAACATTAGAAGTCATAGCAACCATTGTACGCAAAACAATTTTTTAAGGAATTTTATGCCAACTTCATAAGAACACCTTCACCATGTGTGATAGTTTAACTTAGCTGGCAGCCAAACAAGACACAGCCACTCACAGTCCCCCTTTCCCCCCTTCTCACCCAGGGAATCAGGGAGAAAACTGGAGGGGTAAAGGTCAGGAGACTTGTAGGCTGAGATAAGAACAATTTAATAATTAGAGTAAAATAAAATTAAAATAGTAATAATAATAATAATTATAACAAATATATATATATATATATATGAGTGATGCACAGTAAGCATCTTTAACCCAGATTGTTTTTCCCAGCATAATTTTAATGCGAACCACAGGGACTTTATCCCCTTCCATAGTATGTAAAAGTCTTGACTGGGCAGGGCCAGCTTGCTTGGCAGATCCTCTGGTGTTGACTAACCAGGTGGCTTTTGCTAAATGTGTGTCCCAGTGTTTGAAAGTTCCACCACCCATTGCTCTCAGTGTGGTTTTCAGCAGCCCATTGCATCGTTCGACTTTCCCAGAGGCTGGTGCATGACAGGGAATGTGGGACACCCACTCAATGCCATGTTCTCTGGCCCAAGTGTCTATGAGATTGTTTTGGAAATGAGTCCCGTTGTCTGACTCATTTCTTTCTGGGGTGCCATGTCGCCACAATACTTGCTTTTCAAGGTCTAGAATAGTTTTTCTGGCAGTGGCATGGGGCACAGTACGTGTCTCCAACCACTCAGTGGTTGCTTCCACCATGGTAAGCATGTAACGCTTGCCACTGCGGGTTTGTGGGAGCACAATACAGTCAATCTGCCAGGCCTCTCCATATTTATATTTTAACCATCGTCTTCCATACCAAAGAGGTTTTAACTTCTTGACTTGCTTAATCGCAGCACAAGTTTCACATTCGTGAATAACCTGTGCGATCGTGTCCATGGTTAAGTCCACCCCTCGATCATGAGCCCATCTATACGTTGCATCTCTTCCTTGATGGCCTGAGGCATCATGGGCCTAATGGGCTAAAAATTTTTCACCCTTCTGTTGCCAGTCCAGGTCTACTTGAGACACTTTGATCTTAGCAGCCTGGTCCACCTGTTGGTTGTTTTGATGTTCTTCAGTGGCTTGGCTCTTTGGCACATGAGCAACCACATGATGTATCTTTACAATCAGTCTCTCCAGCCGAGCAGCAGTGTCTTGCCATAATTCAGCAGCCCAGATGGGTTTGCCTCTATGCTGCCAGTTGCTTTGTTTCCATTGCTGTAACCACCCCCACAGGGCATTTGCCACCATCCATGAGTCAGTGTAGAGGTAGAGCACTGGCCATTTTTCTCGTTCAGCAATGTCTAAGGCCAGCTGGATGGCTTTTACCTCTGCAAACTGGCTCGATTCACCTTTTCCTTTGGCAGCCTCTGCGACTTGTTGGGTGAGACTCCACACAGCAGCTTTCCACTTTTGATGTTTTTTACAATATGACAGGACCCATCAGTGAACAAGGTGTATTTTTTCTCATAATCTAGTAGTTTGTTTTATGGTGAAGCCTCTTCAGCACGTGTCACCTGTCCCTCTGGCAACATTCTCAAATTTTTGCCTTCTGTCCAGTTCATGATCACTTCCATAATTCCTGGGTGACTGGGGCTTCCTTTTCAAGCCCATTGTATGATCAGTGCGATCACTTACTCCATGTGGCATCAGTTGCGTGGTGTGTAGAGGGAACGCTCCCTTTGAACATCCAACCCAGAAAGGGCAATCGGGGCGCCAGGAGGAGCTGTGCTTCAGTACCAATCACTTCTGAACGAGTTTGAAATACTTCATATGCTGCCAATATCTCTTTTTCAGTTGGAGTATATCGGGCCTCTGATCCTCTGTATCCATGACTCCAAAACCCAAGGAGTCGACCTTGAGTCTCCCCTGGTGCTTTCTGCCAGAGGCTCCAGGCAAGGCCATTTTCTCTGTCTGCAGTGTAGAGCACATTTTTTATGTCTTGTCCTGTCTGGACTGGTCCAAGGGCTACTGCATGGACTATCTCCTGTTTGATTAGTTCAAAGGCTTGTCGTTTCTCAGCACCCCATGTGAAATCATTCTTCTTTGGGGTCACCTGGTAGAGAGGGCTCACGATCTGACTGTAATGTGGAATGTGCATTCTTCAGAAACCCACGAACCCTAAGAATGCTTGTGCTTCCTTTTTGTTAGTTGGTGGAGACATAGCTGTTATTTTATTGATCACATCCATTGGGATCTGACGACATCCATCTTGCCATTTCATTCCTAAAAACTGGATCTGCTGAGCAGGTCCCTTGACCTTGCTTCGTTTTATGGCAAAACCGGCTCTCAGAAGGATTTGGATTATCTCCTTCCCTTTCTCAAAAACTTCTTTTTCAGTATCACCCCACACAATGATATCATCAATGTATTGCAGGTATTCTGGAGCTCCACCATGTTCCAGGGCAGTATGGATCAGTCCATGGCAAATGGTGGGGCTGTGTTTCCACCCCTGGGGCAGTCGATTCCAGGTGTACTGGACACCCCTCCAGGTGAAAGCAAACTGTGGCCTGCACTCTGGTGCCAAAGGAATGGAGGAAAATGCATTGGCAATGTCTATGGTGGCGTACCACTTGGCTGCCTTGGACTCCAGGTCATATTGGAGCTCTAACATGTCCAGCACGGCAGCGCTCAGTGGTGGTGTGACTTCATTCAAACCATGAAAGTCCCCTGTCAGTCTCCACTCCCCATTTTACTTCCGCAAAGGCCCTATGGGGCTGTTAAAGGGAGAGCGAGTCCTGCTGATCACTCCTTGGCTCTCCAGCTGATGAATCAGTTTATGGATGGGAATTATGGAATCTCGGTTGGTGCAATATTGCCCCTGGTGCACTGTTGTGGTAGCAGTCAGCACCTGCTGTTCTTTAACCCTTAGCAGTCCCACCACAGAAGGTTCTTCTGAGAGACCGGGCAGAGCAGACAGCTGTTTGATTTCCTCTGTCTCCAAGGCAGCTATGCCAAAAGCCCACCGGTACCCTCTTGGATCCTTGAAATACCCTCTCCTGAGGTAATCTACGCCAAGAATGCACGGAGCACCTGGGCCAGTCACAATGGGGTGTTTTTGCCAGTCATTCCCAGTTAAGCTTATCTCAGCCTCCAACACAGTCAGCTGTTGGGACCCCCCCTTTGCCTCCAGAAATACAGATGGATTGTGCACCAGTGTCCACTAAAGCTTTATATTCCTGGGAGGTCATATGTGCCAGGCTACTGAATCCACACAGTCCAATAAACTCATTTATCCCTTTCCTCCACCTGGCTGGAGGCAGGGCCCCTCTAATGCTGGTCATCATATTCATCACTCACTTCTGCTGAAATATGATCAAAAGAATTAGGATCAAGGAAAGGATTGAGAGTAGCATCAGCCCTCTTATTCAGTCTGGGGAATTGTCCACTGGAGACTGGAGCAACGTTTTTCCTAGAAGGACCAGAAGAATCCCTTTTTGCAGCTCGTGTACTGGTGCCTGCAGGACCAAGGTAGGTTTCCCATCCCACTTTCTCATGTCTTCTCCATGGTCACTCAAGTAAAACCCCAGTGTGCCCCGTGGTGTATACCATCTCTCTTGAGCAGGGAAACGCTTGCTCCTAACAGCTGAGACATAGGTCCGAACGGGTGAAGGGCAGAGCCTATCCTGGAATCCCTGGCACTCTTGGGATAATTTCTCCACATGTTTCTCCAGGACTTCTGGTAGTTTTTCCACAGCTGAGACACAGGCTTGTATAGAGACAGAGAGACTGTCTTCAAATCCCCAGAGCCGGATAGCCACTTCATTTACAGTTGGTGCCTCCTTAAAGAACAGCTCATCAATGCAATACAACAACATTCTGCTCACTGACAACCAAGTCATCATAACAAATGTTTATTGCAAATTCTTTCTAACACACTTTGGTCAAAACTGTTGTTATCTCAACCTTTTGTGCCCCACGTTGGGCGCCAAAAATACTGTGATAGTTTAACTGAGCTGGCAGCCAAACAAGACACAGCCACTCACACCCCCCGCCCACCCCCTTCCCCCTGTACCCAGGAAATCGAGGAGAAAATTGGAGGGGTAAATGTAAGGAGACTTGTAGGTTGAGATAAGAACAATTAAAAAATTAGAGTAAAATAAAATTTAAAAAGTAATAATAATTGTAACAACTATATATATATGAGTGATGCCCAGTACAATTGCTTACCCGTCGCTGATAATGATCCCGGAGGAGTGAAAAGGAGCCCCGAAACCGAAATCGCAATCCCAGAAAAGCGAGCCCGAGCAATTCCTGAGAGAATCCCCACACTTTCTGGTCACCCCTGGTTAATATACTAAACATGACGTAATATGCTATGGAATATCTTATTGGCGTATCCAACTGTCAGTTCTGGGTTAGTAAAACTACTGCACTTTTCTGCTCCCCCCCCTTCTAGTCCTCTGCTCTTGCAAAATACCCAAGCACAGTGTGCTTGTATCTTATCAACATTGTTCTCATTACAATCTCCACTGAAACCAAAATACAGAGATTTCTAGCTATTAAGAAGAAAATTAACTCTATCCTAGCAAAAACCAGGACACCATTTTAATCAACATAAGTCACCCAGAACTGAGGGTATATTTCAAATGCAGCTATTTATGCAAAGAATAGTACCTTGAATTTGTTGGAATTAATTCTATGTGTTGCTTCTACTTATTTCAACAGGTGACTGAGCTAGAGTGTGTGAGCAGTGAAGCCAATGCAGTCCACACACATAAAACAGAATTAAACCAGACAATACAAGAATTAGAGTCTACACTGAAGAAAAAAGAAGAGGTATTTTCTAGCATTTATTCTTGGCTTTTCTGTTGCGTCATTTCTAAAGGCTTTCAATATTAAACTTGTGATGACTGGTAAATACTGTATTATCCCCTATAGACATTGCAAACTAAAATCAATTTTCCAGCTTCTTTGAAACGATTAATATTTTTCCGTGTATATAATTACATCAGTACAATATAGAGCTAGGTATCTGAACAACAAAAAAAGTAGCATTTTTTCATGTTTGCTTTTACCGAGCATCTCTCTGCAAAAGTAAGTCTGCATTGAGGCATATGTAGTTTCTACAGAGCAGTCATCACACTGATGCAGTCCAAATTCACTAAGAAGGGAAGCAGTCATAAGCATGCTTTCCTTTTTTCTGGAGAGTAGGGTTTGGAGCAAGTAATAGATCAATGTCTTTTTCAGGCCAATCTGTTTTTCAGGCTATGTTAATATAGATTACTTTTATGATCCCTAAGATTAGTCTTTTCCTTAAACGCATGCCAAAAGCCTAGCCTGCAACTTGATGATATTTATTGTGCCATCTGTTGTGGGCTGGACCAGCAGCAAGAAAGTACAAGGAACTGGAGTAGCACCTGTGCTGACATGGGTCCTAGAGGAAAACAGATTTGTGCCACAGAATGATCAAGAATCATCCCTTTATGGATGGGAAAAAGGAGATGGAAGGAGCTGTGTATGAAGGATTGTTTGCCCCATGTAAGACCAGATCCCTTGACCCCCCTGTGACAGACACAGTGAACACTGGTGTGCATGTTCAGAGGGGCAATGTATCTTGTAGGGTTTTGCCTCCAGTGGGGCTGTTGTTAGATATTTCTGAGGAGGATGCTTGAGAGGCACAGTAGTTACAGAATATCCTCCCAAAATGGAACAAAGCTTTTTCCAAACTCCCTCATACTTAAGGGATTAGCCTCAGGTCGGTAATGTTTCCCATTTTAGTGCTCATGCACTTTTCAATTCTGCTGAGCTGTTGGATGCAAAGAGATCTTTCTGAATGGAGTTCTGGGAGGTGACTATGCACTTCTGGGGAAAAGTATTTATTAGTTTTAAGTTTGATACCTTTTAGTTTCATTAACTGTTTCTATTCTTGTCTCATGAAAGTAAGCTAAGAAAAGGTTTCTCTTCCATTTGTTATTTTATGCATATTTGTTATTTTATGCATATTTGTTATTTTTATACCTTGTTATTTTCTTCTTGCTAAATTAAAGATACCATTTATTTTAGACTCTCTTTTTACAGAAATCAATGGTCAAAGCAGGCAATTTTTTGATGCTCAGCCCTGCTGCTAGTGACATCATATAAGCAGCTCACAGATGAAAATTGGATTTTTCTCTTGAAAAAATGGAGGATAGATTATAATAGAAATTAAAGTATAAATTTGTTTCTCTAATTACAAGGACTCTTAATTTTCTAGGAAAACATTACTTCAGATCTTTTGTGTGGGAGAGAAAGACTTGGACTTTTATAGCAAGAAAATGCTTATCTGTATGGTTGTTTATTCACAATAGAATTGCTGTTTTGGGACTGTGATTCAGGAATATTGGGAGCAGGGCTTAAACTTCATGTGCTATAATGGGCAGTAGCTAACTGGCAGTTTTTATATCATTGCAATGGCTTGCTCAGGAGAAGCAGCAGCAGCCAGTTGACCTGCACCGAGGCCAAGCCAGGTAATGTGTTGCTAGCGAGGTTGTTTCTTCTCCCTTAGGAAATAGAAAGATTGAAACAAGAAATTGACAGTGCCAGAGAGCTCCAGGCACAGAGGGATTCTTTGACCCAGAAGTTACAGGTGAGTTATAGCGCATCATCTTAATTTAGACAGAAGGGAAAAATGATCGAGTGCGCAGTTCACATCATCAACTTGTGCTATATTCACTGAAGTTGCCAGATAAATATATAAGTTACATTGTGTTGTGAAGTGGTGGGTCAGAATGCTCCTTGGGAATTTGTACCAAAATTTCAACCTGCTGTAAATCATTATTTTTTCCTGAGGGAACAGACCCAAATTTCATTTACAAATCCAGATAATATGCTCAGGCCTAGCAGATGTGCTTCACTGATACATGTTCTAGACAATTCTGGTCTCATTTTCACTGTAGTGTCTTCCCATAGGTCTTGTGTGTCACTGAACTGCCAGACTGTGTATCATCATGTTGAGATGAGTTTGTATTCAGCTTTTAAACATGCTTTGAGGAAGTAAAGGTTAAAGCATTCTTATGTAGTACAGACTACAAAAACACACTCTGACATTTTCTTGGAATTAGAATAATTGTGTCTTTATTGTTTTTTCTGGGTTTTTTTCTTTACTGTGCATAAAGGCAGATAGCTTAGCCTATCGGAAGCAGTATGCCCTCAGTATACCCTCACTTGCTATGTCTGAGCTCCTGTCCTTCTGTCACTGGGCTGTCCAGCAAACACAGACATGCCTCACTTGTGAAGCCTGTCTTCTGAATGAAGCTGACTCAAAGCTTAGTCAGGTTTATACTCTGAATTCAGGCTTCAGAGTTTTGATAGGACTGGAAACGCAGGCATTAAACAGCTCTAAATCCTAAGTGCTGAAAGGTGACCCTCGCTGTTCTGCAGCTTGACCTAAATCACACTGAAAACAAGCCCTGTCAGACTATCCACAGCTTAAAAATCATTAAGCAGATATTCTTTGAAATGCATTATATGAATTGGAACTTCCTTGAATCTCATTTGGACCTACAGAATAAAGCACATAAGAACAAAATGAGTTTATTCATTTTTCCATGTTCTTAGGTCAAATTATTTGGAAAAAATATGTTCTGGTGTTTCTTTAAAGACTGTTTTGAATACACCTGAGCTTGCCTATTTCACTATTCCAAAAACTGTTTCTGGCTTTAGACTAAGCATGGGAGTTTTCATCTGAAAAGGAACTTATCTGAGAGACTCAAAAGGAAGATTACAATGAAAATTGTAAATTATTCTAGCAGTAGCATATGCAATAATTGCAGTGTAAGATCACATGAAAAGTAATAATAAGCTGAGAACTAGCTATCCTTAGAATTATGAGAGACTAGTAAGAGATGAAAGATGCTTCAGAATTAGAAAATGCTATGATTTTATTAAAAAATATACTTTATAAATTCAGTAGCTACCTTTTGGTATATTTATATTTTTAGTAACCAAATGGATATGTTATGTATATATTTCCATATGCCATGTTGTAGGCAATAAATTTCTGAAAATGGTTCTATATTATTCTATTCAAATAAATTTAAAGCTGTCTTAGGATACAAGTTTAAAATTGCCTTTCTTCAGCTTAAAGCTTATTACTGACCTGATGCACCCCATCTAAAAGATCTTGAATCTTTGCTTTGCTATAATCTTCCTGCTTTGATAATATTGACTTTCTCTGAGCCACTTCACCCTACATCTGTGACATCAGTGAACTGGTGTTTTCTTCTGCAGCTCCAGACTAACCATCTCACATCTGTTCACTTAGCTGATTCATCATCTGTTTTCAGGGTGATTGTCTCAAGGGTCCATATCTGTTTGTCTCACTCTTTTTTTTTTTTCTGCTTTATTTTTCCCCTCTTGTGTTTGCAAATGGATTATGTAACTCTAAAATATTTTGGAATATAGCCTCTATGAAAAACTCTATGCAAAGAAATTATTATTTCAAGGTGTATTACATTTCTGACACACTCGTATCAGAGAATTAATTAGAAATTCATCATTGGCTAATTCCAGTGTAGACCAGTATGTTATCACTGTGAAGGGTAAGTATCGAGGCCCTTGTTACTTAATAATTTCATTAGCAATATAGAGAAGACCTATCAATGAATTATGATCAGTGTGACTCTCACAGTAATTCAGGATATCTTTATTACTGTGTCTGATTTCTAAATATAGCTGTTGTGTATATTTTGAATATTTTATTTGAATTCTTGCACTGAATTCCACAAAAGACTATTGCAATGCAAACAACAAACATAATTTGTTAATAATTTATTTATTTTCTAAGACAAAACAATGTATGAAAAATAATTGTGTCCGCTGTAAGAAAAAGCTTGAAAAAACAATGTAAAATCAACTTTGTAAAGGGCCTGAATGTATCAGACGAATTAGTTTATTGTTAGATGAGATTAATTGCAAACAAAGTTAAATGACACAACTAGGGGAATATATTATATCACATGGACACCTCTCCATTTCTTACCAACAAGAAGCAACGGTTTTGAGGTATACTGCCTTGTAATAGGAAACTGCACAAGCTGGACATGAACTTGTAATGCAATATTATTGCAAAAATCAGTAATACTAATCTAGGGTAAATATTTGTAAAGATCAAACGTAAAATTTGGGAAGAAGTGTTTTCCAGAAATTAAAAGCAACAGCTCCTGGCATATTTAACTTAGTTCTACTGTTAAGGGAGAAGCTGCTGCCTGAGCATTCACACACCATTCAAGAAGTCGCACTCACACCACCTGAGACTTTAACTGCTGGGATCAGAGTCCTTTCACAGCGAGCGATTCCAGTGAACCAACAGGTGCCCCTTTCAACTTCTCGCTCATACACATACTCACTCTCAGGCAGTTCTTCCTCCTTCAGGCTTGACCCTAGGTTTCCCATAGCAGAGTCTCAGGTGTCAAATCTTAAATATAATTTATTCATATGGTACAGCCAAAAAACCCAGCTTTAGCTGGGTGCCTCCGGAGAGGGACCCTGAATAAAGAAAGCCCTGGGCAATTATATCCTTAATTAATAAATTAAATAATAATTTATCCACTTGCCTACATGCTCTTCATGCGTTCTTCATGTGCCTATTTAGTCCAATGGTGATTTTTGGTCTGGTGTCTTCTAACATCTTATTAGATTCTTTCTCTGTCTCGAGGCAGGACATTAACTGTTCTTATCTTGTTGAGTTGCAGCTTCTGCTGATGGTTGTAGCCTCCTTGTCTTCTGGTTTACCCTTCCTATGCATCTGCTTGCTGTCAGAGCATGGGAAACTAAAAAGTCCTAGACTTAGGATAAACATTACTTAGCAACAACTAAAACATCAGTGTGTTATCAATATTCTTCTCATAATAATGACAAAACACAATACTGTACTTACTACTAGGAAAATTGCTAAGAAAATTAACTCTATTCCAGCTGAAAGCATATCTAGGTGAAAGTCCACAGCTTGTGGCCTAAAGCTTCAGCAAATCTAGCTAATGATAAATGATTGACTCCGAGCAGTTAATTCTATTTAAAACTTACTGATTTAAGTTAAACAACTAGTATTTCTCAGCACTACTTCCCATAAGTCATTAAATATGTCAAGCACAGGTTAGGGAAAATAAAAAAAAAGGAAGTACGGTAGAAAGCATATCTAAGGAAGTGTTTGGGGAAGCTAAATGTATATTGATGTGCGGAAAGAGACTCCACAACCTGTAAAGTTGTAAAGTAGGTCAGTTTATTCAGCGCTGGGCGCACGGGGGATCGCTCCACCACAAACGTGCGCACCTTAAGGCAGTCAGTTCTCTATATTTAAGGTATATTCCAATACATATCCATTAGCTAATGCAAAACGCCTATACATATGCATGACCTTTCCCCGCTTTGTATTAAAATTAGGTCTCCTCCCCTTCGCGCCTGCGCAGAGCTTTGTGGTGGTGGTCGTTGAGGGTCTTAGAGGGAAATCTTCATCACAACCTATAGTTACCCCACCCTCCTCATCATCACCTGTAGTTAACCTCTTGATTTTGCACAGGCATACTTTCTTCTTGGATCTGAGCCCGGGCCTCTTCCTAGTTATCTTTGCTCATCAGTTTTAAATTGGTTGGAGTTCCGTGATAAATCACCCACCCTTGGCAAGTAGGGAGTTGTGATACACTGTCCAGGCCTACCCCTGGCAAGTTGAGCTTCGTGATAAATTGTCTAGAAGGTCAGTCCTTGTCTAAGTAAACTAAGAAGATAGAAATGCTAATGCTTAAAATTTAAAGAGACAAACTGGAAAATACCAAATGCCCACTATCATATATGAATTAGGAAAGAGATATCAAGAACGGAATAAAAATAAAGTACACAAGCTGGAAATTTAAACAGACGAAGGGAACTATTCCAGTCTGAAGAGATACAGGACAAGGTCTATCTATGGAGAATTAAAGGGAAACACCTTATGCTGAATATGGATAGAAGTTCCTACATCTAACATAAAACTTTTGGTTTTACCTGGGTGCTCCTGTTACCTGAAATAAAGACTCATGAAACTGCAACAGTTTAAAGAGAAGATGTTGCTTTATTCACCATCAGGTGCTAGGTGGTATATCATCAGAAATCTAGCACATTGAGTTTGCAAAACTTCACAAATTTATACTTCTCTCACTTACCTTTTAAGAGTACAGTACACAAAAAATTCACAGTGCATGCTCTAATATGCGGGGGGGGGTGATAAGTCTGTTCAGTCTCTAATTGAGTCGGAGGTTGCAATCTCCCCCTGTCACATTTACCTTTCCCCAAGTTACTGCAGATTCTTGCTGATTTAATCTTCTTGGGCAATCATTCCAGCTTTTGGCACCTTCTAGGGGAAGATATTCTCCTTTTATCAGTCTTTGAGATCCTGTTCAAGGGCATAGTCATACATAAAACCTGCATAGTTTGTAGAAAGTAACTGAACTAGCATAGGCTAAAGACAATTGGCCGGTTATATTGTGAAACAGGAGTCAGCTTGGTAGAAAATTCCATTTTCTGCTATACATCATTACTCTTAACTGTTGAAATACATATTTTGTATGGCTCAGGTTGTTTCTTATGGTTAGCTGAGATATCTCCAACGTAAACATGAATGTATTAGTTAGTTTTGAGGGAGACAGAAGAATCGTAACAAAAACAGTGGGAGAGTGGGAGGGCAGAAACCAAGCTTGTGCTAGGAGGAATGACTGCTGCCAAATTGCTCACCCTAGGGCTGTGTGACACTAGTTGTAAAAACTCAGAGCAGGCCCATTAAAGCTTTGTGACATGAAGCCACAGTAAAGGTAAGCAGTGTATAAAAAAATCTTAATGTACCTTATGCACCATTCCAGATAATGGCTGTGCAGGGTGTACGGTGTACTAAATACACTCACCCTGTGCTACCTTTGAGAGTGTTTTTCATATCTGAGTTTATGAAATTCAATATGAATTTATGAGACGTGTAATGAGAGACAAATAACAATATGCTATTCCAGACCCATGTGACTGCTACATTAGTAATTCGATAAAAGAGAGGGCATCTGGTTTGCACAAAACAGAGCAACCATGACCTCTCTCCTGTTACACGCAAGCCAGAGCTGTGAGGGGTCCCAGCAGACAGCACTGCCCTCCTGATGACTGGTGCAAGGAGGCTTCTCTTCCTTGTGTACGAGAGCTGAGCTTGCTCAGTCAGATCCCCTCAGCTATGTGTAATGTTCTGTATGGGAACAGCTTGTCTGTACAGCACTGATGGCTCGAATGCTTTCATAGAATCATAGAATGGTTTGGGTTGGAAGAGACCTTAAAGAACATCTAGTTCCAATCCCCTGCCATGATCAGGGACACCTTCCACTAGATCAGGTTGCTCAAAGCCTCATCTAACCTGGCCTTAAACACTTCCAGGGAGGAGCATCCACAGCTTCTCTGGGCAACCTGTTCCAGTGTCTGACCACCCTCACAGTGAAGAATTTCTTCCTCATATCTAATCTAAACCTACTCTCTTTCAGTTTAGAGCCATTTCCCCTTGTTCTATCACTACCTGCCTTTGCAAAATGTCCCTCCCCAGCTTTCTTGTAGGCCCCTTCAGGTACTGGAAGGCCACTATAAGATCTCCGTTAAGCCTTCTCTTTTTCAGGCTGAACAGCCCCAACTATCTCAGCCTGTCCTTGTAGGAGAGGTGCTCCAGCCCTTGGATCATCCTCGTGGTCCTCCTCTAGACTTGTTCTAACAGATCCATGTCTTTCACAGAATCATAGAATTGTTTGAGCTGGAAGGGACCTTAAAGATCATCTAGCTCCAACACCCCTGCCATCAGCAGGGACACCTTCCACTAGACCAGGTTGCTCAAAGCCTCATCCAGCCTGGCCTTAAACACTTCCAGGGAGGAGGCATCCACAACTCCCTTGGGCAACCTGTTCCAGTGTCTCACCACACTCACAGTGAAGAATTTCTTCCTAATATCTAATCTAAACCTACCCTCTTTCAGCTTAAAGCCATTTCCCCTTGTCCTGTCATTAACTGCCCTTATGAAAAGTCCTTCCCCAGCTTTCCTGTAGACTCCCTTCAGGTATTGGAAGGCCACTATAAGATCTCCCCAGAGCCATCTCTTCTCCAGGCTGAACAACCCCAACTCTTTCAGCCTTTCCTCATAGGAGAGGTGCTCCAGCCCTTGGATCATCTTCGTTGTCCTCTTCTGGACTCGTTCTAACTGGTCGATGTCTCTCTTGTGTTGGAGGATCCAGAACTGGACACAGTACTCCAGGTGGGGCCTTACGAGAGCGGAGTAGAGGGGGAGAATCACCTCCCTCAACCTGCTGGCCACACTTCTCTTGATGCAGTCCAGGATATGGTTGGCCTTCTGGGCTGCAAGCCACATTGTCAGCTCATGTTGAGCTTCTCGTCCACCAGTTTCTCTGTTCCCACAGCTGCACTACTGCAGAGCTTGCAGGTGGGAGCTCCAGGGCACAGTGTAATGAGACAAGACATTCAGCTTGTACTTGCTGGGTTAAATTCATTACAATCAATTTCACCTTGACATCAGTCTTGCTAGTTTATGTTTCTGTCTTAATTTTCAGGGTGAAAAGACCTATAATGTGGAACAGGAGTAAGGTAGTACTCCTCCATGCATAAAGCAATATTATGGATGAGCTTCTATATGAGATAATTTAATGGGCACTGTGTACCTGAGTAATTCTTATAGTCTAAATAAGGGAATACTTGAACTTAAGTAAAACTTTGAGAAGCTGTTTTCAGTAGATGGCATACCTAAATATCACACCCATTGTTCACTGACTAAATTTTATCCCTGTCCAAAATTTTTTGTCCTTCAGATGAATTGCCAAAAAAAAAAAAAAATTGAGGAAATTATAGTACATATGCAATCCTAACAATTTGGGTTCTGGTTTTGGCTTAGTGGAAACTGTAAAGGGTCACAAATTGTTTCAAAAATCAGTTGACAAAAATAGCATATGAATACCAGCAGGAGGTTAGGCTGCTTTCTGTTTGCAGACAACACGTTAACATGTTATGTATTTTCTCTGAAGGAAGTAGAAATTCGAAACAAAGACCTGGAAGGCCAGCTGTCTGATCTAGAGCAACGTCTGGAGAAAAGTCAGAATGAGCAAGAAGCTTTTCGCAATAACTTGAAGACACTTTTAGAAATACTTGATGGAAAAATATTTGAACTAACAGAGTTACGTAACAACTTGGCCAAGCTAATAGAATGCAGCTAAAGAAAATGGGATTTCAGTGCCAATCAGCTTAAAGATGCACTGTCTCTCTTCATAGGACTGTGTTGGGCTCTGCATCAAAGTTGCACAAAATCAAAAAATGTACCTCTGAGAGGGCTTGCTTTAAATTTGAGTCATATTTCAACGTAAAATTTAGAACTCAGCTTGTAGCTAGTTGAAAAAAACAACAAACAAACAAACTTGAATTGCAAATTACCTCCTTGCTTATTATTTGCCACAGATAACTTGAAAGATATTAACAGTAACTGAATGCAATTCTTTCCTAATTATCAGTGATGAAAGAATTAGCAGTGTCCTAGGGCACATCCCCTTTTGGTAATAGAAACAATATAGGTTATCTGCTGTTTTATTTAAATTATGTAATTGCTGTGTTTTGTGCAAAAACTTAGTGATGACAGCCCTGTATTTTGTTGTTCTTAATAATTTCTCAGGATACTTTCCACTGTGGAGCAGCAGTGCCGTTACCAATTTATTCTTTCCAGGACTGAGAGAGTTGCATCTTTAATTGAAACAAAGTTACTATAACTGCTTGTGTAAATTTCTTCCTTTTGGGGTTTTTTGGTTGTTTGTTTGTTTATACACACACACACACACACACACACTGGAAGATACCGTATTTCTTTATGGAGCTTATTCTGGTGTTCTACAATATTGTCCAACATAAGGTTTACTTTTTCATATGAATTCAGTGTAATTACAGTGAGATATTATCTTCCACTTAACTATATTTTGAAGCCAATCAATGATGGCAAGTGAGTCCTCCAGGAAAAAAAAAAAAGGCAAAAAACACCTGAGAATTCTAAATGTAAAATTTGACATGCACAGATAACAAGAAATATCCAGTTTTTGAATTCTGGACATGGTACATATATCGACTATCTATGTTAAATTAACTGTTAACCTGTTCTGCAGGAGATTTTTGCATAATGTCACATGATTTTTAGGTTTTGTGAATAATGGCTTATGGGGAAAATTGTTTATTACAGATTGCGTTATGGGCATAGAGCTATTGCAAGGGATTAATTGTACACTGAACTTGTTCAACCAAGGGATTAATTGTACACTGAACTTGTTCAACCAAGAAAGCTGTTTCTAGAAGTTTTGTTGTCTTAACAAATTGAAATTGAGACATTTACTCTTTTATGGGTCTTCGTCTTTATTGAAGCTGCACCAGGCAATATTCTGAACTGTTAACTAAATGTTTAAATACAGGAAATCAAATTCAATTATCCTCAGTGAGCAGGTTTTAAAGTTGTTTTGATGTAATTTAAATAGATTTTTGAGAAACACACATTTCTTTATATAATAGATTTATTTTAAAAAAAACCAACCAAAAACCAAAACAAAACTCTTTGAAAGGTAAGTCAAGTTTCATGAGTCTTGCATCAAATCAAAGTACATTCTCACCATAAATTTCTTGTAATGTTGAAGAGGGTTTGGGGTTTTTTTTTTAATGTATGAATGAGTGTCAAACTTCAAAGTCGAAAGATGCACTGATCTTTTTTTGCTCCCCAAATTAATCTGAATGTTTAAACATGAAATCTAGCAGCTTATTAAATTTGTACAACACAATTTTCTCTACTTAGAGACTGCTATTCAAAACTAGAAAAGATAAGGTTTTTTTATGCATGTACTGTGTACATATACCATATAATACACACAAGTTCTCATTTATAGAAATACATGCTTTATTTCTAAAACACTGGGTTTTTTCTTTACCAGCAATTTATCAGGTGTCCTCTGACTAGTCAGGAAAATGGTTTAGGTCAAATGCTAAACTGTCATGTATTATACTGTATGTAATGTACACGATATTTAAGTTTTCTCCATATTTTTAGGGTATTTTCTCAACTATTTTATTTATGAAAGGGGTGGGGGGGAGCTTGGTTCAGTGTGCTACTGGTTGAAAACTTTGTGGTGAGCTACATGTTTTTCATTTGGTGGATTTTTCGATGGTGGTGTGTATATCTTCATCAGGTCCAAATGAGCAGATACGATCAGTTTTTAATTTACCTGGGGATGTTTGGGCCTGATTCTCTTGTCACTTGCACTGCTGTAAACCAGATGTATCCTTGATGTGATGTCAGCAATACTCAGTTGGCCTAACATCTGTGGAAGTGCAAGGAGAATATGCGCGGTTAATGCTCAGTGGACATAATAAGGATGAAGAAAGAATAAAAACCACAGAAAAATAATGGTGAAATAAATGTAATATTATTTTAATGATATTATTGACATTTTTAAAGATATGATGTAATTTACATGTGGGAAAATAGTGGACAGAAATATTTCCACTTAGATTTTGTGAATATGTGTGGTACATGAGTATTTCTATGTATACGTACACACATATGTATATAAAGAACATGGAAAAATTTAGATGTGCACGTTTTTAATATTTTCCTATTGAAATTAAATTTAAAATTGGAATTGGAAATTGATATTTGAGAATTTATTTTCTCAGTAGATATGCTTCCTTACTAAGGGCTGCACCTTTGAATTTCCAAATAGTTATCAAAAATATATGGGATAAGGTGGACATACGTGCACATAAAAATAAATTTCTGTTGCTAAGAGTATTTTTAATGTTTATTTACAGTAGGTGTGTTCAGAAATTGCAATCTAAAGGTCATACTTAGGTGGTATTAGGATAAGCCTCTCCACTTCTGTTTTTAGATAAAAATTTGCCTGTTTGAAGCATTACTTTTCCCAGAGACAGGTATTATGCATTGTATCTGTCTTTGATGAAACTATGGGAATATGTATACCAGAAAACAGCTTTGAGTACTATAGCTGAAAACATAACTGTGAACTTGCACAGGAGGGGTGAACAGGCACGTCACATATAACTTGTCATATGGCAACTACAGTCTTGTAAAAAAAAAAAAAAAACCCAAAAAAGTAAAAGAAATATACCCTCTCTTCCAAAACAGAAAAAAATACACTTTTTATTTTGAAATACACTTGTTGTTCTCTGGAGAATGCACTTTTACTCTTTATTTTTTTCTTAAATTTTTTTCAAGTATATGCAAGTGTTAGCTGCAGCTATCTTAATCTTTCAGGTGCTACTGGATTTTGCATTAGCATGTTATGTTGTGAAATCCTGACTTTGACATAAAAGATTTTTGTAAGTATATCCCCACCTGGATAGTTAGTTTTTGGAGTGTCTTGTTTATAATCCATATGCCTCAATGATCCAGAAATTGCATTTTTCTATGTGGCCAAAGTAAAACGTGTGAATTAATCTGTCTGTTACAGACTGGGAATTCCTTTTCCTGGCTAATATATCCAGGAAAGAGGAGAACAAAATGAACTGATAATGCAGAAATGCTGTTATAAGGTCTCTAAGAAAATACATTTTCAGGTATAATAAATATATGCAGATGATGTATTGCTTTTTTGTTAGGTTTCCTTACTTGAGATGACTTCTCTGTTTTATAACCATGACTAAATCTCCAGCTACAAAATGAATTTGATTAAACCCAACTACTTGACCTTGTCAACTAATGTCCCCAGACGCCTCTTTACTGAATACCATTTTCTATGGGCTTCTAAGCAGTGGAACTGGCATATTTATACCCTATTCCATGTTCTCTGCTCTCAATAACTACATTTTCTCCAAAATAACTATTAAAATTAAAAATTATTTAAAGAGTATACCTTCATCCCTTTTAGGCTGAGTTATATTATTCAAAATGAATTATTTTTTTAAAACATTATATCTCATCCAGATGTTACCTTGTCATGCACATCTCTAAGACAACTGTTTAGGACCTGTACTTATCCCTCTTGAAGTGAAATTGAAATTGAAAATTGATCTAGGTGAAAATTACATTCCCTCAAGATGTTAAACTTGTTAGTTCAGATGCAGTTTAGCAGTCACTCATCAAAAGTTTTTAAACAGTGGCTTTATAACACAGTGTCATTTTGGGGGGTAAAATTAGAAACTTTGATTTTTCCAACAATGTATCTAAACTGCCTTTAATTTAATCTGAGAGAATCCATAGTCCCATTCTTCTACACTAGACTGACCTATATATCAAACCTTAATAATTCTAAATCAATTAATAATCTCCTGGGATATGATTTCTTTATTTAGACTAATATTTAACTACATTTTCTTACTCTGAGAGATCTAAAGAACTATAACATTGGTGAAGAATTGTAGTAATAAATTTATGATCTTCAATTAATTATAAAACTTCCAACTAGTGCTTTATGTGAAGTCACATTAGTGAGGTGAATACACACACCTTGTCTTAATAAGATCAGAGAAAGGTGTGCCAAATGAAGGAGCACCAAAACAAATGTCAAATTTAAGCGATGACACAAAAAATAAAGGAGACTATATTGACCATACGTAAAATTGACTGAAGACTAGAATAAAGTTTCCAGTCATGCCATAAGGTTTTAGAAGGTCTTCCAGCAGGAGAAATGATTACAGGTAATCTAACAGGTTTAGGGGAAACAAGTGGTTTCAGAGAAGGATCATAGCAGAGAGTACCTGTGATAGTAGAGGATTGGGCACAATAATTTTAAAATTGGTTTCAGTTATATGCAAAATGTATGTCATTGTATGTCTCAAGAAAAAATAATTATAGCATTTGTGATAGATCAATATTAGATAGAACTGTAGTATTTAACAGAAAAAAATAAGGGGGAATAGTTTAATCTGTTGCAAAATTTCTCTATCATTTGGTAAGCGTTAGACATTATAAAATGCCAATATCCTGAGGCACACAAACTTATAAACTTTATCTGAAGTGGTCATATTATACTGGGTTCATTCCTCTGCTGCACTGAAGTAAAGAGGGGAGATAAAGTTTCTTTTATGCCTCCACCAGTTCAGCACCATCCTGGAGATAACCCAAGCCAGCCTTCAGCACAAAGCTGGAGAAATCACAGGGGTGTGCTAATGCCTGACAACTAGAACAAAACACTCAGTACCCTCTGTCAGCCAGATCTGGAAGTGTTCCACGCTGCACCCTTCCCATTCTATGATTCTATGATAAAGGGCTAAACCAGATGTAACACAAATACATATTGTTTAATGATATTGGTGGCATTCCCAGGATAATTCCTTTAAAGAAAACGCTGCAAGAATGAACAGTGCGTCAATTAAAGATTAATATTTTAGGATGTGTCTTTCCAGTTGTTAGTTGTGTAAGGTTTCTGATTTCTGCTCATTTTTCTACCAGTTAGGGACTAACTTCATGTTTATCTTCAATAAGGGGCTAAACCTCAATTTTTATCATCTTTTCTATTATGTACTGAAGTGGCTACTGAACCGTGCTCTCTTAACACCGCATTTATTAGAAGGTTCATTTCAAAGGTAAAATCAAAGCCTTTTACAGAAATATCACGTGGAAAGAGGAATGGAAAACTCTTACAGACTTAACTCTGCAGAACTGTGGATGTTGATAAAAGCACTTAATTTAGTTGATTACATAAATCTTTGATCTTGAGACCAAATATAAATCTGATTAGAGATTATGTCTGAATGTCAAAAATCAATTAAAAAAACGCCACAACCAACCATCAAGAAACTCCGTCCAAATGCATGTAGTTCAGTCTCAGTAACTGGACATGCCAGTTAAGTGCACAGCTACACACTGGTTTTTTTTCAGGGAATGGACTTGACTCTGCAAAGCAACGTTCAAATTTCCTTGTTTATATTTTCTTAATAATGCTGCATATGTGCACTACCTCTGAATGGTGCTAAGCAGAGAACATATCACAGAATAATAGGTTTGTTTTTTTTTAAAAAAAGCAAACCTATTTTTGCTTAGTAACATTAGTTCCTTGTTATACTCCACTTACTTCAGACAAATAGGATTAATTTTCCCCATTAAGTTAAATGTTTGGGAATGATGAATAGAGTTTTGTGTTAGATCCTGGAGTCAGTTCAGCTCATCTCCAGTATTTTGGCCATGCAATATAGAGAAGGTGCAACTGTTTATATCAAAAGACCTGCAGTAGCTCTAGATAGTATGGGTTCTCATACCATATGGGGTCTCGTAACTTGCCTACCACAACCTCTCAGGGACTTGTAGCTGCTGATTCTGCCTCTGCCCTGTTGGCAGCTCATCCTAGGACCAAAGAAACACAAGCATAATTTATATCCACTTTTTTCCTCATTTCCTGGTCTTGCATAAGCAAAGCTCAGCGTCAATACATGTCTTGTGTCATTGTCAAATGCAAGCATGGGAAGGAGTAGTAACCATCAAAGATGTTTTAGATTTTTTGGGGGAAAATGTAGAGTTGTCAAAAAGAATGCCTTACATGGACCTTCACAAAAATGTGCATCCAGTTGCTAAGGGGAGAGGAAGACCTACACTGAAAAAGGTATGTTTAAGTGCAATATGCAAGTATAGATTTCCCCCTTTTGACATGTAGATATTTGAAAGCTTGAGTTTTTCAGAGAGGGAAAAAAACTTTGAAATCATAGAATCATAGAATGGTTTGGGCTGGAAGGGACCTTTAAAAATCATCTAGTCTAACTCCCCTGCAATGATCAGGGACATCTTCAACTAGATCAGGTTGCTCAGAGTTCCTTCCAGCCTGACCTTGAATGTTTCCGGGGATGGGGCTTCTAGCACCTCTCTGGGCAACCTGTTCCAGTGTTTCATCACACTTGTAAAAAATTTCTTCCTTATATCTAGTCAGAATCTACTCTCTTTTAGTTTAAAACCATTTCCCCTTGTCATATCACTATAGGCCCTGCTAAAAAGACTGTTCCCATATTTCTTATAGGCTCCCTTTAAGTATTGAAAGGCTGCAATAAGGTCTTCCCAGAGCCTTCTCTTCTCCAGGCTGAACTGATCTACGGAATCAAACCTTACAACTCATAGAGTTATAAAGCAGGTATGTTTTATTCGCCGGCGGGCGACAGGGTGGATCGCTCCAAAAGGCCCTGCGTGCCCCCACTCTTTTACAAAGGCATCATTTAAAGTACACACACATACATATTCATTAAATTTAGGATGGGTTAAGCTAATTAGTTCCAAGAAATTTTTAACATAAGTTCGCTCCCATTCACGCTTGCACACTGCCTCCTGTTGATGCTTGTTAGCACCCTTGTAGACCTCTAGACAAAACAAAGCCAGCTTTCTTGCTTCAGACTGCAGGTGTTGCATACCAGTTCCTTCTTCTCTTGCTCCAGACTGCTCGCACACCAGGCACCGCAAGGTCTTTGCTGATAGTGTGGAATAGCTTGTTAGTTATTGTAAAACTTTGCCACTTAACATAGACAAAATGAACTAAACTTATTTTCTGAAATCTAATTCTTAATACAGAAAAAAAAAGAATCTTAAACTAATTTTCTAAAATCTAACTATATTTTATACATTCACTTATCAATTCCCCTGTCTTTTATCCTAGGCAAATTTGTTTGCCTTATACACGATCTATTTCTCGAAGTGAAACAGGATAATACTTTGCTTGAAAGTTGCTTCTTAATGCATTCTCATGTGCCCTAAGTAGAGAAGTTATAAATGTTAGTCACTGTAGCATTCTCCATTTCCAAACAAACAGTATGGCAGATAAAGCAAAACTAATTAGTACTAATATCACAAGGACGACAATGGGGTGGCGAAACCTATTCAGAGTAGCAGTTGCAGTAGGTGCCCATCCAAATAGCACGTCCCACCAGTTGTGTTTTGTATATTCTTTTGTCCTTTTTAAGACCCTATGAATTTCCTCTGTGTCATGGTGGACAGTTATCAGGGTTTTCTGTCCATTTTCTTGGGCCTCTTTCAAGAATTTGATCAAATCTTGATGTCTCATCAATTGTTTTACCAATGCAAGATTCATTCCAACAGGTACAGGTGATGATTTCTGAAACATTACAAAGTTGGATTTTTGTTGCCTCTCAGAGGCGTGACGATCTGGTTCAGGAACGGCACGGCGACCACCCCCAGGCCCCTCGGGCCATTAGCTCACAGACACCAATGTGGTGGACGGCAAATGGCGTTTTATTAGTGTGTAGCACGGTGTTATATACCTTAGATTTACAACGTCACTTCCGTCTGCTTACGGGAGAGGGGTCTTATCTTTCCATACAGTGCGATATCTTCCGGTTGCCGGACCCTAACTACCGACATTTCCCCCCTCCCTATGCATTACTAAATTGGCTAAGATATAAAAGGTTTTAAAGAACATAGACATCGTAACTATAGGCGAAAAACATCTTAAACGCAGCATGTTCTGAATCTATATTTTACAATGCTGTGAAAACGTACCACAGACTTAGGTAAAAAACATAAGGCACACTAAGTGAGGTAGTTAGAGGGCAACTAGGAGTAACGAGATATAACTAGGAATAGAAAAAGGAAATTCTGGGCAGAAGCGCTCTTAGAGCAGTTGTTGGCGTTCTATCAGCATGATATTAACCTTCTCTAGCTGGCTCTTAACAAACGACGCGAGCCTATTTAGTATGCAGGGTCCAAAGATCAGTGCTATCACGATGATTGCGATTGGCCCTATCAGGGTAGATACTAAAGTGGTCAGCCATGGTGAATGACTAAACCACGATGCAAACCAATTTTGTTGTGCTTCTCGTTCCCTTTTGCGTTTTTCCAATCCTTCTCGCAATTTGGCCATGGTGTCTCTCACTATTCCGGTGTGGTCCGCATACACACAACATTCTTCTCCTATTGCGGTGCACACCCCCCCTTGCTGTAAAAACATCAGGTCTAATCCTCTTCGATTCTGCAACACTATTTCAGATAGTGATCTAAGTGACTGCTCTAATGCACCCATTGGCCACCCAATTCTAGCTAGGTCTTCATCCACTGCCACTCTCAAGGAACTGAATTCCTTACTCTGTTGCGCCAAGGATGCCACCCCTGCACCCACTCCCGCCCCACCAAGATCACCAGAGTAGCCATTGTCAATGCTGTAAAGGGTTCTCGCCTCGACAGCTGGTGATCTGGGGCAATCCGTGAGTCATATGCAAAGTTTTCTGAATGATAAAAAATTTTAGGGACTATAGTTACCCGGACACAATATTCTGAGGATGCATCAAATTTTTCCAACGACAGACAAGGTTAATAGCACTAATCACACGTTGACTTCTCAGTCTCTCTCAGTCTCACTGGTTCGCTCTTATCCTGGTTCAGGTTCACTTCCTTGCCGTAATTTCCTGTTTTTCCAGCTGGCGTCCATCTTCTTCAATAGTTGTCTATTACTTTAACACGTAGTCACATTCCTTTCCCTCAGCTTATCTAACTAAAAATATAATGCCTAAAAAGCGTACACTCTCTTTAATTAAAGTTGAAAGCTAAAGCGACAGGTTGCCAAAAGAAATGTCAATCATGCATTAAACAGGTTTATGTTCTCATGTATTTTTGCTGTTAAGAGAAACCAACACGGAAATGGCTTCCATTTCCCATCCAGTCTCCCAAGCCATCTGAGATGGCCAGATCTCCGACCCAGCATGAAAACAAATCAGCCCAAAGTCTACATCAAACCAGCCTGACTCCACTCCATACCCAAATCAGTACCAATCCGACCCTGAGAATCACCCAATACTCTGACCTTTCAAAGCTTACCCTGACATATCAGCACCCACACCAGATGTGTACGGTGCTCTGCCAACAATTTCCCACACTTTCCCCCCTTTTTATTATTTTGAGCTAAAAAATATTCTGGGTAAGTTGCTCCACACGTTTGGCCATACAAGAAAACAATATACATGTCACAATGCAAAGCAAAATTATAACACCGAGCCATCTAAGGCCTTCTTTTTACTTCTGACTAATTATATTAGAATTTTCTCATCTTGTGTCTTTATTCTGTTTTTTCAGTAAAAGTCAGGAATTAATTACCAAGACCGAAACCGCCTGTATCTTAGGCTCTTAAAAAGCCAAAAATTTCCCTTTTTCATTTTTTGTACCACAAAGGCGTTGTCCACCATCTTCTGCAGGATCCTTTGCAGACACGATAGCAAACAAGGCACTAATAAAAGATTACCAAAATTACAAATAGCATCTTAAATCCCGACTTTAATAGTCAAGAGACCCATTCTTGTAAAAACTACTCACTTAACCAATCATCATTATTTACCCTCAAGTGTTTGACATTTTCCTTTAACCTTCCAATGGCCATATGAATTAATTCTGGGGCACATGCCTTCAGATTCCTCACAAACACATCTCTTGTGCTAACAAGTAAGAATCAACTGCTGCTCTATTCTGTAGTACTGCATGTCTAATGCTATCAATATCTACTAACATCTATGTGAGCAAAGTTATACAAAGGCACTCTTATAAGACAGGTTCTAAAAGGATCCCTGGGCGTAGCCAGTGAAAACCACAGTGATTCCTTCTTCCCTACACTAGCCAAAGTTATCCACATGTCTTATCCAGGTACCACAACTTAAGGTCTTAAAACAATGCCAATCAACAAAAATCTCAATGCAGTAATAACTATAAACTTAAGACTTTTTTCCTTTTTTTTTTTTTTTTAAGCACTAATTTACCAGATGTGTGACTGCTATGTAGTACTAATCATGTTGAAATCTTCTCTTCTCCTCTTGCATTGGTGAGTGCCAACACTGAATGGTACAATACTTGATCCGTACAGTTTACTGACACTGCAACCTGTTTCCAAGCAGTAGCCCTGCACAGGTGTTGAACAGCACAGTACTGTATAGCCCCATCCATCTGGATGTAGTGTACTTATAGCTAAAAGCTATTACAATTATTACAATGATTCCAATTTCAATATATACATCAATAAAAAATACTACCCAAAACACTTTCACATTTCAAACAGTTTTAAGCACTTCAACAAAAATGCATCTGCAGAGTTAAAGAAAAATCCAAATTAATGTTGATTGTAAGTTAGAGCAGTTCAAGGATTCCCAGTTTGTCAGTATCTACCCTAATCAGTGCTACCCAAATACAGTATAAGCCATTTAGTGTTTCTACAATGAGAAGAAAACATTCAAATATTAAAGCTATGACAAACACACAAAAGCAAGGAAAGAGAATTTGTTCTGTACTCATCCCTGTTGTAGCAAGGTACAGCATGTCAGGAGATTGCACTCAGTGCATCGTATGTGCTACGATACCTGGATAAAACCATGGAAGACAACTGAAATGGAATCAACTCTGAATTTCCCTGCTGTTGTGGCCTTACGTCAGAACATTCAAGTTATAACATCCTAATGTCTTTTTAGGAATTCATAATGAAATTGTAAAAATGCTACTAAAAATCCCTATCTTAGATGCAATATTCTGCTTTAGGAGCTACTGTGTCATTGTACAATTTAAGTGGCTTATTAATCACTGAATTGTTGGTGTAGCAGAATGTATTTATCACTGTGGATGTGTTTTGAAAATTGGTATTTTAAAACCTGCCTGTATTCCATAACAAGCCACAGTTTTGTGTATTTCAAACCCTAGTATCCTTACCCAAAGTACTAAATGTACATGTATAGTGGCCAATTTAAAATCTCTGCCTCTACTGCTTCAGTTTTCAAAATGAGACTTGGTTCAGAGTTTTCATCCTTTACATCACCTTAAAACAGAACTATTTAATCTCTCCCCAGGAGAAGTCCCTGCTAATTGAGATTGTTTTTCAAAACCAAGTTTCATGCTTACAGTATCTTTATAGTCATGTTATACACCCTTGAAAATAAAGGCTCACATTGAAAATAGTGACAGGGCCTTAAAATTAAAAGTTAAAAGCCTCACAAAAATTCATAGCTTATACTGAAAATTTGATCCATGCTCATTCTGTTAATTTAAAAATACTCTTTGGAAACTGTGTAAACTCCTGCAGAAAACTTAGTGATACATCTTTTCCTGTTAAAATAAGGATAATTCATATTCACTTTTACCCCATGCTATGTTCTATTACTAATATACACTTCATTACCTGCTCATGTTACCATCTAACACATATCTTCACATCTTTACATTCTTCTACATATAGTGTCCAGGGCTTATTTTTTACCAAACAGAATTTGACAACTATTACACTTCGGAATGTTGCTTGAAGAAAATCTCACCGTGTTCCAGAATCTGTAACGACACAAACATAGCTTCTACCCAAAGTTATCAGTTCTCTGGGACTTTATCATACAAAAGTGATGACCTCGTATTTATCTCTGATTCTTTAAACTTTTTAAATTCTCGTTTAGTGTCTGTTTAGTTCCCATTTCATTTCTGTTTCCACATTAAACAATCGCAAAGAAAAATTACCTTTACAACATTAAATTATAACCTTTCATTCATTCAAACCACACACACCAATGCACACAGATACATACATATGCACACAGATGGGCCCATCACTCAATCATCCACATGCCAATCAAACAGGTGCACACCAAACAGTATAACTTGAACCATAATTTGAGAGGTTCTGAAATACAGGTTGATCATTTAAAGAAACTGTGGAGGAAGAGGCGAGAGGGGAGCCTCCCATGGCTCCTCAGCCAGTCCAGGCTGCTCTCCGGGCGAGGAATGCGCCCCCCCCCCCGCCCAGCTCTGTGTTGTTATCTCATTGTCATGGAAACCGCTTTGCTGCACCGCTCTGTTTGCCATAACAATGCCTGCATCGGTGTTAAAAGCATTTGCATTACAATACCGACAGTCAAATGGAGTTAAAAGTTAAACTTAGTAGAAAAGATACTATCAACAAATTAACAAATGCCTGCTACTGCAGCCCGTAATCTCTTATTGTTTTTCTGTCCTCTTTTACAAGTTGTTTATTCTGGCCTCTTTTACTAGTTCTCAAGTATTTGTGTCTTCCCCGGGGTGGGGGGGTGCCAGGGGGGGAAGGTGCCCCCCCCAGGTCCAGCCTATCAGCTCGCGGCTCAGCCCCGCCCCCCAGCTAGCGTCATCCCCAGGCCAGCGCCATCTTGGACGGTAACGCTACGCAGTTACTTTTCGCCGAGGAGGGGGGGGGGTGCCCCCCACCGGGTTCTTCTGGTTCCGCGGAGCTCGCTCGAATCACCGATCCCGCGCCGTCGCCATCGCCCCCCCCACCGGGCTCTGAGTGTCCATAGCAGCTAAGTCCTGCTCCATTTTATCTTTCTTAACAGCGTCTCAAAGTTCTTTTCCAAAACTTCTCCGCTCATCCTCATCAAAATACTTATCAGGAGTTTGAAAAAACTCATTAGTGAAAACCATAAGCACAAAGTCCAGCTAAATGCTTCAGGTTAAACGCTATATCTCGCTTTTCTAAAAAGCATTTAAGTAATGAGAGGGTTAACTCTTTATCTATGGTCGATGTCGTTGCTATGTAACCCTGCTATAAAAGTCCTTCATAGTGGAGATAAGACTCCCACGCATTCCCCAGCGCGTTGAATTTGCGGTTCAGTCTTTTCTGCTAGCTTCAGAAAACTTTTACGACCGCCTCACCATTTATTGCAGACAATTATTGGATGAGATATGGCGGTGGTTCTTCCCCAGATTCTGACTTCTTCGAGGCGTCAGACCCTGACTTCGTAGCGGCGTCTCTGGCTTCCTTGGCTAAATCTTTAATACACTTATCCCACACTTCAGGGTGGAGAATATCCACCGGCTGGTCAATGACCCCAATTTGCAACAGCCTCGCAACTGCGAGAGTAAAATCTTTGGGCTTACAATCAATCCCCCACTGCTTATGTGATTGCAGTATGACCTTCACAAGGGCTTCCATCCTCCTTGTTGGTCTGGGAGTGTCCTCCCCGCCAGGCTGATCCTGCCACTCCGGCCGCCGTTCATCCGATCCCAGGCGAATTCCCCTTCCCGGGTCTCCCATAGGTGGTTCCCGGGTTTTGGCACCACTTGTTGCCTCTCAGAGGCGTGACGACCTGGTTCAGGAACGGCACGGCGACCACCCCCAGGCTGCTTGGGCCATTAGCTCACAGACACCAATGTGGTAGACGGCAAATGGCGTTTTATTAGTGCGTAGCACGGTGTTATATACCTTGGATTTACAACGTCACTTCCGTCTGCTTACGGGAGAGGGGTCTTATCTTTCCGTACAGTGCGATATCTTCCAGTCGCCGGACCCTAACTACCGACAGATTTTATCAACTGGTGGGATACAACTGGTGCTAAATAAGAAAAGTCACATCCAACAATTTTAACAAAGTTACAAATACAAAAATTAGAATGATTCTCACTACCTACTATTATTTTGTCTATTGTCACAGAGTCACAAGCAGTTCTCAAACACACACAACCTTGGCCAGTATATACAAGCCCTGTCTTTTGGTTACTGTCTGGATGGATTTTGAAATGACAAATGCTTTGCTCAATATTGAGGCAAATGTCCTGAGCGTCGGTTTTATTACTTCCTTGTTGTTCTCATGCGATGCAAATTTACAATTTGTCATTTCTCATTCACTATTTGAGCCCATACTCTATGTTCAAAGGGGTAGAGCATAGCTCCATTGTGGTTCAACCCTAATGCAATGATGGGGTGGATTACGTATATTGAAACATTACATACGGTCAATACAAAGGTTGTGGCAGTTCTAGTGATGGGGTCTGTGGTGGGTTGACCCCGACTAGGGGCCAGATGCCCACCAAAGCCCACACTATCACTCCCCCTCCTCAAATGGGCAGGGGGAGAAAATATAACAAAAAGCTCATGGGTGGAGATAAGGACAGAGAAATCACTCACCAGTTACTGGCACAGCCAAAACAGACTCGACTTGGGGAAAAAACAAATGTACTTTATTACCAATCAAAATCAGAGGATAATGAGAAGTAAAATCAAATCTTAAAACACCTCCCCCATCCCTCCCTTCTTCCCGGGCTTAATTTCTCTCCCGATTTTCTACCTCTTCCCCCCAGCGGCACAGGGGAACAGGGGACGGGGGTTGAGGTCAGTTCATCACACATTGTTTCTGCCGCTCCTTCCTCCTCAGGGGGAGGACTCCTTCCCTCTCACCAGCGTGGGGTCCCTCTCACGGGAGACAGTCTTCCATGAACTTCTCCAATGTGAGTCCTTCCCATGACTGACAGTTCTTCACGAACTGCTTTAGCATGGGTCCATTCCATGGTGTGCAGTCCTTCAGGAAGGGACTGCTCCAGCGTGGGTCCCCCACGGGGTCACAAGTCCTGCCAGCAAACCTGCTCCTGTGTGGGCTCCTCTCTCCATGGGCTACAGGTCCTGACAGGAACCTGCTCCAGCACAGGCTTCCCACGGGGTCACAGCCTCCTTTGGGAATTTACCTGATCCAGTGTGGGGTCCTCCACGGGCTACAGGTGGTCATCTGCTCCACCATGGACCTCCATGGGCTGCGGGGGGACAGCCTGCCTCACCATGGTCTTCACCACAGGCTGCAGGGGAATCTCTGCTTTGGTGCCTGGAGCACCTCCTCCCCTTCCTTCTTCACTGACCTTGGTGTCTGTGGAGTTGTTTCTCTTATATCTTCTCACTCCTCTCTCTCTAGCTGCAAAGTGTGCAGCTTTTTTTTCCCTTTCTTCTCTTTTTTTTTTCTTATTTTCTCACAGAGGTGTTACTGATTGGCTCGGCCTTGGCCAGCAGCTGGTCCGTTCTTGTAGCCGGCTGGCATTGGCTGTGTCAGGTCAGACATGGGGGAAGCTTCTGGCAGCTTCTCTCACAGAAGCCACCCCATGTCCCCTGCCCTGCTACCAAAACCTTGCCACGCAAACCCAATACAGGGTCATAGATGAAGTTTACCAGAGTCCACCAGGATTGGAGCTCTCTTTACTCTGGAATGATGTATCCATGATGCTTGCTCCGTGTGTGTTGTCAATAAGACCTGGAATGGTCCTTCTCATTTTGGCTCCAAAGGTGAACCTGAAAGAGATCTGATGTATACATAATCACCTTGCTCTGTATAATGGATTTGTTCATCCAGGCCACGAGCACGGGTTCCCAAAACTAGCTTTTCTATTTCTCTAAGTTGTTTCTGTAAGCTATTACATAGTTAGTTAATACTTCAGTACCAACTTGTGTTGATGTTCCTGCTTGAACCATATAGGGCCTTCCATACAATATCTCAAAAGGGCTTAATCCTTCCCTTACCCATGGTTTGGTTCTGATTTGTAGCAAAGCTAGGGGTAGTGACTGAGGCCAAGCTAATCCAGGTTCTTGACCCAATTTTACAATCTGTAATTTAAGGAGGTGGTTCATCTTTTCTACCTGACCGCTTGCCTGTAGCCTATAGGGAGTATGTGATTTCCAGTCTATCCCCAAAAACCTACTGACTTGTGTGATATTGGCCACAAAACAATGAACCTCTATCTGAGGATATCACTGCTGGGACCCCAAATCTTGGTATAATTCCATGTAACAAAGCCTTAGTCACATCTCTAGCTTTGTTTGTTCGGCAAGGAAATGCTTCTGGCCATCCTGAAAAGGTGTCAGTTAATACCAGCAAATGTCGAAATCCCCCTTTCCTCAGAAGTTCTGAAAAATCAATTTGCCACCACTGCCCCGGGAAATTGGTCTTCCCTATTTGCCCTAGTTTAATCTTTTGGGCTACTTGAGGGTTATTTTGCAAACAAATTTCACATTGTTGTGTCACCATTGTGATGGTCGTGTACAAATTAGGGTCAACAATGCATTTGCTCAGGTGTTTGTATAGGGCTCCAACTCTCCAGTGAGTCTTTCTATGCTCTGCCATTATTATGGCCCAGAATAATGTGCTAGGCACTACTATTTTCCCTTGTGATGTGGTAACCCATTCATTTTCACCCTCTTTCCCATTTTAATTAATTTTAAATCCTCCTCTGTATATTTAGGTGTCTGATCAGTTTGTATTTTACTGTCTGGAACCAAAGACTCTATTTCTGCTGTACCTTTTTCGGCCACCCTTTTTGTTTCTCAATCCACCATGGAATTACCTATTTCTTGTGTGGTAGTTCCCTTTTGGTGAGCTTTGCCGTGCATAATTGCTACCTTCTCTGGCAGTTGCACTGCTTCCAGTAGTTTAAGAGTTTCCTTTGGGTGTTTTATGTGCTTCCCTTGGGTGGATAAAAGTCCTCTTTCTCTCCAAACCACTCTATGGGCATGAACCACTCCAAGGGCATATTTAGAGTCTGTCCAAATATTAATTTTTCTGTCTTTAGCAAGCTCTAACACTCGAGTTAAAGCTATTATCTCTGCCTTTTGTGCCAAAGTGTTTGAGGCAAGGGCCCTGGTCTCTATTACCTTGTGTCTAGCAGTCACTGTGTACCCTGCTTTGAGCTGACCATTCTTGACAAAACTGCTGCCATCTGTATACCACGTGTCCTCAGCATCCTCCAGTGGTTGTTCCTTCTGGTCTGGTCAACTGGAGTAGACTGCTTCAATGGTCTCCAGGCAGTCATGGGTCACTGGTTCTCCTGTAATTCCACTAAGGAAAGATGCTGGGTTGACAATGTTAGTCACTATTATCTGGACATCGTCCTGCTCCACCATAATGGCCTGGTATTTGAGGAATCTCTGTGGGGATAGCCAATGCCCCCCCCCTTTGCTTCCAGTACAGTGGACACCGTATGAGGCACTAACACTGTCATCTTTTGGCCCATTGTAAATTTGTGAGCCTCTTGGATGTTAAGTATTACTGCAGCCATTGCTCTCAGACAGCTAGGCCATCCTCTACTCACTTCATCCAAATGTTTGGAGAAGTATGCCACGGCTCTCTGATCTGGGCCTAGGTTTTGAGCTAAAATTCCCAGTGCAATGCCCTGCTTCTCCTGGGAGAACAGCCAGAAAGGTTTCGTGGGGTCTGGTAACCCTAAGGCTGGGGCCTGCATGAGTTCTCATTATAAGTTGTGGAAAGCCTGCTCAGCTTCTCTATTCCAAGTGAGATCTTTTGAATTAGTTTTAATAAGTTCATAAAGTGGTCCTACCAGGAGTCTGTAGTTTTAGATCCATAAACGACACCAACCCGTCATTCCCAGGAAGGTTCGGAGCTCCTTAACCCTCTGTGGCTTGGGAGTTTGGCAGATGACTTCCTTTCTTGCTTTCCCCAAGGTCCGTTCACCTGCTGTGATTTCATATCCTAGATATGTCACCTTTTGCTGAGCTATTTGAGCTTTCTCTGGAGAGACTCGGTAACCACTTAGTCCAAGAAAGTTTAATAAACTCGCAGCCCAAGCTATATTTTGTTCCTTTGCTTCAGTGGCTACAAGGAGATCGTCCACATACTGCAACACAGTCCTGGTCCCAGGTGGCGATTCCCACTGTTCTAAGTCCTTCGCCAGCTGGTTGTTGAAAAGGGTACGACTGTTCTTAAAGCCTTGTGGAAGTACAGTCCAAGTTAGCTGTGTTCTTCCTCCCAGAATCAGGGTTTTCCCACTCAAAGGCAAATAATGGTTGACTTTCTGGGCTCATAGGTAGGCAGAAAAAGGCATCCTTTAAATCCAGAACGGTAAACCACACCAATTCAGATTTTAATTTACTAAGGCCAAACTTAAAAGCTCGATTAGCTGATCATCCCCCACTTTAAATTCTATTCCTTCCTTCCCAAATCTTATTTCTGCCTCCAATTTTTCTAATAAATCTCGTCCCAATAAGGGCTTAAGTGAATTTGGCATATAAAGAAATTTATGTATTCCTATCAGTGGCTAAAGCAACTGATGTCATCTACCTGGACTTGTGCAAGGCGTATGACACCGTCCCACATGGCATCATTATATCCAAATTGGAAACATGTGGGTTTGATGGATGGACGACTCAGTGGATAAGGAACTGGCCGGATGGTCGCACTCAAATAGTTGTGGTCAACAGCTCAAAGTCCGAGTGGAAACCGGTGGCGAGTAGTGTCCCTCAAGGTTCGGTATTGGGACCAATACTCTTTAACATCTTTGTCAGTGACATAGACAGGGGGATTGAGTGCACCCTCAGCAAGTTTGCTGATGACACCAAGCTGAGTGGTGTGGTCGACACACTGGAGGGACGGGATGCCATCCAGAGGGACCTTGACAGGCTTGAGCGGTGGGCCTGTGCTAACCTCATGAAGTTCAACAAGGCCAAATGCAATGTCCTGCATCTGGGTCGGGGCAACCCCAAGCACAAGTACAGACTGGGCAATGAGTGGCTTGAGGCCATCTCTGAAGAGAAGGACTTGTGAGTGGTGGTAGACGAGAAGCTCAACATGAGCTGGCAATGTGCACTTGCAGCCCAGAAGGCCAACTGTATCCTGGGTTGCATCAAGTGTAGCAAGCAGGTCGAGGGAGGTGATTCTCCCCCTCTACTCCACTCTCGTAAGGCCCCACCTGGAGTACTGTGTCCAGTTCTGGAGCCCCCAACACAAGAGAGACATCGACCAGTTAGAACGAGTCCAGAAGAGGGCCACGTGAATGATCCAAGGGCTGGAGCACCTCTCCTACAAGGAAAGGCTGAAAGAGTTGGGGCTGTTCAGCCTGGAGAAGAGACGGCTCTGGGGAGATCTTATAGCAGCCTTCTAATACCTGAAGGGAGCCTACAGGAAAGCTGGGGAAGGACTTTTCATAAGGGCAGTTAATGACAGGACAAGGGAAAATGGCTTTAAGCTGAAAGAGGGGAGTTTTAGATTGGATATTAGAAAGAAATTCTTCACTGTGAGTGTGGTGATGCACTGAAACAGGTTGCCCAAGGAAGTTGTGGCTGCCCCCTCCCTGCAAGTGTTTAAGGCCAGGCTGGATGAGGCTTTGAGCAACCTGGTCTAGTGGAAAGGTGTCCCTGATCATGGCAGGGGGTTTGAGCTAGATGATCTTTAAGGTCCCTTCCAGCCCAAACCATTCTATGATTCTATGATTCTATGATTCTATAATTGTTTCCCCAATTTGAACTTCAGAGGTTTGAGAAAATAGTCTTTTCACTTTGGCCAGTAGCTCCTTTTACTGTTACAAAATCATTGTCTATAGGTGTTTGCCAAGAGGGATGCACCCATGGACTCCACACAGGATTCAATGTGAATTCTACTGGAGACCTTTATTATTGGTTAATTGATCACTTATATACTCTTAAGCTGCTAACACACACACACACAAACAACTCTTCATTGGCTAAAAGCTACTGTTCACACACCTGGTTACAATACTTGATTGGATAAATCCACTTGTTCATGAGGCATTCTTTTTACTTCTGACTAGTTACATAAGAAATTTCTCATCTTGTTTCTTGCATTCTTTCTGTGTTCTATTTTTTCACTCAAAGTCAGGAATAAATTGCTCAAGGCCGAAGCCACCTGTAGCTTCAGCTCTTAAAGGGCCAACAGGTGTTAGAGTCTGGTTTAAAACCGAAAATGTTGCTCCGGTATCTACTAAAAATTCCACCCCTTCGTTATTGTTTCCCTAGCTTTAATATAACCAGTGGATCTGCTGGGGTAGACTCCCCAGGTTCCCGTCAATCTTCATAGTTTCCTGCCATAGGAACCTGGGTTCTGGGGGCGTTTGTGATTTTTCTACCCCCTTGTCTCCTTTGGGGACACTCGTTCTTCCAGTGTCCTGTTCATTTACACCATGCACACTGATTGATCCCCAGTGGGGGGGGTCTCCAAGGGCCTCCACCTCCTGGAGTCCCTGTTTCTCCTTTTGTCAGGCTCCCCCTTTTCTTCATCTAAAGCCGCTACAAGAGCTCTCTATCTCTTCTCCGGTTCTCTCATCACGCCTCGGCAGCTTCTGGCCCCCTCACCATTTCCTTCCAGTGTTTTAATATGCAGCCTAAAGGGCCAGCTTTCAGGCATTCTTTGCTTGGCTTCGTACCCATTATTAAATCTGCTTCCTAGGTTTCCTTTTCTCTTGTTAACCAAGAAACACTGTACCGGTTAAACTGATAACAGTAATACTATACCCGAGGCAAGAGGTGCTGGGGAGTGCTCGTCCTACAGCGGATGCACCTGAATTCAAAGCAGTTCTCGAGATAAAACTCCTGTCTCCCATTCGGAGAGATAATGTACTTGCAGCACTTAAGGCACTCAGCACGAACAACAAGCAACAGCAGTTACAAAGTGGACAGGCACTTGTGCACTCCCCACACTGAGGGGCTAAGTTATTACTTTGTTTTCTATCTCCTCCCATACCATAGTGATGACTTTGTATTTATCTCTGATTCTTTAAACTTTCTAAATTCCCGCAGATTACCCGTTTAAGTTCGCCTGAGCACTCAATCCTGTCCCAGTCAGACCAATTCTCACACCAAAAATCATTTCTAAATCACACCCAAACGTTCTGGTCGCAACCAAAGCACTTAAAAATAATAACTGGATCACATGAAAAATCCTCAGATCCATGTACCAGAAATTAAAACTTGGTTCAGGTAACCCTGTTTCAAGGTCTGTCATACGCTTGAGGAAACACTCAGAACAATAAGGATACCGACCACCAGAATGTGATTCCTGTATCCTCTACAGCCCTGACCCCCCCCCATCTGTTCCCAAGGCGGTAATACGTTTCCCTTAAAGTTTGTTCGCGCGGTATCTAAAACTACTGGCAAAACTCCAGTCTAGCCTCCCTAATATCTATGAGTCTTAAATTCCCATTTAGTTCCCCCCCCACACATTAAACAACCACAAAAACAAATATGTTTATAACATTGAACTATAACCTCTCACTTCATTCGTCTCTGACTGTTTCCCTCCTGGGAGAACAGAACCGAGGCTTAGAACTCTGCACCCGCTTTGCATTCGGGCTGCGTCCCACTCAAACAACACAGACACTCAGTCACACAAAAGGACCTGTTATTCCTCTCACTCACACCTCAAAATATGCCAATTAAACAATAGTCAGGCTCTTGTATAGTGTAAATTATAAACTATTAACCATTTGCCACAGGTCCACACCAAGCTTAAACCATAATACACAGTACCGGAATTTTTACAACAGATGTATAAGATGATAGCTATCCCACACAGCGCTCCTGCTGCATGAGTCCCCATTCCCTCACGGCTTACGGGAGCTCGCGTCCCCCCTCACCCCGCGTGAGTCCCTCCCAATTGGGCCCAACAAATCCAAGGGGCAAGCAATATTGCTCCCTCACCAGGCGCAGGATTTCTCCCATGGCTTATAGGGTCTTGGCAAGCAATACAACTCCTTACCTCGTGTGGGACGTCTCCACACGACTTATAGTTTCTTTCCCTGCCCCCCCTGCAGGTATTCCCAATTCACATACCTGGTCTTCCCGCTGATGGTCCATCTCTTTCCCCGCAGCAATCAGGTGGGGTTGGGAGATCCTCTGGAGAAATAATCCGGCAGCGCCTTAGGATGTCCTGCTCCCATCCGGTCCTGCAGCTGAGAAGAAAGGGGGTCCCATCTCGGGTGCCAAATTGATCTGTGGAATCAAACCTTACAACTCGTAGAGAGTTATAAAGCAGGTATGTTTTATTCACCGGCGGGCGACAGGGTGGATTGCTCCATAAAGGCCCTGCGTGCCCCCACTCTTTTACAAAAGCATTATTTAAAGTACACACACATACATATTCATTAAATTTAGGATGGGTTAAGCTAATTAGTTCAAAAAAATTTTTAACATAAGTTCACTCCCATTCACGCTCGCGCACTGCCTCCTGTTGATGCTTGTTAGCACCCTTGTAGACCTCTAGACAAAACAAAGCCAGCTTTCTTGCTTCAGACTGCAGGTGTTGCATACCAGTTCCTTCTTCTCTTGCTCCAGACTGCTCGCACACCAGGCACTGCAAGGCCTTTGCTGACAGTGTGGAATAGCTTGTTAGTTATTGTAAAAGTTTGCCACTTAACACAGACAAAATGAAGTAAACTTATTTTCTGAAATCTAACTCTTAATACAGAAAAAAATGAATCTTAAACTCATTTTCTAAAATCTAACTATATTTTATATGTTCTCTTATCAGAACAACTCCAACTATTTCAGCCTTTTTTCACAGGAGAGGTGTTCCAGCCCTCTGATAATTTTTGTGGCCCTCCTCTGGACCCACTCCAAGAGGTCCATGTCTTTATTGTGCTAAGGACTCCAGAGCTGGACACAGTACTCTGGGTGGGGTCTCACCAGAGTGGAGTAGAGGGGCAGAATCACCTCCCTCGACCTGCTGCCACACTTCTTTTGATGCAGCCCAGGATACGGTTGGCCTTCTGGGCTGCAAGCACACATTGCCAGCTCATGTCCAGCTTTTCATCCACCAGCACCCCCAAGTCCTTCTCCACAGGGCTGCTCTTAATCCCTTAACCCCCTTTCTCCCAGCCTGTACTGATACCAGGGATTGCCCTGACCCAGGTGCAGGACCTTGCACTTGGTCTTGTTGAACCTCACAAGGTTCACATGAGCCTACTTCTCAAGCCTGTTAAGGTCCCTCTGAATGGAATCCCATCCCTCAGGCATGTGGATTCTCTGAGTCTGGATTGTATTTTGTTAAATGATGACAGGAATTTTCTCTAAACAAAACAAAGGAAATGGGAAGTAAAATGATCTTGTACTTCCCTGCAAGAGGGATATCACAGCCCTTAACTGTGGATGGAAATGTGAAAATTTAATCTACTGTCTCTGCATCTGAATATACAGTCCTTTTTTTAAAATTCCAGCAGTGTTTCTCAGGAACCAGAAGTATGACTTAAAAAATCTGTGAAAGGTACAGCTCTCTCTTCAACTTTCACTTAGTGAGAGGAGCCAGAAAAGTAATGTGTAGTTGAGCAACTCATGTAGTATCTAGTGTGAGCATCCTGCAACAAAGTCTCTACTGCTCAGCCTCACTTGCTACACCCTGCTAGCTGTGTGGAAGCTAGTCCTAACATGGCTGCACTTGCTGTCTGTCCCAGAGACCTTCCCAAGAGGGTTTGTTGTCCTTTGTTCAGAAGCTGCTGGTTCATGTTGTAGCCCTTTTGCTCCAAAGCATTCTGCACATTTGCTGATTTGCATGGAGGGAAAATTTTGCTCAATAGAGAGAAGCAGAACAATGTATTGATTTGATAAAAGCACTTTGTCCCCACCTATATGAAAGAAAAAGAAATTATGAAAGCATGGTTTGCGGTGGTTATTATAATTTGAACCTACAAAGTAAAAATCTTTTTATCCTATTTCCTGCTCACCAGGCAGGCACATCAGCAACCTAAAGGCACATAAAAGATAGCTGTAGGTATGGGTTGCTGCCTGTTGTGTCTGAACATTTCTTAGCCTCAGCGAAGGTCAGATAGCCAAAGTAGCTGGGAGAAGAGGCAACAAAGAAGCATCAAGAAGTATTTTGAATCAAAGCTGTCTAAAGCAGTGAGCAATGCAAGTATTTTCAGAAGACAGGAATCTATGTTCTTTACTGATAATGAGTACATTTCAGAAATAGAAAATTCCTGCATAGTGTGTTTAACTCCTCAAGTCAAAATACAGTAACGTGTCAGGATTGGCAGACTGTTTTCAGAAGAAACTGTGCTGATTTTCCTGCTAAAACAAAGGGATCATATACCATGCAGCAAAACTTCCTGTCAAGCCCAAGCCAGAGGATTTTAGTCATTTGGTAGGAGAAAGGTATTTTTCAAAGAAATTAAAGCAACATTTAGAAATTTCCCTGAGAGAACCTGTACAAAGATGAGAGCAAAGCTCTGTGCAGCAGCTGCAATGTGCCTAAATCAGACTGGGAAATCTAGCTACAAGAATTCCAGTCTGGACTGGCAGGATGGGTAGGTAGCAAACTGTGCTGTAGGTTCAAAGGTTTTTAAGGAAAATGTGACACTTTGGCCAAATTGCAGCAATGAAGCTGTAACAAGGACATATGTATCTAAATATAAAATTCAGAAAGGAATCAAGGCATCACATAGCACAGCAGAAGTCATCCCCGTGTCTGAGCAAGCAACCACTGTTGCGAGTGGAGGAAGCAAGGGGTCGATCCAATATGGATGGTAAACAAGCTTCAACTTTATTTGCAGAACACAACTTCTTTTATGCTTTCCCACAACGACTATGCACACATGTCACACCCCGATTGATTACATCAGAAGGCTATGCACACATGTCACACTCTGATTGGTTATATGCAACTTTGCCAACACTCTCTGCACAGCTTCCACGTGCTAGCCATCTCACTGTTAGCCGTGCTAGCCGAGGCTTAGCCATGCTAAAAGCCAGTGATTAAGTTGCCCAGGGAGCTAATGTCCCTGGCTCCTCAAGCCATTCCCCAACAAACCACACCAGGGACTCTCGGTATGTCCAAACATATGCGCTCACCTCTATAACCCTGGCAGAGAGGAGAGTTTACTTATGGGATAAAACACCAACAGATTAACCTTCCATTGAAGCTGGATTTACACCTCAGGAATAGCTACTAGGTGGTGTGGGGAGTGTGAGAACGTGTATTGGCATACCTTGAGAGAACTGTGGGAACTGAAGGGATACATGTCTGGAGATATGAGAAGCACCTGAGTTGACAAGTTATGAGAAAGGAACCTTGGAATGTATCCAAAAGATGTCCCCTGGCAAGCAAACAGGAAGGGATGCATGCAAAGTCCATCAGCCAATTAGGGGCATGTGAACTGCTCGTGCTGTGAGTGAAGAGCCAATAACATGTTAATGGGTGAGGGTGATTTCATTAGTTTTGGGGTATAAATATTACTGTATTAGAGCAAATAAATGGCTTCTTGCTTGATCATATTGATCGTGTGGCAGAGTCCATCACTGAGACCCTATTCATCACTATGCGACGGCTTTTAAGCTGGGGAAGAACCGGCCGGAGGAAAGGACCATCTGGAACGAGTCCAGAGCCCCTGAAGAGAGGGGAAGACCCATTAAGGTGGCTCATCGAGGCATTGCTGCAGCAGAGATTCACCCGCCAGTGAGGTGAGCAGCCGGACAGAGGAGAGAAATAGAAAAAGAGATAAATAGAGAAAAAGAAAAATAGAGAAATAGAGAAAGAGAGAAATGGGGGCTTCTCTTAGTAAGGAAGAGGAAGCCGTGATTAAGCTCCTCCAACATTTTCTCTCTAAGAGAGGCATAAAATACGATGTGATGTGTTTGAAACGTTTATTGCTATGGTGTAAGGACAGAGAATTATTATCCGGGGTGGATACTGCCTTTGAACTTGAAACTTGGGAGTGAATAGGCAATGCTCTATGGGAAGAAATTAGCAATGGATCTAAAGAAGCACAAAACTTTGCTAGATTATGGAAGCTGCTTAAAAATACCCTTCAAGAGTTAAAAGCAGAACGTGATGCAGCTGCGTCAGCCTTTGTAGCATTAAGTCCTACCACTTCTATCAGTAGGCCATGCGGTAAAAAGATATCTACTTCCACACTGATATTTATGGACAATATTTCACCACCAGCACCTGCGGCAATTAATGCAAATATGTATAATCCACCTCTGCCTGTATCGCCAGCGCCCGCGGTAACAAGTACGACTACTCCACCGCTTTCACCACCTCCCCCGAGAAATACCTCTCCCCCCGTGCAGCCGGTAACTAACCCTTCTGTGCCTGTACAGGATTCACCACAGCACTCTGCTTCAGCCTGTGAGAATGCACCTTTCCTCTACCCACCTCTACCACCTTCTACCCCGAACATCCCGAGATAACTAGAGGAGAGAAAAGTGAACTTAGATGACCCATCTCAACAGCTAATAGAAAAACTTAAGGACTTAGCAGCTAACCAGGACAAGGATTCACCCATATCCTTTATTCATACTAACTCTTTTTCTATTCCTCAGGCGTCTACGGCAGAACAATCCAAAAACGTTGCTTTAATAGAAGGGGTGGGGGGGAAGGAGAAAATCCACATCGTCGGTGGAGGGAAATTATAAGGGATGCTTTAGTAGAAGGGGAAATGTTGCCTAATACTCCCTCTGCTTTTCCAGTTTCGGTGGGACCAAATGATGAAGGGGCTTATACAGCTTTAGATTGGAAAATTATAAAAGAAGCAAAAAATGCTATAAGTCAGTATGGGTTAAAATCATCTTTTACTGAAGCAGTTCTAATGCACATTTTTAGCGGTACCTTATTAACGCCCAAACCATGATTCTAACCATCCTGTTAGAGAGTTATCTATTCCCGAGTTCTCAGCTATTTCCTCTGCTAGTGTTGTAAGACCCAGTAATGCTTTTGTTATAGTTCCATCTGGTGCTGTGTTGTTTGGGATAAATGTACAACATTTGTCACCTATCATTACACAAGACTCCTCTTTTTTCTGCTAATATCATATCTAGGGCTAGTCTGTTTTCCCATGCCATTCTACTACTGGCATCCAATTGCTCTGCAATTCCTTTAACTGCATCCCTTGTACAATTTATAAATCTCTGTTGATTATAATAAATGTAATTTATCCAATCTACATTTTTGTTTGTAGCTACCCACCAAAATAAAAAAGATTCAAAACCTGCTGCTACTTGATTTCTTGGTTTGTGTTCATCAGGAACCCCTCTGGGGACTCCAATCAAATCAATATAGATTCTTTCATCGACAAACATATTTTAAACGGCACCCCAGAGGATTCTTTGCAGACACTTGAACTAAAAGCTGTTGTTTGGGCATTCACAAAATGGTCCATGGAACCTTTTAATGTTGTATCAGACTCCCTGTATGTTGTAGGAGTAGTTATTCTCTTGGAACAGGCTATTCTCAAAGAGATAACGAATAAGACGCTTTTTCACTTATCCTGCCAGCTGTTACGCTTATTACAACATTGCACTGAGCCTTATTTTGTTACTCATATTCGCAGTCACTCTGACCTGCCCGGCGCCTTAACAGAAGGTAACAATAGAGCTGACAAATGAGTAGCTCCTGCCTGGAGTGGTCCTCCTGTATCGACTTTTGACCAAGCTTGTCAGGCTCATTCCTTTTTTCACCAGAATGCTAAAATGTTACCTCGCCAATTTCATTTAAGTCTCTCAGACACTCAAGGAATTGTTCAGTCCTGTCCTGACTGTCAGCACCATGGTGTTGGCATCGGCCTGGGAGCTAATCCCAGAGGTTTGCTGCCTTTGCAGATGTGGCAAATGGATGTCACACATTTTTCAGAATTTGGCTGTTTAAATTATATTCACGGCACTATAGATACCTTTTCCTCTGTACTATGGGCAACACCTCTGTCAGGTGAAACAGCTAAACATGTTAAACGACACTTACGAGGTTGCTTTGCAGTTATGGGTGTACTGTCACAGCTAAAAACTGATAACGGTCCAGCTTATGTTTCACGCTCTTTTGCACAATTCTGTCAGCAATGGGGTGTGAGACATATCACCGGTATTCCTCACTCTCCAACAGGCCAAGCTATCATTGAACGAGCTCACCAAGTGCTTAAATCCATGTTACAAAAACAGAAAACAGGGGAGATATAGGCTTAACACCACAGGAACGTATTTCAAAAGCATTGTATGTACTTAATTTTTTACGCCTGGTCAGCATTGCTGAGGATCCACCCATGGTAGTCCATGGACGGGCCTTAGCAGAAAGTCCAGATAACAATAATAGTAAAATTCAGGTATTATATAAAGATCTAACAGATGGACGATGGAAAGGACCTGCTGAAGTTCGTTTAACAGGAAGAGGTTAGATGTGTGTCCTTACAGATACTGAACCTAGGTGGGTTCCTGCCTGGTGGACAAAACCATGGTAAGGACAACCTTTACATGGGAAGAACAGCGGAAATCCAGATGTCTCACCCCACATAGATCCAGGATAGACACGCACGCAAGTACTCAGTTGTATCCAATTTTTAAACCTGTAAAACACCTTGACTGACAGAAAGAGCAATGGGAATGCAGTATCAACCTATGGGTGCTTTCATAGGGTTTCTCAGTCTTTTGGTAGTAATTCAAGCCTATTATAACGTCTTACCCAGAACAAATATTTGGATTTCTCTGGCTAACCAAATGCAGCAGAACACGCTTTGCTTGTCTCTTGCTACCCCAGACAACCCCTTTTCTACATGTCTGGTGGGTTTACCAGTAGATGACCCTGTGTCTCTTGTCCCTATGCAGGCAAGGGAATCCATTCACACAATGCGAGCGGTGGGTGATAATTGGGATGGGTGGGTCCCACACCTACCGATGATGCCTGCAGAGCCACGGGAGCTGAATCTGTTGGGATCAGTACCAATGGACTTTTGTGTCTTTTTTAATTTCTCTACAAGCAACACAAGAGTCGCTGCCCAGAATGTAAATGCCACCGTCTCAGTTTTTAGAAATAAAATAGCTTGGTGTAATTACACTTCACCAAAAATTTCTAAAGCTACTCATAATCCAGTACAGCTACCACCAGGTGTTTTTCTTATCTTTGGAGACAGAGCGTGGGCAGGAATACCATCACGTATTCGTGGAGGCCCCTGCAGCTTAGGCCGTTTAACTCTGTTAACACCTAACATTACTATGATTTTTGGAAAGTTCAAAAATCGGATAAGAAGCAAGCGTAGCATTCACTCATTTAAGCACAACTGTGATTCCAATGCAGAGTTTTGGAATCCTGGGCAAATAATTGCAGCCTCTATTCTGGCTCCTGGAGTAGGAGTAGCAAGTGCACTAACAAACCTACGCAAGTGTATTGGGTTTGCGTGGCAAGGTTTTTGGTAGCAGTGGGGGAGGGGACATGGGGTGGCTTCTGTGAGAGAAGCTGCCAGAAGCTTCCCCCATGTCCGACCCAACACAGCCAATGCCAGCCGGCTACAAGAACAGACCCGCCGCTGGCCAAGGCCGAGCCAATCAGTAACGCCTCTGTGATAACATAATTAAGAAAAAAAAAAAGGAAGGGAGAAAAAAAAAGCTGCACACTTTGCAGCTGGAGAGAGGAGTGAGAAGATGTAAGAGAAAACAACTTCACAGACACCAAGGTCAGTGAAGAAGGAGGGGGAGGATGGGCTCTGGCGCCGGAGCAGAGATTCCCCCCCCAACATGTGGTGAAGACCATGGTGAAGCAGGCTGTCCCCCTGCAGCCCATGGAGGTCCATGGTGGTGCAGATGACCACCTGTAGCCCGTGGAGGACCCCACGCTGGAGCAGGTGGATGCCGGAGGAGGCTGTGACCCCGCGGGAAGCCCGCGCTGGAGCAGGTTCCTGTCAGGACCTGTAGCCCGTGGAGAGAGGAGCCCACGCCGGAGCAGGTTTGCTGGCAGGACTTGTGACCCCGTGGGGGACCCTCGCTGGAGCAGTCCCTTCCTGGAGGACTGCACACCATGGAATGGACCCAGACTGGAGCAGCTCGTGAAGAGCTGTCAGTCATGGGAAGGACTCACGTTGGAGCAGTTGGTGGAGGACTGTCTCCCGTGAGAGGGACCCCACGCTGGTGCTGGGGAAGGAGACCTCCCCCTGAGGAGGAAGCAGCGGCAGAAACACCGTGTGATGAACTGACCCTAACCCCATTCCCTGTCCCCCTGTGCTGCTGGGGGGAGGAGGTGGAAAATCGGGAAAGAGATTAAGCCCGGGAAGAAGGGAGGGATGGGGGAGGTGTTTTAAGATTTGGTTTTACTTCTCATTCTCCTCTGATTTTGATTTGTAATAAAGTAAATTTGTTTTTTTTTCCCCAAGTCGAGTCTGTTTTGCCCGTGCCAGTAATTGGTGAGTGATCTCTCTCCGTCCTTATCTCCACCCACGAGCTTTTCGTTATAATTTTCTCCCCCTGCCCATTTGAGGAGGGGGAGTGATAGAGTGGGCTTTGGTGGGCATCCGGTCTCTAGCCAGGGTCAACCCACCACAGCAAGTTAGGATGCTGGCTTTCTAAACAATCTAATCTGACTTCTTTGGCACTATCAGGCTTGCTGACAGATGTTGACTCAGTTCGACATGCCACTTTGCAAAATCGAGCTGCTATTGATTTTTTGCTTTTAGCTCAAGGCCATGGTTGTGAGGAATTTGACGGTATGAATCAATTCATATGGCAATTAACAAGTTAAAGGAGAATGTCAAACAGTTAAAGGTAGATAATGATGGTTGGTTAAGCAATTGGTTTCAAGGCTGGGGAATACAAGGCTGGGTTTTTTCACTGCTCAAGTCAGGATTGCAGGTGTGACTTGTAATTCTGGTGATCCTCCTCTTAGTGCCTTGTGGGCTATTGTGTCTGCAAAGGGCCCTGCAGAAGATGGTGAATGGTGCTTTTGTCATTCAAACACAAGAAGGGGGAATTGTAGGGTTTCTAAGAGCAAATGGACATTCTAAATTGATCAAGTATTATAACCAAGTGTGTGCAATGATAAGCTTTAAGAATTTGTTATCAGTTTCATCTATAAGTTAAGTTTTAAGTTTATGGCTTGTATTTTTGTTAAATACTGATAAATTATACTTATAAGTTAAGCTTTAGTTTTTTCTGCTTCCAAAAAGAAAAGAGGGGAATTGTGGGGAGTGTGAGAACGTGTATTGGCATACCCTGAGAGAACTGTGGGAACTGAAGGAATACATGTCTGGAGATACGAGAAGCACCTGCGTCGACAAGTTATGAGAAAGGAACCTTGGAATGTATCCAAAAGATGTACCCTGGCAAGCAAACAGGAAGGGATGCACGCAAAGTCCATCAGCCAATTAGGGGCATGTGAACTGCTCGTGCTGTGAGTGAAGAGCCAATAACATGTTAATGGGTGAGGGTGATTTCATTAGTTTGGGGTATAAATGTTACTGTATTAGAGCAAATAAATGGCTTCTTGCTTGATCATATTGATTGTGTGGTGAAGTCCATCGTTGAGTTCCCCCAAGGTAGCTATGGAATTCACCACAACATTGTAAACCACTCTTTCAATGTGCTGCACCAGAAAAGGAAACCACTTTTTGAGAAAATTGTAAGCTGACATCCATGATCCCCGTAAGACTAGCTCTGTGTCTTATATTGGATAAAAGCTAGGGCATAGCTACTTGGAAAACAGTTGACTGTCAGCAATGGTGACAGTGGTGTTTCAACAGCTCAGGCCTTCATCTGGAAAGTCTTGGCAGATATAAGTGCAGAAATTCTATTTTACAGTATTTCAGTATGTTGTTTTTTTTTCTTTTTAAGGAAATCCTTTGACTTGTTATTGCAATGATATGTTGATGGGCTAACAGAAAACATCTTAGTGTAGTCTTTGGAAACAGCTAGGTCCCTTCCAGTAGTTGAACTCCAAAGGGAGCAGGAGCTAAATTTTGCATTCAATCATTTAACCAAGCCAGTACATACAGTACTGAATGCTTTCTTATTCAGAAGTATCCCTGAAACTGAGTATCCACTAAGGATTTCAGCAAATTTGTGTATCTGGGCCTCATAAGGCAGAAAGACTTTAGATCTGTTGGGTAGATAATGACTGAGAGAGAATCCAGGTTTAATCTCAAATGGTTTATAGCACAGTCTTGACAAATGCTGGTTGGGGGACAGAATTTCTGTTTAACATTTCTTATTGCAAATTGAGATTAAAAGCTGAAGACTTTTAGATGTAATAGTTGTTAGGCTGTATACAAATCTAAGCAAAGCACATCATGGTAGGCAACCTGCAGCTAATGTTTTCCCTGAAAACATAGCCTGAGTAGACACATTCTTTTGGAAAAGTGACAAACTTTCCTGAACAGAAATTTGCTCTATCAATCAAGCATGTTTAACTAATGCTACCTTTGACTGAGGATGAGTCCTGCACTCTTCCCTTCTCCCATCTTTTCCAGGAAAGGAATAAATGAGAGTAGACATGCTGTGAGTGTCACTTGCTAGCATGCGGCTTTTCTTGATACTGTCTGCTGGCCATGAGCACCAGAGGAAGTGGCCGATTGACCAGACCTCACAAAGGCAGTTCTAATAGTGTAGCCCAGCCCAGCATGGCCTGTGCCAGGCTGACCCTCTGAGTGTGGTTTAATTTAAAGATGAGTGACAGAGCAAGGCAGGGTGGGGGATGATGTGACACATAAAAGGCTGTTGCAGAAAGGGTGGAAATAATTTGTTCAGACAGTGGCAGTAGGCAGGACAAGAAGTAATGACCTTATATTTCACATATTGAGAGAAGCCTTCAGACAGTAGACAGTGCAATGGATCACTTGGAGAGGCTGTGACCTTCCATGAGTAGAAGCCTTCAGGAAACTATTATGGGAATGACATCTGATCCTGCAAGAAAGGGATAGGCTATGATTTTTATTTTTTAATGCCTATTCAATACTTTTTTTCTTTTTCTTTTTTAAATTGTTGCATTGTTTAAATTGTTCAGTTAACATGCATGGTAGTTTGAGCATGCACTGATGATTTTGTACACTAAAAGCTCAGTTACATTTCTGCTGAAATTTAATGGAATTAAAATCAAGTACTGATGAAAAAATGATAGTTAATATAAATGCTTTGTATGAATTCCATGATTCTTCAATTTTTTCTTACTCCTGTGACTTTCAAACAATAACATACAGAGGAAGTGTGGTGCAAATTAGAGAAGTTTAAGATAAAATAATGTTTGAAAGACAGTGAATGTGCTTGGCCTTATATAAGCAATGTGAGTTATAGTGAGATGTGTGGTGGGTTGACCCTGGCTAGAGGCCGGATGCCCACCAAAGCCCACTCTATCACTCCCCCTCCTCAAATGGGCAGGGGGAGAAAATTATAACGAAAAGCTCGTGGGTGGAGATAAGGACGGAGAGAGATCACTCAGCAATTACTGGCACGGGCAAAACAGACTCGACTTGGGGGAAAAAAAACAAATTTACTTTATTACCAATCAAAATCAGAGGATAGTGAGAAGTAAAATCAAATCTTAAAACACCTCCCCCATCCCTCCCTTCTTCCCGGGCTTAATCTCTTTCCCGATTTTCCACCTCCTCCCCCCAGCGGCACAGGGGGACAGGGAATGGGGTTGGGGTCAGTTCATCACACGGTGTTTCTGCCGCTGCTTCCTCCTCAGGGGGAGGTCTCCTTCCCCAGCACCAGCGTGGGGTCCCTCTCACGGGAGACAGTCCTCCACCAACTGCTCCAACGTGAGTCCTTCCCATGACTGACAGTTCTTCACGAACTGCTCCAGCATGGGTCCATTCCATGGTGTGCAGTCCTTCAGGAAGGGACTGCTCCAGCGTGGGTCCCCCACGGGGTCACAGGTCCTGCCAGCAAACCTGCTCCAGCGAGGGCTTCCCACAGGGTCACAGACTCCTTCGGGCATCCACCTGCTCTGGCGTGGGGTCCTCTATGGGCTACAGGTGGTCATCTGCTCCACCATGGACCTCCAGGGACTGCAGGGGGACAGCCTGCCTTACCCTGGTCCTCACCACAAGCTGCAGGGGAATCTCTGCTCCGGCGCCTGGAGCACCTCCTCCCCCTCCTTCTTCACTGACCTTGGTGTCTGTGGAGTTGTTTTCTCTTACATCTTCTCACTCCTCTCTCCAGCTGCAAAGTGTGCAGCTTTTTTTTTCCTCTCTTCCCTTTTTTTTTTTCTTAATTATGTTATCACAGAGGCGTTACTGATTGGCTTGGCCTTGGCCAGCGGTGGGTCCGTTCTTGTAGCCGGCTGGCATTGGCTGTGTCGGGTCGGACATGGGGGAAGCTTCTGGCAGCTTCTCTCACAGAAGCCACCCCATGTCCCCCCCCCCCCCCGCTGCTACCAAAACCTTGCCACGCAAACCCAATACAAGATGTCTCAGAGAAGTCAAGTCTGCTGCCTTCTGTGATGAGGAGAAAGTGAAAAGAAGCTAATACAGGTGATGATACTCTGTGGCAGAAGAGTCTCTAACAAACATATCCCACAGACAGCACACAAATATAGTAGGAACAAAGGGAGAAGGCAGCAGATATAGGGACTGATCTTGAATATAATTTTTGTTTTGTTTTAAGAGTTTTGGTTGATTAATGAGGAGAGAGTGAACCCCAGCACTAACACAGACAGGCAGCAGCTGTAACAGCACAGATAAGAATCTGCCTGTTTTTATCCACCAGTACTTCCTGTTGTGGCAAGGTTTTGAGGGAGATGTACTGTCTTTTACTGAGTTGATGAAAGTCTGGACAGTGGTGAAGATTTGCATAAAGTTTAGAGAAAGTAACAGAACTGAGAGTCTTGGAGCAAAGGTGGAAAGGGCAAGAAGGAATCTCAGTGGGAATGAGTCAGGTCTACAATTGTGCAGGATAGAAAGTTGGACAGAAACTTGCAGCATTTCTGTGAACAAAGCAGGTTGTGTGTCATTGCTGTTATAGCTACCTGGTAAAACATTTGGAATAGTTGTCTGCTATAATGCAGTTTGTATCAGCACAGTGATGCTTGCAACAGTTAAACAGTCTACACATCTAAAGTTTACAGAAGCTATTTAATAGTTAGATTAATTACATCCTTCCATCCTAAAAGATAAAAACATCATGGCAAAACTCTATAGCATTAGACCTAGATAAGCTATCTGTGACGTAAGCATAAAGCTCAGGCTCTGGTGGTGGGGAAACATGCTGATGCGTTGGTGATTCAGAATTGCTGCAGAAGCTACTAAAAGAAACCTAGCTCCGTCTCAGATAAAAACCAGGACACATACGTACATTTTTCATAGAAAAGTGGAGAATTATTTGAAATTGTGACATTTAGTGACTCATGGAAGATTAAAATATAGGATTATTTTTTTAGCAGTATGTGGAGAAAATCCCATTTACTTTCCACATTGAGGATGGCAGGTTTGAACTGATATAAACTGCTATGCTCAGCATAACTAATTTTTGTGTGCACATAAAATACATGTTCCTATGAGAATTCCATTTCTATAAACCAAACTATTACAGGAATCTAAGATTTCAGCTAAATATAAAACAGATTAAGCACAGTAATTTTTCTCAGTCATGCACGGGTTTTCAAGGCAAAGCTGATACATCACATGGCAAACAAATCTGAAAACTCTGTAGTACAGTATAGCACGGAGCTATTTAGATAAATCATAGAATCATATATACAGGCAAAAGCAGCAGGTTCGGAATCTCTTGCTCTCACTCTAGCAAGGACCGAGCTCCGCGGTGCCTGCGTTCCCGTTTACGTGCCTCTGACTTGGGTGCCACTTCAGATATCTCCTGGTTTGCAGATAATGAGAATAAATTTACTTTTTGCATTTCATCCATGGTTTTTGTGGTTGTTCCTGCGTCCTGCCTGTGTGAGATGCAGGGGGGGAGGGTGAGAGAGCAGGCTGTGTTTGGCTGCAAGCTGCAAGCAAAATGGGTGAATCCACTCAAACCACCACAGTCCTTTTTTTTTGGCACGCAACGTGGGGCACGAAGGGTTGAGATAAAGACAGATTTGACCAGACTGTGTTAAAACAGAACTGTGATAAGCACTAATTATGTGGCCTTGGACTTGGTCGGCGCTGATCGGAACGCTGTTTTCTGTGATCTCAAAGGTGTTTTTAGAGCTGTGGTCTGTCTCACCTCACTTGCCGTATATGCTGTTTGCCGATGTTTATACGTGGTTCATCACCACTAGGCGTTGGATTGGATTGAGGGATGCTGTTTTGCTGACTAAGGTTTTTGTTGTGCTGTGCTGTGGGGTGCTGGCTGTTGGTATGATAAAATCATGGGTACTGGGACTGATTTTGTATCTGTATGCCATGGTGGCAGGTGGCACGGAAAAGCCAGCTCCATCCCCGTGTTTTGGGAGCCATCTCATGGGCGTGGTTACACTTTTTCCTGGGACAGCCAATACAAGGAGGGGACATTTGCCTTTGCTTTCCTCTTCTCCTCCAAATAATTTATAAAAGCTCTTGAGAATACTGAATACCTTTGGGATGCTCAAACTACCATCACCCTGTTGCTCAATGTGTGTCAGGTTGTGATGTTGCTTAGATCTGCTACTGGTGTTCGGTGCAGATGTCAGTGTTGCACTGCCACTCCAGCTCCTCCAACAGACACTGCAGCTACTGCACCATCCATGACTGACATTGCAGCCACTCCACCACCTGCAACAGCCACCACTACAAGCACTCCAATCCCAATGTCTGCTAAGGTTACTCAAACCTTGGTGAAAGACACTGCAGATAAACCAGACAACAAATTTGTGCCAGTATCGGTCACTCCTATACAAAAGAAGAAATACACAAAGAAATCTGTTCGCTTAACAGAGGATGAGGAGGAACCGGGGCCATCACGAGAAGCAGAATAAGAGCCAGAACCAGAGGTAATCACCCGATCCCTATCCCTAAGTGAGCTATGAGACATCCGAAAGGATCTCAGCCATCATCCAGGCGAACACATTGCCACCTGGATGCTCCGATGCTGGGACAATGGGGCCAGCAGCATGGAACTAGATGGTAGGGAAGCCAAGCAGTTGGGATCCATTGCCAGAGAAAGTGGCATTGACAAAGCAATTGGGAGAGAGCCACAGACTCTCAACCTCTGGAAGCAACTCCTGTCAAGTGTGAAGGAAAGGTTCAACTTTAAGGATGATGTTATGTGTGATCTAAACAAGTGGGACAACATAGAGAAAGATATCCAGTGCTTGAGAGAATTAGCTGTGTTGGAAGTGATTTGTAGTAACCTGAATGATGATCAGTTACCCAAAGATGCAGACGAAGTCCTGTGCACACAAGGCATGTGGCGGAAGGTTCTACAGAATGCACCAGCATCATATGCCAAGTCACTGGTAATACTGAGCTTCAAAGTTGGAGAGGAGCCAAAGGTGGATGAAATGGCTTATCAGCTCCAGACAAACGGAGACACTCTCTCCTCCTCCCTCATCTCGGCTGTAGAGAAACTGACTCAAGAGTTCCAGGAATTCATGTCTGATTCCTCTGCACATACTAAGGTCTCAGCTGATAAGAACAAGTGTTCCTCTGCCCAAGAGAAACAGCACACGCCACAGGGCACACTGTGGTTTGAATTGTGTGACCATGGAGAAGACATGAGAAAGTGGGATGGAAAACCTACCTCATCTCTAGAGGCATTAATATGTGAGCTGCAAAGAAAACCAAACACAAAAGGGAGTTCTTCCAAGAAAGTTGCTCCAGTTCCCAGTGGACAACTCTCCAGACATAGGCTTTAGATTACTATCTACAAGATGTGAATGAAGAGGGGTCCAGCTCATAAATGCTGCTCGAACTCATATGATGATGACAGGTGGTCTGATCAAGATTAGAGGGGCCTTGCCTCCAGCCAGATGGAAGAGAGAGACAACTGAGTTTACTGGACTGTGTGGACACGTTGGCCTGGCACATCTGACCCCCAGCAGTACAAAGCTTTAGTGGACACTGGTGCACAATGCACCCTGATGCCATCGAACTTTAAAGGGACAGGGACAGAATTGATTTGTATTTCTGGAGTGAAAGAGGGGTCCCAACAACTGACTGTACTGGAAGCTGAAATGATTCTGATGTGGGCAACATATTGTTGAAAATTGGCTATAAAATAAGGGTTATGAGAAAATCTAGCTATGTTAGAATATAAGGGAAAACAGGATCTTCTGCATGTCTGTATTCTTCAAGGCTGTAATACTAGCTAGGCCCCTTTCGGCTGTGTGCTAGTGAAGATAACAAAGGTATGTGAAGGACTTGTGAAAGTAATAAACATCAAGTAAAGAAGATGGATCCCAGCTGGGAAGGACTGGGAAGGATCAGGAAGTTACACCAAGGAAGTGAACCCGAACCGAGATAAAAGTGAACCACTTGGACTGAGAGGTCACATGTGATTGATGTTATTAGCCAATGGTAATTAGCTTCGTAGTGTCTGAATACGTGTACGGAAGTAGAAGTGTATATAACATGCAGCTTTCTGATAATAAAGAGAGATTTGCCGACATTATAGAACGTAGCGTTTCTCCCGTCGCCGCCGACATTCTGACTGGGAATGAGTGGCAAAAGCACCCCATTGTGACTGGCCCGAGTGCTCCGGGCATCCTTGGCATAGATTACCTCAAGAGAGGGTATTTCAAGGGCCCAAAATGGTACCAGTGGGCTTTTGGCATAGCTGCTTTGGAGACAGAGGAAATCAAACAGCTGTCCACCTTGTCCAGTCTCTCAGAGGACCCTTCTGTTGTGGGACTGCTAAGGGTCGAAGAACAGCAGGTTCCCATCGCTACCACAACATTGCACCGAAAGCAATATCACAACAACCGAGACTCCATAATTCCCATCCATAAACTGATTCGTCAGCTGGAGAGCCAAGGAGTGATCAGCAGGACTCTCTCTCCCTTTAACAGCCTGTGGTGGTTTGGGTGGATTCACCCTTTTTGCTTGCAGCTTGCAGCCAAACACAGCCTGTTCTATCACCCTCCCCTCGCCCAGGGAGTAGGGGAGAGAATTGGAAAGAAGGGAAATGAGACTCACGGGTTGAGATAAAAACTATTTACTAATTAGAATGAAATGATAATGATAACAACAGTGATAACAGAATTATACAAATGAGTGATACACAGTGCTCACCGCCCGCTGACTGATGCCCGGCCCGTGCCAGCTAACGATCCTGGAGGAGAGACAGTCCCAAAACCGAAACCCCGGAAGAGGGAGCCTGAGTGATCCCTGAGAGAAGTACCCCCAGAAGAGAAGTGCCCTGTCTTCCGGTCAGCCCTGGTTAATATACTGGCATGACGTGATATGATCTGGAATATTTCATTGGCACATCCAAATGCCAGTTCTGGGCTTTGCTATTCACTACACTTGTCCCTCCCAGTCCTAATGCAGCTGTGAAGCAGCCAAACACGGTGGCCTTGAGCTCCAGCAGCAACCCACAACACCAGCACTGTTATCAACGTTCTTCTCATAATAAGTCTGAACTGAAACACTGCAACTAAAATACTAAAAAGAAAATTAACTGTATCCTAGAAAAACCAGGACACAGCCCCATATGGCCAGCGTGGAAGTCAAATGGGGAGTGGAGACTGACAGGGGACTATCATGGCTTGAAGCAGGGTGGATCTCCATAGCACCTGCAATACATTGATGACATCATTGTGTGGGGCAACACAGCAGAAGTTTACAAGAAAGGACAGTAAATAATCCATATCCACCTGAGAGATGGTTTTGCCATAAAATGAAGCAAAGTTAAGGGACCTTCACCAGAGATCCATTTTTTAGGAATGAAATGGCAAGATGGATGTCGTCAGATCCCAATGGATGTGATTAATAAAATAACAGCTATGTCTCCACCAACTAACAAGAAGGAAGCACAAGCCTTCTTAGGTGTTGTTGGTTTCTGGAGTGTGCACATTCCAAATTACAGTGAGATCGTGAGCCCTCTCTACCAGGTGACCAGAAAGAAGAATGATTTCACATGGGGTGCTGAGCAACGACAAGCCTTTGAACTAATCAAACAGGAGATAGTCCATGCAGTAGCTCTTGGACCAGTCCAGACAAGACAAGACATTAAAAATGTGCTCTACACTGCAGCCAGAGAGAAAAGCCCAACCTGGAACCTCTGGCAGAAAGCACTAGGGGAGACTCGAGGTTGACCCCTTGGGTTTTGGAGTCATCGATACAGAGGATCAGAGATTCAATATATTCCAACTGGAAAAGAGACATTGGCAGCGTATGAGGGAGTTCGAGCTGCCTCAGAAGTGATCGGTACTGAAGCACAGCTCCTCCTGGTGCCCTGATTGCCTGTGCTGGGCTGGATGTTCAAAGGGACACACCACGCAACTGATGCCACATAGAGTAAGTGGGTCGCGCTGATCACACAACAGGCTTGTATTGGAATCACCCAGGAATTCTGGAAGTGATCATGAACTGACCAGAAGGCAAAACACATTCCCTATCATGCACCAGCCTCCAGGAAAGTCGAACGATGGAATGGGCTGCTAAAAACCACACTCAAAGCAATGGGTGGTGGAACTTTCAAACATTGGGACACAAAAGCCACCTGTTTAGTCTACACCAGAGGATCTGCTAAGAGAGCCTGGCCCTGCCAATCAAGACTTTTACATGCTGTAGAAGGAAACAAAATCCCTGTGGTTCACATTAAAAGCTTGGGTTATTCCTGCCTCAGGTAAAGGTAAACACATTTGTGGGATTGCTTTTGCTCAGGGACCTGGGTGTACTTGGTGGGTGATGCAGAAAGATGGGGAAGTCCAATGTGTACCTCAAGGAGATTTGATTTTGGGTGAAAATAGCCAGTGAATTGCTATATCATCATTGCTGTGGTTGTTGTGTATTATACTAACAGCTTTATATTGAGAATTTCCCCAGGTTAACATAGAATGAACTCCGATGGAACTAGAGTTGGTGCCCAACAACTTCTTCAAGACCAACATCTTCCATCCACAGACCCTGAGCATGGACCATACCAGATACACCAACTACAAGCTCCAGATGCAGCATGCAACTATATACCATCCTCCTGCTGTATCCAATGTCACCTACCCCATTGACTGTGCAAATTCCACATCATCTCTCCTACCTTGAAAGACTGTCATGACAGATGGCACCCAAGGTAGTGGACTAAGTGAACTCAATAGACATTTTGAAGGAATAGTCCATAAACTAAAGGAATGATATTTGCATGTATAAGTGTTTACGTATATATTTGAAACCTGAGCATGACGCAAATGGTATGGAAGGGGTGGATATTGTCCTGGTTTTGCTAGGATAGAGTTAATTTTCTTCTTAGTAGCTAGAATAGCTGTGTTTTAGTTTCAGTGTGGGATTTGTTATGAGACAAACAGCCAAACACAGCTGTTAACCCACTTTCCCCCCACCCCCAGGGGATAGGGAAGAGAATTGGGGGGCAAGGGTAAAGAGACTCGTAGGTTGAGATAAGAACAATTTTATAATAGAAATAAAAGAAAACTTAAAATAATACTAATATCAAAATAGTAGTGATAATGATAACAGTAACAAAATATACAAATGAGTGATACACAGTGCAACTGCTCAGCACCAACCAACCAAGCCTGGCCCGTTCCCAGATAATGATCCCGGAGGAGCGACAATCCTGAACTGAAACCGCAATCCCTGAAGAGCGAGAGCACAAGTGAAAGTCAGAGAGAGCCAAAAGAAGAAGAGACCCTCACTAATATACTGGACATGATGTGATATGATATGGAATATCCCATTGGCATATCCAATTTAGCTTAGTAATTTAAATATTCCTCGCCCCCTTAGATCTTGTGCTTGTAGACTAACAGAACACAAAGTCCTTCACTTCCAGTGACAAAAATGCAAACATTGGTATGTTATTAGGGTTTCTCTCATAACAAATCCCAGCTGAAAGCAAAATGCAGCACTATTCTAGCTACTAGAAAGAAACCCAGCTCTGTTCCAGCTAAAACCAGGACAATTTGACAGTCAGGTATCCTGGGTTTTGGCATTTTCAAAGGATTTTCTCATCATAAAAAATATATATATACCATAGGAATTTTTTTTTTGCAAATTACTGCAACGTCAATCAAACTTCTACTACACTTAAGAACATTTGCTTTGTCAGTGAACTGTGAAATTCACATATATTTGTATTCTTTTTCTTTAAAAAAGATCTTCCCAAGTTTATGTCCAGACTGCATTGAGTTGTAAACGGGCTGTCTTCAGAAGCATCAGCTAATCACATTATAGCAGCTCAAAATTTCGTTCAGCCACACCAGTATCTGCCTGATAAAGGACCTGTCTAACAAAAAAAACTTTGCCCTGCAAGCATATATTACAAATACTACAAGCTACCTGGTCTTTTTTAGGGGTACAACACCACTGTATTCCATTTTCAGGTGCAACAACAATTAACGGGAAATTAATATTGTTGTATGGTCCTCAGCCAGATACCCTAGCTACATAATAGCCCCTCATGAAAAAAAAAAAGAGACCTTTAATTTCAATCATTTATGTTAAAACTTTATGTGAGATACTATATATGTGTGATAATTCAAGCCAACATCATCGCTTTTAGGAAAGTTTCATCATTGTTAAAAATTTAAGAGTGGTTCAATTCTTAATGTTACAAATTGCTATCTAATCTGTACTAGTAGTTTGCTGCATCCTTGGTAGGAAAGATATTCATGTAAAAAAGGTTTCAGGCTGATCAACACAGTGAAAGAAACATTAAGAACTTTATAGTGAGAATGTAATTATAGGAAATAAACATTTTGCAGTTGGACAAATAACTAGAACTGAGGAGATCTGTGTTCAATTTCCTGCTATGCCACAACTTCCTGCATTAACTCAAGCAAATAATTTAATCTCTCTGGCCCTAATTCAAGTAACAGTGTTTAAAGTCTTTGTTGTCTCAGTCATAGTAATTTAAGCAGGAATTTAGCTTTCTTAATAGTTTACGGCAGAAAAGTATCATCTGTAAACCCACACACAGGTAAATAAAGATATAATTGATTAAAACAGAAAGCCTCTGATAAGAACTATAAACACATATACTAAAAGGACAAGTGTCAAAATTAATACAAAAATAGCCAAATATGGAATACAGAACTGAGGGCCATCAAATCCAGCTTTCCACCACCATGGAATGCTTTCAGACAAATCTAAAGTTAACTGCTTTTATAAACCAAGTTCTTAAATTAATTTCCATGTTATTGTTGTTCTTATTCTGCTTTTGTAAAAACACAAACAAAACAAAAATCTTCCACAAAACTCTCTGATTTTTACTGTGGTTGGAAGTCTGTTCCAGATACTCCCTCCCAACTGCCAACCTTCTTCCATATTTCACAATCAGATAATACCATTTGTTTTTGTGCCAGTACTGAACAGAAACATACGTTGCTCTCCTTAACTAATATTTATTCCCTTTACTATATTTGTGGAGAGCAATTTTCTATCATCTCAGCCTTCATTTTATTTGTTAAAACAACTTCAAATTCTCTTGTACAATAGACCCATTCCTGGCATCACTGTGGTAGCCCTCCCTGCAACTGCTCCTGTTACAATTAGTCTTTCTTCGGTGATCAGAAATGCATGAAAGAAAGGTATAGAAGATATCTCACAAGTCTATTTCAGCGAAGCCGCTGAGGGTTCTGGAGCGGAGGATTGCGCCGGGGGACCCATCCTAAAGCGGCAAAACTGCGAAGGCTAAAGTGAAGGGAGAGAGAAGATGCTCCAGCTTCCCCCACAGAGCAGGAAGAGGCAGCTGCTGACGAGCTGCAGCTCTGACTCTGCATGGGCGGGGACAAGAGTGACGACGGCCAAAGCCCCCGCACGTACAAGAGCAGCCCCCAGGATGTGGCGCGTCAGAAGGGCGCGGCAGTTCGCGCAGAGAGGGTGCAGACACCCTATCAGCTCAAGAGGTGAGTTCCATTGGTGGTCATCGCTGTCTTTGAAGGAGCTTAGCTATGGTATCCACCTGTCAGAAAGCTCTGTCCTCTGCACTTGCCAGGATGGATGTGGCAACCCAAACAGAGCTCCCACAGAAACATGCAGCTGTCCAGGTCTCAGGCTGCAGGGAGTGCCTGAGCCCTTCACTGGTAACAGATGACAGGAGTGAGAACAGCTGTGTGAGGTGTGATCAGGTGGATGATCTGCTCAGCCTGGTGGCAGAGCTATGGAAGGAAGTAGAAAGGTTGAGGAGAATCAGGGAGACTGAGGAAGAGATAGACTGGTAGAGCCCTGCCCTGCCCTGCCCTGCCCTGCCCTGCCCTCCCCTCCCCTCCCCTCCCCTCCCCTCCCCTCCCTCCTCTCCCCTCCCTAAGACAGGAACAGCCACTGGAAAGAAACCAAGGTCAAGGGGATCCTGTATTCTCCCCCAGCCAGGCTGAAGGCAGTAGCTTAAAGGAAAGGGGGAAATGGAGGCAAGTCCATTCTTGGGGTGGCAGACGAACCACCTTCTTGTCCACCTTGCCTTCCCAGTTGCCTCTGTACAGCAGGTACAAGGCTCTGGATGTAGAAGGCCAGCAAATGGATGATGTGGATGGCAGACCATCTACACCAGAGATGTCATCAAGGTCAGAAAGGCCTATCATGACCACCTACCTCCATGAGGAAGAAAAGATGGGTTATAGTGGTAGGTGACTCCCCTCTGAGGGGAATGGAGGGTCCAATATGCTGAGCAGACCCTCCTCTCAGGGAAGTCTGCTGCCTCCCTGGGGCCCAGGCTAAGGACGTCACCAGGAAACTTCCAAGCTTGGTACAGCCCTTGGACTATTACCCATTACTGCTTTTCCATGTGGGTGGTGATGAAGCTGGAATGTGTAGTCCGAGAGCTATCCAAAGAGACTTCAGGGCCTTGGGATGGTTGGTGAGGGAATCTGGAGCGCAGGTTATTTTCTCCTCTCTCCTCACGGTTGCAGGTAGTGACGTTGGAAGGAACAGACATACTTGGTCCATTAATGCATGGCTCCATGGCTGGTGTCACTGCCACAGTTTTGGGTTTTTTGATAATGGGATGGTTTACACAGCACCAGGCTTGCTGGTGTCAGATGGGGTTCACCTTTCTCAAAGGGGGAAGAAAGACTTTGGCCAGGAGCTTGTGGGGCTCATTGACAGAGCTTTAAACTAGACTTGAAGGGGGGGGAAGGGGATAATATCAGGCTTGCCTGTGACAAGATGTGGGATGGCACACGATGGTTAGAGGGACAGGGTGGTAGTGAGGGCCCTCAGCCTGTTGCTCTGAGCTGTGCTGGGTACACTGGAGCACACTCAAAGTCCTTCAGAGATGAGCCAGGGGCTCCTGAGGCAAGAGGAGCCACCAGGGAAACACCAGTGAAAGGTCTCAAAGGAATTAAGGGGTGTTCCCCTAAGAAGGTGACATGGCTGACAGCCCAGCTGAAGTGCCTCTACACTAATACACACAGCAAGGGAAACAAACAGGAGGAGTTGGAAGCCACCATGCTGCTAGAAAGCTATGATCTGGTTGTCATCACTGAAACTTGGTGGGACGGATCCCATGACTGAAGTGTGGCTATCGATGGCTACAGGCTGTTCAGAAGGGAGAGGCAGGGAAGGAGGGGCAGAGGTGTTGCCCGCTATGTCAAGAAGTGGATAGAGTGTGAAGAGCTGTATCTGAAGAACAGTCATGAGCAAGTTAAAAGCTTCTGGGTAAGAATTAGAGACCAAGGCAACAAAGGGAACCATGTGGTTGGTGTCTACTACAGGCTGCCTGATCAAGGGGAGCCTATTGACGAAGCCTTCTTTCTCCAGCTACAGGAGGTGTTGCGCTCGCAGGTTCTCATCCTGCTGGGAGACTTCAACCACCCTGACATCTGCTGGAAAAGTAGCATGGCGAGCTCTAGGCAATCCAGGAGGTTCCTGGAGTGCATGGAGGATAACTTCTTGAGCCAGGTGATAGACAGCCCTACCAGAGGGGAGGCGATACTAGACCTGATGGTCACCAATGCAAGTGATCTGATCGGTGACGTCAGGATTGGAGGCAGCCTGGGCTGCAGTGATCATGCGCTGGCAGAGTTCACAGTCCTAAGGGGTATGGGTCAGGTGACGAGTACAGTCAGGACCCTGAATTTTAGGAGAGCAAACTTCCAGCTCTTCAAGGAGATAGTTAATAGGACCCCTCAGGGACAAGGGAGCAGAGCAGAGCTGGCAGATCTTTAAGGATTCTTTCCATGAAGTGCAGGAGCTCTCGATACCAAGGTGTAAGAAATCAGGGCAAGAGACTGGCATGGCTGAATCGAGACCAGCTGGTTAAACTGAAGAGTAAGAACGAAATGCACGGGCAGTGGAAGGGGGGACAGGCATCCTGGGAAGAGTATAGGGATGTTGCCTGGTTGTGTAGGGATGGGGTGAGGAAGGCCAAGGCGCAGCTGGAGCTGAGGTTGGCAAGGGAAGTGAAGACTAATAAGAAAGGCTTCTACAGGTATGTCAGCTGGAAAAGGAATGTCAAAGAAAGTGTACCCACCCCGATGAGCAAGACTGGAAAACTAGTAACAGCAGATGAGGAGAAGGCTGAGGTACTCAATGACTTTTTTTGCCTCAGTCTTCTCTGGAAGCCTCTCTTCCCACACCTCTCAAGTGGATGGACTGCAGGGCAGGGACGGGGGGAGCAAAGTCCCTCCCACTGTAAGAGGAGATCAGGTTCATGACCATCTGAGGAACTTGAACATGCATAAGTCTATGGGACCTGATGAGATGCATCCCAGAGTCCTGAAGGAATTAGCTGATGTAGTTGCCAAGCCACTGTATTGGGTTTGTGTGGCAAGGTTTTGGTAGTGGGGCGGGGGACATAGGGGTGGCTTCTGTGAGAGAAGCTGCTAGAAGCTTCCCCCATGTCCGACCCGACACAGCCAATGCCAGCCGGCTACAAGAGGGACCCGCTGCTGGCCAAGGCCGAGCCCATCAGTAATGCCTCTGTGATAACATAATTAAGAAAAAAAAAAAAGGGATGAGAGGAAAAAAAAAGCTGCACACTCTGCAGCTGGAGAGAGGAGTGAGATGTGGTGGGTTGATCCTGGCTAGAGGCCGGATGCCCACCAAAGCCCACTCTATCACTCCCCCTCCTCAAATGGGCAGGGGGAGAAAAGTATAACGAAAAGCTCGTGGGTAGAGATAAGGACAGAGAGAGATCACTCACCAATTACTGGCACGGGCAAAACAGACTCGACTTGGGGGAAAAAAAACAAATTTACTTTATTACCAATCGAAATTAGAGGAGAATGAGAAGTAAAACCAAAACTTAAAACACCTCCCCCATCCCTCCCTTCTTCCCGGGCTTAATCTCTTTCCCGATTTCCACCTCCTCCCCCCAGTGGCACAGGGGAACAGGAAATGGGGTTGGGGTCAGTTCATCACACGGTGTTTCTGCCGCTCCTTCCTCCTCAGGGGGAGGTCTCCTTCCCCCGCACCAGCGTGGGGTCCCTCTCACGGGAGACAGTCCTCCACGACCTTCTCCAACGTGAGTCCTTCCCATGACCAACAGTTCCTCACGAACTGCTTTGGCATGGGTCCATTCCATGGGGTGCAGTCCTTTGAGGAAGGGACTGCTCCAGCGCGAGTCCCCCACGGGGTCACAAGTCCTGCCAGCAAACCTGCTCCGGCGTGGGCTCCTCTCTCCACGGGCTACAGGTCCTGACAGGAACCTGCTCCAGCGTGGGCTTCCTGCGGGGTCACAGCCTCCTTCGGGCATCCACCTGCTCCGGCGTGGGGTCCTCCACGGGCTACAGGTGGTCATCTGCTCCACCATGGACCTCCAGGGGCTGCAGGGGGACAGCCTGTCTCACCCTGGTCTTTCACCACAGGCTGCAGGGGAATCGCTGCTCCGGCGCCGGAGCCCATCCTCCCCCTCCTTCTTCACTGACCTTGGTGTCTGCAGAGTTGTTTTTTCTTACATCTTCTCACTCCTCTCTCCAGCTGCAAAGTGTGCAGCTTTTTTTTTCTCCCTTCCTTTTTTTTTTTCTTAATTATGTTATCACAGAGGCGTTACTGATTGGCTCGGCCTTGGCCAGCGGCGGGTCCCTTCTTGTAGCCGGCTGGCATTGGCTGTGTCGGGTCGGACATGGGGGAAGCTTCTGGCATCTTCTCTCACAGAAGCCACCCCATGTCCCCTCCCCCACTGCTACCAAAAACCTTGCCACGCAAACCCAATACACATCCCTATTTGTACTTGTTTTTCTTTGCAGCTCGTGTACTCGTGCCTGCAGGACAGAGGTAGGTTTCCCATCCCACTTTCTCATGTCTTCTCCATGGTCACTCAAGTAAAACCACAGTGTGCCTCGTGGTGTATACTGTCTCTCTTGAGCAGGGAAATGCTTGCTCCTAACAGCTGAGACATAAGTCCGAACGGGTGGAGGGAGAAGCCTGTCCTCGAATCGCTGGAACTCTTGGGACAGTTTCTCCATGTGTTTCTCCAGGACTTGTGGTAGTTTTTCCACGGCCAAGACACAGGCTCGTATAGAGGCAGAGAGAGACTGTCTTCAAATCCCCGGAGCCGGATAGCCACTTCATTTACAGTTGGTGCCTCCTCATCCTCTTTTACTTCTACTGCTGCCAATGAGCTGGCATATGATGCTGGTGCACTCCATACAACATTTCGCCACATGGGTACTGTGCACGGGATTTCATCTGGGTCTTCAATTACCCTCATGTACCTTGGGTCTTGGTAAATAAGCTCCCGCACAGCTGGTTCCCTCAGGTACTGAATCCCTCTCTCCATGCTGGTCCATTTGCCTGGATTGCATGTAATATCGTCCTTGAAGGGATACCTTTCCTTCACACCCACCAAGAGCCATCTCCAAAGACTGCGGGTTAGGTCCTCTCTTACAATTGCTTTATCAATGCCCGCTCCATTAGAGAGGGATCCCAGCTGCTTGGCTTCTCTACCCTCTAACTCCATACTACCGGCCCCATTATCCCAGCATCTGAGCAGCCAAGGAATGAGGTGCTCGCCTTGGTAACGGGGGGAATCTTTTCGTATATCCTGCAGCTCACTCAGGGTTAGAGATCGGGTGGTTATTGTACTGTCTTCATTTCTGTTGGGGAATGGCTCAGAGAGCAAGGACATGGATTCGCAGAATAGTTGTACGAGCAGAGTCTGGTCTAACATTCAGCGGGCCGCAGTGGAAAAGTACCGAATTCTGACACTGTGACTTTATCTCAATCTGGTAAACAACCTTGAGAAAGTGTGTGAAAAATGTAGAGAATGCTTTACTGTTAAACCGCAAGTAGGAGGACCACGTAAATGTAACGTTTAGAGCTTAAGCCAATTAGCAAAGGACTAGTAGGAATAATTATCATAGCCTGTATAAATATGACTTAATGAGAGCAATAAGGTGAACTATGCCTTATCACTCACATTGAGTCGGCTCGCATAGTTTCCTCCGTCGCTCGCAAGTGGCGCCCGAACAAACCTACGACCCTGGGAGCGCCCGAAGAAACCTACGACCCTGGGATTAAGAGTTTCCTGCTCTGCCGGCGGAGCTACTCTCCTGTCCCGACTCTGAGCGACGGATGCAGAAAAGCACCGGTATCAGCGACCGGGGGGCCAAGATTGACTGAACGCTGCCCGACGCAGAGGGGTGTGTTGATCCGAACGCCTGGAGCATCCAAGGGGGTTCCGCCGTCTGCAGGGGCTGTTGGAAAGGCTGCAAAGCGTATAACGGTAGGAAAAAAATATTTAAGTGTGCCTTAATCAGGGAGCACACAGGGGTGCCCTAAGAAGTGAGCACCAATAAGGTAGTGTGCCTTAATCAGGGAGCACACAGGGGTGCCCTAAGAAGTGAGCACCAATAAGGTAGTGTGCCTTAATCAGGGAGCACACAGTAGTATCTTAGTCAGGGAGCATAAATGTGCCGGCAATATGGATATTGAGGTAGCTATAGAGTTATTACAGTGCTTTTTAGAAAAGCAGGGAGTAGACTGTGCTAAGTAATTATCTGTAGCCTGTGCCGAGAGTCTAAATCACGTTTTCTCATAGAGATAGGGTGATTGCTCTGTCTTTATTTGGTACAGGTTCCTTTTATACACTTTGCCACACAACATGTGATACATGCCAGCAACTAATTGGTTAAGATTCCACCCACGTGATACAGTCAGTGAGGTTCACACACAGCATAAAAGTCTAGCTCCCCATTAGTGATTAAAAGTCACCCAGCTCCTTAGCTCCCACAGCATGTTTCTCTACATTTCCCCCTTTTTCTTTTGTATAAGGAGTGGCCTGTGTTCTAGAAAAATGTCTTTATAATCAAATTTTTCAAGCAGCTGATCAAACAGGGCAACAAAATATTACCAATAAAATTATGCCTCCAATGCCAATTAAATACATCACTGTGGTTTTTCAACCATGGTCCCAATCCAAATGAGGAAAGTCAAACGGTAACAGGGAACGGGGTACTCCTACTTTGTGGTTCCCAGCTAAAGCTACTCCTGATACAAAATTGTCAAAGTTTCTTCTGACTTGGTTTCGCATATGTGTCCAATTACTATTGGCTAATAGCGCTAATCACACGTTGATCTCTCAGTCCCACTGGTTCGCTCCCATCTTGGTTCAGGTTCACTTCTTTGTCGTAATTCCCAGCTGACGTCCATCTTTTCCTGTAGCAATGACACTCTGTACTCTTTTCATTACACATCTATAAGCAATTCCTACTATAATTAGAACTAAAAATTTTAATGCCTAAAAAAGCATACACTCTCTTTAATTAAAGTTGAAAGCTAAAGCGACAGGTTGCCAAAAGAAATGTATTTCTGCTGTTAAGAGACACCAACATGGAAATGGCTACCATTTCCCATCCAGTCTCCTAAACAATCTGAGATGGCCAGATCTCCGACCCAGCATGAAAACAAATCAACCCAAAGTCCACACCAAACCAGCTTGACTCCACTCCATACCCAAATCAATACCAATCCGACCTAGAGAAGCACTCAATATTCTGATTTTTCAAAGCTGACCCTAACATATCAGCATCTACACCAGATGTGTACAGTGCTCTACGTGGTGCTCTGCCAACAGTTTCCTACACTCTTCCCCGTTTTTATCAATTTAAACTAAAAGGATACCTAGGGCAAGTTGATCCACACGTTTGGCCATACAAGAAAACGATATATGCGCTACAATGCAAAGCAAAATTATAAGACTGAGCCATCTAAGGCCTTCTTCTTACTTCTGACCAATTGTAGTAGAATTTACTTATCTTGTTTCTCTATTCTGGTGTTTAAAAGTCAGGAATTAATTGCCAAGGCCAAAACTGCCTGCATCTTGGGCTCTTAAGGAGCCAACAATTTCTATTTTTTGTCTTTATACCACAAAGGCGTTGTCCACCATCTTCTGCAGGGCCCTTGCAGACACGATAGCAAACAAGGCACTAATAAAAGATTACCAAATTACAAATAGCATCTTAAATCCCGACTTTAATAGTGAAAAGACTCATTCGTGTAAAAACTATTCACTTAACCAATTATCACTATTTACCCTCAACTGTTTGACATTTTCCCTTAACCTTCCAATGGCCATATGAATTGAGTCTGAGTGGTCTGATAGAATCATACAGCACATGCCTTCAGATTCCTCACAAACATGTCGCTTGAGCTAACAAATAGAAATCAATTGCTACTTTATTTTGCAGTGTTGCATGTCTAATGCTATCAATGTCTACTAACATCTATGTAAGCAAAGTTATACAAAGCACTCTACAAGATAGGTCCTAAAAGGATTCTCAGGCATAGGCAGTGAAAGCCATAGTGATTCTTACTTCCTTACATTAGCCAAAGTTATCCACATGTTTTATCTAGGTACTACAACTTAAGGTTTTAAAACAAATGCTAATCAACAAAATTCTTAATGCAGTTATAACTATAAACTTAAGACTCTTTTCTCCCCTTTTTTTTTTTTTTTTTTAAGCACTAATTTACCAGATGTATGAATGCTATGTAGTACTAATCACGGTTTACTGACATTGCAATCTGCCTCCAAGCAGTTACTCCGCCCAGGTGTTGAACATCACAGTACTGTATAGCCCCATCTGGATGTAGTGTACTTATACCTAAAAGCTACTACAACTATTACAATGATTTCTATTACAATATATACATCAATATAAAATACTACCCAAAACACTTTCACATTTGAAACAATCTAACCACGTCAACCAAAAATGTATCTGCAGAATTAAAGAAAAATCCAAATTAATGGTGATTGCAAGTTAGAGCAGTTCAAGGATCTCCAATTTGTCAGTATCCATCCTAATTAGTGTTATCCAAATACAGTATAAGCCATTTAGTGTGTCTAACAATGAGAAAAAAACATTCAAATATCAAAGCTATGACAAACACACAAAAACAAGGAAAGAAAATTTGCTCTGTACTCATCAACTGAAATAGAATCAACTCTGAATTTCCTTGCTGTTGTGGTTTTACATCAGAACATTCAAGTTATAACAACCTAATATCTTTTTAGGAATTCATAATGAAATTGTAAAAATGCTATTAAAAATCCCTATCTTAGATGCAATCTTCTGCTTCAGGAGCTACTATGTCATTGTACAATATAAGTGGCTTATTAATCGCTGAATTGTTGGTGTAGCAGAATGTATTTATCATTGTGAATGTGTTTTGAAAAATTGGTATTTTAAAACCTGCCTTTATTCCATGACAAGCTACAAATTTGTGTATTTCAAGCTCTAATATCCTTACCCAAAGTACTAAATGTACATTGTGAGTAACCTACCATAGGTGTCTTCGGGCCCCGACTTTAGTATCAACTGCCCAATTGCATCGGCCCGAGTAGTAATTGTGGCCCTAAAAGTAGAGCTATGAAATACTCACTCTATTAAACGCATAGGGGTGCTGTCAAGTAACTGAACAATCAATGAAACATCTTTCTCTCAGTTATAGATAACTAAAGAAAAGGGACAATTTTCCAATCTATGATTCATGGCTGAGTGTCTAAAAAAATTATTTTTTTTTTTTTTTTTTTTGTAATGTCATCCAGTGCTTTCGTAGCCTCCACAGTAAATGATCTAGGGTCAAAAAGGGAACTACTATTCCGTAGAAGGTCAATCAAAGGGGAATGATCTATGTTAGTAATTCCACAGAAAGTTCAAAGCCACTGCAGATCACCTATCAATTTCTGAACATTATTAACAGTCTTAATTTCTGGGTGCGAAATAATTTTCTGAGGTATGAGTCTAATTTCTGTAATTTGCATGCCCAAGTAATTCCAAGGAGAATGTTTTGAACCTTTTCAGGCGCAATGACTAGACCAAAATTCTGCAAGCATGTTACAAGTTCTTTCTGTTTTTGCTCAGGAAGGGCTAGCCACCAATAAGTCATCCATATAATGGTATGTAAGCAAGTCAGGGTTTTCCCTTCGCCACGGTCCTAAGGCTAAATCCACAAGCCACTGACAAGTGGTAGGAGAGTTTTTTCATACTCTGTGGCAGTACAACCCATTAATAACGCTGTGATGGGGCGGCCCTATTGATGGAAGGCACAGAAAACACAAACTTGTCACTATCATCCTCGTGCAAAGGAATTGTGAAAAAACAATCCTTAAGACCTAGTATTAACAAATCCCATTTTTCTGGCAACATGACCGGAGATGGTAACTCAGGTTGCAAGGCTCCCATGTCCTCCATGCAATTGTTTACAGTTCTCAAATCATGTAATAGTCTCCATTTCCCAGATTTTTTCCTGAATGGTAAAAATAGGAGTGTTCCATGGGCGAACAGAGGGTTTAATATGACCCAATTATAATTATTCCTATACAAGTTCCTCAACATGTTGCAGCTTTTCTTTTGATAGAGGCCATTGATCAACCCAAACAGGGTTTTCTGTTTTCCATTTAAGTCTAAGTGTCGGGCGAGCGCTGCCGTCAGTGGCCCCAATCAAAAATCAGTAGATAACTTCAGTACTAAATGTACAGTTATAGTGGCAAATTTAAAATCTCTGCATCTGCTGTTTCAGTTTCTTCCATTCTTTACATTACTCTAAAACAGAACTATTTCTGAAGCATAAAAAAATTTCATAACAATAACAATAGTAATAATGATACTAACACGGGGTTGGTCCTGCTTTGCTGATTGAATCCTGATTTGAAATATAATCCATGTCACACAACAAAGAAACAACCTAAAAATCTCTCCTCAGGAGAAGTCCCTGCTAGTTGAGATTGTTTTTCAAAATCAAATTTCATACTTACAGTATCTTTATAAGCATGCCATACACCCTTGAAAATAAAAGCTCACATTGGAAATGATGACAGGGCCTTAGTCATAAAGGTGATAACTGGTGACACTATTTTTTATCAGGAAAGAAAATTAAAAGTTAAAAGTCTCATCAGAATTCATATCTTATACTGAAAACTTGATCCATGCTCATTCTGTTAATTTAAAAATACTCTTTGGAAACTGTGTAAATTCCTGCAGAAAAACTTAGTGATACATCTTTTCATGTTATAATAAGGATAATTCATAATCACATCTACCCTATGTTATTTTCTATTACTAATATACACTTCATTACCTGCCCATGTTACTATCTAATACATATCTTCACATCTTTATATTCTTCTACATACAGTGTTCAGGGCTTTCTCTTTTTTTTTTTTTTTTTTTTTTTTACCAAACAGAAGTTAACAACAAGTACACTCGGAATGCCGCCTGAAGAAAATCCCACGGTGTTCCAGAATCTATAACGATAAAAACATAGCTTCTATCCAAAGTTAGTAGGTCTGTGTGACTCTCTCACACAATAGTGAGAACTTCATATTTCTCTCTGATCCTTTAAACTTTTTAAATTCTCGTATAATGTTTGTCCAATTCCTATTTCTTGAATTCTAACCACTCACAATCAATCACGACGGCCGTCACTCACTCAGCCATTCCACAAAACATGCTAGGTTCTCATGTAATACAAATCACAAACCATTGTATAACTTAAACCATAATTTTAGAAGGTCTGAAATGCAGGTTAATATCACTTTAAAAAACCGCAGCTGCAGAGAAAGCAGCAGGGGAGGGTGAAAACCCCCTTATCTCGTCCTGGAATGTTATCAGGGTCGTCATGGAAACCGCCGTTCGCCGTCTTTGGCTTGCTGCTAAAAATAGTCCAAACAGGTTAATTATCAAGAAATCAACAAATGCTTGTATATAGGAAAAGTGCAATCCATAATTCCTCATTGCTTTTTCTATCCTTTTTTACGCTCCCTCGAGGGGGAGGGCTGGGGAGCTTCCCCGGGGGGGGAAAGGGGGGTGGGTGGTGCGAGGCAGGAAAAGTGCCTCCTCGGGGGGGAAGTAGGTGGTGCCAGGTGGGGAAAGTGCCTCCCCCCCGGGTCCGTCAGCTCGCAGCTCAGCACCGCCATCTTGGCCACTTGTTGCGCAGGTAGTAATTCGCCGGGAGGAGAAAAGGGGGGAAGAAGCGGGGAAGGGAGGGGGGGTCTCCATCTTGCCCACGCTATGCAGTTTATTTTCCAAAACTTCTCCGCTTATTCTCATCAAAATACTTCTCAGGAGTTTGAAAAAATTCATTCGTAAAACCTTAAAGTCCAGCTAAATGCCTCATATCTCGCTTTTGGAAAAAGCATTGAGAGGGTTAACTCTTATCCTGAGTCTGATGCATTCTTCGCATTCCTTTGCGGTGAATTTACAGTTCAGTCTCTTTCGAGAACTGGAGAAGATTTTACGACCGCTATTCCTTTCTGCTTTCTTTCCAAAGCGCTCTGATCTCTTTGACTGTCCTGTTTTTATCCGATATTGCCAAGTCCCACACGCAGCTGTGGAGCGGCCGCCATTCCTCTCATTCAAATAAAAGCGGAGGTAGTTTAAAGCATCCTTGAGGTAGTTTAGAGTATCCCTGCTTTTTAGCCCGGGATACTAGCTTATGAAAAAGCTTTTCAGAGATGCCTCCCTCTCCCAGAGAGATTAATGAGGGCTCTACGCAGTAAATCCTGCTCCCATTATACATGCATGCCGGCAGGCATTTACTGCACTAGGCTAAACATCTATCCAGCCTCACCTGAAAAGATAAGGATGACGGATTTCCGTGGTTCAACGCTTCGTACGTCTCTACCACAAATGCCTTCAACATTTCGTCTATACGGCCGGGGGGGGGTCCGCTCAAAGCGTCGCACAGCGTTCCGTTTCTTGCGGCAATAAATCAACCTCCACTCAACGTTTTCGCCCAGCGTTACGTCTCTTGTGAAGATCCAGGGTAATCAGTGGTGTTCGGGCGCCAACTGTAGCCTGGGCCGAGAGTCTAAATCACGTTTTCTCATAGAGATAGGGTGATTGCTCTGTCTTTATTTGGTACAGGTTCCTTTTATACACTTTGCCACGCAACATGTGATACATGCCAGCAACTAATTGGTCAAGGTTCCACCCACGTGATACAGTCAATGAGGTTCACACACAGCATAAAAGTCTAGCTCCCCATTAGTGATTAAAAGTCACCCAGCTCCTTAGCTCCCACAGTATGTTTCTCTACAATTATCAGGGTTAGTCACACTAGGAAGGGTTAAAGGATATTTTCAAAATCCTGACTTTCTTTTTTGATGTTGGTGAGTGGCAAAAGTTAGGTGATGTATTATCAGATATGTTAATAGACGATGATAAATCTATAAAAAAGTTAATGGTGAACCCACGAAACAATTGCTCAATTATATTTGGGGAGGAACTCTTTTATGCCAAGAAGATATTAAAGGGATTGTTAAAATGATTATGACTCAGTCACAGCTTTTGCTGTGGCAAACAAACTGGCAACGCTATTGTGAGCAGTCTGTTCACCAGCCTTGCCAGCAAGGTGATCCTCTTTATGGGGTGACTGTTGGGAACTAATAGGAATTAATAGATTTGTTACTGTATGTGGACAGCATTATTGAAACTTGGCTACAAGACAAGGGTCATGAGAAAATTTAGCTTGTTAAAATATGAGTAAGAACAGGATATCTGTGTTTCTAGAATAGAGTCAGGACTATAATACCAGCCAGGCCGCAGCCAGGCCGCTTTCAACTGCGTGGCAAAAGAGATAAACTGAGAAAGGAATGCGGCTACGTACGGAAAACGTACGAAACTATAACCAATGTTGACAAGATGGACGCCAGCTGGAAATTACGACGAGGAAGTGAATCTGAACCAAGATAAGAGCGAACCAGTGAGACTGAGAGGTCAATGTGTGATTAGTGCTATTAACCAATAGTAATTAGCTTCGTAGTGTGTGGACACGTATGCGGAACTTAACGAGGTATATAACAAGCAGCTTTCTGATAATAAAGTGAGACTTGCTGAACATCATCGTATGGGCATTTCTTCCGTCGACTCCGACAACTGTAGATGCACAACTTTAATTAGGGCTAGATATTTGTTTAGAAGCAACGCGAACAGCTAGGTTAGCAATCACAGCAGTTAGGACTGCCCCCCCTTCCCCATTGTATATGGTAATAAAACAAGGTAGAGATGAAACTTTTGCGCAATTTATAGACAGACTAACAGCTGCTATTATACTAACATTGCCAGGAGATGCTAGTGTAGAACAGATGTTAGAACGTATGAGCAGAGTGCCAATAAGTCCACAAGCCATGTTGGTAGAAGCCGTGCGAGATCTAGGAAAAGATCTTATACAAGCACAGCAGCAGACTTTTGCAGATTTAGCGCCCCTACAGCAGACCAAAAGGCAGCCCCAACCCCCGATGCGAAGAAGAATCAAATGTTACCGCTGCGGGCAAGAAGGACACATCCGACGACAATGCCGTGTCCCAGTTTGGTGCGACAATTGCAACATGAACAACCACAGCACTGCAGCCTGCAAAAGCTGCCAAGGGACTCCAAGTGCCATGAAGGGAAACACTGAGTGCTATTAAGAAATATAAATGGAGCAGGACTTAGAGGACACTCAGAGGCTCCGGTTGACTTCTGGAGTCGTGAATGCTGCGGTGGTAACGACTCCCAACATTTTTGAGACATTGCAGCCTGGACTTCCCAGTGCAGCGTCCCGATTGCGGCATCGGCAGCACTGGCTCAGAGAAACGTATCAGAGAGGCCGAGTTTTTCACCACCCCCACCTTCGAATACCACTAGTCTCAAGTTTCCTGAAGTGGATTCTACAACTGCTGCGGAGGATCAAATGTCTGCCGAGCCCCACCTATTGCTCCATCGCAGCGGCCCATGGCGTTTCCGGTTTTCCCCCTTTCCCCCGCCACGGTGACGTCGGCCGCTAGAGCCCGGAGGGGGCAGCGGGAGCCGCGCGCCCAGGGCGGCGCGGCGCCAAACAGCGCGCTGCTGGGCGGGGTCAGCGCTGACTGGATCGGCGACTCAAGCCAGCTCCGCAGCGAGAAGGACCCGGCGGGGGGGCCCTCCCCTCCTGGCACCCCCCACCCACCCATCCGAGGGGACCCCCAGCCCCACCCCCACCGGGGAGGGCAAATACCGACGGAGCTTCGTTTCCCACCGGAGCCGCCGGGAGAAGCTCTCGGGTCAGTCCAAGGAGGGGCCCCTTCCACACTCAGAAGATTGTCAAGGACATAAACCCGTTTGATGTATGGTTAACATTTCCTTTTGCCAACCTGTTGCCTTAGCTTTTAACTTTAATTAAAGAGGGTGTACGCTTTTTAGGCATTATATTTTTAGTTCTAATTATAGTAAGAAATGCTTATGGATGTATAATGAAAATAGTACAGAGTGTCACTGCTACAGCCCTGATTGTACAAACAGAAAAAGAGGGAATTGTTGCAGAATGGCTACGGGACAGGGGTCATGGATCACTAGAGATGTTGTACAATCAGAGGCTCAGCAGAAGCAGCGAGGGTATTGAAATGGCTTAGGCTGTTAGTAGGTTAGTAGGTTGGTAGGTCAAGAGAGGTTCTTCTTCCCCTCTACTCTGCCCTGGTGAGGCCACATCTGGAGTGTTGTGTCCAGTTCTGGGCCCCACAGTTCAAGAAGGGCGGGGGGCTGCTTGAGAGTCCAGCACAGAGCCACCGGAATGATTAAGGGAGTGGAGCATCTCCCTTGTGAGGGGGGGCTGAGGGAGCTGGGCCTCTTTAGCTTGGAGAAGAGGAGGCTGAGGGGGGACCTTATTGATGTTTGTAAATATTTGAAGGGCGAGTGTCAGGAGGATGGGGCCAGGCTCTTCACAGTGATGTCCAATGATAGGACAAGGGGCAGTGGGTGTGGGCTGGAGCGCAGGAGGTTCCGCTTGAATTTGAGAAGGAGCTTCTTTGTTGTGGGGGTGGCGGGGCACTGGGGCGGGCTGCCCGGTGGGGTTGTGGGGTCTCCTTCCCTGGAGACGTTCGGGACCCGCCTGGACGCCTTCCTGTGTGAACTCATCTAAGTGTTCCTGCTCCGGCAGGGGGATTGGACTGGATGATCTTTCGAGGTCCCTTCTAATCCCTAACATTCTGTGATTCTGTGATTCTGTGATTCTGTGATTCTGTGATTCTGTGATTCTGTGATTCTGTGATTCTGTGCAGTAGCCAGCTTAGGCCCTTGACATAAGTATAACAAGCAAATGCACCGTCAGGGTGAATTAGCAGAAGTCTCCAAGATACTTACTTGTCCTTGAGACTTCAGGTAAACAACTTCAGCAAAAATTAATTGGGAAAAAGAAGGGAGTAGCTTTAGCTGGTAACTGCAAAGTAGGAGTACCCTGTTAACGTCCTGCGGTGTGAACAGAGCTAAGCCACCTGTTGTGTCAAATTTAGAGCTCATGCTTAAGAGTGTTTAACCAATTGCTGTATGTGTTTAGCTCGCATGTATTGTGATAAAGGGTATAAATCCAGCTGTGAAAATTTTAAGGGCCTCTGTTGTATGGACCTAGAAGATAAATGGAGATCTCTCCATAAAGAAATACAACAACTCATGGACCACTCTCAGAAAATTCAAAAAGACATGGGTTTCTTTGGCCTAGAAGGTCTAACAAACTGGTTGGGACTGAGAGGATGGTTTAAAAGCTTGTTGCAAAGCATGCTGTTACTTTTAATCATTGTACTAGTTGGCCTTTTATGTTTGAGCTGTGTTGTATCCTGGTTTAGAAAAATGAGTGTGTTGCAGGGCAAGCTCTGCTCGTACAAAAAGAAAAAGGGGGATATGTTGGGGAATGGCTCAGAGAGCAAGGACATGGATAGTTGTACGAGCAGAACCTGGTCTAACATTCAGCAGGCCGCAGTGGAAAAGTACTGACACTGTGACTTTATCTCAATCTGGTAAACAACCTTGAGAAAGTAAGTGTGTGAAAAATGTAGAGAATGCTTTACCGTTAAACCGCAAGTAGGAGGACCATGTAAATGTAACGTTTAGAGCTTAAGCCAATTAGCAAAGGACGAGTAGGAATAATTATCGTAGCCTGTATAAATATGACTTAATGAGAGCAATAAAGTGAACTATGCCTTATCACTCACATTGAGTCAGCTCGCATAGTTTCCTCCGTCGCTCGCACATTTCCATCTCCCCTTCCCTCCTCCTCTTCCTCCTTAGGAAGATCATAAGCTCGATCTTCTTCATCCCTCTTTAAACGTACTGACTTTTGTGTCCACTTCTTCTTCTGTACAGGGGCAACTGATACTGGCACGTGTTGGTTCTCTATTTCATCTGCAGTGCTTCTTGAGGAGGTTGGAGTAGCTGCATTGCTTGCTGTAGGGGTTGGAGAGGCTGCAGTGTCTGTGGCCAAGGTTGAAGCAACTGGAGTAGCCGCAGTATCAGTCACAGAGGTTGAGGTAACTGTAGCAGGTGCCAGGGTAACTCCAGCAGCGTATGGGGTGATTCTCCTAAGTAGTCTGACATGCATTAAAACCTGGCATACATTCAGGAGAACTAGCAGCACAATTAAGCTAGTTTGATTATCCCAAGAATATTCAAAATTCTCAAAAACTTTTGTAACTGGGAGCGGGAAATTGAATTAAGATGTTCCCCCTCCCTCCCAGAGGAAAAAAACCTCTGGTGTAATTGGTAAGAACATTCACCAGATAGCTTCCAAAATGTGGAGATGGAGCCGCTTCTGCTGCTTTGCTCTATGTACTGCTTGCCATCACTGAATACAGGTACAAAATTGGTCTGACTACCCATTTTTTTATCGTACTAACAATCATCACTACCACAAAGCAGAACAGTACCCCTAGCCCCAAACCAACAGCTAGGGATCCTCAAAGAACTCAAGGCACAACTCAGCAATCCAGTACAACAACATTCCGATCACTGACAACCAAGTCATTATAACAAGTGCTTATTGCAAATTCTTTCTAACACACTTTGGTCAGAACTGTCATTATCTCAACCTTTCGTGCCCCACTTTGGGCGCCAAAAAGACTGTAATAGTTTCACTGGGCTAGCCCTTGGCTATCAGCCAACACAGCCGTTCATCCACTTTCCCCCCACCCCCAGGGGATAGGGGAGAGGATTGGGGGCAAGGATTACGAGGCTTTTAGGTTGAGATAAAAACAGTTTAATAATAGAAATAAAAGAAAACTTTTTTTAAAAAAACTAAAGAACTAATATTGAAATAGTAGTGATAATGATAACCGTAGTAAGATATGCAAATGAGTGATAACCCAGTGCAACTGCTTACCACCCACTGATAAGCCCGGCCCTTTCCCAGATAACGATCCCGGAGGAGCAACAATCCTGAACAGAAACCATGATCCCGGAAGAACAAGAGTCTGAGAGAAAAACCCATGCAAATCCACCCCCCCTTTCCCATCAGCCCTGGATAATATACTAAACATGACGGGATATGATATGGAATATTTAATCGGCACATCCAAATTCCAGTTTTGGGGTTTGCTATTCACTGCGCTTCTCCCTCCCAGTCCTAATGCAGCTGTGAACAGCCAAACACGATGGCCTTGAGCTCCAGCAGTAATTAATAACATTAGTACTTTTATCAATGATGTTCTCAAAGCAAGTCTGAACTGAAACCAAAACACAGCTCTTCTAACTACTGAGAAGAAAATTAACTCTATCCTAGTAAAACTAGGACACATTAACACCTCTGCTTTTGCTTTAAATACCTGATTTCACAGACTGGAAAGCATCTGATGCTGTACCACCCTGTTGCATTGGTGGCTCAATCTTGTTGCTACCAAGTTATAAGAGTGTGGTCATTGTCATGTGCTGTCATTTACAAAGTAATTAATGGTAAATAATTTGTAATGTTCTTCCCTAGCAATACATATTAATAGCTATTATTACATTTTCTATTATCCAGTCTTTGAAATCTGTTATTGTTCAAATAGAATACAAAGTCATGTTTCAATCCACCTTGTGTGACTCTTGACTGTTCTCTAATGCAAATATTAATTTTAATTCATTACCGTTGTTGTCTGAGAAATCTCAGAAGGGAGTAAAATTCAGAAAAAAGCTCAGGTATTTAAGTGTGGAACCTCATCCTCAAAACCAACAGAAAATAACTTTAAAGAATTTCTAAATAACTTTATGGGAAGCAAGGAGTGCTCTCACCACTAATAAAAGGCAGGCTCTCACTCATATCTAGCAACTTGTGGAACAGAAGTATTCCTCCAACCTGTTTATTTTAGTCAGGCCATTATACTATAGGATACTGTGGGAATATAACGGAAGATTGGCCAGGAGGACTGTAAATACACTCAAGCGATTTGCAGCTGGGGTGTCGAAAAACACATAACACTGTTAATCATTGTTTAGTCTTATGTGCTTGACAAGTAGAACATCTGCCTTTAGATAACATAGGCCTGGGATAGACTCAGGGGCACCCTGAACATGCCTGGGATTCCTGCCCTGCTGTGAGAAAGATCAAAGCACAATGGAAAACTACTGCCTGTGAAAAATCCCTGATATATACAGGCGAAAGCAGCAGGTTCGGAATCTCTTGCTTTTACTCTAGCAAAGACCGAGCTCCATGGTGCCTGCGTTCCCGCTTACGTGCCTCTGCCCCAGGTGCTTCTTTGGAGATCCCCTGGTTTGCAAAGTAACGAGAATAAATTTGCTTTTTACATTTTATCCATGGTTGTTGTGGTTGTTCCCGCGCCCTGTCTGTGTTGGCCCACACAGATGCAATATTATAATAAATGAGGTTAAGATGATCGCTCACAATTAGTATCCTGGGCAATCAGAAAAATTTCAGACACTAAAAGAAACATCTTTCCCCCATGAAAAGAGTGTATCACTATTTTTAGAAAATCTTTTCTTTTCCAAGACTAAGCGTTCAAAAATCCATAGGCTGAGGAAACCAGATCTAGTGCAGGTAAGTTCACACTGGGGAGGAGAACCGCGGTAAAAAGGACCGGCAAGAGCTCTTTTGGGGGCTTTTCCAAGCCAGGAAAGCAGCCAGCCTCTGCTGGGGACCGGCAGACCAGAGATGAAGTGTTACTGGACCTGGTGCTCACGAATGCAGAAGAGATCGTTAAAGAGGTTAAGATTGGAGGGAGTCTGGGCTGTAGTGACCATGCCCTGATTGAGTTTGTGATCTTGAGGAATATGGGCCTGGCAAAGAGTAGAGTCAGGACCCTGAACTTCAGGAGCAAACTTCCAGCTATTTAAGGAATTATTGGATGGGATCCCCTGGGAAACTGTCACCAGGGACATATATACAGAACAGAGCTGGCAGGTCTTTAAGGACACCTTCCTGAGAGCACAAGAGCTCTCCATCCCCCATCATAAGAAATCAAGTAGAGGAGGCAGAAAAACCAGCATGGCTCAGCAAGGACCTGCTGGTCAAACTAGGAGAAAAAAAGGAAATGTACAGGCAGTGGAAGCAGGGATGTGTAGCCTGAGAAGAATATGGGGATGCTGTCCAGACGTGTAGAGATGGGATTAGGAAAGTCAAGGCACAGATGGAACTGAATTTGGTGAGGGATGTGAAAAATAACAAGAAGGAGTTCTTCAGATACATTGGCCAGAAGAGACAGTCCAAGGAGAGTATACCCCCTGTGATAAATGAAAAGGGAGAACTGGCTTCAACAGACCTGGAGAAAGCTGAGATACTCAACAAGTTCTTTGCCTCAGTCTTCACTGGCAGTCAGGCTTCCCATGTCTCTCGAGTCTCTGAACCTCTAGGCGGGGGTCAGGGGAGTGGAGTCCCACTGTAAGAACAGAGCAAGTCAAAGGCTGCCTCATGAGACTGAATGTGTACAAGTCTATGGGGCTGGATGACATGCATCCCAGGGTCCTGAAGGAACTGGCTGATGTTATTGCCAAGGCACTCTCCATCATATTTGAAAAGTCATGGTTTCAGGTGAAGTACACAGAGACTGGAAAAAGGGAAACATCACTCCTGTTTTCAAGAAAGGGAGAAAGGAAGACCTGGGGAACTACAGGCTGGTGAGCCTCACCTCTGTGCCTGGGAAGATCATGGAGCAGATCTTCCTGGAAACTATGGCAAGGCACATGCGAGATGAGGAGGTGATCCGAGACAGCCAACATGGCTTCACCAGGGGCAGATTGTGCCTGACCAGTCTGGTGGCCTTCTATGATGGAGTGATGGCATCGGTGGACAAAGGAAGGGCAACTGATGTCGTCTACCTGGACTCGTGCAAGGCCTTCAACATGGTCCCATCCCTATCTCTAAATTGGAGAAATATTAAAAAGAAGACTCTTAAAATTCAACAGCCGATTTCAGCAGTTTTATATTATTTTATCCACTAAATAATATCCATGAAGATTCAAAAGAATCAAACAGCAGCAGACCAGTTGTTCTTCCCTAAAAACTACAGGTAACCAAATAACTTCACAATCGATATAATCCTTTAATGAGACTTTGCACATTATTTTCTAGCAGGGTTTCTTTTACTTCACAAATAGCTATTCCTTTCAAACAGAAGGACTGAATTTCCCTGAAGTGTACGCATCCAGTACAGCAGGTTGGCAGACCAATTATCTGCTGTACCAAATAGTCACATAGAGCAGAAGGGAGGCTGTAGCATGTACAGCAGAGGTATGGCTTTAGTGGCTTTGGGAAATTTTGGTCTCAGATCTTCATTATGCTATGGATACTTACTGATACAAGTGGAAGGTAGAGGAACAGGTGGTGCTAGGTCTCTAGGCCTGTCAACAGTCAAGGGTGAAATGATATCCAATATGGCTCTTTAAGTTTTAATCCAAAAGATACATTCATACCAAGACAAAGGTAATAGCTAACAAACACAAAGAACAATTCTGAGATTGATCTTTGCTGTGCTATACTAACAAATGTCCTGCACTCTGATCCAACAGTGCTCCTTCCATCACAGCCTACCCTTAAACTCCAGCTTACATAGACTTTAAGAAGGTTTTTGTGCTTATCTCTATCTTCTCCAACTAAACTAATGCAGTATTTGGAAAACTCTGTATTGAAACGAAAATCAGTAGATGTTGTTGTGACGTTGTGCTCCCCCCCACACACACACCCAATCTTTATTTCCCGTAACCCTGTTCAAGTGATAACTACCAGTGGTGATCATAATGGATGCTATCTGGTCGTGCTAGATACATCCAGCTTAGGGGAGACTGATAACAACACAGTGGCCAAGGGCTATCTTGTGCAACCTGCTCCAACAGCGAGGGGCTAGCTGAGTATGCATAACATACTTAAGAAGGAAAAAAAAAACCAAACAAAAAACCTCTGGACATTTTCTGGGCATTTTGCAGTCAGAGAGAAGAGCAAGAATATTTGAGAAACAACTCTGCAGACACCAAGGTCAGGGAAGAAAGAGGAGGAGGAGGTGCTCTAGGTGCCATGTCGTGGCGGAGTGAAGACCCGGATAGCTCAATATGCGATGATCAGCAGGCTTCCGTTTATTGATTACATATGTGCTCCTTATATACAGCGGTTAATTAAGCTCATGCATACTCTCAAAGACCCACACTGATTGGCTCATTAATTTTCCTGGGAACTTTCTCTTTGTTATAACAGGTGGTGTTGCTCTGTTCACGTCCCAAGGACGTCAACAGGATACTCCTTACTTTTTTCCAGCTTAAAGTTGTTTGTCTGAAGTTCTTTGAAATCCCAAGGACAATTAAGTATCTTGGAGACTTCTGTTAATTTACTCTGACTTATGTCAAGGGCCTAAGCTGGTTTACTGTGGCCTTTGATTGTACAATATCTCTTAGTGATCTACAACAGTGCCAGAGCAGAGATTCCCCTGCAGTCTGTGGTGAAGACCATGGTGAGGCAGGCTGTCCCCCTGCAGCCCGTGAAAGATCCCATGGTGGAGTAGGTGGATGACCAAAGGAGGCTGTGACCCCGTGGGAAGCCTGAGCTGGAGCAGGTTCCTGGCAGGACCTGTGGCCCCTGTGGAGATAGGAGCCCATGCTGGAGCAGGTTTTCTGGCAGGATTTGTGACCCCACGAGGGATCCATTTCAGAGCAGTCTGTTCCTGAAGGATTGCACACCATGGAAATGATCCATGCTGAAGCAGTTCATGAAGAACTGTAGCCTATGTGAAGAACTCACATTGGAGCAGTTCATGTAGGACTGTCTCCTGTGGGAGGGACACCGTGATGGAACTGGGGAGAGCGTGATGAGTCCTCCTCCTGAGGAGGAAGGAGCGGCAGAGACAACGAGTGATGAATTGACCGCAACTCAAATTCCCCATATCCCTGTGCCGCTGTGGGGGAGGAGGTGGAAATCAGGAGAAAAGTTAAGCCTGGGAAGAAGGGAGGGATGGGGGAGATGTTTTAAGATTTTATTTTATTTCTCATTATCCTCGTCTGATTTGATTGGCAATAAATTAAATTAATTTCCCCAAGTCGAGTCTGTTTTGCCCGTGCCAGTAACTGGTGAGTGATCTCCCTCTGTCCTTATCTTGACCCACAAGCCTTTTGTTTTATTTTCTATCCCTTGTCCAGTTGAGGAGGAGGAGTGATAGAGCGGCTTTGGTGGGCGCCTTGCATCCATCCAGCGTCAACCCATCACAGCTGCTCAGGTGAGAAAGAGACAGGTGATTTGTATATCATAACTTGTAAAATGTAGTAGCTTTCTAGATATTTACAGTGTGAACACATTTTAGGAAACAAAAAAGTACTCGATTAACATACTAAGTGAAAACTACAGAAACAACAACATTAAAACAACAAAGAAATCAATCAGCAAGGTGGCTTTTTTTTCCTCTTATCTCTTCCAAATACATCAGCTAATGTAATCAACAAATATTTTCTTTATTATAAGACTGCAACCCTTCTTTTCCAATGTGGGACTTGCAGTCACTTTTGTCACATCCAACTCTGCATACTTAGGGCTATTACATTCTCAAAGAAAAAAAAAGACATTTCAGAACAGAAGTTGGTCCTGATATCTCCCCATCAACTATGTTTTGATCCAGAGCTGTCTATACCTTGTAACACACTATCCCAAAACACCATACCCATGCATGCCCATCAGATGTTCCTCATTCCTCCTTCCTAAAAAGCCCCAACCTCTCAGATCAGAGCCCTCCATCCTCTCACTATAGTGCAACAAATCTCTCCTTTTTATATCCAACCCCTAATGCTTTTGCACATCAAAACAATCAAACATTCATGTACCAGACTGAGATCTCATTGAACAAAAATTCATGGAAGGACTCCACTGGGTGAAAAATAAGATGTGCTAGGTAAAAAATAATGCATTAGCTGCCATAAACATCTGAGGATGTGCCATAAACACGCTTAGCTGAGGATGGCAGCAGTCTGATAAACTCAGGTTTCCAGGCAACTTTCTAAATATAAAGAGCATTGAAAAAAAGCAAACATTTTATTTTTGTCCTCTGGTTCTTGCATGTTGTCCTGGTTTTTGCTAGGATATGGTTGATTTTCTTCTTAGTAGCTAGAAAGCACTGTGTTTTGGTTTCAGTGTGGGATTTGATATGAGAAGAATGTTGATAAGGTACAAGGACATGGTGTTTGGGGAGTTTGCAAGAGCAGAGGACTGGGAGGGGGAAAGAGTAGCAGTTAGCAAAACCCAGAATTCACATATGGATATGCCAATGAGATAGTCCATATCATAATTACATCATGTTCAGTATATTAACCAGGGCTGACTGGAAAGGGGGGGGAATCTCTCGGGAATTGCTTGGGCTCGCTTTTCCGGGATTGCAATTTCAGTTTTGAGGTTCCTTTTTCCCTCCTCCGGGATCGTTATCAGCAGGTGGTGAGCAATTGTACTCTGCATCACTCATATATATATTGTTATTATCATCATTATTATTATTATCATTTACTATTTTAATTTCATTTTACTGTAATAATTAAATTGTTCTTATCTCAACATCCAAGTCTCCTCACCTTTACCCCTCCAATTCTCTCCCCAATTCCCTGGGTGGGGGAAGGGGGAGGAAAGTGTAGGGGGCTGTGAGTTTGGCTGCCAGCTAAGTTAAACTATCACAGTCTTTTTGGCACCCAACGTGGGGCACGAAAGGTTGAGATAACAACAGTTTTGACCAAAGTGTTTTAGAAAGAATCTGCAATAAGCACTTGTTATGATGACTTGGTTGTCGGTGGTCAGAATGTTGTTGTATTGGATTGCTGAGCTGTCCTTTGAGCTGGCACCATACATGCTGTTTATAATTTTCACCATCCCTAGCTGTTGGTTTGGGGCTAGGGGTACTGTTCTGCTGTGTGGTACAGTGATGGTTGTGAGTACGATAAAAAAGATGGGTGTTGGCGCTTTAAGAGCTGAAGCTGCAGGCGGCTTCAGCCTTGGGCAATTAAGTCTTGACTTAGAGTGAGAAAATACAAGAGAAATAAGATTAGTGAGAAAGAATGCAAGAAAAACAAGATAAGAAAACTTCTTATGTAACTAGTCAGAAGTAAAAAGAATGCCTCATGAACAGGTGGATTTATCCATTCAAGTATTGTAACCAGGGGTGTGAACAGTAGCTTTTAGCCAATGAAGAGTTTTTATGTGTGTGTGTGTGTTAGCAGCTTAAGAGTATATAAGTGATCATGTAACCTATAATAAAGGTCTCCAGTAGAATTCACATTGAATCGTGTGTGGAGTCCATGGGTGCATCCCTCTTGGCAGATGGGTAGTGAGACAAATTTTGTACCTGTATTCAGTGGTGGCAGGTGGCACACAGAGTAAAGCAGCAGAAGCAGCTCCATCTCTGCATTTTGGGAGCTATCTGGTGAATGTTCTTACCAATTACACCAGTGGTTATTTTTCCTCTGGGAGGGAGGGGGAACATCTTTGTTCTATTTCCCGCTCCCAGTTACAAAAGTTACTTAGGAGGATCACCACATACACTGCTGGAGTTACCCTGGCACCTGCGACAGTTACCTCAACCTCTGTGACTGATACTGCAGCTACTCCAGTTGCTTCAACCTTGGCGACAGACACTGCAGCCTCTCCAATCCCTACAGCAAGCAATGCAGCTACTCCAACCCCATCAAGAAGCACTGTAGATGAAATAGAGAACCAACACGTGCCAGTATCAGATGCCCCTGTACAGAAGAAGTGGACACGAAAGTTAGTACACTTACAGAGGGATGAAGAAGATTGAGCTTATGATCTTCCTAAGGAGGAAGAGGAGGAGGGAAGGGGAGATGGAAATGGAGACAGTACAATAACCACCCGATCTCTAACCCTGAGTGAGTTGCAGGATAAATGAAAAGATTTCACCCGTTGCATTGATAAAGCAATTGTAAGAGGGGACCTAACCCACAGTCTTTGGAGATGGCTCTTGGTGGGTGTGAAGGAAAGGTATCCCTTCAAGGACGATATTACATGCAATCCAGGCAAATGGACCAGCATGGAGAGAGGGATTCAGTACCTGAGGGAACCAGCTGTGTGGGAGCTGATTTACCAAGACCCAAGGTACATGAGGGTAATTGAAAACCCAGATGAAATCCCGTGCACAGTACCCATGTGGCGAAATGTTGTACAGAGTGCACCAGCATCATATGCCAGCTCATTGGCAGCAGTAGAAGTAAAAGAGGATGAGGAGGCACCAACTGTAAATGAAGTGGCTATCCGGCTCCGGGGATTTGAAGACAGTCTCTCTCTGCCTCTATACGAGCCTGTGTCTTGGCCGTGGAAAAACTACCACAAGTCCTGGAGAAACACGTGGAGAAACTGTCCCAAGAGTTCCAGCGATTCGAGGACAGGCTTCTCCCTCCACCCGTTCGGACCTATGTCTCAGCTGTTAGGAGCAAGCGTTTCCCTGCTCAAGAGAGACGGTATACGCCACAGGGCACACTGTGGTTTTACTTGAGTGACCATGGAGAAGACATGAGAAAGTGGGATGGGAAACCTACCTCTGTCCTGCAGGCATGAGTACACGAGCTGCAAAGAAAAACAAGTACAAATAAGGATGCTTCTGGTCCTTCTAGGAAAAATGCTGCTCCAGTCTCCAGTGGACAATTCCCCAGACAGAACAGGAGAGCTGATGCTACTATGAATCCTTTACTTGATCCTAATCCTTTTGATCATATTTCAGCAGAAGTGAGTGATGAATCTGATGACCAGCATTATAGGGGCCCTGCCTCCAGCCAGGTGGAGGAAAGGGATAACCGAGTTTATGGGACTGTGTGGATTCATTGGCCTGGCACATCTGACCCTCAGGAGTACAAAGCATTAGTGGCCACTGGTACCCAATGCACCTTGAGGCCATCGAAATCTTAATGGACAGAATCCATCTGTATTTCTGGACTGACAGGGAGGTCCCAACAACTGACTGTGTTGGAAGCTGAAATGAGTCTGACTGGGAATGACTGGCAAAATCACCTCATGATGACTGGCCCAGGTGCTCCCTTGCATCCTTGGTATAGATTACCTCAGGAGAGGGTATTTCAAGGACCCAAAAGGGTACCGGTGGGCTTTTGGCATAGCTGCTTTGGAGACAGAGGAAAACAAACAGCTGTCTGCTCTGCCTGGTCTCTCAGAGGAACCTTCTGTTGTGGGACTGCTAAGGGTCCAAGAACAGTAAATACCGATTGCTACCACAACAGTGCACTGGCGGCAATATTGCACCAACCGAGACTCCATAATTCCCATCCATAAACTGATTCGTCAGCTGGAGAGCCAAGGAGTGATCAGTAGGACTCGCTCTCCCTTTAACAGCCCCATATGGCCTGTGTGGAAGTCAAATGGGGAGTGGAGACTGACAGGGGACTATCATGGCTTGAATGAAGTCACACCACCACTGAGTGCTGGACATGTTAGAGCTCCAATATGAACTGGAGTCCAAGGCAGCCAAGTGGTACGCCACCATAGACATTGCTAATGCATTTTTCTCCATTCCTTTGGCAGCAGAGTGCAGGCCACAGTTTGCTTTCACCTGGAGGGGTGTCCAGTACACCTGGAATTGACTGCCCCAGGGGTGGAAACACAGCCCCACCATTTGCCATGGACTGATCCAGACTGCCTTGGAGCAGGGTGGATCTCCATAGCACTTGCAATTCATTGATGACATCATTGTGTGGGGTAACACAGCAGAAGTTTACAAGAAAGGACAGTAAATTATCCAAATCCTTCTGAGAGCTGGTTTTGCCCTAAAATGAAACAAGGTCAAGGGACCTGCTCAGGAGATCCAGTTTTTAGGAATAAAATGGCAAGATGGACATTGTCAGATCCCAATGGATGTGATTAATAAAATAACAGCTATGTCTCCACCAACTAACAAGAAGGAAGCACAAGCCTTCTTAGGCGTTGTGGGTTTCTGGAGAATGCACACTGCACATTACAGTGAGATCGTGAGCCCTCTCTACCAAGTAACCTGAAAGAAGAATGATTTCAGATGGGTTCCTGAGCAACAAGAAGCCTTTGAACAAATTAAACAGGAAATAGTCCATGTAGTAGCCCTTGGACCAGAAAGCACCAGGGGAGACTCGATGTTGACCCCTGGGGTTTTGAAGTCAGGGATACAGAGGATAAGAGACCCAATGTACTCCAACTTAAAATGAGATACTGGAGCATATGAGGGGGTTCGAGCTACTTCAGAAGTGATTGGTACTGAAGCACAACTCCTCCTGGCTCCCCAATTGCCTGTGCTAGGCTGGTTGTTCAAAGGGAGTGTCCCCTCTATACATCATGCAACTGATGCTACATGGAGTAATTGGGTCACACTGGTCACACAGTGGGCTCGAATAGGAAGCCCTAGTCGCCCAGGAATTCTGAAAGTGATCACAAACTGGCCAGAAGGCTAAAATTTTGGAATGTCACTGTGAGGAACTGCACTATAGACTTGTCTCAAAGACTGTTTGCAAGAACAGTCACAAGACCACGGGGTTCTGGAAACCCCGACTTGTGAAGGCACCCTGCCCGTGGGGGTGTTCTGCCCGGACATGCCTCTGCCCCAAGCACTGGGGGGCACAAAGAGATGTGCCATTGCTATGGAAACCACAGCCCTCGAAGGGGTATTTAAGGAGGATCTGCACGGGCAAGGGCAGGAAGGAGAGAAGGAGAAAGACAGAGAGGATGATCGCCTGACCGCACCGCAACATGCCGCACCACCGCTGGAACAAGCAACAGAGACCTCCTCACCCTCCCCCACTATAGCCTCACTGCAGGACCCGTGGTGGTGACTATTCTTGCTGCCCTACGCCGACTCCTTGCTTGATTCCCATCTTTTGTTCCATCCTGTCCTATCGTTATCCTCTTTATTACTTTTCCTTTTTGTAATAAAGGGTGTTTCGGGAGTACGGCATTTGACCTCATTTGTGTCTTAATCTCGCTCTTGGGATCATATCGAAACCTTCCCTGACATCGGATCAGGACATTTAAATGATCCTGACATCGGATTGGGACAGTCACCAGAAGATGAGATGACGCATGTGGAAGAGACTCCACCATATAATGAACTACCAGATAATGAGAAACGATATGTCCTGTTCACTGGTGCCTCCTATCATATTGTAGGAAAACATCGAAGGTAGAAAGCTGCTGTGTGGAGTCCCACCCAACGAGTTGCAGTGGCTGCTGAAGGAGAAGGTGAATTGAGTCAGTTTGCAGAGGTAAAAGCCATCCAGCTGGCTTGTAAAGATAAGTCATGTATATATACATGTGCCCAAAAGTCGAGCCACTGAAGAACATCAAAACAACCATCAGGTGGACCAGGCTGCCAAGATCAAAGTGTCTCAAGTAGATTAGGATTGGCAACATAAGGGTGAAAAATTTTTAGCCCATTGGGCCCATGATGCCTCAGGCCACCAAGGAAGAGATGCAACATATAGATGGGCTCGTGATCAAGGGGTGGACTTAACCATGGACCCAATTGCACAAGTCATTCATGAATGTGAGACATGCCACAATCAAGCAAGCCAAGTGGTTAAAACCTCTCTGGCATGGAGGACGATGGTTAAAATATAGATATGGAGAGGCCTGGCAGATTGACTATATCGCGCTCCCACAAACCCGCAGTGGCAAGTGCTATGTGCTCACCATGGTGGAAGCGACCACTGGGTGGCTGGAGACATATGCTGTGCCTCATGCCACTGCCCAAAACACTATTCTAGGCCTTGAAAAGCAGGTCTTGTGGCTACATGGCACCCCAGACAGAATTGAGTCAGACAATGGGACTCATTTCCAAAGCAATCTCATAGTCAGTTGGGCCAGAGAACATGGCATTGAGTGGGTGTCCCACATTCCCTATCATGCACCAGCCTCCGGGAAAGTCGAACGATGCAATGGGCTGCTGAAAACCACACTGAGAGCAATGGGTGGTGGAACTTTCAAACACTGGGACACACATTTAGCAAAAGCCAACTGGTTAGTCAACACCAGAGGATCTGCTAATCTATCTGGCCCTGCCCAATCAAGACTTTTACAAAGGAGACTAAGTCCCTGCGGTTTGCATTAAAAATAAGCTTGGGAAAACAGTCCGAGCTATTCCTGCCTCTGTTAACTTTAAGCCCGTTTGTGGGATTGCTTTTGCTCAAGGACCTGGATGTACCTAGTGGGTGATGCAGAAGGATGGGGAAGTCCAATGTGAGCCTCAAGGGGATTTGATGTTAAGTGAAAATAGCCGGTGAATTGCATATCATCATTGCTGTGGTTGTTGTCTATTATACTAATAGTTTATATTAAGACTTTCCCCAGGTTTATGAAGAAGGAACTTCACTGGAACCAAAGCTGGTACCCAACAAGTTCTTCGAGATCAACATCTTCAACCCATAGACTGATCATGAACTGTGCTAGATATCCCAGCTAGGAGTTCCAGATGCAGCATGAAACAGAGACTACACACCACCCTCCTGCTGTGTCCAATGTTATCTACTCTATTGACTGTGCAAACTCCACATCATCTCTCCTGCCTTGAAAGACTGTCATTACAGATGGAACCCAGAGTTATAGACTAAATGAACTCAATACACATTTTGAAGGAATGGTCCATAAACTAAGGGAATAATATATGTGTGTGTGTATATATATTTATGTAAATATATTGAAATTTTTTTAAAAATGTGGAACCTAAGTATGACATAAGTGGTATGGAATAAGGGGTGGATACTGTCCTGGTTTTTCTAGGATAGGGTTAATTTTCTTCTTAGTAGCTAGAAAGCGCTGTGTTTTGATTTCAGTGTGGGATTTGTGAAGAATGAGAAGAATGTTGATAAGGTACAAGGACATGGTGTTTGGGTAGTTTGCAAGAGCAGAGGACTAGAGGTGGGAAGAAAAGTGTAATAGTTAGCAAAACCCAGAACTGACAGTTGGATGTGCCAATAAGATATTCCATATCATATTACGTCATGTTTAGTATATTAACCGGAGCTGACTGGAAACAGGAGGATTCTCTTGGGAATCGCTCGGGCTCATTTTTTCAGGATTGCGATTTCAGTTTCAGGGTTCCTTTTCACTCCTCCAGGATCGTTATTGGTGGGTGGTGAGCAATTGTACTGTACTATCACTGATATATATATATAGTTGTTATCATTATTATCTACTATTTTAATTTAATTTTACTTTAATTATTAAATTATTCTTATCCCAACCTACAAGTCTCCTTGCCTTTACTCGTCCAATTCTCTCCCTCATTCCTTGGGTGGGGGAGAGGGGAAAGGGGGGGTGCTGCGAGTGACTGTGTCTTGTTTGTCAGCCACCTAAGTTAAACTATCACACATGTACTTTCTCTTCCTTATAGATCAAGCTGTCTTCTACAGAAGCTCCTAAAATAGGCACATAGTCTATCATCAGGCTTGGAAACCTACCAGTCTATACAGTGCTGAGTTGTGAGATCTCTGGCTAACCTTTTAATAACAGAGTCACCAGTTAAGTCAAATTTTGCTGAAAGATTTGAAAAGTGCTTTGAAAAACAAGCAACTGATTGGATATGTCCTCGTTTTTAGCTGGAACAGAGCTGGGTTTCCTTTTCAGTAGTTAGAATAGTGCTGTGTTTTGTTTTTCAGCCTGGGACTTGTTATGAGAGAGACACTGAGAACATACCAGTGTTTGCATTTTTGTCACTGGAAATGAAGGACTTTGTGTTCTATTAGTCTACAGGCGCAAGACCTAAGGGAGCAAGGAATATTTTAATTAATAATCTAAATTGGCATTTGGGTATGTCAATGGGATATTCCATATCATATCACGTCATGTCCAGTATATTAGTGAGGGTCTCTTCCTCTTTTATGTCTCTCTGGCTTTTCGCTTGGGCTCTCGCTCTTCCAGGATTGCAGTTTTGGTTTGGGATTGTCAGTCCTCCAGGATCGTTATCTGGGAACGGGCCGGGCTTGGTCAGCAGGTGGTGAGCAGTTGTATTGTGTATCACTCATTTGCATATTTTGTTACTGTTATCATTATCACTACTATTTTAATATTAGTATTATTTAAAGTTTTCTTTTATTTCTATTATTAAACTGTTTTTATCTCAACCTAAAAGCTTCCTTATCCTTTTCCCCCAGTCCTCTCCCCTGTCCCCTGGGGATGGGGTGGAAGTGGGTGAACAGCTGTGTTGACTGCTAGCCAAGGGCTAGCCCAGTGAAACTATCACAGTATAAAATGTAGATTAACGTTTGTATGACAGAAAGCTCTTAGCACAGAATATCTATATGATAGTAAAATTTAAAAGAGGATTTGTAGCATTTTTGCTTTTTAGGAGGTATCATAAAATCCAATAAATGTGTTTTTTCTGTTAAGACATTTAAACACAGTTTAATGCATATACTCTTTCCTCAGGAAAGCTGTAGCTAGCACAACCCCTTGTGGAAGTCTGCCTTAATAATTAGGGTAAGCAGAGACAGAGTGCAGTACAACTGGCTAGTCATCTGTATATTTACTCATGTTCAGATACCTTCCATCTGGAAAGTCAAAACCACTCCAAAAAGGTGATCATGCCTCCAAGAGCTAAAATGTGGAGATTACATAGCAGCAGATTTCTGTTCCTATCCCTTCTCTTAATTTTATTCATTTCAGTGGATAGCTGTAAACATTAACAGTAAAAACAGTCTTCCTGGTTGACTAAACAGGAAAAGGTGAACAGAAAACATAAATAAGGGGCACAAAAGTCACCACATCTACACTGCAGCTCCATTTGCCTAACATGGTAGAATGTGGTAAAAGTTAAAAAAAAACTTTCATTGTTAAATGCTGAAGAATAGTGACTTTCAACTCTGTTGGGTTTTGCTGGGTTTTTTTCCCCAAGCACATCAATGTTCTTCAAGGTTTCTTTTTTCCTGCATGTTTTACTTTTCTATTTATTGGTATGAAAAATTACCTCCTCCTTCAGTGCATGTTTCTTCTGCTCCAAACAGATTCCTTCAGCACACATCAACTGCAAAGTCTCCATAGAAACTGCATACTGAAACTTTTCCATATGTTCCATTGCTGCTGCCCATGCTGCCTTACCAATTTTTTTTCTGGTCTGCTCGCATTCGATCATAAGACAGCTTACCAGTCTACTTTTCAGATCACTAGTGATTCTACTGTACAGACTATGCACACTTTTGTATCCAAAAACATTGTATTGGGTTTGCGTGGCAAGGTTTTGGTAGCAGTGGGGGGGGGGACATGGGGTGGCTTCTGTGAGAGAAGCTGCCAGAAGCTTCCCCCATGTCCAACCCAACACAGCCAATGCCAGTCAGCTACAAGAACGGACCCGCTGCTGGCCAAGGCCGAGCATCAGTAACGCCTCTGTGATAACACAATTAAGAAAAAAAAAAAGGGAAGAGAGGGAAAAAAAAGCTGCACACTTTGCAGCTGGAGAGAGGAGTGAGAAGATGTAAGAGAAAACAACTCGACAGACACCAAGGTCAGTGAAGAAGGAGGGGGAGAAGGTACTCCAGGCTCTGGAGCAGAGATTCCCCTGCAGCCTGTGGTGAAGACCATGGTGAGGCAGGCTGTCCCCCTGCAGTCCCTGGAGGTCCATGGTGGAGCAGATGACCACCTGTAGCCCATGGAGGACCCCACACCGGAGCAGGTGGATGCCTGAGGGAGGCTGTGACCCAACGGGAAGCCTGCGCTGGAGCAGGATCCTGTCAGGACCTGTAGCCCGTGGACAGAGGAGCCTACATCGGAGCAGGTTTGCTGGCAGGACTTGTGGCCCCGTCGGGGACCCGCACTGGAGCAGTCCCTTCCTGAAGGACTGCACCCCATGGAATGGACCCATGCTAAAGCAGTTCGTGAAGAACTGTCAGTCATGGGAAGGACTCACGTTGGAGAAGTTGGTGGAGGACTGTCTCCCGTGAGAGGGACCCCACGCTGGTGCGGGGGAAAGAGTCCTCCCCCTGAGGAGGAAGGAGCAGCAGAAACACCGTGTGATGAACTGACCCCAACCCCATTCCCTCTCCCCCTGTGCCGCTGGGTGGAGGAGGTGGAAAATCAGGAAAGAGATTAAGCCCGGGAAGAAGGGAGGGATGGGGGAGGTGTTTTAGGATCTGGTTTTACTTCTCATTCTTCTCTAATTGTGATTGGTAATAAAGTAAATTTGTTTTTTTTTTTCCCCCAAGTCGAGTCTGTTTTGCCCGTGCCAGTAATTGGTGAGTGATCGCTCTCTGTCCTTATCTCCACCCACGAGCTTTTCATTATAATTTTTTCCCCCTGCCCACCTGAGGAGGGGGAGTGATAGAGTGGGCTTTGGTGGGCATCTGGCCTCTAGCCAGGGTCAACCCACCACAGTCATGCAGTCGGGGCCCAGCTAGTATTACAGTCCTGCAATATGGCCAGGTCCCCAACATGTTCTCCTTTTTCTTTTAAAACAAACAAGGCTGTAGCAGTGACACTTTGTACTCCTTTCATTACACATCTATAAGCAATTCTTACTATAGTTAGAACTAAAAATTTTAATGCCTAAAAAAGCATACACTCTCTTTAATTAAAGTTGAAAGCTAAAGCGACAAGTTGCCAAAAGAAATGTATTTCTGCTGTTAAGAGACACCAACATGGAAATGGCTACCATTTCCCATCTAGTCTCCTAAACAATCTGAGATGGCCAGATCTCCGACCCAGCATGAAAACAAATCAGCCCAAAGTCCACATCAAATCAGCCCGACTCCACTCCATACCCAAATCAGTACCAATCCAACCTGGAGAAGCATTCAACACTCTGACCCTTCAAAGCTGACCCTAACATATCAGCATCCACACCAGATGTGTACGGTGCTCTATGTGGTGCTCTGCCAACAGTTTCCCACACTTTCCTCTGTTTTTATTATTCTGAGCTAAAAAGACACCTAGGGCAAGTTGTTCCACATGTTTGGCCATACAAGAAAATAATATATGCGCTACAATGCAAAGCAAAATTATAATACCGAGCCATCTAAGGCCTTCTTTTTACTTCTGACCAATTGTAGTAGAATTTACTTATCTTGTTTCTCTATTCTGGTGTTTAAAAGTCAGGAATTAATTGCCAAGGCCAAAACTGCCTGCATCTTGGGCTCTTAAGGAGCCAACAATTTCTATTTTTTTTGGTTTTATACCACAAAGGCGTTGTCCACCATCTTCTGCAGGGCCCTTGCAGACACGATAGCAAACAAGGCACTAATAAAAGATTGCCAAATTACAAATAGCATCTTAACTCCTGAGTTTAATAGTCAAAGAATTCATTCGTGTAAAAACTACTCGCTTAACCAATTATCACTATTTATCCTCAACTGTTTGACATTTTCCCTTAACCTTCTAATGGCCATATGAATTGAGTCTGAGTGGCCTGATAGAATCATACAGCACATGCCTTCAGATTCCTCACAAACATCTCCCTTGTGCTAACAAATAGAAATCAATTGCTACTCTATTCTGTAGTACTGCATGTCTAATGCTATCAATGTTTAGTAACATCTATGTAAGCAAAGTTATACAAAGCACTCTTATAAGACAGGTTCTAAAAGGATTCTCGGGCATAGGCAGTGAAAGCCATAGTGATTCTTACTTCCTTATATTAGCAAAAGTTATCCACATGTTTTATCTAGGTACTACAACTTAAGGTCTTAAAACATTGCTAATTAATAAAATCTTAATGCAGTAATAACTATAGACTTAAGACTCTTTCCTCCTTTTTTTTTTTTTATGTACTAACTTATGAGATGTGTGAATGCTATGTAGTGCTAATCATGTTGAAATCTTCTCTTCTCCTTCTGCATTAGTGAGTGCTAACACTGAATACTTGATCTATATGGTTTACTGACAGTGCAACTTGTGTTTCCAAGCAGTAGCTCTGCCCAGGTGTTAAACATCACAGTACTGTATAGCCCCATCTGGATGTAGTGTACTTATAACTAAAAGCTGTTACAATTATTACTAAAACTATTACAATTATTACAATTATCTCTGTTTCAATATATACATCAATCTAAAATACTACCCAAAACACTTTCACATTTCAAACAATTTAACCACGTCAACCAAAAATGTATCTGCAAAATTAAAGAAAAATCCAAATTAATGATGATTGCAAGTTAGAGCAGTTCAAGGACTCCCAGTTTGTCAGTATCTACCCTAACCAGTGCTACCCAAATACAGTATAAGCCATTTAGTGTTCCTACAATGAGACAAAAACATTCAAATATTGAAGCTATGACAAACACACAAAAACAAGGAAAGAAAATTTGTTCTGTACTCATCCCTGTTGTAACAAGGTACAGCATGTCAGGAGATTGCACTCAGTGCATCGTATGTGCTACGATACCTGGATAAAATCATAGAAGACAACCGAAATAGAATCAACTCTGAATTTCCTTGTTGTTGTGGTTTTACATCAGAACATTCAAGTTATAACAACCTAATATCTTTTTAGGAATTCATAATGAAATTGTAAAAATGCTACTAAAAATCCCTATCTTAGATGCAATCTTCTGCTTCAGGAGCTACAATATAAGTGGCTTATTAATCGCTGAATTGTTGGTGTAGCAGAATGCATTTATCATTGTGAATGTGTTTTGAAAAATTGGTATTTTAAAACCTGCCTTTATTTCATGACAAGCTACAAATTTGTGTATTTTAAGCTCTAATATCCTTACCCAAAGTACTAAATGTACATTGTGAGTAACCTACCATGGGTGTCTTCGGGCCCTGACTTTAATATCAACTGCCCAATTGCATCGGCCCGAGTAGTAGTTGTGGCCCTAAAAGTAGAGCTATGAAATACTCACTCTATTAATCGCATAGGGGCGCTGTCAGGTAACTGAACAATTAATGAAACAGCTTCTTTCTCTCGGTTATAGATAACTAAGAAAAAAAAGACAATTTTTCAATCTATGATCTATGGCTGAGTCTCTAATAAATTTTTTTTTTTTTTTTTGTAATGTCATCCAGTGCTTTCGTAGCCTCTACAGTAAATGATCTAGGGTCAAAAAGGGAACTACTGTTTCCTAGAAGGTTAATCAGGGGAGAAAGATCTGTGTTAGTAATTTCACAGAAAGTTCGAAGCCACTGGAGATCACCTACCAATTTTTGAACATCATTAACAGTCTTAATTTCTGGGTGCAAAATAATTCTCTGAGGTATAAGTCTAGTTTCTGTAATTTGCATGCCCAAGTAATTCCAAGGAGAATGTTTTGAACCTTTTCAGGTGCAATGACTAGACCAAAATTCTGCAAGCATGGTAGGACTAGCTATCAATAAATCATCCATATAATGGTATGTAAGCAAGTCAGGGTTTTCCCTTCGCCACGGTCTTAAGGCTAAATCCACAAACCACTGACAAATGGCAGAAGAGTTTTTCATACCCTGTGGCATTGATAACGCTGTGACGGGGCAGCCCTATTCATGGAAGGCACAGAAAACACAAACTTGTCACCATCATCCTCGTGTAAAGGAATTGTGAAAAAACAATCCTTAAGATCTAGTATTAACAAATCCCATTTTTCTGGCAACATGGCTGGAGATGGTAACCCAGGTTGCAAGGCTCCCATGTCCTCCATGCAATTATTTACAGTTCTCAAATCATGTAATAGTCTCCATTTCCCAGATTTTTTCCTGAATGGTAAAAATAGGAGTGATCTATGGGCTAACAGAGGGTTTAATATGACTCAATTTTAATTATTCCTGTACAGGTTCCTCAACATGTTGCAGCTTTTCTTTTGATAGAGGCCATTGATCAACCCAAACAGGCTTTTCCGTTTTCCATTTAAGTTTAAGTGTCGGGCGAGCGCTGCCGTCAGTGGCCCCAATCAAAAATTAGTAGATAGCTTCAGTACTAAATGTACATTTATAGTGGCCAATTTAAAATGTCTGCTTCTGCTGCTTCAGTTTTTTAAAATTGAGACTTGGTTCAGAGTTTCCATTCTTTACATCACCCTAAAACAGAACTATTTCTGAAGCATAAAAATATAATAATAATAATAGTAATAACGATACTAATATGGGGTTGGTCCTGCTTTGCTGACTGATTTCTGATTTGAAATATAATCCATGTCACAAAACAAACAAACTAAAAATCTCTCCTCAGGAGAAGTCCCTGCTAGTTAAGATTGTTTTTCAAAGCCAAATTTCATACTTACAGTATCTTTATAGTCATATTATACACCCTTGAAAATAACTGCTCACATTGGAAATGATGACAGGGCCTTAGTTATAAAGGTGATAACTGGTGACACTATTTTTCATCAGAAAAGAAAATTAAAAGTTAAAAATCTCATAAAAGTTCATAGCTTATACTGAAAATTTGATTCATGCTCATTTTTTTAATTTAAAAATACTCTTTGGAAACTGTGTAAACTCCTGCAGAAAACTTAGTGATACATTTTTTCATATTACAATAAGGATAATTCATATTCACATCTACCCTATGTTATTTTCTATTACTAATATACACTTCATTACCTACTTATGTTACTATCTAATACATATCTTCACATCTTTATATTCTTCTACATACAGTGTCCAGGGCTTTTAAGCCCTTTTTTTTCTTTTTTTTTTTTTTTTTACCAAACAGAATTCGGAATGTTGCTTGAAGATAATGCCACGGCGTTCCAAAATCTGTAACGATACAAGCATAGCCTCTACCCAAAGTTATTAGTTCTCTGGGACTTTCTCTCACAATAGTAATAACTTCATATTTATCTCTGATTCTCTAAACTTTTAAAATTCTCGTATAGTGTCTGTCCAGTTCCTATTTCATTTTAGTGTACACATTAAGCAATTTCAAAGAAAATATATCCACACAAACGGGAGGTACCTTTACTTCATTCATACACTCACTCATTCCAGAAAACATGCCAGGTTCTTGTGCAATACAAATCATAAACCACTGTATAACTTAAACCATAATGTTAGAAGGTCTGAAACGCAGGTTTAGTACTTTAAGAGACTGCAGCCAATCCAGGCAGTGTTATCTCAGTATCACGGGTCCTGGTATGTCGTTGGTATGGAAACCGCCGTTCGTCACAAATGCCTGCCTTGGTGGTAAAAGCAGCCAAAAAAGTTAGTGATAAACAAGTCAACAAATGCCTGTGTATAGGGAAACTGCAGTCCATAATTTCTTATTGCTTTTTCTGTCCTCTTTTACAAGCTGTTTGTCTGGTCTCTTTTACTAGTTCTCCCTCGGGGGGGGGTGGTGGGTCCTTCTGACTGTCAAGCCCATCCGCACCGACCAGCCTATCAGCTCGCAGCTCAGCACCGCCTTCTAGCATCTTCATCCCCAGGCCAGCGCCATCTTGGCCGGCTGTTGCGCAGGTACTATTTCGCCTGCGCCATCTTGCCCGGTTCCTTTTCGCCGGGAAGGAAGGGGGGGGAGAAGGGGGGGGAAGGAGGGGGGGAAGGAGTGGGGGGGGGGGGGGGGGGGGGGGGGGGGTCGGCGCCATCTTGCCCGGTCGCTGGGCAGTTACTTTTTCGCCGGGGAGCCCGCGTCACAAAGTTCTTTTCAAAAACTTCTCTGCTAATTCTCATCAAAATACTTCTCAGGAGTTTGAAAAAACTTATTAAGCACAAAGTCCAGCTAAATGCTTCAGGTTAAACGCTATATGTCGCTTTTGTAAAAAGCATTTAAGTAATGAGAGGGTTAACGAGAGGGTTAACTCTTATTTATGGTCGATGTCAGTAACCTTGCTATAAAAGTCTTGAAGACTCCTACACATTCCTTGCATTCCTCAGCGCCAGTCTTTTGTACTAACTTGAGAAGATTTTTAAGACCCCTATTCGGGATTATGCTTTCTGCTTTCATATCTTGAAGGGTGTTAATAATTACTTTCCAAGGTGCCCCGAGCCTGCGGTTCAGTCTTTTTTGCTAGCTTGAGAAGATTTTTACAACCGCTATTCGGGATTCTGCTTTACTCTCCAAGGTGCCCTGAGCTCCTTAAACTGTCTTGTCGTTATCTGATATTGCCAAGTCCCACACGTAGTTGCTAAGCAACCGCCATTCCTCCCATTCGAATAAGAGGGGAGGTAGTTTAAAGTATCCTTGCTTTTCAGCCCAGGATACCAGCTTACGAAAAAGCTTCTCAGAGACTGCCTCCCCTCTCTTAGAGAGGATAATACGGAGCAGCCATTTCTCTTGCTCTTGCAGCAAATCTGCTTCCATTACGTATGCCGGCCGGAAAAACAATCGCACTAGGCTAACCTCAACCCAGCCTTACCTGAAAAGATAAAGGCGAGGGGTTTCCACCGTTCAACATTTCGTCTATACGGCCAGGGGGGGTCCGCTCATCGTGTCGTCTTTTGAGGCAATAAATCAGGGTAACGACCTCCACTCAACGTTTCGCCCAGCGTTTCGTCTCTTGTGGAGAGCCAGGGTAATCAGTGGCGTTCGGGCGCCATCTGTATCCTGTGCCGAGAGTCTATCACGTATTCTCATAGAGATAGAGTGAATGCTCTGTCTTTATTTGGTACAGGTTCCTTTTATACACTTTGCCACACAACATGTGATGCGTGCCAGCAACCAATTGGTTAAGATTCCATCCACGTGACACAGTCAGTGAGGTTCACACACAGCATAAAAGTCTAGCTCCTTATTGGTTAGTGATTAAAAGTCACCCACGCCTTAGTTTCCCGCAGCATGTTTCTCCACAGGTGTGTGGTGTTGGATTGCTGCATGCTGTACCCAGAGCTTGTGACTAGTGTATCTTGGAGAGCTGACTGGAGATGATGAGCTGGTGTATCAGGTATGGCCCCTACTCACGGTCTGTATGTCAGAGATGTCAATCTTAATGACGTCATTGGGCGCCGATTGCTGGAGCCAGCTCTGGTTTCATCACTGCTGCACCTTGCTCGGTTTTCACCAAAGTCCATTTCTTCATCCATTTTGGGGCAATTCATACTGTAATCCCTTTGACATGGCATATAGCAACCACAGTAGTAAAGACACACAATATATATACAGTTCAAATTATTGACTATTCTCACCCAGAGTCAAATCTCCTTGTGGTACACATCGGACTTCCCCATCCTTCTGCATTACCCACCAAGTGTACCCAGGTCCTTGTGCAAAAACAATCCCACAAATGGGTTTGCCTTTGCCTGTGGCAGGACTAACCCAGACCATCTTCCCTAACATGTTCTTCATGTGAACTACAGGGACTTTGTCCCCTTCTACAGTACATGGAAGTTTTGATTGGGGGGACCAGCTCTATTGGTGGATCCCCTAGTGTTAACCAGCCAGGTAGCCTCTGCTAAATGTGTATCCCAGTGTTTTAATGCCCCACCACCTATTGCTCTCAGTGTGGTTTTCAGCAGTCCATTGCATCGTTCAACTTTCCCAGAGTCTGGTGCATGATAGGGAATGTGGTACACCCACTCAACACCATGCTCTTATGTCTCCAGCCATCCAGTGGTTGCTTCCACCATTGTGAGCACATAGCGCTTACCACTGGGGGTTTATGGGAGAGTAATATAATCGATCTCCCAGGCTTCTCCATATTTATATTTTAACCATTGTCCTCCATGCCAGAGAGGTTTTAACTACTTGGCTTGCTTGATTGTGACACGTCTTGCATTCATGAATAAGCTGTGCAATAATGTCCATGATTAAGTCCACCCCTCGATCACGAGCCCATCTATATGTCGCATCTCTTCCTCGATGGTCTGAGGCATCATGGGCCTAGCGGGCTAAAAGTTTTTCACCCTTATGTTGCCAATCCAAATCTACTTGAGATACTTTGATCTTGGCAGCCTGGTCCACCTGTTGGTTGTATTCATGCTCTTCAGTGGCTCGAGTCTTTGATACATGAGCGCCTACATGACATACCTTAAACCAGTCTCTCTAGCTGAGCAGCAATGTCTTGCCATAATTCAGCAGCCCAGATGGGTTTGCCTCTGCGCTGCCAGTTGCTTTGTTTCCATTGCTGTAACCACCCCCACAGGGCATTTGCCACCATTCATGAATCTGTACAGAGGTAGAGCATTGGCCACTTTTCTCGCTCAGCAATATCGAAAGCCAGCTGGATGGCTTTTACCTCTGCAAACTGGCTTGATTCATCTTTTCCTTCATCAGCTTCTGTGACACGTCGTGTAGGGCTCCATAGAGCAACTTGCCACCATCGATGTTTTCCTACAATACAACAGGAGCCATCAGTGAACAGGGCATATTGTTTCTCATCATTTGGTAGTTCATTATACTGTGGAGCCTCTTTAGCACAGGTCACCTCCTCTTTCAGTGACATTCCAAAATCTTTGCCCTCTGGACAGTTTGTGATCACTTCCAAAATTCTTGGACAACTGGACGCCCTTCCTTTGAACAGCCAGCCCAGCACTGGCAGTCGGGGTGCTAAGAGGAGCTGTCTCAGTACCAACCACCTCAGAAGCAGCTCGAACTCCCTCATATGCTGCCAATATCTCTTTTTCAGTCAGAGTATATCGGGCCTCTGATCCTCTGTATCCCCGACTCCAAAACCCTAGGGGCTGGCCTCGAGTGTCCCCTGGTGCTTTCTGCCAGAGACTCCAAGTTGGGCCATTGTCCCCAGCTGCGGTGTAGAGCACATTTTTAACATCTTGTCAGGCCCAGACTGGCCCAAGGGCTACTGCATGGAGTATCTCTTGTTTGATTTGCTCAAAGACCTGCTGTTGCTCAGGACCCCATCCAAAGTCATTCTTCTTCCAAGTCACCCGATAGAGAGGGCTCACAATCTGACTGTAATTTGGAATATGCATCCTCTAAAAACCCACAGCGCCTAAGAAAGCTTGTGTTTCCTCTTTGCTAGTTGGTGGAGACATAGCAGTTATGTTGTTGATCACATCCACTGGGATGTGGCAACGCCCATCTTGCCATTTTATTCCTAAAAACCATATCTCTGGTGCAGGTCTCTTGGCTTTGCTTCGTTTTATGGCAAAAACAGCTTTCAGAAGGATTTGGATTAGTTTCTCTCCTTTCTCAAAAATGTCTTCTGCTGTGCTGCCCCATATGATGATGTCGTCAATGTACTGCAGGTGTTCAGGACCATTCCCAGTCAGACTCACTTCAGCTTCCAATACAGTCAGTTGCTGGGATCCCCCTGTTATTCCAGAAATACAGATGGGCTTTATACCACTATGGCTTGATGACATTAAGATACATTGTGCACCAGTGTCCACTAGAGCCTTATACTCTTGTGGGTCTGATGTGCCAGGCCATCGAACCCACACAGTGGATAAATAAATAAATCTAGTTATCCCTTTTCTCCACATGGCTAGAAGCAAGGCACCTCTAATCCTGATCATGGTATTTGCCACTCAATTCTTGTAAATATGAGTCAGAAGTCCCTTCAAGAGGATCAGAAATGAGATCAGCCCTCTCACTCTGTCTGGAGAGCTGCCCACTGGAGACTGGGGCAGCATATTTCCTGGAAGAATCCCCTTCTGTGGTTGTTTTTCCTTTCAACTCAACTCACGTACCCGTGCCCCTAGGATAGAGGTAGGTTTTCCATCCCACCTCCTCATGTCCTCGCTGTGATTACGCAAGTAAAAGGACAGGGTGCTTCGTGGAGTGTATCCAATATGTCCTTTCTCTTGAGCAGAGGGACGCTGGGTCCTGATAGCTGGGATACTGCTCCATACAGGTGGGAAAGTGGACATATCCTCTTTGAGTTGCTGGACGTCCTGGGACAGTTTTTCCACAGCTGAGACACAGTCCTGTACGGAGGCCGATAGACTTCCTTTGTATTGCCAAAGTTGACCAGCTAACTCTTCCACTGTTTGTCTCTCATCTTCTTTCCAGGACATTACTGCAAATGAGTTGGCCTATGATGATGGTGCACTCTGTAAAAACTTCTGCCACAAGGATCGTGTGCAGATCAGTTACCCATAACTAACTGATAGTTACCTGGATCATTATAAATCACCTCCAGCACAGCTAATTCCCTCAAATACTGGATACCTTTCTCCATGGTGGTCCACTTAGCTGGGTGACATGTCACATCATCTTTGAGGGGGTATCTTTCCCTCACACCTGACAGAAGTCGCCTCCAGAGGCTGAGGGTTTGTATCTTTTTCCCAATTGCCTTGTGAATGCCACCTTCCCTAGACAGAGATGCCAGCTGCCTGGCTTCCCTGCCCTCTAACTCCCAGCTACTGGCCCCAGTATCCCAGCATCGGAGCAGCCAGGTAACAACATGCTCGCCCGGATGGCGGCTGAAGTCTTTCCACAGATCTCGCAGCTCACCTAGGGACAGGGATCGGGTGATTATCTCTGGTTCTGCGTCTTTCTCCTGTTCTCACAAGGACCCTGGTTCACCTTCCCCTCTTGCCAAGTGAGCTGATTTTTCTATTTCTTTTTCTGTACAGGAGCAACTGATATTGGCACAGGCTGATCCCCTGGTTTCATTGCAGTAGCAGTATTTGTCATGGGGATTGATGTATTTGCTGTGCTTGTTACAGGAGCTGGACTATCTGCAATATTTGTCATTTTGCTGCCAAATCCAGAGACCTTCCCTTCCCCTTGAGGGTACCGAGTAGTGTTGACTTGGATTCGATAGGCTTGGGCCAGGCCACAGCACGTTGCAATGATCTGTGTCTCTCTGGAGATTTTATCCTAACTGAAAATTTAAAGAGGAAAAGGGAAACACACATGGACCATTATATATCAATGTGAACAGACTCATGAGTTTTGAAGACTCTTTTCTATAGTCTCTTCAATAATTAATCACCTTTAATAAATATATGTGTGAAGACAATAGCTCTCATTATGGAATTAAAGGAAGTTCTTATGTGCTTCTGTATTTCATTACAATTTGCAATGCATGCATAGTATGTTTATGCTTCATTTTGCTCACTGTATACCTTTATGATGTCAAGATCTTTTATAGTCCATAAAAGAGCACAGGTCATTGTATAGATTAAATAAAAATATATTATTAGAATGACTATTGTCCATGTTAGATATGACTAAGAAAAGGCACCAGATAATTTAAATAGACAGAGTGAGGAAAGAAAAACTAAGAAGTGTTGTCATATAAATGATACTTCTTTTAAACATATGCATCTGCTTTCAATTCAGTAAAAAATTATTTTAGTTAAAAATTAAGAAACTCTGATATAGTTTAAGTTTTTTCTAACCTAAAAATCTTTTTGGTTCCCTAACATTTTCTCAAACTCACTTTTTGGTCTGGAAGTTCCTCATTTAGACTTGAAGACAAAACAACCACATCTTACAACACCTTCCCCCCACACCTCCCTTCTTCCCGGGCTCAAATCACCTTGCTCCTGATATCCGTACCTTCCTCCCTCCTAGAGGCACTGGGTGAGTCTGCAGCCTGTGGATGTCTCCATGCGGGAGCTGGGAGCTGTGCCCAAGGAGGTCTGTGGCTCCATGGGAAGCTCGTGTTGGAACATCTTGTTCCTGGACTTTCATGCCGAGAAGAGTGGCAGAGGTGAACTGACTGAACCCCCATTCCCTGTCCCCTGTGCCGCTGCGGGAGAAGGTAGAGACATTGAGAGCAAAGTGATTTGAGCCCGGGAAGAAGGGAGGGGTGGGGGAGAAGGTGTTGTAAGATGTGGTTATTATGTCTAGTTAGATGAATGGCAATGAATTAAATTGATTTTTCTTCCCCAAGTTTGAGTCTGTTTTGCCTGTGACCATAACTGGTGAGTGAGCCGTCCCAGTCCTTCATTCCTAATCCTGTGCCCCCTTTGTTGTGACTCCCATCCCATCTCACCGGGTCGGGGGAGGGAGTGCAGGACCGCATGGTCTCACTGTGGGTCAAACCACCACAACCTTGAAGGTAAAAAATAATATAAAAATGGCCCAAAGAAAGGGGGATTTTAGGAAAGATACTGTCAGGGAAGATACCATCGTAGACCTCTGACCTCTGGGACCAGCTGACAGGCTGAGCCTCTCTTCCCTCCCATAGGGATGCCTTTGGGTACGATTTACACTTAGCTGATGATTTTCTCAGAAAATTAGAAATCTCTAGAGAATTATTTTACTAACTTAGCGCTTTATAGTAATTTGTAACCTTAATGCTTGTATATACTCCTGCAGACAGTAGATTATCACCGGCAATCCACACAGATCTGTATTATTCCTGTTGCTTTATTAAAGTGCCTCATTAGCTTATTGAATTGCTGCACAATTTCTCACTGGATGCTGCATGATAGGCCGTGAGAGTCCAGAGATCGTGACTGGACGGCAGGTGCAGGGCACTATCGAGTGAATCTGGCATTACTGTGCCCAGACTTGTAGTACCATAATGAACTGTGTCTGTCTGTAACCAGCCACACCAACTTCCGTGCTCAACGAGATGTCACTAAATTCTGCAGGTTTAGCCATGAGAGTCCATAATTCGTGGGTACAGGAGTGCAGCTCACTACCGAGTGAATCCGCTGTTGTTGGACTTGTAGTGCTGAATTGGGCATCACTCAGGATCTAAGCCAAGTCGCCCCCAGCTCCTCTAATATCTCAGGATAAGCTGGAACGCAAGGGGGTTCATTTCCTGCTAAATTGCTTTACTACCCCTTTCACGCAACAGTAAAATTGGCATCACAGACAGGATTGCCATGGATACACTGCTGCAGAAATGTGACTGTGCCCCTTCCCTGGCTGGGAAGGAGTGGGCCCAAAAATTTTGGAAGGATGAAGAGAAAGTGATAGAGAGCATTGAACAGTGTCAGGCTGCTTTAAAACTTAAAGCAGTAGAAGGTAAAGGTGTGAGTGATTTGTGCGGTTTATTTTGTGCACAACCAGAAGCTAAAGAAAACACTAATTTTTGAAAGGGAGAGAGGAGAAAAGCAGCAGCACCAACAAAAGGAGCACTTGTTGTTAGAACGCTCTCTTATAGAGCGACAAATATGTTATTTACAGAATCAAATTGTAACTTTGCAGTGCTAAAACAAGTTACTTGCCGATAAGTTGAATACTTATCAGACTGTAGCCAAAAGAACTGCAGTACGGATCCAATCACACAGTATAAATATAGGAGTTGGAAGGATTGTGGCTTGATTACTAAGGATGCTAATGTTCTGAGTATGGAAATAGATAATGGGAAAGGTATCGACTGAAACAATGATGGTTCAGTATGTAGTATTGAAAGATACAGAGGATGTAGAGGAGAAAGAGTTTTCAGGAATTAAACTTATAGTCCAATTGTGGGACAAACTAGATGAGGAGGAGCTGTATTCCGAGCACCTTGCTTTACCACCCCTTTCATGCAACAGCTGTTGAACCTTCATGGGCTGCAGGGGACCTCCTTTTCCTCCTTCTACTCCGTGTGGTTGAACTGGGTGTCTGAGGTTCTCCGTCCTTCCCCTCCTCCTCCTCCTTGCAACAAAGCTCACTCTCTCCTTGTTTAGGCAGATGGTTGTATTTTGTTCCAGATTTCGACATATTTATAGATTTAGGTATACATGACCTTGAAAAATTTACAGTCTCACAATCAATTTTTTTTATCTTTGAAAAAAAAAAATTGCCCTCAGCAAGTTTGCCGATGATACCAAGCTAAGTGGTGCAGCTGACACGCTGGAGGGATGGGATGCCATCCAGAGGGACCTTGACAGGCTTGAGAGGTGGGCCTGTGCTAACCTCATGAAGTTCAACAAGGCCAAATGCAAGGTCCTGCATCTGGGTTGGGGCAACCCCAAGCACAAATACAGGCTGGGCGAGTAGCCTTGCTGAGGAGGGGGGTGATAGAGTGGGCTTTGGTACGCATCTGGCATCCAGTCAGGGTCAACCCACCACATCGTGGTCTTCAAGTTGCAGGGGAATCTCTGCTCCGGTGCCTGGAGCACCTCCTCCCCCTCTTTCTTCCCTGCTTATCTCTTTGTTTCTGCACAGTTTGGGAACATGTTGATAACAATAACAGCTATGTGCTTCATGCTGACATTCGTAGCTTTTCTGTGCTGGGGGAGCTATTCTGTGGGGAGGATGAAGGAACTCGGGAACGTGCTGGTACAAATAGTGACTATGTGCTTAGTCCTGGCACTGATGGCCTTACTGTGCTGGGGGAGCTATCTTGTGGAGGAGACAAGGGAATACATCTCCCTTTCCCTACCTGAAGTTAATGTAGATGGTTTTATTATGCAGGCTTCCGAGGTCCTTGTCCACCCTTATGTGAGCTGTTTATTACTACTGAGCAATACTATTGGAATATTATGGTTTTTGTGGAATATAGTCTCATCCTGGTGTAAGAGAAGGCAGCTTTTGGGTGAGGAAATGCTGAAAAGTACCCTGAAGTGGCAGGTCCCTGGGTGGCAGGGTGTGTGGAAGGATTTGGGCAGGTTCCTAGGACGGTTATCACCTCCCGTAGCCTGGGATTTTACACCTGAAGAAGCACGCAACCCTGGCAAACTAGCGCGTCACCTGATGGAAGGGTGCCTGGCCTACCCCAGTGAGAACCAGCAGCTTCTAGCACTGTACTGGGGCCTGGCCTGTGTCTATCGAGCCACAGTTCAGTACTCTCAGAGGACTGTGGTTGAGGCAGGGACCTGGACCACATCCAAGGACACCATGGCTGACACAGGGATCCAAACAACAACAACTAGAGTAATCACTCCAATGATGAAAAAGAAACAGTGCACAAGGAGAACCACTGGTTCATATCATCGATTAGTGAGGGCAGAGGAAGAAGAGGATCAGGAAGCCGGTTCTTCAATGAAAAACATGGACGAAGGAGTGAGAGAACTAAAACAAGAAGCAGAAATTACCTGGTCCCTGACCTCATCAGAGCTTTGAGACATGTGGAAAGATTACAGCCACCAGCCAGGTGAGCGGATTGCTGCCTGGCTGCTCCGATGCTGGGATAATGGGGCCGACAGTCAGCAACTGGAAGGAAGGGAAGCCCAACAGCTGGAATCCCTGGCTAGAAACCGTGGGATCGAGAGAGGAATTGGAAGAGAGGCAGCAATTTGCAGTCTCTGGAGACATCTCCTCTCCAGTGTGAGAGCTTGATACCCATTCAAAGACGACCTTATGAACTCCCCGGGAAAGTGGACTACGGCAGATGAAGGCATCCAGTATCTGAGAGAATTAGCAGTGCTGGAAGTCATTTACGGTGATCCTGACAATGATGAGGACTCCAAAGATCCAGAGGATGTCCTGTGCATACGGGCCATGTGGAGGAAGGTGGTCCAAGGTGCCCCAGTGTCATATGCTAACAGCTTGGCAGCGATATATTCCCCGGATGTGGAGACACCAACTGTGGAAAGAGTGTCTTGGTGGCTTCAAAACTCCGAAGAAAATCTCTGTACCTTCTCTTCCCTACAGGCCAGCACCGTGGCTGTCAAAGGCATCCCAAGGAATCAATCCTCTCCTGCCCCAGTCAGAGGGAAAGGGAGCCCCCGACGTATGCCACGTGGTACACTGGTTCTTTTTGCGTGACCAGGGGGAGGACATGAGGAAGTGGGATGGTGAACACACCTTTAAACTGGAGGCCCGTGTACGTGAACTGAGGGGGAAGACAGCTGTTAAGAAAGGACCACCCAAGAAGGCTGTCAGTGTAGTTGGTGATCTTCCAGACATAGAAAAACTGAAATCACTTCCCTCGACCCTGGTGAGGGGACCTCTGGTCTGGCACTGCAAAGGTCAGACAGTGAATACTCTGATGAAGAACAGGAGTAGAGGGTCCCTGCCTTTGGCTAGGAGGAGGAAAAGGATGATCATGTATATTGGACTGTGTGGATCCAATGGCCTGGCACATCAGGTCCACAAAGGTACAAGTCCTTGGTGCCCAGTGTTTGTTGGTGCCATCATGGTACAGGGGCACAGAACCCATCTGGACAGGGGGATGCCAAGAATTGTCTGTGTTGGAGGCTGAGGTGAGCTTGACAGGAGACAAATGGGAAAAGCACACCATTGTGAGTGGCCCAGAAGCCCCCCATCCAACAAGGTCAAGCAGCTGCCTACCCTGCCTGGCCTCTGAGAAGATCCCTTCATCATGGGATGGCTGCAAGTTGAATAACAACAGGTGCCAGTTGCCACCAGGACAGTGCACCAGCAGCAATATCGTACAAACCGAGACTCTTTGGCTCCAAGGAGTCATCAGCAAGACTCATTCACCTTTTAATAGCCCCATATGGCCAGTGCAAAAGTCTGAGGGAGCGTGGAGGTTAACAGTAGACTACTGTGGCCTAAATGAAGTGACACCACCACTGAGTGCTGCCATGTTGGACATGTTAGAGCTCCAGTATGAACTGGAGTCCAAGGCAGCCAAGTGGTACGCCACCATAGACATTGCTAATGGATTTTTCTCCATTCCTTTGGCACCAGAGTGCAGGCCACAGTTTGCTTTCACCTGGAGGGGTGTCCAGTACACCTGGAATCGACTGCCCTAGGGGTGGAACCACAGCCCCACCATTTGTCATGGACTAATTCAAGCTGCACTGGAAAGGGGTGATGCCCCTGAACATCTACAATACATTGATGACATCACTGTGTGGGGCAATAAGGCAGAAGAAGTGTTTGAGAAGGGAAAAAGAGTAATTCAGATTCTTCTGAGAGCTGGTTTTGCTATTAAGAAAAACAAGGTCAAGGGACCTGCACAAGAGATTCAGTTCTTGGGAATAAAATGGCAGGATGGGTGCCGTCATGTGCCTATGGATGTGGTTAACAAGATAGCAGCTATGTCTCCACCAGCTAACAAGAAGGAAACACAAGCTTTCCTAGGCCTTGTGGGATCCTGGAGAATGCATGTTCCAGGTTACAGTCTGCTTGTGAGACCTGTCTATCGAGTAACCCAAAAGAAGAACTGTTTTGAGTGGGGCCTTTGTTGCCTCTCAGAGGCGTGACGACCTGGTTCAGGAACGGCACGGCGACCACCCCCAGGCCACTCGGGCCATTAGCTCACAGACACCAATGTGGTGGACGGCAAATGGCATTTTATTAGTGCGTAGCACGGTGTTATATACCTTGGATTTATGATGTTACTTCCGTCTGCTTACACCATAGACTAAACGCTGTTGGCTATCGGGAGAGGAGTCTTATCTTTCCGTACAGCGCGATATCTTCCGGTCGCCAGACCCTAACTACCGACATTTCCCCCCTCCCTATGCATTATTAAATTGGATAAGATAGCTGGAAAACATATTAAGCGTAGTATGTTCTAAATCTATGCTTTACAACGCTGTGAGAAAGTACCACAGACTTAGGTAAAAACATAAGGCACACTAAGTGAGGTAGTTAGAGGGTAACTAGGAGTAACAAGATATAACTAGGAATAAAAAAAAGGAAATTCTGGGCAGAAGCGTTCTTAGAGCAGTTGTTGGCGTTCTATCAGCATGATGTTAACCTTCTCTAGCCAGTTCTTAACAAACGACGCAAGCCTATTTAGTATACAGGGTCCAAAGATCAGTGCTATCACGATCATTGCGATCGGCCCTATCAGGGTAGATACTAAAGTGGTCAGCCATGGCGAATGACCAAACTACGATGCAAACCAATTTTGTTGTGCTTCTCGTTCCCTTTTGCGTTTTTCCAATCCTTCTCGCAATTTGGCCATGGTGTCCCTCACTATTCCGGTGTGGTCCGCATACACACAACATTCTTCTCCTATTGCGGTGCACACCCCCCCTTGCTGTAAAAACATCAGGTCTAATCCTCTTCAATTCTGCAACGCTACTTCAGATAGTGATCTAAGTGACTGCTCTAATGCACCCATAGGCCGCCCAATTCTAGCTAGGTCTTCATCCACTGCTACTCTCAAGGCACTGAATTCTTTACTCTGTTGCACCAAGGTTGCTACTCCTGTACCCACTCCCGCCCCCCCAAGATCACCAGAGTAGCCATTGTCAATGCTGTAAAGGGTTCTCGCCTCGACAGCTCGTAATCTGGGGCAACCTGTGAGTCACATGCGAAGTTTTCTGAATGATAAAAAATTTTAGGGACTATAGTTACCTGAACACAATATTCAGAGGATACATCAAATCTTTCCAACGACAGACAAGGTGTAACTCCCATGATAGAGTAAACCCATTTGGTATTGTTGGCAGGTATTAACCATTTTGCAGGGGTTTTATGTTGTATTTTGTTAACACACAGGTGATCTTTGTGTTTTGGGACTTTATCTACACATACGCCGCTTGTGCTAACAAATAAAAATCAATTACTGCTCTATTTTGCAGTATTGCTTGTCTAATGCTATCAATGACTACTAACATCTATGTGATCAAAGTTATACAAAGGCACTCTTATAAGACAGGTTCTAAAAGGATCCTTGGGCATAGGCAGTGAAAGTCACAGTGATTCTTTCTTCCTTATATTAGCAAAAGTTACCCACATGTTTTGTCTAGGTACTATAGCTTAAGGTCTTAAAACAATGCTAATTAACAAAAATCTCAATACAGTAATAACTATAAACTTAAGACTTTTTTCCTTTTTTTTTTTTTTTTAAGCACTAATTTACCAGATGTGTGAATGCTATGTAGTACTAATCATGTTGAAATCTTCTCTTCTCCTCTTGCATTGGTGAGTGCCAACACTGAATGGTACAATACTTGATCCGTACGGTTTACTGACACTGCAACCTGTTTCCAAGCACCTGTTTCCAAGCAGTAGCCCTGCCTAAGTGTTGAACAGCACAGTACTGTATAGCCCCATCTGTCTGGATGTGGTGTACTTATAACTAAAAACTATTACAACTATCACAATGATCTCTATTTCAATATATACATCAATATAAAATACTACTCAAAACACTTTCACATTTCAAACAGTTTTAACCACTTCAACAAAAATGCATTTGCAGAATTAAAGAAAAATCCAAATTAATGATGATTGCAAGTTAGAGCAGTTCAAGGATTCCCAGTTTGTCAGTATCTACCCTAATCAGTGCTACCCAAATACAGTATAAGCCATTTAGTGTTTCTACAATGAGAAGAAAACTTTCAAATATTAAAGCTATGACAAACACACAAAAGCAAGGAAAGAAAATTTGTTCTGTACTCATCCCTGTTGTAGCAAGGTACAGCATGTCAGGAGATTGCACTCAGTGCATCGTATGTGCTACGATACCTGGATAAAACCATGGAAGACAACTGAAATGGAATCAACTCTGAATTTCCCTGCTGTTGTGGCCTTACGTCAGAACATTCAAGTTATAACATCCTAATGTCTTTTTAGGAATTCATAAGGAAATTGTAAAAATGCTACTAAAAATCCCTATCTTAGATGCAATCTTCTGCTTTAGGAGCTACTGTGTCATTGTACAATATAAGTGGCTTACTAATCGCTGAATTGTTGGTGTAGCAGAATGCATTTATCATTGTGGATGTGTTTTGAAAATTGGTATTTTAAAACCTGCCTGTATTCCATAACAAGCCACAGTTTTGTGTATTTCAAACACTAATATCCTTACCTAAAGTACTAAATGTACATTTATAGTGGCCAATTTAAAATCTCTGCCTCTACTGCTTCAGTTTTCAAAATGAGACTTGGTTCAGAGTTTTCATTCTTTACATTACCCTAAAACAGAACTATTTCTGAAGCATAAAAAATTCACAATAATAATAATAGTAATAATAATAATAATATGGGGTTGGTCCTTCTTTGCTGATTGATTTCTGATTTGAAATATAATCCATGTCACAAAACAAACAAAAAGAAAAATTTTCTCCCCAGGAGAAGTCCCTGCTAGTTGAGATTGTTTTTTCAAAACCAAGTTTTATGCTTACAGTAACTTTATATACCCTTGAAAATAAAGGCTCACATTGAAAATAGTGACAGGGCCTTAAAATTAAAAGTTAAAAGCCTCACAAAAATTCATAGCTTATACTGAAAGTTTGATTCATGCTCATTTTGTTAATTTAAAAATACTCTTTGGAAACTGTGTAAACTCCTGCAGAAAACTTAGTGATACATCTTATCTTGCTAAAATAAGGATAATTCATATTCACTTCTACCCCATGCTATGTTCTACTACTAATATACACTTCATTACCTGCTCATGTTACTATCTAACACATATCTTTACATCTTTACATTCTTCTACATATAGTGTCCAGGGCTTATTTTTTACCAAACAGAATTTGACAACTATTACACTTCGGAATGTTGCTTGAAGAAAATCTCACCGTGTTCCAGAATCTGTAACGACACAAACATAGCCTCTACCCAAAGTTATCAGTTCTCTGGGACTTTATCATACAAAAGTGATGACGTCGTATTTATCTCTGATTCTTTAAACTTTTAAAATTCTTGTTTAGTGTCTGTTTAGTTCCCATTTCATTTCTGTTTCCACATTAAACGATCGCAAAGAAAAATTACCTTTACAACATTGAATTATAACCTTTCATTCATTCAAACCTTTCATTCTTTCAAGCGACACACACAGATGGGCCCATCACATCACAAAACATGCCACTCAATCGCTCATTCTCGTGCAATGCAAAGTATAAACCATTAACCATTTGCCACAGGTCCACACCAAGCAGTATAACTTAAACCATAATTTTAGAGGTTCTGGAATGCAGGTTGATCATTTAAAGAAACTGCGGAGGAAGAGGCGGGGGGGGGAGCCCCCCATGGCTCCTCAGCCAGTCCAGGCCGCTCTCCGGGCGAGGAATGCGGCCCCCCCACCCGGCTCTGTGTTGTTATCTCGTTGCCATGTGTTCTGCCCTGCTGTTATCTCGTTGTCATGGAAACCGCCTTTTGCGCTGCGCCACTCTGTTTGCCATAACAACGCCTGCATCGGTGTTAAAAGCATTTGCATTATAATACCGACAGTCAAATGGAGTTAAAAGTTAAACTTAGTAGAAAAGATACTTATCAACAAATGCCTGTGTATAGGGAAACTGCAGCCCATAATCTCTTACTGGTTTTCTGTCCTCTTTTACTAGTTCCCAAGTATTTGTGTCCTCCCCGGGGTGGGGGGGGAAGGGGGGGGGTGGGGGGGTGCCAGGGGGGGAAGGTGCCCCCCCGGGTCCAGCCTATCAGCTCGCGGCTCAGCCCCGCCCCCCAGCCAGCGTCATCCCCAGGCCAGCATCATCTTGCTCGCTAACGCTACGCAGTTATTTTTCACCGGGGAGGGGGGGGGGTGCCCCCCCGGGTTCTCGCTCCAGTCGCCAATCCCAGCCGCCCCCCCGCTGGGCCACCATCGCCGTGGGGTGGGGGGGAAGGGGGAAAAGTGGAAAACGCAATGTGCCTCTGCTCCGGAGGTGGGAGTGGTGAAAAACTCGATCGCTCCGTCAGCGCCGCCGATGTCGCAAAAGTTTTGGCAGTCGTTACTACCGTAGTATTCCTGACTCCAGAAATCAACCGGAGCCTCTGAGTGTCCATAGCAGCTAAGTCCTGCTCCATTTTATCTTTCTTAACAGCGTCTCAAAGTTCTTTTCCAAAACTTCTCCGCTCATCCTCATCAAAATACTTATCAGGAGTTTGAAAAAAACTCATTAGCGAAAACCATAAGCACAAAGTCCAGCTAAATGCTTCAGGTTAAACGCCCTATCTCGCTTTTCTAAAAAGCATTTAAGTAATGAGAGGGTTAACTCTTTATCTATGGTCGATGTTGCTGCCATAAAACCCTGCTATAAAAGTCCTGCGTAGTGGAGATAAGACTCCCACGCATTCCCCAGCGCGTTGAATTTACGGTTCAGTCTTTTCTGCTAGCTTCAGAAAACTTTTTACGACCGCCTCACCATTTGCCGCAGGCAATTATCGGGTGAGATATGGCGGTGGTTCAGCCCAGTCTTCCCCAGATTCTGACTTCTTCGCGGCGTCTCTGGCTTCCTTGGCTAAATCACCCCTAAAGGTCTTAGCTTGTTTTTGTCCTTCTACAAGCGGGTCGGGGTTCAGGGGTTGAGGGGACGCATCACCCTCCTGTAAACTTTTAGATTCAGTAGAATCATTATCGCCTGGGGGGTGCAAAGTCTGTGTGGCTGCCCCGACTCCCAATTTCGGGATGGCCAACAAACAGTTCTTTGCTGCCTTCCAGGTTTCCTATTCTTCTATGGCTTTTCGTAAAGCCTGTACGACTTTCCCCCACGACTTAAGATATTTCCCCGAGCCTGAGGACATCGTCTCCTCGGCTAAGGCTTTAGTACACTTATCCCACACTTTAGGGTGGAGAATATCCACCATCTGGTCAATGACCCCAATTTGTAAAAGCCTCGCAACTGCGAGAGTAAAATCTTTGAGCTTACAATCAATACCCCACTGCTTATGTAATTGTGATACGACCTTCACAAGGGCTTCCATCCTCCTTGTTGGTCCGGGAGCGTCCTCCCCGCCAGGCTGGTCCTGCCGCCTGGGCCGCCATTCACCTGATCCCAGGCGAATTCCCCGTCCCGGGTCTCCCGTAGGTGGTTCCCGGGTTTCGGCACCACTTGTTGCCTCTCAGAGGTGTGACGACCTGGTTCAGGAACGGCACGGTGACCACCCCCAGGCCGCTCGGGCCATTAGCTCACAGACACCAATGTGGTGGACGGCAAATGGCATTTTATTAGTGCGTAGCACGGTGTTATATACCTTGGATTTACGATGTCACTTCCGTCTGCTTACACCATAGACTAAACGCTGTTGGCTATCGGGAGAGGGGTCTTATCTTTCCGTACAGCGCGATATCTTCCGGTCGCCAGACCCTAACTACCGACAGGCCTTGAGCAACAACAAGCCTTTGAGTGTATCAAACAAGAAATAGCTTGTGCAGTGGCTCTTGGGCCTATCTGAACAGGACCACCTGTACAAAATGGACTCTACACTGCAGCTGGGGAGCAGGGTCTCACCTGGAGCCCCTAGTTCACCATTAGGGTTTTGGAGCAGGGAGTATCATGGATCAGAAGTCCACTACACTCCAACTGAAAAGGAGATACTAGCAGCATATGAGGAGGTTCGTGCCACTTCAGAAGTTGTTGGTACAGAAGCACATCTCCTGGCGCCGCGATTGCCTGTGCTACGCTGGATGTTTAAAGGAAACATTCCTTCTACACATCACGCAACCAGTGCTACATGGAGTAAGTGAGTAGCACTGATCACGCAACAAGCTCGACTAGGGAAACCCAACCATCTAGGAATCATGGAAGAGATCATGGACTGTCCAGAAGGCAGAGATTTTGAAGTGCAGCCTGAGGAGGTGGTTCATGCCCAAGAGGCACCACCATATAATGAGTTATCAGAGGATGAAAGGTGTTATGCTTTGTTTACTGATGGATTCTGTCATGTGGTAGGAAACCATCGGAATTGGAAGGCTGCTGTGTGCAGTCCCACGTGACAAGTCATTGTGGTCACTGAAGGAGAAGGCGAGTCAAATCAGTTTGCAGAAGTGAAAGCCATCCAACTAGCCCTAAAGATTGCTGAATGAGAAAAGTGGCCATTACTCTATCTCTACCCTGACTCCTGGATGGTGGCTAATGCCCTGTGGGGGTGGCTGCAGCAGTGGAAGAAGACCAATTGGCAGTGAAGGGGAAAACCCATCTGGGCTGCTGCATTGTGGCAGGACATTGCTGCTCCAGTAGAAAACATGACTTTAAAGGTACATCACGTAGACGCTCATGTGCCCAAAAGCAGTGCCACAGAAGAACATCAAAACAATGAACATGTAAACAAAGCTGCCAAAATTGAAGTAGCTCCCGTGGACTTGGACTGGGAGCATAAAGGTGAGCTATTTGTAGCTCAATGGGTCCATGAAACATAGGTGAGATATTTGTAGCTTGATGGGCCCATGAAACATTGGGACATCTAGGGAGAGATGCAACATATCGATGGGCTCGTGATCGAGGGGTGGACCTGACCATGGAAGCCATCACACAAGTCACTCATGAATGTGAAACGTGCTGCAATCAAGAGAGCCACACGAGTAAAATCTCCCTGGAATAGAGGGCGATGGCTGGGCTTTCGATATGGTGAGGCCTGGCAAATCGACTATATTGGACCACTGCCACGAACACGCCAAGGCAAGCGCTACGTACTCATCATGGTGGAAGCAACTACTGGTTGGCTAGAAACATGCCCTGTAAACCATGCCACTGCCAGAAACACCATCTTAAGCCTTGAAAGACAAATTTTGTGGTGACGTGGTACCCCAGAAAGAATTGAATCGGACAATGGGACTCATTTTCGAAATAACCTCATAAACTCCTGGGCAAAGAAACATGGCATTGAGTGGGTGCACCACATCCCCTGTCACCCATAGGCCTCTGGAAAGATTGAAAGATACAATTGACTGTTAAAGATGATGCTGAGGGCATTGGATAATGGGGGATGGAAGCACTGGGATATAAATTTAATGGAAGCCACTTGGCTGGTTAACACCAGAGGATCTGCTAACCGTCCTGGTCCTGCTCAAACAAAATCCCTCCATATTGTGGGAGGAGATAAGGTCCCTGTAGTGCACACAGGGAAGTGGTTGGGGAAGGTGGTATGGATTGCTCCTCCCATGGGAAAAGGTAAAATATTTGTTTTGCCCAAGGGCCTGGGAGTACTTGGTGGGTAATGCATAAGGATGAGGAGACCCAGTGTGTGCCTCAAGAAGATTTAACCTTAATCTGTGATGTGAGTTGTATGTTGCAGGAAGGAATGTAGCAGGAATGACCTGAACTGAAGGAGAGTGAGTTTTGCAAGGAAGGAACCAAGTCGATATTGGCACCCAACAATCAAACATGCTGCTCCTCCTGTCTTTAATATCTATCTTGACAAAAGAGGCCCAAGTCAAAGCCTGTTTGTGAACATCTGGAGGAATGGACAGGGGGGTGGAGCTAATAAGAATGTATAAAGCTGTATGTTGGGTATAAATTATGTGGGACCTGAGCATGACAAAAATGGTATGGAATAAGGGGTGGACATTGTATTGAGTCTGGCTGGGATGGAGTTGATTTTCCCCACAGCAGCCCTCAGAGTGCTGTGTTTTATATTGGTGGCTAGAGAGGCGTTGATAACACACCAGTGCTTTGGTTACTGGTGAGCAGTGCTAGCACAGCACCAAGGCTGGCTCTCCAACATTTCCCCTCAGTAGGCTGGGTTTGGGGAAGGTCTTGGGAGGGGACACAGCCAAGAAAGCTGACCCAAACGGACCAAAGGGATATTCCACACCATATGACATCTGCTCAGAAAAAAAAGCGAGGGGAACGGAGGGGGAAGGGGGGGCATTTGTTACTTCTATTTGTCCTCCGGGAACTGCAACGCGTATGAAACCCTGCTTCCAGGGAAGTGGCCAAACATCGCCTGCTGATGGGAAGTAGAGAATAAATATTTTGTTCTCTTGCTTCTGCGCGTGCAGATTTGCTTTGCTTCTATTAAACTGCCTTTGTCTCGACCCATGAGTTTGTTTTTTTTTTGTGTTCCATCTTATTTTCTCCTGCATCGATAAGTTATGAGAAAGGAACCTTGGAATGTATCCAAAAGATGTATCCTGGCAAGCAAACAGGAAGGGATGCATGCAAAGTCCATCAGCCAATTAGGGGCATGTGAACTGCTCGTGCTGTGAGTGAAGAGCCAATAACATGTTAACGGGTGCGGGTGATTTCATTAGTTTTGGTGTATAAATATTACTGTATTAGAAAAAATAAATGGTTTATTGCTTGATCATATTGATCATGTGGCAGAGTCCATCAATGAGTTCCCACAGTGTGTCTGCAACGTTCACTTTTTTCAAGAATGCATGATATCTGGTAAGCATTTTGCCATGTTTAGAAGGATGTTCCCATGGATTTGAGCAGCACTTACAAATATTAAGTATTTCTACAAATAAAACTAGGGTGTTTTTTGTTTATAATCTGATAGATTCTCAGACTAAAATAAGACCTTATTGAAAAGAAATACCCTTACATGCAGGACCTCACCTGTTCCTTGATGGTTCCTCAAGGGTAATCCAGGGAAAAAGACATCATGGATATGCAGTTACTGAGGAAATGAGTCAAAAAATAAAAGAATCAGGTCGATTACCAAATACTTGGTGGGCCCAGATATGTGAACTATATGACTTAAATAGAGCTTTACTACTGCTGAATGGACAGGAGGGAACAATTTATACTGATTCAAGGTATGTCTTTGGAGCAGTACAAACATTCGAAAAAATATGGGAAAAAAAAGGGGTTTAATCAATAGCAAGGGAAAAGAATTAGTCCATGAAGAACTCATTAAACAAATACTACAAAATTTGTTGTTGCCAAACAAAACTGCAGTTGTCCACATAATAAATGGACATCAAAAAGGAAATTCTTTTGAAGCCAGGGGAAACAGATTAGCTGATGAAATAGCCAAAGAAGCAGAGACCGACTAGGAGACTGTCAAAATATATAACCTCATCCCATAAGTACCTGTACCAAAGATAATCCCAGTGTTAAAAAAAAAAAAAAAGAGATTAAATGAAATGGGGGCTGTTGAAACTGAGGGAAAGTGGATCCTCCCTGACAGAAGAGAAATAGTAAACAAGCAAAACATGAGAAAAATAAAGGCTATTTTGCATCAAGGTAGTCATTGGGGAGCACAAGCAATGTGTGATTTGGTCTTGAGAAAGTATGGGTGTATAGGAATTTATACAGTAGCTAAACAAGTTTGTGAACGATGTGTGACTTGTAAGAAGAGAAATAAAAAGGTTTTACAGAAACAACCCCCCAGAGGGAAGAGAACCTGGTTTGAGACCCTTTCAAATTGTGCAAATACTGAATTACCACTGGTAAGCAAACTGAAATACCTTTTTATCCTGGGTTTGGTTGGGATGGAGTTGGTTGTTCATAGGAAGCTGGGAGGGGAGCGGCCAGGGTGGCTGGCCTGGGCAGCCGGGGCTAGTGTTCCATGCCGTGTGACGTCATGCACAGTGTTTAAACAGGGAAGTTCCCGGAAGACGGGGGGGTGCCGGGTGCTGTGGTTCTGGAGCAAGTCAGGTAGTGGGCCGTTTGGTTCCGTGTATCACTTGTTACGTTGTATATACTTTCATTAGTACTGATGTTGTTTAGTGTTGTTTCTTTCTTCCTTACTATCCCAGTAAACTGCTCATGTCTCGACCCGTGAGCCCTGTCCATTTATATTTTATTCTCCCCATCCCACCGGAAGGTGGGGGAATGAAGGCAGGCGTCTCTGGTTAAACCACCACACCTTTGGTCCTAGTAGATCATCTCAATGGATAAGTAAAGGCCTACCCAACGGTGACTGCCACTGCAGCAGGAGTAGCTAAAATAATTTTAAAACAAATTATTCCTAGATATGAAATAGTAGAAAATATAGATTCAGATCAAGGAAGTCCTTCTACATCTAAAATACTCCAGGGAATCATAGAGAATCCAGAAATATCCTGAAACTTTCATACGCCTTGGATCCCACCATCCTCAAGTAAAGTTGAAAAAAATGAATCAAACAATCAAGAAACAGGTAGCTAAACTAGCATTAGAAACCAAATTACCTGGGACTAAGTGTCTGCCCATAGCTTTATTAAGAATTCAAACCTCTCCTAAGAAAGATACAGGCATGTCACCTTATAAAATGCTATTTGGATTACCTTACATGGGTAAAGGAGACAACGTTCCCGAATCTGAATTTAAAAACTATATACTGGGGTTCTCCTCCTCCTTGTCTTTTCTCAGGGATAAAGGACTTCTAGCCCAAACGCCCCTGCTTGAGTTTGCAGTCCATGCCATCCAGCCTGGAGAGTGGGTTCTGATCAAGTCCTGGAAGGAGGCCAAACTGCAACCCGAGTGGGAAGGCCCGTTCCAAGTACTACTGACCACTGAGACGGCAGTAAGAACAGCTGAAAAAGGTTGGACTCACTACACCAGACTCAAAGGACTGGTGGATCCCCCTGCTGAAAACAAACAGTGGCACGTATATTCCACTGAAGACCCCCTTTGCCTCAGGATTAGGAAACACTAAGTAAATTGTTAAAGTATTTTGAATAATGGAAAGTTTATGGCTAAAGGGAGTAATTCTAAGTTTTTACTTATTGCAAATTGAAGAGGTAAGGGGAATTTTAACTATAAACATTACTGAACAACTAGAGACCCAAATCATTCAAATTGATGCTTGTCAAATACTTAAATGTTGAAATAATGAACTGAACTTATGAGTTAGGAGCAGATGTTTCAGGATGAGATCCTGTAGGTAGATTTAGAATAACAGTATGGAAACCAAAAACTGAAACTAAAGGAAGAACCAATACAAATACTGCTCTTCCTAAAATAAAATAATGGAGTCCACCAAACAATCCAAAGATAGTAAAAGTAACTGAAATAAAAAACTTAAAACAGACCCTTGAAACTGAGACAGGATATGGAGATACAAATACCTGAGTAGAATGGGTTAAATACACGGTACAGAGTCTAAATCAAAGTAATTACTATGTATGTTTGCTATGCATGGGCCTGGGAAGATCTACTACAAGTAGTTCCCTTTCCATTTGGATGGGATAAAGACCCACGAGGAATGGCATGTATGATAGCTTTATACCAAGAAAAGAGTGCATGGGGAAATAAAACCTGTAAGACCCTCTCACGGTGTGATGGGTTGACCCTGGTTAGAGGCCAGATGACCACCAAAGCCCACTCTATCACTCCCCCTCCTCAAATGGGCAGGGGGAGAAAAATAAAATGAAAAGCTTGTGGATGGAGACAAGGACGGAGAGAGAGATCACTCACCAATTACTGGCACGGGCAAAACAGACTCGACTTGGGGGAAAAAAACAAATTTACTTTATTACCAATCAAAATCAGAGGATAATGAGAAGTGAAAACCAAATCTTAAAACACCTCCCCCATCGCTCCCTTCTTCCCAGGCTTAATCTCTTTCCCGATTTTCCACCTCCTCCCCCCAGCGGCACAGGGGGACAGGGGACGGGGGGTTGAGGTCAGTTCATCACACATTGTTTCTGCCACTTCTTCCTCCTCAGGGGGAGGATTCCTTCCACGCACCAGCATGGGGTCCCTCAAACAGGAGACAGTCCTCCACGAACTTCTCCAACGTGAGTCCTTCCCATGACTGACAGTTCTTCATGAACTGCTTTAGCATGGGTCCCTTCCTGAAGGACTGCATGGTGTGCAGTCCTTCAGGAAGGGACTGCTCCAGTGCGGGTCTCCCACGGGGTCACAAGTCCTGCCAGCAAACCTGCTCCGGCGTGGGCTCCTCTCTCCACAGGCCACAGGTTCCTGACAGGAACCTGCTCCAGCATGGGCTTTCCACGGGGTCACAGCCTCCTTCAGGCATCCAGCCGCTCCGGTGTGGGGTCCTCCACGAGCTACAGGTGGTCATCTGCTCCACCATGGACCTCATGGGCTGCAGGGGGACAGCCTACCTACAAGCTGCAGTTCTTGAGGATCATTCATCTGAAGGAAAAAAACCTGAGATAACAAGAGATGAAAGCAACTGATCAAGCTCTTGGGTTTTCCTACAAGAACAGAGAAGTAAACTCTTGAATTCTAGCTTGTTATTTTACCAGAATTTTTTAGGAAATAAGTTAAATTTAGCTTATTATTTTCTGTTTCTGTCTTTCAATAAATTAAATAAGTATGAGGACATCTTATAAGCTCCATAAGTCAGGTAAGTGCTTGAGGTCTCAGCCACAATGGTTGGCACTTACCTCCGAGCTCAAAGGGCTGCAGCTAACAGAACTGATGCAGCCTCCCAGAGCACCACTGGGAACACGCTGATACTCAGCTGTCAGGCTGCTGAGTGTGCCCTGCCCTCACGGTGGGGTGCAACAGCAGCGGTGAGCAGAGCTGCAGGAGGTGTGAGCAGGTAGAGGAACTCCTCTGCTTAGTGACTGAGCTCCGGGATGAGGTCAGTAGGCTGAGGAGTATCAGGGAGTGTGAGAAGGAAATAGATTATTGGGACTGCACCCTGACCTCCCTAAGACAAGCCAACAGACCACCTGAGACAGAAGACCCCCTGTCCACTTGCCATCTGGCTAAATGTGGGGACTCAAAAGACAAGGGGCAATGGCAGCAAGTTTCTGCCTGGTGCAGTAGGCGCATCACCCCTGTGGCTACCCCACCTTCTCGGGTGCCCTTGAAGAAGAGGTATAGGGCTTTGCAAGTGGAGCCAGAAAATGATGAGGGTAATGTTACATCTAGACTGGAGGTGTCACCAAAGGTAAGTCGGCCTACACCCCACATCCAAACTTCAACCACCAAGAAAAAGAGACGGGTTGTTGTCGTAGGAGACTCAAGAGAACAGAAGACCCAATATGCAGACCAGACCCATTTCTTAGGGAAGTCTGCTGCCTCCCTGGAGCCTGGGTTAAGGATGTCAATAGAAAGCTTCCCACCCTAGTAAAGCCATCAGGTTATTATCCACTATTGATACTTCAGGTGAGGAGCAATGAAGTAGCAAAAAGAAGCCTGAGGGCAATCAAGAGGGACTATAGGGCCTTAGGACAAATGGTTAAGGGATCAGGAGCACAGGTGGTGTTCTCTTCTATCCTTCCAGTCACAGGGCATAACGAGGGAGGAAATGGGAAGAGCCAGCTAATCAATTCTTGTCTCAGAGACTGGTGTCACTCACATAATTTTGTGTTCTTTGAGCACAGGTGGGTTTACAAGACACTGGGCCTGGTGGAGGCCACCTGTCTCATAGGGGGAAAAGGACCCTGGCTCAGGAGTTGGCAGGGCTCATTGATAGGGCTTTAAACTAGTTTTGAAGGGGGAAGGGGAGGAAGCCAGGCTCAATGGAGTAGAGCCTGGGGGTAGTAAACTGGTGCTTGATGGTTGCTGCATTAGCAAGGTCCCTCAGTCTGCTGTCCCAGAGGAAGCAAGAGACACAAATCCAGGCAGCAGCAGAGATACAAGGTGTTTTGATGAGGTAGGAACCACAGAGGCTCCCAAGAATCATCACAGGGGAATTAGGGCTTCTTCCTCTAAGAAGCTGATGGAACCAGCAACCCAGCTGAAGTGCATCTACACAAATGCATGCAGCATGGGCAACAAACAGGAGGAGCTGGTAGAAACTATGACAAGAAAACTATCATACAGCAGCCATCACAGAAACATGGTGGGATTCTTCACATGACTGGAGTGCTGCAATGGATAGCTACAAACTCTTCAGGAAGGACAGGCAAGGAAGAAGAGGAAGGGTGGTCCCTTATGTTAAGGAGTGTTTTGATTGCCTGGAGGTTAATGATGGTGATGACAGGGTTGACTGTTTGTGGGCAAGAATCAGGGGGAAGGCCAGTAAGGCAGATATCATGGTGGGGGTCTGCTATAGACCACCCAACCAAGATGAGGAGGTAGATGAAATATTCTACAAGCAGCTAGGGGATGTCTCTCAATCACAGGCCCTTGTTCTTGTGGGGGACTTCAACTTGCCAGATGTCTGCTGGAAATACAACACAGCAGAGAGGAGGCAATCTTGGAGGTTCCTGGAGTGTGTGGAAGACAACTTCCTGACACAGCTGGTGAGGGAACTGACCAGGGAAGGTGCCCCACTGGACCTGTTATTCACTAACAGAGAAGGACTGGTGGGTGAAGTGGTAGTTGGAGGCTGCCTTGGGTGCAGTGATCACAAAATGATAGAGTTTTCTGTTCTTGGAGCACGCAGGAGAGGGGTCAGCAGGACTGCCACCTTAGACTTCAGGAGGGCTAACTTTGGCCTCTTCAAAGACCTGCTTGGAGGAATCCCATAGACTAGGGCTCTGGAGGGTAGGGGGGGCCCAAGAGAGCTGGTTAATATTCAAGCAACACTTCCTCCAATCTCAAGATCGCTGCATCCCTAAGAGTAAGAAATCTAGCAAAGGAGGCAAGAAGCCTGCATGGATGAGCCAGGAACTTCTGGAAAAACTCAGTCAGAAGAAGGAAGTCTACAAAATGTGGAAAAAGGGCCTGTCCACTTGGGAGGAATATAGGGATTTTGTCAAGAGTATTCAGGGATGCAACAAGGAAGGCCAAGGCCTGCTTGGAATTAAATCTGGCAAGGAATGTCAAAGACAATACGAAGAGCTTCTTCAAGTACCTCAGCAGCAAAAGGAAGACTAGGGAAAATGTAGGGCCGCTGCTGAATGAGGTGGGTGCCCTGGTGACGGAAGATGCAGAGAAGGCAGAGTTACTGAAAAAAAACCCCGAGTTACTGGGAAAGTGATGGAACAGTTCATTCTGGAGGCCATCTTTAAGCATGTAGAAGTCAAGAAGGTTATCGGGAATGGTCAACATTGACTTCAGCAAGGCTTTTGACACTGTCTCCCATAGTATCCTCATAGGTAAGCTTAGAAAGTGTGAGTTAGATGAGGGGACAGTGAGGTGGGTGAAGAACCGGCTCAGTGGCAGAGCTCAGAGGGTTTTAATCAGTGGTGCAGATTCCAGTTGGAGGCCTGTGGTTAGTGGTGTTCCCCAAGGGTCAGTACTTGGTCCAGTCCTATTCTATATATCCATCAGTGACTTGGATGAAGGGACTGAGTGTACCCTCAGCAAGTTTGCTGATGACACTAAACTGGGAGGAATGGCTGGTACACCGGAAGGCTGTGCTGCCATTCAGCGAGACCTAGACAGGCTGGAGAGTTGGGTGGAGAGGAACCTGATGAAGTTCAATAAGGGCAAGTGTAGGGTCCCGCACCTGGGGCGGAATAACCCCAGGCACCAGTACAGGTTGGGGGTTGACCTGCTGGAAAGCAGCCCTGCAGAGAAGGACCTGGGAGTACTGGTGGACGACCAGTTGACCATGAGCCAACGATGTGCCCTTGTGGCCAAGAAGGCCAATGGTATCCTGGGGTGCATTAAGAAGAGTGTGACCAGCAGGTTGAGGGAGGTGATCCTCCCCCTCTACTCTGCCCTGGTGAGGCCACATCTGGAGTATTGTGTCCAGTTCTGGGCCCCTCAGTTCAAGAGAGATAGGGAACTACTGAAGAGAGTCCAGCAGAGGGCTATAAAGATAATTAAGGGGCTGGAGCATCTTTCTTATGAGGATAGACTGAGGCAGCTGGGTCTGTTTAGCCTGGAGAAGAGAAGACTGAGAGGGGACCTTATTAATGTTTACAAATAGTTAGCAGGCAGGTGTCAAAAGAATTATAGAATCATAGAATGTTGTGAGTTGGCATGGCGGATGAAGAAATGACCAACACTGAGATGTGTTCAGGCATCAGGCATCAGCACTTTATTGAAGCTTTGCACTGCTTATATATCATTTTTTCCTCCAGCACGCACCAAGCAGGTGTCATTCTTTCACTTTTGATTTGTTACCCCTTATCACACACGCGCCTAAACAAGTGACATGATTGGATAAATCCACCTGTTCACGAGCCATTCTTTTACTTCTGACTGGTTACTAATTATAGCACACAATCATCCCTTATCTTGTCTCATACACATTCTTTCTTTTTTTCCCCACTTTGTTTTCTTTTTCACTCAAGGTCAGGAATTAATTGCTCAAGGCTGAAGCTGCCTGTAGCTTTGGCTCTTAAAGCACCAACAGATGAGATATTCTACAAGCAGCTGGGAGAAGTCTTGTGATCACTAGTCCTCATTCTTGTGGGGGACTTCAATTTACCAGATGTCTGCTGGAAGTATAATACAGCAGAAAGGAAACAGTCTAGGAGGTTCCTGGAGTGTGTGGAAGGCAACTTCCTGACACAACTTGTGAGTGAACCAACTAGGGAAGGCACCCTGCTGGACCTGTTGTTTGTGAACAGAGAAGGCCTTGTGGGAAATGTGACAGTTGGAGGACGCCTGGGGCACAGCGATCACAAAATTATAGAATTCTCAATTCTTGGAGAAGTAAGGAGGGGGATCAGCAGAACTGCCACCTTGGACTTCTGGAGGGCAGACTTTGGACTGTTTAGAAGGATGGTCGATCAAGTCCCTTTGAAGGCAGTCCTAAAGGGCAAAGGAGAACAAGAAGGCTGGATGGTCTTCAAGAAGGAAATCTTGGAGGTGCAAGAGCAGACCATCCCCACATGCCAAAAAACAAGCTGACGGGGAAGAAAACCGGATTGGCTGTGCAGAGAGCTTTGGGTGGATCTCAGAAAAAAGAGGAAAGTATGAGCTTTGGAAGAAGGGGCATGCATCTCAGGAGGACTACAAGGATGAAGTGAGACCTTGCAGAGAGAAAATCAGAAGGGCTAGAGCCAAATAGAACTTAAATTGGCCAACTCTGTGAAAGATAATGAAAAATGTTTTGATAAATATATTAACAGAAAAGGAGAATCTCCATCCTTTACTGGATGCAAGGGGAACAAGTGACGAGGGATGAGGACAAGGCAGAGGTACTTAATGCCTTCTTTGCCTCAGTCTTTAATAGTAAGGTCAGCTGTTCTCCGGATACCCAGCCCCCTGAGCCAGAAGACAGGGACGAGGAGCAGAACGAAGCTCCCATAATCCAGGAGGTAATGGTTAGAGACCTGCTCAGCCAATTAGACATTCACAAGTCTGTGGGGTTGGATGGGGTCCACCCGAGGGTATTGAGGGAGCTGGCGGGGGTACTCGCCAAACTCCTTTCCATCATCTACCAACAATCCTGGTTAACTGGGGAGGTTCCACTTGACTGGAAGGTGGAAAATGTTACGCCGATTTACAAGAAGGGCCGGAGGGAGGATTTGGGGCAGTACAGGCCTGTCAGTCTGACCTCAGTGCTGGGAAAGGTCATGGAGCAGATCATCTTGAGTGCTATCACACATCACACGCAGGCCAACCAGGTGATCAGGCCCAGTCAACATGGGCTTATGAAAGGCAGGTCCTGCCTGACTAACCTGATCTCCTTCTATGACAAGTTTACTCGCTTAGTGGAAGAGGGAAAGGCTGCGGACGTGGTGCACCCAGACTTCAGTAAAGCCTTTGACACCATTTCCCACAGCATTCTTCTTGAGAAACTGGCTGCCAATGGCCTGGACAGGCATACTCTCTGCTGGGTTAAAAACTGGCTGGATGGCCGGGCCCAAAGACTGGTGGTAAATTTAGTTAAATCTAGTTGGAGGTCGGTCACAAGTGGCGTTCCCCAGGGCTCAGTGTTGGGGACAGTTCTGTTTAACATCTTTATCAATGATCTGGATGACGGGATTGAGTGCACCCTCAATAAGTTCGCAGATGACACTAAGCTGGGTGAAAGTGTTGACCTGCTTGAGGGTAGGAAGGCTCTACAGAGGGACCTGGACAGGTTGGATCAATGGGCTGCAACCAACTGTATGAGGTTCAACAAGGCCAAGTGTCTGGTCCTGCACTTGGGTCACAACAACCCCATGCAACGCTACAGGCTTAGGGAGGAGTGGCCGGAAAGCTGCCTGGTGGAAAAGGACCTGGGGGTGTTGGTTGACAGCCAGCTGAATATGAGCAAGCCAGCAGTGTGCACAGGTGGCCAAGAAGGCCAATGGCATCCTGGCCTGTATCAGAAACAGCGTAGCCAGCAGGACCAGGGAAGTAATCCTTCCCCTGGACTCAGCATTGGTGAGGCTGCACCTCGAATACTGTGTCCACTTTTGGGCCCCTCACTACAAGAAGGACATTGAGGCACTGGAGTGTCCCCAGAAAAGGGCAACGAAGCTGGTGAAGGGGCTGGAGAACAAGCCTTATGAAGAATGGCTGAGGGAACTGGGGTTGCTTAGCCTAGAGAAAAGGAGGCTGAGGGAAACACCTTATCACTGTCTACAACTACCTGAAAGGAGGTTGTAGCGAGGTGGGTGTCAGTCTCTTCTCCCAAGTAACAAGTGATAGGACAAGAGGAAATGGCTTCAAGTTGCGCCAGGGGAGGTTCAGATTGGATATCTGGAAAAATTTCTTCACTGAAAGGGTTATCAAACGCTGTAACGGGCTACCTAGGGAAGTGGTTGAGTCACCATCCCTGGAGGTATTTAAAAGAGAGAGTCAGAGAAGTGAAGCCTTGGTGTATTGTTAGACTTGAGATTGAAAGGCAAGGTGTGCGTATCACTTCTGCTCCACAGTCAGCCCATGGGGTAAAGCCAGCTCTTCAGAGGACAGTGTCACATTTGGCATGCAGCCAGCTTCACGTCAGAAGTGATGAAAGAGGAACCAAGCAACCTGCTCCCTCCTTGATAGCAGGGGCATAGTTAGATATTAATAGCTGGATATTAATAGCTACAAAATTGTGCTCCAAGCTATACACATCCTCCAGGGAACTTGGCAGATTACACAGTATTTAAATTTAGGCAGGTGTGTGTCTTTGCTGCTAACTCCACTGATGATAGCTCAAGTACAGCTACAGGTGCTGCAGCTGTATCTCAAATTGGGGAATAAACATTGCCTTAGTCTGGGCGGGGGTTTTGAGCTTTAACAGTAATACATGGGTTATCTTAATTTCTGAAGTATAGTATATTTGTTCTGTATAGGGTTTTAATAGGGTTTTATACAGCATTAAGGAGCACAGGATCTCGTGTGTCTTCTGGTCATGTCTACAGTAATTGCCTCATTAAGGGTCATGTGCATCATGGAGAGCTGTTGAAATGTGCGCTGTGCTGAACCTGAAAAAGGAGAGATCAGAGATGTGCCTTCACCCTGGAGCAGAGATCATAAGGTTATGATGATCGTTAAATACCTGGAAAGTTCATGTCACTGACTTAGACTAATTCCTTGGAGAGTTTATCCTTATCCTATGTTTAATGTTTGTGATATGTGTCCCTGAGAAGCAAAGCTGTCAACTACAAAACACTCTCAAATTATAAACTGTACTGACTTTCTAATAAGAAGAGATTGATCCCTCAGTTTAAAACATTGACTGTAATGCTTTTGTGTCTTCAAATTTGAACTTCACTTTGCTCATCTCACTCCTGTGTTTTTTGCCTTATGTAAATTAAATGCCATAGACAAATAATGAAAAGCAATGGTCCAGATATTCTAAAAGTCAGCTGTTCCTCCTTTCTTACATACCAGTTTTTTTCCCAATTTTTAGAATTATTACTTATGATACAGTTGGCCAACACCAAATTTCTAGTACATAGAAAGGAAGAAAAAGTAAACATAAAATCTGAAGTTGTTGTAGGTGTCAAAGACCATGTCTATAAAAACATTTCTGCGCCCAGCTGAACATACTTCATTCTTAAATTTTCAAGCTAAGTGAATTGGTAAACCATTTCAGAGTAAAAGACACACAAAATCCTGTGCTCCTTACTGCTGTATAAAATTCTATCTTCCAAAGAAGCAAAATTACTTGCCTTACTTAAAGTGGAAACAACTGCATGGGGGAATGACACAGTTCCTCCTCTGCAATGACCTCAGAGCAAGGTTTCCTTGGCAAGGAACCCTTCCCCGATTTCCTCATTCACTTTTATTCATCTGTCCATGCTTTCTAGCTAGTTCCCCCTTATGTGATGCAGTAGTGGCTGTGAGTTTCATCCGAGGTTTCTCTGCCCACTCGTTCCGCACAGCTCTGGCATCTTGGCTGTGGAGGAATGGCATATATTTCATATTGCCTGATGCTACACGACCCAAATGTTAACCCATTTTTAAATTCAGTGACATTGTCAGTGCTCCTGTGACTGTGGCAAGCCCTAAACAGGGAACTGGCAAACACAAAATTGGCATTTGGATGTGCCAATGAAATATTCCATATCATATCACATCATATTTAGTATATTATCCAGGGCTGATCAGAAAGGAAGGGGAATTCAAGCTGGCTTTCACTTGGGCTCTCGGTCTTTCGGGATTGTGGTTTTGGTTCAGGATTGTTGCTCCTCCAGGATAGATATCTGGGAAGAGGCAGGACTTAGTCAGCGGGTGGTCAGCAGTTGCGCTGTGTATCACTCATTTGTATATTTGATTACTATTTTAATATTAGAGGGTTTTCTTAAGTTTTCTTTTATTTCTATTATTAAACTGTTCTTATCTCAACCTACAAGCCTCGTAATCCTTGCCCCCAATCCTCTCCCCTATCCCCTGGGGGTGGGGGGAAAGTGGGTGAACGGCTGTGTTGGCTGCTAGCCAAGGGTTAGCCCAGTGAAACTATTAGTCTTCTTGGCACCCAACGTGGGGCACGAAAGGTTGAGATAATGACAGTTCTGACCAAAGTGTGTTAGAAAGAATCTGCAATAAGCACTTGTTATGATGACTTGGTTGTCAGTGACCGGAATGTTGCTGTACTGGATTGCTGAGTTGTTCTTTGAGTTCTTTGAGGTGGCACCTTACATGCTGTTTATATTTTTCACCGTCCCTAGGTGTTGGTTTGGGGCTAGGGGTACTGTTCTGCTGTGTGGTACAGTGCTGGGTGTTAGCACAATAAAAAAATGGGTAGTCAGACCAATTTTGTACCTGTATTCAGAGGTGGCAGGCAGTACACAGAGCAAAGCAACAGAAGCAGCTCCATCTCCACATTGCAGGAGCTATGTGGTGAATGTTCTTACCAATTACACCAGTGTTTTTTTTCTGTCTGGGAGGGAGGGGGGACATCTTCATTCAATTTCCCACTCCCAGTTACAAAAGTTTTTTGAGAATTTTGAATATTCTTGGGATAATCAAACTAGCATAATGGTGCTACTAGTTCTTACGAATGTATGCCACATTTTAATGCATGTCAGACTACTTAGGAGAATCACCTCATCCGCTGCTGGAGTTACCCTGGCACCTGCTACAGTTACCTCAACCTCTGTGACTGATACTGCAGCTACTCTTCCCTGCTGAGGCCACATCTGGAGTACTGCATCCAGTTCTGGGCTCCTCAGTTCAAGAGGGACAGGGATCTTCTGGAGAGAGTCCAGCAGAGGGCCACAAAGATGATTAAGGGCCTGGAGCATCTGCCTTATGAGAGGCTGAGAGAGCCTGGAGAAGAGAAGACTGAGAGGGGATCTTATCAATGTCTATAAATACCTAAAATGTGAGGGCCAAATGGATGGGGCCGAGCTCCTTTGGTGGTGGCTGGTGACAGGAAAAGGGGCAATGAGCAAAAATTGGAACACAGGAAGTTCCAGACAAACTTAAGGAAAAATTTATTTACTGTGAGGGTGACAGAGCACTGGAATAGGCTGCCCAGAGAAGTTGTAAAGTCTCCATCTCTGGAGATGTTCAAAACCCTCCTGGACGCTTTCCTGTGCAACCTGTTGTAGGGAAACTGCTTTGGCAGGGGGGTTGGACTAGATGATCTCCTGAGGTCCCTTCCAACCCCTACCATTCTGTGATTCTGTGATACTCCAGTTGCTTCAACCTCAGCAACAGACACTGCAGCATCTCCAACCCCTACAGCAAGCAATGCAGCTACTCCAACCCCATCAAGAAGTACTGCAGATGAAATAGAGAACCAACACGTGCCAGTATCAATTGCCCCTGTACAGAAGAAGAAGTGGACACAAAAGTCAGTAAGTTTACAGAGGGATGAAGAAGATTGAGCTTATGATCTTCCCAAGGAGGAAGAGGAGGAGGGAAGGGGAGATGGAAATGGAGACAGTACAATAACCACCAGATATCTAACCCTGAGTGAGTTGCAGGATATACAAAAAGATTTCATCTGTTACCAAGGCGAACACCTCATTCCTTGGCTGCTCAGATGCTGGGATAATGGGGCAGGTAGCATGGAGTTAGAGGGTAGAGAAGCCAAGCAGCTGGGATCCCTCCCTAAGGAAGCGGGCATTGATAAAGCAATTGTAAGAGGGGACCCAACCCGCAGTCTTTGGAGATGGCTCTTGGTGGGTGTGAAGGAAAGGTATCCCTTCAAGGATGATATTACATGCAATCCAGGCAAATGGACCAGCATGGAGAGAGGGATTCAGTACCTGAGGGAACCAATTGTGCGGGAGCTGATTTACCAAGACCCAAGGTACATGAGGGTAATTGAAGACCCAGATGAAATCCCGTGCACAATACCCATGTGGCGAAATGTTGTACGGAGTGCACCAGCATCATATGCCAGCTCATTGGCAGCAGTAGAAGTAAAAGAGGATGAGGAGGCACCAACTGTAAATGAAGTGGCTATCCGGCTCCGGGGATTTGAAGACAGTCTCTCTCTGCCTCTATACGAGCCTGTGTCTTGGCCGTGGAAAAACTACCACAAGTCCTGGAGAAACATGTGGAGAAATTGTCCCAAGAGTTCCAGCGACTCCAAGATAAGCTCTGCCCTCCACCCATTCGGACCTATGTCTCAGCTGTTAGGAGCAAGCGTTTCCCTGCTCAAGAGAGACGGTATACGCCACAGGGCACACTGTGGTTTTACTTGAGTGACCATGGAGAAGACATGAGAAAGTGGGATGGGAAACCTACCTCTGTCCTGCAGGCACCAGTACATGAGCTGCAAAGAAAAACAAGTACAAATAGGGATGTTTCGGGTCCTTCTAGGAAAAATGCTGCTCCAGTCTCCAGTGGACAATTTCCCAGACAGAAGAGGAGAGCTGATGCTACTCTTAATCCTTCACTTGATCCTAATCCTGATATGAGAAAATATAAAATATAGTTAGATTTATTCATTTATTTTCTGTATTAAGAATTAGATTTTAGAAAATAAGCTTAGCTTCATTTTATCTCTGTGTTAGGTGGGAAACTTCAAGTTTAGATCGTTTTGTCTGTGTTGAGTGGGAAACTTTTACAATAACTAACAAGCTATTCCACACTATCAGCAAAGACCTTGAGGTGCCTGGTGTGTGAGCAGTCTGGAGCAAGATAAGAAGGAACTGGTATGCAACACCTGCAGTCTGATGCAAGAAAGCTGTCTTTATTTTGTCTAGAGGTCTACAAGGGTGCTAACAAGCATCAACAGGAGGCAGTGTGCAAGCATGAATGGGAGTGAACTTATGTTAAAAATTTCTTGGAACTAATTAGCTTAACCCATCCTAAATTTAATGAATATGTATGTGTGTGTACTTTAAATAATGCCTTTGTAAAAGAGTGGATGCGCAGGGCCTTTATGGAGCTATCCACCCTGTCGCCTGCTGGCGAATAAAACATACCTGCTTTATAACTCTCTACGAGTTGCAAGGTTTGATTCCGCAGATGAGTTTGGCACCCCAGATGGGAACCCCTCTCTTCCCTAAGGCGCCGCCAGATCATTTCTCTGGAGGATCTCCCAATCCCACTCGATCGCTGCGGGGAAAGAGACGGACCATCAGCGGGCAGACCAGGTCTGTGAATTGAGAATACCTGCGGGGGGGCAGGGGAAGAACCTATAAGTCGTGTGGAGACGTCCCATGCGAGGTGAGGAGTTGTATTGCTTGCCAAGACCCCATAAGATAGTATGGAGAAATCCTGTGCCTGGTGAGGGGGCAATATTGCTCGCCCCTCAGGATTGTTGGGCCCAATGAGGGACTCACACTGGGTGAGGGGAGAGCCAAGATCCTGTAAGAAAGTGAGGGTACTCACGCCGGGTGAGGGGGGACCCGAGATCCTGTAAGAAAGTGAGGGAATGGTAACTGCGGCTTGTGGGAAACTGGCAGAACACTGCACACATCTGGTGTAGGTGCTGATATGACAGGGTCAAGATGCCCTCGACATTTAACAAAGCAAACAACAGGATGCCTGTGGTTAATCAGGCATGAGATAAGAAGAACTGAGCTAACCACAAAGGAGAAAGTTCCCAGGAAAATTAATAAACCAATCAGTATGGGTCTTTAATTATATGCATGAGCTTAATTAACCACTGTATATAAGGAGCACATATGTAATCAATAAACGGAGCTTGCTGATCACTCATATTGAGCTATCCGGGTCTTCCCTCCGTCGCGACAGCGGCTAGCTGGGATAGCAGGAGCGCTGTGTGGGATAGCTATCATCTTATGCATCTTTTGTAAAAACCTGGTACCGTGTATTATGGTTTAAGTTATACTGCTTGGCGTGGATCTGTGGCAAACGGTTAATGGTTCATGGTTTACGCTATATGAGAACTGTTGTTTAATTGGCATTTTTTGTGGTATGAGAGGAGTGACAGACCCGTTTGTGTGACTGAGTGTCTGCTAAACCGGAGTTTTGTCAGTAGTTTTAGATGCTGCGCAAACACACTTTAAGGGAGACATATCACCCCCTTCGGAACAGACAGGGGGGTCACATTCCAGTGGTCAGTGTCCATACTATTCTGAGTGTGTTCTTAAGCGTATGGCAGACCTTGGAACAGGGTTACCTGAACCAAGTTTTAATTTCTGGTGTCCTATACATGGACCTGAGGATTTTTCATGTAAACCAATTTTTATTTTTAAGTGTTTTGGCTGTGACCAGAACGTCTGGGTGCAGTTTGGAAATGATTTCTGGTGTAACCGATGTAAATTGTGGTCTGACTGGGACAGAATTGAGAGCTCAGGCGAACTTGAATGGGTATTTTGTGGGAATTTAGAAAGTTTAAAGAATCAGTGAGACTAGTGAAACTTATATGGCAAAGAGATAAATACAACCTCATCACTATGGTATGGGAGGAGATGTAAAACAAAGTAATAACTTAGCCCCTCAGTGTGGGGAGTGCACAAGCGCCTGTATCTCTCCAAACGGAGACAGGAGTTTTATCTCGAAAATTGCTTTGAATTCAGGTGCATCCGCTGTAGAACAAGCACTCCCCTGCACCTCTTGCCTCGGGTATGGTATTACTGTTACCAGTTTAACTGGTACAAAAGAATGCCCAAAGCTGGCCCTTTGAGCTGTGTAATAAAACACTAGAAAGAATTGGTGGGGCGGAGGTGGGGGGCAGAAGCTGCGGAGGAAAACCGGAGAAGAGATAGAGAGCTCTTGTAGCGGCTTTACAGCAAGGGGGAGCCCCGACAAAAGGAGAAACAGGGACTCCGGGAGGTGGAGGCCCTTGGAGACCCCCCCCTGCTGGGGGTCAATCGGTGTGCATGGTGTAAACGAACAGGACACTGGAAGAACAAGTGTCCCCAAAGGAGACAAGGGGGTAGAAAAATCACGAACGCCCCCAGAACCTAGGCCCTTATGGCAGGAAACTATGACGGGGACCTGGAGAGTCTACCCTAGCTATCCACTGGTTATATTAAAGCTAGGGAAACAACAACGGGGGGGGAGTGGAATTTTTGTAGATAACGGAGCAACATTTTCGGTTTTAAACCAGGCTCTAACACCTATAGACAATGATTTTGTAACAGTAAAGGGAGCTACTGGCCAAAGCGAAAAGGCTATTTTCTCAAACCTCTCAAGTTCAAATTGGGGAAACAATTAGGAATACATAAATTTCTTTATATGGCAAATTCACCAAAGCTCTTATCGGGGTGAAATTTATTATTGGAGGCAGAAATAAGATTTGGGAAGGAAGGAATAGAAATTGAAGTGGGAGATAATCAGCTAATTGAGCTTTTAAGTCTGGCCTTAGTAAGTCCCTCTGCAAAGACAGAAGTATCCAAGGAGGTTCAGGATCAAGTATTCCCACGGGTATGGGTCACTGAAATACCCGGCAAAGCAAAAACAGCTTCACTGACAGTGGTCAAAATTAAACCAGGAACTAAGCTGGTGAGAGTAAAGCAATATCCCTTAAGGTTAGAGGATAGACAAGGGATTTGTACAATCATAGAACAGTTTCTGAAGTACGGATTATTAATGTGAATCTGAGTACAGTACTCTATATTACCAGTGAAGAAACTAGATAGAAATTATAGGATAGTCCAGGATGTCAGGGCCATGAACAAAATAACTGAGAATTTATAACCTGTGGTAGCCAATCTATACACATTATTGACTAAATTAAAATCTGAATTGACTTGGTTTACCATTCTGGATTTAAAGGATGTTTTTTCTGCCTACCTTTGAGCCCAGAAAGTCAATTATCATTTGCCTTTGAGTGGGAAAACCCGGATTCCGGGAGGAAAACACAGCTAACTTGGACTGTACTTCCACAAGGCTTTAAGAATAGCCCTACCCTTTTCGGCAACCAGTTGGCAAAGGACTTAGAACAGTGGGAATCGCCACCTGGGACTGGGACTGTGTTGCAGTATGTGGACGATCTCCTTGTAGTCACTGAAACAAAGGAACAAAATATAGCTTGGGCTGTGAGTTTATTAAACTTTCTTGGACTAAGTGGTTACTGAATCTCTCCACAGAAAGCTCAAATAGCTCAGCAAAAGGTGACATATCTAGGATATGAAATCACAGCTGGTGAACGGACCTTGGGGAAAGCAAGAAAGGAAGTCATCTGCCAAACTCCCAAGCCACAGACGGTTAAGGAGCTCCGAACGGTTTGGTGTCGTTTCTGCAACTACGGACTCCTGCTAAGACCACTTTATGAACTCATTAAAACAAATTCAAAAGATCTCACTTGGAATAGAGAAGCTAAGCGGACTTTCCACAACTTAAAACGAGAACTCATGCAGGCCCCAGCCTTAGGGTTACCAGACCCCACAAAACCTTTCTGGCTGTTCTCCCAGGAGAAGCAGGGCATTGCACTGGGAATTTTAGCTCAAAACCTAGGCCCAGATCAGAGATCCATGGCATACTTCTCCAAACATTTGGATGAAGTGAGTAGAGGATGGCCCAGCTGCCTGAGAGCAGTGGTTGCAGTAATACTTAACATCCAAGAGCCTCACAAATTTACAAGGGGCCAAAAGATGACAGTGTTAGTGTCTCATACGGTGTCCACTGTACTGGAAGCAAAAGGGGGGCATTGGCTATCCCCACAGAGATTCCTCAAATACCAGGCCATTATGGCGGAGCAGGATGATGTCCAGATAATAGTGACTAACATTGTCAACCCAGCATCTTTCCTTAGTGGAATTACAGGAGAACCAGTGACCCATGACTGCCTGGAGACCATTGAAGCAGTCTACTCCAGTTGACCAGACCAGAAGGAACAACCACTGGAGGATGCTGAGGACACGTGGTATACAGATGGCAGCAGTTTTGTCAAGAATGGTCAGCTCAAAGCAGGGTACACGGTGACTACTACAGACAAGGTAATAAAGTCTGGAGCCCTTGCCTCAACCACTTTGGCACAAAAGGTGTAAATAATAGCTTTAACTCGAGTGTTAGAGCTTGCTAAAGACAGAAAAATTAATATTTGGACAGACTCTAAATATGCCCTTGGAGTGGTTCATGCCCATAGAGTGGTTTGGAGAGAAAGAGGACTTTTATCCACCCAAGGGAAGCACATAAAACACCCAAAGGAAATTCTCAAACTACTGGAAGCAGTGCAACTGCCAGAGGAGGTAGCAATTATGCATGGCAAAGCTCACCAAAAGGGAACTATTGCACAAGAAATAGGTAATTCCATGGCGGACTGAGAAACAAAAAGGGTGACCAAAAAAGGTACGGCAGAAATACAGTCTTTGTTTCCAGACGGTAAAATACAAACTGATCAGACACCTAAATATACAGAGGAGGATTTAAAATTAATTAAGGATCTAGATGGGAAAGAAGGTGAAAATGGATGGGTTACCACGCCACAAGGGAAAATAGTAGTGCCTAGCACATGACTCTGGGCCATAATAATGGCGGAGCATAGAAAGACTCACTGGAGAGTTGGAGCCCTATACAAACACCTGAGCCAATGCATTGTTGCCCCTAATTTGTGCACGACCATCACAATGGTGACACAACAATGTAACATTTGTTCGTAAAATAACCCTCAAGTAGCCCAAAAGATTAAACTAGGACAAATAGAGAAAGGCAATTTCCCAGGGCAATGGTGGCAAATTGATTTTTTCAGAACTTCTGAGGAAAGGGGTGGGGTTTGATATTTGCTAGTACTAACTGACACCTTTTCAGGATGGCCAGAAGCATTTCCTTGCTGAACAAGCAAGGCTAGAGAAGTGACTAAGGCTTTGTTACATGAAATTATACCAAGATTTGGGGTCCCAGCAGTATTATCTTCAGATACAGGTCCTCATTTTGTGGCCAACATCATGAAACAAGTCAGTAGACTTCTGGGAATAGACTGGCGATAACATACTCCCTATAGACCACAGGCAAGTGGTCAGGTGGAAAAGATGAACCACCTCCTTAAATTGCAGATCGTAAAATTGGGTCAAGAACCTGGATTAGCTTGGCCTCAGTCACTACCCAGCTTTGCTGTGAATCAGAACCAAACCAAGAGTTAAGGAACGATTAAGCCCTTTTGAGGTACATAGAGCCAGGTGATTATGTATATATCAGATCTCTTTCAGGTTCACCTTTGGAGCCAAAGTGGGAAGGACCATTCCAGGTCTTATTGACAACACACACGGAGTAAGCGTCGTGGATACATCATTCCAGAGTAAAGAGAGCTCCAATCCTGGTGGACTCTGGTAAACTTCATCTATGACCCCATCACTAGTACGGCCATGACCTTTGTATTGACCTGTGGTGGGTTGACCCTGACCAGAGGCCAGATGCCCACCAAAGCCCACTCTATAACTCCCCCTCCTCAAATGGGCAGGGGGATAAAATTATAACGAAAAGCACGTGGATGGAGATAAGGATGGAGAGAGATCACTCACCAATTACTGGCACGGGCAAAACAGACTCGACTTGGGGGAAAAAACAAATTTACTTTATTACCAATCAAAATCAGAGGATAATGAGAAGTAAAAAAACCCCAAATCTTAAAACACCTCCCCCATCGCTCCCTTCTTCCCAGGCTTCATCTCTTTCCCGATTTTCCACCTCCTCCCCCCAGCAGCACAGGGGAGCAGGGAATGGTGTTGGGGTCAGTTCATCGCATGTTGTTTCTGCCACGGCTTCCTCCTCAGGGGGAGGATTCCTCCCCCACACCAGCGTGGGGTCCCTCTCACGGGAGACAGTCCTCCACAAACTTCTCCAACATGAGTCCTTCCCATGACTGACAGTTCTTCACAAACTGCTTTAGCATGGGTCCATTCCATGGGGTGCAGTCCTTCAGGAAGGGACTGCTCCAGCGCGAGTCCCCCACGAGGTCACAAGTCCTGCCAGCAAACCTGCTCTGGCGTGGGCTCCTCTCTCCATGGGCTACAGGTCCTGACAGGAACCTGCTCCAGTGCGGGCTTACCGTGGGGTCACAGGCTCCTTTGGGCATCCACCTGCTCTGGCGTGGGGTCCTCCACGAACTACATGTGATCATCTGCTCCACCATGGATCTCCATGGACTGCAGGGGGACAGCCTGCCTCACCATGGTCTTCATCACAAGTTACAGGGGAATCTGCTCCGGCGCCTGGAGCACCTCCTTCCCCTCCTTCTTCCCTGACCTTGGTGTCTGTGGAGTTGTTTCTCTTGCAGCTTCTCACTCCTCTCTCCAGCTGCAAAGTGTGCAGCTTTTTTTCCTCTCTTCTCTTTTTTTTTATCTTAATTATGTTATCACAGAGGTGTTACTGATTGGCTTGGCCTTGGCCAGCGGTGGGTCCGTTCTTGTAGCCGGCTGGCATTGGCTGTGTCGGGTCGGACATGGGGGAAGCTTCTGGCAGCTTCTCTCACAGAAGCCACCTCATGTCCCCCCCTCCACTGCTACCAAAACCTTGCCATGCAAACCCAATAAATGACCATACGTAATGCTTCAATATATGTAATCCACCCCATCATTACATTAGGATTGAACCACAATGGAGTTGTGCTCTACCCCTTTGAACATAGAGTATGGGCTCAAATAGTGAATGAGAAATGGCAAACTGTAAATTTGCATCGCATGAGAACAACAAGGAAGTAATAAAATCGACGCTCAGGACACTTGACTCGATACTGAGCAAAGCATTTGTCATTTCAAAATCCATCCAGACAGTAACCAAAAGACAGGGCTTGTATATACTGGCCAAGGCTGTGTGTGTTTGAGAACTGCTTGTGACTCTGTGACAATAGACAAAATAATAGTAGATAGTGTGAATCATTCTAATTTTTGAATCTGTAACTTTGTTAAAATTGTTGGATGTGACTTTTCTTATATAGCACCAGTCCTATCCCACCAGTTGATAAAATCCAACTATGTAATGTTTCACGAATTATCACCCGTACTTGTTGGAATGAATCCTGCGTTGGTAAAACAATTGATGAGACATCAAGATTTGATCAAAATCTTGAAAGAGGCCCAAGAAAATGGACAGGAAACCCTGATAACTGTCCACCATGACACAGAGTAAATTCATAGGGTCTTAAAAAGAGCAAAAGAAGATGCAAAACACAACTGGTGGGATGTACTCTTTGAATGGTCACCTACTGCAACTGGTACTCTAAATAGGTTATGTCACCCCGTTGTTGTCGTTTTGATATTTGTCCATACTGTTTGTTACTAACACTTTTAACTTTTCTACTTAGGGCACATGAGAATGCATTAAGAAGCAACTTTCAAGCAAAGTATTATCCAGTTTCATTTCGGAAAAGTGATTGTGTGCAGAGCAAACAAATTTGCCTAGAATATAAGATGGGGGGGAATTGATATGCGAAAATATAAGATATAGTTAGATTTATTAATTTATTTTCTGTATTAAGAATTAGATTTTAGAAAATAAGCTTAGCTTCATTTTGTCTCTGTGTTAGGTGGGAAACTTCAAGTTTAGATCGTTTTGTCTGTTTTAAGTGGGAAACTTACAATAACTAATAAGCTATTCCACACTATGAGCAAAGGCCTTGAGGTGCCTGGTGTGCGAGCAGTCTGGAGCAAGATAAGAAGGAACTGGTATGCAACACCTGCAGTCTGATGCAAGAAAGCTGGCTTTATTTTGTCTAGAGGTCTATAAGGGTGCTAACAAGCATCAACAGGAGGCAGTGTGCAAGCGTGAATGGGAGTGAACTTATGTTAAAAATGTCTTTTAACTAATTAGCTTAACCCATCCTAAATTTAATGAATATGTATGTGTGTGTACTTTAAATAACGCCTTTGTAAAAGAGTGGGGGCGCGCAGGGCCTTTATGGAGCGATCCACCCTGTCGCCCGTCGGTGAATAAAACATACCTGCTTTATAACTCTCTCTGAGTTGTAAGGTTTGATTCTGCAGATCAATCCTTTTGATCACATTTTAGCATAAGTGAGTGATGAATATGATCACCAGCATTAGAGGGGCCCTGCCTACAGCCAGGCAGAGGAAAGGGATAACCGCGTTTACTGGACTGTGTGGATTTGTTGGCCTGGCACATCTGATCCCCAGCAATATAAAGCTTTAGGGGACACTGCTGCCCAATGCACCCTGATGCCATCAAACTTTAAAGGAGCAGAATCCATCTATATTTCTGGAGTCACAGGGCGGTTCCCAACAGCTGACTGTGTTTGGATGCTGAAATGAGCCTGACTGAGAATGAGTGGCAAAAACACCCCATTGTGACTGGCCCAGATGCTCTGTGCATTCTCAACATAGATTACCTCAGGAGAGGGTATTTCAAGGACCCAAGAGGGTACCGGTGGGCTTTTGGCATAGCTGCTTTGGAGACAGAGGAAAACAAACAGCTGTCTCCTCTGCCCGGTCTCTCAGAGGGCCCTTCTGTTGTGGGACTGCTAAGGGTCGACGAACAGCAAATGCCGATTGCTATCACAACAGTGCACCGGCAGCAATATTGCACCAACCGAGACTCCATAATTCCCATCCATGAACTGATTCGTCAGCTGGAGAGCCAAGGAGTGATCAGCAGGACTCGCTCTCCCTTTAACAGCCCCATATGGCCTGTGTGGAAGTCAAATGGGGAGTGGAGACTGACAGTGGACTATCGTGGCTTGAACGAAGTCACACCACCACTGAGCGCTGCAGTGCCGGACATGTTAGAGCTCCAATATGAACTGGAGTCCAAGGCAGCCAAGTGGTACGCCACCATAGACATTGCTAATGCATTTTTCTCCATTCCTTTGGCAGCAGAGTGCAGGCCACAGTTTGCTTTCACCTGGAGGGGTGTCCAGTACACCTGGAATTGACTGCCCCAGGGGTGGAAACACAGTCCCACCATTTGCCATGGACTGATCCAGACTGCCTTGGAGCAGGGTGGATCTCCATAGCACTTGCAATTCATTGATGACATCATTGTGTGGGGCAAAACAGCAGAAGTTTACAAGAAAGGACAGTAAATTACCCAAATCCTTCTGAGAGCTGGTTTTGCCCTAAAATGAAACAAGGTCAAGGGACCTGCTCAGGAGATCCAGTTTTTAGGAATAAAATGGCAAGATGGACATTGTCAGATCCCAATGGATGTGATTAATAAAATAACAGCTATGTCTCCACCAACTAACAAGAAGGAAGCACAAGCCTTCTTAGGCGTTGTGGGTTTCTGGAGAATGCACACTGCACATTACAGTGAGATCGTGAGCCCTCTCTACCAAGTAACCTGAAAGAAGAATGATTTCAGATGGGATCCTGAGCAACAAGAAGCCTTTGAACAAATTAAACAGGAAATAGTCCATGTTGTAGCTCTTGGACCAGAAAGCACCAGGGGAGACTCGATGTTGACCCCTGGGGTTTTGAAGTCAGGGATACAGAGGATAAGAGACCCAATGTACTCCAACTTAAAATGAGATACTGGAGCATATGAGGGGGTTTGAGCTACTTCAAAAGTGATCAGAAGCTCAGCTCAGCTCCTCCTGGCTCCCCAATTGCCTGTGCTAGGCTGGATGTTCAAAGGGAGTGTCCCCTCTATACATCATGCAACTGATGCCACATGGAGTAAGTGCGTCGCACTGATCATACAGCGGGCCCAGATAGGAAGCCCTGGTCGCCCGGGAATTCTAGAAGTGATCTACCTCTCTATACGGACTCATGGATGGTGGCAAATGCCCTGTGGGGGTGGTTACAGCAATGGAAACAAAGCAACTGGCAGCGCAGAGGCAAACCCATCTGGGCTGCTGAATTATGGCAAGATATTGCTGCTCGACTAGAAAAGCTAACTGTAAAAGTACATCATGTAGATGCCCATGTGCCCAAGGGTCGAGCTACTGAAGAACATCAAAACAACCAATCGGTAGATAGGTTGAAACCTCTCTGGTATGGAGGACGATCGATTATATTACTCTCCCATAAACCCGCAGTGATAAGCGCTACGTGCTCACAATGGTGGAAGCAAACACTGGATGTTTGGAGACATAAGAGCATGGTATTGAGTGGGTGTACCACATTTCCCAGAGACCACCAGTCTCTGGGAAAGTCGAACGATGCAACGGGCTGCTAAAAACTGCACTCAAAGTAATGGGTAGTGGAACTTTTAAACACTGGGATACACTTAGCAAAAGCCACCTGGTTAGTCAACACCAGAGTATCTGCCAGTTGAGCTGACCCTGCCCAATCAAAACTTTTATGCACTGTGGAAGGGGACAAAGTCCCTGTAGTGCATATTAAGAATTTGCTTGGGAAAACAGTGTGGGTTATTCCTGCCTTGGGTAAGGGTAAGCCCATTCGTTGGATTACTTTTGCTCAAGGACCTGGATATACCTGGTGGGTGATGCAGAAAGATGGAGAATTTTGATGTGTACCTCAAGGAAACTTGATTTTAGGTGAAACTAGCCAATGAATTGCATATCATCATTATTAAAAGTCAAATCTATACTCTGCGAGCAACAGAGGAAATATGCGAGCCGACTCAATGTGAGTGATAAGGCATAGTTCACTTTATTGCTCTCATTCAGTCATATTTATACAAGCTACGATAATTATTCCTACTAGTCCTTTGCTAATTGGCTTAAGCTCTAAACGTTACATTTACATGGTCCTCCTACTTGCAGTTTAACGTTAAAGCATTCTCTACATTTTTCACACCCTTACTTTCTCAAGGTTGTTTACCAGATTGAGATAAAGTCGCAGTGTCAGTATTCAGTACTTTTCCACTGCGGCCTGCTGAATGTTAGACAGACTCTGCTCGTACAACCATTCTGCCTTGCTCTCTGAGCCATTCCCTAACACTCGGACACTTAGAAAACTCCAGAGAAATCCTTACTAATTCAGCGCTTTATAGTAACCTAACATCCTGCTACCATTAATTGTTTTAGTAATTTGTAACCTGAATATAAGCATTTATTTCTGCAGACAATGTTTTATCACCAGCAATCCATAAAGATCTGTATTAATCCTGTTGCTCTATTAAAGGTGCTTTCATTTGCTTACAGAATTGCTGCACAATTTATTGCTGGGCTGCTGCCTGATGAGGCTGTGGGAGTCCATTTCTTGCTGGGCTGTGGCCTGATAAGGCCGCGAGAGTCCGTAGATTGTTACTGGTCGATTGGTAAAGAACCCTATCAAGTGGATCTGGCACTGACGTGCTTGGACTTGTGGTGTCTTGTCGAACTGTGTTGATTCTTGAGAAGAAACTTCTTTACAGTAAGGGTAACAGAGAACTGGAACAGGCTGACCAGGGAGGTTGTGAAGTCTCCTTCTCTGGAGACATTCAAAACCCACCTGGATGCCTTCCTGTGTGATCTCATTTAGGTGTTCCTGCTCCGGAAGGGGGATTTGACTAGATGATCCTTCAAGGTCCCTTTCAATACCTAATATTCTGTGATAAGCGAACATATAAAATATAGTTAGATTTTAGAAAATTAGTTTAAGATTATTTTTTTTCTGTATTAAGGGTTAGATTTTGGAAAATAAGTTTAGTTCATTTTGTCTCTGTGTTAGGTGGGAAACTTCAAGTTTAGATCGTTTTGTCTGTGTTAAGTGGGAAACTTTTACAATAACTAACAAGCTATTCCACACTATCAGCAAAAGCCTTGCAACACCTGGTATGAGAGCAGTCTGGAGCAAGAGAAGAAGGAACTGGTATGCAACACCTGCAGTCTGAAGCAAGAAAGCTGGCTTTATTTTTTCTAGAGGTCTACAAGGGGCTACTGAGCATGTGCAAGGAGAAAAAGCAAAAAGTTTATAGTAATAGAGGGTGCTAACAAGCACCAACAGGAGGCAGTGCGCAAGCGTGAATGGGAGTGAACAGAGAAGATTCGCAAGAAAGAATGCAAGAAACAAGATAAGAAACTTCTTATGTAACTAGTCAGAAGTAAAAAGAATGCCTCATGAACAGGTGGATGTATCCAATCAAGTATTGTAACCAGGCGTGTGAACAGTAGCTTTTAGCCAATGAAAAGTTGTTTATGGGTGTGTGTGTTAGCAGCTTAAGAGTATATAAGTGATCATGTAACCAATAATAAAGGTCTCCAGTAGAATTCACATTGAATCGTGTGTGGCGAGATGGGGCAACAAGGGAAGAAAGAGTACTTGCTAAGCTCCTCTCGCTTACCCTTTCCAAGAAAGGAATTAAGTATGATAAGACTGTGCTGTGGCAACTGTTAATTTGGTGCCGAGACAAGGAATTCTCTGCGAACTCAGCCGCAGCCTTTCAAGTGGAAAACTGGGAAGAGATAGGAAAAGTTTTATGGGATTCAATTAGCTACGGAGAGAAAGACACAAGAGACTTTGCAACAGCTTGGTGATTGATTTCAGACACTTTAAAAGCCATAAAAGCTGAAAGAGGGGTGGCAAAAGGCGCATTTACAGCCCTGAACTTAAAGCGAGCTCAGAGCTGTTCTCTGTCTCTAACACCCCCGGCGCTCCACCAACTGCCCAACGGCCTCCTCCGGCCCGGCCCAGCCGCCTCCTCTCACTCGGCGCCGAGTGCTCGCCAAGCGTTGCTGCCCAAAAAAATGGAGATCAATCTGCCCGAGGAGGGGAAATTCCTTGATCCCAGGGTTGGTAAGCCCAAAGACTCTTCTCATGTTCCAGTCTATCCTGCACATCCTCCGTTCACGCCACCGATCCCTGATTTTCTACCGCCTCCACCACACTCTAATCTTGAGAATAGTCTGGAGCACAACAACTCATTCGTAAGCTTGAAGAGTTAGAACAGCAGCAGGAAACTCCTTACAGCAGACAATGACCCGATTTGAATCGCAAATCCCAAAGAAACAACCAGGGGGATGTGGGAATGATGATGATGGGCATCCGGCCATGAGATGGCAAGGAGTGATAAAAAATGCTTTGCTTGAGGGGGTGTCTTGCCCACACCTACTGCACATCCAGTGATTATGGGGGTACCAGGAATGATGGAAGAAGGAAACCTAATTATTGGTCTCCATTCCCTTGGGAACTAGTAAAAGAGGCCAGAAAATCAGTAAGAGATTATGGTCTGCAATCTCCCTATACACAGGAATTTGTTGATAATATCTTTTCTACTACTTTTTTACTCCAGCTGATTGTTGTGCTATGATGCAAATGCTTTTAAAACCGATGAAGGCATTGTTATGGCGAATGCGGTGGTGGCTGGACGGGGCAGTGGCGCGAACGGCCAAACCCACTGCAAGAACAACAACGTGAAGGCGGGCGGGGGGGCGGAGGCCTGGCCCGCTCAGCTGCACCGGGGTTGGCTGAGGCAAGAGGGGACTTCCCCTCTCCTCTTCCCCCACGGCTTCACTCACCGCAGGCCGCGCCCAGAGAGCGGCTGCTCCGTCGCTGCCCAGGTTTTACCAAGAGACAGTACATCTAGGAGACTCAGCTCCACTTATTGATTTTACTTCATCATGGGACCCCTGTGCCTTCCTCAGACGAACTCAACCTCCACTCTAGACCTTCTAAAATTTTGGAAAAAGATTAAAGAACAGGCAAGTGCTGAAGAAGACTCATGCAGCAGGAGCGCTGTGTGGGATTAGATATCATCTTCTACATCTGTTTGTAAAAGAAAAAAAAAAAGAGAGAGAGAGACCGTGCATTATGGTTTAAGTTATACTGCTTGGTGTGGACCCGTGGCAAATGGTTAACGGTTTACGATTTACGCTACACGAGAACCTGGCTATTGTTTAATTGGCATATTTTGTGGTGTGAGTGAGTGAGTGAGAGGAGTGAAGTGCCCTTCCCGTTTGTGTGACTGAGTGTCTGTGTTGTTTGAGTAAACACAGCCCGACTGCAAAGCGGGAGCAGAGTCTATTGACAGTTCTCTTCTCCCGTGAGGGAAAAAGCCAGAGATGAACGAAGCAAGAGGTTATAGTTCAATGTTATAAATGTAATTTGTCTTTGCGGTTCTTCAGTGTGTCGGGGGAACTAATGGGAACTAAATGGAAATTTAGAAAGTTTAAAGAATCAGAGATAAATATAAAGTAATCACTATCATATGGGAAGGTCCCAGAGTACTGATAACTTGGGGTAGGAGATATGCTTGTGTTGTTACAGATTCTGGAACACGGTGGGTTCCAGCGAAGTGGATATGCCCCTGGTTGGAAGACAAGCAAGAGGCACAAAAGAAAGATGATCCGTCTTGAGCTTATAGTTATTACTGCAATAAGGTTTTTGGTAATTGGTGTTGTTTCAGGATCCTGGGCTGTAGTACCTAAATAGAACATGTGGGTAACTTTTGCTAATATAACAAAGCAAGAATCACTGTGGCTTTCACTGGCTACGCCCAGGGATCCTTTTAAAACCTGTCTTATAGGAGTGCCTTTGCATAACTTTGAAAGCTTTTTAGGATATGTAAGTAATGACAGCATTATCACATTTAACGAAACACAAATTTAGCAGCTATATAATCAGACATGGTCAAAAAACAATTTTAAGCACTGTAAAAATGCTATGCTAACTTTTAGATCTGTTTTTATAATCTCACATTTAAACACATCTCTTACAGAACCACAACACTAGACACAAGAGAAGCATTTCTTATTTTGATGAAAATTGTAACGATCACATATATTTTTGGGACACTGCTGCCATGGTCCTAACTGTGTTGTTTTCCCCTAATGTTGCAGCAGGAAAAGCATTAGGAGATGTGAAAAGGCTAGGTTGTTGGATGGCTAAATAAACAAATCTCACGTCAGAAATTCTCACATAAATGTTAGTAGACACTGATAGCATTAGACATGCAACATTGCAAAATAGAGCAGCAATTGATTTTTTTACTGTTAGCACAAGGGACGTGATTATGAGGAATCTGAAGGTATGTGCTGTATGAATCTATCAGACCACTCAGAATCAATTCATATGGCCATTAAAAGGTTAAAGGAAAACATCAAACAGTTCAGGGTAAATAGTGATGATTGGTTAAGCGAATGGTTTTTACAAGGAAGGATCTCTTCACTATTTATTCAGGATTTAAGGTGTTATTCGTAATTTTGGTGATCCTCCTAGTAGTTCCTTGTTTGCTATCATGTCTGCAAAGGGCCCTGCAGAAGATGGTGAACAACGCCTTTGTGGTACAAAAACAAAAAGGGGGAATTGTTGGCCCTTTAAGAGCCAAAGCTACAGATGGCTTCGGCTTTGAGCAATTAATTCCTGACTTTGAGTGAAAAAACAGAACAGAGCAGATTCACAAGAAAGAATGCAAGAAACAAGATAATAAGTTTCTTATGTAACTAGTCAGCAGTAAAAAGAATGCCTCATGAACAGGTGGATGTATCCAATCAAGTATCGTAACCAGGCGTGTGAACAGTAGCTTTTAGCCAATGAAGAGTTGTTTATGTGTGTGCGTGTGTTAGTAGCTTAAGAGTATAAAAGTGATCGTGTAACCAATAATAAAGGTCTCCAATAGAATTCACAATGAATTGTGTGTGGAGTCTATGGGTGAATCCTTCTAGGCATGTATGTGTGTGTACTTTAAATAATGCCTTTGTAAGGAGTGGGGGCGCATTGGACATTTTTGGAGTGATCCACACTGTCGCCCGCCGGCGAATAAAACATACCTGCTTTATAACTCTCTACTAGTTGTAAGGTTTTATTCTGCAGATCAGTGTCCGTCTGTAACCGGCCACCCCAACTGACCCATGCTCAGCGGGACGTTGCTAAATTCTGCAGGTTTAGCTGTGTAAGTACATAAATCGTGGGCACCCAAGTGCAGTGCACTATTCGGTTCATCTGTAGGTGTCAGACCGATAGTGGCTTTACCGCCACTCAGTGCATCTGCAGCTGTCGGACCGACGGTGATCTATTGATTCGGTGCCTCCACAGTTGTCAGACTGATAGTGCTCAATTGGCCATCACTTAGGATTTAAGCCTAGCTGCCCCCAGCTCCTCCAGTTATCTGAGGGTGAGTTGGAACGCAAGGGGGTTTATTTCCTGCTAAATTGCTCTACCAACCCTTTCACAGAAATTGGCATAGTTGGCAGGATTGCCATGGATATGCAGCGGCAGAAATATGACTGTGCTCCTTCCCCAGCTGGGAAGAAGTGGGCCCAAAATTTTGGAAGGATGAAAAGAAAGTGATATGTGCATATTGAAGAGTTGGGTTGCTTTAAGACTTAAAGCAGTAGATAACGGTGTGGTTTGTGTCGTTTTAGGCACGTATTTATTTTGTGCACAACCAGAAACTAAAAAAACTCCTGCTCCCACTTTGATTTAAAGGGAGACAGGAGAAAAGCTAGGAGATTATGCTTATGCAGGCTCCCTACCCCCTCGATCTTGTACAGATCAGGAAACTGACAACATGCCCTTAAAAATGGGATGGAGATATTTGGAATTTTACAGATTCTGAAGAGGCTGGTTCCTTAGATGAAGTTGTGGATATGAAATCAGTATGGAGAGAAACTCCTCCACCCCTGAAGTCTGTCCTGGGCATTCCCAGAGCTGCAATTCAAGGTCAGCCTACTGGCATAATTTTAAGTTTGAAGCTTTTCAGGCACAATGGCCTTGAACTCCAGCAGCAACTATTAACATTAGTACTTCTATCAACATTTTTCTCATAAGTCTCATACTGAAGCTAAACACAGACTTGGTGTTCTGTTAGTCTACAAGCACAAGATTTAAGGTGAAGAATATTTGAATTAATAAACTTCATTGACAGTAAGATATGCCAATGGGGTATTCCATATCATATCACGTCAAGCCCAGTATAGTAGTGAGGGGCTCTTCCTCTCTTGCTCTCTCTGGCTTTTGCTTGGGCTCTTGTTCTTCCAGGATTGTCGCTCCTCCAGGATCATTATCTGGGAACAGGCCAGGCTCGGTCAGGAAGGGGGTGAGCTATAACATTGGGTGTCATTCACTTGCATATTTTGTTACTGTTATCATTATCACTACTATTTTAATATTAGTATTATTTTAAGTTTTCTCTCTATTATTAAACTGTTCTTATCTCAACCTACAAGCCTCCTTATCCTTGCCCCCCAATCCTCTCCCCTGTCCCCTGGGGGTGGGGGGGAAGTGGGTGAACAGCTGTGTTGGCTGCTAGCCAAGGGCTAGCCAAGTGAAACTATCACAAGTTATCAAGTGACCAATGGATCTTCCTGTCATAGGCAAATCAAAATTAAGGCAGTTGATATTGGGAGTTGATTCTGTGATATGCCAGCACCTGAGAAACAGGCCTAAACTAGTTTTTACCCCCTAGATGGACCCTGTAAAGACTGTATTTGTTATAACATTTATAGTTCAACTGTAATCAGCAACTTTTTAGCAGCTATCCACAAAAGAAATAATATGTGGCTAAAACCAAAAGGATAGAGATACTCCCTTGGATTCCTCCCCAAGGACTGGCCAAACTTTGGTAGCAATCCAACCTGGAGAATGACGTGCCAGATATTTCTAAAAAAAAAAAAAAAAAGCAAGTCGTCTTGATTTGCTGAGTTTAGTAATTGAGTACTATAAAGCTGGACTCCTGTGCAGTGACTCTTTGGTGGCCTCATCTGCGGGTGAATGCACTACTCAGGACTTCCTAATTGCCAGGGAGAGGTTCTCCAAACCCTCGCTGCTCCAAGGCACCCCAGCGACTGCAGGTCTGGATGATGACAAATAGGGCAATTAGTGATGCGTATTTTTTAATCACTCTTGCTAACTTTATATAGTCTTGTTCTGATTGCTCACTACATTATTTCCTTTTTGTATCACTTTAGCATAATCAGTGAAATAAACTTACTCTTTTGGGTGGTGCCGATGCCCTTACTGTTGACCCCAATTAATTGTCAAAACATTCGGCAAACAGTCCATATTGATTAGATTGCTGGTATAATTTTACCTATACCCAACCTAAAGTTGTGTACTGTTTTGGGGGTCACAGAAGCACCAGGCTGCTATTTGAATTTATGATTGATACAGCGAAGTCTGTGCCAGTTATAAATGACACAAAGCCTTGGTCCCCACAAATTCTGGATGAGATAAACACCTGGCCACCCATTAGGCTAACTGCCTATGTTTTTAACTTTGGCCCTTATGTGATCAAAAATACTGGTCAACAACAAGTATTGTTCAATCCATCATACTCTCTCAAATGTGTGGAGTTATTGATGCAGACCAACATAGCTGTAATCAAACTTGCCTGCTCACCATTTCTAGGCACATCCTATGCAGGATGGTCAGCATGGTTGCATAAATGCATTCTCACCCCTTTGGGGTGAACAAAGAGAGATGCAACTGGCATGTTGGGAACTGGATTAGGAGTTTAAAACAGCATAGATGCTGAGGTGCTGGCAAATAAACTAGCCACAACAGCCAGCGATCTAAACAGGCTAAGATATCTTCTGCGATCCTCTCTTTAAGCTTTGGGAAACAACCAATGGCTTCTATCGAACATTTTACCTCAGTGGGAAGAAACTGGTGAAAAGGATCATCAGTTGATTTTTAATGCACTTGATGTGGCCCAAAACAACGTTTCTTTGGCCCTTGGCTGTATCCAAGCCCAGGTGTGGATACAGAATCACAGAATGGTGGGGTTGGAAGGGACCTTAGGAGATCATATAGTCCAACCTCCCTGCCAAAGCAGGTTCCCTACACCAGGTTACACAGGAAAGTGTCCAGGCAGGTTTTGAATGCCTCCAGAGATGGAGACTCCACAGCCTCTCTGGGCAGCTTATTCCAAGTGTTCTGTCACCCTCACAGTAAAGACATTTTTCCTTAAGTTTGTCTGGACCTTCCGGTGTTGCAGTTTTTGCCCATTGCCCCTTGTCCTGTCACCAGCCACCAACAAAAAGAGCCCAGCCCCATCCATTTGGCCCCCACATTTCAGGTATTTATAGACATTGATAAGATCCCCTCTCAGTCTTCTCTTCTCCAGGCTGAAGAGTCCAAGCTCTCTCAGCCTCTCCTCGTAAGGCAGATGCTCCAGGCCTCTCATCATCTTTGTGGCCTCCACTGGACTCTCTCCAGAAGATCCCTCTCCTTCTTGAACTGAGGAGCCCAGAACTGGACGCAGTACTCCAGATGTGGCCTCACCAGAGCAGAGTAGAGGGGGAGGAGAACCTCCCTTTACCTGCTGGCCACACTCTTTTTAATGCACCCCAGGATACTGTTGGCCTTTTTGGCCACAAGGGCACACTGCTGGCTCATGGCCAGCCTGCTGTCCACCAGGACACTCAGGTCCTTTTCCTCAGAGCTCCTTTCCAGCAGGTCAGCTCCTAACCTGTACTGGTGCATGCGGTTATTCCTCCCCAGGTGAAGGACTCTGCACTTGCTTTTGTTAAACCTCATTAGGTTCCTTTCTGCCCAAATCTCCAGTGTGTCCAGGTCTCGTTGAATGGCAGCACAGCCTTCTGGTGTGTCAGCCACTCCTCCCAACTTTGTATCATCAGGAAACTTGCTGAGGGTGGATGCTACCCCTACATCCTGGTTGTTGATGAAGATGTTAAAAAAGACTGGACCCAATATCGACCCCTGGGGAACACCACTAGTTACAGGTCTCCAACTGGATTCTGCGCCACTGATCACAACCTTCTGAGCTCTGCCAGTTAGTCAGTTCTCAATCCACCTCACTGTCCATTCATCTATCCCATACCTTCTAAACTTTGCTACAAGGATGTTGTGGGATATGGTATCAAAAGCCTTGCTGAAATCAAGGTAGACAACATCCACTGCTTTCCCTGCAGGGAGCGTGGGAACGTGTATTGGCATACCCTGAGAGAACTGTGGGAACTGAAGGGATACACGTCTGGAGATGCGAGAAGCACCTGCGTCGACAAGTTATGAGAAAGGAATCTTGGAATGTATCCAAAAGATGTACCCTGGCAAGCAAACAGGAAGGGATGCATGCAAAGTCCATCAGCCAATTAGGGGCATGTGAACTGCTCGTGCTGTGAGTGAATAGCCAATAACATGTTAACGGGTGTGGGTGATTTCATTAGTTTTGGGGTACAAATTTTACTGTATTAGAACAAATAAATGGCTTCTTGCTTGATCATATTGATCGTGTGGCAGAGTCCATCACCGAGTTCCCGCATTTCCCCTCATCTACCTAGCTGGTGATGACATCATAGAAGGCTACCAGGTTGGTCAAGCATGATTCCCCCTTAGTGAAACCATGTTAACTACTCCTGATAGCCTTCTTCCAATTGCTTAGAGATGGTATCAAGAATGAGCTGTTCCATCACCTTCCCAGGGATGGATGTGAGGCTGACTGGCCTGTAGTTGCCTGGATCCTCCTTCTTGCCCTTTTTGAAGATTGGAGTGACATTGGCTATCCTCCAGTCTTCAGGCACCTCTCCCGTTGTCCAGGACCTTTCAAAGATGATACAGAGCGGTTTAGCAATCAAGTCTGCTAACTCCTTCAGCACTCATGGGTGCATCCCCTCGGGGCCCATGGATTTGTGTATATTGATTTTGTTTAGGCTATCTCTGAGCAGTTTTTCCTCAATCAACGGGCAGTCTTCCTCCTTCCAGACACTCTCTCTTCCCTCTAGCATCTGGGGTTCTTGAGGGGCACTTTTAGCCATAAAGACTGAAGCAAAGAAGGTGCTCAGTATCTCTGCCTTCTCAGCGTCTCCTGAAACCAGGGCACCCGCCTCGTTCAACAGCGGGCCCACATTTTCCCTGGTCTGCCTTTTGTTATTGACGTACTTGAAAAAGCCTTTTTTGTTGTCTTTAACCTCCTTTACCAGATTCAGCTCCAAGTGGGCCTTAGCCTTCCTAGCTGCATCCCTGCAGGCCCTGACCACATTCCTGTATTCCTCCCAAGTGGCTAGACCCTTTTATTTCTGCAGATAGTGGTTTATCACTGGCAATCCATACGAATCTGTATTAATCCTGTTGCTCTATTAAAGGTGCTTTCATTTGCTTACAGAGTTGCTGCACAATTTCTTGCTGGGCTGCTGCCTGATAAGGCCATGAGAGTCCATAGATTGTGACTGACTGACAGGTGCGGGACACTATCCAGTGGATCCGGCGCTGAAGTGCTCAGACTTGTGGTGTCTCGTCGAACTGTGTCCGTCTGTAACCAGCCACCCCAACTGACCCGTGCTCAGCGGGACGCTGCTAGATTCTGCAGGTTTAGCTGTGTAAGTCCATAAATCGTGGGCATAGGAGTGCAGTGCACTATTCGGTGCATCCACAGCTGTCGGACCTATAGTGGCAGTACTGCCACTCAGTGCATCCACAGCTGTCAGACCAATAGTGCTCGATTGGGCATCACTCAGGATGTAAGTCTAACCGACCCCAGCTCTTCCAGTTATCTGAGGGTGAGTTGGAACGCAAGGGGGTTTATTTCCTGCTAAATTGCTCTACCAACCTTTCCATGCAACAACAAGGTCCACAGGTCCTGCCAGGAACCTGCTCCAGCACAGGCTTCCCATGGGGTCACAGCCTCCTTCAGGCATCCACTCGCTCCAGCATGGGGTCCTTCACGGGCTACAAGTAGTCATCTGCTTCACCATGGAACTCCATGGCCTGCAGGTGGAAAGCCTGTCTCACTATGGTCTTCACCATGGGCTGCAAGGAAATCTCTGCTCTGGTGCCTGGAGCACCTCCTCTCCCTCCTTCTTACCTGACCTTGTATTGCATGAAAAATTACTAAAACCATTAAAGGTAGCAGGATGTTAGGTTACTACAAAGCGCTGAATTAATAAAGGATTTCTCCGGAGTTTTCTAAGTGTCCAAGAGAGGAGTTCTCAGCTGAGTCTAAGTCCAAATCTAAGTCTAAGTGGTACCCAAAGGTGTCCCAGTGGTGGGGGAAGAGAGGCTCAGCCTATCGGCTGGTCCCAGGGGTCAGAGGTCTGCAATGGAGTCATTCCTGACTTGTTGGTGATGGCATCTTCCCTGACTGTGATGGTGTCTTCCCTAATTCCCTCCCTTCTTGGGGCTATTCTTACACTATTTTTCTATGTTATGTTATGGTTTTGTCAAGGTCCACAAAGGGAAGCAGTTGTCAAAAGGGGCACCAGCTGTCAATCCAGAATCACAGGTAGACCACACATCAAGCCTCGTGGACTCAAAGTAGTGTCTGGCATGGGGAGTTGGAGAAAAAGCTGCCGCTCTTTCCCATCTCCTGTACAGTAAACACCTGGAACCAAGTCAATGTTATTAAATTCCTGGCATACTAGCTGTAATTTTCCCCTGGGATCATCCTCAACACTGTACCTTCCCTTAGTGTGTGGACACAGCCATTTTCTGATTTTTAGTTACCTCCAGCAATTACTCCACATATTCCACCCCGTGACTAGAGTCACTCAAGCTTCACACTATTTTTAGAAAACTGAGGCTACCCTCCGGGACATATGATGGGGATTATCTATCACATATATATCTTGTGGGGATACTAAGCAGGTCAAGCGCTTCATCATAATCCAGGGCCTAACACACATTGCAAGGGTTAAAGCAAAGCACAATACAGTAACTGTTAGTAGAACAACAACAGGGTGAAGCATCTGGTTGAAAAGTCCGGTTGCCATTGGGGACCATCCGAAAAGAGTATCCCACCAATAATATTGTCCATCTTTCTTGATTCGTTCCAGCACCTGATGTATTTCTTCCACATTGTAATGGACAGTAATCAGTCTTTTGTCCATTTTCTTGGTCTTGTTTCAGCAACCGTCTCAGGTCATCATGTTGGAATAGCTTTCCCACCAGAGTTAAGTTCATTCCAATAGGGACAGGTGGCAGGTCATGAATCAGTGTGTAGTTGGTTTGCAGCAACTGGTAAGATGTTACAGGAGCTGAATATCTGAAATCGCATTCTACAATTTCTGTAAAGTTGCAAACACAGATCTTTGAGTGATTATTCGTATTTAAACCAATGTTATCTACAAATACAAACTCTCAAAATGTTCTCATGCACACACATCCCTTCCCAACATATTCTCCTCTAAACCCTTCACCAATTTAACGGCTCTCCTCTGGACACTCTCCAGTAGCTTTATATCCTTTTCTCCTGGTTTTGCTAAGATAGAGTTAATTTTCTTTTTAGTGTTTTAGTTAGCGTTTCAGTTCAGACTTATTATGAGAAGAATGTTGATAACAGTGCTGGTGTTGTGAGTTGCTGCTGGAGCTCAAGGCCACCGTGTTTGACTGTGTCACAGCTGCATTAGGACTGGGAGGGAGAAGTGTAGTGAATAGCAAAGCCCAGAACTGGCATTTGGATATGCCCATGAAATATTCCAGATCATACCACGTCATGCCAGTATATTAACCAGGGCTGACCGGAAGACAGGGCACTTCTCTTCCAGGGGTACTTCTCTGGGGGATCGCTCGGGCTCACTCTTCCAGGGTTTCGGTTTTGGGACTGTCTCTCCTCCGGGATCGTTAGCTGGCACAGGCCGGGCATCAGTCAGCGGGCGGTGAGCACTGTGTATCACTCATTTGTATAATTCTGTTATCACTGTTGTTATCATTATCATTTCATTTTAATTAGTAAATAGTTTTTATCTCAACCCGTGAGTCTCCTTGCCCTTCTTTCCAATTCTTTCCCCTACTCCCTGGGCCAGGGAGGGGAAGGGTGAGAGAGCAGGCTGTGTTTGGCTGCAAGCTGCAAGCAAAAGGGGTGAATCCACCCAAACCACCACACCTTTTTATACTGTGGCACCCAAAACAGCACACAGTACTCAAGCTGAGGCCGCATCAGTGCAGAGTGGAGCGGGACGATCACCTCCCTCGACCAGCTCGCAATGCAGTGCTTGATGCACCCCAGGAGGCAGTTGGCCCTCCTGGCTGCCAGGGCACACTGTTGGCTCATGTTCAACTTGCCATCGACCAGAACCCCCAGGTCCCTCTCTATAGGGTTGCTCTCCAGCCTCTCGTTCCACAGTATGTGTGTGCATCTGTGGCAGAGGAAGAAATGCCCAACACTGAGATGTCTTCAGGAATCTGGCATCAGCAGTTTATTGAAGCTTTGCACTGCTTATATATCCTTTTTTCCCCAAGCACACCCCAAACACGCATCATTCTTTCACTTTTGATTCGTTACCGCTTATCACACAAGCGGCAAGCACATGCCTAAACAATTGACATGATTGGATAATTCCACCTGTTCACGAGCCATTCTTTTACTTCTGATTGGTTACTAATTACGGCACATAAACAATCTCTTGTCTCATACACATTCTTGTTATTCTGTTTTTTGTTGTTTCATTTTATCTTCGCTCAAGGTCAGGAATTATTTGCTCAAGGTTGAGGCTGCCTACAGCTTCAGCTCTTAAAGCACCAACACCTCTGGATGGCATCCCATCCCTCCAGTGTGTCAACAGCACCACACAGCTTGGCGTCGTCAGCAAACTTGCTGATGGTGCACTCAATCCCACTGTCCATGTCTCCAACAAAGATGTTGAACAGTACTGGCCCCAATACCGAACCTTGAAGGACACCACTCATCACCGGTTTCCACTCGGACATTGAGCTGTTGACCACAACTCTTTGAGTGCAACCATCCAGCCAGTCAAATGCCTTGCACAAGTCCAGGTAGATTACATCAGTTGCTTTAGCCTTGTCCACCAATGTTGTAACCCCATCACAAAAGGACACCAGATTGGTCAGGAACGATTTGCCCTTGGTGAAGCCATGTTGGTTTTTCACCAATCACCTTCTCATTCTCCATGTGCCTTAGCATAGTTTCAAGGAGTATCTTCTCCATGATTTTGCCTGGCACTGAGGTGAGACTGACAGGCCTGTAGTTCCCTAGGTCTTCCTTGTTTCCCTTTTTAGAAATGGTGATTATGTTCCCCTTTTTCCAGTCTGTGGGAACTTCACCAGACTGCCAGGACTTCTCAAATATGATGTATAAAGGCTTCGCAACTTCATCTGCCAGTTCCCTCAGGACTCGCGGATTCATCTCATCAGGTCCCATGAACTTGTGCAGCTTCAGGTTCCTTAGGTGCTCCTGAATCTGATCTTCTCCTACAATGGACAGCTTTTTGTTTTTCCAGACCCTTCCTTGGCTTTCTAGGTCTTGGGCAGTGTGTTGCATGAGCCCTTGCCGGTGAAGACTGAGGCAAAAAAGTCATTGAGAACCTCAGCCTTCTCAATGTCCTGGATGACCAGGTCTCCCTTTGCCTTCCGGAGAGGGCCCACATTTTCCCTAGTTTTCCTTTTCTCCCCGACATACCTGTAGAAGCTTTTTGTGTTGCCCTCGACATCTCTGGCCAAATTTCATTCTGTCAGGGCCTTGGCTTTCCTAACCTGATCCCTGGCCACTTGGGCAATTTCTCTGTATTCCTCCCAGGTTACCCGTCCTTACTTCTACCCTCTGTAGGCTTCTTTTTTGACCTTAAGTTTGTTCAGGATCTTCTTGTCCATCCATGCAAGGCTCCTGCTGTTTTTGCCTGCCTTTGTCTTTGTTGGGATGCACCGCTCCAGGGCTTGGAAGAGGAAATCTTTGAGTATAAGCCAGCTGTCCCGAGCCCCTCTTCCCTCCAGGAATTCATCCCACAGTACCTGACCAAGCAGATTCCTGAAGAGGTCAAAATCCGCTCTCCTGAAATCCAGGGTGGTGAGCTTATAGTGCCACCTTCCTCACTGCCCTAAGGATCTTGAATTCTACTATCTCATGGTCACTGCAGCCAAGGCTGCCTGAGAGCTTCACATTCCCCACTAGCCCCTCCTTGTTGGTGAGAACAAGGTCCAGCACAGCACCTCTCCTTGACAGTTCCTTGACCACTTAGAGAAAGAAATTGTCCTCCACGCATTCCAGGAACCACCTGGACTGTTTACTCCCCATGCTACGTGCATTAGCATAAAGGCATTTAAGTTTGGCCCACAGTGAAGTTGACTTTGACTTGCTGGCTAGAGCAGCTGGAATCCCACTGTGGTGCTCTCCAGGCATGTACCCCCTGGGGTTACTGGTAGCAGGCCCAGTGATATCCCCTATCCCCTTTCCCCTTCCCCCTTCCAATCTAGTTTAAAGATCTATCCATGAGCCCCACTAATTCTTGCCCCAGGATCCTTTTCCCCTTCTAAAACAGGTGTATCCCATCTTTTGCCATTAGCCCTGGCAATGTGTAAACCTCCCCATGGTCAAAGAAACCAGAACTCCACCTGCGGCACCAGCCTCTAAGCCATGTGTTAATCAGGTTGTGGTGGGTTGACCCTGGCTAAAGGCCGGACGCCCACCAAAGCCCACTCTATCACTCCCCCTCCTCAAATGGGCAGGGGGAGAAAATTATAACGAAAAGCTCGTGAGTGGAGATAAGGACAGAGAGAGATCACTCACCAGTTACTGGCATGGGTGAAACAGACTCGACTTGGGGGAAAAAACAAATTTACTTTATTACCAATCAAAATCAGAGGATAGTGAGAAGTAAAACCAAATCTTAAAACACCTCCCCCATCCCTCCCTTCTTCCCGGGCTGAACTTCTCTCCCGATTTTCCACCTCCTCCCCCCAGCGGCACAGGGGGACAGGGAATGGGGTTGGGGTCAGTTCATCACACGGTGTTTCTGCTGCTCCTTCCTCCTCAGGGGGAGGACTCCTTCCCCCGCACCAGCGTGGGGTCCCTCTCACAGGAGACAGTCCTCCACCAACTGCTCCAACGTGAGTCCTTCCCATGACTGACAGTTCTTCACGAACTGCTCCAACCTGGGTCCATTCCATGGGGTGCAGTCCTTCAGGAAGGGACTGCTCCAGCGTGGGTCCCCCACGGGGTCACAAGTCCTGCCAGCAAATCTGCTCCGGTGTGGGCTTTTCTCTCCACGGGCTACAGGTCCTGACAGGAACCTGCTCCAGCGCGGGCTTCCCGCGGGGTCACAGCCTCCTTCGGGCATCCACCTGCTCCGGCGTGGGGTCCTCCATGGGCTACAGGTGGTCATCTGCTCCACCATGGACCTCCATGGACTGCAGGGGGACAGCCTGCCTCACCATGGTCTTCACCACAGGCTGCAGGGGAATCTCTGCTCCGGCGCCTGGAGCACCTCCTCCCCCTCCTTCTTCGCTGACCTTGATGTCTGTGGTGTTGTTTTCTCTTACATCTTCTCACTCCTCTCTCCAGCTGCAAAAAGTGCAGTTTTTCTTCCCTCTCTTCCTTTTTTTTTTTCTTAATTATGTTATCACAGAGGTGTTACTGATTGGCTCAGCCTTGGCCAGCGGCGGGTCCCTTCTTGTAGCCGGCTGGCATTGGCTGTGTCGGGTCGGACATGGGGGAAGCTTCTGGCAGCTTCTCTCACAGAAGCCACCCCATGTGTCCCTTTCCCCCCCCCCCGCTACCAAAACCTTGCCACGCAAACCCAATAAACAGGTGTACCTTCCTGTTCCTGTCAGTAAACCTCCCTGCCACTGAAGGGAATGAGGAAAAAATTACCTGTGCACCTGATCCTGTAACCAGTCTCCCTAATGACCTGAAGCCCTTCTTAATTTCTTGTGGACTTTTCTCTGTAATCTCATCACTACCAGCTTGGATGACCAAAAGCAGGTAGTAGTCTGAGGGCTGCACCAGGCCAGGGAGGTTCTTACTAATATCCCTAACCCAGGCCTCAGGGAGACAGCAGACTTCCCTGTGGGAGGGATCTGGTCTACATATGGGGCCCTCAGTTCCCCTCAGAAGGGAATCACCTACCACAATTACCTTCCTTTTTTTCTTGGCTGAACTAGTACTGAGGTATGAGGGTGACTGACTCACCCTGGATGTCTTCCCAGGTGGACCTACCTTTCCATCCTCACTTGCCTGGCTCTCAATTTCCAAAGCCATAACTGGAGGGGCAAGGCATAGGCAGCAGTAATTGGAGGGGCAAGGGCAGCCAGCAGGAGATTCACCTACCTTCCCATCCTCCTTGAGGAGGGACCCATTTTCACTCCCCGCTGTCTTTTTGATCCCCTCCTCTTACCTGGTGGCAAGAGGATAGGGAATCCTGTGCTTCACATGAAACCTTGTTGCCTTTGGCTCAGGGATGGGTGGGCCTGAGTCCACTGGTCTATCTCCCTCTCACACTCCCTTGTAGTCCTCAGCCTTTCAACCTCCTCTTTCAGCTCAGCCACCATGCTGAGCAGGTCATTTACCTGTTCACAGCAAATACAGCTGCTGTCCCTGCACTTCTCCATTTCAAGTGAGAGGCTCCAGCACTCCCTGCAGCCAGGGACCTGGACACCTGCATCTTTACATGTGTCTGGGTCACCACATTTCTTTTGCCTACAGATTTGGCCAGGTAACAACCATGGCTGTTCCTGCCTGTTTGACTAACGGTTCAAACCTCTGTGACACCTGAGTTTTTGTTGCTCTACCGATCTGCTGCAGGGACGGCTCGGTTCTGGAGGTTGATCACAGTGCCTGATGGTAGCAGCGCCCTTCCCCGGGCAAACTGGCGCACCACACCCTGTTTGCCAATCCTGGTCGCTCGCGCTCCCTGGGGGTCTTTTAAATCGCCGCGGTTGCTCCTGACGGGACTAGGCATCACGTCTGCAGCCTCCTCTCGCTCCGAGACCTCCGCCTCCTCCTCAGCACGCGCTCAGCCGCGGAACTTACCGTTGCCGCCACTGTGTTCTTCGCCGATTCAACTTCTTAATTATGTTATCACAGAGGTGTTACCATTGTTACTGATTGGCTCGCCTTCCCCACCCCCTCCCCGCTACCAAAACCTAGCCACGCAAACCCAGTACATGGGTGCAGAGCTTAGAGAGGCCATGGCTTTCTGCCAGGTGGATACAATGACAAAGGCAAAATTTAACATAGACATTGAATGCACAGTTACAAATTTCAGTACACTTGCTTAAAAAAGACTTTGTGCTACTCTGTCCAGAAGCAAAATCAGAGACATCCTACTGAAAGTTCTTACAAATCTGTACAAGGCACTAGCATGGAAATATGAGCAGATCTCTTCAGAAGCAGACAATATCACTACACTCAGTGCTTTTGTAATTCAGTGTCCTCAGCAGACCAAACAAAGAACAGTGGCTTGAAGACTCATTGATTCCAGAGGAAGAAGCAATTTATTTCACACTCTCTTTGACAACTGGTCACCCTCTTTGGCCAGTTAGAAAGCTGCAGTCTGTGTTCTCTATACTGCCCTGGGGCTCCAACTCATGTGCTGAAGAGAACTTTGCATGAAGTGCAGCATTCATGCTACAGTACATAATATCCATGCTCAGTACAAATGATGAGGACCATTTGCAAGAATATTTCTGCTTTAGGTTTGGAAAATGGAAATTAAATTTTATTTTGGAAAATAATTTAAAGAAAAAATAGTGTTCATATTCAGTATGTATTCTCGATCCTGTTAGATATGTAAAAACTAGAAGCGATACTAAGTTGTAATAAGATTTAGCATGTAGTTCCAGCTCACTGAAACTCTATTTAGTATTCAATGAGCTTAAAAGACTTCCCAAATACGTAAGACCAATGTTGCAATGGCCTCTGCTCCAATGAAAAGTAATAAATTTGGCTTTTCTGCCTACAGTAACTGCAAATGTATATGGAAGGATGCCAGTAACATAATCTTATCACTTATAACCATTTATCACTTTATAAACTTGCTGGTAGGTTTACCTCAATGCAGGATCATAATGCAACTGTATGAATTAAGTTCTATCTGAGTAAGAGAGAATGAAAATGGGAACAAGGCACTATAGGCAAAGCAGATACTATTCAACAAGCAATAGAGGAATCTCTCTGAATGTAGCTTATTATAAAAGCTACATAGGTTGTCTTAAACACATTCAGTATAAAAAATCATTTTGAAAAATGCATTTTGTGAAATGTGTGAGCTAACATACTTTAACGGATAATCTGTTTCCTGGTCTAGACATAACCTGGGGATGAGCCATTATATGTACTACATGTTGGTAGTCCAAGTTAGTGAGAGTAACATAGTTCATTCAAGTCGCCCACTTCAGTGCTTATGCCCCTTTGCAAGAACAAGGTATTAGCTGGACTTCTCTACAAGGGATTTCTTGTGGCACTTATATGCTTTTGTAAAATTTTAATTGAGGAGGTTAACCAAGCAAATTGATTAATCCATCTAGTGCAGCTCAAGGAAATATCTTCCACAAGCAGATAGGCTAGTAAGTCTCGGACCAGGTAGAACAGGACACTGTTGAAATACCAGCAACCCCAAGCACATTGCAGCACAACTAACTAATTCTTCATTAGAATTTGCAGAACTGCTCATGGATTCTGGGCAGAGGAGTTATTTACTATTGTAAACCTCATAATTATACTGTCTATTATTTTAAGCCAGGCATTTTTGACTTACAAGTTTTGAGTGCTGGGTGTCTTTGCTTGTATATGATGATATGGTATTAACAGCCTACTGAAAAGATTTCTGGAAATTGGATGAGAGTCAAGCATGCTGATTCTCCACTCAGAAGGCAGAATGGTCCCAGTGTAGCTGCCAGAAAATATGGAGGGGCACAAACATATGATTCTTCTTTTAGTCCTCTGAAATGACTGCAGGATGAACAAACTTGCTGATGTCACTGTTACTGTAGTCCAAATGGTTACATTAGCACTCTCGAAGAAAAGGGACTGTACAACTGGCCATCGCTTGTCTCTGTGTTTAATGGAGATTTATTTCAAAGCAGAATGCTGCACCAGCCAGGGGACTTGTACTCCCTGCATGGGACTTTAAATTCAGGGAAGTGAAAACATACCCATTCTGCCTCCTTGTTAGTTTGGACATTCACAGAGGAGGAGGGCATAGTCTACCATGACCTTCTAAAATTGAAGGCATTAATTAATCTACATGCTTTTCTCAGTCTATAAATGTATTTGTGTTGCCATGTGTTTAAGCATCATGAATCTTTTCTTACATCTGTGCATTTCATTTCAATTAATTAGAAACAGTGCTAATGCCAGCTGGATTATGCATGGATTAAATACAAAGTACAATGTCTAGTAAGAAGGCTTGATGTTTTTCAGTGGCATGTTGCACCACCTAATAACCGAGTATTCCCTCTAGGATGCATGTGTAACCAGCACAGGGTCATACATACAAGGCCAAAGCACTCCGTAAGATTTAAGAGGAATATTTTAGACTTACAAATTACAAACAAAACCCCCATATTTTAATTTTTTTTCTTAATATGTACAATCTTCAGTTTAGAGACAAAAACCACAACTCATTCCCAGAAACACTAGTGAAAGGTTAATGAATGTACTTAAAAAAGCATAATAAACTAATGAATAAGTGCCCAGTGAGTCAAAATATACTGTTTTTCTACCTGTGTAACTATTTTAGGAAAATTTTGCTGTTTGATGATCTTAGCCTATGTCTATTTCTAGTTTTGCAAGTACTGCTGTTTGGGAGTCTCACAGCATTTGACACATGCGCTGTCCCAGATGTGTCATTCTACATGCTAAAATATATTTGCAGCATCGCCGTTTTTTTTCTGCTGACTCTTAGTGCAATATCAAAGACAGGTGCATGCAAAAATTGGATAAAAATTGTTAACTACCCTATAATTTTTTTATCATCTTTTTTTTTTTTGTAATTATACAAACATTTTCAATACTTCCCATGCTGCAGGGCTGAAAAATGTAAAGACTCAAAATCTCTTTAAGATATATATAATTGGAGTTGTTTTAGTAAAATTTAATGGAGTCATTTGTTCAAACAAATTTAAGTATTTTGCTAATCTTATGGATTAACCAGATGCTCAGGAAAAGACTATTTGGGTGGCTGATTTGAGGGTTGGATTGTATTGTGAAAGCTGCCACATGCCCTCTGGAGCTTTTTCATTAATGCCCACCACTGTAGGGGATGGGGGAGGATACATGCATTGTAAATTCTTATAGAGAGATAGAAGTAATTACTAAGCCATACCTAGCCCTCAATACTCTTACTATTTTAGCTCATCTTCTTTCTTGAGTCAGATCATCTGATATGTAAAAGTTGTGGCTTTAGCCCAAATCTCTTTAAGTACTTGCACTGAAATTGTTCATGTTTCTGAGTGCTTCCTTGAAAAGGACACCTAGTTATTAATTTATTACATTTGTGTCCTATTTTAAGCAGAAAAACTTGAGTGTGGCTAAATCAGATGCCACAGGAATGTCTTCAGTGAAGCTGAAGATCAGCTGAGCTGTTTATGTCTTTCACCATAGACAATTTTTAACTCTGCCTATTTAAAATGTATTTAGCAACACTGAACCAAAAAGACAAAGAACAGATTTTTGATGTAGCCTTTTAGGCATCATTTTCCTACAAACTCCCTCATCATTAAAAAAATCTTGTCTTTGTCAGAATGAGAACAAACTGAAGGAATCTTTAGTGCTTATAGTAGCCCTTAGAGTAACTTTCCATTCCCCATCTCTCCTCTCCCTGATACACATGCTTGGCTCAGGTTCCTCCTAATTCTCTTATATGCTAAATTCCTAAAGCTTCTCAAAGCCATTGGAAGGGATGTAATAAAAACAACAGAGGGGAGAGGAGGTCATTAGGACTTAGAATAACAATGTCACCAAACTGCTTCCACTGCTGCTGAACAGTTGTAAACACATTCCTGAGGAGGGGTTCATCAGGCTGCTCACCTCTCCCCACGGCATGTCTGGAGGTAAAGATTAGCTTCACAGTAAGAAGCAGACTAATAGAGCAAATAGGGGGAAACACACACAAATCTAGTAAACACAGTAGATAAATGGAAAAACTCATGATCCCATTAGCCTGCCCCTATGTTGATTTACTTAGTGAGCAAGATTTGTGTGCATACATCAATCATGCCTCCATGTAAAATCCCTCCTGTACCAATGCACTCAGTAATTGTCCTGTATTGTGTTTTCTTCAAGATTTGTGCGTGCCTGGAGACAGCAGGTCCTGGTCACTGCCAGTGGGTGGCATACTGCACCCACTGTGCAGTGCTGTAGACATTGGTTTCAGACTGCATTGCCCTGCACTACAGGGCACTTGTGCTCTGCAGCAACAGCACACTAAACAATATAGAAAATATCAATTCTACTACAATGAGCAACTTGTCCAATTCTGCACTATTAAATCAAGGGATATGCACAAATGCTAAAACTTATCTTGCCTTAATAGGTACAGGGGTAAATTACACTCAAAGAAGTGAAGAGAAGATGCAATTGGAAGCCAAGAATGTCAAGATCAAAAGATTTATCTTTGGAAATAGACAACTTAGAAGTATTTAGAAATATTGAGACACGTATAGGAAATGAAATATTGTGTAATTAAAGTATAAAAATATGTTTTTTTTATACCTATAAGTTTTGGAATCTGTTAACTGGATTCAACATTAGGTAAACAGACATAGACAAAATATTGGGGCCGGATGGGGTCCATCCAAGCATATTGAGAGAGCTGGCAGAGGTGCTTGCCAAACCCCTTTCTATCATCTACCAACAGTCCTGGCTGAATGGGGAAGTTCCACTTGACTGGAAGGTGGCAAATGTTACCCCCATTTACAAGAAGGGCCGGAAGGAGGATCCAGGGAACTGGATCCAACTGTCAGTCTGACCTCGGTGCCAGGGAAGTTGATGGAGCGGATCACACAGCACATACAGGCCAACCAGGTGAGCAGGCCCAGTCAGCATGGGTTTATGAAAGGCAGGTCCTGCCTGACTAACCTGATCTCCTTCTGATGATCAGGTGACCCACCTAGTGGATGAGGCTGTGGATGTGGTGTATCTGGACTTCAGTAAAGCCTTTGACACCGTTTCCCATAGCATTCTCCTAAAGAAATTGGCTGCCAACAGCCTGGACAGGCATACTCTCTGCTGGGTTAAAAACTGGATGGATGGCTTGGCCCAAAGAGTGGTGGTAAATGGAGTTAAATGCAGCTGGAGGCCGGTCACAAGCGGTGTTCCCCAGGGCTCAGTGTAGGGCCAGTCCTGTTTAACATCTTGTCATAGTTTCACTGGGCTAGCCCTTGGCTAGCAGCCAACACAGCCGTTCACCCACTTTCCCCCCCATCCACAGGGGACAGGAGAGACGATTGGAGGCAAGAATTAGGAGGCTTGTAGGTTGAGATAAAAACAATTTAATAATAGAAATAAAAGAAAACTTAAAAAAACCCCAACAACAACAGCAAAAAACAACTAAACAACTAATATTAAAATAGTAATGATAATGATAACAGTAATAAGATATGCAAATAAGTGATAATCCAGTGCAAACTGCTTACCACCCACTGATAAGCCCGGCCTGTTCCCAGATAACGATCCCGGAGGAGCAACAATCCCGAACCGAAACTGCGATCCCGGAAGAACCCGAGCCTGAGAGCAAACCCGTGCCAATCCACCCCCACTTTCCAGTCAGCCCCGGATAATATACTAAACATGACGGGATATGATCTGGAATATTTCATTGACACATCCAAATGCCAGTTTTGGGTTTTGCTATTCACTGCGCTTCTCCCACCCAGTCCTAATGCAGCTGTGAACAGCCAAACACGGTAGCCTTGAACTCCAGCAGCAACTAATAACATTAGTACTTTTATCAATGATGTTCTCAAAGCAAGTCTGAACTGAAATCAAAACATGGCTCTTCTAACTACTGAGAAGAAAATTAACTCTATCCTAGCAAAACCAGGACACATCTTTATCAATGATCTGGATGAAGGGATTGAGTGTACCCTCAGTAAATTCACAGATGACACCAAGCTGGGTGGAAGTGTTGATCTGCTTGAGGGTAGGAAGGCTCTACAGAGGGATCTGGACAGGTTGGATCAGTGGGTGGCAACCAACTGTATGAGATGCAACAAGACCAAGTGCCGGGTCCTGTACCTGGGTTACAACAATCCCATGCAATGCTTGGAAAGCTGCCTGGGAAAGGACCTTGGAAAAGGACCTGGGGGTGTTGGTCAACAGCCAGCTGAATATGAGCCAGCAGTGTGCTTAGGTGGCCAAGAAGGCCAATAGCATCCTGGCCTGTATCAAAAACAGTGTGGCCAGCATGACCAGGGAAGTAATCCTTCCCCTGGACTCAGCCTTGGTGAGGCTGCACCTTGAATACTGTGTCCACTTTTGGGCCCCTCATTACAAGAAGGACATTGAGGCACTGGAGCGTGTCCAGAAAAGGGCAACGAAGCTGGTGAAGGGGCTGTTGAACAAGCCTTATGAGAAGTGGCTGAGGGAGCAGGGGTTGCTTAGTCTAGAGAAGAGGAGGCTGAGGGGAGACCTAATTGCTGTCTACAACTACCTGAAAGGAGATTGTAGGGAGGCAGGTATATGTCTTTTCTCCTAGATAAACTAGTGATAGAACAAGAGGCAATGGCCTTAAGTTATGCCAGGGGAGGTACAGATTGAATGTCAGGAAGTACTTCTTCACTGAAAGGGTTATCAGGCACTGGAATGGGCTGCCTAGGGAGGTGGCTGAGTCACCATCCCTGGAGGTATTTAAAAGATGGCTAGATGGGGTGCTCAATGATATGGTTTAGTAGTGGACAGGTATGGTTGGACTTGATGATCTCAGAGGTCTTTTCCAATCAGGAGATTCTATGATTCTATGATTATTTATATCATTAAAACCATTTAATCACTAAAACCAAATTCTATTATCAGATTGTACTAAGACAAGAGCTTTCTCTTTATATTCCTAAACAGGAGTAGGCATTTCAACAGGCAGAAAATTCCTGCAGAAGAAATAAAACCTTTCTATTCTATTAGCTACTTTGTATATGATTTTACTGTAGCTTGATTGACAGACAAGGAATTTGTTAATGAAGAGAAAAACTATTTGGCACATTGAAGAAAACCTATCTTATACCATTTCTATCAGTGTGATATATTGCAGTAGCCTAAATATGTTATATACAAATCATACACAAAAAATATAGAGACTGTGGAACACATAGTTCTAGTTTAGTAAAGAACACTCCTGAGAAGAAAAAAAATATTAATGTCAAAGACTCACAAAAGCTTGAGTGGAGGCATAGTTTCCCCATTTCCTGGTCTGTGATGGTTTGACCCACAGTGGGACCATGCGATCCTGCATTCACTCCCCCAACCTGGTGAGATGGGATGGGAGAAACAACAAAGGGGACACGGGATTAGGAATGAAGGACAGGGATGGATCACTCACGGGCAAAACAGAATCAAACTTGGGGAAGAAAAATCAATTTAATTCGTTGCAAATCATCTGAGTAGACAAAACAACCACATCTTACAACATCTTCCCTCACCCCTCCCTTCTTCCTGGGCACAAATCACTTTTTGCTCCCAATTTCTCTACCTTCCCCCCAAGCAGCACAGGGAGCAGGGAATGGGGTTCAGTTCACCATTGCCACTCTTTCCAGCATGAAAGTCCAGGAACAAGATGTTCCAAAAAAATGCACCTCTTCGGGCTCAACTCCTGGCTCCAGCACAGGGACATCCACAGGCTACAGACTCACCCCCCACTCTGGAGGTCCACCCCCACTCTGGCAGTGAGTGACTCTTGGGGTCCCAATGCCTGTCACACTTGCCCTCAGGTTCAGCTTCTCTGCTCTAGTGTGGAGTCCACAATGGCCTACACATGGGTCTCTGCTCCGCCGTTGAATCTCCATGGGCTGCAGGGGACTTCCTTTGTCTTCTCCTACTCCATGTGGCTGAACTGGGTGTGGGTCTCTGTCTTTTCCTCTGGCAAGGAAGCTCTCTCTCCATCTGTCTGTCTTTTGTTTTAGCTGATGGTCGTCTTTTGTTAGGTCAGTGGCATCTCCTCCAGGTGCCACACTTTCTTCTTTTCAAGACAGTCCTTTCCCTCACAAATATGGATTTGCAGAAGCATTTCTCTAGTGCTCATTGGCCCAGCCTGGGCTGGAGGGTCTCCACCTTGGAGCCAGGGGAGCTTTTCTCTCTCACAAGATGACCCTTCCCCCACTACCAAAAAAACGCCCCCCCCCCATATACACACAAACCCAACACACTGGTCTTTCCTCACTTTTCTTAGAAAGAGATGACTACATGTAATACTGCACATTCTACCATAATTCTTCATCAATCCAAGTAAGGAAAGTGGAATTTTTCAGATCATAATCAGATCTTTCACTTTTTATACTAAAACTATATTTTAATTTCACTTAGATCCTACTTAAGGTGCATGGATGAACAAGGACCTCCTGGACAAACTCAAAGACAAAAAGGAAGCCTACAGAGGGTGGAAGCAAGAACAGGTAGCCTGGGAAGATGGATTTGAGCCTGGCACAAAGGGTTGAGATAACGACAGTTTTGACCAAAGTGTGTTAGAAAGAATCTGCAATAAACATTTGTTATGATGACTTGGTTGTCGGTGGTCGGAATGTTGTTGTACTGGATTGCTGAGTTGTTCCTTGAGTTCTTCGAGATGGAACCTTACATGCTGTTTATATTTTTTGCCATCCCTAGGTGTTGGTTTGAGGTTAAGGGTACTGTTTTGCTGTGTGGTACAGTGCTGGTTGCTAGTATGATAAAAAGATGAGGCTGATTTTGTACCTGTTTTCAGCAATGGTAGGCGTCATACAGAGCAAAGTGGCAGAAGTGGCTCCATCTCCATATTGCGGGAGCTATCTGATGGATGTTGTTACCAATTACACCATTTTTTTTTTTCTTTGAGTGGATATATTGGGGGAACATCTTCATTCAATTTCCCCTTCTCCACCAGACTGGTTAAAGAAGTTTTTGAGAATTTTGAATATTCATAGCATAGTCAAAACAGCATAATTGTGCTGCTAGTTCTCCTGAATGTATGTCAGGATTTAATGCATGACAGACCACTTAGGAGGATCACCCCATCCACTACCAGTGTTACCCCAGTGCCTGCTACAGTTACCTCAACCTCTGTGACAGATACTGTGGCTACTCCAACACCAGTGCCTGCCTACATCTGCTTCAACCTTGGTGATAGACACTGCAACCTCTCCAACCCCTACAGCAGGCAATGTGCTCACTTCAACCCCTGCGACAGATACTGCAGATACTCCAACCCTGTCAAGAAGCACTGCAGATGAACTAGAGAAACAACGCGTGCCAGTATCAGTTGCCCCTGTAGGGAAGAAGAAATGGACATGAAAATCAGTATGTTTACAGAGGGATGAAGAAAATCAAGCTTATGATCTTCCTAAGGAGGAAGAGGAGGAAGAAAGGGGAGATGGAAATGGATCTCTAACCCTGAGTGAGCTGCGGGATATACGAAAAGATTTCACTTGTTACCAAGGTGAGCACCTCATTACGTGGCTGCTCAGATGCTGGGATAATGGGGCCAGTAGCATGGAGTTAGAGGGTAGAGAAGCCAAGCAGCTGGGATTCCTCTCTAAGATGCGAGCATTGATAAAGCAATTGCAAGAGTGCAGAGGCGGGATTTGGGAAATCAGGAGACGACTCAATATGAGTTAGCTTCAGGAAGTCCACTTTAATCTAATACACACCAGGATTTATACCCTTTATCACAATACATGCAAGCTAAACACATACAGCAATTGGTTAAACACTCTTAAGCATGAGCTCTAAATTTGACACAACAGGTGGCTTAGCTCTGTTCACGCCCCAGGACGTTAACAGGGCACTCCTACTTTGTGGTTACCAGCTAAAGCTACTCCCTTCTTTTTCCCAATTTAGTTTTGCTAAAGTTGTTTGTCTGAAGTCTCAAGGACAAGTAAGTATCCTGGAGACTTCTGCTAATTCACCCTGACGGTGCATTTGCTTGTTATACTTATGTCAAGGGCCTAAGTTGGCTACTGCGGCCTAAGCCATTTCAATACCCTCGCTGCTTCTGCTAAGCCTCTGATTGTACAACATCTCTAGTGATCTGTGACCCCTGTCCCGTAGCCATTCTGCAACACAAGAGGAAAACCAACCTGTAGCCTTTGGATGCAGCTCTTGGTGGGTGTGAAGGAAAGGTATTCCTTCAAGGACAATATTATATGCAGTCCAGGCAAACGGGTCAGCGTGGAGAGAAGTATTCATTACCTGAGGGAACTAGCTGTGCGGGAGGTGATTTACCAAGACCTGAGGGACATGTGGTTAACTGAAGACCCAGATGAAATCCCGTGTACAATACCCATGTGGTGAAATGTCATATGGAGTACACCAGCATCATGTGCCAGCTCATTGGCAGCAGTAGAATTAGAAGAGGATGGGGAGGTGTGGTGGTTTGGGTGGATTCACCCTTTTTGCTTGTACCTTGCAGAAAAACAGCCTGCTCTCTCACCCTCCCCCTACCCTTGCCCAGGGAGTAGGGGAGAGAATTGGAAGGAAAAGGGCAAGGAAACTCATGGGTTGAGATAAAAATAATTTACTATATTTATTTATAAAATAAAATTATAATGATAACAGTGATAACAGAATATACAAATGAGTGATGCACAGTGAAATTGCTCACCACCCACAGACCAATGCCTAGCCTGTGCCAGCCAGCGATCCCGGAGCAGAGATGGTCCTGAAATTGAAACCTTGGAAAAGCGAGCCTGAGTGATCTCTGAGAGAATACCTCCATCTTCTGGTCAACCCTGGTTAATATACTGACATGATAGGATATGATATGGAATATCTCATTGGCACATCCAAGTGTCAGTTTTGGGTTTTGCTATTCACTGCGCTTCTCCCTCACAGTCCTAATGCAGCTGTGAACCAGCCAAACACAGTGGCCTTGAGCTCCAGCAGCAACTAATAACACCAGTACTTTTATAAATGTTCTTCTCATAACAAATCTGAACTGAAACACTGAAACTAAAACACAGCTATTCTAACTACTAAAAAGAAAATTAACTCTGTCCTGGAAAAAACAGGACAGTATCCACCCCTTATTCCATACCATTTGCGTCATGCTCGGGTTTCTCTCTCTATATATATACACACATATATACACAAATATCATTCCCTTAGTTTATGGGTCATTCCTTCAAAATGTCTATTGAGTTCATTTAGTCCATGACCTTGGGGTCTGTCTGTCATGACAGTCTTTCAAGGCAAGAGAGATGATGTGGAAGTTGCACAGTCAATGGAGTAGGTGACGTTGGACACAGCAGAAGGATGGCGTGTAGTCTCTGTTGCATGCTGTATCTGGAGCTTGTAGTTGAAGTATCTGGTGTGGTCCATGCTCAGGGTCTGCAGGTTGAAGATGATGATCTCAAAGATGTTGTTGTGCGCCAACTCTGATTCTATCAGAGTTAGTTCTGCATTAACCTGGGGAGATTCTCAAAACAAAGATGTTAATATAACACACAACAACCATAGCAATGATGATATAGCAATTCATCAGCTATTTTCACCCAAAATCAAATCTCCTTGAGGTACACATCAGACTTCCCCATCTTTCTGCATCACCCACCAAGTACATCTAGGTGCATGAGCAAAAGTAATCGCACAAATGGGTTTGCCTTTACCTGAGGCAGGAATAACCCACACTGTTTTCCCAAGCAAATTCTTAATGTGCACTACAGGCACTTTGTCCCCTTCCACAGTATGTAAAAGTTTTGATGGGGCAGGGCCAGCTCGATTGGCAGATCCTCTGGTGTTGACTAACCAGGTGGCTTTTGCTAAGTGTGTATCCTAGTGTTTGAAAGTTCCACCACCCATTGTTCTGAGTGTGGTTTTTAACAGCCCATTGCATCGTTGGACTTTCCCGGAGGCTGGTGCATGATAGGGAAGGTGGTACATCCACTCAATGCCATGTGCTTTGGCCCAAGTGTCTATGAGATTGTTTCGGAAATGGGTCCCGTTGTCTGACTCAATTCTCTCTGGAGTGCCATGTCGCCACAAGACCTGCTTTTCAAGACCCAGAATAGTGTTTCGGGCAGTGGCATGGGGCACAGCATATTTCTCCAACCATCAGGTGGTTGCTTCCACCATTGTAAGCACATAGCGCAGTTGCGGGTTTGTGGGAGTGTGATATCGTCAATCTTCCAGGCCTCTCCATATTTATATTTTAACCATTGTCCTCCATACTAAATAGGTTTTAACCTCTTGGCTTGCTTGATCTCAGCTCATGTTTCACATTCATGAATAACCTGTGCAGTAACGTCCGTGGTTAAGTCCACCCCTCAATCACAAGCCCATCTATATGTTGCATCTCTTCCTTGATGGCCTGAGGTATCACAGGCCAGATGGCTAAAAAATTTTCACCCTTATGTTGCCAGTCCAAGTCTATTTGAGACACTTTGATCTTAGTAGCCTGATCCACCTGTTGGTTGTTTTGATGTTCTTCAGTGGCTCAACATTTGAGCACATGGGAATCTACATGACATATATTTACAGAATCACAGAATCACAGAATGTTAGGGATTGGAAGGGACCTCGAAAGATCATCTAGTCCAATCCTCCTGCCAGAGCAGGAACACCTAGATGAGTTCAGGCGTCCAGGCTGGTCTTAAATGTCTCCAGAGAAGTAGACTCCACAACCTCCCTGGGCAGCCTGTTCCAGTGCTCTGTCACCCTCACAGTAAAGAAGTTTCTTCTCAAGTTTAAGCAGAACCTCCCGTGTTCCAGCTTACACCCATTGCCCCTTGTCCTATCATTGGTTGTCACTGAGAAGAATCTAGGTCCATCTTTGTGACAATCACCCTTTATATATTTATAAACATTAATGAGGTCACCCCTCAATCCCGGAAGAACAAGAGCCCGAGCAAAAGCCAGAGAGAGCAAGAGAGGAAGAGCCCCTCACTACTATACTGGGCATGACATGATATGATATGGAATACCCCATTGGCATATCTAACTGTCAATTAAGTTTATTAATTTAAATATTCTTCTCCCCTCTTAAATCTTGTGCTTGTGGACTAACAGAACACCAAGTCCTTCACTTCCAGTGACAAAAATGTAAACATTCGTATGTTAGCAGTGTCTCTCTCACAGTGAGTCCCAGGCTGGAAGCAAAACGCAGCACAATTCTAGCGGCTAAATAAAAAAAAAAAAAACAAACACAAAACCCAGACAACTGCTCTATTTCAGCTAAAAAAACAGGACAACACCTCCTCCCTGGAAGTGTTTAAGACCAGGCTGGATGAGGGTTTGAGCAACCCAGTCAAGTGGAAGGTGTCCCTGCTCATGGCAGGGGAGTTGGAATTAGATGATCTTTAAGGTCCCTTCCAGCCTATACCATTCTGTGATTCCATGAAAATCAGGGTTGCAGAAAATAGATGTAAATTAAAACATGTTTTTTAAGAATCAACACCATTAAGTGTTGTGTAAGTGCTAAGTTTTCCTCTAAACTTAGAAAATGTCCCTGAAGGATATATAGATACTGCTCGTATGCATAAAGCAGCAAGAAAAAACAGGGAGTGTCAGATCACTATTTCATCTCCAACAGAACTTGTCCCTACATAATTTAGGGTCTTGTTACTGACACTTAGCCCAGCCTGTGGGCTACGGTCCCCAGAAACTCTGGGAAGTGGAGGCTGATAAACTGAGCACTGCAAACTCATGAGAGCCATACACCTGCTTATTGCACTGTGCAAATGACCACCACTGGCTAACACACAGATTTCCCAGCCCAAGCCCATGAACCCTGTCAGTACAGCTGACATTTGTCCACTGCACTGTGGGTCCTGGCCGGCCTCAGGTGCCAAGGCAGTATGCATGCTTCTGCCTCCCTGTGCATTGCTGTTTATGCCAGCCTACACAAAGGTCATTTATTAAGGGTTTCTGGGTGCCAGACAATCTTCTGAAGCATTGCAGTCATGTCTTCACACTCCCAAAGCTGCCTCAAACAAGCAAGGTCACTCTCGTTCCAACCTCAGCTGCTTCAGCATTGTTATAAAGACCCAGCTAACAAACCTAACTGAATTGCACCTTATTATGAGACACATTATTAGTGAAGTGAGTCTCACTGCTTGGGAACTGGTGCTTCAGACTGATGAAGGCATTACGCACCATACTCTTAGATGCTCATCTGCAGCAAGTCTCTAAATCTGATTCAGTAATAGGCATTGTCTATGTTTCAGCTAGAAATCTTGCTGCATTGTGAGAAAAGAGCAATCGGTTGCTTTAAAGGACTCTGGCCAGACTCTTCAGTGAAGCACTTTTATTACGTTCTTGCAAGAGTGGGTGACCCAACTAGTAGGCACACACTGCCAGAGCAACACTCAAATTTTTATACCCTATTCCCGGTCACAAGATCCCTCCCTTGTTTCCCTATTGGTGAGGTACTCCAAGGTTTACAGCCTATCCCATATGCCTATGAAGTCCCATAGAGTTTAAATTTCATGCAGCTCTATTTTAATTTCCCACCCCCTTTTAATGTTTTTGCCCCCCCCACCTCTCTTTTTTTTTTTTCTTTTTAACAATATGATGCTAGGCAGTTACTCAGCAGCACATCCTTATCTCTAGCCACAAATGTCTTTTTTAGTTCCTGCCATGTCGTCTTTACGTTTCAGGAGCTGAGCTCTCCTAGCTGCAAAGACATTTTCATTTCTCACAATCCCCCCCTTTCTTTTATTATACAGCTGTTGCTTTTTGCGTTTTCAAGGTGTTTTTCTATGCGAGGCTTCTAAATTAGACAACATTATTTTGCATTTTTCTTCTTTTTCTTCAAGAAGGAACATTTTATCCTGATAGGATGGTGGTTCTAAAGGTATTTGGACAATGCAGTTTCTATTAATCGTTGTACGAGTCCCCTGACACATGGAATTATACAGCATCCGACAGCTGTCAATACTCCTTCAACCACTATCAGAGATGAAAAAGGGGTATTACTATTTCTTTACATTTCCCAAACCATGATTCTAATCATCCTGTTAGAGAGTTATCTGTTCCTGAGTTCTCAGCCAGGAACCTTTGAATCGTTTGGGCTTCTAATTGTTCGGTAATGTTTATAGCTAAAATTCCCCTTACCTCTTCAATTTGCAATAAGTAAAAACTCAGAATTACTCCCTGTTGCCATAAACTTTCCATTATTCAAAATACCTTAGCAATTTACTTAATGTTTCTTAATCTTAAGGCAAAGGGGGTCTTCAGTGGGATATACGTGCTACTGTTTGTTTTCAGCAGGGGGATCCACCAGTCCTTTGAGTCTGGTGTAGTGAGTCCAACCTTTTTCAGCTGTTCTTACTGCCATCTCAGTGGTCAGTAATACTTGGAATGGACCTTCCCACTCGGGTTGAAGTTTGGCCTTCTTCCAGGACTTGATCAGAACCCACTCTCCAGGCTGGATGGCATGGACTACAAACTCAAGTGTTGGGGTTTGGGCTAGAAGTCCTTTATTCCGGAGAAAAGAAAAGGAGGAGGACAACCCCAGTATATAGTTTTTAAGAAAAACATCTTTGGTTTCAAACTGGGGAACGTCATCTCCTTTACCCATGTAAGGCAATCCAAACAGCATCTCATAAGGTGATATGCCTGTATCTTTCCTAGGAGAGGTCTGAATTCTTAATAAAGCTATGGGCAGACACTTAGTCCCAGGCAATTTGATTTCTAATGCTAGTTTAGATAGCTGTTTTTTGATTGTTTAATTCATTTTTTTTCTTTTCCTGAGGATGGAGGGTGCCAAGGAGAATGGAAGTTCCAGGATATTTCTAGACTCTCCATGATTCCCTGGAGTATTTTAGACGTAAAATGACTTATTTGATCTGAATCTATATTTTCTATTATTCCTTATCTAGGAATAATTTGTTCTAAAATTATTTTAGCCACTCCTGCCACAGTGGTAGTCACCGTTGAGTAAGCTTTTACTTATCCAGTGAGATGATCTACTAGGACCAAAGGTGTGGTGGTTTAACCAAAGGCCTGCCTTCACCTCTCCCCACCCCCCACCCTCTGGTGGGATGGGGAGGAGAAAATATAAACGAACGGGGCTCACAGGTTGATACATGAGCAGTTTACTGGGATAGTAAGGAAGAGAGAAACAACACTAAATAACAACAACAGTACTAATGAAAGTATATACAAAGTAACAAATAGTACACGGAACCAAACGGCCCACTATCTGACCTGCTCCCGAACCGCAACACCCAGCACCCCCTTCTCTTCCCAGAAATTCCCTGTTTAAACACTGAGCATGACATCACATGTCATGGAACACCCCTCAGCCCGCCCGGGCCAATCACTCTAGCTGCTCCCCTCCCAGCTCCCTGCGAACAGCCAACTGCATCTCAGCCAAACCCAGGACAAAAAGGTATTTCAGTCTGCCTACTGGTGGAAATTCAGTAAAATCTGTTTGCACACTTTGAAAGGGTCTCAAACCAGGTTCTCTTCCCTCTGGGGGTTGTTTCTGTAAAACCTTTTTATTTATCTCATTACATGTTATACATCATTTATAAACTTGTCTAGCTACTGTATAAATTCTTATACGCCCATACTTTCTCAGGACTAAATCACACATTGCTTGTACTTTCCAGTGACTACTTTGATGCAAAATAGTAATTATTTCTCTCTCGTGGTTTGCTTGTTTACCATTTCTCTTCAGTCAGAGAGGATCCACTTTCCCTTAGTTTCACCAGCCACACCACCCCCCCCCCTTTTTTTTTTAAAATACTAGGATTATTTTTGGTACAGGTACTTGTGGGATGAGGTTATATATTTTTACAATTTCTTGGTCAGTCACTGCTTCTTTGGCCATTTTATCAGCTAATCTGTTTCCCCTGGTGTTGGTGCTTTAAGAGCCAAAGCTGCAGGCAGCCTCAGCTCTGAGCAATTAATTCCTGACCTTGAGTGAAAAATAAAACAAAGTGGGAAAACAAGAAAGAATGTGTATGAGACAAGATAAGGGATGACAGTTGTGAGCTGTAATCAGTAACCACTCAGAAGTAAAAGAATGGCTCTTGAACAGGTGGAATTATCCAATCATGTCAATTGTTTAGGCACATGTGTGATAAGGGGTGACAAATCAAAAGTGAAAGAATGACATGTGCTTGGGACATGGGGAGGAAAAAAGGATATATAAACAGTGCAAAGCTTCAATAAAGTGCTGATGCCTGATGCCTGAACACATCTTGGTGTTGGTCATTTCTTCAACCACTGCAATTGGTGACCCCGATGTGATTTCAATGTGACCTCGACGTGATCCCTACATGACCTTGACGTGATCCTGGAGTGACCTTTACATGATCCTGACGTGGGGATAGAGAACCACGGACCAGAGAGCAGCCAGCAGAGGAGCCCAGCTTGCGGAGAATGTAACGGACCATAGAGCTGCTCTGCTATATCGACAAGGGGAGGCAGCGGACCATAGAGCTGCGCAAGACCCGAATCTACAAGAAGCCAGCATACGATGAAGGGAAGCAGCGGATCATAGAGCTGGTTAGACCTGATCTGCAAGAAGCAGGTGAGCAGCTGGGAACAAATTACATTCCCCACCCCCCCCGCCTCCCGCCCACCTCCCAGTTAAGGGTGCACAAATGTCAGCAGAGGAAAAAATCTATATTGACTATTTTAATGTGCATTTTGAAGACAAGAGGAATTAAATATGATGAGACAGCAGTTCAAAAGCTACTAATATGGTGCAGGAATCACTGTGTGCCCTCAGATACGAATTTTGCTTTCCAAGTTACTGCTTGGGAAGAGGCAGGAAAGCTTTTTATTGATGTCACAACTCTAGGTGATCCCCTTGCGATGCCCCTGTTAATGACATGGCGGTTAATTACTGATTCTTTATGCCAATTATGAGCAGATCAAACTACCACTGCCTCTGCTATTGCTGCAGTCACAGGTGAGACCTCCACAAGTCCCTCTGCACCTCCCCAGGATTTAACTGCTCAAAAGGAAGAGTCAAAAGATCTAGGAGACTCAGATCCACTTATTGATTTTACTTCGTCATGGAACCCCCTGCACCTCCTTCAAATGAGCTCAACTTCCACTCCAGATTCTCTAAAACTTTGGAAAAAGATTAAAGAACAGGCAACTGCTGAAGAAGACTCACACACCATGAGCACTGTGTGGGATAGCTATCATCTTATACATCTTCTGGAAAAAAAAAAAAAAAAGGAAACAAAGAAACAACTCAGTACCGTGCATTATGGTTTAAGTTATACTGACTATTGTTTAATTGGCATATTTTGTGGTGTGAGTGAGAGGAGTGACGAGCCCGTTTGTGTGACTGAGTGTCTGTGTTGTTTGAGTGGGTCACAGCCCAACTGCAAAGCGGGTGCGGGAGTTCTAATCCATGGTTCTTTTCTCCCGCTAGGGAAACAGCCGGAGACGAACAAAACGAGAGGTTATAGTTCAATGTTATAAATGTAATTTGTCTTTGTGGCTGTTTAATGTGTAGGGGAGAACTAAACAGGAACTAAACGGGAATTTAGAAAGTTTAAAGAATCAGAGATAAATACAAGGTCATCAATATGGTATGGGAGGGGATGTAAAACAAAGTAATAACTTAGCCCCTCAGTGTGGGGAGTGCAAAAGCCCCTGTCCACTTGGTAACTGCTGTTGCTTGTTTGTTCGTGCTAAGTGCTTAAAGTGCTGCAAGTACATTATCTCTGCAAACGGGGGCCCTTGGAGACCCCTGCTGGGGATCGGTCTGTATCAATGGACTTTTGTGTCTTTTTTAATTGCTCTACAAGCAACACAAGAGTCACTGCCCAGAATGTAAATGCCACTGTTTCTGCTTTTAGAAATAAAGCAGCTTGGTGTAGTTACACTTCATCAAACATTTCTAAATTTACTCATAATCCAGTACAGCTACCACAAGGTGTTTTCCTTATTTGTGGAGACAGAGCGTGGGCAGGAATACCATCACATATTCGTGGAGGTCCCTGTAGTTTGGGCCATTTAACTCTGTTGACACCTAATATTACCATGATTTTGGGAAAGTTCAAAAATCAGATAAGAAGCAAGCGTAGCATTCACTCATTTGAGCACAACTGTGATTCCAATGCAGAGTTTTGGAATCCTGGGGAAATAGCTGCAGCCTCTATTCTGGCCCCTGAAGTAGAAGTAGCGAGCGCATTAACAAACCCATGCAAATTAGGATATTGGCTTTCAAAACAATCTAATCTGACATCTTTGGTGCTATCAGGCTTGCTGACAGATGTCGACTCTATTCAACACGCTACTTTGCAAAATCGCGCTGCTATTGATTTTTTGCTTTTAGCTCAAGAACATGGTTGTGAGGAATTTGAAGGCATGTGCTGTATGAATTGATCAGACCACTCAGAATCAATTCCTATGGCCATTAAAAGGTTAAAGGAAAATGTCAAACAGTTGAGGGTAAATAATTATGGTTGGTTAAACGAATGATTTTGGAGTTGGGGAATACAAGGATGGGTCTTTTCACTATTAAAGTCAGGGTTAAAGGTGTTATTCATTTGGTGATCCTCCTCTTAGTGCCTTGTTTGCTATCGTGTCTGCAAAGGGCCCTGCAGAAGATGGCAAACAACACCTTTGTGGTACAAAAACAAAAAGGGGGAATTTTTGGTGCTTTAAGAGCCAAAGCTGCAGGCGGCTTCAGCCTTGAGCAAATAATTCCTGACCTTGAGTGAAAAGTAAAACAAAGTAGAAAAAACAAGAAAGAATGTGTATGAGACAAGATAAGGGATGGTTTGTGAGCTGTAATTAGTAACCAGTCAGAAGTAAAAGAATGGCTCGTGAACAGGTGGTTTTATCCAATCATGTCAATTGTTTAGGTGTGTGTGTGATAAGGCATAACGAATCAAAAGTGAAAGAGTGCCCCGTGCTTGGGGAGTGCTGGAGGAAAAAAGGATAAAAAAAAAAAGCTTCAATAAAGTGCTGATGCCTGATGCCTGAACACATCTCGGTGTTGGTCATTTCTTCATCCGCCGCACCCTGGCTTCAAAGGAATTTCCTTTTTGATGACCATTTATGTGGACAATTGCAATTTCGTTTGGCAACAACAAATTTTGTAGTATTTGTTTAATTAGTTCTTCATGTACTAATTATTTTCACTTGCTATTGATTAAACCTTTTTTTTCCTCATATTTTTCTAAATGTTTGTACTACTTCAAAGACATACCTTGAATCAGTATGAATTGTTCCCTCCTGTCCTTTCAACAATAGTAAAGCTCTATTTAAGGCATATATTTCACACATCTGAGTTGACCAAGTATTTGGTAATCGAACTGATTCTTTTATTTCCTGGCTCCCTCCCTCAGTGACTGCATATCCACTATGTCTTTTTCCCCGGATTACCCTTGAGGAACCATCAATAAACAGGTGAGGTTCTGCATGTAAGGGTATTTCTTTTAAATCGGGTCTTACTTTAGTCTGATAATCTATTATATCCAGACAGTTATGTTCAAGATCCCCACTGTTTATTTCTCCCTTCCATAGAAAGGCTGCAGGGTTAAGACATGAACTGGTAGTCAAAATTAAATCATTCTTTTTCTATTAACATCACCTCGGATTTCAAAATTCTGCAGCCTGTGGTGAAGACCATGGTGAGGAAGGCTGTCCCCCTGCAGCCCATGGAGTTCCATGGTGGAGCAGATGACCACCTGTAGCCCGTGGAGGACCCCACGCTGGAGCAGGTGGATGCCCGAAGGAGGCTGTGACCCCACGGGAAGCCCGCGCTGGAGCAGGTTCCTGTCAGGACCTGTAGCCCGTGGAGAGAGGAGCCCACACCGGAGCAGGTTTGCTGGCAGGACTTGTGACCCCGTGGGGGACTCGCGCTGGAGCAGTCCCTTCCTGAAGGACTGCACACCATGGAATGGACCCAGGTTGGAGCAGTTCGTGAAGAGCTGTCAGTCATGGGAAGGACTCATGTTGGAGAAGTTCGTGGAGGACTGTCTCCCGTGAGAAGGACCCCACACTGGTGTGGGGGAGGGAGTCCTCCCCCTGAGGAGGAAGGAGCAACAGAAACACCATGTGATGAACTGACCCCAACCCCATTCCCTGTCCCCCTGTGCTGCTGGGGGGAGGAGGTGGAAAATTGGGAAAGAGATTAAGCCCAGGAAGAAGGGAGGGATGGGGGAGGTGTTTTAAGATTTGGTTTTACTTCTCATTCTCCTCTAATTTTGATTGGTAATAAAGTAAATTTGTTTTTTCCAAGTCGAGTCTGTTTTGCCCATGCCAGTAATTGGTGAGTGATCTCTCTCCGTCCTTATCTCCACCCACGAGCTTTTCGTTATACTTTTCTCCCCCTGCCCATTTGAGGAGGGGGATAATAGTAGCAAAATATACAAATGAGTGATACACAGTGCAACTGCTCACCACTTACTGACCAAGCCCGGCTCATTCCCAGATAATGATCCCGGAGGAGCGACAATCTCGAACTGAAACCGCAATCCCAGAAGAGCGAGAGCCTGAGCAAAAGTCAGAGAGAGACAAAAGAGGAAGAGACCCCCACTAATATACTGGACATGACACGATATGATATGGAATATCCCATTGGCATAACCAAATGCCAATTTAGTTTATTAATTTAAATATTCCTCACTCCCTTAGATCTTGCATTTGTAGATTAACAGAACACAAAGTTCTTCACTTCCAGCAACAAAAATGCAAACACTGGGATGTTATCAGCATTTCTGTCGTAAAAAGTCCCAGGCTGAAAAGCAAAACGCAGCATTATTCTAATTACTGAAAAAGAAACCCAGCTCTGTTTCAGCTAAAAACCAGGACAAAGACCCATGGCTGTTTTTAGAAAAGATAGTTGTCTAGAAAATGTTGGAAAAGAGCACTTCAAATAATTTGTAGAACTGTTGGCTCAGTTTGGCATACAACATGAATTTGTTTAACGCCATCAGGAGTAACAGTAGATATAAATTGCATGTTAGATACAACGCGTTGAATTAGTTGTATAAAACACGGGATAACACATGGTAAAAACATTAACATTGCAAAACCACATAACAAATAAAATAAAACTCTCTTAACCCATGGAACACCTGGAAGCCAAGAAAGCATATCAATATGCCATCCTTTCCCTGTTTGAACAGGAACACAAGCTAGCTTTTGCATGCTTAACAGCTTTACCACTGTCATCAATTTTTAAACAACAATTAGAAGCATTAAGTTTACCACAAACACCCCCTTCTTCGGCTAGCAGGTAATTGAGAATCATATGATGCTGGAATATTGCTGTTCGCATTTATGTTGCTTTATCTGCTAGTAGATTAAAGGGCATAGGCTGTTTCATTGGTAATAATTTCTAGGACGGCTTGTAGTCAAATTATGAAATTTAAATTATAGATAGGTTCTCGAGCACCACTAACCCACTCATTAGGTCCATAGTGCTGTATGATACGTTGGGGTGTCCACATGTCTTTACCCCAGGATTGGCTGCTCCCATCAGTGAGGGAGGTGTCAATGATTTTGGATTGTTTTTCCTGCTTCAGATCATCTTATATTGGAACACCTAAATAATCTCCACCTATGTCTGGGAGTAAGAAAAACAAAGAATGGATCACCCCAACATAACATACTCTAGACCAGTTCACTCGCAGTGCTTTATAAGCATGGTTTCCACATATACAATAGTGTCCCTTAAGAGCTACTGATCAATTAGCAAAAGGTCCTCTCTAATATTCCACGAGGTGAGGGGTCAAAATAAGGGGTAGGTTCTAAAGCAAATGGATTACTTTCAACACAACAGTATAATGATTCCTTTGTTGTGTTTTCACAACAGGGTATGTCCGAACATAGTTCTTCCCATGTTTTTCTCCAACGGGGCCCATTTATCTTGTTATAGTACTTACAGTTAGAAGCTCCTGCTTCCTAGTCCCAAATACAGTCATGGCCTACAGTGTCACCTCGACTGGCATTAGACGTGAGAGACCAGAAGCAGGAAAATTCATGTATCCCTCATCATTCACCCAGGCATACATATATGTGAGTTCATCTCTTCATGTGGTCCCTCTAGCACCTGAATGGTTATATTTCACAGAATCACAGAATGTTAGGGATTGGAAGGGACCTCGAAAGATCATCTAGTCCAATCCCCCTGCCGGAGCAGGAACACCTAGATGAGTTCACACAGGAAGGAGTCTAGGAGGGTCTTGAATGTCTCCAGAGACGGAGACTCCACAACCTCCCTGGGCAGCCTGTTCCAGTGCTCTGTTACTCTGTGGTGGGTTAACCCTGGCTAGAAGCCGGATGCCCACCAAAGCCCACTCTATCACTCCCCCTCCTCAAATGGGCAGGGGGAGAAAATTATAACGAAAAGCTCGTGGGTGGAGATAAGGACGGAGAGAGATCACTCACCAATTACTGGCACGGGCAAAACAGACTCGACTTGGGGGAAAAAACAAATTTACTTTATTACCAATCAAAATCAGAGGAGAATGAGAAGTAAAACCAAATCTTAAAACACCTCCCCCATCCCTCCATTCTTCCTGGGCTTAATCTCTTTCCCGATTTTCCACCTCCTCCCCCCAGCAGCACAGGGGGACAGGGAATGGGGTTGGGGTCAGTTCATCACATGGTGTTTCTGCTGCTCCTTCCTCCTCAGGGGGAGGTCTCCTTCCCCCACACCAGTGTGGGGTCCCTCTCACAGGAGACAGTCCTCCACGAACTTCTCCAACATGAGTCCTTCCCATGACTGACAGTTCTTCACGAACTGCTCCAACCTGGGTCCATTCCATGGTGTGCAGTCCTTCAGGAAGGGACTACTCCAGCACGAGTCCCCCACGGGGTCACAAGTCCTGCCAGCAAACCTGCTCCGGCGTGGGCTCCTCTCTCCACGGGCTACAGGTCCTGACAGGAACCTGCTCCAGCGCGGGCTTACCGTGGGGTCACAGCCTCCTTCGGGCATCCAGCTGCTCCAGCGTGGGATCCTCCACGGGCTACAGGTGGTCATCTGCTCCACCATGGACCTCCATGGGCTGCAGGGGGACAGCCTGCCTCACCATGGTCTTCACCACAGGCTGCAGGGGAATCTCTGCTCCGGCGCCTGGAGCACCTCCTCCCCCTCCTTCTTCACTGACCTTGGTGTCTGTGGAGTTGTTTTCTCTTACATCTTCTCACTCCTCTCTCCAGCTGCAAAGTGTGCAGCTTTTTTTCTTCCCTCTCTTCCCTTTTTTTTTTTTTAATTATGTTATCACAGAGGCGTTACTGATTGGCTTGGCCTTGGCCAGCGGTGGGTCCGTTCTTGTAGCCGGCTGGCATTGGCTGTGTCGGGTCGGACATGGGGGAAGCTTCTGGCAGCTTCTCTCACAGAAGCCACCCCATGTCTCCCCCCCCACTGCTACCAAAACCTTGCCACACAAACCCAATACATACTCTCACAGTAAAGAAGTTCCTTCTCAAATTTAAGCAGAACCTCCTGTGTTCCAGCTTACACCCATTGCCCCTTGTCCTATCATTGGACACCACTGTGAAGAGCCTGGCTCCATCCACCTGACACTCAACTCTCATATATTTATAAATATTAATGAGGTCACCCCTCAGCCTCCTCTTCTCCAAGCTAAAGAGGCCCAGCTCCCTCAGCCTTTCCTCATCAGGGAGATGCTCCACTCCCTTAATCATCTTGGTGGCTCTGCGCTGGACTCTCTCAAGCAGCTCCCTGTCCTTCTTGAACTGTGGGGCCCAGAACTGGACACAATACTCCAGATGTGGCCTCACCAGGGCAGAGTAGAGGGGGAGGAGAACCTCTCTACAGGAGAACCTAATAACCACACCACTTCTAATGCACCCCAGGATGCCATTGGCCTTCCTGGCCACAAGGGCACAGTGCTGGCTCATGGTCATCCTGCTGTTCACCAGGACTCCCAGATCGCTGCACTCTAGTAGATCATTTCCCAGCCTATACTGGAACCTGGGGTTGTTCCTGCCCAGGTGCAACACCCTACACTTGCCCTTATTATATTTCATTAAGTTTTTCTCTGCCCAACTCTCCAGCCTGTCCAGGTCTCTCTGGATGGCAGCACAGCCTTCTGGTGTGTCAGCTGCTCCTCCCAGCTTTGTGTCATCAGCAAACTTGCTGACAGTGCACTCTATCCCCTCATCCAGGTCATTGATTAATATATTGAATAATACTGGTGCTAGTTCCGACCCTTGAGGGACTCCGCTAGACACAGGTCTCCAACTAGACTCTGCCCCATTGACCACCACTCTCTGGCTTCTTTCCACCAGCCTGTTAACCATCCATCTCACTACCTGATCATTTAATCCATACTTCCTCAATTTGGCAGCTACGATGCTGTGGGAGACCGTGTCAAATGCCTTACTGAAATCAAGATAGACCACATCCACTGCTTTGCCATCATCTAGCCACCTGGTGATGTCTTCATAGAAGTCTAGAAGGTTGGTCAAGCACGACTTCCCCTTGGTGAAGCCATGCTGACTGCCCCTAATGACCCTCTTATCCTTGATATGCCTTGAGATGGCACCAAGGATAAGTCGTTCCATCAGCTTCCCAGGGATGGAGGTGAGGCTGACCGGTCTGTAGTTACCCAGGTCCTCCTTCTTGCCCTTTTTGAAGATTGGAGTGACATTTGCTTTCCTCCAGTCCTCAGGCACCTCTCCCGTTTCCCACGACTTAGCAAAGATGATGGAGAGTGGTCTAGCAATGACTTCAGCCAGCTCCCTCAACACCCGTGGGTGCATCCCATCTGGACCCATAGATTTATGGATGTCCAGATTGCTTAGTTGGTCCCTAACCCAGTCCTCATCAACCAAGGCAAACTCCTCTATTTCCTGACTTCCTCTGGGGCCTCAGGGGTCCGGGGCTCCTCAGGACAGCTTCTGTCAGAGTAGACAGAGACAAAGAAGGCATTCGATAACTCTGCCTTCTCTGTATCTTCTGTCACCAGGGCACCCACCTCATTTATCAGTGGGCCTACATTGCCTCTAATGTTAGTTTTATCTGCCATGTATTTGAAGAATCTCTTCCTGTTGTCCTTGACCCCTCTGGCAAGGTTTAATTCTAAGGAGGCCTTAGCTTTCCTAGTTGCCTCCCTACATCCTCTGACAACAGCCTTATATTCTTCCCAAGTGGCCAGCCCCTCCTTCCATGATCTGTAAACTCTCCTCTTCCACTTGAGTTTGCCTAGCAGTTCCCTGTTTAACCAAGCAGGTCTCCTGGCTCCCTTCCTTGACTTCCTACGTGTTGGGATGCTCTGATCTTGAGCCCAGAAGAAGCAGTCCCTGAATATTAACCAGCTATCTTGGGCCCCTTTACCTTCAAGTACCCTTTCCCATGGGATTTCCCCTAGCAATTGCTTGAAAAGGCCAAAGTTGGCCCTCCTGAAGTCCAGGGTTGCAATTCTGCTTGGAATTCTGCTCCTGCCACATGAGATCCTGAACTCCGCCATCTCATGGTCACTGCAGCCCAGGCAGTCCTCAACCTTTACTGATTCAACCAGATCCTCCTTGTTAGTGAGGATGAGATCCAGCAGCGCTCCCTTCCTAGTTGGTTCATCCACCATTTGCATCAGGAAGTTATCATCGATGCACTGGAGAAACCTCCTGGATTGTGGGTGGCTGGCTGAGTAGTCCCTCCAGCAAACATCAGGGTAGTTAAAATCCCCCATGACAACCAGGGCCAGTGATTGGGAGGATGCTCTCAGCTGCCTGTAGAAGGCCTCATCAACTTCCTCACCCTAATCTTGTGGCTTGGAATAGACGCCCACAACAGTATCACCTGTACCAGCCTGCCCCTTAATTTTCACCCACAGACTCTCAACTCGCTCCTCATTCACCCCTGGAAAGATCTCAATACACTGCAGTTGCTCTCTCACATAAAGAGCAACTCCACCACCTCGCCTTGCTGGCCTGTCTTTCCTGAGAAGGACATAGTCATCCATGATCACATTCCAGTCATGTGAGCTGTCCCACCATGTCTCTGTAAATGCCACGAGATCATAATCCCCTGACCGAACACGGGTTTCTAACTCCTCCTGCTTGTTCCCCACTCTGCGTGCATTGGTGTACAGGTATTTCAGGGAGCGAGTCGAGTTCACCAATTTCAGCCTAGGGGGTGGGAGGCCTCCCGGCCTTCATTAATTCTAGAGTGCTGCCCCACTGGCACAAGCCCAGCTGTAGCCCCTTCCCCTTTCAAATCCAGTTTAAAGCTCTCCAAATGAGCCCGGCCAATTCCTGCCCTAGCTTCCTTTTGCCCCTGCGATATAGGTCTTCCCCACAAATCACTGTCTGGACTGGTGTCTTATAAAAACAGCCATTATCAAAGAACCCAAAGCCCTGCCTGTAGCACCAGTCCTGGAGCCAGTCATTTTTGGCCTTAATTCTTCCATTCCATCCCACGTCAGCACCTGAAAGTGGAAGGAGGGAAGAGAAAATTGCTTGTGCCCCAGACTCTTTCAGCAACTGTCCCAAGGCCTTGAAGTCTTTCTTTATTCCCCTCATGTTGGGGCCTTAGTGGTATTGCATGACTGTGATACTGGCTAGGCCGCAGTTAGGCCGCTTTCAGTTACGTGCCAGAAAAGATAAGCTGGAGGAAAGAATGTGCCTACGTGGCGAAGTAATAAACAGCAATTGAAGAAGATGGATGCCAGCTGGAAAAACAGGACATTACGGCGAGGAAGTGAACCTGAACCAAGATAAGAGCGAACCTGTGAGACTGAGAGGTCAACGTGTGAACAGTAGCTATTAACCAATAGTAATTAGCTTCGTAGTATGTGGACACTTATACGGAACTTAAAGGGGTATATAACAAGCATCTTTCTGATAATAAAGTGGATTGAGTTTGCATCCCGTGGATGTGTGATTGACTCATTTCCCGCTCACCCGGAATTGCCCTCAGTACCCTCAGACTATGGGATGCAGCTTCTTCCCTACCTGTCTGGAAGATCAGGAGTGAGTAGTAGTCCGTCGGGCGCACCAGGTTGGAGAGTGCCCTGGTGATAGCCCTGATCTGGGCTCCAGGAAGACTACAAACTTCCCTATGTTGAGGGTCAACCCTGCATACTGGGCCCTCTGTCCCTCTCAGAAGGGAATCGCCTACTACAATTACCCTTCTTCCTTTCCTATCAGAGGCAGTCTTGAGGGGCAGAGTCAACCGCCTCTTCCTCTGTGGCCTTGTAGGTGGGCCTTGCACCTTATCCTCACCTACCTCTCCTTCAAGAGGCAGGGCCTCAAACCTATTAGAGAGGGCCACCTGAGGGGGCAAAGCAGGTAGGGAAGGAGGTCGCCCATGACGTGGAACTGGGACTTTCTTCCAGCCCTCCTCATCTTTTTGTTCCCTTGCCTCTGCCTGACAACAACAGGGCAGAGGCTGCCTCAGGTGCCCCCTCTCTTCATCCTCAAAGTCTCTGAGGGGATAGCTGATTGTTCTAAGGGTTGCGGCCCATACAATATACCAAAACAATAAAATTAACATTTTGCTCTGCAAATCCAACCTAAGCTTACAAAGGTTATGGAAACAAGTACAAAAATGCAAATAGTCAATGTTACACGCTGGTCTTCCCACATTCGGTTATGTTTCCACAGAGATCTTCTGTAAAAAGAAACAAAACATTGACTTGCCCTACTTGGGCTTCATCTGCATGGTTAAAATGAAGGAACAATCCAGCAAGTGTTAATTTTATGTTCTTTTCCCCGGGCATCTTTTGCCTTCCAAACATATTTGTTTATTGGAGTTTCTAATACCAGTGGTACGGCTCCCACTGTAGGGAGTTCAACTAACACTGATTGACCTGGAAAGTGTTGCAGGTTCCTGGAATGTTTTGGTCTGTATGGGTTTGGTATAATGTTTGGGGCCTTCGGACAAAATGCGGTAATTTTCGGGCACCCATGTACTCCCCATCGACTGTTGACGCTAGTCACTGCATCCCACAGCTGTTTGGCCCATTGTGTCTTGTGTGGTTTGAAGAAGCGCTTCAACAGGCCTTTTGTTCTTTCCACAATTTCGTTCACTTGTGCATAATATGGGGTATGGTATATCCATGAGATTCCTTCCCAAGTTGCCCAATTTTGGACTACTTTAGCAGTACAGTGGGAACCATTATCTGATTGAATTGACTGTGGTTTGGGGAAGGTGCCAAACCACTCTTTTAAGGCTTTTACCGTGTTTTCCTTAGTAGCTATGGCAAATGCTTCATCTTGGACTAACCCCGACACTATTTCTACTCCAACTAACATATAACATCTTCCCTCTGATTTTCAGAAGGGACCAATGTAATCCACTTGCCAGGCCCCATACAGTCCTTTCCCCTCTCTCAAGTGTAGGGGGTCCCCTTACAACTTTCCTCATCTAGCAATAGCCAGGATGTTTTGCCATTTTTCCTTTTGCCATAAAGGTATTCTATTAACCTCCCACTCATTTTGTTCCCAGAATGGAAGCCATTCAGTGCAGCTTTTAAACACAGCATAGGAATCAGTATAAATACAGACAGGAGAGGCAGATTGAGCTTCATGTTGGAAAACACTCCATACTGTGACCAATTCCCTTACTTGTGCATTGCTTTCTCCTTCAGTGATTACCTGCTTGTCCGCATCTACATGGAGTGCTACAGCTTGGTATTTCCAAGTTTTTCTTTCTCTTTTGGAGGACGCATCAGTAAACCAAACATTTTGCAGTTGCTCTGAAAATGGAGGGGTTACAGATATTACAGAAAGGAGTTCAGGTGTTTCTTTATCTGGATTCACCTCGTCTTGAATAGTTATAATTTTTGCAGCTCCCTCAGATACTGTCACCTCAGGGCATCGCTTGTATTCATCGCCTGTAATTGTATGCTAGTTGGTTTTAAGGAGTCAGGGAGTCCCCTTATAAGGGGAGTCATTTGTTCAGGATCTACTGGCATCATAATCAGAGCTTCCTGTCTAGGTTCTAACTTTCGATCATACATCATCTGCAGACAAGGAGATTGTTCTAAGTCCTTCACCAACTGGTTGCCGAAAAGGGTAGGGCTATTCTTAAAGCCTTGTGGAACTACAGTACAAGTTAGTTGTGTTCTTCCTCCTGGAATCTGGATTTTCCCACTCAAAGGCAAATAATAATTGACTTTCCGGGCTCATAGGTAGGAAGAAAAAGGCATCCTTTAAATCCAGAATGGCAAACCAAGTCAATTCAGATTTTAATTTAGTCAATAATGTGTATGGATTGGCTACCACAGGGTATAAATCCTCATTTATTTTGTTCATGGCCCTGACATCCTGGACTATCCTATAATTTCTATCTGGTTTCTTCACTGGCAATATAGGAGTACTGTACTCAGATTCACATTCTATTAATAATCCGTACTTCAGAAACTTTTCTATGATTGGACAAATCCCTAGTCTATCCTCTAACCTTAACGTTACTTTACTCTCACAGGCTTAGCTACTGGTTTAATTTTGACTACTGTCGATGAAGCTGTTTTTGCTTTGCTGGGTATTTCAGTGACCCATACCTGTGGGAATACTTGATCCTGAACCTCCTTGGATACTTCTGTCTTTGCAGAGGGACTTACTAAGGCCAGACTTAAAAGCTCAATATTTCCTCCTCCTGGCCGAAGGCAGGGACCCTCTACTCCTGTTCTTCATCAGAGTATTCACTGTCTGACCTTTGTAGCGCCAGACCAGATGTCCCCTCACCAGGGTCAAGGGAGGTGATTTCAGTTTTTCTATGTCTGGAAGATAGTTGATTACCTTCCTGGGCGTCAGCACCAACTACACTGACAGCCTTCTTGGGTGGTCCTTTCTTAACGGCTGTCTTCCCCCTCAGTTCACATACATGGGCCTCCAGTTTAAAGGTGGGTTCACCATCCCACTTCCTCATGTCTTCCCCCTGGTCACGCAAAAAGAACCAGAGTGCACCACGTGGCATATGTCGGGGGCTCCCTTTCCCTCTGACTGGGGCAGGAGAAGATTGATTCCTTGGGATGCCTTTGACGGCCATGGTGCTGGTACAGAGATTTTCTTCAAAGTTTTGAAGCCACGAAGACACTCTTTCCACAGTTGGTGTCTCCACATCCAGGGAATACATTGCTGCCAGGCTGTTAGCATATGGCATTGGGGCACCTTGGATTACCTTCCTCCACATGGCCCGTGTGCACAGGACATCCTCTGGATCTTTGGAGTCCTCATCATTGTCAGGATCACTGTAAATGACTTCCAGCACTGCTAGTTCTCTCAGATACTGGATACCTTCATCTGCCGTAGTCCACTTGCCCGAGGAATTCATAAGGTCGTCTTTGAATGGGTATCGAGCTCTCACACTGGAGAGGAGCCGTCTCCAGAGACTGCAAATTACTGCCTCTCTTCCAATTCCTCTCTCAATCCCCCAGTTTCTAGCAAGGGATCCCAGCTGCTGGGCTTCCCTTCCTTCCAGTTGCTGGCTGTCGGCCCCATTATCCCAGCATCGGAGCAGCCAGGCAGCAATCCGCTCACCTGGCTGGCGGCTGTAATCTTTCCGCATGTCTCGAAGCTCTGATGAGGTCAGGGACCGGGTAGTTTCTGCTTCTTGTTTTAGTTCTCTCACTCCTTCCTCCAAGTTCCCCATCGAAGGACCGGCTTCTTGATCCTCTTCTTCCTCTGCCCTCACTAATCAATGATATGGACCAGTGGTTCTCCTTGTCCACTGTTTCTTTTTCACCACTGGGGCAATTACTGTAGTTGTTGTTTGGATCCCTGTCTCAACCATAGTGTCCTCAGATGTGGTCTGGGTCCCTGCCTCAACCACAGTCCTCTGATAGTACTGAACTGTGGCTCCATAGGCACAGGCCAGGCCCCAGTACAGTGCTAGAAGCTGCTGGTTCTCATAGGGGTAGGCCAGGCACCCCTCCATCAAGTGATGCGCTAGTTTGCCTGGGTTGCTTGCCTCTTCAGGTGTAAAATCCCAGGCTATGGGAGGTGATAACCATCCTAGGAAGCTGCCCAAATCCTTCCACACACCCTGCCACCCAGGGACCGGCCGCTTCAGGGCACTTTTCAGTATTTCATCACCCAAAAGCTGCCTTCTCTTACACCAGGACGAGACTATATTCCACAAATATCATAATATTCCAACACTTAGTAGTAATAATTCCATTACTTAGTAGTAATAAACAGCTCACATAAGGGTGAACAAGGACCTCGGGAGCCTGCATAATAAAGCCATCTACATTAACGTCAGGCAGGGAAAGGGAGATGTATTCCCTCGTCTCCTCCACAAGATATCTAAACTTGAAGCTTCCCACCTAACACAGAGACAAAATGAAGCTAAGCTTATTTTCTAAAATCTAATTCTTAATACAGAAAATAAATAAATAAATAAAACTATATTTTATATGTTCGCATATCACTGCCTTCTGCATGCTCTCCACCAATTGATCAACAGTCCCCATAATTGCAAGGGGGTCCCCCCTCTCCAAGGGGTTCAAACCACCTGCCCAATAGGCTGCCCATTCAGTTAAAGACCAGGGGGCATGGTGGTTTCCCGTAGTTAAAAACATTCCCAGTCCCCTATACCCTTCTGCCTCTTTTTCACTTAGCAGAATCTGGTCCCCCCCAAACAATGATATTCTCCACATATACTCTGTTTCTGACTCCCCAGGAGTTCGTCCAAATTCCTTTTTCAGTTTTGCCAACTCGGTGGCAGTATAGGGGACTTCCTCAGTTGTAACCTGGGGGGACTGGTCCTGTTCATCATTGTAGATGTACTCGGTTTTGACCAAGGGTCTTGTAATAAACAACCAAGCCTTATAATCAAGGTAGGTTTTGTTTTATTTGAGAGGACAAAGTCAATAAAGCAAAAGCACGGCCCTGGGTGCTTGACCCAAGTCAGAGGCACACCGGGAAAGATACATTATCCCTTTATATACATTTAGGATTGCATCAGTCACATACATATTCATTTTAAGGTTGGGTTATTATAATTAGTTTTGAAAAGGGGCAGGGTTATCCTAATTACTTTGGGGGAACTTATTAAGATAAAATCCTATCTTTTCGTGCACATGCACTACTGCCTGGTGATCGTGGGAAAGGTCCTTAGGAGGAAGGCCCACAGTCTTCTTCAGAGTGACCTCTTCACCCCTGGTGAGTTATCCAAATTCCAGACCACCGGTTTGGTTCTCTCTAGATGGTGGGTGCAGTGGTGTTCATATCTCCACAATTCCTCAACTTCCCCCCTTTGTTCCTCCCATATCTCCACAGTTTCTCAACTTCCCCCTTTTGTTCCCCCACGGGTTAGTCATTTCAGGCCTCTTCATTGAATTCCCCATATGTTAGCAAAAAAAATAATTATTATGGAGAAAGCCAACAACACTCTCCCCCATCTTTCACAGATCTCAATGAGGGTGGTTCTAATTTCTCTGCTTTCTCTTTTGCTGCTGACAAAAGGGTAACTGATCTCTGGTGGGCAGTATCAGTGAGGAGTCCTTCCTTAAGGGCAACGCGGCAGCCAAACTGGCACCGAGAATGTCACAAACAATTGCTTTACCCTTTCCTGCCCTTACTCTGGCATCTTTTTGTAAAGCACATATTTGATCAACCACACTTTGCCAATTACACCAGTTTCCCTGAGCCCAATCCATCCCGGGCACAGAGGGTCGCACTTTATACTTTTCTAGAAATTCAAACAAGAATTCTCTTCCTGAAGGAATTGTCACACGGTTCTATTACCACTCATCTTATTTAAAGTGGGGGAGTGGTCATCTCAGGAAGGAAGCACGTAAGTTTTAAACACAGCAAACACAAGGAAGCCCACCCCCTTTACTTTTCTGAGAGGTTTCACTTAGCACACAGGGGCAATAGGAGAGGGAAAGATTTCACTTAGCGCACAGGGACAATACGGCATTCTCACCGCAAGGGATCCTGTCTATGACGCCAATTTAAATGTCCCGATCCAATGTCAGGGAAGGTTTTGACATGATCCCAAGAGCAAGATTGTGAAAGACGGGGGAGGGTGTCATTGGTTCTTGCCAGAATTATTTTCCTAGCTTAAGGGGGATTAGATAAAGATGCCTAAAAGAACTAACTCAAAAAGAGTTGGGAAATTGTAAAGATAACAGCCCAGCACCACCGCACCCACCATCCGGAGAGAACCAGTCCTGCGGTTTGAAGTCCAACTCAACACTCCTTGTCAAAGGTGAAGTTCACGTTGAAGAAGACTGTGGGCCTTCCTCTCGAAGACCCCTTACGCGACCACCAGGCTGGAGTACTCATGCACGAAAAGATAGGAACTTATGCTAATAAGTTCCCCCGAAGTAATTAGAATAACCCTGCCTCTTCTTAGAACTAATTATAATAACCCAACTCTAAAATGAATATGCATGTGGCTGATGCAATCCAAAATGAATATGCATGTGACTGATGCAATCCTAAAGGTATATAAGGGAATAAGGTATTTTCCTCGGTGCACCTCTGACCTGTGTCAAGCACCCAGCACTGTTCTTTTGCTTTATAGACTTTGTCCTCGCAAATAAAATGAAATATACCTTGATTAAAAGGCTTGTTTATTACAGAGATTAAGACACAAATGAGGTCAAATGCTGTACACCCAGAACACCTTTTATTACAAAAAAAAAGGTAAAAAATAAAAATTAAAATAAAAATATAAAAAAATAATAAAAGAGAGTAGAGTTAGGAAAGGATGGAATTAAAGATGGAAATTAAGCCAACAGTCAGGATAGGGCTGCAAGAATAGTCATCACCATGTGATGTACAGAAAGAGACTCCACAACCTATAAAGTTGTAAAGTAGGTATGTTTATTCAGCGCTGGGTGCACGGGGGATCGCTCCACCACAAACGTGCGTGCCCTTAGGCAATCAGCTCTCTACATTTAAGGCATAATCCTATACATATTCATTGACTATTGCAAAACACCTATACATATCCATGACCTTTCCCCACTTTGTATTGAAATTAGGTCTCCTCCTCTTCGCGTCTGCGCAGAGCCTCCTGGTAGTGGTCGTTGAGTGTCTCAGAGAGGAATCTTCATCGCCACCTATAGTAACCCCGAGACCCCTCATCGTCACCTATAGTAACTTCTTGACTTTGCACATGCTCACTTTATCCTTGGATCTGAGCCATACCACAGTTCTGGTCTCACCGGTCCTCTTCCTGGTTATCTTTGTTCGTTAACTCTAAGTCGGTTGAAGTTTTGTAATAAATCATCCATATATGCAAGTTTTTGGCAAGCTACACGACCTTTACTTGCACCTATTGTTCTACTATCAAAAAGAGGTTTAAAAAGATAAAAACTAAAAAGGTTAGAAACATCAAAGACTACTATCACCATGGACCTGTGGCTTCCCGGGGATGAGGGGGGGCGAGTCACACACGTGTCTTGTCTCAGCTTTGGACGGTGGTGCGGGGGGGGCGAAAGGGTCTCAGTTCCTTGGTGGCCCAGTGGCAGTCGGTCACGCACACGGCTGGCTCCAACGGCGGTGCGGTGCAGTGCGGTCATCCCCACCAAACTTGCCTGTGCAGGTCCTTCTTAAATACACCTTTGAGGGCCGTGGTTTCCGTGGCAACGGCACATCTCCAGCTCTGTGCCCCCCAGTGACTGCTGCATGCTTTGGGCAGGGGTATGTCCGAGTAGAATGTTTTCACAAGTGGGGGTTCCGCAACCCTGTGATCTTGTGACCGTCCTTGCAAGCAATCTTTGAGATAAGTTCATAGTGCAGTTCCTCGCAGGGATGGAAGCACTGGTGTTGCCAAACCTTCTTGGCAAGCTCCGCTCGTCTTCCGGACTGTCCTGGGGCTATCCTGACCCCAGGGCCATAGAGCACAGACACCAATATGAGGATGCAGCAAATGGCGTTTAATGTGTAGTTACAAAAGCTTATATAGGACACACAAGCCTCGCCCTTCGTGGGCGGTCTCTTTGCCATAGTTCCTGCGTCAAGCGTCCCTACCTTTCCGTTACATGCCCCCATCTTCCGTCCGCATTTCCCTACATTTCCCCCTCCCCAATGACGCATAAAAGCATATAAGCATAGGTAATTTGTTGCTGCTTGCAAATGAACTGCTGTAGCATACTAAAGGCAAAGCGACAGGCTATGGGCAGTAGGACAAAAATAATGAACAAAATTGCTAGCCCTAACACCACATATTCCAACAAAGAATTCCAGGAAAGGTTGCTGAGCCAGTCCATGATGGTACTGAGGCATCTCGTGAACATGTCTTGCTTTTCCCATATACTGTCTGTAGATCCCAATGCATCAAGCCAAGCGCGTATAGTCTGTTGTTTACAACCTGCTGAAAGAGATGGTACTTTAGACACATGATTCCATCAAATGATGTCACTTAGCCCACACCACCAATAATTTGCTATCCTTCCTTGACAGTGTCTTAAAAGGAGATAGGTGGCCTGCAAAGCAAAACATAGCAGCTACTGGTGCAGGTTAGCCCAAGTCTTTCCACGCAGCTCTGTTCTTACAGTAGACACCTGACAAAATAATAAAGGCAGAGACAATAACACAAAATTATATAAACAAAGCTTATTTTACTGCAGTAGTGGTTCCTGTACCCCCCACTCCTTGTCTCATTCTTATCTGATAGGCGTCTGCATCTCAGTAGTCTCTTCTGGTCCATCTTTGTGTAGGCACGTATGGGTTGAGTCGAAGTAGTGCAAGTTTTTCACACAGGTACATCTATAAAAGACAATACTGACAAGGCATCAGTGAGTTTAGGATACAAAAGGTCATGTAACCTCTTCCTTTCGGAGGTGAGGTCGCAAGCATCGGGCAAGGACCCACGGGATTTCGTTTTCCCTCCTTATGGCTGTATATCCCCGTCCGTGGGATATCAGTTCCCATCCTGTCTCCCAGTCAATACTTCCTGGGAAACGTACTTTGACTGGTGGCCCGGTCTCTGGGGCACACAAGCTCCAGTGTCGTTTCACCGGGGCTATGTCACTCTCTCCCCGGGCAAAATGGTTAAGCGAGTAAAGAGCACGATTTAAAATTGCTGCTTGATGGCTAACGGGGATTACCTCTGGGAACCCTTCCCCCTCCCCTAGAACCTTAATCTTGTGTTTTAATGTTTGATTGGCACGCTCCACTATAGCTTGACCAGTGGAGTTGTAGGGGAGACCATGGACAAGGGTAATATTCCATCGAGAACACCACTTGGCAGTGCTGGCGGAGGTAAAACATGGTCCATTGTCTGTTTTTATTTGCTTGGGGAGACCTAACCAGGCGATTGCAAGGCTCCAGTGGAGCTGAGCTGAGCGAGAAGTCTGTCGGTGGTGCTGGGTAGCAACAATCACCATACTGCACATATCAACTGTGACAGCTAGCCAAGGCTGTGGCTTTAACTGGGGACAAAGAATAAAATAAGTCTGCCAAATGCTATTGGCCTGGAGCCCTTGCGGGTTAACACCAGCGCTCCACAACGGTGACCGCTGACAATAAGGACATGTCGAAAATACATCTCGGGCTTGGGCGACGGGAATGTTACACTGTTTTGCTAATGCCTTTGCTCCGAGATGCAAAAAGTTATGAAGATCCCCGGCTTGAGATAATGTCCATACTTTATTCTCTGCTCTATCAGCCATGTCGTTACCCTCTGTGAACAGCCCTGGGTATTTCTGATGACTGTTCACGTGCATTATAGAACAGGTATTTTGGCGTTGTTGCAAAGCGTTTTCCAACAGGCAGGCAATTTCTGACCCGGGGTAACCGGGACAAGCCATCTTCTGGGTTAGTTTCCAAACAAATATAGAGTCAGTCACTACATTGATGTGTTTGTCAGGCTGCATCTGTAAGGCCATTGCTACTGCTTTGGCCTCCAGGTGCTGCACACTGAGACCCTCTTTAGTAAAAGTCAGCTTTCCCCACTTTTCTCCTTGTTTCCACGTCACTGCTGCTGTATACGTCTGAGAGGAAGCATCGGTAAAATAGGTAGGACCTGGCTGTGGGGAAGAAAGCACACGTAATTGGACATATGGTTTACATATCTGCAAATTTTGTAACATAGGATGCACGCTACCTGGGACAACCTTGCCGTGATAAGTGTGGAGTGCTAATACAATGTCATTGTCCATGTTCAATAAGGAATCCCAGGCTTTCTTTTTAAAGGGTAGATGAAGTTCTTCTGGATCTTCCCCAAAATGTCGTATTGAGGCTAGTCGGGCTTTTTGAATCATTAATGCTGTGGCTGCGATGAATGTGAGGTAGGCCGTGGAAAACTGGTTTGAAAAAAACCATAACAATACCTTTGTTTGCCCTTTCAGTGTCTGGACAAGGGCACCTGTGGCTCCATCTGGGTTTATGGCAATCAAGGCGGACACTGGGGCCACAGGGTCTCTCCGCCCCAGGGCTGCCGAGGCTAACAACTGCTCTATTTGTTTAAGGCTTGCTCGCCCTGCTTCGGAGAGAGTCCGAGGCTCCCATGGATGGTTTCCTTTCAGAAGCTCATAAAAGGGTGTCGTAAGCACTGGGGATATACCAATAATAGGACGTAGCCACTGTAGGGCTCCTACTAGCTTTTGCACATCATGCAACATGGAAACCTGTGGGTTAATTTTGATAGACAAAGGACAGATTTTGTCATTGACAATGCGTGTGCCTAGATAGGAGACATCTGTTCCTCTTTGTGTTTTCGCTTCTGATACTGTGAGACCCATATGCTGTAATGTCTGCCTCGTCTCTTGTTCTATCTCTTGTATCTGGTCTTCACTAGGCACCGCTAGCAAAATGCCATCCATATAATGGATTATTTTTGCTGTGGGAAAGTGGGCGCGCACCGGAGCAAGAGCCCTTGCCACGACCGTTTGGCAGATAACAGGTGAATTTTTCATACCCTGAGGAAGAACCTTCCACTGGTATCTTTTAGTTGGCTCCTCCATGTTAATTGAGGGGAGTGTAAAGGCGAAACGATGACAGTCGTTGATATGTTGGGATGCAAGGGTATAGAGAAAAACCAGTCTTGAATATCTATGACCACTATGTGCCACCCTGCAGGGATCGCAGATGGCAGAGGCAAACCAGGCTGTAGCGCCCCCATGTCCTGCATCTGTTGGTTCACGGCCCGCAAATCGATATTTTCCTGACACTTTCTTTTGAATGACAAATATCAGGGTGTTCCAGGGGCTAAAGCTTTCTTCTATATGCCCCTTCATTAGCTCATTTTTGAGGATATGTATTGCAGCTGCAAGTTTTTCTTTAGTTAAGGGCCACTGCTCCACCCATACAGGTTCATTACTTTTCCATTGTAATGGTATAGGTGAGGCTGTTGGGGCAGTGGCCGCCACTATAAATTTGTTAGCTTCATGCCAATACTGGCCAAAACGTCACGGCCAAGTAAAGATTCTGCCAGATTGGTGACATACGGTCGTGCACGTGCTTGCAGCGCTTGCCCATCAGTATCATGTACCACAAACCTAATCAGGCTAGAGCTTCTGTAGGTGGCCGTAGTTCCCCCTACCCCAGCTATAAATCCAGCCTTCTCTAGAGGCCATGTTGGGGGCCACATGTGAAAAGCAACAACAGAAACATCCGCTCCTGAGTCCAACAACATAGGTAAACAAATAGATTCTACTTTGGCTGATCATCAAGACTAAGGTGAGTTTGTACAAACGGTCTTTGTTGGAAATCTATTGCCAAGGCCACTGTGGGGCTTGTCCCTGGTTCTGGCTGTTGTGCACAGGGATTTGATACTCTGGATTTGAGGGGGCAAATACAGGGTTCTGCGGGGATGCCGGCCCCCCAATCTGGCCTCCCCGGCGCCCGTTTCCCTGGTTCTTTTTACAGTCCTGGGCTATATGCCCCAATTGCCCACAGACCCAACAAGGGCCTCTTGTTCCTTTCTGCTTCTGCGCTGCGCATCTAGGGCAACACATCTTTCTGTGATCCTGGTTTCCGCACCCATAATATCTGCCCTTAAATTGTTTGCCCCTTGGGAAAGCTGCGGCTACTTGGAGAGCTGTTCGCACGGCTGTTTCAGACACACGAGATTGCTGTTCAAGGACAAATTTGATAATTTGTGCTAAATTGGCTCCTTGCGGCAAATGTTGGAGGATTTCTTGCAATGACTCATTACTTTGTTGTTTCAAACATTCAATCAGGACTGCCGAGAGTGCCTCATCAGGCAAGTCTGAGTCCTCAATAGCCTTTTGTAATCTATTGCAGAAGACTGTAAACTCCTCTGCATTGCTCTGCTTTATTTTTGTCCATGGGGGCTGTGGTGGGTTGACCCTGGCTAGATGCTGGGTGCCCACCAAAGCCCACTCTATCACCCCCCTCCTCAGCAAGATGGGGAGAGGAGAAAATAAGATGGAACACAAAAAAACCCCAAACTCGTGGATCGAGACAAAAGCAGTTTAATAGAAGCAAAGCAAAGCTGCGCGCGCAGAAGCAAAAGAACAAAATATTTACTCTCTACTTCCCACCAGCAGGCGATGTCTGGCCACTTCCTGGGAAGCAGGGTTTCATACGCGTTGCGGTTCCCGGAGGACAAAACGGAAGTAACGAATGCCACCCCTTCCCCCTCTGTTCTCCTTGCTTTATTTCTGAGCATACGTCATATGGTATGGAATATCCCTTTGGTCCGTTTGGGTCAGCTGTCCTGGCTGTGTCCCCTCCCAAGACCTTCCCCCCTCCCAGCCTACTGGGGGAAATGTTGGAGAGACAGCCTTGGTGCTGTGCTAGCACTGCTCACCAGTAACCAAAACACTGGTGTGTTATCAACACCCCTCGAGCCACCAAATACAAAACACAGCACTCTGAGGGCTGCCACGGGGAAAATCAACTCCATCCCAGCCAGACCCACTACAGGGGCTCAGTCTTTACTATCTTGGCCACTTCCTCATACGCCGCCCTGGATGCCTCAGTTGTGGCAGCGATCTCTCTAGCCCGCAATCCGACCGCCTGCTGTTGAGGGGTTAATAAATCTTGGCCCTTCCCCACAAGCCTGTCATATTTGGTCCCAGCTAATGGGTGATTTAGGTTAAACGCAGCCCCTGCGGCTAGCTGATAACATCTTAACTGCCATGCATCTTTCCACAGCAAGTGCACGCTTGGTGCAAGGATAGATAGCGCCGACTGCCGGATGTCAGTAGGCAACAGCCCCTGCACATGCAAGCTATCCAATAATATTCGTGAAGAGGCATGCTTTATTCCGTTCTCTTTAGTAGGCTGCATTAGAGCCTGTACTATCTTAGGCTCCAAAGGGACCCATTCCGCCACACCCCCTGCCTGTACCCAAACCGGGAAGGCAGCTGGCATACGCTGTAGGCAAATGCCCTCTAAGGCACAGTGGTCTGCTATAAGTTTCCAATTTGTTAATGGAATTGGTTCCGGAGGTTTTGCATTTTTCTCCATCGTTTGCAACAACTGCCTTTGTTGCTGTATTTCTCAGCAGATTTCATTTAAGGTTGCAGCCAATTCATCAACTGTTGTTCCCTGAGCCCCTTCTTTCCCTTTAAGAGTTTGCTGTGACTGGGTAGAATGCCACGCCCCCCGCATTCAGTCCACCAGTTCCTCCACTTCCAGATCTGACTCCCCCTCCCCTACTGGTGTGCGTGGAGTTCGTTTGCCATCAAAAATCAGTTCAGGGCGATCGATTGGTTCAGGCCGGGCTGAGGGGTGTGCCTCTGATTTCCTGTCTCCTCCCCCCTTTTTTCCCTCATGCACCATTTTAAGAAGTGTTCCTGGCAGCCAGTCTAATGGATTTGAGACGATCACCGGTGAGGGGGGTGTAAAGGAGGGGTTACCTGGCGGTACAGGGGGGTGTAAGTCCTGCCAAAGGTATGGTGGGGCAGGCCCTAGATCTCGAGGAGCTGCTGGCTGCACCGGCCAAGCATTTAAAGGACTACTTGGCTCCTGATATTTCCCCAAACAGCTCTCCACCCCCTCTCCATCGTCCGCCCTCTGTCCATCTTCCACACCAGTCTCCCCATCTCCCAGATCCGAACTTGGTTCCATAATTATTGAAAAGCCCTCTGTGCACCCGGAGCTATCATCCAAATCTCCCTGCTCTGGGGCCTTTTCTGTCTGCGTATCTTTATCTATTACATCTCGTAGCTGTTTATCCAAGTCTGCTTCCCCATGCAGACAAGCGCGAGACACCTCCCATGTCATTCTGTCTTCCCTCGCGCATCGCAAGAGTTGTAAAACCAACCCCCAAGTTTTTAATTCTTTGGCCTTGCCAGTAGACATGGCCCATTCCCCTAATAAACGAGAACATCGCTCCCAGGCACTCGGTTATAGGCAATTAACCGGTCCTGACACCGCCCCCTCTCTCATGAGGCGGTCCACACAATGGGCCACGGCCTTCGGTTTCACAGAAACCTTAAATTCCCCACCCAGTACTGATATCACCTTCAACAAGGCTTCCATGGTTCGCGAACCCACACCGACCGCCTGCAGTCCGCCAGTCCAGCAATCACGTCGGGGTCACCATCTGTTGCCAAGCCTTCTTGGCAAGCTCCGCTTGCCTGCTGGACTGGCCTGGGGCTATCCCCACCCCAGGGCCATAGAGCACAGACACCAATATGAGGATGCAGCAAATGGCGTTTAATGCGTAGTTACAAAAGCTTATATAGGACACACAAGCCTCGCCCTTCGTGGGCAGTCTCTTTGCCATAGTTCCTGCATCAAGCATCCCTACCTTTCCGTTACATGCCCCCATCTTCCGTCCGCATTTCCCTACGCACATCACAGATCTGTGGACTGGGTAGAAGTCTGGCTCATACCCTCTGAGCTAAAGTTACCTTAACAATAGGAAATATCACACCATTTACCATGACAATGTTAATTGCCCCAATTAAAGAATATATGTTGGGTATTGATATGCTGGCAGGACAAACAGTTGAAACTTTAAATAGTTGCTTCTGCTTTGTACGTTTGCAAGCAGGCTTTGCTATTAGATCTCATACCATCTTGTGTGGATTCCTGCAATGGGATCTTGTTATGCTGCCTGTGCCTGCCAAGGTGGTAACTGTAAAAAAATATCACGTTCCAGGGGGCAGCAAGGAAATCACTCAGACTATTCAGGCACTTCAACAAGTGGGAATCACATGTGGTGGTTTGGTTGGATTCACCCTTTTTGCTTGCAGCTTGCAGCCAAACACAGCCTGCTCTCTCACCCTTCCCCTTCCACGCCCAGGCAGTAGGGGAAAGAATTGGAAAGAAAAGGGCAAGGAAACTCACCGGTTGAGATAAAAACTATTTACTGATTAAAATAAAATTATAATGATAACAACAGTGATAATAGAATTATATAAGTGAGTTATACACAGTGAAATTGCTCACCGCCTGCTGACCAATGTCCAGCCTGTGCTAGCTAGCAATCCTGGTGTCGAGACAGTCCCGCAACCAAAAACCCTGGGAGAGCGAGTCCAAGCGATCCCTGAGAGAATACTCCCGTCTTTCAGTCAACCCTGGTTAATATACTGACATGACAGTAATTGGTTAGGAACCAATTAAGCAATCTGTACATCCATAAATCTATGGCTCTAGATGGGATGCACCCGCGGGTGTTGAGGAAGCTGGCTGAAGTCATTGCTAGACCACTCTCCATCATCTTTGCCAAGTCGTGGGAAAGGAGGGAGGTGCCTGAGAACTGGAGGAAAACAAATGTCACCCCAATCTTCAGAAAGGGCAAGAAAGAGGACCCGGGTAACTACAGAACGGTCAGCCTCACCTCCATCCCTGGGAAGGTGATGGAATGACTTTTCCTTGGTGTCATCTCAAGGCATATCAAGGATAAGAGGGTCATTAGGGGCAGTCAGCAGGGCTTCACCAAGGGGAAGTCGTGCTTGACCAACCTTCTAGACTTCTATGAAGACATCACCAGGTGGCTAGATTATGGCAAAGCAGTGGATGTGGTCTATCTTGATTTCAGTAAGGCATTTGACACAGTCTCCCACAGCATCCTCACTGCCAAATTGAGGAATTGTGGACTGGATGATCAGGTAGTGAGATGGACTGTGAACTGGCTGGTGGGAAGAAGCCAGAGAGTGGTGGTAAATGGGGCAGAGTCTAGTTGGAGGCCGGTATCTAGTGGTGTCCCTCAAGGGTCAGTACTGGGACCAGTGCTATTCAGTACATTCATCAGTGACCTGGATGAGGGAACAGAGTGCACTGTCAACAAGTTTGCTGATGACACAAAGCTGGAAGGAGTGGCTGCCATACCAGAAGGCTGTGCTGCCATCCAGCGAGACCTAGACAGGCTGGAGAGTAGGGCAGGGAAAAATTTAATGACCTCATTAATGTTTATAAATATATAAAGGGTGAGCGTCACGAGGATGGAGCTAGACTCTTCTCGGTGGCAACCAATGATAGGACAAGGGGCAATGGGTGCAAGCTGGAACACAGGAGGTTCCACTTAAACATGAGAAGAAACTTCTTTACAATAAGGGTGACAGAGCACTGGAACAGGCTGCCCAGGGAGGTTGTGGAGTCTCCTTCTTTGAAGACATTCAAGACCTGCCTGGACACATTCCTGTGTGACCTACTGTAGGTGTTCCTGCTCCGTCAGGGGGACTGGACTAGATGATCTTTCGAGGTCCCTTCCAATCCCTAACATTGTGTGATTCTGTGATAACATGATATGATATGGAATATTGCGTTGGCACATCCAAATGCCAGTTTGGGGTTTTGCCGTTCACTACGCTTCTACCCTCCCATTCCTAATGCAGCTGTGAGCGAGCCAAACATGGTGGCCTTGAGCTGTGAGAAAGATGAAAGCACAATGGAAAACTACTGCCTGCTAAAAATCCCCGATATATACAGGCAAGATATATACAGGCAAAAGCAGCAGGTTCAGAATCTCTCGCTCTCACTCTAGCAAGGACCAAGCTCCGCGGTGCCTGCGTTCCCGCTTACGTGCCTCTGCCCCAGGTGCTGCTTCGGAGATCCCCTGGTTTGCGAGGTGACAAGAATAAGTTTGTTCTTTGCATTTTATCCGCGTTTTTTGTGGTTGTTCCTGCATCCTGCCTATGTCGGCTCAAACACTATTCTACTTTATGATCGGCTTAAACATCTCTCACTTACCTTTTAAGAGTACAGTACACAAAAAATTCACAGCTCAAGCTTAATACAGAGGGAGGTAAGTGTTCAGTCTCTAATGGAGTCGGTGGTCATGATCTGCCCCTGCCACATTTACCTCTCCTCCATTTTCTACAGATTCTTGCTGACTTCATTCTTCTCATTCTTCATTCTTCTATCCAGCTTTCAGTGCCTTCTGGGGCAGGATGGTCTCCTTTTCTCAGTCTTTTAGCTGCTTTTCAAGGGCACAGTCGTTAGTAAGGTCTGCATGGTTTATAGAAAGTAACCGGGACTTGCACAGGCTAAAGACAATGGGCTCCTTGGTACTTACTCAAGGCTAAACTATAGATGTCTTGTTACAACTAAAGATAGGAGTTTACTTGTTTTCTAACACCCTGGCTGCCGTATTGGCTCCAGGCTGGTGCCGATAAGCGAAGGCAGCAAGACAGAGTCCCCCAGCAGCTCGGGCTGTGCGGCGAAGGAGACGGGTGCTCAACAGCCCTCACCACAGCAGGTCTGCAGCCCTCACAGCCTACTCTCCCGGGAATGGGTTCTTCCAGCTCTCCTCCCTCCCCGCCTCGGGAATGGGCTCTTCCAATCCCTGCTCCCTCCTTGTCTTCTGCCCGCCCCGTGAGTGGGTGTTTCCTTTCCCTTCTAGAGCAATTCAGCTTTGCAAGCTCATTTCTGGGGCAGCCATTTTGGGAAGTCGGGCTTGGGTTGCAGGGTGATAGCGGTGGGGCGTAGCTCGCGAGTGCGGGGGATTCTGCAGAGGAAGAGCCATTGTCTAGTGATCATACTGCTCTCTTGCCTCTGTAATGTCAGACTTCGATAGCAACCCCTTCGTCGATCCAGACCTCAACAACCCCTTCGAGGTGAGGCTGCGGGCGGCAGCGGACCGCAAGCTTTTTTCGGTGCCGCAGCGGGGACAGAGCGGGCTGCGCGGAGCCGCGGGCGTTCCGGGGGAGGGAGTGGCACTGGTTCTGCTGCGTGCGAGGGGCCGCTCCTAGCCGCGGGAGGTGGGGAAGGGCTCGAGGTGGCGGGGGGAGGGGGGTGGCTAGGAGGCACCGATCGGCAATTTTGTTTTTATGGTCATAAAAATTTAGGAAAGTGTGTTCTTTAGGCTAGTCACTTTGTTTTTTCTTCATGTTTTATACAGTGCAATGATCATTTAGGTGAACAGCAGCCTTGGCGTTGTGGTTGCCACCAACAATAGTTTGGAATGGCACCAATGGCAGTGCGCATTGTTCTTTTAAATACCTTTTGGCACCAAGTACTGAAAATGTGTCATTGTTCTAGAATGTCTTCAACAACAAAAGTATGTGATGCTTTTTTTTGCTTTTTGCAATAGTGATGAAAATAACTGTCCTGGTTTTGCTGGGATAGAATCATAGAATTAATTCTCTGTCAGAAAAGCTGCATTTTAAGAAGACTGCAGCACCCAATTTGGTGAGGACAAAGTTGATAAGACACTTTGTTTTAATGTTTGGCCAGCCATGGTATGCAGGTTTCCATAGTGATCAAGGTCTTTAGCAGTTTACAGTCAGCCAGGTGCTAAGGCTAGGAGGAGTGAAAGCCAGGGCAGCTGACCCAAGATGGCCAACAGAAGTATTCCATACCATAAATGTCACACTCACTATAAATTGTAAAGTTTGCTAGGGATGTTGCTCTCTCTGGAGGGTCTTGCCCATCATTGTGCTCCCAAGGCTTACTCTCCTACTTGTGACTGTCATGCTTTCGTTGTCTGAGTAAAACTTTGTGTATTTTATATTAGTATTAATATTTTTATTATTATTTCATTAAATCTGTTTTCATTTCAATACATGGGTCCTTTTCCCAATTCCCCTTCTCATATGGAGAGGGGTCATTGGGTGATAGAACAGTTGACTAAAGCAAGACAATAACATATAGCAAAATTTATTGTGTATACATATCCAGAGTAGTTAGGGGTATTGAAAGCAGTATAGTTGCCCCTGCATGGCTCATCAGCCCAGGTAACTTGTCCTATATAGTGTTTTTGTGACCTAAGCTAGGGACCTACCTCAATCATACTTACAGTTTGAAGGCATTGCTTAAAGTGCAATAGCTTATTTTAATTTCTCATCAGGGAAAGACTTCTCTTGTACCTGTTAAGCAAAATCCATGCTCTACTTCTCATCTGTAATGCATCATGGTAAAAGTACTCTATAACAACTTCTCTGTAATTTGAAGCCCACTGTTAAATGTGATTCTGTGTTTCTTTTACTCCTTGTGGTGGTTTAAACCACAGGTAGACCATGTGGTCCTGCACTTACTTCCCCCTGCCTGGTGAGATGGGGTGGCAGTCACAACAAAGGGGGCATGGATTAGAATGAGGAGAGGGATGGCTTACTCACCAGTTATGGTTGTGGGCAAAACAGACTTGATAGCATTATCACATTTAATGAAACACAAATTTAGCAGCTATATAATCAGACATGGCCAAATAACAGTTTTAAGCACTATAAAAATAGATCTGTTTTCATAATCTCACATTTAAACACATCTCTTATACAACCACAACACTCAACACAAGAGAAACGTTTCTTATTTTGCTGAAAATTGTAACGATCAGATACAGTTTTGGGACACTGCTGCCATGATTCTAACTGCGTTGTTTTCCCCTAACGTTGCAGCAGGAAAAGCATTAGGAGATGTGAAAAAGCTAGGTTGTTGGATAGCTAAATAAACAAATCTCACGTCACAAATTCTCACATAGATGTTAATAGACATTGATAGCATTAGGCATGCAACACTGCAAAATAGAGCAGCAATTGATTTTTATTTGTTAGCACAAGGGACATGTTTGTGAGGAATCTGAAGGCATGTGCTGTATGATTCTATCAGACCACTCAGAATTAATTCATATGGCCATTGGAAGGTTACAGGAAAATGTCAAACAGTTGAGGGTAAATAGTGATGATTGGTTAAGCGAGTGGTTTTTACAAGAATGGATCTCTTGACTATTAAAGTCAGGATTTAAGATGCTATTTGTAATTTTGGTAATCCTTTTATTAGTGCCTTGTTTGCTATTGTGTCTGCAAAGGGCCCTGCAGAAGATGGTGAACAACGCCTTTGTGGTACAAAAACAAAAAGGGGGAATTGTTGGCCCTTTAAGAGCCCAAGATGCAGGCGGCTTCAGCCTTGAGCAATTAATTCCTGACTTTTAGTGAAAAAACAGAATAGAGAAACAAGATAAGAAAATTCTAATATAATTAGTCAGAAGTAAAAAGAAGGCCTTAGATGGCTCGGTATTATAATCTTGCTTTGCATTGTAGCACGTATATTATTTGCTTGTAGCACGTATATTATTTGCTTGTATGGCCAAACGTGTAGAGCAACTTACCCAAAACATCTTTTTAGCTCAAAATAATAAAAACGGGGGAATTGTGGGAAACTGTTGGCAGAGCACCGCACACATCTGGTGTAGGTGCCGATATGTCAGGGTCAGCGGTGAGTTTCCCCCCCCCCCCTTCCCCCCTCTATTATTTTGTGTGTTGTTTTAATTTGTCAGATCACGGAGAATCTATACATGCAAAATTGCAATGGTTAAAAGACCACACTCAGAAGATTATCAAGAACATAAACCTGTTTGATGCATGGTTAACATTTCTTTTGACAACCTGTCGCTTTAGCTTTTAACTTTAATTAAAGAGAGTGTACGCTTTTTAGGCATTATATTTTTAGTTCTAACTACAGTAAAAATTGCTTATAGATGTGTAATGAAAGGAGTACAGAGTGTCATAGCTACAGCCCTGATTGTACAAAAAGAAAAAGGGGGAATTGTTGCAGACACTAGAGATGTTGTACAATCAGAGGCTTAGCAGAAGCAGTGAGGGTAAGCCAGCTTAGGCCCTTGACATAAGTCAGGGTAAATTAACAGAAGTCTCCAGAATACTTACTTGTCCTTGAGACTTCAAACAACTTTAGCAAAAATAAGCTGGGAAAAAGAAGGGAGCTGGTAACTGCAAAGTAGGAGTATCCTGTTGACGTCCTTGAGACGTGAACAGAGCAAAACCACCTGTTATAACAAAGAAGTAGTTCCCAGGATAATTAATAAACCAATCAGTATAGGTCTTTAAGAATATGCATGAGCTTAATTAACCACTGTATATAAGGAGCACGTATGTAATCAAGAAACGGAGCTTGCTGATCACTCATATTGAGCGTCCGGGTCTTCCCTCCGTCGCGACAGTGGGGTATGCCTTGGAGCCAGGCTTCTCACAAGGTGGCCCCTTCCTTTGCTATCAAAAATGCCTTCCCCCCCCAACCCAACACACTGGTACAAGTCGTTCTAGGAAAGCTGTATGCTCGCTCTTTTTTTTTTTTTTTTTTTTTTTTTGAGGATTTTTTTACTACTTTCAATCTCTGCTGATTTCTGTCTTGTCCCACTGCCCACAAAAGGTTATCTTTCATCCCATTATTCATCCACACATTTACTTGAAGAGGCAGAAGGCATCATATATAAGCCAAACTTTGTCATGCCATTGGCATAACAACTTTGAAACTGCGTGTCTGCATTTCAGTTTTGTTTGTGTGTTTTAAAATACTTTATACATAGAAGCAGTGTTTCCAGGTGGACCCTGGCGACCTTAGTCATGTTGTCTGAACACCTTATTCAAATGTATTCATATTCAAATGTATTCATATTTTAATTTGTGCTTGATAATTTTATGTATGATGAAATAAGTTATTTTCCTTACTTTTGAAGCCAATTCCTGTGCTTCTGTAAAATCACAAACTATTATGTCGGACAAAGGGAGGGGGCATCGCATAGAGTTATTGCCAAAGTCTAAAGATAGATCCTGCTTTTTCTTGAATATTTTGATTTTTACTAATTGTGATGTACTTATGAGGCTTCCTGTGACTGTTCTCATGTGTTTTAATAAAAAGATTGCATCAGAGATTCTTACTTGATGTAGAATAAAAAAATATCTGGGAAGATAAAAGTAAAGTAGAAACATCTTGTTTGCTCAGTGTTTTGGGTAGTTAATTCTTTTGGAAATATAAAATTAAATTAATGTCATGGAGGCACCCACAAAACAAAGCAGTCACTCAAATGGGATTTTTTCTAACCAAAATTACTTAGCACTCCAACAAACAATACTAAACCACAGGTTTGGATGTCAGGCAGAAATAAACTACTACACAGCTGACTTAACAATTCCAAAGTTTTTGTAAATATTACTTTAGAATGATGACTCACAATGCACAGTCAGTCACCTATGAGGGCTCTCAATCCCTGGGAAGTTACCTTGGGCCGCAGCTCTGCTGGGGCCCTATTTATACTGTAGTGGAGTCTGTCCTGTGGTCAGTTCTGATTGGCTGGGGCCCATCTTCCAGTAACTGTGAGCCCAGCAACAGTCGCCTTAAGTGCGTGAAAAAGCAAGGTAAGCGCACGAGTGCAAGGATCTGGTTTCAACAGCCAGAAAGCTCCAGTCTCGAGGAAAGGTGGGGGTGCATCTGCCAACCGAAAGGCTGATGTGTTTTTGAAATCATAGTATTCCTCTGTAAATAGCTGTACTCTGGATGGTATACCAACCAAACCAAGATGTGTTTTGGTTTGAAAGACAAGAGGTAATGAAACAAACAGATAAGTAACATACTAAAGTTAAAAAGCTTTTGATCACATTAAAGTTGTGCAGAAGAAAATGCATCCATGTACCATTCAAATGAAGATGTGATAATACTGCTGTAATTTGATGTAGTAGCATCATGAAGAAATACACATTTGGTGTAACCTCAAGTATTGTAGATGGAAGCAGACTAATAATGAAAGCTTTTTTTTTTTTTTTTTTATTCCTTTCACTGAGAAACAGTTATCATTGCTTGTGAGCATGTCCCTACCCTGCTGCTGCCAGGCAGAGGCAAGTGACCGAAAAGATAAGGAGGGTTGGAAGAAAGTTACAGTTTGACGGAATGGGTGACCTCCTTCCATACCTGCTTTGCCCCCTCAGGTGCCCCTCTGTAATAGGTTTGAGGCCCTGCCTCTTGAAGGAGAGGTAGGTGAGGATAAGGTGCAAGGCCCACCTACAAGGCCACAGAGGAAGAGGCGGTTGACTCTGCCCCTCAAGACTGCCTCTGATAGGAAAGAAAGAAGGGTAATTGTAGTAGGCGATTCCCTTCTAAGGGGGACAGAGGGCCCAGTATGCAGGGTTGACCCTCAACATAGGGAAGTTTGTAGTCTTCCTGGAGCCCAGATCAGGGCTATCACCAGGGCTCTCCCCAACCTCGTGCACCCAATGGACTACTACCCACTACTGATCTTCCAGACAGATGGGGAGGAAGCTGCATCCTGTAGTCTGAGGGGAATGAAGAAAGATTTCAAGGCCTTGGGACAGTTGGTGAAAGGGTCTGGGGCACAAGTAATTTTCTCGTCTGTCCTTTCACTTTCGGGTGCCGACGTGGGATGGAAAACAAGAATTCAGGCCATAAATAACTGGCTACAAGACTGGTGCTACAGGCAGGGCTTTGGGTTCTTTGATAATGGCTGGTTTTGTAAGACACCAGTCCAGACAATGATATGTGGGGAAGGCCTATGTCACAGGGGCAAAAGGAGGCTGGGGCAGGAATTAGCAGGGCTCATTTGGAGAGCTTTAAACTAGATTGGAAGGGGGAAGGGGTTACAGCTGGGCTTGCACCAGTGGGGCAGAAGTCTAGAACTGATGAAGGCCGGGAGGCCTCCCACCCCCCTAGGCTCAAATTGGTGTACTCGGCTCGCTCCCTGAAATGCCTGTACACCAATGCACGCAGCGTGGGGAATAAGCAGGAGGAGTTAGAAACCCGTGTTCGGTCAGGGGATTATGATCTGGTGGCAATTACAGAGACGTGGTGGGACAGCTCACGTGACTGGAATGTGGTCATGGATAGCTGTGTCCTTCTCAGGAAAGACAGGCCAGCAAGGCGAGTTGTTCTTTATGTGAGAGAGCAACTGCAGTGTGTTGAGTTCTGTCCAGGGGTGGATGAGAAGTGAGTTGAGAGTCTGTGGGTGAAAATTAAGGGGCAGGCTGGTATGGGTGATACAGTTGGGGGTGTCTATTACAGGCCACCAGATCAGGGTGAGGAAGTTGATGAAGCCTTCTACAGGAAGCTGAGAGTAGCCTCACAATCACAGGCCCTGGTTGTTATGGGGGATTTTAACTACCCTGATGCTTTCTGGAGGGACTACTCAGCCAGCCACCCACAATCCAGGAGGTTTCTCCAGTGCATCGATGATAACTTCCTGATGCAAATGGTGGATGAACCAACTAGGAAGGGAGTGATGCTGGATCTCATCCTCACTAACAAGGAGGATCTGGTTGAAGCGGTAAAGGTTGAAGACTTTCTAGGCTGCTGCGAACATGAGATGGTGGAGTTCAGGATCTCATGTGGCAGGAACAGAATTCCAAGCAGAATTGCAACCCTGGAGTTCAGGAGGGCCAACTTTGGCCTTTTCAAGCAATTGCTAGGGGAAATCCCATGGGAAAGGGTACTTGAAGGTAAAGGGGCCCAAGATAGCTGGTTAACATTCAGGGACTGCTTCTTCCAAGCTCAAGATCAGAGCATCCCAACACATAGGAAGTCAAGGAAGGTAGCCAGGAGACCTGCTTGGTTAAACAGGGAACTGCTGGGCAAACTCAAGTGGAAGAGGAGAGTTTACAGATCATGGAAGGAGGGGTTGGCCACTTGGGAAGAATATAAGGCTGTTGTCAGAGGATGGAGGGAGGCAACTAGGAAAGCTAAGGCCTCCTTAGAATTAAACCTTGCCAGAGGGGTCAAGGACAACAGAAAGAGCTTCTTCAAATACATGGCAGATAAAACTAACATTAGAGGCAATGTAGGCCCACTGATGAATGAGGTGGGTGCCCTGGTGACAGAAGATCCAGTGAAGGCAGAGTTACTGAATGCCTTCTTTGTCTCTGTCTACTCTGACAGAAGCTGTCCTGAGGAGCCCCGTACGCCTGAGGAAGTCAGGACAATACAGGAGTTTGCCTTTGTTGATGAGGGTTAGGGACCAATTAAGCAATCTGGACATCCATAAATCTATGGGTCCAGATGGGATGCACCCGCGGGTGTTGAGGGAGCTGGCTGAAGTCATTGCTAGACCACTCTCCATCATTTTTGCCAAGTTGTGGGAAATGGGAGAGGTGCCTGAGGACTGGAGGAAAGCAAATGTCACTCCAATCTTCAAAAAGGGCAAGAAGGAGGACCTGGGTAACTACAGACCGGTCAGCCTCACCTCCATCCCTGGGAAGCTGATGGAATGACTTACCCTTGGTGCCATCTCAAGGCATATCAAGGATAAGAAGGTCATTAGGGGCAGTCAGCATGGCTTCACCAAGGGGAAGTCGTGCTTGACCAACCTTCTAGACTTCTATGAAGACATCACCAGGTGGCTAGATTATGGCAAAGCAGTGGATGTGGTCTATCTTGATTTCAGCAAGGCATTTGACACAGCCTCCCACAGCGTCCTCGCTGCCAAATTGAGGAAGTGTGGACTGGATGATCAGGTAGTGAGGTGGACTGTGAACTGACTGGTGGGAAGAAGCCAGAGAGTAGCGGTCAATGGGGCAGAGTCTAGTTGGAGACATGTGTCTGGTGGAGTCCCTCAATGGTCGGTACTAGGACCAGTATTAATCAACATATTCATCAATGACCTGAATGAGGGAACAGAGTGCACTGTCAGCAAGTTTGCTGATGACACAAAGCTGGGAGGAGTGGCTGACACTCCAGAAGGCTGTGCTGCCATCCAGAGAGACCTGGACAGGTTGGAGAGCTGGGCAAGGAAAAACTTAATGAAATATAATAAGGTCAAGTGTAGGGTGTTGCATCTGAGCAGGAACAACCCCAGGCTCCAGTATAGGTAGAGAGATGATCTATTAGAGAGCAGTGTAGGGGAAAGGCATCTGGGAGTCCTGGTGGCCTTGTGGCCTAAAAGGCCAATGGCATCCTGAGGTGTATTAGAAGTGGTGTGATTAGTAGGTCAAGAGAAGTTCTCCTCCCCCTCTACTCTGCCCTGGTTAGGCCACATCTGGAGTTTGAGAGAGTCCAGCGTAGAGCCACAAATATGATTAAGGGAGTGGAGCATCTTCCTTATAAGGAAAGGCTGAGGGAGCTGGGTCTCTTTAGCTTGGAAGAGAGGAAACTGAGGGGTGACTTCATTAATGTTTATAAATATATAAAGGGTGAGTGTCATGAGGACGGAGACAGACTTCTCGGTGACAACCAAGGATAGGACAAGGGGCAATGGGTATAAGCTGGAACACAGGAGGTTCCACTTAAACTTGAGAAGAAACTTCTTTACAGTAAGGGTGACAGAGCACTGGAATGGGCTTCCCAAAGTGGTTGTAGAGTCTCCTTCTCTGGAGACATTCAAGAACCGCCTGGACGCCTTCCTGTGTGAACTCATCTAGGTGTTCCTGCTCTGGCAGGGGGACTGGACTAGATGATCTTTCGAGGTCCCTTCCAATCTCCAACATTTTGTGATTCTGTGTGATTTCACACTTGGTAAAGTTCTCACTGACAAACGGTTCAGTTTCACAGCAACTAATCAGGGTCAGCAGAGCAGGTCCGGTGATGGTAACTGCATTCAGCCAAGAGTCCAGAGTGTTAGACATAATGAAGTGGTAGATCCAAGCCTGAGTTAGTGTATTGGGTCTTGCTGGGATGGAGTTGATTTTCCCTGTGGCAGCCTTCAGAGTGCTGTGTTTTGTATTGGTGGCTCGAGGGGTGTTGAGAACACACCAGTGTTTTGGTTACTGGTGAGCAGTGCTAGCACAGCACCAAGGCTGTCTCTCCAACATTTCCCCCAGTAGACTGGGAGGGGGGAAGGTCTTGGGAGGGGACACAGCCAGGACAGCTGACCCAAATGGACCAAAGGGATATTCCATACCATATGACGTATGCTCAGAAATAAAGCAAGGAGAACGGAGGGGGAAGGGGGGGCATTCGTTTCTTCCGTTTGTCATCCGTGAACCGCAATGCGTATGAAACCCTGCTTCCCAGGAAGTGGCCAAACATCGCCTGCTGATGGGAAGTAGAGAATAATTTTTTTTTTCTTTTGCTTCTGCGCACGCAGCTTTGCTTTGCTTCTATTAAACTGCCTTTGGCTCGACCCACTAGTTTGTTTTTTTTTGTGTTCCACCTTATTTTCTCCCCTCCCCATCTTGCTGAGGAGGGGGGTGATAGAGTGGGCTTTGGTGGGCATCTGGCATCTAGCCAGGGTCAACCCACCACAGTCTTTTCTGTGCCCAAAGTCATGTTGGGGTCAGGATCAGGTCCAGCAAAAGTAACCAGGGTCGGCCAACAGTCCCATGATGACCAGGCAAGTCTGAGTATAGATTAAAACAAATCTGAATTCCTAAAATCAGCTTTAACCTTTTCCTATGTAGCTGTCTCCTTGGTTTGTTTTTGTAAGGTACCTGAAATACAAGAACTTGAGAATCTGATATCACCAAAAGAACCCATTGCAGGAATCCACACAAGACGGTATGAGATCGAATAGCAAAGCCTGCTTGCAAACGTACAAAGCAGAAGCAACTATTTAAAGTTTCAACTGTTTGTCCTGCCAGCATATCAATACCCAACATATATTCTTTAATTGGGGCAATTAACATTGTAATGGTAAATGGTGTGATATTTCCTATTGTTAATATAACTTTAGCTCAGAGGGTATGAGCCAGACTTCTACCCAGTCCACAGATCTGTGATGTGACTTCTATATTATTAATATTACATAATACAGTAACTTCAGCTCTACTATCCACTGGAGCTAATCCATGTAAAATCTCCCCAGACCACCGCGCTATTGTTAAAGGAACAGAAGGGCGTTGGTCCCCCTCATGGTAAGAGGCTACAGTGGCGGCAATCTTAGGGGACCTGACAAACCTTAATTTCTGCTGTTTTGGCATTTGCCAGGTAGCGTCTTTTATTGCGGTGGCAGGCGGGGTGGAGGGTGGGTGTGGAGTTGGTGGTGGGGATGGAGGTGGTAGGTTTTTTTGCAGAAATGCTAACTTTTGCCAGCGGCAAAACATTTCTGATATTGTGATCCCACCTATTTCTGATCGCGGGGTACCAGCTTGTACGAGATCATTCCATATTTGTTTCCTCACCACCAGTGCTGTAACTCTTTTCGGTTTTGCTGGCTTTCCTTTATTCACCACCTGAACAGATGGCCCTAAAATTACAGCCCCAATTTCCTTTAACTCTTTTGGCTCTTTAACTCTTAACTCCTTTAACTCAGCATCTGTGATCTGCACTCCCCCGTCCGCTTGATCCTGCTGCGTCGTTTGTATAAGGGGTCGTGCTTCCACCGCTTCCCTGCCTTTTAAGTCCATATCAAATTCAAACTTAATCTCAGAGTTCAAGGCTTCACTCTGAATATTTCCATCCCATTCCTCAGGATCCCAAGACCATTTTGTGGTAAGAGCATAAACTTGGGAAACTAAAACCTTACTTTTTCCATATTTATCCCTTTGTTCATTAGTGATAAGCGCTACCCACCGCTCTACATTATCTTGTAGCTCATAACATCGCGCTGCTTGAAGAGTAATTCTTGCGCGATTGCTTTTGCATCTTGCAAAGCCCTGACCTCCTTTTCCAGTTCTCTCACTTTAGTCTATAATGCAACATTTTCACAACCATCCCAATCTCCTGGCTAATTTACAAGCTAATTTACACAGCCCTTTCAATTGCCTGGGGGGTTCTACTTGTAGATGTTCTACTTGTCAAGCACACAAGACTAAAGAACAATTAGTATGATAAATGTGTTTTTTTGACACCCCAGGTGCAAATCACTGGAGAGTGTTTACAATTCTCCTCACTGATCTTCCATTATAGTCCCACAGATAGTAATGCATATGTATAGTGGGTGGAACAAGCTCATCAATTATGTATAAATGTGTGAAGTTTTGCAAACTCTGCGTGCTAGATTTGTGATGATATACCCCTAGCACCCAAAGCTGAAAAAAGTAATGCCTGCTCTTTAATACACAACCTTTGTTAAGGAGTTTTATTCCAGATTTTGGTGACAGGGGAAGTGCATGTACGTTGCCATCGGCCATGGCGGGAGTGGGGTGCCTACCCTCAGAGAGTGACACCTGGCTGGGCAGCTCTGAGCCGCCATCTCGGCCAGGGTAGCCCCCATTTGGTAACTCTGTCTTGGGGCTACTTAGTACCGTGCAGATGGTACCTGAAGGGAGGAGGTGCATGGCCTCTCCTTTCCTCCATCCCTGCCCCTCAGAATGGGTCAGGATGACCTGTCTTATCTGGAAAGTGAAATGCACATGTGAAGGTAATGTGAAAGAAGCGCAGGGGTTGGAAGGGATCTCAGGAGATCATCTGGGACAACCCCTCTTCTAAAGAGGTTCCCTTCAACAGGTTGCATAGGAAAAACCCACCTGTTGCATCCAGGCAGGTTTTGAACATCTCCAGAGATGGAGACTCCACAACCTCTCTGGGCAGCCTGTCCCAGTGTTCCCTCACCCTTACAGTAAAGAAATTTTTCCTTAAGTTTGTGTGGAACTTTTGGTGTTCCAGTTTTTGCCCATTGTCTCTTGTCCTGTCACTGGGTACTACTGAAAAAAGCCTGGCCCCATCCATTTGGCCCCTGCACTTCAGGTATTTATAGACATTGATAAGATCCCCTCTCAGTCTTCTCTTCTCCAGGCTGAAGAGACACATCTCCCTCAGCCTCTCCTCATATGGGAGATGCTCCAGGCCCCTCATCATCTTTGTGGCCCTCCGCCGGACTCTCTCTAGAAGATTCCTGTCCCTCTTGAACTGCGGAGCCTGGAACTAGACACAATATTCCAGATGTGGCCTCACCAGGGCAGAGTAGAGGGGGAGGAGAACCTCCCTCGACCTGCTGGCCACGCTCTTTTTAATGCACCCCAGGATACCGTTGGTCTTCCTGGCCACAAGGGCACACTGCTGACTCATGGTGTGGTGGGTTGACCCTGGCTAGAGGCCGGATGCCCACCAAAGCCCACTCTATCACTCCACCTCCTCAAATGGGAGGGGGGAGAAAATTATAACGAAAAGCTCGTGGGTGGAGATAAGGAAAGAGAGAGATCACTCACCAATTACTGGCACGGGCAAAACAGACTCGACTTGGGGGAAAAAAAACAAATTTATTACCAATCAAAATCAGAGGATAGTGAGAAGTAAAACCAAATCTTAAAACACCTCCCCCACCCCTCCCTTCTTCCTGGGCTTAACTTCTCCCCCGAATTTCCACCTCCTCCCCCGAGCGGCACAGGGGAACAGGGAACGGGGTTGGGGTCAGTTCATCACACGTTGTTTCTGCCGCTCCTTCCTCCTCAGGGGGAGGACTCCTTCCCCCGCACCAGCGTGGGGTCCCTCTCACGGGAGACAGTCCTCCACGAACTTCTCCAACGTGAGTCCTTCCCATGACTGACAGTTCTTCACAAACTGCTTTAGCGTGGGTCCATTCCATGGTGTGCAGTCCTTCAGGAAGGGACTGCTCCTGCGCGAGTCCCCCACGAGGTCACAAGGTCCTGCCAGTAAATCTGCTCCGGCGTGGGCTCCTCTCTCCACGGGCTACAGGTCCTGACAGGATCCTGCTCCAGCGCGGGCTTCCCGCGGGGTCACAGCCTCCTTCAGGCATCCAGCTGCTCTGGCGTGGGGTCCTCCACGGGCTACAGGTGGTCATCTGCTCCACCGTGGACCTCCATGGGCTGCAGGGGGACAGCCTGCCTCACCATGGTCTTCACCACAGGCTGCAGGGGAATCTCTGCTCCGGCGCCTGGAGCACCTCCTCCCCCTCCTTCTTCACTGACCTTGGTGTCTGTGGAGTTGTTTTCTCTTCCATCTTCTCACTCCTCTCTCCAGCTGCAAAGTGTGCAGCTTTTTTTTTCTTCCCTCTCTTCCTTTTTTTTTTTTCTTAATTATGTTATCACAGAGGCGTTACTGATTGGCTCGGCCTTGGCCAGTGGAGGATCTGTTCTTGTAGCCGGCTGGCATTGGCTGTGTCGGGTCGGACATGGGGGAAGCTTCTGGCAGGTTCTCTCACAGAAGCCACCCCATGTCCGTCCCCCCCCCACTGCTGCCAAAACCTTGCCACGCAAACCCAATACACATGGAGCTCCTCTCCAGCAGGTCAGTTCCTAACTTGTGCATGCAGTTATTCCTCCCCAGGTGAAGGACTCCTCTGTACTTGCTCTTGTTGAACCTCATCAGGTTCTTTTCCGCCCAACTTTCCAGCGTGTAAAGCCTCCATATTTGAGGCTTATTTGGTAAAACACAAATTTACTCCCTTATTCCCCTCTCCTGTTGACGTGATAAATAGCGTGCCAAGCGTAAGGTGTGGAATAATTACTGGGGATAACTTAGAAATCAAAATACAGCATTATTCACACATTAAGGAAAGGTATAATGTTGAAGAAGATCCCAGGGAAGAATGCAACTGGTATGCAAAGAGTCCCCTCCAAGGTGGTTTCCTAGACAACTTGGTGTGCAGATCAGGACAGGGTGGAGTGGAGTGAAGATTCTATGGCCAAACTCTGTAAATCACTGCAGATAAGCCTCATGGCACAAAGAAGCTGATAAGCCACCTTTTTGCAATCCTGGGCCAAGTCTGTCACCCTTTAGACAAATGCCATCCTTGTGTGAAATTTGAATAAACTTTGCTCATTAGTGTCATGATAATACCAAAACACACCTCCTCAAAGGCTACCTGCCTTCAAGGTGTGACCACCCCTCTACTGAGCATACACTCTGAATTTTAGGTAACCTATACCTTAAAAGGGAAGCGAAAGAGTTTTTACCGATCACAATAAAAGTATGACTAGATTCACTCAAGCTCCACCTTGAAAGTAAAAACCAATAGAAAAGTAGCTCAAAGAAAGGGGGATGTCAGGGAAGATACCATTGCAGACCTCTGACCTCTGGGACCATCCAATGGGCTGAGCCTCTCTTCCCCCAGCAGGGACGCCTTTGGGTAAGATTTATACTGCCCTGAGGACTTTCTTGGAGGCTTAGAACTCTCTATAGAATTGTTTTCTAACTTAGCGCTTTATAGTAATTTGTAACCTTAATGCTTGTATATACTCCTGCAGACAGTAGATTATCACCGGCAATCCACACAAATCTGTATTATTCCTGTTGCTTTATTAAAGTGCCTTATTCGCTTGTTGACTTGCTGCACAATTTCTCACTGGACGCTGCATGATAGGCCGTGAGAGTCCAGAGATCGTGACTGGACGGCAGGTGCAGGGCACTATCGAGTGAATCCAGAATTAATGCACCTGGACTTGTAGTAGACTGTGCCTGTCCGTAACTAGCCACACTGTTCCCCACTGGACGCCGCTAAATTCTGCAGGTTTAGCCATGAGAGTCCGTAATTCGTGGGTACAGGAGTGCAGCTCACTATCGAGTGAATCCGCTGTTGTCGGACTCATAGTGCTGAATTGGGCATCACTCAGGATCTAAGCCGAGCCGTCCCCAGCTCCTCCAGTTATCTGAGGATAAGCTGGAATGCAAGGGGGTTTATTTCCTGCCAAATTGCTTTACTGCCCTCTTCACACAACAGAAAATTGGCGTCATGGATAGGATTTCCATGGATACACTGCTTTAGAACTATGACTCTGCCCCTTCCCCGTCTGGGAATGAGTGGGCCCAAAAATTTTGGAAGGATGAAGAGAAAGTGATAGAGAGCATTGAACAGTGTCAGGCTGCTTTAAAACTTAAAGCAGTAGAAGGTAAAGGTGTGATTGGTGTGGTTTTAGGCACCTGTTTATCTTGTGCACAACCAGAAGCTAAGGAAATCCCTGCTCCCACTCCGATTACCTCTGTAGAATACACAACTCTGAAATCTGAAAATGAGGTGCTAAAATCATCATTAGCTTTTGAAAGGGAGATAGGAGAAAAGCTAGGAGCCTGAGTCCATAAACTCCTGATGGAAAATTATAAACTTGTGAAGGAAAACCATCATATAATGCATGAGAACACTTATCTCGAATTTGTCCAAAAGCAACTATGGGAAAAGGTAAATCTGTTAGATGAAGGTACCCTCTGCTCAGATTCAGCAGATTCGTAGGTTAATAAGCCATGCAAACCCTGAAACCCTGGTTGGGGACGACTGGTCTGACAGTGACAATGATGAGGCTGACAAAAACCCCAATTCTGAATCTCGATTAATTCCTTTACCACCTCTGGTTAAAACTGTGTGATAGTTTCACTAGGCTAGCTCTTGGCTAGCAGCCAACACTGCTGTTCACCCACTTCCCCCCCACCCCCAGGGGATAGGGGGGAGGATTGGGGGCAAGGATTAGGAGGCTTGTAGGTTGAGATAAAAACAGTTTAACAGTAGAAATAAAAGAAAACTTAAAAAAACCCTAATATTAAAATCGTAGTGATAATGATAACAGTAATCAAATATACAAATGAGTGACACACAGTGCAACTGCTCACCACCCACCAACCAAGCCCAGCCTGTTCCCAGATAACGATCCCAGAGGAGCGACAATCCCGAACTGAAACCGCAATCGTGGAAGAGCGAGAGCCCGAGAGAAAGCCAGCATGAATCTCCCCCCCGTTTCCTGTCAGCCCCGGATAATATAATAAACATGACATGATATGATATGGAATATTGCGTCGGCACATCCAAATGCCAGTTTGGGGTTTTGCTAATCACTGTGCTTCTCCCTCCCAGTCCTAATGCAGCTGTGAACCAACCAAACACGGTGGCCTTGAGCTCCAGCATCAACTAATAACATTCGTACTTTTATCACCGTTCTTCTCATAACAAGTCTTGCACTGAAACCAAAGCACAACTCTTCTAACTAGTGAGAAGAAAATTAACTCTATCCTAGCAAAACTAGGACAAACTGAAACTGCTGTTGGCAGTGATGATGATTTACACACTACTGTGCATACCATTCCTTGGTCACCAGCAGAATTGATGAAAATACAGGAAAAATATTCAAGATGACCCAGCGAATTGGAGGTTGAATATGTGTGGAGAGTTTCTCTTGACGGGGGAGACCGAATTATGTTGCGTGAGGAAGAAGCAGGAGGCTATTGGGGCCCGGAAGTATTTTTAACCACCCTGCCAGGAGATCACAATTATTCCTTAACTACACGAGCGGCATATTGGGCCGGTAGCATTGATCTTCAAGAGAGGGGAGAACCACTGGGAATTAGTGCCTCCAGCAACTCTGATCTAGCTGCGGCAGTACAAAAGGCAGCTTGTATACAGGCAATATATCAAAGAGTCGAGTTAAGGAAGTGTCTGATGTTAGCTCCCATCGACCCGGACCGATTAATCCCTCTCATTCGCGGTCTCCCTGATTGTCTTAAGATGTTGTATTGGGTTTGCGTGGCAAGGTTTTTGGTAGCAGTGGGGGAGGGGACATGGGGTGGCTTCTGTGAGAGAAGCTGCCAGAAGCTTCCCCCATGTCTGACCCGACACAGCCAATGCCAGCGGCTACAGGAACGGACCCGCCGCTGGCCAAGGCCGAGCCAATCAGTAACGCCTCTGTGATAACATAATTAAGAAAAAAAAAGGAAGGGAGAAAAAAAAAAAGCTGCACACTTTGCAGCTAGAGAGAGGAGTGAGAAGATGTAAGAGAAAACAACTTCGCAGACACCAAGGTCAGTGAAGAAGGAGGGGGAGGATGGGCTCTGGCGCCGGAGCAGAGATTTCCCCCCCCAACATGTGGTGAAGACCATGGTGAAGCAGGCTGTCCCCCTGCAGCCCATGGAGGTCCATGGTGGTGCAGATGACCACCTGTAGCCCGTGGAGGACCCCACGCCGGAGCAGGTGGATGCCGAAGGAGGCTGTGACCCCGCGGGAAGCCCGCGCTGGAGCAGGTTCCTGTCAGGACCTGTAGCCCGTGGAGAGAGGAGCCCACGCCGGAGCAGGTTTGCTGGCAGGACTTGTGACCCCGTGGGGGACTCGCGCTGGAGCAGTCCCTTTCTGAAGGACTGCACCCCATGGAATGGACCCAGACTGGAGCAGCTCGTGAAGAGCTGTCAGTCATGGGAAGGACTCACGTTGGAGCAGTTGGTGGAGGACTGTCTCCCGTGAGAGGGACCCCACGCTGGTGCGGGGGAAGGAGACCTCCCCCTGAGGAGGAAGCAGCGGCAGAAACACCGTGTGATGAACTGACCTTAACCCCATTCCCTGTTCCCCTGTGCTGCTGGGGGGAGGAGGTGGAAAATCGGGAAAGAGATGAAGCCCGGGAAGAAGGGAGGGATGGGGGAGGTGTTTTAAGATTTGGTTTTACTTCTCATTCTCCTCTGATTTTGATTTGTAATAAAGTAAATTTGTTTTTTTTCCCCCAAGTCGAGTCTGTTTTGCCCGTGCCAGTAATTGGTGAGTGATCTCTCTCTGTCCTTATCTCCACCCACGAGCTTTTCGTTATACTTTTCTCCCCCTGCCCATTTGAGGAGGGGGAGTGATAGAGTGGGCTTTGGTGGGCATCCGGTCTCTAGCCAGGGTCAACCCACCACAGATGTTTGTAGCAAATACTCAAGACCGCTTACGAGCCACTGTGGAAAATGCTAATCGTAGTTGTAGCTGCAGAAACCGCACTCGCATACCCATCTGGAGCTAATTTGTACAGGAAACAGATAAATATGGACGCTGAATGGGCTGGATTAGTTCGCCTAGTGGAAAACCCCCAGATCACACCCGGCAAGTTCGCAAAGTCCGTACCTCAAAACCTCAATCCGATGGGAAATTCAACTCTAACCCAGAGCGGAGTGAGTGGTGGCACAAAGCTCTGGATCTGGGCATTCCTTGGAGACTCCTGTGTGGTACCTCTACAGAGGATCTCCATGCCCCTGGTCCAATCTTTATCTAGGAAAAATAACTCGGCCAGGGAAAGAGACCCAATTAGAAAATCCCCAACTGATAAGGAAAGTGTGCCTTCTGGCACAGTGTCCCGGTTTTTAGCTGAAACAGAGCTGGGTTTCTTTTTCAGTAGCTGGAATAGTGCTGCATTTTGCTTTCAGCCTGGGACTTGTTATGAGAGAGACACTGAGAACATACCAGTGCTTGCATTTTTGTCGCTGGAAGTGAAGGACTTTGTGTTCTGTTAGTCTACAGGCGCAAGATCTAAGGAGGGAAGGAATATTTAAATTAATAAGCTAAATTGGCGTTTGGCTATGCCAATGGGATATTCCATATCATATCACGTCATGTCCAGTATATTAGTGAGGGTCTCTTCCTCTTTTAGCTCTCTCTGGCTTTTGCTCAGGCTCTCATTCTTCCAGGATTGAGGTTTCAGTTCGGGATTGTTGCTCCTTTGGGATTGTTATCTGGGAACGGGCCGGGCTTGGTTGGCGGGTGGTGAGCAGTTGCACTATGTATCACTCATTTGCATATTTTGTTACTGTTATCATTATCACTACAATTTTAATATTAGTATTATTTTAAGTTGTCTTTTATTTCTACTGTTAAACTGTTCTTATCTCAACCTACAAGCCTCCTTGTCCTTGCCCCCAATCCTCTCCCCTATCCCCTGGGGGTGGGGGGAGAAGTGGGTGAACGGCTGTGTTGGCTGCTAGCCAAGGGCTAGCCCCCTGAAACTATCACACCCAGAATAGAACTTGATTGATTTAACAGAATCCCAGCAAAAAAACTCCCATCCCCGGGGGGGGGTTGGGGGGGGAAGGGCAGGGAGCTACCCTGTGCGGCGGGTATTAGCGGTTCAATGGCTCTCTAACAAATCTTCTGAACCTATCATTACCATTCCTGTGGGACCCCGAATAATATTTTTAATATTTCTTATTGACACTGGGGCCCAAACATCAGTAATTACTAATGAGACGGCAAAAATTCTGGGTATAAAACCCAGCCGACGCCACATTAAATTCACAGGAATTGTTGGTGTAATAAAAAAATGCCCCACTGCAAAAATTACCTTGTGGTTACACGAGGAACGGAGATTAACTAGAGCAGAGGTACTAGTTGGTGCTGCACAGACTGACCTTTTCGGATTTGATATACTGTGTGGGCAAATGTGGAAACTCCCAGATGGAACTGTGTGGATCATTCCAGGAAATATGCTGCCCCAGTCTCCAGTGGGCAGCTCTCCAGACAGAGTGAGAGGGCTGATCCTATTTCTGATCCTCTCGAAGGGACTTCTGACTCATATTTACAAGAAGTGAGTGGCAAATACCATGATCATGATTAGAGGTGCCCTGCCTCCAGCCAGGTGGAGGAAAGGGATAACCAGATTTATTAAACCGTGTGGATTCGATGGCCTGGCACATCAGACCCACAAGAGTATAAGGCTCTAGTGGACACTGGTGCACAATGTACCTTAATGCCATCAAGCCATAGTGCTATAAAGCCCATCTGTACTTTCTGGAGTAACAGGGGGATCCCAGCAACTGACTGTATTGGAAGCTGAAGTGAGTCTAACTGGGAATGAGTGGCAAAAGCACCCCATTGTGACAGGTCCAGAGGCCCTTTGCATCCTTGGTATCGATTACCTCAAGAGGGGGTATTTCAAGGATCCCAAAGGGTACCGGTGGGCTTTTGGTATAGCAGCTTTGGAGAATGAGGAAATTAAACAGCTGTCTGCTCTGTCTGGTCTCTCGGAGGACCCTTCTGCTGTGGGATTACTGAGGGTCAAAGAACAGCAGGTGCCGATCGCTACTGCAGCAGTGCACCGGCAGCAATATAGCACCAACCAAGACTCTTTGGTTCCCATTCATAAGCTGATTCGCCAACTGGAGAACCAAGGAGTGATTAGTAAGACTCACTCACCATTCAATAGTCCCATATGGCCTGTGCGGAAGTCTAATGGAGAGTGGAGACTGACAGTGGACTATCGGGGCCTGAATGAAGTCATGCCACTGCTGAGTGCTGCTGTGCCAGATATGCTGGAACTTCAATACGAACTGGAGTCAAAGGCAGCCAAGTGGTACGCCACCATAGACATTGCTAATGCATTTTTCCATTCCTTTGGCAGCAGAGTGCAGGCCACAGTTTGCTTTCACCTGGAAGGGTGTCCAGTACACCTGGAATCGGCTGCCCCAGGGGTGGAAACACAGCCCTGTTGTAGATCACTAAAGAGATATTGTACAATCAAAGGCTTTTTTAACAGAAAGCAGTGAGGGTACTGAAATGGCTCAGGCCCTAACTTAGGCCCCTTGACATGAGTCAGGGAGGATTAACAGAAATCTTCAAGAGGCCTACTCTCCTTGAGAACTTCAGACAAAACAATTCTAATCAAGCTGGGAAAAAAAGGAGCTGGAAATCGTGAAGTAGGGAGTATTCTGTTGTTGTCCTTGAAGCTCAACTGAGCAACACCACCTGTTATAACAAAGAGAAAGTTCTAAGGAAAATTAATGAGCCAATCAGTGTGGATTTTTGGGAATATGCATAAGCTTAATTAACTGCTGTATATAAGAAGCATAAATGTAATCAATAAATCGTAAGTCTGATGATCTCTCATATTGAGCTGTCCGGATTTTCCCTCCATCGCGACACAGCCCCACCATTTGCCATGGACTGATCCAGAATGCCCTGGAACAAGGTAAAGGTCCTGAACACCTGCAGTACATTGACAACATCATCATATGGGGCAACACAGCAGAAGAAGTTTTTGAGAAAGGAGAGAAACTAATCCAAATCCTTCTGAAAGCTGTTTTTGTCATAAAAAGAAGCAAAGTCAAAGGACCTGCACCAGAGATCCATTTTTTAGGAATAAAATGGCAAGATGGGCGTCGCCACATCCCAGTAGATGTGATCAACAACATAACTGCTATGTCTCCACCTACAAGCAAAGAGGAAACACAAGCTTTCTTAGGCGTTGTGGGTTTTTGGAAAATGCATATTCCAAATTACAGTCAGATTGTGAGCCCTCTCTATCATATGACTCGGAAGAGGAATAACTTTAGATGGAGTCCTCAGAAATGGCAGTCCTTGAGCAAATTAATCAAGAGATAGTCCATGCAGTAGCCCTTGGACCAGTCCAGGACGGACAAGATGTTAGAAATGTGCTCTACACTGCAGCCAGTGAGAATGGACCTACTTGGAGTCTCTGGCAGAAAGCACCAGGGGAGACTCAAGGTAGACCCCTTGGGTTTTGGAGTCAGAGATATAGAGGATCAGAGACCCAATATACTCTGAATGAAAAAGAGATATTGGCAGCGTATGAGGGAGTTTGAGCTGCTTCTGAGGTGGTTGGTACTGAGACACAGCTCCTCTTAGCACCCCGACTGCCAGTGCTGGGTTGGATGTTCAAAGGGAGGGCCTTCACTACACACCATGCAACTGATGCTTCATGGAGTAAGTGGGTTGCACTTATCACACAAAGGGCTGGAATAGGAAGCCCCAGTCGTCCAGGAATTCTGGAAGTGATCACAAACTGGCCAGAGGGCAAATATTTTAGAAAGCCGCTGAAAGAAGAGGTGACGCGTGCTGAGGAGGCTCCACAGTATAATGAACTACCAGATGATGAGAAACAATATGCCCTTTTCACTGATGGGTCCTGTCGCATTGTAGGGAAACATCGAAGGTGGAAAGCTGCTGTGTTGAGCCCTACACGACGTGTCGCAGAAGCTGCTGAAGGAAAAGGTGAATCGAGCCAGTTTGCAGAGGTAAAAGCCACTCAATTGGCTTTAGATATTGCTGAGCAAGAAAAATGACCAATGCTCTACCTCTATACGTACTCATGGATGGTGGCAAATGCCCTGTGGGGGTGGTTACAGCAATGGAAACAAAGCAACTGGCAGCGCAGAGGCAAACCCATCTGGGCTGCTGAATTATGGCAAGACATTGCTGCTCAGTTAGAAAAGCTGGTTGTAAAAGTACATCATGTAGACGCTCATGTACCAAAGAGTTGAGCCACTGAAGAGCATGAAAACAACCAACAGGTGGACCAGGCTGCCAAGATCAACATGTCTCAATTAGACCTGGACTGGAAACATAAGGGTGAAAAAATTTAGCCCGCTGGGCCCATGATGCCTCAGGCCATCATGGAAGAGATGCAACATATAGATGGGCTCGTGATCGAGGGGTGGACTTAACCATGGACATTATTGCACAGGTTATTCATGAATGCGAGACGTGCCACAATCAAGCAATCCAAGCAGTTGAAACCTCTTTGGTATGGAGGATGATGGTTAAAATATAAATATGGAGAAGCCTGGCAGATCGATTATATCACTCTCCCACAAACCCGCAGTGGTAAGTGCTAAGTGCTCACAATGGTGGAAGCAACCACCAGATAGTTAGAAACATATGCTGTGCTCCATGCCACTGCCTGGAACACTATTCTAGGTCTTGAAAAACAAGTCCTATGGCAATATGGCACTCCAGAGAGAATTGCATCTGACAATGGGACTCATTTCCAAAACAGCCTCATAAACATATGGGCTAAAGAGCATGGCATTGAGTGGGTGTACCACATCCCCTATCATGCACCTGACTCTGGGGAAGTTGAACAATGAAATGGACTGCTGAAAACTACACAAAGAGCAATTGGTGGTGGGACATTCAAACATTGGGATACACATTTAGCAGAGGCTACCTGGCTAGTTAACAGTAGGGCATCCACTGATCAGGCTGGTCCCGCCCAATCAAAACTTCCATGTACTGTAGAAGGGGACAAAGTCCCTGTAGTTCACATGAAGAACATGTTAGGGAAGATGGTCTGGGTTAGTCCTGCCACAGGCAAAGGCAAACCCGTTCGTGGGATTACTTTTGCCCAAGGACCTGGGTACACTTGGTGGGTAATGCAGAAGGATGGGGAAGTCCGATGTGTACCTCAAGGAGATTTGACTCTGGGTGAGAATAGTCAATAATTTGAACTGTATATATATTGTGTGTCATTACTACTGTGTTGGGGCCTTAGCATTATTACATGGCTGTGATACTGGCTAGGCCGCAGCTAGGCCGCTTTCAACAACTGCCAGAAGAGATAAGCTGAGAGAAAGGAATGCAGCTACGTATGAAAGACGTGCGAAAGTAATAAACAACTGCTGACAAGATGGATACCAGCTGGAAATTACGTCGAGAAAGTGAACCTGAACCAAGATAAGAGTGAACCAGTGAGTCTGAGAAAGACTGAGAGGTCAAAGTGTGAATAGTGCTATTAACCAATAAAAATTAGCTTCGTAGTGTGTGGACACGTATGAGGAACTTAACGGGCTATATAACACGCAGCTTTCTGATAATAAACGGATTTGAGTTGCATCTTGTGGATGTGTGTGAATCACTCATTTCCCGCTTGCCTGAATAGCCCACGGCACTACTGTGGTTGCTATATGCCATGTCAAAGGGATTACAGTATGAATTGCCGCAAAATGGATGAAGAAATGGACTTTAGTGAAACCAGAGCTGGCTCCAGCAATCAGCACCCAATGACATCAACCAGCAAAACATGATGGCCTTGAGCTCCAGCAGCAACGAATAACATCAGTACTTTTATCAACATTCCTCTCATAACAACTCTTATACTGAAACTAAAACACAGCTATTCTAACTACTAAGAAGAATCTTAAATCTATCCTAGCAAAACCAGGAAAATGTCCCAGATCGGAAAAGTACCAATGGTGCCAACTACACCTAAAAATCTCTATGCATGGGAAGCTAAAGATTGTTCAGGGAAAATACACCGAAGCAGTACTCAATGGAATGTACTTTCCTTTTAACCCTGCCAGTAAAACAGTGTGATAGTTTAAAGGGGCTGGCCCTTGGCTAGGAGCCAACACAGCCATTCACCCACTTCTCCCCCACACCCAGGGGATAGGGGAGAGAAGTGGGGGGCAAGGACAAGGAGGCTTGTAGGTTGAGATAAGAACACTTTAATAATAGAAATAAAAGAAAACTTAAAATAATACTAATATTAAAATCATAGTGATAATGATAACAGTAACAAAATATACAAATGAGTGATACACAGTGCAATTGTTCACCACCCGCCAACCAAGCCCGGCCCGTTCCCAGATAACAATCCCAGAGGAGCAACAATCTCGAACCGAAACCGCAATCCCAGAAGAATGAGAGCCCGAGAAAAGCCAGAGAGAGCTAAAAGAGGAAGAGACCCTCACTAATATACTGGGCATGACGTGATATGATATGGAATATCCCATTGCCATATCTAAATGCCAATTTAGCTTATTAATTTAAATATTCCTCACCCCATTAAAACTTGTGCTTGTAGACTAACAGAACACGAAGTCCTTCACTTCCAGTGACAAAAATGCAAACACTGGTATCTTATCAGTGTCTCTCTCATAACAAGTCCCAGGCTGAAAGCAAAACACAGCACTATTCTAACTACAGAAAAAGAAACCCATCTCTGTTTCAGCTAAAAACCAGGACAATCAGGACCGAGCATATTTTCTTTTCTCTTTTATGCTTACAGGAACCCTAGATGAGCTGCATGTGAACAAACAGATTAGTCTACACTAACCTTGACTGCATCCAGGGAATCCTGTTGTTCATCTTAACTGTAGTGGTATTTTTATTATATATGATCACCTGAAAACCAAAATTTTAAAACAACAAATTAGCAAATCAAGTTGATATCAAATCAAATTTATGAAATTATGTTGTATCTTGACAATGCAATTCCCTTTGTTTCTGTAATCAAAGAGACCAACCTGGAGGATGATGTGCCAGACATTTCCTCACAAAGTTATAACACAAGTTATAACACAAGTTATCCTGACTTGCTGAGTTTGGTAACTGAGTACTATAAAGATGGACTCCTGTACAGCGATTCTTTGGTGGCCTCATCCGCAGGTGGACACACTACACAGGACTTCCCAATTGCTGGGAAGAGGTTCTCCAAACCCACTGTAAACACAGACAAGGTCAAGCAGCTGTCTACCCTGCCTGGCCTCCCAGAAGATGCCTTCGTTGTGGGATTGCTGCAAGTTGAAGAACAACAGGTGCCAGTTGCCACCAGGACAGTGCACTGGCGGCAATATCGTACAAACCGAGACTCCTTGGCTCCTATCCATGAACTGATTCATCAACTGGAGAGCCAAGGAGTCATCAGCAAGACTCATTCACCTTTTAATAGCCCCATATGGCCAGTGCAGAAGTCTGAGGGAGCGTGGAGGTTAACAGTAGACTACCGTGGCCTAAATGAAGTGACACCACCACTGAGCGCTGCCGTGCCAGACATGTTAGAGCTCCAATATGAACTGGAGTCCAAGGCAGCCAAGTGGTACGCCACCATAGACATTGCCAGTGCATTTTTCTCTCCATTCCTTTGGCAGCAGAGTGCAGGCCACAGTTTGCTTTCACGTGGAGGGGTGTCCAATACACCTGGAATCGACTGCCCCAGGGGTGGAAACACAGCCCCACCATTTGTCATGGACTAATTCAAAATGCACTGGAAAGGGGTGATGCCCCTGAACATCTACAATACATTGATGACATCATCGTGTGGGGCAACAAGACAGAAGAAGTGTTTGAGAAGGGAAAAAGAGTAATTCAGATTCTTCTGAGAGCTGGCTTTGCCGTTAAGACAAGCAAGGTCAAGGGACCTGCACAGGAGATTCAGTTCTTGGGAATAAAATGGCAGGTGACCTTACTGTCAACTCCCATTAATTAGCAAAACATTGGGCAAAACAACAGTCCGTATTGATTCTACCAGACCAACAAAATACTATGCTGAATGTTACAAAATAATAAAACCAAATAGAAATTGCTGGTGTAATTTCACCTATACCCAACCTACAGTTGTGCACTGTCTTTGGGGTCACAGAAGCACCGAGCTACTATTCAAATTTATGATTGATACGGCAAAGTCTGTCCTAGTTATAAAGGACACAAAACCTCAATCCCAACAAATTCTGGATGACTTAACCACCCAAACAGCCATTAGTCCAATTCCCTATATTTTCAATGTTGGCCCTTATGTGATCAAAAATACTGGTCAACAACAAGTACTGTTTAATCCATCATGCTCTCTCAAACGAGTGGAGTTATTGATGCAGACCAACATAGCCGTAATCAAACCTGCCTGCTCACCATTCCTGGGTACATCTTATGCGGGATGGTCAGCATGGTTGCGCAGGCGGACCCTCACCCCTTTGAGAAGATCAAAGAGAGATGTGACCAGTACTTTGGGAACTGGATTGGGAGTTTTAAACAGCAATAGATGCTGAAGTACTGGCAAATAAACTAGTGTCCTGGTTTTGCTAGGCTAGAGTTAAGGACATATATAAGGACAATTATAAGAGATGGAGAGGAAGGAACCTTACCTACCGAAATTTGGAAAATCATATAGGACAATGCAACTGAATTTGAAAGGAAATTCCAGTCCTGGTGGTACCTGGTTAATTTCACCTATGATCCCACTGAGAGTAAAGCCACCGCTTTTGTTTTAACAATACACGATGCTTTGATGTGCACCCTATACCAAATCATTGCACTGGGGTTGAACCACCATAACACCACACTCTATCCAATAGAGCACAGAGTATGGGCTCAACGGAACGGAGACAAGTGGCAAACCATTGACATTGATGCCTGCATCACACGAGAACAACATGGATTTATCTGTGAAAGCAATACCATTAAGGCACAAGACATTTGTCTTGACACAGAACAAAAAAGTTTGTCATTTTGAAATACACCCTGATGAAACCCCAGAAACTGTTACTTGTACATATCGGAAAAGGATGTGTTTGCATGAGAACGTTTTGTGATCTCATATTTGTAGATGACGTTGTTGTAAATATGAATAATCACTCAAATATCTGTGTTTGTAACTTTGCAGAAATTGTAGGATGTGATTTTAGTTACTCAGCTCCTGTAACATCTTACCAATTGCCTCAATCTGACTATACGATGATTCGTGACCTGCCACTTGTCCCTATTGGAATAAAACTAACCTCGGTGAAGAAACTACTCTAACATGATGACCTGAAATGGTTGCTGAAACAGGCCCGAGAAAATAGACAAAAAACTCTGATTTCTGTCCATCACGATGTAGAAGAAAATACATCAGGTGTTAGAAAGAGTCAAGAAAGATGGACAATATAACTTGTGGGACACTCTTTTTGGATGGTCACCCATTGCTACTGAACTTTTCAACAAGATGCTTCACCCTGTTGTTTTATTGATATTTACTGCATTATGCTTTGTTTTACCAATTGCAATGTATGTTACGCCTTGGATTATGATGAAGTGATTAACCCGTTTAGTATTCCCACAAGATATACATGTACTAGATAATCCTCACCACATCCCAGGTGGTATCCTCAGTTTTTTAAAACATCATGAAGCTTGAGTGACTATAGTCACGGGGTGGACTTGCTGTGCTATTTCTTACTAGGTTGCCGCCTGATAGGCCGTGAGAGTCCATAGATCATGACTGGACGGCAGGTGCAAGGCACTATTGAGTGAATCTGGCATTGGTGTGTCCGGACTTGTAGTGCCACATTGAAATGTGTCTGTCCGTAACCAGCCACACCAACTGACCTGTGCTCAGCGGGAAGCTGCTAAATGCTGCAGGTTTAGCCGTGTGAGTCCATAAATCATGGGTAAACAGGAGTGCAGGGTACTATCAAGTGAATCTACCATTTTCGGACTCGTAGTGATGAACTGGGCACCACTCAGGATCTAAGCTTAGCTGCCCCCAGTTATCTGATGGTGAGCTGGAACGCAAGGGGCTTTATTTCCTGCCAAATTACTACCCCTTTCACGCAACAGTACCTCAAGGAGATTTGATTTTGGGTGAAAATAGCTGATGAATTGCGTATCATGAATTGTTCAGTCTGGAGAAGAGAAGACTGGGAGGAGATCACTCAGGCTCACTCTTCCAGGGTTTTGGGTCTGTCTCTGCTCCGGGATCACTGGCTGGCACAGGCTGGGCATCGATCGGCAAGTGGTGAGCAATTGCACTGTGCATCACTCATTTGTATTCTGTTACTACTATTGTTATAATTTTATTTTAATTAGTAAATAGTTTTTATCTCAACCCGTGATTCTCCTTACCCTTTTCTTTTCAATTCTCTCCTCTACTCCCTGGAGGTGGGTCGGAGAGTGAGAGAGTGACTGTGCTTGGCTGCAAAGTAAAAGGGTGAAACCACCACGGGGAGATACAATTTACTTTTTTTTCTGTCCCATCCTAATAACCAAAAAAAAAAAACCTGACAGGAAACATCTGAGCCCATGGAATTGTGAGCATATTCTCAGGTATCTAAACACATTCCTGAAAATGCATATAATTATGGAATACTTCTTTACATATTCAGGCATCCACAAGATACAGAAAGAGGAAGGGGAGTATAATCTAAAAGTTGATTATTACTGCACTCTTACCTGAATATATACTTTACTGAAAAGAAAGCCTGTACAAGTTCTTTTTTCCTCTGCAGAAAGAACTGTTCATTCAATACACAGTTTTTATGAATTTTGTAACATCCCATAGATTTTCAGTTGAATCACGATGCATTAACATAGCACATATTCAGTAGATCTGAACACTGACTTCAAGATTCTCCCATGCTCCCAATTTTTCTGTATGAGTCATTAGAATTTTTTATATATGCATAGCTGACTGTTAGAAGCCAGATAGCCTTAGTCAAATACTTCAGTTTTCCTTTTCCCATAGAGTTGCATGTTAAAATAAGTAGATAAGTAATTAAAAGTTAGAGGAGTAGCTCTAGATTTTATTTTTTTAAACAAAACCTGTTTTTAAACAAACCTACTTGACATTTATAACTTATTGTCTGTACAAAGCAATTTTGAAATTCTTCAAGCTTCAGAAAAATAAATCAAATACAATTTGTTGTAGTTTGAGTTAGGACAAAAAATTTTGGAGAATTATTTAATATTGCTGCTAACACTTTCATAAGTGCAATGGAAATCAAAAACAAGACACTGAGGAAGCATGCCACATTCATAAACTTTAAAGCAAGTAAAATTTAGAAAAGCATAAAGACAGAAAACCAGAAGTCTTACTGAACAGAGGAAAGACTCAATTCTGGTTTGGCCCCCTGTCAGGGAACCATCATTCTTAAGTGGTCAAAGCTCACTTAAGTCAACCTACCCACTGAATCCTCCAAATTACTTTATGGGACTATCTATCCTTACGCATCTTCCATTACCTCTAGCTAGCCCTTGACACAGAATATATCAAGTTGGAAGGGACCCATAAGGATCAGGTCCAACTCCCTGCTCCTTGCAGGTCTACCTAAAACTAAACTGTATGACTAAGAGTGTTGTCCAGACACTCCTTGGAACTCTGACAGGCTTGGTGCCATGACCACTTCCCTGGGGACCTGTTCCAGTGACCAACCACCCTCTCAGTGAAGAACCTTTTCCTAATGTCCAATATGAACTTCCTCTGACTCCACTTCATTCCATTTCCACATGTCCTATCCCTGGTCACCAGAGAGAAGAGATCAGCACCTTCCTCCTCTGCTGCCCCCCTTGAGGAAGTTTTAGACTATGATGGGGTCATTCCTCAGCCTTCTCTTCTTCAAGTTGAACAAGCCAAGTGACCTCAGCCACTCCTCATAAGTTTTGCCCTCGAGACATTTCACCATCTTGGTCACCCTCCTCTGGATACACTCTAATAGTTTGACATCCTTATATTGAGGCATCCAAAACTGCACAAAGTACTCAATGTGGGGCCACATCAGTGTGGTGAAGAGGGGGACAATCACCTCCCTCGACCAGCTAGCTATGCTGTGCTTGATGCACCCCAGTACCCAGTTGTCCCTTTTGGCTGCCAGGGAACACTGTTGACTTATACTCAACTTGCCATCAGCCCAAACCCCCAGATCTCTTTCCATAGCTCTCCAGCCTCTCGTCCCCCAGTTTGTGTGTTTTACATCAGTCCTAAACTCTGAAAACAATACCCCACAAACATTACCTAAAAAGGTTAACAGCATTATTAATAAATATGCTTACTGTTCTTGAATCAGAGAAAGGATTGTACTCATCTAGCCCTGGAGGAACATTTCTTGTTGATTGTGTAACAGAAGGATCCTAGAAGAGAATACAGCTCTGTAAATGTATACATATGTACAAAGCAATGAGTCAACGCGTACAATTATATAAAACTCATATAAAACTCTAAAAAAGTTTGTTTTCACTAAAAAAGCATGTAAATATCCACCTCTCTGTCCCTGAAATGACATAATTTCATCCTGAACTTCTTACAAAACTAGATTAACACAGTCTAAAAGAAACTCCATATGCCATATATTTGATTCATAAGGCAAAAAGCTCTCAAGATAGCGGGGAAGAAAACCATATCCTGCTATGTTGATTACTGGACTCCATAACTATACACCAAAAGAGCAAAACAAGTAGAAAAAAGCTTTCTGTAAACTCTTTGTTTTCCCTAACCATAAATACCTCTAACACCTTCAGGGATAGGAAAAGTATTTCAGAAAAATGAAGCATCTCTGGTTCAGCTTCTACCTGAACTGGTAAAACTAAGAAAGGTGTAATTTTTTCCTCCAATTAACTCTACATTAAAAAAAAAAAAGACTGTTTAAGGTTTAGCTTGAGAAAGCAACGTCAAGAATGAAACATTTCTCTGTGCTAGAGACAGGCAGGCTTGATTTTGTAGAAAAGCAGAAGTGCCCACTATCATAGTGCCCTGGTTTTGCTAGGATAGAGTTAATTTTCTTCTCACTAGTTAGAACAGCTGTGTTTTGATTTTAGTTCAGACTTGTTAGGGAACATCATTGATAAAAGTACTAATGTTATTAGTTGCTGCTGGAGCTCAAGGCCACCGTGTTTGGCTGGTTCACAGCTGCATAAGGACTGGGAGGGAGAAGCACAGTGAATAGCAAAACCCAAAAATGGCATTTGGATGTGCCAATGAAATATTCCATATCATATCACGTCATATTTAGTATATTATCCAGGTCTGACCGGAAAGAGGGGGTGGATTGGCACGAGTTTTCTCTCGGGCTCTTGCTCTTTCGGGATCACGGTTTTGGTTCAGGATTGTTGCTCCTCCGGGATCGTTATCCAGGAAGGGGCTGGGCTTATCAGTGGGTGGTAAGCAGTTGCACTGGGTTATCACTCATTTGCATATCTTATTACTGTTATCATTATAATTACTATTTTAATATTAGTTGTCTAGTTGGGTTTTTTTGTTGTTGGTGGTGGGGTTTTTTTTAAGTTTTCTTTTATTTCTGTTATTAAATTGTTCTTATCTCAACCTACAAGCCTCCTAATTCTTGCCCCCAATCCTTACCCCTATCCCCTGGGGGTGGGGGGGAAGTAGGTGAACGGCTGTGTTGGCTGCTAGCCAAGGGCTAGCCCAGTAAAACTATTACTGCCTTTTTGGAGCCCAACGTGGGGCACAAAAGGTTGAGATAACGACAGTTCTGACCAAAGTGTGTTAGAAAGAATCTGCAATAAGCATTTGTTATGATGACTTGGTTGTCAGTGATCGGAATGTTGCTGTACTGGATTGCTGAGTTGTTCCTTGAGTTTTTTGAGGTGGCACCTTACATACCGTTTATATTTTTCATCATCCCAGGCTGTTGTTGGTTTGGGGCTAGGGGTACTGTTCTGCTGTGTGGTACAGTGATGGTTGTTAGTACGATAAAAAGATGGTCAGACCGATTTTGTACCTGTATTCAGTGATGGCAGGCAGCACACAGAGCAAAACAGCAGAAGCAGCTCCATCTCCGCATTGTGGGAGCTATCTGGTGAATGTTCTTACCAATTACACCAGTGTTTTTTTCCTCTGGGAGGGGGAACATCTTAATTCAATTTCCCGCTCCCAGTTACAAAAGTTTTTGAGAATTTTGAATATTCTTGGGATAATCAAACTAGCTTAATCCTGCTGCTAGTTCTTCTGAATGTATGCCAGGTTTTAATGCATGTCAGACTACTTAGGAGAATCACCCCATCCAATGCTGGAGTTACCCTGGCACCTGCTACAGTTACTTCAACCTCTTTGACTGATACTGTGGCTACTGCCTCGGTGACAGACACTGCAGCATCTCCAGCCCCTACAGCAAGCAATGTAGCTACTCCAACCCCATCACCTGCTACAGTTGCTTCAACTTCAGCAATAAACAATGCAGCCTCTCCAACCCCTACAGCAAGCAATGGAGCTACTCCAACTTCCTGACACCCACCCTTTAGATATTTGTAAACATTAATAAGGTCTCCTCTCAGTCTTCTCTTCTCCAGGCTAAACAGACCCAGCTCTCTCAGTCTTTCCTCATAAGAAAGATGCTCCAGCCCCTTAATCATCTTAGTAGCCCTCCTCTGGACTCTCTCCAGAAGTTCCCTCTCTCTCTTGAACTGGGGAGCCCGGAACTGGACACAATACTCCAGATGCAGCCTCACCAGGGCAGAGTAGAGGGCGAGGATCATCTCCCTCAACCCGCTGGTCACACTCTTCTTAATGCACCCCGGGATACCATTGGCCTTCTTGGCTACAAGGGCACATTGTTGGCTCATGGTCAACTGGTCATCCACCATTACTCCCAGGTCCTTCTCTGCAGGGCTGCTTTCCAGCAGGTCAACCCCCAACCTGTACTGGTGCCTGGGGTTATTCCGCCCCAGGTGCAGGACCCTACACTTGCCCTTATTGAACTTCATCAGGTTCATCTGTGCCCAATTCTCCAGTCTATCCAGATCTCGCTGAATGGCAGCACAGCCTTCCAGTGTGTCAGCCATTCCTCCCAGTTTAGTGTCATCAGCAAACTTGCTGAGGGTACACTCAGTCCCTTCATCCAAGTCACTGATGAATGTATTGAATAGGACTGGACCAAGTACTGACCCTTGGGGAACACCACTAACCACAGGCCTCCAACTAGACTCTGCACCGCTGATTAAAACCCTCTGAGCTCTTGTCCTCTACATGCTTAAAGATGGCCTCCAGAATGAACTGTTCCATCACCTTCTCAGGGATGGAGGTGAGGCTGACTGGCCTGTAGTTTCCTGGGTACTCCTTCTTGCCCTTTTTGAAGACTGCAGTGACGTTGGCTTTCCTCCAGTCCTCAGGCACCTCTCCCATCCTCCATGACCTTTCAGAGATGATGGAGAGTGGCTCTGCAATGACATCTGCCAGCTCCCTCAGCACTCAAGGGCGCATCCCATCAGAGCCCATGGATTTGTGGGTGTCGAGTTTGGCTAAATGGTCCCTAACCCAATCCTCCTCAACCAAGGGAAAGTCTTCCTCCCTCCAGACTTCCTCTCCTACCTCTAGGGCCTGGAATTCCTGAGGGCCGGCAGTAAAGATTGAAGCAAAGGCGGCATTCAGTAACTCTGCCTTCTCTGCATCCTCTGTCACCAGGGCACCCACCTCATTCAGCAGCGGCCCCACATTTTCCCTAGTCTTCCTTTTGCTGCTGAGGTACTTGAAGAAGCCCTTCTTATTGTCCTTGACATCCCTTGATAGATTTAATTCCAAGCAGGCCTTGGCCTTCCTCGTTGCATCCCTGCATACTCTATTTCCTCCCAGTGGCCAGTCCCTTTTTCCACATTTTGTGGATTTCCTTCTTCTGACTGAGCTTTTCCAGAAGTTCCTTGCTCATCCATGCAGGCCTCCTGCCTCCTTTGCTAGATTTCTTACTCTTAGGGATGCAGCGATCTTGAGCTGCCTGGAGGAAGTGTTGCTTGAATATTAACCAGCTCTCTTGTCCCCCCCTACCCTTCAGAGCCCTAGTCTATGGGATTCCTCCAAGCAGGTCTTTGAAGAGGCCAAAGTTAGCCCTCCTGAAGTCCAGGGTTGTAATCCTACTTATTGCCTTGTTTTCTCTGTGCAGGATCCTGAACTCCACCATCTCGTGGTTGCTGCAGGCAAGGCTGCCTCCAACCTTCACATCCCCATCCAGACCTTCTTTGTTAGTTAGTACCACGTCCAGCAGCACTCCTCTCCTTGTTGGTTCCTCCACCACCCATGTTAAAAAGTTATCATTAGTGATCTGGAGGAATCTCCTGGACTGTGTGTGCCTAGCTATGTTGCTTTTCCAGCAAATGTCAGGGTAGTTGAAGTCCCCCATGAGAACTAGGGCTTGTGAGCATGAAGCTACTTTCAGCTGCCAGTAGAATGCCTCATTGGCTTCCTCATCCTGATCAGGTGGCCTGTATTAAATCCCCACAACAGTGTCGCCCATATTAGTCTGTCCCTTGATTCTTACCCATAAGTTCTCGACTTGTTCTTCATCCTCCCCTAAGCTGAGCTTGCCACATTCCAGTTGCTCTCTCACATAGAGAGCAACTCCACCACCCCCTCCTCGAGGGCCTGTCTTTCCTAAAGAGCACATATCCATCCATGACTGCATTCCAGTCATGTGAGCTATCCCACCATGTCTCTGAAATCACAATGAGATCATGGGCCTGTGACCGCACACAGATCTCTAGTTCTTCCTGTTTATTCCCCATGCTGCGTGCGTTGGTGTACAGGCATTTCGGTGAGGTAGTTGAGCATGGACGTTTCTGGCTTATTCCCCAGTTGGATGTGATGGTGTGACTTTACGGTTTGGTTTACGGTTGGACTCGATGATCTCAAAGGTCTTTTCCAACCAAATGATTCTATGATTCTATGGCTGTTGCCATTTTGGACCCCACCCCCCGAGCCCTTCAGTTTAAAGCCCACCTCACCAGGTTGGCCAGCCTGCTACCAAGGATACCCTTACCTATTCCAGACAGGTGAACTCTATCACTCCCTTACAGGTTGTAATCAAAGAACATCCCATTATCATAAAAGCCAAAACCCTCATGACAACACCAGCCACGTAGCCAGGAGTTCATATGCAATATACATCTGTTTCTGTCTGACTGTCCTCTAACTGGCAAAATGGAAGAGAAGATGACTTGGGCACCAATATTTTGCACTTATGCCCCCAGGGCTTTATAGTCTTGCTTTATTCTACCCAGGTTAAGGCTTGCAGTGTCATTCATCCTCACATGGAAGAGTAATAGGGGATAGTAGTCTGTTTTCTTGAGAAGTTGGGGCACCCTCTCGGCAGTGTCACGAACCTTTGCTCCTGGAAGGCAGCATACCTCTTGTGATTCTCTTGTCTGGTTGGCAGATGGGCGCCTCAGTGCCCGTTAACATAGAGTCACCCACTACAAGCACTCGCCGTTTCTTTTTACGCTGTCCGCTGTGTGGTGTTGTTACATTTTCCCTTGGCAGATCTCCCTCGTGAGAGTCTATGGCTGTTAAGGTTTCATATCTGTTTGTGGCTGTGATGCTGGAGGGTGAAGACTATAGTGGATTTCTGCTTTTGGGGGTCACCAGGGTGCCTCATTCTTGGTAGTCTCTGATCCAGCAATGTGGTTACAAAACCACCTATCTATCTCTGCCTCATCTCCTCTAATACTGCACAGCCTTTTAACTGTTTCTTGCAACTCGGCCACCTGATGTAACAGGTTGCCAACCTGTACACACCTTCCGGAGGTGCTTACCTTTTCACCAGGAGAAGAGTCTGGGGACTCACTACAACTTACTGCCTGTACTGAAGCCTCCTTCTTTACCGGTTCCACGTGGGTGGATGTGTCAGACATCTCTCAGGCTTTCTCTGCAGGAACACTGGCTTTAGCTCTGAGGTGAGTGCCCACCATTCTGTCAGAGACCTAGAGCACTTCCCTGGACTGTGGGGCTACAAGCAGGTCACAGGGCCCTGCCTGCGTGAACTGCCGTGCCATGCCCTTCTGACGCGCCACACTCCTGGTCGCACGTGATCCCTAGGGGCCATTTAAGTCTCCCACAGTTGCCCCTGGCAATGCCCCCGCCGTGTCAGCCACTCTTGTGAGATTGGCTGGCCCCTGAGGGGACTCTCTGTCCTGTCTGTGGGTTTCCCTGGCTCCGGGAACCCGCCCTTTCCTCCTCAACTCGTGCTCAGACATGGAACTTACTGTTGCCACCGCTGTGCTCCTGGCCAACTGAGGAGCCATAATGGCGTTAAATTGGGAGAGGGTAGGTTTAGATTAGCTATTAGGAAGAAATTCTTTATTGTGAGGGTGGTGCGACACTGGCCCAGGTTGCCCAGAGAAGCTGTGGATACCCCCTCCCTGGAAGTGTTCAAGGCCAGGTTGGATGAGGCTCAGAGCAACCTGGTCTAGTGGAAGGTGTCCCTGTTCATGGCAGGAGGGTATAGAACTGGATGATCTTTAAGGTCCCTTCCAACCCAGACCATTCTATGATTCTGTCTCTTCTGACTTTCTCCGCATCTCTCTATCATACAAAATGTTAACCAGTACCTATCAAACCAAGAAAATGACTACTGCCTAGATTAAAGTTATCAGCTGAACTTTACCAAAGCAGACCAGTATAGCCCTACTGCAATGTTATTTTATTCTTAAATATGCTTGGGAGAAAACTACAATTCACATCTATCTTTGATTAGAGCTTGCAACATGAAAGACTTCCCTGTTCTGTGACCTTTTAAGACAGAGAATCACTTGTTCCTAATAAGACTGAAATCAAGAACAAAAATATGGTGGGAAGTGTGATGTTTTAAGTACAAAAGCACCGTAAAACAAAGCAGGAATCAACTGAATACTACTAACGTGGCAAATCATGACTTGGCCCAGCTTCTCTTTATCTTTTCCAACTGTGGTGGGTTGACCCTGGATGGATGCCAGGTGCCCACCGAAGCTGCTCTATCACTCCCCCTCCTCAGCTGGACAGTGGAGAGAAAATATAAGGAAAAGCTCGTGGGTTGAAATAAGGACAGAGAGAGATCATTCACCAATTATTGTCATGGGCAAAAGAGACTTGACTTGGGGAAATTATTTTAATTTATTGCCAATCATATCAAGAGTGGGCTAATGAGAAATAAAACCAAAAATCTTAAACTGTCTTCCTTCTACCCCTCACTTCTTCCCATGCACTTAAGGAGCTACGTAACTGATAAGTTGTCTTTCACGTTTTCTCTTTCTGACTTCATTCACTAAAAATAATTAATTCTCTTCTTGTAAAATACATATTTTTGTTCATAGTATGTTGTTTCTCCTTAGTCTTTTTTTTCCTAATACTAACCAGGTGTACTTCTGTCAGTTTATTGGCTGATATTTAACTGGTGCTGTCCTATGATTCCCATGTAAATTAAAAAAAAAAAAAAACACAACAAAAAACTGTCACTTATAAGCGCAACATTCCATATTCTTTTGATGCACAATATTCTTGGTAATATGTTCCAAGTCTTGAAGGATATTTAGTTGTCTTGGTGTTTGCCCTTGCCACCCAGTGTTAAAAATGTACTTTTATATCCCATTTTCTTATTACCTTTGTTCCCCTGTTATTTTCCTCATAAAAGTATCTTGTGCTTTTTTTCCCTGTTCTTGTTTCCTGCAATTTTTTGTTCTACTTAGATTATGCAATTTTTATTTGAAATTCTTGTTTTCAATTCCCGATGTGTTGTAAAAACATTATCATCCATATCCAAATCAATGTTTAGAATGAGTGTTTATAAACCCTCTTTCTTGACCTCTGCTGCAATAAGATGTTGCTTTTACTTCCTTGCTAGTCCTTGGAAGCAAACCATACTGAACTAAACTGAACATTCTGTGCAGAGCACTGCTTCTTAACATCATTGATGTCACTTATTTAGTTTAATTTAAGAAGAAAAAAAGGCAACACAAGCACATATCATCATTGTTATATTTTTAGTCTTTCATTTAATGTTAAATTATTTGTGTTTGTATGCTTTGGCCTTTTTGGTAGAAGAATGTGTGTACCTCAAAAGTGAAAACTTTTTTTACCAACCTGAAGGACAGTTTGGAGGGGAGGATACATATTTTTGTGTTATGTATGCTATCAAAGCATCTTACTCATGGTGGAACAATGGTGGAACCATTCCCAGTGAACACTAATACAGAGAATCATTACAGATGTATCTACTTCCTCAGTTTTTAATTTGCTAGTCTGTTTTGTATTAATGAAACCTGGTAGCTGATGACTTAATTTTGGTCTCCTAGACAACAGAGGTCTCTGTTCCTTTTAATTTGATTTTTTTTTTTTTTAAGCTGTAAAAATTACATAAATTTATTATCCTGCTCCATTTAAAAAATTCTGTGCTAACTAGGTATTCAGTTAATTTTATATCTGAGTGATGTGAACATAATTTGTTAACCTATCTGTGGTGGGTTGATCCTGGCTGGACACCAAATGCCCACCAAGCTGCTCGATCACTTCCCCTCCTCAAATGAACAGGGGAAAGAAAATATGATGAAAGGCTCATGGGTCGAGATAAGGACAGGGAGATCACTAAGCAATTATCGTCACGGGCAAAACACACTTGACTTGGGGAAATTAATTTATTACAAATCAAATCAGAGTAGGATAATGATAAATAAAAACTAAATCTAAAAACACCTTCTGCCCACCCCTCCCTTCTTCCTGGGCTTAACTTCACTCCCGATTTCTCTACCCTCCCCCTGAGTGGTGCAGGGGGATGGGAAATGGGGGTTGCGGTCAGTTCATCACATGTTGTCTCTGTCACTCCTTCATCCTCACACTCTTCCCCTGCTCCAATGTGTGGTCCCTCTCACAGGAGACAGTCCTCCACGAACTTCTCCAACGTGAGTCCTTCCCACAGGCTGCAGTTCTTCACGAAATGCTCCAGCGTGGGTCCTTTCCATGGTGTGCGATCCTTCAGGAACAGACTGCTTCAGCATGAGTCTTCCACGGGGTCACAGGTCCTGCCAGCAAACCTGCTCCAGTGTGTGCTCCTCTCTCTCCATGGAGTCACAGCCTCTTTTAGTTGCATCCACCTGCTCTGGAGTGGGGTCCTCCAAGGGCTGCAGGTGGATATTTGCTCTACCATGGTCTTCACCACTGGCTGCAGGGGAATCTCTGCTCTGGTGCCTGGAGCACCTCCTCCTCCTCTTTCTTCACTGACCTTGGTGTCTGCACAGTTGTTTCTCACATATTCTCACTCCTCTCTTTCCCAGCTGCTGTTGCACAGCAGTTTTTTTCCCCTCCTGAAATATGTTATCACAGAGGTGCGACTGTGATAGTTTAACTTAGCTGGCAGCCAAACAAGACACATCCACTCGCAGCTCTCCCCCCCGCCCCCTTCCTCCCCCACCCAGGGAATCGGGGAGAGAATTGGAGGGGTAAAGGTGAGGAGACTTGTAGATTGAGATTAAGAACAATTTAATAATTAGAGTAAAAGTAAAATTAAAATAATAAGAGTAATAATGATAACAACTATATATATATATATATATGAGTGATGCAGAGTACAATTGCTCACCACCCGCCGATGACGATCCTGGAGGGGAGTGAAAAGGAACCCCAAAACCAAAATCGTAATCCCAGAAAAATGAGCCTGAGTGATTCCCGAGTGATTCCCCCCCTTTCCAGTCATCCCCGGTTAATATACTAAACATGACGTAATATGCTATGGAATATCTTATTGGCATATCCAACTGTCAGTTCTAGGTTTTACTAACTACTGCACTTTTCTTCTCCACTCCCTGCTTCCAGTCCTCTCTTCTTGGAAACTGCCCAAGCAAAGTGTCCTTGTAGTTATCAACATTGTTCTCATAACAATCCTCACTGAAACCAAAACACAGCGCTTTCTAGCTACTAAGAAGAAAATTAACCCTATCCTAGCAAAAACCAGGACAGCTACCACTATTGCTGATTGACTCAGCCTTGGCCAGCAGCGGGTCTGTCTTGGATCCAGCTGGCATTGGCTCTGTCAGACATGGGGGAAACTTCTGGCATCTTCTCACAGAAGCCATCCCTGGAGCCCCTCCTGCTACTAAAACCTTGTCGTGCAAACCCAATACACTACCACAGGAGACATTTTTAATGTTTCTGTAGGTGCTCTTGCCAATATGTGAGATATAATGTGTTGTGGTTTTCTCATTTTGTTTTGTTTGTTTTTGCTTTTCTGATAGACTTTTCGTTTCTTGATGTAAATGCTGGGATGCTTCTTGTATCTGACTCCTAGTTATTCAGAGTGATTCTAATCTTTGCTTTTGTGATTGATATTGTGGGAGAGACTACAAAAAGCAGGTAAAATTAAAGTAGATGGAGAGCAGTTAATTAGGTTGTGCTGATTTCTTAAAACTCCAGTCTCCTGAACTAATTTAGATCTTTGAAATGACGTCTGAAATGACTGTATGCGACTTCAGTGCACCCATAGTTAGAGTATGGCCTATTCTTAAATTCTGCTCCCTGGCTGGTATGACTAATAGTTAAATAAAAAGACCAGAAACTCAAGGTGCTGAACTGTCAGGAGCTTGTGTGATATACAACTGGAGAAGGAAGTATAAACTGGAAAGAGAAAACAAGGAGTTGGTTAAGCAAGATGTGAATTACTGTGAATCAGATCAGCAGGGAATGGGGCTGGCTGGGTGGCTGAAGACAGTCAGGTTGTGACAAGGAGTTAGTACAAGGGCAGGTCCATTTTGGGCAGAAGTACTGGTCCACCAGGACATAACCTTCTCAGTCTGAGACTGGACCAGGCATTTTACAGTTGCTACATTCAGCAGCTGACAGAAGATATTTAAAGTCTTCCCCTATTTTCTGTATTTGCAGAGAGTAAGATAGTTTTTAATTACTTAAATCATGCAGCAGGTTGAGGTCTCTGGATATTTGGTGGTTCCAGCCATGCTGATGCTTTGTGTTGGTATCTGTATACTATCACCTATTGGAACTTGTGTTTGTGGCTTTTTTTCTGTTTCTTAATATTAACAAACAAAAATAACTCAAAAATAATGCATTTTAACTTTATTCATAGAATCATAGAATGTTTTGGGTTGGAAGGGACCTTAAAGATCATCTAGTTCCAAACCCCCTGCCATGAGCAGGGACATCTTCCACTAGATCAGGTTGCTCAAAGCCTCATCCAACCTGTCCTTGAACACTTTCAGGGAGGAGCATCCACAGCTTCTGTGGGCAACCTGGGCCAGTGTCTCACCATCCTCACAATAAAGAATTTCTTCCTAATATTTAATCTAAATCTACCCTCTTCCAGTTTATAGCCATCACCCTTTGTTCTGTCACTCCCTGCCCTTGTCCAAAGTCCCTCCCCAGCCTTCCTGTAGCCCCTTCAGGTACTGGAAGGCTTCTAGAAGGTCTCCCTGGAGCCTTCTCTTTTCCAGGCTGAACAGATCCAACTCTCTCAGCCTGTCCTCATAGTAGAGGTGCTCCAGCCCTCGGATCATCCTCGTGGCCTCCTCTGGACTTGCTCCAGTAGGTCCATGTCCTTCTTGTGTTGGGTGACCCAGAACTGGACGCAGCATTGCAGGTGGGGTCTCATGAGAGTGGAGTAGAGGGTGTGCCAGTCTTCAGGCACCTCTCCCATTCTCCAAGACCTTTCAAAGATGATAGAGAGCAGTTTAGCGATCATTTCCGCCAGCTCCTTCAGCACTTGTGGATGCATCCCATTGGGGCCCACGGATTTGTGTATATTGTTTTTATTTAGGCTATCTCTGACCAGTTCTTCCTCAACCAAGGAGCAGTCTTCCTCTCTCCAGACTCTCTCTCTTCCCTCTAGCATCTGGGATTCCCGAGGGGCACTTTTAGCTGTAAAGGCTGAAGCAGAGAAGGTGTTCAGTATCTCTGCCTTCTCAGTGTTCCCTGTTACCAGGACACCCATCTCATTCAACAGCAGGCCCACATCTTCCCTGGTCTGCCTTTTGTAACTGATATACCTAAAAAAGCCTTTTTTGTTGTCTTTAACCTCCTTTGCCAGATTTAATTCCAAGTGTCTGCAGAGTTGTTTCTCTTCCATCTTCTCACTCCTCTCTCCAGCTGCAAAGTGTGCAGGTTTTTTTCCTCTTTTTTTTTTTTTTTTCTTAATTATGTTATCACAGAGGCGTTACTGATTGGCTCGACCTTGGCCAGCGGCGGGTCCGTCTTGTAGCCGGCTGGCATTGGCTGTTTCGGGTCGGACATGGGGGAAGCTTCTGGCAGTTCTCACAGAAGCCACCCCTATGCCCTGCCCCCACTACTAAAACCTTGCCATGCAAACCCAATACATTCCACCCCTCGCCTCTGTGAATCACGTGTTTAAGAATCATCATTAAAATCCACATTCATCACACAATCTTCACAAACTTCACTCATATCAACAAAAAAGAATTCCCTACATGAAAGTCAAAATAACATCATCACAACACCAGACATAAGTTGACAATTTACATACAATCCCCCTCTTGTCTCTTCACCACAATTAAAAACAGAAATCCCCCACAATTGTCCCACTCATCACTCTTTAGCAGTGTTCAGTCCATGTTGTGCCTGTTACCTCTCCTCTCTCAGTTACTAGCCTTATCTCAAATTTCTCATGCCCCACATTTGGCGCCAAAAAAGATTGTGGTGGGTTGACCCTGGCTGGATGCCAGATGCCCACCAAAGCCCACTCTATCACCCCCCTCCTCAGCAAGATGGGGAGGGGAAAAAATAAGATGGAACACAAGAAAACAAACTCATAGGAGGAGACAAAGGCAGTTTAATAGAAGCAAAGCAAAGCAAAGCTGCGCGCGCAGAAGCAAAAGAACAAAATATTTATTCTCTACTTCCCACCAGCAGGCGATGTTTGGCCACTTCCCGGGAAGCAAAGTTTTCATACGCGTTGCGGTTCCCGGAGGACAAACGGAAGTAACGAATGCCCCCCCTTCCCCCTCCGTTCCCCTTGCTTTATTTCTGAGCAGACATCATACGGTATGGAATATCCCTTTGGTCTGTTTGGGTCAGCTGTCCTGGCTATGTCCCCTCCCAAGACCTTCCCCACCCCCAGCCTTGGGGGGGGGAAATGTTGGAGAGCCAGCCTTGATGCTATGGGAGCACTGCTCAGCAGTAACCAAAACACTGGTGTGTTCTCAACACCCCTTGAGCCACCAATACAAAACACAGCACTCTGAGGGCTGCTGTGGGGAAAATCGACTCCATCCCAGCCAGACCCAATACAGGCTGATAGATATCACTAGTTTGATATGTGTCTACACTTGGATGTTTTTATATGTGAAAAAGAATGATATGAGAGCATTTTTGGAAGGGGTACCATACTGAAAGCATGAGCAAAGAACTGAGTATTTTATGCTCTGCAAATTCACACTAACATGTAAAGACTGGAATAAGTGTACTGGGTCTGATTAGGATGGAGTTAATCTTTTTCATAGCAGTCCTTATGGTACTGTTTTAGATTTGTGACCAAAACAGTGCTGGTAAGGCACCAGTATTTCAGCTGTTACTCAACAGTGCTTGTACAGCATCAAGGCCTTCTCTGTTTCACGCTCTGCTTCCCCCCCACCAGGAGCAGGCTGGGGGTGGGCAAGAGGTTGGGAGGGGACACAGCCAGAAGAGATATTCCATGCCATATAGTGTCATGTTCAGCAATAACATTGATGGTGGTGTTCCACAGTAATCATTGCTCAGAGGCTGGCTGGGCATCTGTCACCTGGTGGGAGGTGGTGGGTAATTGCCTTTGTATCACTTGTGGTTTATTTTTTTTCTTTTTTTTTTCTTCTTTTTTTCTACCCCCTCCCAACTGTCTTTTTCTCAACACCCACAAGTTTTACTTGCTTTTGCCCTTCCAATTCTCTCCCCCATCCCACTGGGGAGGGGAGTGAGTGAGCAACTGAGTGGGGGCTTAGCTGCTGGCTGGGATGGACCCACCACAGTAAGTTAAAAGTTTCTAGCTGTATACAAATTTCTACCATCCTGTATACTGAATTATGAAATTGTCTTGTTTGTATTAACTTTTATTTTAAGATGTTCATCTTTTTTGATCTTGGACTAACAAGTCTAGTAAACTAATGCCTAATTCAGATAGATTTCATTCTTCCCTTAGTTTTATATTTTTTCCAGTATTTCAAATGATTTGTAGCTGAATTTCACAACAAATATTCTCTCCCCATACACACTTTTTCTTATTTCTGTTGTTCAAGTGCACAATATTTTGTGCCAGTCATATAATGAAAGGACACGTTACAAGAAGTTAGTTCATCAGTTTATGCAAGACCTGATGAGATTTTTAGTTTGAACAGTGCATTCAAGTCTAGGATGTTAACTAAAAATATGCCAAACTTGTGGAGGAGACTGTCATCAGGATGACTTTATTGAAATCACTGATTATGGTATAACTCAAATGCAGGAAAGCTGATTTTTAAATTGCATGTAATGTTTTGTTTCGAGAGAGGCTGTTTCTTGTTCAGTCACTGTTAAAATACTGCTTTGCAGCTAAATGTGTACTTTAGCCAAAAGTGGTAGAATTTTATGTGAACAGAAGGGTAGTTTTTATGTACATATATGCACATGAATTTGATTAAAATATGCAACATAATTTTTGAAGGAATGCTTTTCTTGTCTTAAACATTTTTACAGTCTAAAGTTTTTTTAATTGCCTCATTTAATACATTTGTGACTATAGCTAGTGAAAGAACACTTAATCTCACTTGCTGCATCCTTCACGATTTTAGAGTTGATAGACATTCTTCCCTATTTTTTCTCTAGCTATAAACAAGTTGACTGCAGCGGTAAAGAAAATACTATTCCTGCACCTGTAGATTAAGCTACTGCTGTCTAGACTAAGATAATGCTGTAATGCATGCTTATTCTAAGAATCTAGATTTTTATTTTTCAGTAGTGTAATAGTTTTTTATATTTATTTAAGTCACTTACTGTATTTTATTAAATTAGACAAATATTTAGTATTGAGGTTTTAAATTTTGCAGTCTTAAGAGGAAATATAAATGTAAATGTATACAAATGTAAATACTTATCTATGTCCTAGTCTTTATAATCTCTAGTTGTTTTCTAATGTTGAACTAGAATGTTGAAATTAAGAAAAATGTGTGTGTATAAATAAACATATCAGTTATAAGTAAATAGTATATTTATAGCTATTTTATATGTTTGATATACATATGAAATATTGTGCACTTTTGTGTATTTATGTAAACAAATGTAACTAATCATAACAAATAAGTGGATTTCTTAATTTTCAAGAAAACTATCCTTTCATCCATTCTTATGTTCTGAAGATACAAAAACCTTAAACTAAGCCACAGAAACAATGTAGTGCAACCAGACATCAAGTGAAATACGTACAATTTATCTTCATATGAAGTTAGTGTGGTCTATGTGTAATAGTTTCACTGGGCTAGCCCTTGGCTAGCAGCCAACACAGCCGTTCACCCACTTCCCCCCCACCCCCAGGGGATAGGGGTAAGGATTGGGGGCAAGAATTAGGAGGCTTGTAGGTTGAGATAAGAGCAATTTAATAACAGAAATAAAAGAAAATTTATAAAAAACAACAACAACAACAACAACTAAACAACTAATATTAAAATAGTAATGATAATGATAACAGTAATAAGATATGCAAATGAGCGATAACCCAGTGCAACTGCTTACCACCCACTGATAAGCCCGGCCCATTCCCAGATAATGATACCGGAGGAGCAACAATCCTGAACCGAAACCACGATCCTGGAAGAGCAAGAGCCTGAGGGAAAACCTGTGCCAATCCACCCCCACTTTCCGGTCAGACCTGGATAATATACTAAACATGATGGGATATGATCTGGAATATTTCATTGCCACATTCAAATGCCAGTTTTGGGTTTTGCTATTCACTGCGCTTCTCCCTCCCAGTCCTAATGCAGCTGTGAACAGCCAAACACGGTGGCCTTGAGCTCCAGCAGCAACTAATAACATTAGTACTTTTATCAATGATGTTCTCACGGCTCTTCTAAATAGTGAGAAGAAAATTAACTCTATCCTAGCAAAACCAGGACAGTATCCACCCCTTATTCCATACCATTCACGTCTTGCTCAAGTTTATATATATATATATATATATATACACACACACATATAATTCCCAGTGTTTGTGGGTCATTCCTCCAAAATGTCTATTAAGTTCATTTAGTCCATTGCCTTGGGTTCTATCTTTCATGACAGTTTTTTCAAGGTAGAAGAGATGATGTGGAAGTTGCACAGTCAATGGAATAGGTGATGTTGGACACAGCAGGAAGATGGTATGTAGTCTCGGTTGCATGCTGCATCTGGAACTTGTAGTTGGCGTGTCTGGCACAGTACATGCTCAGGGTCTGCGGGTTGAAGATGTTGATCTTGAAGAAGTTGTTGGGCACCAGCTCTGGCTCTATTAGAGTTCCTTCTTCATTAACCTGGGGAAATTCTTAATATAAAGTTGTTAGTATAATACACAACAACCATAGCAATGATGATATGCACTTCATCAGCTATTTTTCAGCTAACATCAAATTCCCTTGAGGCACACATTGGACTTCCCCATCCTTTTGCATCACCCACCAAGTGCACCAAGGTCCTTGAGCAAAAGTAATCCCACTAATGGGTTTGCCTTTCCCCGAGGCAGGAATAATCCAGACTGTTTTTCCCAGCATATTTTTAATGGGAACTACAGGGACTCTATCCCCTTCCACAGTACGTAAAAGTCTTGTTTTGGTAGGGCCATCTCTGTCGGCAGATCCTCTGCTGTTGACTAACCAGGTGGCCTTTACTAAATTTGTGTCCCTGTGTTTGAAAGTTCCAGCACCCATTGCTTTGAGTGTGGTTTTTAGCAGCCCATTGCATCGTTTGACTTTCCCGGAGGCTGGTGCATGATAGGGGACGTGGTACACCCACTCAATGCCATGTTCTCTGGCCCAAGTGTCTATGAGATTGTTTCGGAAATGAGTCCCATTGTCTGACTCAATTCTCTCTGGGGTGCCATGTCACCACAAGACCTGCTTTTCAAGGCCTAGAATAGTGTTTCTGGCAGTGGCATGGGGCACAACATATGTCTCCAACCATCCGGTGATTGCTTCCACCATTGTAAGCACATAGCGCTTACCATTATGGATTTGTGGGAGTGTGATATAGTCAACCTGCCAGGCCTCTCCATATCTATATTTTAACCATCGTCCCCCATACCAAATAGGTTTTAACCTCTTGACTTGCTTAATCACAGCACATGTTTCACAGTCATGAATGACTTGTGCAGTGTCCATGGTTAAGTCCACCCCTCGATCACGAGCCCACCTATATGTTGCATCTCTTCCTTGATAGCCTGAGGCATCATGGGCCCATCGGGCTAAAAATTTTTCACCCTTCTGTTGCCAGTCCAGGTCTACTTGAGACACTTTGATCTTAGCAGCCTGGTCCACCTGATGATTATTTTGATGTTCTTCAGTGGCTTGACTCTTGGGCATGTGAGCATCTACATGACGTGTCTTTACAACCAGTCTCTCCAGCCGAGCAGCAGTGTCTTGCCATAATTCAGCAGCCCAGATGGGTTTGCCTCTGCGCTGCCAGTTGCTTTTTTTCCATTGCTGTAACCACCCCCACAGGGCATTTGCCACCATCCATGAGTCAGTGTAGAGGTAGAGCATTGGCCATTTCTCTTGCTCAGCAACGGGTAAGGCCAGCTGGATGGCTTTTACCTCTGCAAACCGGCTCGATTCACGTTTTCCTTCAGCAGTCTCTGCGACTAGTAGGGTGGGACTCAACACAGCAGCTTTCCACTTTTGATGTTTTCCTACAATACAACAGGACCCATCAGTGAACAGGGCATATCATTTCTCATCATCTGGTAATTCATTCAACCTCTTCAGCACATGTTACCTCTTCCTCAGGTGACATTCCAAAATCCTTGCCTTCTGGCCAATTCGTGATCACTTCTATGATTCCTGGTCAACTGAGGTTTCCAGTTTGAGCTCATTGTGTGATCAGTGCGACCCACTTACTCCATGTGGCATCGGTTGCGTGGTGTGTAGAGGGAACGCTCCCTTTGAACATCCAGCGCAGCACGGGCAATCGGGGTGCCAGGAGGAGCTGTGCTTCAGTACCGATCACTTCTGAAGCAGCTTGAACTCCCTCATAAGCTTCCAATATCTCTTTTTCAGTTGGAGTATACCGGGTCTCTGATCCTCTGTATCCACAACTCCAAAACCCAAGGGGTTGACCTTGAGTTTCCTCTGGTGCTTTCTGCCAGAGGCTCCAGGTTGGTCCATTGTCTCCGTCTGGGTTGTAGAGCACATTTTTAACACCTTGTCCTGTCCAAACTGGCCCAAGGGCTATGGCATGGACTATCTCTTGTTTGATTAGTTCAAAGGCTCGTCGTTGCTCAGCACCCCATGTGAAATCATTTTTCTTTCGGGTCACCTGGTAGAGGCCTCATGATCTCACTGTAACGTGGAATGTGCATTCTCCAGAAACCCACAACGCCTAAGAAGGCTTGTGCTTCCTTGTTGGTTGGTGGAGACATAGCTGTTATTTTATTGTTCACATCCATTGGGATCTGACGACGAATATCTTGCCACTTTATTCCTAAAAACTGGATCTCCTGAGCAGGTCCCTTGACCTTGCTTTGTTTTATGGCAAAACCAGCTCTCAGAAGGATTTGGATTATCTCCTTCCCTTTCTCAAAGACTTCTTCTGCTGTGTTGCCCCACACAATGATGTCATCAATGTATTGCAAGAGTTCTGGAGCTCCACCCTGCTCCAGGGCAGTCTGTATCAGTTCATGGCAAATGGTGGGGCTGTGTTTCCACTACTGGGGCAGTCGATTCCAGGTGTACTGGACACCCCTCCAGGTGAAAACAAACTGTGGCCTGCACTCTGCTGCCAAAGGAATGGAGAAAAATGCATTAGCAATATCTATGGTGGCGTACCACTTGGCTGCCTTGGACTCCAGTTCATATTGGAGCTCTAACATGTCCGGCACGGCAGCGCTCAGTGGTGGTGTGGCTTCATTCAAGCCACGATAGTCTGCTGTCAATCTCCACTTCCCATTTGACTTCCTCACTGGCCCTATGGGGCTGTTAAAGGGAGAGCGAGTCCTGCTGATCACTCCTTGGCTCTCCAGCTGACGAATCAGTTTATGGATGCGAATTACGGAGTCTCGGTTGGTGCGATATCGCCGTCAGTGCACTGTTGTGGTAGCAATCGGCACCTGCTGTTCTTCGACCCTTAGCAGTCCCACAACAGAAGGGTCTTCTGAGAGACCGGGCAGAGCAGACAACTATTTGTTTTCCTCTGTCTCCAAAGCAGCTATGCCAAAAACCCACCGGTACCCTCTTGGGTCCTTGAAATACCCTCTCCTGAGGTAATCTATGTTGAGAATGCACGGAGCACCTGGGCCAGTCACAATGGGGTGCTTTTGCCAGTCATTCCCAGTTAGGCCCATTTCAGCCTCCAACACAGTCAGCTCTTGGGACCCCCCTGTGACTCCAGAAATACAAATGAATTCTGCTGTTTTAAAGTTTGATGGCATCAGGGTGCATTGGGCACCAGTGTCCACTAAAGCTTTGTACTGCTGGGGGTCAGATGTGCCAGGCCAACGAATCCACACAGTCCAGTAAACTCGGTTATCCTTTTCCTCTGCCTGGCTGGAGGCAGGGCCCCTCTAATGCTGGTCATCATATTCATCACTCACTTCTGCCAGAATGTGATCAAAAGAATTAGGACCATGGAAAGGACTGAGAGTAGCATCAGCCCTCCTATTCTGTCTGGGGAATTGTCCACTGGAGACTGGAGCAGCATTTTTCCTAGAAGGACCAGAAGCATCCCTATTTGTACTTGTTTTTCTTTGCAGCTCATGTACTCGTGCCTGTCAGGACAGAGGTAGGTTTCCCATCCCACTTTCTCATGTCTTCTCCATGGTCACTTAAATAAAACCAGTGTGCCCCGTGGTGTACACCGTCTCTCTTGAGCAGGGAAACGCTTGCTCCTAACAGCTGAGACATAGGTCCGAACAGGTAGAGAGTGGAATCTGTCCTCAAATCGCTGGAATTCTTGGGACAATTTCTCCACATATTTCTCCAAGACTTCTGGTAGTTTTTCCACGGCCGTGACACAGGCTCGTATAGGGGCAGAGAGACTGTCTTCAAATCCCCGGAGCGGGATAGCTACTTCATTTACAGTTGGTGCCTCCTCATCCTCTTTTACTTCTACTGCTGCCAATGAGTTGACATATGATGCTGGTGCACTCCGTACAACATTTCTCCACATGGGTACTGTGCACGGGATTTCATCTGGGTCTTCAATTAACCTCATGTACCTTGGGTCTTGGTAAATCAGCTCCCACACAGCTAGTTCTCTCAGGTACTGAATCCCTCTCTCCATGCTGGTCCATTTGCCTGGATTGCATGTAATATCATCCTTGAAGGGATACCTTTCCTTCACACCCGCCAAGAGCCGCCTCCAAAGACTGCGGGTTGGGTCCCCTCTTGCAATTGCTTTATCAATGCCCACTTCCTTAGAGAGGGATCCCAGCTGCTTGGCTTCTCTACCCTCTAACTCCATGCTACTGGCCCCATTATCCCAGCATCTGAGCAGCCAAGGAATGAGGTGCTCGCCTTGGTAATGGGTGAAATCTTTTCGTATATCTCACAGTTCACTCAGGGTTAGAGATCGGGTGGTTATTGTACTGTCTCCATTTCCATCTCCCCTTCCCTCCTCCTCTTCTTCCTTAGGAAGATCATAAGCTCGATCTTCTTCATCCCTCTGTAAATGTACTGACTTTCGTGTCCTGTGGATAGCTTTTTTGAGATTTGGCTATAAAACAAGGGTCATGAGAAAATCTAGCTAAGTTAGAATATAAGGAAAAACAGGATCTCTGGATGTCTGTGTTCTTGGAGTGGAGAGTGTCAGGACTATAATACTAGCTAGGCCGATTTCAGCTGCGTTGCTTGGGAAGATAAGAAAGGAATGTGTCTGTGTGGAAGAGTAATAAACATCAATTAAAGAAGATGGATGCCGGCTGGGAAGATCAGGACATTACCGTGAGGAAGTGAACCTGAACCGAGATAAGAGCAAACCACTGAGACTGAGAGGTCAATGTATGATTAGTGCAATTAGCCAATGGTAATTAACTTCGTAGTGTGTGAATACGTATGCGGAAGTTAAAGTGTATATAACATGCAGCATTCTGATAATAAAACGAGACTTGCTGAACATTATAGAATGGGCTTGTCTTCGGTCGACTCTGACAGTGTCCACTTCTTTCATACAGGGGCAACTGATACTGCCACGTGTTGGTTCTCTATTTCATCTGCAGCGCTTCTTGAGGAAGTTGGAGTAGCTCCATTGCTTGCTGTAGGGGTTGGAGAGGCTGCATTGTTTATTGCTGAAGTTGAAGCAACTGTAGCAGGTGATGGGGTTGGAGTAGCTACATTGCTTGCTGTAGGGGCTGGAGATGCTGCAGTGTCTGTCACCGAGGCAGTAGCCACAGTATCAGTCAAAGAGGTTGAAGTAACTGTAGCAGGTGCCAGGGTAACTCCAGCATTGGATGGGGTGATTCTCCTAAGTAGTCTGACATGCATTAAAACCTGGCATACATTCAGAAGAACTAGCAGCAGGATTAAGCTAGTTTGATTATCCCAAGAATATTCAAAATTCTCAAAAACTTTTGTAACTGGGAGCGGGAAATTGAATTAAGATGTTCCCCCTCCCAGAGGAAAAAAACACTGGTGTAATTGGTAAGAACATTCACCAGATAGCTCCCACAATGCGGAGATGGAGCTGCTTCTGCTGTTTTGCTCTGTGTGCTGCCTGCCATCACTGAATACAGGTACAAAATCGGTCTGACCATCTTTTTATCGTACTAACAACCATCACTGTACCACACAGCAGAACAGTACCCCTAGCCCCAAACCAACAACAGCCTGGGATGATGAAAAATATAAACGGTATGTAAGGTGCCACCTCAAAAAACTCAAGGAACAACTCAGCAATCCAGTACAGCAACATTCCGATCACTGACAACCAAGTCATCATAACAAATGCTTATTGCAGATTCTTTCTAACACACTTTGGTCAGAACTGTCGTTATCTCAACCTTTTGTGCCCCACGTTGGGCTCCAAAAAGGCAGTAATAGTTTTACTGGGCTAGCCCTTGGCTAGCAGCCAACACAGCCGTTCACCTACTTCCCCCCCACCCCCAGGGGATAGGGGTAAGGATTGGGGGCAAGAATTAGGAGGCTTGTAGGTTGAGATAAGAACAATTTAATAACAGAAATAAAAGAAAACTTAAAAAAACCCCACCACCAACAACAAAAAAACCCAACTAGACAACTAATATTAAAATAGTAATTATAATGATAACAGTAATAAGATATGCAAATGAGTGATAACCCAGTGCAACTGCTTACCACCCACTGATAAGCCCAGCCCCTTCCTGGATAACGATCCCGGAGGAGCAACAATCCTGAACCAAAACCGTGATCCCGAAAGAGCAAGAGCCCGAGAGAAAACTCGTGCCAATCCACCCCCTCTTTCCGGTCAGACCTGGATAATATACTAAATATGACGTGATATGATATGGAATATTTCATTGGCACATCCAAATGCCATTTTTGGGTTTTGCTATTCACTGTGCTTCTCCCTCCCAGTCCTTATGCAGCTGTGAACCAGCCAAACACGGTGGCCTTGAGCTCCAGCAGCAACTAATAACATTAGTACTTTTATCAATGATGTTCCCTAACAAGTCTGAACTAAAATCAAAACACAGCTGTTCTAACTAGTGAGAAGAAAATTAACTCTATCCTAGCAAAACCAGGGCACTATGATAGTGGGCACTTCTGCTTTTCTACAAAATCAAGCCTGCCTGTCTCTAGCACAGAGAAATGTTTCATTCTTGACGTTGCTTTCTCAAGCTAAACCTTAAACAGTCTTTTTTTTTTTTAATGTAGAGTTAATTGGAGGAAAAAATTACACCTTTCTTAGTTTTACCAGTTCAGGTAGAAGCTGAACCAGAGATGCTTCATTTTTCTGAAATACTTTTCCTATCCCTGAAGGTGTTAGAGGTATTTATGGTTAGGGAAAACAAAGAGTTTACAGAAAGCTTTTTTCTACTTGTTTTGCTCTTTTGGTGTATAGTTATGGAGTCCAGTAATCAACATAGCAGGATATGGTTTTCTTCCCCGCTATCTTGAGAGCTTTTTGCCTTATGAATCAAATATATGGCATATGGAGTTTCTTTTAGACTGTGTTAATCTAGTTTTGTAAGAAGTTCAGGATGAAATTATGTCATTTCAGGGACAGAGAGGTGGATATTTACATGCTTTTTTAGTGAAAACAAACTTTTTTAGAGTTTTATATGAGTTTTATATAATTGTACGCGTTGACTCATTGCTTTGTACATATGTATACATTTACAGAGCTGTATTCTCTTCTAGGATCCTTCTGTTACACAATCAACAAGAAATGTTCCTCCAGGGCTAGATGAGTACAATCCTTTCTCTGATTCAAGAACAGTAAGCATATTTATTAATAATGCTGTTAACCTTTTTAGGTAATGTTTGTGGGGTATTGTTTTCAGAGTTTAGGACTGATGTAAAACACACAAACTGGGGGACGAGAGGCTGGAGAGCTATGGAAAGAGATCTGGGGGTTTGGGCTGATGGCAAGTTGAGTATAAGTCAACAGTGTTCCCTGGCAGCCAAAAGGGACAACTGGGTACTGGGGTGCATCAAGCACAGCATAGCTAGCTGGTCGAGGGAGGTGATTGTCCCCCTCTTCACCACACTGATGTGGCCCCACATTGAGTACTTTGTGCAGTTTTGGATGCCTCAATATAAGGATGTCAAACTATTAGAGTGTATCCAGAGGAGGGTGACCAAGATGGTGAAATGTCTCGAGGGCAAAACTTATGAGGAGTGGCTGAGGTCACTTGGCTTGTTCAACTTGAAGAAGAGAAGGCTGAGGAATGACCCCATCATAGTCTAAAACTTCCTCAAGGGGGGCAGCAGAGGAGGAAGGTGCTGATCTCTTCTCTCTGGTGACCAGGGATAGGACATGTGGAAATGGAATGAAGTGGAGTCAGAGGAAGTTCATATTGGACATTAGGAAAAGGTTCTTCACTGAGAGGGTGGTTGGTCACTGGAACAGGTCCCCAGGGAAGTGGTCATGGCACCAAGCCTGTCAGAGTTCCAAGGAGTGTCTGGACAACACTCTTAGTCATACAGTTTAGTTTTAGGTAGACCTGCAAGGAGCAGGGAGTTGGACCTGATCCTTATGGGTCCCTTCCAACTTGATATATTCTGTGTCAAGGGCTAGCTAGAGGTAATGGAAGATGCGTAAGGATAGATAGTCCCATAAAGTAATTTGGAGGATTCAGTGGGTAGGTTGACTTAAGTGAGCTTTGACCACTTAAGAATGATGGTTCCCTGACAGGGGGCCAAACCAGAATTGAGTCTTTCCTCTGTTCAGTAAGACTTCTGGTTTTCTGTCTTTATGCTTTTCTAAATTTTACTTGCTTTAAAGTTTATGAATGTGGCATGCTTCCTCAGTGTCTTGTTTTTGATTTCCATTGCACTTATGAAAGTGTTAGCAGCAATATTAAATAATTCTCCAAAATTTTTTGTCCTAACTCAAACTACAACAAATTGTATTTGATTTATTTTTCTGAAGCTTGAAGAATTTCAAAATTGCTTTGTACAGACAATAAGTTATAAATGTCAAGTAGGTTTGTTTAAAAACAGGTTTTGTTTAAAAAAATAAAATCTAGAGCTACTCCTCTAACTTTTAATTACTTATCTACTTATTTTAACATGCAACTCTATGGGAAAAGGAAAACTGAAGTATTTGACTAAGGCTATCTGGCTTCTAACAGTCAGCTATGCATATATAAAAAATTCTAATGACTCATACAGAAAAATTGGGAGCATGGGAGAATCTTGAAGTCAGTGTTCAGATCTACTGAATATGTGCTATGTTAATGCATCGTGATTCAACTGAAAATCTATGGGATGTTACAAAATTCATAAAAACTGTGTATTGAATGAACAGTTCTTTCTGCAGAGGAAAAAAGAACTTGTACAGGCTTTCTTTTCAGTAAAGTATATATTCAGGTAAGAGTGCAGTAATAATCAACTTTTAGATTATACTCCCCTTCCTCTTTCTGTATCTTGTGGATGCCTGAATATGTAAAGAAGTATTCCATAATTATATGCATTTTCAGGAATGTGTTTAGATACCTGAGAATATGCTCACAATTCCATGGGCTCAGATGTTTCCTGTCAGGTTTTTTTTTTTTGGTTATTAGGATGGGACAGAAAAAAAAGTAAATTGTATCTCCCCGTGGTGGTTTCACCCTTTTACTTTGCAGCCAAGCACAGTCACTCTCTCACTCTCCGACCCACCTCCAGGGAGTAGAGGAGAGAATTGAAAAGAAAAGGGTAAGGAGAATCACGGGTTGAGATAAAAACTATTTACTAATTAAAATAAAATTATAACAATAGTAGTAACAGAATACAAATGAGTGATGCACAGTGCAATTGCTCACCACTTGCCGATCGATGCCCAGCCTGTGCCAGCCAGTGATCCCGGAGCAGAGACAGACCCAAAACCCTGGAAGAGTGAGCCTGAGTGATCTCCTCCCAGTCTTCTCTTCTCCAGACTGAACAATTCATGATACGCAATTCATCAGCTATTTTCACCCAAAATCAAATCTCCTTGAGGTACTGTTGCGTGAAAGGGGTAGTAATTTGGCAGGAAATAAAGCCCCTTGCGTTCCAGCTCACCATCAGATAACTGGGGGCAGCTAAGCTTAGATCCTGAGTGGTGCCCAGTTCATCACTACGAGTCCGAAAATGGTAGATTCACTTGATAGTACCCTGCACTCCTGTTTACCCATGATTTATGGACTCACACGGCTAAACCTGCAGCATTTAGCAGCTTCCCGCTGAGCACAGGTCAGTTGGTGTGGCTGGTTACGGACAGACACATTTCAATGTGGCACTACAAGTCCGGACACACCAATGCCAGATTCACTCAATAGTGCCTTGCACCTGCCGTCCAGTCATGATCTATGGACTCTCACGGCCTATCAGGCGGCAACCTAGTAAGAAATAGCACAGCAAGTCCACCCCGTGACTATAGTCACTCAAGCTTCATGATGTTTTAAAAAACTGAGGATACCACCTGGGATGTGGTGAGGATTATCTAGTACATGTATATCTTGTGGGAATACTAAACGGGTTAATCACTTCATCATAATCCAAGGCGTAACATACATTGCAATTGGTAAAACAAAGCATAATGCAGTAAATATCAATAAAACAACAGGGTGAAGCATCTTGTTGAAAAGTTCAGTAGCAATGGGTGACCATCCAAAAAGAGTGTCCCACAAGTTATATTGTCCATCTTTCTTGACTCTTTCTAACACCTGATGTATTTTCTTCTACATCGTGATGGACAGAAATCAGAGTTTTTTGTCTATTTTCTCGGGCCTGTTTCAGCAACCATTTCAGGTCATCATGTTAGAGTAGTTTCTTCACCGAGGTTAGTTTTATTCCAATAGGGACAAGTGGCAGGTCACGAATCATCGTATAGTCAGATTGAGGCAATTGGTAAGATGTTACAGGAGCTGAGTAACTAAAATCACATCCTACAATTTCTGCAAAGTTACAAACACAGATATTTGAGTGATTATTCATATTTACAACAACGTCATCTACAAATATGAGATCACAAAACGTTCTCATGCAAACACATCCTTTTCCGATATGTACAAGTAACAGTTTCTGGGGTTTCATCAGGGTGTATTTCAAAATGACAAACTTTTTTGTTCTGTGTCAAGACAAATGTCTTGTGCCTTAATGGTATTGCTTTCACAGATAAATCCATGTTGTTCTCGTGTGATGCAGGCATCAATGTCAATGGTTTGCCACTTGTCTCCGTTCCGTTGAGCCCATACTCTGTGCTCTATTGGATAGAGTGTGGTGTTATGGTGGTTCAACCCCAGTGCAATGATTTGGTATAGGGTGCACATCAAAGCATCGTGTATTGTTAAAACAAAAGCGGTGGCTTTACTCTCAGTGGGATCATAGGTGAAATTAACCAGGTACCACCAGGACTGGAATTTCCTTTCAAATTCAGTTGCATTGTCCTATATGATTTTCCAAATTTCGGTAGGTAAGGTTCCTTCCTCTCCATCTCTTATAATTGTCCTTATATATGTCCTTAACTCTAGCCTAGCAAAACCAGGACACTAGTTTATTTGCCAGTACTTCAGCATCTATTGCTGTTTAAAACTCCCAATCCAGTTCCCAAAGTACTGGTCACATCTCTCTTTGATCTTCTCAAAGGGGTGAGGGTCCGCCTGCGCAACCATGCTGACCATCCCGCATAAGATGTACCCAGGAATGGTGAGCAGGCAGGTTTGATTACGGCTATGTTGGTCTGCATCAATAACTCCACTCGTTTGAGAGAGCATGATGGATTAAACAGTACTTGTTGTTGACCAGTATTTTTGATCACATAAGGGCCAACATTGAAAATATAGGGAATTGGACTAATGGCTGTTTGGGTGGTTAAGTCATCCAGAATTTGTTGGGATTGAGGTTTTGTGTCCTTTATAACTAGGACAGACTTTGCCGTATCAATCATAAATTTGAATAGTAGCTCGGTGCTTCTGTGACCCCAAAGACAGTGCACAACTGTAGGTTGGGTATAGGTGAAATTACACCAGCAATTTCTATTTGGTTTTATTATTTTGTAACATTCAGCATAGTATTTTGTTGGTCTGGTAGAATCAATACGGACTGTTGTTTTGCCCAATGTTTTGCTAATTAATGGGAGTTGACAGTAAGGTCACCTGCCATTTTATTCCCAAGAACTGAATCTCCTGTGCAGGTCCCTTGACCTTGCTTGTCTTAACGGCAAAGCCAGCTCTCAGAAGAATCTGAATTACTCTTTTTCCCTTCTCAAACACTTCTTCTGTCTTGTTGCCCCACACGATGATGTCATCAATGTATTGTAGATGTTCAGGGGCATCACCCCTTTCCAGTGCATTTTGAATTAGTCCATGACAAATGGTGGGGCTGTGTTTCCACCCCTGGGGCAGTCGATTCCAGGTGTATTGGACACCCCTCCACGTGAAAGCAAACTGTGGCCTGCACTCTGCTGCCAAAGGAATGGAGAGAAAAATGCACTGGCAATGTCTATGGTGGCGTACCACTTGGCTGCCTTGGACTCCAGTTCATATTGGAGCTCTAACATGTCTGGCACGGCAGCGCTCAGTGGTGGTGTCACTTCATTTAGGCCACGGTAGTCTACTGTTAACCTCCACGCTCCCTCAGACTTCTGCACTGGCCATATGGGGCTATTAAAAGGTGAATGAGTCTTGCTGATGACTCCTTGGCTCTCCAGTTGATGAATCAGTTCATGGATAGGAGCCAAGGAGTCTCGGTTTGTACGATATTGCCGCCAGTGCACTGTCCTGGTGGCAACTGGCACCTGTTGTTCTTCAACTTGCAGCAATCCCACAACGAAGGCATCTTCTGGGAGGCCAGGCAGGGTAGACAGCTGCTTGACCTTGTCTGTGTTTACAGTGGGTTTGGAGAACCTCTTCCCAGCAATTGGGAAGTCCTGTGTAGTGTGTCCACCTGCGGATGAGGCCACCAAAGAATCGCTGTACAGGAGTCCATCTTTATAGTACTCAGTTACCAAACTCAGCAAGTCAGGATAACTTGTGTTATAACTTGTGTTATAACTTTGTGAGGAAATGTCTGGCACATCATCCTCCAGGTTGGTCTCTTTGATTACAGAAACAAAGGGAATTGCATTGTCAAGATACAACATAATTTCATAAATTTGATTTGATATCAACTTGATTTGCTAATTTGTTGTTTTAAAATTTTGGTTTTCAGGTGATCATATATAATAAAAATACCACTACAGTTAAGATGAACAACAGGATTCCCTGGATGCAGTCAAGGTTAGTGTAGACTAATCTGTTTGTTCACATGCAGCTCATCTAGGGTTCCTGTAAGCATAAAAGAGAAAAGAAAATATGCTCGGTCCTGATTGTCCTGGTTTTTAGCTGAAACAGAGATGGGTTTCTTTTTCTGTAGTTAGAATAGTGCTGTGTTTTGCTTTCAGCCTGGGACTTGTTATGAGAGAGACACTGATAAGATACCAGTGTTTGCATTTTTGTCACTGGAAGTGAAGGACTTCGTGTTCTGTTAGTCTACAAGCACAAGTTTTAATGGGGTGAGGAATATTTAAATTAATAAGCTAAATTGGCATTTAGATATGGCAATGGGATATTCCATATCATATCACGTCATGCCCAGTATATTAGTGAGGGTCTCTTCCTCTTTTAGCTCTCTCTGGCTTTTCTCGGGCTCTCATTCTTCTGGGATTGCGGTTTCGGTTCGAGATTGTTGCTCCTCTGGGATTGTTATCTGGGAACGGGCCGGGCTTGGTTGGCGGGTGGTGAACAATTGCACTGTGTATCACTCATTTGTATATTTTGTTACTGTTATCATTATCACTATGATTTTAATATTAGTATTATTTTAAGTTTTCTTTTATTTCTATTATTAAAGTGTTCTTATCTCAACCTACAAGCCTCCTTGTCCTTGCCCCCCACTTCTCTCCCCTATCCCCTGGGTGTGGGGGAGAAGTGGGTGAATGGCTGTGTTGGCTCCTAGCCAAGGGCCAGCCCCTTTAAACTATCACACTGTTTTACTGGCAGGGTTAAAAGGAAAGTACATTCCATTGAGTACTGCTTCGGTGTATTTTCCCTGAACAATCTTTAGCTTCCCATGCATAGAGATTTTTAGGTGTAGTTGGCACCATTGGTACTGTTATTACCATTATCATTTTATTTTAATTAGTAAATAATTTTATCTCAACTCATTAGTTCCTTTGCCCTTTTCATAATGTCTCTTTTTTCCAATTCTGTTACTACCCCGTCAATCCCTGTGAGTGCCGCTGCAGGCAGTGTATATTGCCGAACATTGGTAATTTTAGAGGGAGGTAAGGGTATAGATGTTTCTAATAAACTCAATCTCATTGTGCCTGATTTTCCTCCATTTCCTGCAAAACTCCACACAGTTCCATCTGGGAGTTTCCACATTCACCCACACAGTATATCAAATCCTAAAATATTTTCATTAATTGCAAAGTGAGTACTCGGCATACGTTTCTCGCCTGGGAGCCATAAATTGACCTTGGCAGCTGGACACACAACACTCCTTTTTTTCACTGTTATCTCATTTCTGAAAGCTTCAAACAAAGTCAAAATAATGCCAGTAGGCTGACTTTGAATTGCAGCTCTGGGAATGCCCAGGACAGACTTCAGGATCTTAAGGGGTCCTTGCGGGATTATTGGTTGTTTCCATATAGTCCTTTCAGCTTCCTGCAGGGCTAAATTGACAACAAAAAAACCCTTCTCAAAAAGCATATCTTTTTTTTACATCAATAGCAGCCAAAATTTGGTGGGCTTGCTCCTGCATGATTGCAACCAGTTTAGCTATGTCAGGCACTGTAGCTGGTAAAGGAACAGTATTTGCACTTAAATGCCAATTGATCAATTTTTAGTTGCCACTTTTCCTTTGTTTTAAGGACTGGCCACACTGGGAATTGTGAGGTGAATGAGTTGGGATAATTCTCCCCTGCTTTCACAGCTCAGCAATCCCGGGAGTGATCCCCTCCCGAGCCCCTAAGGGAAGGGGGTGAGGTTTAACAGTTACAGTCCTGGGACTGGGGGGACAATGCCTGCATGGGCTGGAGCAATCGAATTGAGGCTGTGGAGAGGCCGAATGCCCACTCTCTGCCCTCGAGTCCACCCAGGCACATTATTTAAGCAACTTAAGTCCCAAAATATTCTTTGGGAAATCTAAAATCATGATAGTTTCAACTATGGTTTCATCTCCAGGTAGCCAGTATTTAACTCGAACACTTGGCTGTGGTTTAGAATTCCCAAAACCATCAGTTATCCAAATCTGCTTTTTGTGGGGAACGATTTTAATCTGACTCACAGTCTCAGTGCTCAAAGCAGACATTTAAGCCCCTGTGTCCACCAAGAAGGCAACTGGAGTTTTAAAAGGTCCTAGGAGAAAAGTTCCCAGTGGATCCCTTGGTTGCTTTCAATGAGCCTTCAGAAATGTACTCACTGCCCGGCCAGTGTCAGTAGTTTCCCGGTGGTTGAGGGGGAGGGTTGTCAGATCCCTCCTCCGGAGCAGTGGGAATAGCTGATTTTTCAGGAGCAAGGATCATGGAAACACTGTTCCTCTCTGTCTGGCTTTTATCTGCTGCGGTCCAAATTTTTATTGCAAATTGTGGAAAGACAAGCTGTTCATTAATTCCCGGGGAATGCCTTTATCTAGTGCTTCCTTCCACAACCAAACTCTCACACCTTTCCCTCCCATAAGGCTTCTGTCTCAGGGGTGGAGGAGTTTATCTCCATACTGATTTCAGATTTCATATCCACAGCTTCATCTGAGGAACCAACCTCTTCAGAATCTGTAAAATTCCAAATATCTCCATCCCATTTTTAAGGGCATGTTGTCAGTTTCCTGATCTGTACAAGATCAATGGAGGTAGGGAGCCTGCATAAGCATAATCTCCTAGCTTTTATCCTGTCTCCCTTTAAATCAAAGTGGGAGCAGGGGTTTCCTTAGCTTCTGGTTGTGCACTAAATAAATAGGTGCCTTTAAGTTTTAAAGCAACCCAACATTCTTCAATGCACTCTATCACTTTCTTTTCATCCTTCCAAAATTTTGGGCTCACTCCTTCCCAGCCAGGGAAGGGGCACAGTCATATTTCTGCAGCAGTGTATCCATGGAAATACTGCCGCCTACTCCAATTTTTACTGTTGCATGAAAGGAGTAGTAAAGTAATTTGGCAGGAAATAAACCCCCTTGCATTCCAGCTCACTGTGGTAGTTTGACCCACAGTGGGACCATGCTGTCCTGTACTCACCCTCTTCCCCCCCACCCGATGAGATGGGATGGGAGTCAACAAAGGAGCCATGGGATTAGGAATGAAGGACAGGGATGGCTCACTCACCAGTTATGGTCCCAGGCAAAACAGACTCAACTTGGCAAGAAAAATAAATGTAATTCATTGCAGATCATCTGAATAGACATAACAACCACATCTTACACCACCTTCCCCCACCCCTCCCTTCTTCCTGGGTTCAAATAATTTTGCTTCCGATTTCTCTACCTTCTCTCCCCCAGCGGCACAGGGGACAGGGAATGGGGGTTCAGTCAGTTCACCTCTGCCGCTCTTCCCGGCATGGAAGTCCAGGAACAAGATGTTCCAAAACAAGCTTCCCATGGAGTCACGGACCTCTTCAGGCTCAGCTTCCGGCTCCAGCATGGGGACATCCATGGGCTGCAGACTCACCCCCCACTCTGGGAGTCCACCTCTGCTCTGGCAGTGAGTGACTCTCGGGATCCCAATTCCAGTCATACTTGCCCTCAGGCTCAACTTCTCTGCTCCAACGTGGAGTCCTCCATGGCCTACACATGGGTGTCTGCTCTGCCATTGGATCTCCATGGGCTACAGGGGACTTCCTTTGTCTTCTCATACTCCATTTGGTTGAACTTTGTGTCTCGAGGTTCTCTGTCCCTCTCCTCCTCCTTCCTCTGGCAATGAAGCTCTCTCTCTGTCTGCCTGTCCTTTGTTTAGGCCGATGGTCATCTTTTGTTAGGTCAATGGCCTCTCCTCCAGGTTCACCCCCACCTACTTCTTTTCAGGACAGTCTTTCATCTCACAAATATGGATTCACAGTGGTGTTTCTCTAGTGCTCATTGGCCCAGCCTGGGCTGGGAGGGTCTCTGCCTTGGAGCCAGGGGAGCTTTTTGCTCTCACAAGGTGGCCCTTCCCCCACTACCAAAAAACTGGACCTTCCGCCCCCCTCAAACCCAACACATTGCACCACTTGCCTCTGTGAATCACATATTTGTGAATTTTAATTAAAAACCCTACATTCATCATACAATCTTCACTCACATAAATGAAAAAAACTTCCCCGCACCAAAAAATAAAAAGAAACATCATCACAGTACCAAACACAAAATAGACAGTTTACACGTAATCCACCCCTCGTCCTTTCAGCACAGTTATATCTCATCTCAAAATCCCCATAATTATTTCATTAGTTCAGTTCATGTTTTTCCCGTTACCTCTCCCATTTAATATCTTTATCTCAAAATCCTCGTGCCCACGTTGGGTGCCAAAAACTGTTGGTTTGACCCACAGTGGGACCATGTGGTCCTGTACTCCTCCCCCCCTCCAGGGGTATGGGGAGGAGAAAATATAAACAAATGGGGGCTATCGGGTACCGTGGTTTGGGAGCAGGTTGGGTGGTGAACCGTTTGGTTCCGTGTACCATTTGTGTTATATATCCTTTCATTAGTATTGCTATTTGGTGTTGTTTCTCTCTTCCTTACCATTCTAGTAAAGTGTTCGTATCTCAACCCGTGAGCCCCATTCATTCATGTTTTCTCCTCCCCATACCACCAGAGGCGGGGGGAAGTACAAGACTGCATGGTCCCACTGTGGGTCAAACCAACGCACTCACCCTCAGATACACCCTCAGATAACTGGAGGAGCTGGGGACGGATCAGCTTAGATCCTGAGTGATGCCCAATTCAGCACTATGAGTCCGACAACAGCGGATTCACTCGATAGTGCGCTGCACTCCTGCACCCAGAATTTAGCGGCAACCCGTTGGGCACGGGGAAAGGTTGATGTGGCTGGTTACAGACAGACACAGTTCAATGTGGCACTACAAGTCTGGACACACCAATGCCGGATTCACTTAATAGTGCCCTGCACCTGCCGTCCAGTCATGATCTCTGGACTCTCATGGCCTATCAGGCGGCTCTCATGGAGAAATTGTGCAGCAAGTCAATAAGCGAAGGCACTGTGATAGCTTCACTGGGCTAGCCCTTAGCTAGCAGCTGTTCACCCACTTCCCCCCCACCCCTAGGGGATAGGGGAGAGGATTGGGGGGCAAGGATAAGAAGGCTTGTAGGTTGAGATAAGAACACTTTAATAATAGAAATAAAACTTAAAATAATACTAATATTTAAATAGTAGTGATAATGATAACAGTAATAAAATACACAAATGAGTGATACACAGAGCAACCACCCACCTGTTGCGACGGGGGGAAAAAATATGAGAATCATCAGACTTCCCATTTTATTGATCACACATATGCCTCTTATATACAATCTGTTAACCAAGCCCACATACGTTCTTAAAAATCCACACTGATTGGCTTATTAATTCTCCTGAGAACTTTCTCTTTGTCACAACAGCTGGTGTTTGTTCAGTTGAACTTCAAAGGGCAAAAACAGAATACTCCCTTTTTTCCCAGCTTGATTAGAATTGTTTTGTCTAAAGTTCTCAAGGAGAAGAGGCCTCCTGAAGATCTCTGCTAATTCTCTCTGATTTATGTCAAGGGGCCTAAGCCATTTCAATGATTTACAACACCCACCACCTGCTGACCAAGCTTGGCCTGTTCCCAGATAACAATCCTGGAGGAGCGACAATCCTGAACCAAAACCACAATCCTGGAAGAGCAAGAGCCCGAGCGAAAGCTAGAGAGAGCTAAAATAGGAAGAGAACTTCACTAATATACTGGACGTGACGTGATATGAAATGGAATATCCCATTGGCATAGCCAAACGCAAATTTAGCTTATTAATTTAAATATTCCTCACCCCCTTAAATCTTGAACTTGTAGACTAACAGAACACAAAGTCCTTCACTTCCAGCGACAAAAATGCAAACACTGGTATGGTATCAGTGTTTCTCTCATAACAAGTCCCAAGTTGAAAGCAAAACGCAGCACTATTCTAACTACTAAAAAAGAAACCCAGCTCTGTTTCAGCTGAAAACTGGGACAGGCACTTTAATAAAGCAACAGGAATAATGCAGATTCATGTGGATTGCCGGTGATAACCTATTGTCTGCAGGAGTATATGCAAGCATTAAGGTTACAAATTACTAAAAGCGCTAAGTTAAAACCCAATTCTATAGAGATTTCTAAGTCTCCAAGAAAGTTCTCAGGGCAGTATAAATCTTACTCAAAGGCGTCCCTATGTGGGGGAAGAGAGGCTCAGAGGTCTGCGATGGTATCTTCCCTGACTTGTCCGTGATGGTCCCTTCCCTAACATCCCCCTTTCTTTGGGCTACTTTTATATTGTTTTTTACCTTCAAGGTGGAGCTTGAGTGACTCTAGTCATACTTTATCATGATTGGTAAAAACTCTTCTGTTTCCCTTTTAAGGTAGAAGTTACCAAAAATTTAGAGCCTACGCTCAGTAAGGGGGATTGGTCTTTGAGCCAGAAATATGTTTTGGTGTTATCATGAATTCAAGGTTCACACAAGACATTTGTCTCAAGGGTGCCAGATGGTTGATCCAGGGTTGCAAACAGATAGTGTATCAGCTTCTTGGCACCATAGGTCTCAGTGATTACAGGGGCTAGCTAAGGAATTTCCACTCCTTCGCATCCCCCATATTGATATGCAGACCAGGCTCTCCAGGAGACAAACTTGGAGAATTCTTTGCATACCAGTTGCATTCTTCCCTGGGATCTTCTTTGACATTATACCTTTCCTAGTGTGTTTTCCAAAGCTGTTTTTTTTATTTCTAAGTTACCTCCAGTGATTATTCCACATTCAGTCCCTACTATTCAAAGTTGGTCACTAAGTCAGCATCTTGTCCCAGTGTTTGGCAGTTCTTGCAGTGAATTTTTTCCCCCCTAATATCTAATTAGTTTGCTGTGTTCCAACAAGTAACATGCTGTGTAGCAAAAGCAGCAGCATCTTTTCCCCAACAATCCCATATATACTGATCAATAAGGGAATCAAAATGTATCTATCATCTGTTTCATTTCTTATACATAGTAAATTATGTTTTAATTTGGGCAGAATTCTAAAGCCTGATATGTGGACAAGCCAGACTTTGATTCAGTATGAGATTATGCCTGATGTGGGGCCAAGTGTTCTAGGTTCCAGAAGGATGGATTAAACTGTTCAATTTGAGAGGGGAAGGAAGAGGCTTGACTTCTGCTACCCTGAAGCCATTAGAAATGCCTATGTCTACCTATCTACTTAGACAAAAGAAGGCACAGTAGTTTTTGGGATGCTTTGGTATGAACTGCATAAGATGTTCATCAAGGTTAAAGGAGTTACCTGGCAAATGCCAGATTTGCTGGTTTCTTTCAAAACTGTCTCAGCAATTTTTATTCCTAGAAATCCTATGTCAATAAAAATCAAAGTAACAAAGAGACAAAAGTATATCTAACAATAAGAATTCCTGTTCTTCTTATTTAATAGTTATGGATCTCAGCATCTTAACTAAATGTCCATTATTTCTCAAAACTTGTTCCTGCAGTTACCTAGTTTGACATCTTCAGGATTTTGATAGTTATTGACCAAGTGTCTCTCTCCCACTTGTTGCCTCTCCGGAGGCGTGGGGACCTGGTTCAGGAACGGCACGGCGACCACCCCCAGGCCGCTCGGGTCACCAGCTCACTGACACCAATGTGGTGGATGGCAAATGACGTTTATTGGTGTGTGACGCAACATTATATACCCTGGGTTTGTGATGTCACTTCCGCATGCTTACATCATAGGTCAAATGCTATTGGCTGTCGGGAGAGGGGTCTCATCTTTCCGTACATCACGAGATCTTCCGGTCGCCAGACCCTGACTATCAACATTTCCCCCCTCCCTATGCATTATTAAATTAAGTTATAAAAGGTTTTAAAGAATATTTACATCATAACTGAAGGTAAAAAACATACTAAATGCAGCATTTTCTGTTTCTGTTTTACAACACTGTGAGAAAGTACCACAGACCTGGATAAAAAACATAAGGCACATTGAGTGAGGTAGTTAACGGGTAACTGGGAGGAACGAGGTATAAATAGGGATAGAAAAGGGAAATTCTGGGCAGGAGCGTTCTTAGAGCAGCTGCCGACGTTCTACCAGCATGATGTTAACTTTCTCTACCCTGTTCTTGACAAACCATGCGAGCCTGTTTAGTATGCAGGGTCCGAAGATCAGTGCTATCTGACAGCACGGACCCTTCGGGTGCAGACGGGATGTTTGCCGACTCGCCATCTTCTCCTGTCACTGAGGCGTGTGGATTATGAGGGCATCCGATGATCCGGTCCTGTGGACAGAAACTCACAGTTTTCATTAGTTTTATCCCGGAGGTCCGGTTTAATGGACTTAAGCAGACACCACTTAACTTTCCCATCTTTTTTGACCGCGGCATACCCTCGTCCCGTAAGAACTAGCCTCCACCCCTGTTCCCATTCCCCCAGCTCATTTCTAATTATAACTAACGGTCCTTCTTCTAACGCTTGAGTGGCCCAATGTTTTTGAGCAGGGCTATTCCTCTCTTCCCCCCTGGGGAACTGATTTAGAGCTAAGAGAGCGGTTACTAACAGACATGCTTGGTCTCCTGGGGGGATGGCATTGGCAAAACCTTCTGTTTTTGCCAACACCTCTAGTTTAGATTTTAAAGTTTGATTCGCTCTCTCGACTATGGCTTGTCCTGTGCTGTTATATGGAATGCCGTGTGTTAGAGTGATACCCCATTTTAAAGCAAATGTTTGGACTGATTTAGAGACAAAGTTTGACCCGTTATCTGTTTTAATCTGATTGGGGATGCCAAGCCACGCCATGACTGTTAACCAGTGTTGGATGGTTGCTTTGGAGTCAGTTTTGAGATGTTGTGTGGCTACGATCACTCCGCTATATGTATCTACTGTTACTGCTAGCCATGCTCGAGGTTTTAGTAACTGACAGAGCGTAAAATCTGTCTGCCACACCTCGGAGGCTTTAAGGCCTCTGGGGTTGACACCACTGGACCACAATGGTGTTTTTTGACCGGGAACGCCAGCGTGGCCGATGGGACCGGATCAGCACATGCAATCCTTATTTTCCTCCAGTCAGTGAGAGGAGTTTTTTCTTCTCGCAATCCCTTTTTATTTCGGATGGGAATGTTTTTGCTTTTTACTGTAATTACTTCCACATCCTCCTCCTCTGAGTTTGAATCGGTTACGAGCCGCTCGTCCCAGCTAGTGTCTGAGTCGGAGTCGGAGCTCGACTGACTGGTTATTTCTGGTTTCCAGTCCCTTTTTGTTGGGCTCCGGCCCCGCCTGCTTCCCTTGCAGGCGGGCCGTTCCCTCCCCCTCGGCTCGCCCCGTCCTCCTGATTCGCCCATCCCTCTGGGTCCGCTCCACCCTCCTGGTTCGCCCATCCCTCTGGGTCCGCCCCACGCTCCGCCCGGTGGGCTGTTTGCTCTGTAAATGCATTTTTTCAAATGGCCGCCCCACCCTCCACCCGGTGGGCTGTTTGCTTTACAAAGGCATTCTTTCGAACGGCCGCTCTGATTGGCTTTCCGCCCTTCGATCACACTCCCCTCCTCCTTCCTCTCGCCCCCGCCGCCTTTCCCCTTGTCGCTCTCCTCCCCCTCCCATCCACGTGCGCTTGTTAGTGCTAGCGCTCCCCCCCTGTCCCCGCCACGTGCGTTTTCGCCCCGCTCTTCCCCTTTGCTCTCAGCGCCATCTTGAGGCGCATATGGTGGTGGTTCAGCCCAGGCTTCCCCAGATTCTGACTTCTTCGCGGCGCCAGACTCTTCTGACTTCTTCGCGGCGTCTCTGGCTTCCTGGGCTAAACCACCCCAAAAGGTCTTAACTTGTTTTTGTCCTTCTACAAGCGGGTCAGGGTTCGCGAGTTGAGGGGACGCATCACCCTCCTGTAAACTTTTAGATTCAGTAGAATCATTATCTCCTGGTGCATGCAAAGTCTGTGTGTCTGCCCCGACTCCCAATTTCGGGACAGCCAACAAGCAGTTCTTTGCTGCCTTCCAGGTTTCCTGTTCCTCTATGGCTTTTTGTAAAGCCTGCATGACTTTCTCCCACGACTTAAGATATTTCCCCGAGCCTGAGGACATCGTCTCCTCAGCTAAGGCTTTGGTACACTTATCCCACATTTTAGGGTGGAGAATATCCACCAGCTGGTCAATGACCCCAATCTGTAAAAGCCTCGCAACTGCGAGAGTAAAATCTTTATGCTTGCAGTCAATCCCCCACTGCTTATGTAATTGCGATACGACCTTCACAAGGGCTTCCTTCCTCCTTGTTGGTCCGGGAGCGTCCTCCCCGCCGGGCTAGCTTTGCTGCTCCAGCCGCCGTTCGGCCGACTCCAGGCGAATTTCCCGTCCCGAGCGGCCTGTAGGTGGTTCCCGGGTTTCGGCACCACTTGTTGCCTCTCCGGAGGCGTGAGGACCTGGTTCAGGAACGGCACGGCGACCACCCCCAGGCCGCTCGGGTCATCAGCTCACTGACACCAATGTGGTGGATGGCAAATGACGTTTATTGGTGTGTGACGCAACATTATATACCCTGGGTTTGTGATGTCACTTCCGCGTGCTTACATCATAGGTCAAATGCTATTGGGTATCGGGAGAGGGGTCTCATCTTTCCGTACATCACGAGATCTTCCGGTCGCCAGACCCTGACTATTAACACCATTTGCACCTTTTGTGCTGATAAAACACTTGAGGTGACTGTTGCAAATTAAGTTTAGTTAACTGAATTCTTTTAACTGTATTCCTTTGAATAGTTTTGCTTACCATGAGTAGCTAAAGTCACTGAAGCCTTACGCCACAAGCTGCAAACTTTCTTGAACTGTTGCTTAGTTACATGAAGGAAGGCCCTAAAACCAGTGCAAATTGGGAGATAAGGAGACTAGGACTGTTAGCAGAAGCTGCAACACGTCTAGATAAGAAAACCTAGGGCGGTCCACCTGGAGACAGAGAAGGAATCCAATAAGGAACAAGAAGACCTCAGACCAGAAATTATCAATGGACCAAGAGGCATGTGAACAGTGAGTGAACAGCACGTGAAGAATGGATGCACAGACTATAATGGTATAAATGCCCAGGGATTTCTTTGTTCTGGGTCCCTCTCCAGAGGCATCCAGCTTGAGCTTTTCCTTCAGCTGCACTATTCAGTTGAATTATTTATTTTCCTGAATCTGACTTTTGAGACTATGCTGCGGGAAACCTAGGGCAAAGAAATTTCTGTAACAGTGACCTTAGAAAGTGGATGTTTGCTTTTGGTTCTAAATAGCAATTCAATTGATCCTATAACTAGCTCTAATCTGACCACTTGGTAATAGTATTTCCTTGATAAAATTTACATTTACACTTAGTATACACAATTTTTGTCTGTATTAAATTTATGTCACTTGCCAACCTTTTTTAAAACCTAAATCTGAGCTATTGCTTTTCAGAATGGCTTAAAAATGCCTCCAGTTTTACACTTCTTACATCTCATACAACAGCACTTATGCCATTTCAGGCAATTTTTCAATACAACAGCTTGCAAATACTTCTCCATTTCAGAGTGTAAAGAATCTACTGTATGCTAGCTAACATATCAATAAAGATTTTTACTGGAGCCTTTTTTGTGAAGTTAGTTTAATTCTTAATTGAACTAATTTCAGAGAGGGCAATTAGAGCAAACCTGTGCTTACTCTATATTTGGAAATTGAAGAGACAGGTGTGCAAATAAACTTGTGGAATTTTGCTTTGTATTATCTTTTTAATTGTACAAAGAACTATCTGCTTTACTGTTTGTCTACTAGCTAATACATGATTCTTTGTCTTTGATTGGGTATGTTTTAATTGCATGTATGAAGCAACATTTGATTTGAGTAATCTGTTTGCTTTAAGGTTTAGCATAACCTCTATTCTCCCTGGTTCTTCTTTATTTGCCTTGTATGCATTTTTATTGAACTCCTGTTTTTTTCTAGTTATTGCTGAATACTGGGAAATAAATTTATAGGACAAAATAAATTATTTGTGGCTTTATGAAGAAATGTTATCAGAACATTTATGCTGAGTTGTTCCTGAATTAAATAATGGACTACAGTGCACAGATCTGACAACATGAGACTCGGGGCAGCTGCTTTCTTGCACTGCAGTGCTTGAAGAAATAATCCTGGAATCTCCTCTTTCATGTTACTATAGTGATATGGCTGTATGGTTTTTGGAGGGCTGGGACCTGAAGGAAGATCATAATCCCAGTCATATTATTGCAGAGTATCCAAAGGGCCAATTAATTCCTAATCACATACTATCCTTGAAAAAGTTGTGGTAGCCTTTTAGTTGCAAACCTCCATGATGGCCATGACTTTCCAAATACTCAAGTCCGTCATACTGGTTACTGTAAGGATATGTGGAATGTGAGAGCATTTGTTTCATTCAGATTATAGACCCTTTCAGTTCAAAGAGAGTAATAAGTAACAGGGAAAGTGATAAACAAAACCAGACAGAAACACAAACCAGATAGATAAGTGATAACAGAGGCATAAAGTAAATCTCTTCAGCCACCAATTGATGGACCATTAAAAAACAACAGGTGTAGCTTTGAAGAGGTTAAACTTGGACTTTGATAAGAAGAGTGAAAGGAGATAAACATAAATATTATGGGTAATTGAGGGGAGCCTGTGGGTCTATGCAAAATTTACTAAGGAATATTTAGTGGAATAGTCAAAGATATGGAGCAACTGGGGACTGGGGAGGAACAAGGAAGAGACTAGTAAAGAAGATGAATAAAAGGGACTGGTTGCATGTAAGTTGCTATGAGTCAGTACACTTGTCTGACAGAGTGTGGAATTATTACTGGAGGTGAATTAGAAATCTCTTTATACCTACATCTCAAGAGAAGGTAGAGCATGAAGGAAACTTTCAGGGTGGAGTGCAGTTGGTATGTGAGAAATCCATTCCATGGTAGTTCCCTAGGTACAGCCTGCAACCTTAGAGTCACTGACTCTAGGAGAAAGAGCATGAAGGGTGGAGTGGAGTGGAGACACCACGGCTAGGCTCTGTGCAGAGCAGAGGGGAACTTGATGGTGCTGTGGAACTGATAAGCCACATGGTTGCTACCCTGAGCCAGCAGTTTCTCATTGTTTTAATAAAACCGTGTCCTTGGTAGAACTTTGCTCATTATAATGTCATTATAATGCTAAACTACACCTCCATCCCAAAAGCTACCCACCTCCAAGGTGTGACCACCCCTCACTGAGCATGTGCTCTGAATTTCCTCTGATCTATACCTTTAAAAGCAAAGCAAGGAAGTTTTACATCAATTATAATAACGATATGTATGACTAGAGTCACACAAGCTCCACCTGAAAGTGAGAAAATAGTATAAAATAGCCTAAGAGAGGGGGGATGTTAGGGAGGATACCGTCGCAGACAGGTCAGGAGGATACCATCATGAACCATCGCTGACTTCTGGGACCAGTCTACAGGCTGAGTCTCTCTTCCCCCCCATAGGGACACCTATTGGGTGAGATTTGAACCTTCCCTGGGAAACTTAGAATATCTCTGTAGAGTTGTTTTTCTTTCTTTTAACATGTTTGTAGATTTATGTTCTTAAGTATAGAATCATAGAATCTTTTGGTTGGAAAAGACCTTTGAGATCATTGAGTCCAACTGTAAGGATCTACACTTTGTTTTCCTTAACAAGTTTGTAGATTTATGTTCTTAAGTACCTACATTCATCTTTGCAGACAGTATATTTATCCCCAGCAATCAAAAAAAACCTGTACTCTGTTGCTTTGGTAAACTTCCCCATTCATTAATCCAGTTGTGATAGTCCTCATTGAACGTGATCAAGCGTGGCTTAATTTAAATGTGACTAGACTGGAGGTGCATTGCACTATCAGTGAATCCAGCCATGAGAGTTCTCAGTGAACGCGATCAAGTGGCAGTGCTAGTTCATTTGAACATGACTAGACTGTAGTGCTGCACTATTAGTGAATCCGAGGCCATGATAGTTCAATATATTGAATGCGACTGGACTGATAATGCTGAATTGGGCATTACTCAGAATCTAAGCCCAGCCTTCCCCAACCCCTCTGATATCTGAGGATACGTTGGAATTCAACAGAGGTTTATTTTCTGCCAAATCTCTGCCTTTTAATGCAACACAGAGCTATGTGTCTAATCACTGCAGTTATTGTTAAATCCTTTGTCAACTATCTTTCTGTGAAAAGTACCACCTGTGAGTGCTGCAAGGTCTAGGTGCCAGCAACTGGAGAGGCTAGAGTGAATTAATTAGATGCCAGCAATCTGGTCAGACCCCAGGTAGTAGAGATCTGTATGTCTGCAATGTCAACAACTGAGCATCTCAGTGTCAGCAGCTGGAGGGACTATGGGTCTTAGGGCCTATGTGTTTGGGGTGCCAGCAACTGGAGGGACCAGTGTGTTTTCCCCTGTGTGTATAATTTACATATATATATGTATATATTTTTATATATGTTTTCTTCTGTGTGTATATGTGTAATTCAGTAGCAAACTTCAAGCTGGACTAGCTGGCAAATAGGAGAAACACCTGTCTCTGGGAAGACTTAAAGTCTGAGCCAAAAGTGAGTAAGGGAGTCCAGGGTCTGGACCTAGATATATGGCAAGCTAAGAGCCTGTGCTGGTGTTTGAGGGAGCTGCAAGGGTGGGGGATGTTTGTGAGATTAGTGTTTGAGTGCATTAATATGCTAGTGAACATCAAGCTGGACTAACTGTCAAACAGGAGGAAACCCGTATACCAGGTAACAGGGCCCCAGATCCAGGTAGGTATATGAGACAGACTGAAGGTCCATGCTCATATCTGAGGGATCTACAGTTGTTGGTATGCATGTAAATCTGGAGAGTGGGGCATGTGTTTTTCAATAGTGAACTTCAATGCTGATCAGTGGGAGAGGAGAAATGGGATATGACTCTGTGTACCTATATTTTATGCAGTTCTGATAGTGTTATGTGGGGGTGTTGTTAAAGGCAGTGCCCTGCCTGCGGCAGCTTGTGTAGCTTGCTATGCTAGTGTCCTTGGTACATGCAGGTGTGTGTGTATTTGAGTGCATCTCTGGAATATTCACCTTGCTATTAACTGAACTTGGAAAAAGGAAAGCAGCAGTTGTATCCATCAGCGTGGGATGGAGAACCCTCAGGGCGTCTGAAGGTGTGCTGGACTAGGCTCCAGCAGTTGGAAAGGAGGAGTCCCCATGATCTGCAGAATCAAACTTTACAACTCGCAGAGAGTTATAAAGCAGGTATGTTTTATTCGCCAGCGGGCGACAGGGTAGATCATTCCAAAAGCCCTGCATGCCCCGACTCCTTTACAAAGGCATTATTTAAAGTACACACACATACATATTCATTAAATTTAGGTTGGGTTAGGCTAATTAGTTCCAAGAAATCTTTAACATAAGTTCACTCCCATTCGCGCTTGCGCGCTGCCTCCTGTTGGTGCTTGTTGGCACCCTTCATCACTATAAACTTTTCGCCTTTTCTCCTTGCACATGCTCAGTATCCCCTTGTAGACCGCTAGACAAAACAAAGCCAGCTTTCTTGCTTCAGACTGCAGGTGTTGCATACCAGTTCCTTCTTCTCTTGCTCCAGACTGCTTGCACACCAGGCACCGCCAGGCCTTTGCTGATAGTGTGGAATAGCTTGTTAGTTATTGGAAAAGTTTCCCACTTAACACAGACAAAACGATCTAAACTTGAAGTTTCCCACCTAACACAGAGACAAAATGAACTTAAACTCATTTTCTAAAATCTAACTATATTTTATATGTTCGCTTATCACCCAGGTCTCAAAATCTGCTGGAAGAGGTATCTTTTATAACATCTCTTAACAGCTTTTGTCCCCTAGCCCCTCTTGACTTCCTTAGGATTCCAGGATGCACAGCCCCTTCTACAAATCAATGTTTTAGTCTCTCTTCTTTGAGGGAGCACGGCCTCTTATCTAGGCATGGGCATAATGGACAGCAATTCTAACACTGTACAGGTGACCAACTAGCATATAGTGGAACCTAAACAATGCAGAAATCTGAATCCAAATAATCTTGTAGAAATTCCTTATATTGATTTCATTTATTATATTAATAGAATTTATCATATATACTGTTGGCTAGCATCTTTGATTATGTATATCTAATGAGCTTTCTGATCGGTTCCTTTATTCATAAGCATATATGCGTGTTCCAGACATTAGCAGCACTACAGGCTGTTTGGACATTATTCAAATATTTTCTAGTCTGCCAATCCACCTTTAAACACTATTACATATGTCTGTGAAGGTCTACTGGAGTCCTTACTGGAGATTGTGGGCAGTCTTGTTCATTAAACCTAATTTCTTTTTATGATAACGTTACCCACCTAGTTGACCGAGGGAAGCCAGTCGATGTAATTTCAGTAAAGTCTTCGATATCGTCTCTCACAGTATCCTCCTGGACAAAATGTCCAACATCCAGCTGAATAAACACATAATGCAATGGGTGAGCAATTGGCTGATGCGTCGGGCTCAAAGGGTCCTAGTCAATGGGGTTACACTGGGTTGGCGACCAGTCACTAGTGAGGTCCCGTAGGGATCCATCCTGGGGCCGGTGCTCTTTAATGTCTTCATCAATGACTTGGATACAGGACTTGAAGGACTGCTAAGTTTGCTGATGACGCCAAATTGAGAGGAGCTGTGGACACTCTCAAGGGCAGAGAGGCCCTTCAGAGAGATCTGGATAAATCAGGGAGCTGGGCCATCACCAACTGTATGAATTTTAAGGACAAGTGCCAGATTTTGCACCTGGGACACTGTCGGAGTCGACCGAAGACATGCCCATTCTATAATGTTCAGCAAGTCTCCTTTTATTATCAGAACGCTACGTGTTTTATAGCCCGTTAAGTTCCGCATACGTTTTCACAAACTACTAAGCTAATTACCATTGACTAATTGCACTAATCATACATGACCTCTCAGTCTCAGTGGTTCGCTCTTATCTCGGTTCAGGTTCACTTCCTCACCGTAATGTCCTGTTCTTCCCAGCCGGCATCCATCTTCTTTAATTGATGTTTATTACTCTTCCACACAGACACATTCCTTTCTTATCTTCCCAAGCAACGCAGCTGAAATCGGCCTAGCTAGTATTATAGTCCTGACACTCTCCACAGGACATGGCAACCCTGGACACACATACAGACTGGGGAATGAGAGGCTGGAGAGCAGCCCTGCATAGAGGGACCTGGGGGTTCTGGTTGACAGCAAGTTGAACATGAGCCAACAGTGTGTCCTGGCATCCAAGAGGGCCAACCGTGTCCTGGGGTGCATCAAGTACTGCATTGCGAGCCAGTCAAGGGAGGTGATCGTCCCCCTCTGCTCTGCACTGGTGCGGCCTCACCTTGAGTACTGCGAGCGGTTTTGAGCACCACAGGATAAAAAGGATATAAAGCTACTGGAGATTATCCAGAGGAGGGCCACAAAATTGGTGAAGGGAGAAGCCATATGAGGAGAGGCTGAAGTAGCTTGGTTTGTTCAGCTTGGAGAAAAGGAGACTGAGAGGAGATCTCATTGCGGTCTATAACTTCCTCACAAGGGGAAGAGGAGGGGCAGGCGCTGATCTCTTCTCCCTGGCAACCATTGATAGGACCAGGGGAAATGGCAGGAAAATGTGCCAGGGAAGGTTTAGGTTGGACATTAGGAAAAGGTTCTTCACCCAGAGGGTGAAGACTCCAAAGTGAGTCCTTCCCATGACTGACAGTTCTTCACGAACTGCTTTAGCATGGGTCCTTTCCATGGTGTGCAGTCCTTCAGGAAGGGACTGCTCTAGCGTGGGTCCCCCACAGGGTTACAAGTCCTGACAGCAAACCTGTTCCAGCGTGGACTCCTCTCTCCACGGGACCACAGGTCCTGACAGGAACCTGCTCCAGTGTGGGCTTCCCACGAGGTCACAGCCTCCTTCAGGCATCCACCTGCTCTGGTATGGGGTCCTCCACGGGCTACAGGTGGACATCTGCTCCACCATGGACCTCCATGGACTGCAGGGGGGCAGCCTGCCTCACCATGGTCTTCATCACAAGTTGCAGGGGAATCTCTGCTCCGACGATTAGAGCACCTCCTCCCCCTCCTTCTTCACTGACCTTGGTGTCTGCAAGGATTGTTTCTCTCACATCTTCTCACTCTTCTGTCTCCTGCTGCAAAGCATGTCTTTTTTTTCTCTTCCCCTTTTTTCTTAATTATGTTATCCCAGAGGCATTACCATCATTACCAATTGATTCGGCCTTGGCCAGCGGCGGGTCTGTCTTGGAGCCAGCTAGCATTGGCTGTGGCGGACATGGGGGAAGCTTCTGGCAGCTTCTCACAGAAGTCACCAGTCACCCCTATGTGCCCCGCTTCCCCACTACCAATACCTTGCTATGCAAACCTGATACAAATTAACTTCATATGTCTTCATCTGTCGTGGTTTAACACCAGCCGGGAACTAAGCACCACAAATCTTCTCACTCACTATCCCCTAGTTGGATGAGGGAGAGAATCAAAAAAGTAAAATTGAGAAAACTAAAACATCCCGCATTCTCCACCCCTTATTCCATACCATTTACATCATGCTCAGGTTCCACACTATCCAATACATCCTCATTAACCACTACGCCCCTTCCCATCCTTTGATACAATACACAGATATCATTCCCCTAGTCTATGGACCACCTCTGTGAAATGTCTACTGAGTTCATTTAGTTCATGACTTTGGGCTCCATCTGTTATGGGGGTCACTCAGGACAGGAGAGGTGGTGTGTTGTGTGGAGTTACTGAGCACCAAAGCCAGCTCAGCTCAGGTCACTGCTACACTTGCACTGCTTCTTGTAAGGCTTGTCCTCCATTGGTTCAGGTGGTTCCTGCTGTAGTAATTCCTATAACATGCAACTCAAATAATGGGTTGCAACAATTTAAAGGTATTTCCATTACAACCTCCACCCCTGGTCCCTTTGGAGCAGACCATAGGGTTGAGCATTTCAATTATCTCCTCCCCTTGCCCCTGCCCCATCAAGGACTTATCCACAGACCGCAGTCCCTTAGGGGTGTACCTGCTCCAAGTGGAGCCTTATCTTATGAGCTACAGTCTCTTCAGTGGTATACCTGCTGTGGCATAGATATAACCATGGCCACAGATGCTTTGAGGTGTACCTGCTCTGACGTGGACTTATCCACGGCCACAGATGCTTAGGGGTATCCTGCTCCTGCGTGAACTCATCCACAGGTCACAATCCCTTTGACTCAAGTTCACACTGGAGTTCCAGCCTGTCCAATGCAGCAGCACAGAAGCAGCAACAATGCCTTGGCCATCTGCCAGCCCAGGCACACGGCCACTACTGTTATCAAAATGTTCCCAGGCACAGCAGAGGAAGATGATAAACAGTACAGCACTACAGCAAGCAGAGAAAGCAAAGAGCAGCCACTAACGAGCACTAGACTCTAGTATATGGTAAGGCAAGCAAACCCCATGGCAAGCACAGGAGCCTGCCAATTAGCTAAACAGCAATAATAGCTCTAAATTCAATCTAGCACATTCCAAACAAATCTGTCATTATCTCGAAACATTTGAGCACCATGTTTGGCACCAAAAAGGACTGCAACTAAGCACCACACAGCCGCTCAATCCCTCCCCCCTCCCTGGTGGGATAGGGGAGAGAATTGAAAGAATAAAAGTGAGAAAAGTCATGGGTTGAGTTAAAGACAGTTTAACAGATAAAACAAAAGCTGTGTAAACAAACAAAGCAAAACAAGGAATTAATTCACTACTGCCCATTGACAGGTGTTTATCCATCTCCAGGACAACAGGGCTCCATCAAGCGTAATCGTTACTTGGGAAGACAAACATCATCACTCCAAACGTCCTCCTATTCCTCCTTCTTCCCTCAACTTTATATGCTGAGCATGACATCATATGGTCTGGAATATCCCTTTGGTTAGTTGGGGTCAGCTGTCCCGGCTGTGTCCCCTCCCAACTTCTTGTGCAGCCCCAGCCTCCTCGCTGGTGGGGTGGTGTGAGAAGCAGAAAAGACCTTGACTCTGTGTAAGCACTGCTCAGCAGTAACTAAAACATCCCTGTATTATCAACACTGTTTCCAGCACAAATCCAAAACATAGCCCCATACTAGCTACTGTGAAGAAAATTAACTCTGTCCCAGCCAAAACCAGCACATCATATTAGAACACTGAGTAATATTTCTTATGATGAAAAGCTTAAATCACTGACTATATCTCAGAAATGACATCCCTGATATCTCAGTATTCTCTTAGGAGCTGATGTATAAGGTGGAAAGATAATTTTGAAATACTGGAATCAGCAGATGTTGCCGAGATATGCTTCAATATTACACACAGAGATTAAGTTTACTCAGACAAAATGTTTTCTCCTCAGTGTATTGCAAGTGTGCATTTCAAGAGATGGTTGGTGTATTGGGTTTCTATGACAAGGTTTTGGTAGCAGGGGGGCTACAGGGATGGCTTCTGTGAGAAGCTGCCAGAAGCTTCCCCTATGTCCGATAGAGTAAATGCCAGCTGGCTCTAAGATGGACCTGCTGCTGGTCAAGGCTGAATGAATCAGTGACCGTGGTAGTGCCTCTCTGATAACATATTTAAGAAGGAGGTGGGGGGGAGGAACTGTTTCTGAACAGCAACCGGAGAGAGGAATGAGATGTGAGAGAAACAACTCTGCAGACACCAAGGTCAGGGAAGGAGGTGCTCCAGGTGCTGGAGCAGAGATTCCCCTGCAACTTGTGATGAAGGCCATGGTGAGGCAGGCTGTCAGAGGAGCCCAGAACTGGACGCAGTATTCCAGACGTGGCCTCACCAGGGCAGAGTAGAGGGGGAGGAGAACCTCCCTCAACTTGCTGGCCACACTCTTTTTAATGCACCCCAGGATACTGTTGGTCTTCCTGGCCACAAGGGCACACTGCTGACTCATGGCCAGCCTGCTGTCCACCAGGACACCTAGGTCCTTTTCCAGCAGGTCAGCTCCTAACTTGTACTCGTGCATGCAGTTATTCCTCCCCAGGTGAAGAACTCTACACTTGCTCTTGTTGAACCTCATCAGGTTCCTTTCCACCCAACTCTCCAGTGTGTCCAGGTCTTGCTGGATGGCAGCACAGCATTCTTGTGTGTCAGCCACTCCTCCCAGCTTTGTGTCATCAGCAAACTTGCTGAGGGTGGATGCTATCCCTACATCCGGGTTGTTGATGAAGATGTTAAAAAAGACCCGACCCAGTACTGACCCCTGGGAAACACTGCTAGTTACAGGCCTCCAACTAGATTCTGTGCCACTGATCACCGATCGTTCCCAGATAACAATCCCGGAGGAGCAACAATCGCAAACCGAAACTGCAAGTCCAGAAGAATGAGAGCTCGAGCAAAAGCCAGAGAGAGCTAAAAGAGGAAGAGATCCTCACTAATATACTGGACATGATGTGATATGATATGGAATATCCCATTGGCATATCTAAATGCCAATTTAGCTTATAATTTAAATATTCCTCACCCCCTCAGATCTTGTGCTTGTAGACTAACAGAACACAAAGTCCTTCACTTCCAGTGACAAAAATGCAAACACTGGTATGTTCTCAGTGTCTCTTTCATAACAAGTCCCAGGCTGAAAGCAAAATGCAGCACTATTCTAGCTACTGAAAAAGAAACCCATCTCTGTTTCAGCTAAAAACCAGGACAGCAAGTCAATCAGAAAAGCAAAAACAAACAAAACAAAATGAGAAAACCACAACACATTATATCTCACATATTGGCAAGAGCACCTACAGAAACATTAAAAATGTCTCCTGTGGTAGTGTATTGGGTTTGCACGACAAGGTTTTAGTAGCAGGAGGGGCTCCAGGGATGGCTTCTGTGAGAAGATGCCAGAAGTTTCCCCCATGTCTGACAGAGCCAATGCCAGCTGGATCCAAGACAGACCCGCTGCTGGCCAAGGCTGAGTCAATCAGCAATAGTGGTAGCTGTCCTGGTTTTTGCTAGGATAGGGTTAATTTTCTTCTTAGTAGCTAGAAAGCGCTGTGTTTTGGTTTCAGTGAGGATTGTTATGAGAACAATGTTGATAACTACAAGGACACTTTGCTTGGGCAGTTTCCAAGAAGAGAGGACTGGAAGCAGGGAGTGGAGAAGAAAAGTGCAGTAGTTAGTAAAACCTAGAACTGACAGTTGGATATGCCAATAAGATATTCCATAGCATATTACGTCATGTTTAGTATATTAACCGGGGATGACTGGAAAGGGGGGGAATCACTCGGGAATCACTCAGGCTCATTTTTCTGGGATTACGATTTTGGTTTTGGGGTTCCTTTTCACTCCCCTCCAGGATCGTCATCGGCGGGTGGTGAGCAATTGTACTCTGCATCACTCATATATATATATATATATATTTGTTTTCATTATTACTCTTATTATTTTAATTTTACTTTTACTCTAATTATTAAATTGTTCTTAATCTCAATCTACAAGTCTCCTCACCTTTACCCCTCCAATTCTCTCCCCGATTCCCTGGGTGGGGGAGGAAGGGGGCGGGGGGGAGAGCTGCGAGTGGATGTGTCTTGTTTGGCTGCCAGCTAAGTTAAACTATCACAGTCGCACCTCTGTGATAACATATTTCAGGAGGGGAAAAAAACTGCTGTGCAACAGCAGCTGGGAAAGAGAGGAGTGAGAATATGTGAGAAACAACTGTGCAGACACCAAGGTCAGTGAAGAAAGAGGAGGAGGAGGTGCTCCAGGCACCAGAGCAGAGATTCCCCTGCAGCCAGTGGTGAAGACCATGGTAGAGCAAATATCCACCTGCAGCCCTTGGAGGACCCCACTCCAGAGCAGGTGGATGCAACTAAAAGAGGCTGTGACTCCATGGAGAGAGAGGAGCACACACTGGAGCAGGTTTGCTGGCAGGACCTGTGACCCCGTGGAAGACTCATGCTGAAGCAGTCTGTTCCTGAAGGATCGCACACCATGGAAAGGACCCACGCTGGAGCATTTTGTGAAGAACTGCAGCCTGTGGGAAGGACTCACGTTGGAGAAGTTCGTGGAGGACTGTCTCCTGTGAGAGGGACCACACATTGGAGCAGGGGAAGAGTGTGAGGATGAAGGAGTGACAGAGACAACATGTGATGAACTGACCGCAACCCCCATTTCCCATCCCCCTGCACCACTCAGGGGGAGGGTAGAGAAATCGGGAGTGAAGTTAAGCCCAGGAAGAAGGGAGGGGTGGGCAGAAGGTGTTTTTAGATTTAGTTTTTATTTATCATTATCCTACTCTGATTTGATTTGTAATAAATTAATTTCCCCAAGTCAAGTGTGTTTTGCCCGTGACGATAATTGCTTAGTGATCTCCCTGTCCTTATCTCGACCCATGAGCCTTTCATCATATTTTCTTTCCCCTGTTCATTTGAGGAGGGGAAGTGATCGAGCAGCTTGGTGGGCATTTGGTGTCCAGCCAGGATCAACCCACCACAGATAGGTTAACAAATTATGTTCACATCACTCAGATATAAAATTAACTGAATACCTAGTTAGCACAGAATTTTTTAAATGGAGCAGGATAATAAATTTATGTAATTTTTACAGCTTAAAAAAAAAAAAAATCAAATTAAAAGGAACAGAGACCTCTGTTGTCTAGGAGACCAAAATTAAGTCATCAGCTACCAGGTTTCATTAATACAAAACAGACTAGCAAATTAAAAACTGAGGAAGTAGATACATCTGTAATGATTCTCTGTATTAGTGTTCACTGGGAATGGTTCCACCATTGTTCCACCATGAGTAAGATGCTTTGATAGCATACATAACACAAAAATATGTATCCTCCCCTCCAAACTGTCCTTCAGGTTGGTAAAAAAAGTTTTCACTTTTGAGGTACACACATTCTTCTACCAAAAAGGCCAAAGCATACAAACACAAATAATTTAACATTAAATGAAAGACTAAAAATATAACAATGATGATATGTGCTTGTGTTGCCTTTTTTTCTTCTTAAATTAAACTAAATAAGTGACATCAATGATGTTAAGAAGCAGTGCTCTGCACAGAATGTTCAGTTTAGTTCAGTATGGTTTGCTTCCAAGGACTAGCAAGGAAGTAAAAGCAACATCTTATTGCAGCAGAGGTCAAGAAAGAGGGTTTATAAACACTCATTCTAAACATTGATTTGGATATGGATGATAATGTTTTTACAACACATCGGGAATTGAAAACAAGAATTTCAAATAAAAATTGCATAATCTAAGTAGAACAAAAAATTGCAGGAAACAAGAACAGGGAAAAAAAGCACAAGATACTTTTATGAGGAAAATAACAGGGGAACAAAGGTAATAAGAAAATGGGATATAAAAGTACATTTTTAACACTGGGTGGCAAGGGCAAACACCAAGACAACTAAATATCCTTCAAGACTTGGAACATATTACCAAGAATATTGTGCATCAAAAGAATATGGAATGTTGCGCTTATAAGTGACAGTTTTTTGTTGTGTTTTTTTTTTTTTTTAATTTACATGGGAATCATAGGACAGCACCAGTTAAATATCAGCCAATAAACTGACAGAAGTACACCTGGTTAGTATTAGGAAAAAAAAGACTAAGGAGAAACAACATACTATGAACAAAAATATGTATTTTACAAGAAGAGAATTAATTATTTTTAGTGAATGAAGTCAGAAAGAGAAAACGTGAAAGACAACTTATCAGTTACGTAGCTCCTTAAGTGCATGGGAAGAAGTGAGGGGTAGAAGGAAGACAGTTTAAGATTTTTGGTTTTATTTCTCATTAGCCCACTCTTGATATGATTGGCAATAAATTAAAATAATTTCCCCAAGTCAAGTCTCTTTTGCCCATGACAATAATTGGTGAATGATCTCTCTCTGTCCTTATTTCAACCCACGAGCTTTTCCTTATATTTTCTCTCCACTGTCCAGCTGAGGAGGGGGAGTGATAGAGCAGCTTCGGTGGGCACCTGGCATCCATCCAGGGTCAACCCACCACAGTTGGAAAAGATAAAGAGAAGCTGGGCCAAGTCATGATTTGCCACGTTAGTAGTATTCAGTTGATTCCTGCTTTGTTTTACGGTGCTTTTGTACTTAAAACATCACACTTCCCACCATATTTTTGTTCTTGATTTCAGTCTTATTAGGAACAAGTGATTCTCTGTCTTAAAAGGTCACAGAACAGGGAAGTCTTTCATGTTGCAAGCTCTAATCAAAGATAGATGTGAATTGTAGTTTTCTCCCAAGCATATTTAAGAATAAAATAACATTGCAGTAGGGCTATACTGGTCTGCTTTGGTAAAGTTCAGCTGATAACTTTAATCTAGGCAGTAGTCATTTTCTTGGTTTGATAGGTACTGGTTAACATTTTGTATGATAGAGAGATGCGGAGAAAGTCAGAAGAGACAGAATCATAGAATGGTCTGGGTTGGAAGGGACCTTAAAGATCATCCAGTTCTATACCCTCCTGCCATGAGCAGGGACACCTTCCACTAGACCAGGTTGCTCTGAGCCTCATCCAACCTGGCCTTGAACACTTCCAGGGAGGGGGTATCCACAGCTTCTCTGGGCAACCTGGGCCAGTGTCGCACCACCCTCACAATAAAGAATTTCTTCCTAATAGCTAATCTAAACCTACCCTCTCCCAATTTAACGCCATTATGGCTCCTCAGTTGGCCAGGAGCACAGCGGTGGCAACAGTAAGTTCCATGTCTGAGCACGAGTTGAGGAGGAAAGGGCGGGTTCCCGGAGCCAGGGAAATTTCTTCCTAATATCTAATCTAAACCTACTCTCTTCCAGTTTAAAGCCATCACCCTGCCCTTGTCAAAAGTCCCTCCCTAGCCTTCCTGGAGCCCCTTCAGGTACTGGAAGGACACTCGAAGGTCTTCCCCGGGGCCTTTGCTTATCCAGGCTGAACAGCCCCAACTCTCATCCTGTCCTTATAGTAGAGGTGCTCCAGTCCTCGGATCATCCTCCTGGCCTCCTCTGGACTCGCTCTAGTAGGTCCATATCCTTCTTACGTTGGGGGCCCCAGAACTGGATGTAGTGGGATCTCACAAGGGCAAAGTGGCAGAATCTCCTCCCTCGACCTACTGTCCAAGCTGTTCTTGATGCAGCCCAGAATATGGTTATTGGCCTCTGTGCTGCGAATGTGCATTGTTGACTCATGTTGAACTTCTCGTCCACCAGCACCTTCTGCTCAGGGCTGCTTGTGATCCATTCTCCGCTCAGCCTGGATTTGTGCTTGAGGTTGTCCTAACCCAGGTTCAGGACCTTGCACTTGGCCTTGTCGAACTTCACGGGGTTTTCACAGGCCCACCTCTCAAGCCTGTCAAGGTCCCTCTGGATGACACCTTCCCTCCAGTGTGTCTACTGAGCCACACAGCTTGGTGTAGTCAGCAAACATGCTGAGGGTTCACTCAATCCCACAGTCCATGTGTCCTGTTTGTTTGCTAGGCTAGGGTTAATTTTATTCTTAGTAGCTAGAAAGCGCTGTGTTTTGGTTTCAGTGAGGATTGTTATGAGAACAATGTTGATAACTACAAGGACACTGTGCTTGGGCAGTTTCCAAGAAGAGAGGACTGGAAGCGGGGAGTGGAGAAGAAAAGTGCAGTAGTTAGTAAAACCCAGAACTGACAGTTGGATACGCCAATAAGATATTCCATAGCATATTACGTCATGTTTAGTATACTAACTGGGGCTGACCGGAAAGGGGGGAATCACTCGGGCTCGCTTTTCCGGGATTGCTATTTCAGTTTCGGGGTTCCTTTTTGCTCCTCTGGGATCATTATCAGCAGGTATTGAACGATTGTACTCTGCGTCACTCATATATATATATATATATATATATATATATATATTTGTTTTCATTATTACTCTTATTATTCTTATGATTTTAATTTTATTTTACTCTAATTATTAAAATGTTCTTAATCTCAACCTACAAGTCTCCTCACCTTTACCCCTCCAATTCTCTCCCCAGTTACCTGGGTGGGGGAGGAAGGGGACTGTGGGGGGGTGGTGCTGCAAGTGGCTGTCTTGTATGGCTGCCAGCTAAGTTAAACTATCACAATGACATGATGTTTGAGAATATCAATAGATCACTTTTAAATCCTGCAATTCTCTCCTTATTCATATTCATGTCTGAACAAAATTAAAATTCTGTTTGCTTTCTACTGTTCCATAAAACTCTATGTGTGTTTATGGGAAGTAGTGCAGTGTAAAAACAAACAAGCAGAATGATGCACCACAGAATATATCTTATTTTTCCTAAAGGTTATAAATATTGCTGGAAGCATATTAAATATTCATTTTATGATTAACACTTCCTTTAAAACAACTGGATTAGTTCTTACAGAGCTAATGAAAATATGTTTATTAGAATAGGAGACTTTTTCCCTATAACTGTCTTTTGTTTTCTTAGGCTCCTCCAGGAAATGTGAAAATATCTAATATACCCAGTACTCAGCCAGCAATAATGAAACCAACAGAAGAACCACCTGCTCACACACAAATTAGAAAGGTTTGTCTAGAACTTTCAGGCACTAGGTTCCTTTCAATTATAATCATATAAATATACTTCTGGAATAGTGTATTTTATAAATAAGTGTTGCTTTCCTGATGATTTATGAAAATAAATACTGCCTTTAAGTAATCAGTATTCATGTAATATTAGATCAATCTTCATCCATAACTGGAGATACTTAATTATGGAAAATAGACTTGGAATATTTATTTTGGGTTTGTATTTTTTAATCAATATCTAACAATGCTTGTTTTGTTCAGGAGCATGCCTTGGCCCAGGCAGAACTGCTAAAGCGTCAAGAAGAACTGGAAAGAAAAGCAGCTGAACTAGATCGCAGAGAAAGGGAAATGCAGAGTCTCAATCAGCAGGGGGGTATGCATGAAAAAAAACTTTTTTAAATTGCAGAAATGTTGCTTTTTCTTAGAAACTGTTTTAGCTTTACAGTGACATTGTGAAACAGATCAAAGAGGAGTTTTTATAATCTTTTCAGGAAAAGAAAATTTATGTCCTTTCAGACAATGCATACAGTGAATAAAAACTGACCTGGCCTGTGCAAATTTTCACAGCAAAAATTTTAAATGTGGCCTATATTACATGTTAATCTACGATATCAGCTATTTTTATTCTAGATTAATATCCAAGGAATACTATTGAATAGAAATGGAACAGTTCGAGAAGTAAAAGTAATTTCATAAGTAACATATCTTTGATTTCTCTTCTGTCAGTATTTATAGCTGTTTCCTGTTTTGAAACATTTTATTATCTTTTGCCATGTTAAAGCCACAATATTCTAAGCAAATAGCAGAAAGATTTATTCTATTAATAATCTTTTATTAATTTTTAATATGACACTTTGGAACCCACAGTCAAGATCCATATCTCATTTTGCTACAAACTTTAAGTGTGCTGTGTGAAGCAGTTTCACAATTTAGAAGATTTACATCCTCTTAACTGAAGATACTTTGCTAGAAGTAGATCTATGGGAATATTCCTTTTCAAAAGGAAGAACTTCAGATTGAAGTTAGGAAAAAAAAACAAAACAAAAAAAAAACAACACTGTGTGCAGGATTGACTTTGTGTGATCTTTTAACATGTATCTAGAATTCAGACTGCTATATTTTCACATGTGCTGATTTTTTTGCTCCTGTGGAAATTGGAATATACAGCGGTACAGTTCCAGATTGCATAATTGCTTAGTAATTCAAATTCTCAGGGAACTTTATGCCAATCATATGCTAGGATCTGGGAATGGGGAATTACTATTCTTCTTCTAAAGAAAAGAATCATGGTGATATTGTCCCTACATTAAAAAAAAATATTTTCTCAGTATTTAATTTTTTCGATCTCTTTATTAGATCTCTGTACCTCTTCTCCCATATAATTTTTTTTGTTGTTTTTTTTCATTTCCTTCTCCGTATATTGTTCTTCATCTAATTTCACTAATTTATATTGATGTTCTGGATTGATTACTTGTATCTTACAGACTTCAGGGACTGTTTTGTTCATCTATGTCGTAAGGAACATAACGCGGATACCCCATGCATGCTTCAGGATATTTCTAAAATGGATATTTACTGTGTTATTAGGTCACAGCTGTTCACATCAAAGTGCTTAAAGAGTCCATGAAGAATCTAAAGGATTATTGCACGCAGCATGGGGAATAAGCGGGAGGAGTTAGAAACCCGTATTTGGTCAGGAGATTATGATCTGGTGGCAATTACAGAGACATGGTAGGACAGCTCACGTGACTGGAATGTGGTCATGGATGCCTATGTCCTCAAGAAAGACAGACCAACAAGGAGAGGTGGTGGAGTTGCTCTTTACGTGAGAGAGCAACTACAATGTTTTGAGTTCTGTCCAGGGGCAGATGAGGAGCGAGTTGAGAGTCTGTGGGTAAAAATCAAGGGGCAGGCTGGTATGGGTGATACTGTTGTGGGCGCCTATTACAGGCCATCAGATCAGGGTGAGGAAGTTGATGAGGCCTTCTACTGGCAGCTGAGATCCCTGGTTGTCGTGGGGGATTTTAACTACCCTGATGTTTGCTGGAGGGACTACTCAGCCAGCCATCTACAATCCAGGAGGTTCCTCCAGTGCATCGATGATAATTTCCTGATGCAAAGGGTGGATGAACCAACTAGGAAGGGAGCGCTGCTGGATCTCATCCTCACTAACAAGGAGGGTCTGGTTGAAGCGGTAAAGGTTGAGGACTGCCTGGGCTGCAGTGACCATGAGATGGTGAAGTTCAGGATCTCATGTGGCAGGAGCAGAATTCCAAGCAGAATTGCAACCCTGGACTTCAGGAGGGCCAACTTTGGCCTTTTCAAGCAATTGTTAGGGGAAATCCCATGGGACAGGGTACTTGAAGGTAAAGGGGCCCAAGATAGCTGGTTAATATTCAGGGACTGCTTCTTCCAAGCCCAAGATCAGAGCATCCCAACACATAGGAAGTCAAGGAAGGGAGCCAGGAGACCTGCTTGGTTAAACATGGAACTGCTGGGCAAACTCAAGTGGAAGAGGAGAGTTTACAGATTGTCGGAGTCGACAGAAGAAAAGCCCATCCGATGATGTTCAGCAAGTCTCCATTTATTAGTCTTTTTAGCACACATTTATAACACAGTTAATGAAGTTCATATCTATTGCAAAAGCTAAGCTCCTAATTGGTTAGTCATTAAAAGCTACTCACACCTCAGTTTCCCATGGTACACTTATCTTATAGGTACAGCTGCAAGGCCTCACTCCGCTCCCACTTCGTTCCCACTGATAAAAGCATTCCGTTATTATTAACCATTTCTACTACATCCTGACTCTATTCTAAGAACACAGATATCCAGATATCCTGTTTTTACTCATATTTTAACTAGCTAGATTTTCTCATGACCTTTGTTTTGTAGCCAAGTTTCAATAAAGGTGTTCACATTTCCCCCGTTTTATTTTTGTATAAGGAGATTGGCCTGTGTTCTAAAAACTGTTTGTAACTAAATTTTGCAAGCAACTGATCAAACAGGGCAGCAGAAATAGTATCACTAGGAATATGCCACCAATGCCAATTAAATACAGCACTATGGTTTTCAGCCACGGCCCCAATCCAAGTGAAGAAAGCCAGGCATCAAGGGGGTTGGTGACCACCTTGATGTCACGAGTATGATCCTTAAGCCACTGTAGTTGTTTGTGAACTGATTCTGAGTTAGAAGAGAGATTAAAACAACACATGCCTTCAAAAGCAGTGCAACCGTGACCCTGGGCCAATAGCAGAAACTCAATCGCTGCTCTATTTTGTAGAATTTGGTGCCTCAGGCTATCCATGTCCTGGGCTAATTCAGTCAAGATTCGTGTGGTAACATTAGATTGTTTGACCATCCAACATGCCAATTTACCAATTGTTGTAAGGGCATGGGCCGTGCCCTCTCCCGGGACTAGTGAGGCAAAAAATCGAGCTGCTGGTCCCCACAGCTCTGCCTGGTCATTGCAGTCAGGTGAAAGGTTAGCAATTGACCGCTTTGTGCGAGCTGCTTTGTTGAAAAGAGACCGTGAGACCATAGAAGCATTTGGTGCGAAAAAGGCTAATCGGCCCAGGTAACAGGGGCCGCCATAGGCATGTCTTGGGACACTGTGCCAAGCTCGCTCTCCACATATCAAATACACATTTTTAGGTAATGCCTTGGCACTGTCGTTTGTCCAAATTCTGATCTGACCAGATCCCCATCCATATCTTGTACTGGCATCCTTGGTATCGTTACCACACATATATTGGCCGTTCCAAAACGGATAGCGTTTAGGGGTGAGCCAAACAGGAGTATCGTCTACATGATAGCTGTAAAATCCCAATGACACACATCCAGACTCATTCAGAGAGCTATTTAGCCATCTACTACCCAATAGGTTGATTTCTTGGGGATCCCCTGGTAATGACACATTAAGACCAGCCAACAGCATTGCTGTACAGGCACTGGTGTTCTTAGCCATGTTACAATTTGCCGTGGTCATATTTTTAAAATCAGTTTCATTGTACCCAGGAATTCCAATTAAGCATGTTTGAAAAGGATCGGTCACAGAGGCAAGTGCCAGACAAAATGAGGTTGTCTGGGTTTTACGTGCCCAAGTGACCCATAAATTCGTTCAGGGATCAATAGTATGAAGGCCATAAGTGATGCTACAAAGGATAAACAGAAATATTACTTCAGTTGCCCACATTTCACTCTTTTTCTCCGACGACGTCTAGGTTTCTTTAATCGAACAGCCTGTTCCTGATCTAGGTTAAGACTTTGAAACCTTGTGATACAGCTATCTAATGGGACTACTGGGTCCCCTGGAAAGGGTCCTATAATTGAATGCGGTGCTAAAGGTACACTCTGTCTACATCTAACAGCAATAATGCTTGATTGACTTTGCGCTCTAAGCCTATTGATTATATTGTTAACTACCCAGCGATAATACCCAAATAATTTTTGTTCTTTACTTTCATATAATCTTAATGCTTCAAACAGATTTAGCCCAGTCTGGTGCCGTAACTCTCCTTGCCAGATGCTGAGGTTGTGGGAAAGATTACAGTTATTACACCAAAGCTGCCACAGCCGTGACTGCTCTATCCAAAAGGTCTGATTACATCCCCCACAAAATAAAGCAACCCATGCAGCGCACTGGCAACGAGTACAGTCAAGGCAGCACTCTCCAGCTGGGCCTTTTATATAAAACCCAGATATAGTATCAAGGATATGGATAATGTCCAATAACGTATAGCAGTGCTGGAATTGCTTGTCAACGATCGTGGAATAGTCTCTCAATTCCAACAGCAACGGTTTGAGGATCAGTAGCGCCTTCTTCTCAATCCTCTCTTTCTCTGTGGCAGAAACCTGAATCCGGAACATTAAGGGCAGGTTTAGTCCATTTTGCAGGTATCCATGCAGGACCTGTAGGGGTAGAAACACAAAGATATCCTCTTCCCCAAAATATTACTTTAGCAGGGCTTTGCCAGATGCCAGTTTTAGGATCTCTATATCGCACCCAGACAGATGTATGAGACTGGGTGTCCTGTGGGACACTATAGTGTATGACAGCTGGAGGGTCCCTTGCGTCCCCAAACACACATAGATAATTCAGTACAAATAAGGTTTTCAATAATCTAGATTGAAGATCTGTTATTTCTGTAAAATATGTTAGATATCGTTTCAATGTATTATGGGCCCATTCTACAACAGCTTGTCCTGTTGGAGAGTGGGGAATCCCTGTTGTATGCGTAATTCCCCATGTATCAAGAAATTTATTTATTCTGCGGCCAATATAGGCCGGGCCATTATCTGTCTTAATCTGCTTTGGTATTCCCATTACAACAAAACAACTACTTAGATGTCTTTCGACATGCAATGCTTTGTCTCCTACCTGTGCTGTCGCCCAGATATATTTACTGTAGGTGTCTATTGTTACATGTACATATTTTAACCGGCCAAAGGCAGAGACATGTGTTACATCCATCTGCCAGAGTTCATTTGATTTTAGTCCCCGTGAGTTCACCCCCAAACCCAGGCCTTGACCCCCATTGTGATGACTACAGATAGGGCAGGCGCTAACTATGGCTGTTGCTTCAGCTAATGATATCTCAAACTCTCGATGTAAACCTCTTGCATTTTGATGGAACATTGAATGAGCCTCTGTAGCTAATCTATGTCCTGCCATAGGGGTAAATGTGTTAAGTGTAACCAATTTATCTGCTCTTTCATTGCCTTCTCCTAGGCCTATGTCCCATTTATGACTTCTAATATGAATGACAGCATACGCATATTCCCTCAACTTAATTGCTTTTCGTAACTGTGTGAGAAGTTCAAATAACCTCTTATTTTGTACTTCCTTAATAAATGCATCCTCTATACGTTCCACTACTCCCACAACATACAAAGAATCTGTCACAATGTTCAGAGGGCCTGTTAAGTTCATCATGGCCCACACTACTGCTACCAGTTCCATGGTTTGCAACGTATACATTTCCCCTGCCTTTAACAGTTTATGTTTCCACCTTCCTTCTTCTTGCCATGCTATTGCGGCAGTCCTTGACTTCCTCCCAGCGTCCGTATATGCCGTTACTGCATCCACAATAGGTGTCATTTCCCTTTTCGGTCGTGACATCCAGTTCCATTTCCCTACCCATTGTAACAAAGGTGACTTAAAATCATTAGTCTCTACTGCACAACTTATCCCCAATAGGGCTTCTTGTAAATCTTCACTGTTTTGCAAATACCATTGTAAAGATTCCTTTCTTTTCATGGGCATGCATATCACTGCCGGTTCCTGGCCTTGCACCTGTAATGTCCGTTCACGACTACGTTTAATCAAGTCCGCTAAAACTTCTACCTGCTGTAACAACGTTTTAGACTGCTGCAAAGTAGGTGATATCCATTCTAACACACCCAGCTCCCCCGTTTTCTTTTTACACTGTGTGAGAGCCCCTAATAAATGTCTGGCACCGAGCCATATGGTGAGATCAATAGATTGGGCAGGATCAATACGATGTACATGTCCTGCTAGTACTCGGTCCATAATTTGCTGGAGAATCTTCTCTTGATGCTGGGTGACCTGTACAGGTAAGGTAGGATTGGTACCCTTTAAAAGCGGACGAAGTTCATCTAATAGTTCATTTGGTATACCAACGATGGGCCTCAGCCATTGTAAATCACCAAGTAATTTCTGGGCGTCATTGAGAGTCTTTAGATGTGGCTGTAGTTGAAGTTTTTGAGGAGTTACAACTTGCTGTGTTAGTGTCCAGCCAAGATACTTCCATGGGGCAGAGCGCTGAACCTTCTCTGGAGCAATAATTAAATTAGAGCGTCTCAAAGTTACTCGTATCTCATCAATCTGCTTATCAGTAAATGGGGTAGGTTGTGCAAATAGAATATCGTCCATATAATGATATATGATGACAGTTGTCCACTGTTCACGGAGAGGTTGAAGTGCAGCATTTACATAAAGTTGACACAAGGTGGGGCTGTTGCGCATACCCTGTGGTAGTACTGTCCACTCGAACCGCTGATCTGGCCCCTCCCTATTAAAGGGAAGGCAAAGTAAATGCAAACCGTTTACAGTCCTGAGGGTGAAGTCCGATTGTAAAGAAACAGTCCTTTAAATCAATAATTAACAAGGGCCATCCAGATGGTATCATTGCCGGATTGGGTAATCCTGGCTGTAGTGCCCCCATTGGTTCCATCTGCTTATTAACCTGTCTTAAATCATGTAGAAGACGAAACTTTCCGGACTTCTTCTTTATAACAAAGATTGGAGTGTTCCACGGACTGACAGATAATTTAAAGTGTCCCTGCTGTAATTGCTCCTTCACTAATTGATGAGCGTGCCATAGAGTTTCCCGTTTTAAAGGCCATTGCTTAACCCATACCGGTGTATCCGTTGTCCAAGTGATGGGAATTGGGAAAGTCCAAGCAATGGCTAAAAGGCCAAAGGGTGCTCATTTGTTAAAACAACTCCCAGCTGAGTAAGAATGTCCCGTCCAATAAGACACTGTACCGCAGGTGGCAACTGCATGATGGAAAAAACAGCTGACACCTGGCGATTGTCCAATTTCACAGTCAATGTGGGTGAGCGGCTGGCTAAAGTCAGGCCCCCGACTCCAGAAATAGTAGTAGTGGCAGATTGAAGGGGCCAATGTTGAGGCCAGTACTGGGGAGCAATAATACTGGAATCCGCACCTGTGTCTAAAAGTCCCATAAATGTGATCTGGTGGTTGTTATATTCAAGTGTAATTTTGCGCTTAGGTCTGTCATGTAAATTTAGCGTTAAAAGGGTTAAACCTTTTGTTGATCCAAATCCTTTGTTATCTCTCGAATCAGCAGCTGCAGGCGGCAAGTCTTTAGAAAGCTGTTCCAAGGGAACAAATTGTGCAATCCACTGTCCTTTTGTAATCCGAATAGGTGGAAAAGGAGTGTGTAACATAACCATAATTTCTCCAGTATAATCGGCATCAATAACACCAGGTAAAACAAAGAGTCCCATCATGGAGGCAGATGATCGCCCCAACAGCAGTGCTCCCATTTGTTTACCTTTTATTATAATCGGGCCGTGTATACCGGTGGGAACTTTACACGGCTGTGTTGTCATAAGATTAACATCTAATGCGGCTGCCAGGTCCAGTCCGAGACTCCCTCTGGTAGCGGGCTGGAGGCAGGGTTTGCTGTTTGTTGAGCAGCAGCTATTTGTGTCCAAGTGCGGCTGTTGCGGTTCGTGCTTCCATTGTAGTTTCCCGAATGGCTATCTGATCGGCATTTGGCACACCAGACACCTGAGGCAAAACAGTCCTTTCGGACGTGACCTGTTCTTCCACATTCGAAGCATTTAACATGTCCATTGCTCTGAGGTGTTCGTGACTGAGTAGCAACCGAGGCTTGAAAGGGTGCAAGAGCAGCTAATACCTGCAAATTGACTGACAGTTGAACACAATTGCGAAAGTAATTTCCTATCCAAAGGTGTCACAAGTGCCTGCATTCCTCCCCCCTGTGCCGCTTGAAACACAACCGGACAAGCCTGCAACACGTCCTCATCCCCGCGTTCCAGCCCCTCCCTCGCCAAGGCAGTCCAAGCGTCCCTTTGTCCCTGTGCCATAGTCTCCGCTGGAGTCGTTTCCGCTCCAGGGGTAGGCTTGGTGATAAATGGGTTGTTAGAGACCTTTGGCCTGGCGTTAGATTCGACTGGGGGGGCGGACGGCTCACAGCGGGAGTCTGAGGACACAGTGTCAGAGGGAGGGGGGGGAGATGGAAAATAAACAGTGGAAACAGCAGTCGGCATGGGAAGATCCTGCGGCCAGCCAGTATCATACACTTTATTTTTTTTGTGGGCAGCGGATGCCTGAGAGGCAGCTCTCTGCTCCGCTTGATGTTGTAATAGGTCATTATGAATCGCTCTCCATGCTTTCCCTAGCTTCTTTGCAGTTTTATTCCCATCTATAGCTGCTTCCCACAACTTATCACCAAATTTACGCCATTCTGACAACTCATGCACTGTATGAGGATTTCGAAAACAACCCTTTGCATACCCATAATTTAACAAGCAAGGAAGCTCCTTTTTTAAATCTATATCTTTAACCTGTCTTTTCCTTAGGAAGCAGGTAAATAAATCATATGCTGCTTGCCTCTCCATACCTTAAACGTCAACGCTGTTGCAGCCTTTCAAGGTCTCGGCAGCATGTATCAGTCAGGCACATCTATACGTTCGCCTGAGGCTCGGCGTATTTTCTTCGTGCGCTTATAGCCGTCCCTGCTGCGGTGGGACCTGAACCACTCATCGTTCGACCGTGGTACCAGCCAGGCACGTCTGTACGCTCACCTGAAGCACGGCATACCTTCTTCACACGCTTTTGCCGTCCTTATTGTGGCGGGACCTGTAACCCTTGTGGCGCTGCTGGAATCACGCCGCTGGAAGTTCGAGACATGTCGGGGTCACCATTTGTCGGAGTCGACGGAAGAAAAGCCCATCCGATGATGTTCAGCAAGTCTCCATTTATTAGTCTTTTTAGCACACATTTATAACACAGTTAATGAAGTTCATATCTATTGCAAAAGCTAAGCTCCTAATTGGTTAGTCATTAAAAGCTACTCACACCTCAGTTTCCCATGGTACGCTTATCTTATAGGTACAGTTGCAAGGCCTCACTCCGCTCCCACTTCGTTCCCACCGATAAAAGCATTCCGTTATTATTAACCATTTCTACTACATCCTGACTCTATTCTAAGAACACAGATATCCAGATATCCTGTTTTTACTCATATTTTAACTAGCTAGATTTTCTCATGACTATTGTTTTGTAGCCAAGTTTCAATAAAGCTGTCCACAACAGATCATGGAAGGAGGGGTTGTCCACTTGGGAAGAATATAAGGCTGTTGTCAGAGGATGTAGGGAGGCAACTAGGAAAGCTAAGGCCTCCTTAGAATTAAACCTTGCCAGAGGGATCAAGGACAACAGAAAGAGCTTCTTCAAATACATGGCAGACAAAACTAACATTATAGGCAATGTAGGCCCACTGATGAATAAGGTGGGTACCCTGGTGACAGAAGATCCAGAGAAGGAAGAGTTACTGAATGCCTTCTTTGTCTCTGTCTACTCTGCCGGAAGCTGTACTGAGGAGCTCCATACCCCTGAGGCCCCAGAGGAAGTCAGGACAATAGAGGAGTTTGCCTTGGTTGATGAGGACTGGGTTAGGGACCAATTAAGCAATCTGGACATCCATAAATCTATGGGTCCAGATGGGATGCACCCGCGGGTGTTGAGGGAGCTGGCTGAACTCGTTGCTAGACCACTCTCCATCATCTTTGCTAAGTTGTGGGAAACAGGAGAGGTGCCTGAGGACTGGAGGAAAGCAAATGTCACTCCAATCTTCAAAAAGGGCAAGAAGGAGGACCCAGGTAACGACAGACCGGTCAGCCTCACCTCCATCCCTGGGAAAGCGATGGAATGACTTATCCTTGGTGCCATCTCAAGGCATATCAAGGATAAGAGGGTCATTAGGGGCAGTCAGCATGGCTTCACCAAGGGGAAGTCGTGCTTGACCAACCTTCTAGACTTTTATGAAGACATAACCAGGTGGCTAGATGATGGCAAAGCAGTGGATGTGGTCTATCTTGATTTCAGTAAGGCATTTGACACGGTCTCCCACAGCATCCTCACTGCTAAATTGAGGAAGTGTGGACTGGATGATCAGGTAGTGATGTGGACTGTGAACTGGTTGGTGGGAAGAAGCCAGAGAGTAGTGGTCAATGGGGCAGAGTCTAGTTGGAGGCCAGTATCTAGTGGTGTCCCTCAAGGGTCAGTACTGGGACCAGTGCTATTCAATGTATTCATCAGTGACCTGGATGAGGGAACAGAGTGCACTGTCAACAAGTTTGCTGATGACACAAAGCTGGGAGGAGTGGCTGACACACCAGAAGGCTGTGCTTCCATCCAGAGAGACCTGGACAGGCTGGAGAGCTGGGCAGGGAAAATTTAATGAAATATAATAAGGGCAAGTGTAGGGTGTTGCATCTGGGCAGGAACAACCCTAAGTTCCAGTATAGGTAGGGAGATGATCTATTAGAGAGCAGTGTAGGGGAAAGGGATCTGGGAGTCCTGGTGGACAGCAGAATGACCATGAGCCAGCACTGTGCCCTTGTGGCCAGGTAGGCCAATGGCATCCTGGGGTGTATTAGAAGGGGTGTGGTTAGTAGGTCAAGAGAGGTTCTCCTCCCCCTCTACTCTGCCCTGGTGAAGCCGCACCTGGAATATTTTGTCCAGTTCTGTGCTCCACAGTTCAAGGACCGGGAACTGCTTGAGAGAGTCCAGCGCAGAGCCGCCAAGATGATTAAGGGAATGGAGCATCTCCCTTATGAGGAAAGGCTGAGGAAGGTGGGTCTCTTTAGCTTGGAGAAGAGGAGATTGAGGGGTGACCTCATTAATGTTTAGAAATATATAAAGGGTGAGAGTCACGAGGATGGAGCCAGACTCTTCTCGGTGACAACCAATGATAGGACAAGGGGCAATGGGTGTAAGCTGGAACACAGGAGGTTCCACTTAGACATGAGAAGAAACTTCTTTACAATAAGGGTGACAGAGTACTGGAACAGGCTGCCCAGGGAGGTTGTGGAGTCTCCTTCTCTGGAGACATTCAAGACTGGCTTGGACACATTCCTGTGTGACCTACTGTAGGTGTTCCTGCTCCGGCAGTGGGATTGGACTAGATGATCTTTCGAGGTCCCTTCCAATCCCTTACATTCTCTGATTCTCTGATTCTGTGATTTAGGAAGTATGAATAGAGAAGAGAGTGCTCTTAAAGCTTTAAGGAGAATATTGAGTTTTTACCAAATGACTGCATAAAAGATGCTGCAAATCAAAAATTGCATGTTGTGACTGAGGAGAGCAATTTCTAAAATTTTTTTTTGGTTTTCTTTTGTATACTCATTCAAACTCTTTTGGAAACATTGTAAAGATGTTTTGATTGGAAAGCAAGGTCTTTTGCAACAGTACTCTGGCTATTTGCATTCAATTTAAGTTGATGGCTGTACATCTCTGACACTCTTGTTATATGCAGTTGACTGCAATGCAAAGGTCTTCAAGCTGGTAGTTCTGCTCAGCTCGATGTCTTCAGTCTTATCTGCTCAGATCCTGTGCAATATTGCACTTGAGCTTATTAAAGTATGCTGCTTCCTATTTTAGCTAGTTCATTTGAACATGCCTGAAAATCCCTTTCTGGGCTTGCATGAAGCTAGTTTGGAGGTGTCTGCATTCATAGTGTAGGCATGCCACAGAAGTTATGCTAATGCCTTGAGACGGTAACTTGTGTTGAATGAAATAACTCTGAGCTAGCTCTTTGCTTATCAAGATACAATCTTGGAATACGAGTATCCAAAGTGTATTTATAAAAAGGCCACTTTGTTTTTGATCTCAAACCATCTCACAAAGCTGTCTTTCAGTCTTTGTTGAAAAATTTTAAATCTGTTCCACAGGGGTGGGAAAGCATATCAAATAAAATTCTTAAATAAGAACTTGGAACTATTATAAGATATCTAATTTTTTCTGTGACTCTATCTTGAAACTACCAGTCCTGAAAGAAATAACCATATACTGCGGAATGAAGATGTGAATTATTATCAGATAATTTTAATATAAAAAACCCAAAGTAGTTTTTAATATGGATGAGAATATTACACTGTTGCCTTCTGTATGCTCCCTCTATAAATCCCCTGCTCTAAAAGGCTTGATAAAAAATGTTCAGTGGAAGAGTGTGGTGGGTTGACCCTGGCTAGAGACCGGATGCCCACCAAAGCCCACTCTATCACTCCCCCTCCTCAAATGGGCAGGGGGAGAAAATTATAACGAAAAGCTCGTGGGTGGAGATAAGGACGGAGAGAGATCACTCACCAATTACTGGCACGGGCAAAACAGACTCGACTTGGGGGAAAAAAAAAAATTTACTTCATTACAAATCAAAATCAGAGGAGAATGAGAAGTAAAACCAAATCTTAAAACACCTCCCCCATCCCTCCCTTCTTCCCGGGCTTAATCTCTTTCCCGATTTTCCACCTCCTCCCCCCAGCAGCACAGGGGGACAGGGAATGGGGTTAGGGTCAGTTCATCACACGGTGTTTCTGCCGCTGCTTCCTCCTCAGGGGAAGGTCTTCTTCCCCCGCACCAGCGTGGGGTCCCTCTCACGGGAGACAGTCCTCCACCAACTGCTCCAACGTGAGTCCTTCCCATGACTGACAGCTCTTCACGAGCTGCTCCAGTCTGGGTCCATTCCATGGGGTGCAGTCCTTCAGGAAGGGACTGCTCCAGCGCGGGTCCCCCACGGGGTCACAAGTCCTGCCAGCAAACCTGCTCCGGCGTGGGCTCCTCTCTCCACGGGCTACAGGTCCTGACAGGAACCTGCTCCAGCACAGGCTTCCCGCTGGGTCACAGCCTCCTTCGGCATCCACCTGCTCCGGCGTGGGGTCCTCCACGGGCTACAGGTGGTCATCTGCACCACCATGGACCTCCATGGGCTGCAGGGGGACAGCCTGCTTCACCATGGTCTTCACCACATGTTGGGGGGGGAATCTCTGCTCCGGCGCCAGAGCCCATCCTCCCCCTCCTTCTTCACTGACCTTGGTGTCTGCGAAGTTGTTTTCTCTTACATCTTCTCACTCTCTCTCCAGCTGCAAAGTGTGCAGCTTTTTTTTTCTCCCTTCCTTTTTTTTTTTTCTTAATTATGTTATCACAGAGGCGTTACTGATTGGCTCGGCCTTGGCCAGCGGCGGGTCCCTTCTTGTAGCCGGCTGGCATTGGCTGTGTCGGGTCGGACATGGGGGAAGCTTCTGGCAGCTTCTCTCACAGAAGCCACCCCATGTCCCCTCCCCCACTGCTACCAAAAACCTTGCCACGCAAACCCAATACAAAGAGGCAGAACATTTAACAGATACTTAGTGCCTTGGACCTGTTTGGACAGAACTGTCAGCTTCATCTTTTCTGAGTGGGGAAGGAAATAAGAAATTATGTGTGTAAGCTTTGCAAGCTTTCTGTTCTTACCAGATGAACTGATAGTAAAGATATGAGTGAAATTGCAAGCAAAACATTTTGTCAGAATTTCAAATAAAATTGCCTTTATTTTAGTCTCTAGTTCAGCTCCTGTTTTGGAATATGGTGATTAATGCCCCTCTACTCTGCTCTCATGAAACCCCACCTGGAGTAGTGTGTCCACTTCTGGAGCCCCCAACACAAGAAAGACATTGACCAATTATAATGAGTCCAGAGGAGGGCCATGAGGATGATCTGAGGGCAGGAGCACCTCTCCTATGAGGACAGGCTGAGAGCATTGGAGCTGTTCAGCCTTGAGAAGAGAAGGTTCCGGGGAGACCTTCTAGCAGCCTTCCAGTACCTGAAGAGGCTCCAGGAAGGCTGGGGAGGGACTTTTGACAAGGGCAGGGAGCAACAGAACAAGGGTTTTATCACTAACTTTAAACTGGAAGAGAGTAGATTTATATTAGCTATTAGGAAGAAATTCTTTATTGTGAGAGTGGTGAGACACTGGCCCAGGTTGCCCAGAGAAGCTGTGGCTGCTCTTCCCTGGAAGTGTTCAAGATCAGGTTGGATGAAGCTCAGAGCAACCTGGTCTAGTGGAAGGTGTCCCTGCTCATGGCAGGGGGGTTGGAACTAGATGATCTTTAAGGTCCCTTCCAACCCAGACCATTCTATGATTCTGTGGTTCTATGTATCTCTTGCATCCAGAATTTGAAATGCTATGGTAATGGTTTTTTGTAGTTATCGCTGAGTCTACGCTTTGTATGACTTGTGTTTGGCAGAATGTATACTCTAGTCTATGAGCAGATCAGCATATAGGAAATCTAAGTGTCTGATACTGTGTTGTCCTTTGTGGTGTCCTCGCTCTGTCACACACACTGCATCAAAATATATTGATGTTGTAGGGCATCTTCTTGTAACAAAAAAAGTAGTTTAGACCATTTAAATATCTGCCTTTTTAAGGCTTGCAGGCTTTTAGGTAAAGCTTTGATTGTAAACTGTATTGGGAACTAGTTCAAAGTGTTAGAGATATCCAGGTATTACAAATATCAGGAGTCTGAGAATGGAGAATGCTTTTCAATCCCCTTTCTTTGTGTTCCACAAAGTATGAAAATCACAGAATCGTTTCGGTTGGAAAAGACCTTTGAGATCATCAATCCAACCAAATCCTAACACTGCCAAGTGCACCACTAAACCATGTCCCTAAGTGCCATGTCTACACATCTTTTAAATATCTCCAGGGAAGGTGACTCAAACCACTTCCCTCGGCAGCCTGTTCCAATGCTTGATAACCCTTCCAGTGAAGAAGTTTTTCCTAATATCCAATCTAAACCTGCCCTGGCACAACTTGAGGCTGTTTCCTCTTGTCCTGTTGCTTGTTACTTGGAAGAAGAGACCAAGACTCACCTTGCTACACCCTCGTTTCAGGTAGTTGTAGAGAGTGATAAGGTCTCCCCTCAGCCTCCTTTTCTCCAGACTAAACAACCTCAGTTGCCTTAGCTGCTCCTCATAGGACTTGTGATCTAGACCATTCACCAGCTTCATTGCCCTTCTTTGCACATGCTCCAGCACCCCAATGCCTTTCTTGTAATGAGGGGCTCAAAACTGGACACAGTATTCAAGGTACGGCCTCACCAGGGCCTAGTACAGGGGGAGGATGACTTCCCTAGTCCTGCTGGCCACACTGTTTTTGATACAAGCCAGGATGCTATTGCCCTTCTTGGCCATCTGGGCACATTACTGACTCATACTCAGTCAGCTATCAACCAATACCCCCAGGTCCTTTTCCACCAGGCGATGTTCCAGCCACTCTTCCCCAAGCCTGTAGTGTTGCATGGGGTTGTTGTGACTTGAACCTCATACAATTGGTCTTGGCCCATCGATCCAGCCTGTCCACATCCCTCTGTAGAGACTTCCTACCCTCAAGCAGATCAACACTCCTGCTCAACCTGATGTCGTCTGCAAACTTACTGAGGGTGCACTCAATCCCCTTGTCCAGATCATTGATAAAGGTGTTAAACAGAACTGGCCCCAATACTGAGCCCTGGGGAACACCACTTGTTACCAGACACCAAATGGATTTAACTCCATTCACCACAACTCTTTGGGCCCAGCCATCCAGCCAGTTTTCCACCCAGTAAAGAGTACACCCATCCAAGCCATGAGCAGCCAGTTTCTGCAGGCTTTACTAAAGTCCAGGTACACTACATCCACAGCCTTTCCCTCATCCACTAAACAAGAGATCAGGTTAGTCAAGCAGGACCTGCCTTTCATAAACCCATGATGACAGGGCCTGATTGCCTAGTTGTCCTGCATATCTTGTGTGATGGCACAGAAGATGATCTGCTCCATAACCTTCCCCAGCACCGAGGTCAGACTGACAGGTCTGTAGTTCTCTGGATCCTCCTTCCAGCCCTTCTTGTTGATGGGCATGACATTTGCTAACTTCCAGTCTGCTCAGACCTCCCCAGTTAGCCAGACCTGCTGGTAAATGATGGAAAATGGCTTGGTGAGCATTTCCTCATCACCCTTGGGTGGATCTCATCCGGCCCCATAGACTTGTGTGTGTCTAAGTGGTGTAGCAGGTCACTAACCATTTCCCCTTGGATTATGGGGGCTTCATTTTGTTCCTTGTCCCTGTCTTCCAGCTCAGGGGACTGGGTACCCCAAGAACAACTGGTCTTGCTATTAAAGACTGAGGCAAAGAAGGCATTAAGTACCTCAGCCTTTTCCTCAGCCTTTGTCACTATTTCCCCCTGCATCCAATAAAGGATGGAAATTCTCCTTAGCCCTCCTTTTGTTGCTAATGTATTTATAGAAACATTTTTTATTCTCTTTTACGGCAGTAGACAGATTAAGTTCTAGTTGGGCTTTGGCCCTTCTAATTTTCTCCCTGCGTAACCTCACGACATCCTTGTAGTCCTCCTGAGTTGCCAGCCCCTTCTTTCAATGGTGCAATAGTTTCACTGGGCTAGCCCTTGGCTAGCAGCCAACACAGCCGTTCACCCACTTCCCCCCCACCCCCAGGGGATAGGGGAGAGGATTGGGGGCAAGGATTAGGAGGCTTGTAGGTTGAGATAAAAACAATTTAATAATAGGAATAAAAAAAAACTTTTAAAAAAACCCTAAACAACTAATATTAAAATAGTAATGATAATGATAACAGTAATGAGATATGCAAATGAGTGATAACCCAGTGCAACTGCTTACCACCCACTGATAAGCCCAGCCTGTTCCCGGATAACGATCCTGGAGGAGCAACAATCCCGAACCAAAAACAGCGATCCCGGAAGAACAAGTTCTTGAGAGAAAACCCATGCCAATCCACGCGCCCTTTCTGGTCAGCCCCGGATAATATACTAAACATGATGGGATATGATCTGGAATATCTCATTGGCACATCCAAATGCCAGTTTTGGGCTTTGCTATTCACTGTGCTTCTCCCTCCCAGTCCTAATGCAGCTGTGAACCAGCCAAACATGGTGGCCTTGAGCTCCAGCAGCAACTAATAACATTAGTACTTTTATCAATGATGTTCTCAAAGCAAGTCTGAACTGAAACCAAAACACGGCTCTTCTAACTACTGAGAAGAAAATTAACTCTATCCTAGCAAAACCAGGACAAATGGTTATAAACTCCTTTTTTTCCTGAGTTCCAGTCACAGATCTCCAGGTCGGTCTTCTTCCCTGCCGGCTTGTATTATGGCACATGGGGATGGCCTGCTCTTGCACCTTTCAGATTTCCTTCTTGAGGATTGTCCAGCCCTCCTGGAGTCCTTTGCCCTTCAGGACTGTCTCCCAAGGGACACTATCAACCAGTTTCCTAAACAGGCCAATGTCTGCCCTCTGGAAGTCCAAGGTAGCAGTTCTTCTGATCCCCCTCCTTATTTCTACAAGTATTAAAAACTCTTATCATGTTATGATCGCTATGTCCAAGATGATCTCCAACTATCACATCACCCACAAGTTCTTCTCTGTTCACAAACAGCAGATCTAGCGAGGCACCTTCCCTAGTTGGCTCACTTGCCAGCTGTGTCAGGAATTTGTCTTCCACACACTCCAGGAATCTCCTAGACTGTTTTCTCTCTCCTGTATTGTATTTCTAGCAGACATCTAGTAAGTTGAAGTCCCCCACGAGAACAGGGGCTGGTGATTGTGAGACTTCGCCCAGCTGCTTATAGGATATTTCATCTGCCTCTTCATCCTGGTGGGGTGGTCTATAACAGACTCCCACCATGATATCTGTCTTGTTGGTCTTTCCCCTGATTCTTATCCATAAATAACTCAACTCTATCATCACCACCATTAAGCTCTATGCAATCAAAACACTCCCTAACATCCAGGGCTACCCCACCACTTCTCCTTCCTTGCCTATCCCTTCTGAAGAGTTTATAGCTGTCCATAGCAGCATTCTGGTTGTGCACGTCATCCCAACATGTTTCCATGATGGCAACTAGGTAATAGTTTTCCTGCCGCACCATGGCTTCCAGCTCTTCCTGTTTGTTGCCCATGCTATATGCATTGGTGTAAATGCACTTCAGTTGGGCTATTGATCCTGCCACCTTTTTTGGGGGAGGATCTCTAATTCCTATGTGACCATTCTCAGATGCTTCCCTGATTTCTAACACATCAATAACCCTTGCGTCTTTGCTGTAGCATGGCTCTCCATCCACTACCTTCACTGAGACAGCAGACTGAAGGACCTCGCTAGCACACAGTCCCTCAAACATTGAGGTGCCGCCCCCAGGCTTTCATGAGCCTGGTTTTATCCCTTTCCCTCCTCAAGTCCAGTTTAAAGCTCTTTCAATTAGCCCTGTTAACTCCTATGCATGACTGAAAAAAACATGGGTTGGTCTACAGAACACCAGGGTTGCTGGTGACAGACAGGGTACACCTGTTTCAAAGGGGGAAAAGGATCCTTGCAAAAGAGTTGAGAGTATGGTGGTACTTCGGGAACTGTGCATTTAAAAGTCAAGGAACACCTACAAATATTGTGAAGAATTCTCTTTCCTCATTACTTTATAGGAACCGTAAGATGCCTGCTTAGTCTTTTACATAGACAAAAAATTGTACTTTCCTTAATTTGTCTGCACTTCATTATATTTTATTTCTGAAGTTTATTTTCAGCATTGTGTGAGGATTGCTATTAAAACTCGGGTTTTGGTAGCTGTGGTGGGTTGACCGTGGCTAAACGCCAGGTTCCCACCAAGTCACTTTATCACTCCCCTCCTCAGAAGGATGGAGAGGGGAGAAAATAAGATGGAACAAAAAAAAACCAAAATCATAGGTCGAGACAAAAGGCAGTTTAATAGAAACAAAACAAAGCAGCTCATGCAGAAGCAAAAGAACAAAATATTTATTCTCTACTTCCCGTTAGCGGGTGACATCTGGCTACTTCATGGGAAGCAGGGCATCAGTACGCATAGTGGTTACTCTGGAGGACAAACATTGTGAATAACAAATGCCTCCCCATCCCCCTCCGTTCTCCTTACTTTTGTTTCTGAGCATACGTCATATGGTATGGAATATTCCTTTGGTCAGTTTGGGTCAGCTGTCTTGGCTATATCCCCTCCCAAAACCTTCCTCACCCCCAGCCTACTAGGCAGGGGGAAATGTTGGAGAGCCAGCCTTGGTGCTGTGGGAGCACTGCTCAGCAGTAACCAAAACACTGGTGTGTTCTCAACACTTTTCTAGCTACTAATAGAAAACACAGCACTCTGAGGGCTGCTGTGGGGAAAATTAACTCCATCCCAGTCAGACCCAATACAATCTCTATCCCTTATTCCATACCTTTTCCATCATGCTCAGGTCTCACATAATTTAATACATATCAGACCATTCTACTGTATTTAATTCTCATTAACTGAAATCCCTTCTTACCAACACTTACAACTTAAACCATCTTTATATCCAACATATAGACTGATACATTCTGATTAGTCCCCCTGTCCTTTAACAAATAAATATTCCATGGGCTTCCTCAGTTCCTCCACATGTTCACAAACAGGGTTTGACTTAGGCTTCATCTGTCAAGATGGATGTTCAGGACAGGAGGAGCAGCATGTTTGATTGTTGGGCACTAATGCCGGCTTGATTTGGGTCTTCATTACACTCGTCTGGTTCCTTCCCTTGTGAAACTCATTCTTTGTCAGTTCAGGTCATTACTGCTACATTCCTTCCTGCAAAATACAACTCACATCACAGATTATTTTCTCCCCGCACTATGGGGACCTTGTCTCCTCTGACAGTATGTAGGGGTTCTGTTTGTGCAGGCCCAGGACGGTTAGCAGATCATCTGGTGTTAACCAGCCAAGTGGCTTCCATTAAATTTACATCCCAGTGCTTCCATCCCCCATTGTCCAATGCCCTCAACATCATCTTTAACAGTCCATTGTATCTTTCAGTCTTTCCAAAGGCTTATGGGTGACAGGGGATGTGGTGCACCCACTCAATGCCATGTTTCTTTGCCCAGGAGTTTATGAGGTTATTTTGAAAATGAGTCCCATTGTCCGATTCAATTCTTTCTGGGGTACCATGTCGCCACAAAATTTGTCTTTCAAGGCCTAAGATGGTGTTTCTGGCAGTGGCATGGTTTACAGGGTATGTTTCGAGCCAACCAGTAGTTGCTTCCACCATGGTGAGTACGTAGCGCTTGCCTTGGTGTGTTCGTGGCAGTGGTCCAATATAGTCGATTTGCCAGGCCTCACCATATCGAAAGCCCAGCCACTGCCCTCTATTCCAGGGAGATTTTACTTGTGTGGCTCGCTTGATTGCAGCACATGTTTCACATTCATGAGTGACCTGTGTGATGGCTTCCATGGTCAGGTCCACCCCTCGATCATGAGCCCATCAATATTTTGCATCTCTCCCTAGATGTCCCGATGTTTCATGGGCCCATCGAGCTACAAATAGCTCATCTTTACTCTCCCAGTCCAAGTCCATGGGAGCTACTTCAATTTTGGCAGCCTTGTTTACGTGTTCATTGTTTTGATGTTCTTCTGTGGTGTGGCTTTTGGGCACGTGAGCATCTACATGACATACCTTTAAAGTCATGTTTTCTACTGGAGCAGCAATGTCCTGCCACAATGCAGCAGCCCAGATGAGTTTACCCCTGTGCTGCCAATTGGTCTTCTTCCACTGCTGCAGCCACCCTCACAGGGCATTAACCATCATTCAGGAGTCAGTGTAGAGATAGAGGACTGGACACATTTCCTGTTCAGCAATCTTCAGGGCTAGTTGAATGGCTTTCACTTCTGCAAACTGACTTGACTCACCTTCTCCTTCAGTGGCTTCGATGACTTGTCGTGTGGGACTCCACACAGCAGCCTTCCACTTCCAATGGTTTCCTACCACACGACAGGATCCATCAGTAAACAAAGCATAACGCCTTTCATCTTCTGATAACTTATTATACGGTGGTGCCTCTTGAGCACGAACCACCTCCTCAGGTTGTACTGCAAAATCTCTGCCTTCTGGCCAGTCCATGATATCTTCCACGATTCCTGGACGGTTGTGATTCCCTAGTCGATCTTGTTGCATGATCAATGCTACCCACTTACTCCATGTAGTACTGGTTGCGTGATGTGTAGAAGGGATGTTTCCTTTAAACATCCAGTGTAGCACAGGCAATCGCGGTGCCAGGAGGAGATGCGCTTCTGTACCAACAACTTCTGAAGCGGTGCGAACCCCCTCATATGCTGCTAGTATCTCCCTTTCAGTTGGAGTGTAGTGGGCTTCTGATCCACAATACCCCCTGCTCCAAAACCCTAATGGTTGGCCAGGGAGTCTCAATTTGTGCGAGACTAGCTTGCACTAGTTTCTAGCTACTAATACAAAACACAGCACTATGAGGGTTGTTTTGGGTAAAATTAACTCCATCTCAGCCAGACCCAATACAGTAGCCCAAGTTAGAAATATGCTTGTGAAACATGTATAAAAATTTGAACAAATCTAAATGCATATCTCTTTCTAGTATACAGAGATTAAATCTGCATTATAAAGAGCTTTTTTTTCTGATTTGCAGGTAGAAAAAATAACTGGCCACCTCTTCCTGAGAATTTTCCAGTGGGTCCATGTTTCTACCAGGACTTTTCTGTAGACATTCCTGTAGAATTCCAGAAGACGGTGAAGATTATGTACTATTTGTGGATGTGTAAGTATTTTTTTTAAGAAAAAACAAAGTGTATGTTCAAACTTGATGATACAATCTTGCTGCTTTGGTTTTGCAACATCTATAATGAGAAATTGTTTTAAATCCAGAAGTCAAACGTTGAAGTGAAATATTTTTGTTAGCTTCAGTTTTTAATGTATTTGATTATTTCATAGAAACTTGCTTAGAAGAAAAGGGAGAGGAATAACCAAAGGCAGTTTGGTTATAGTATATTGCAGGATTTTGTTTTAAATATCCCTGTTGTTGCAAAATGAGCTTTGACCATTTTACTACCTTAGAAATACTGTTACTGTTATTAAAATCAGCATATATATTAAGAAATATAATTCACAATCAGTGGTAATAGATTTGTGATTTTAAGAAATGTAATATTCATTTGCTTTATAATAGACATTGTTTTATACAGTAAAACATCGTTATAGTCTATAGTGGAGACTTAATATCATTTTAGTCTATTTAAAAAAAATAGTATAAATTAAATTAGCTGAAGAATCACTCCATGTTACAACTATCCTTTGTACACCAAGAATGCTCTACATAGTCTTTGTGCAGTTAATTTTGCCCTCATTCAGGTGTTGTGTTTTGACTGGAGAAATGCTGAATGAACCAAATATAGAAATGCCATGACATTTAGAATCATAGAATCATAGAATGGTTAGGGTTCAAAGGGACTTTAAAGATCACAGAATCACAGAATGTTAGGGATTAGAAGGGACCTTGAAAGATCATCTAGTTCCAACCCCCCTGCCTTGAGCAGGGACACCTTCCACTAGATCAGGTTGCTCAAAGCCTCATCCAACACTTCCAGGGACGGGGCAGCCACAACTTCCTTGGGCAACCTGTTCCAGTGTCTCACCACACTCACAGTGAAGAATTTCTTCCTAATATCTAATCTAAACCTACCCTCTTCCAGCTTAAACCCATTTCCCCTTGTCCTGCCACTAAATGCCCTTATGAAAAGTCCTTCCCCAGCTTTCTTGTAGGCTCCCTTCAGGTATTGGAAGGCTGCTATAAGATCTCCAAGGAGCCTCCTCTTTTCCAGGCTGAACAGCCCCAACTCTCTCAGCCTGTTCTCATAGGAGAAATGCTCCAGCTCTCTGATCATCCTTGTGGCCCGCCTCTGGACTCGTTCTAACTGGTCCATGTCTTTCTTGTGTTGGGAGCTCCAGAACTGGACACAATACTCCGGGTGGGGCCTTAGAAGAACAGAGTAGAGGGGGACAATCACCTCCCTCGACCTGCTGACCACGCTTCTCTTGATGCAGCCCAGGATACGGTTGGCCTTCTGGGCTGCAAGCGCACATTGCCAGCTCATGTTCAGCTTCTCGCCTACCAACACTCCCAAGTCCTTCTCTTCAGAGCTGGCCTCAAGCCACTCATCGCCCAGCCTGTATTTGTGCTTGGGATTGCCCCGACCCAGGTGCAGGACCTTGCATTTGGCCTTTTTGAACTTCATGAGGTTAGCACAGGACCACCTCTCAAGCCTGTCAAGGTCCCTCTGGATGGCATCCTGTCCCTCCATCGTGTCAACCGCACCACTTAGCTTGGTGTCATCAGTAAACTTGCTGAGGGTGCACTCAATCCCCCTGTCCATGTCTCCAACAAATATGTTGAAGAGCGCCGGTCCCAATACCAAACCTTGAGGGACAACACTCATCACCGGTTTCCACTTGGACTTTGAGCTGTTGACCAAAACTCTTTGAGTGCGACCATCCAGCCAGTTCCTTATCCACCGAGTGGTCCATCCATCAAACCCACAATTTTCCAAATTAGAGATAAGGATGTCATGTGAGACAGTGTCAAACGCCTTTCACAAGTCCAGGTAGAGGACATCAGTTACTTTAGCCTTATCCACCAATGTTGTAACTCCATCAAAAAAGGCCACCAGGTTGGTCAGGCATGATTTACCCTTGGTAAAGCCATGCTGGTTGTCACAAATCACCTTCTCATTCTCCATGTGCCATAGCATAGTTTCTAGGAGTATCTGCTCCATGATCTTGCCTGGCACTGAGGTGAGACTGACCGGCCTGTAGTTCCCCGGATCTTTCTTGTTACCCATTTTAAAAATGGGGGTTCTGTTCCCCTTTTTCCAGTCTGCAGGAACTTCACCAGACTGCCAGGACTTCTCAAATATGATGGATAGTACCTTTACAACTTCATCTGCCAGTTCCCTCAGGACCCACGAATGCTTCCCATCGGGTCCCATGGACTTGTGCACCTTCAGGTTCCTTAGGTGGTCCCAAACCTGATCTTCTCCTACAGTGGGTGGCTTTTCATTGTCCTGGACCCTTCCTTTGCTTTCTAGGACTTGGGCAGTGTGGCACGAACCTTTGCTGGTGAAGAATGAGGCAAAAAAGCCATTGAGCACCTCAGCCTTCTCAATGTCCCGGGTGACCAGATTTCCCTTTGCCTTCTGGAGAGGGCCCACATTTTCCCTAGTTTTCCTTTTCTCCCCAACATACCTGTAGAAGCTTTTATTGTTGCTCTTGATATCTCTGGCTAAATTTAATTCTGTCAGGGCCTTGGCTTTCCTAACCTGGCAATTTCTCCCAGGTTACCCATCCTTCCTTCCACCCTCTATAGGCTTCATTTTTGATCTTAAGTTTGTTCAGGATCTTCCTGTCCATCCATGTAGGCCTCCTGCTGGTTTTGCCTGCCTTCCTCTTTGTAGGGATGCACCACTCCTGGGCTTGGAGGAAGAGATCTTTGAGTATGATCCAATTGTCCTGCACTCCTCTTCCTTCCAGGAATTCATCCCATGGTACCTGACCAAGCAGATCCCTGAAGCAGTTAAAATCTGCTTTTCTGAAATCCAGGGTGGTGAGCTTACAGTGTACCTTCTTCACTGCCCTAAGGATCTAAAATCCCAACATTTTGTAGTCGCTCCAGCCAAGACTGCCCGAGAGCTTCATGTTCCCCACCAACCCCTCCTTTTTGGTGAGAACAAGGTCCAGCATGGTACCCCTTTTCATCGGTTCCTCGACCACTTGGAGAAGGAAATTGTCCTCCACACATTCCAGGAACCACCTGGATTGTTTGTGGCCTGCTGTGTTGTCCCTCCACCAGATATCAGGGTGGTTGAAGTCCCCCATGAGGACCAGGGCTTGTGAACATGAGTTTGCTCCCATCTGCCTTTAGAGGGCCTCATCTGCTAGGTCTCCCTGGTCTGGCAGCCTGTAGCAGACCCCCACTGTAATATTCCCTTTCCCTGCCTTTCCTTTAATCCTGACCCATAAACTCTCAGTTAGCTCCTCATCTGTCTCCAGGTGGAGCTCCATACACTTCAGCTGGTTGTTGACATAGAGGGCAACACCCACTCCTCATCTCCCCTTCCTGTCCTTCCTGAAGAGCCTATATCCTTCCATTCCAACACTGCAGTCATGGGAGCCATCTTACCATGTCTCTGTGATGCCAATCAGGTCATATCCCTGCAGGCACGCATACATCTCCAACTCTTCCTTTTTATTCCCCATGCTACATGCATTAGCATAGAGGCATTTAAGTTGGCCCCCCAGTGAAGTTGACTTTGACTTGATGGCTGGAGCAGCTGGAATCCCAGTGTAGTACTCTTCAGTCACGTACCTCCCACAGTTATTACTAGCAGGCCCAGTTATATCTCCTTCCCCCTTCCAATCTAGTTTAAATCTCTATCAATGAGCCCCGCTAATTCTTGCCCCAGGACCCTTTTCCCCTTCTGAGACAGGTGTGTCCCATCTTTTGTCTGTAGCCCCGGTGCCATGTAAACCTCCCCATGGTCAAAGAAACCAAAACTCTGCCTGTAGCACCAGCCTCTGAACCATGTGTTGATCAGGTGTATCTTCCTGTTCCTGTCAGTAAACCTCCCTGCCACTAAAGGGATTGAGGAAAAAATTACCTGCACACCTGATCCTGTAACCAGTCTCCCTAATGACCTGGCCCTTCTTAATTGCTTTTAGACTTTTCTCTGTAATCTCATCACTACCAGCCTGGATGAGCAAAAGCGGGTTGTAGTCTGAGGGCCGCACTAGGCCAGGGAGGTTCTTACTGATATCCCTGACCCGGGCCCCAGGGAGGCAGCAGACTTCCCTGTGGGAGGGATCGACCAGATCCCTCCCACAGGGAAGTGGTATTGTTTCTTCTGCCTCGTTCAGCATGATGAGAGCCTAATAAATACTCTGAGACTGATGAAATTCCAAAGATTTGGGTGCCATTAATATATTTTTAGCATATTAAGGGGGTGTGAATTTCAGAACTCTCATGTATTTTTTTCAGGGCTCCAGATTTAGTTAGCAAATCTGCATAATTTTATCTGTTAATCCGATGATCTTTTTACTATGATTGTACCATATTATTGAAAAACATAAAATGAGCAGTCAACATTGAATCAAGTGAATTCCACTTTGTTGTAATCCACAGCCTTCTATATTCATTTTTGTGTCATTAATCTTTATATAAGCAACTAAATCCACTGTAGCAGGTAGGACTAGTCACTCACATAAATTTGACAGACATTTAAGTTTTATATGAAATCTAAGATCAAGTACTCCAAAATTTTAGGATAGTTACTAATTCTGGCCATTTGCAGGACTGAGTTCTAAAAGTGCCATATGTTTCAAACACAAGGTGAAGTTGGGTAGTGAGAATATTGGAATATTAATACTGTTTTTCTTTTTGTTTCTTGTGGCAATAAATAAAGGAAGCAGTGATATAGTACTTCAAAATGTATCCAAATTGTGCTCTTATACTAACATGACAGATTTTCTTCTAGATAGAATGAGATTTTAACTGAGTCCTCTTGCTCTTTTCCTTCTTTAGCTCTCGCACTCTCTGAATTAAGGTTTAGTCAGGAAGGAAGGAAAAGGGCATAATAAAGGAAAAGAAAGACAAAAATTTATTTCAGGCTAAAAAAACCCAAAAAAACCCATAGAGTACAGAACTTAGTGCCTTAGGGCTGGCCATTGAATCAATTCTTGTGACTCTTCTTTTCCAGGAACTATAGCATTTGACTCATACTTCATTAGAGTGGCTTTGTTTCCTCAGTGGAGGCACTCATTACCATAGGAAACCAACTTGCTTCTGCTTGCTGCTCTACCCTACATTTTATTTCCTCTTCCAGAACTTCCTAGGTCTTGTAAGACCTAGGGGTCTGTGAACATAACCACATTTGGATAAATCTAGTACTGCCTGCTCAGCACTTTGTAAAGTAGGTTTATTTTCCCCCTTTTAGCAGTCCCAAAAACACACCTTTCTATTTAATTTTTTTGTGTGTTGCCTTGCTTGGTAGCAATATCTTTATTCATGGTCTTTATGTATCTGAAGAAACTTTTTTACCTGATTCAGATCTACATGGTCTTTATATGTATTGGGTTTGCATGGCAAGGTTTTGGTAGCAGGGGGCTACAGGAGTGGCTTCTATGAGTGTGGTGGTTTGAGTGGATTTACCCTTTTGGCTTGCAGCTTGCAGCCAAACACAGCCTGCTCTATCACCCTCCCCCTCCCTCGCCCAGGGAGTAGGGGAGAGAATTGGAAAGAAAAGAGCAAGGAAACTCACAGGTTGAGGTAAAAACTATTTACTAATTAAAATAAAATGATAATGATAACAACAGTGATAACAGAATTATACAAATGAGTGATACACAGTGCTCACCGCCCGCTGACCGATGCCCGGCCTGTGCCAGCTAACGATCCTGGAGCCGAGATAGTCCCGAAACCGAAACCCAGAAGAGTGAGCCCGAGCGATCCCCGAGAGAAATACCTCTGTCTTACGGTCAACCCTGGTTAATATACTGACATGACGTGATATGATCTGCAATATTTCATTGGCACATCCAAATGCCAGTTTTGGGTTTTGCTATTCACTGGGCTTCTCCCCTCCCAGTCCTAATGCAGCTGTGAACCAGCCAAACACGGTGGCCTTGAGCTCCAGCAGCAACTAATGACACCAGTACTGTTATCAATGTTCTTCTCATAATAAGTCTGAACTGAAACACTGAAATTAAAATACAGCTCTTCTAATTACTAAAAAGAAAATTAACTCTATCCTAGCAAAACCAGGACAATGAGAAGCTGCCAGAAGCTTCCCCCATGTGCGACACAGCCAGTGCCAGTCAGCTCCAAGATGGACCTGCTGCTGGCCAAGGCCGAGCCAATCATTAACAATGGTAATGCCTCTGGGATAACATAATTAAGAAGGGGAAGAGAAAAAAAAAACAAACAAGCTGCACATTTTGCAATTGCAACTGGAAAGAGGAGTGAGAAGATGTGAGAGAAACAATTCCTGTAGACACCAAGGTCATTGAAGAAGGAGGAGGAGGAGGTGCTCCAGGTGCCAGAGCAGAGATTCCCCCTGCAACCTGTGGTGAAGACCATTGTTGCCAAATCTTCTTGGCAAGCTCCGCTCGTCTGCTGGACTGGCCTGGGGCTATCCCCACCCCAGGGCCATAGAGCACAGACACCAATATGAGGATGCAGCAAATGGCGTTTAATGTGTAGTTACAAAAGCTTATATAGGACACACAAGCCTCGCCCTTCGTGGGCAGTCTCTTTGCCATAGTTCCTGCGTCAAGCGTCCCTACCTTTCCGTTACATGCCCCCATCTTCCGTCCGCATTTCCCTACATTTCCCCCTCCCCAATGACGCATAAAAGCATATAAGCATAGGTAATTTGTTGCTGCTTGCGAATGAACTGCTGTAGCATACTAAAAGCAAAGCGACAGGCTATGGGCAGTAGGACAAAAATAATGAACAAAATTGCTAGCCCTAACACCACATATTCCAACAAAGAATTCCAGGAAAGGTTGCTGAGCCAATCCATGATGGTATTAAGGCCTCTTGTGAATACGTCTTGCTTCTCCCATATACTGTCTGTAGATCCCAATGCATCAAGCCAAGTGCGTATAGTCTGTTGTTTACAACCTGCTGAAAGAGATGGTACTTTAGACACATGATTCCATCAAATGATGTCACTTAGCCCACATCACCAATAATTTGCTATCCTTCCTTGACAGTGTCTTAAAAGGAGATAGGTGGCCTGCAAAGCAAAACATAGCAGCTGCTGGTGCAGGTTAGCCCAAGTCCTTCCACGCAGCTCTGTTCTTACAGTAGACACCTGACAAAATAATAAAGGCAGAGACAATAACACAAAATTATATAAACAAAGCTTCTATTACCGCAGTAGTGGTTCCTGTTCCCCCCACTCCTTGTCTCATTCTTATCTGATAGGCGTCTGCATCTCAGTAGTCTCTTCTGGTCCGTCTTTGTGTAGGCACGTATGGGTTGAGTCGAGGTAGTGCAAGGTTTTCCCACAGGTACATCTATAAAAGACAATACTGAGAAGGCATCGATGAGTTTAGGATACAAAAGGTCATGTAACCTCTTCCTTTCGGAGGTGAGGTCGCAAGCATCGGGCAGGGACCCACCGGATCTCATTTTCCCTCCTTATGGCTGCATATCTCCGTCCGTGGGATACCAGTTCCCATCCTGTCTCCCAGTCAATACTTCCTGGGAAACATACTTTGACTGGTGGCCCGGTCTCTGGGGCACACAAGCTCCAGTGTCGTTTCACCGGGGCTATTTCACTCTCTCCCTGGGCAAAATGGTTAAGCAAGTAAAGAGCACGATTTAAAATTGCTGCTTGATGGCTAACGGGGATTACCTCTGGGAACCCTTCCCCCTCCCCTAGAACCTTAATCTTGTGTTTTAATGTTTGATTGGCACGCTCCACTATAGCTTGACCAGTGGAGTTGTAGGGGAGACCATGGACAAGGGTAATATTCCATCGAGAACACCACTTGGCAGTGCTGGCGGAGGTAAAACATGGTCCATTGTCTGTTTTTATTTGCTTGGGGAGACCTAACCAGGCGATTGCAAGGCTCCAGTGGAGCTGAGCTGAGCGGGAAGTCTGTCGGCGGTGCTGGGTAGCAACAATCACCATACTGCACATATCAACTGTGACAGCTAGCCAAGGCTGTGGCTTTAACTGGGGACAAAGAGTAAAATCAGTCTGCCAAATGCTATTGGCCTGGAGCCCTTGCGGGTTAACACCAGCGCTCCACAACAGTGACCGCTGACAATAAGGACATGTCGAAAATACATCTCGGGCTTGGGCGAGGGGAATGTTACACTGTTTTGCTAATGCCTTTGCTCCGAGATGCAAAAAGTTATGAAGATCCCCGGCTTGAGACAATGTCCATACTTTATTCGCTGCTCTATCGGCCATGTCGTTACCCTCTGTGAACAGCCCTGGGTATTTCTGATGACTGTTCACGTGCATTATAGAACAGGTATTTTGGCGTTGTTGCAAAGCATTTTCTAACAGGCAGGCAATTTCTGACCCGGCGTAACTGGGACAAGCCATCTTCTGGGTTAGTTTCCAAACAAATATAGAGTCAGTCACTACATTGATGTGTTTGTCAGGCTGCATCTGTAAGGCCATTGCTACTGCTTTGGCCTCCAGGTGCTGCACACTGAGACCCTCTTTAGTAAAAGTCAGCTTTTCCCACTTTTCTCCTTGCTTCCACGTCACTGCTGCTGTATGCGTCCGAGAGGAAGCATCGGTAAAATAGGTAGGACCTGGCTGTGGGGAAGAAAGCACACGTAATTGGACAGATGGTTTACATATCTGCAAATTTTGTAACATAGGATGCACGCTACCTGGGACAACCTTGCCGTGATAAGTGTGGAGTGCTAATACAATGTCATTGTCCATGTTCAGTAAGAAATCCCAGGCTTTTCTTTTAAAGGGTAGATGAAGTTCTTCTGGTTCTTCCCCAAAATGTCGTATTGAGGCTAGTCGGGCTTTTTGAATCATTAATGCTGTGGCCGCGATGAATGCAAGGTAGGCCGTGGATAACTGGTTTGAAAAAAACCATAACAATACCTTTGTTTGCCCTTTCAGTGTCTGGACAAGGGCACCTGTGGCTCCATCTGGGTTTATGGCAATCAAGGCGGATGCTGGGGCCGCAGGGTGTCTCCGCCCCAGGGCTGCCGAGGCTAACAACTGCTCTATTTGTTTAAGGCTTGCTCGCCCTGCTTCAGAGAGAGTCCGAGGCTCCCATGGATGGTTTCCTTTCAGAAGCTCATAAAAGGGTGTCGTAAGCGCTGGGGATATACCAATAATAGGATGTAGCCACTGTAGGGCTCCTACTAGCTTTTGCACATCATGCAACATGGAAACCTGTGGGTTAATTTTGATAGACAAAGGACAGATTTTGTCATTGACAATGCGTGTGCCTAGATAGGAGACATCTGTTCCTCTTTGTGTTTTCGCTTCTGATACTGTGAGACCCATATGCTGTAATGTCTCTCTTGTTCTGTCTCTTGTATCTGGTCTTTATTAGGCGCCGCTAGCAAAATGCCATCCATATAATGGATTATTTTTGCTCTGGGAAAGTGGGCGCATACCGAAGCAAGAGCCCTCGCCACGATCGTTTGGCAGATAACAGGTGAATTTTTCATACCCTGAGGAAGAACCTTCCACTGGTATCTTTTAGCTGGCTCCTCCATGTTAATTGAGGGGAGTGTAAAGGCGAAACGACGACAGTCGTTGGGATGTAACGGTATAGAGAAAAAACAGTCTTGAATATCTATGACCACTATGTGCCACCCTGCAGGGATCGCAGATGGCAGAGGCAAACCAGGCTGTAGCGCCCCCATGTCCTGCATCTGTTGGTTCACGGCCCGCAAATCATGGAGCAGGCGATATTTTCCTGACACTTTCTTTTGAATGACAAATATCAGGGTGTTCCAGGGGCTAAAGCTTTCTTCTATATGTCCCTTCATTAGCTCATTTTTGAGGATATGTATTGCAGCTGAAAGTTTTTCTTTAGTTAAGGGCCACTGCTCCACCCATACAGGTTCATTACTTTTCCATTGTAATGGTATAGGTGAGGCTGTTGGGGCAGTGGCCGCCACTATAAATTTGTTAGCTTCATGCCAATACTGGCCAAAACATCACGGCCAAGTAAAGATTCTGCCAGATTGGTGACATACGGTCGTGCACGTGCTTGCAGCGCTTGCCCATCAGTATCATGTACCACAAACCTAATCAGGCTAGAGCTTCTGTAGGTGGCCATAGTTCCCCCCACCCCAGCTATAAATCCAGCCTTCTCTAGAGGCCATGTTGGGGGCCACATGTGAAAAGCAACAACAGAAACATCCGCTCCTGAGTCCAACAACATAGGTAAACAAATAGATTCTACTTTGGCTGATCATCAAGACTAAGGTGAGTTTGTACAAACGGTCTTTGTTGGAAATCTATTGCCAAGGCCACTGTGGGGCTTGTCCCTGGTTCTGGCTGTTGTGCACAGGGATTTGATACTCTGGATTTGAGGGGGCAAATACAGGGTTCTGCGGGGATGCCGGCCCCCCAATCTGGCCTCCCCGGCGCCCGTTTCCCTGGTTCTTTTTACAGTCCTGGGCTATATGCCCCAATTGCCCACAGACCCAACAAGGGCCTCTTGTTCCTTTCTGCTTCTGCGCTGCGCATCTAGGGCAACACATCTTTCTGTGATCCTGGTTTCCACACCCATAATATCTGCCCTTAAATTGTTTGCCCCTTGGGAAAGCTGCGGCTACTTGGAGAGCTGTTCGCACGGCTGTTTCAGACACACGAGATTGCCGTTCAAGGACAAACTTGATAATTTGTGCTAAATTGGCTCCTTGCGGCAAATGTTGGATTTCTTGCACTGACTCATTACTTTGTTGTTTCAAACATTCAATCAGGACTGCCGAGAGTGCCTCATCAGGCAAGTCTGAGTCCTCAATAGCCTTTTGTAATCTATTGCAGAAGACTGTAAACTCCTCTGCATTGCTCTGCTTTATTTTTGTCCATGGGGGCTCAGTCTTTACTATCTTGGCCACTTCCTCATACGCCGCCCTGGATGCCTCAGTTGTGGCAGCGATCTCTCTCGCCCGCAATCCGGCCGCCTGCTGTTGAGGGGTTAATAAATCTTGGCCTTTTCCCACAAGCCTGTCATATGTGATCCGGGCTAATGGGTGATTTGGGTTGACTGCAGCCGCTGCGGCTAGCTGATAACATCTTGACTGCCATGCATCTTTCCACAGCAAGTGCGCGCTTGGTGCAAGGATAGATAGCGCCGACTGCCGGATGTCAGTAGGCAACAGCCCCTGCACATGCAAGCTATCCAATAATATTCGTGAAGAGGCATGCTTTATTCCGTTCTCTTTAGTAGGCTGCATTAGAGCCTGTACTATCTTTGGCTCCAAAGGGACCCATTGCGCCACACCCCCTGCCTGTACCCGAACCGGGAAGGCAGCTGGCATACGCTGTAGGCGAATGCCCTCTAAGGCACAGTGGTCTGCTATAAGTTTCCAATTTCTAATGGTATTTGTTCCGGAGGATTTGCATTTTTCTCCATCGTTTGCAACAACTGCCTTTGTTGCTGTATTTCTCAGCAGATTTCATTTAAGGTTGCAGCCAATTCATCAACTGTTGTTCCCTGAGCCCCTTCTTTCCCTTTAACAACTTGCTGTGACTGGGTAGAATGCCACGCCCCCCGCATTCAGTCCACCAGTTCCTCCACTTCCAGATCTGACTCCCCCTCCCCTACTGGTGGGCGTGGAGTTCGTTTGCCATCAAAAATCAGTTCAGGGCGATCTATTGGTTCAGGCTGGGCTGAGGGGTGTGCCTCTGATTTCCTGTCTCCTCCCCCCTTTTTTTCCTCAGGCTCCATTTTAAGAAGAGATGATCACCGGTGAGGGGGGGTGTACGGGGGGGTTTCCTGGTGGTAAAGGGGGGTTACCTGGCGGTACAGGGTGGTGTAAGTCCTGCCAAGGGTACTGTGGGGCAGGTCCTAGATCTCGAGGAGCTGCTGGCTGCACCGGCCAAGCGTTTAAAGGACTACTCAGCTCCTGATATTTCCCCAAACAGCTCTCCACCCCCTCTCCATCATCCGCCCTCAGTCCATCTTCCACACCAGTCCCCCCATCTCCCAGATCTGAACTAGGTTCCATAATTATTGAAAAGCCCTCTGTGCACCCGGAGCTATCATCCAAATCTCCCTGCTCTGGGGCCTTTTCTGCCTGCTTATCTTTATCTATTACATCTCATAGCTGTTTATGCAAGTCTGCTTCCCCATGCAGACAAGCGCAAGCCACATCCCATGTCATTCTGTCTTCCCTCGCGCATCGCAAGAGTTGCAAAACCAACCCCCAAGTTTTTAATTCTTTGGCCTTGCCAGTAGACATGGCCCATTCCCCTAATAAACGAGAACATCGCTCTCAGGCACTCGGTTGCAGGCAATCAACCTGACACCGCCCCCTCTCTCATGAGGCTGCCCACACAATGGGCCACGGCCTTCGGTTTCACAGAAACTTTAAATTCCCCGCCCAGTACCGATATCACCTTCAACAAGGCTTCCATGGTTTGCGAACCCACACCGATCACCTGCGGTCCGCCAGTCCAGCAATCACGTCGGGGTCACCATTTGTTGCCAAGCCTTGGCAAGCTCTGCTCGTCTTCTGGACTGGCCTGGGGCTATCCCGACCCCAGGGCCGTAGAGCACAGACACCAATATGAGGATGCAGCAAATGGCGTTTAATGCGTAGTTACAAAAGCTTATATAGGGCACACAAGCCTCGCTCTTCGTGGGCGGTCTCTTTGCCATAGTTCCTGCGTCAAGCGTCCCTACCTTTCCGTTACATGCCCCCATCTTCCGTCCGCATTTCCCTACAGACCATGGTGAGGCAGGCTGTCCCCCTGCAGTCCATGGAGGTCCATGGTGGAGCAGATGACCACCTGTAGCCCGTGGAGGACCTCACACCTGAGCAGGTGGATGCCTGAAGGAGGCTGTGACCCCGTGGGAAGCCTGCACTGGAGCAGGTTCCTGTCAGGACCTGTGGCCCTGTGGAGAGAGGAGCCCACGCCGGAGCAGGTTTGCTGGCAAGACTTGTGACCCCGTGGGGGACCCATGCTGGAGCAGTCCCTTCCTGAAGGACTGCACACCATGGAATGGACCCATGCTAAAGCAGTTCGTGAAGAACTGTCAGTCATGGGAAGGACTCACGTTGGAGAAGTTCGTGGAGGACTGTCTCCCATGAGAGGGACCCCATGCTGGTGCGGGGGAAGGAATCCTCCCCCTGAGGAGGAAGGAGCGGCAGAAACAATTTGTGATGAACTGACCCCAACCCCCATTCCTGTTCCCCCTGTGTCGCTGGCAGGTAGGAGGTAGAAAATCAGGACAAAAGTTAAGCTTGAGAGGAAGGGAAGGGTTGGGAGAGGTGTTTTAAGATTAGGTTTTATTTGTCATTATTCTCTTATCTTATTGGTAATAAATTAAATTAATTTTTTCCCCCAAGTCGAGTCTGTTTTGCCCGTGCCAGTAATTGGTGAGTGATCTCTCTCTGTCCTTATCTCCACCCATGACCCTTTCGTTATATTTTCTCTCCCCTGTCCAGTTGAGGAGGGGGAGTGATAGAGTGGGCTTTGGTGTGCATCTGGCATCCAGCCATGGTCAACCCACCACATTATCGCATAAGAATACAAGTCCGCTTGTATCTATCCCTGTTCTGTGAATTAATCCATCTTTTCTCTGTATCTGAAGTCAGAGTTTTCTGATTCCTTGATGTGGTTTTCTCTTTGCACAAATTTACCCCCCCAGTGAGAGCTTTTTTTAAAAAAATAAAACCTGACTGACTGCTTCCATGTTTTTGTGAACTACTGTAGCCTGTGCCGGAGTCTATCACGTTTTCTCATAGAGATAGAGTGAATGCTCTGTCTTTATTTGGTACAGGTTCCTTTTATACACTTTGCCACACAACATGTGATGCGTGCCAGCAACCAATTGGTTAAGATTCCATCCACGTGACACAGTCAGTGAGGTTCACACACAGCATAAAAGTCTAGCTCCTTATTGATTAAAAGTCACCCACGCCTTAGTTTCCCACAGCATGTTTCTCCACAAACTACTGTAATCAATTAGCAATGGCTTCTGCCAGCTGCCAGTGGAGCTTTTCTATACTATCTTGGTTTTGTGACCATTGCTTTTCTAGTGGCTTGCAGAAAGAATGGCAATTTTCCTGGCTCTTTATCACTAGGCAATATTTTTTAGATCTTTGTATGCTGTTACTAGTGAAATATCCCATGTCTCTTGACTGTTACCTGACACCAATTATCTTTTTGCTCAAAAGCCTATGTTTTCTAGCTGCTTTCCCCACAGGCTGATAGCATGTGTAAAATCAGCAGTAGTGATTTTCAAATAATATTTCTTATTTGAAGTTACAAATCAAAGAGCTGCTTAATCTCATAGAAAACTTTTGTAGCATCTGGGGGTTTTTTACTTTATATAGGCTGTGAATGTTTCATTTTTCTATGAACAAGACTTTTAAAGGTTTATAAAGACAAATGACAAACTACAGATTCTGGTGGAAATATACCTTGAGGTGCCAACTTTCATGGTATTTTTTTCATTTAGGAGTTTCATCTCATCCATCCTTCCTTCTGTCTGGGCATACAATCAACAGTACATATAACAATCAGTGTTGATGTTTGTTTTGGCTGTTCCTGAGAACCTTCAAGGATGGATGCTTCATAAACTCCTCCCAAGCCTGTTCTAGTGTGTTGCCATCTTTATCCTTAGAAGGTGTTTCCAAGTATGTAATTTAATTTTCCTTTCCTGTGATTGATCTTCCCTGTTCTGTCCACTGTTGTGGAGAACATATTTATCCCCATTAGCCAATTTCTTCTGGCTAAAATAGCATAGTTCACTCAGCCTTTCTTTGTAGGTCATGTTTTCTAGACATCTGATTCTTTTGTTGCTCTCTTACAGATTTGCCACTTGAATTACTCCATATTATTATGGGATTTTTAGTGTGTAGCATCAAGAATTGGACAGTGTGGACTGTGTCCAATATTTTAGCTGAATTCCTAATGTGCTGTGTAGAGTTAAAAAACCACCTTTACACTTTTGGAACTATGTGCTTGTGTTCTGTGCTGATCTAAGCCTGTATCCTGGTTTTTAGCTGAGACAGAGCTAGATTGCTTTTTAGTAGCTAGAATACAGCCTGGTTTAGAATATATTTTTTCCTATGAAAAATACTGTCATTTTTAAAGGTGTATTTGCAAATGTCTCACCCTCCCCACAAAGAGCAGAACAGACAAGGAACAAAAGCCTAAACTACATTTGAAACCACTCTGATTTACTCCAAGGTTGTGAATGGTCAAACTTCACCAGCTTTGTCCTTACTTGCCAGTTGCCTTGTGGCTTCAAAGCCCTCCATTTTGCAGGTATCCCATTCCCCTTGAGGCACTCCATTATAGGATGACAGTCCAGATGATTCCTGGGAAGAAGCACATTCTTTTGTCACATATCCTAGTGAGGACTTTTTTTTCCCAATAATACCATCAATAAAACATTACTGAAATGAAATTTATTACAAAAAAATCTATTTTCATACAGTCACAAATGGGACTGCAAAATAATAATCAATAATGTAGATGCCAAATAGTATCAGTGCAACTTGTAGTCTTTATCTACAATTCCCTTTAAAACATTAATGGATGATAAAGTGTAATTAATTAAGACAGGAAATGTATATCTAAGTAGGGTCCTTTTATACAAGGAAGTTTACACTAATAAAAATGAAGATGAGTCTGAATATTTATTAAACTAATATGATTTCCCATTGTTCATTCTTATTCTGGAATGAGTCTTTTAGTCTTTTTTTTTTTTGGAAACTAGGAGAAGGCTTTCTTAGATCATTTCACACTGAGTGCTGTATTGGTATAGCTGTGAAGTTATTGTCATATAGACATTGCATGATGCAGACTTCTGTCAAAGCCTTAGGTTATTTCAGCTCTCAGGTGGTCATTAACTTCTAATGACTTGTATCACAGTTGAATTGGAAGAGGCAAGTAGGTAGAAAATACTTAAAACCATTATCCTGAACATGAAAACATCTGTCTCACAGATGTCTACAACAACAGGTCAGTTAGTGAGGGCATTGGCTCAAAGAACAAATGCCTCTCTGTAGCTTGCAGCAGGCAGAGAAGGGTGAGCAGAGCAAAGGGAGAATTATCAGTGAAGTCCTGTTTCTTCATCTGTAGCTTGCTGATACTAATTTCTTACATCTAAGATTCTCCATGACAGTAGTGAAGTAGACTCTAGTGTTGCCAATTTTATTGTGCTAGTAAGTATCAGTAGTGGGTGTGAAATTATTTCAACCCTCTTCTGAAGTGATGGTACTCTTTTAAAACTTGTCCTGTTGTTGTAACTGCAATTAGAATCATAGAATCATAGAATCAAAGAACAGTTTGGGTTGGAAGGCACCTTAAAGCTCATCCAGTTTCAACCCCCGCTGCCATGAGCAGGGACATATTTCACTAGACCAGGTTGCTCTGAGCCTCATCCAACACTTCCAGGGAGGGTGCATCCACAACTTCTCTGGGCAACCTGTTCCAGTGTCTCACCACCCTCACAGTGAAGAATTTCTTCCTAATATCTAATCTAAATCTACCCTCTTCCAGTTTAAAGCCATTTCCCCTTGTCCTGCCACTAACTGCCCTTATGAAAAGTCCTTCCTCAGCTTTCTTGTAGGCCACCTTCAGCCTTCTCTTTTCCAGGCTGAACAGCCCCAACTCTCTCAGTCTGTCCTCATAGGAGAGGTGCTCCAGCCCTCAGATCATCCTTGTGACCTCCTCTGGACTCGTTCTAACTGGTCCATGTCTTTCTTGTGTTGGGGGCTCCAGAACTGGACACAGTACTCCAGGTGGGGCCTTAGAAGAACAGAGTAGAGGGGGAGAATCACCTCCCTCGACCTGCTGGCCATGCTTCTCTTGATGCAGCCCAGGATACGGTTGGCCTTCTGGGTTGCAAGCTCACATTGTTGGCTCGTGTTGAGCTTCTCATCCACCAGCACTCCCAAGTCCTTCTCTTCAGAGCTGGCCTCAAGCCACTCATTGCCCAGCCTGTATTTATGTTTGGGATTGCCCCGACCCAGGTGCAGGACCTTGCATTTGGTCTTGTTGAACTTCATGAGGTTAGCACAGGACCACCTCACAAGCCTGTCAAGGTTCCTCTGGATGGCGTCTTGTCCCTCCAGTGTGTCAATCGTACCACTCAGCTTGGTGTCATCAGCAAACTTGCTGAGGGTGCACTCAATCCCACTGTCCATGTCTCCAACAAAGATGTACTGACCCCTGAGGGACTCCACTTGTTACCGGTCTCCAATTGGACATTGAACTGTTGACCACAACTCTTTGAGTGTGACCATCCAGCCATTTCCTTATCCACCAAGTGGTCCATCTATCAAACCCACGTGTCTCCAACTTATAGATAAGGATGTCATGTGGGAAATTACAAAATAAAAAGTAATAATTTTGGAAAGTTCAAACTCTACCAGAATGTGGACTTTTCTAGTAATCTAGGGGGTCTCCCTGTTTTCCAGTATTGACTAGAAAAAGAAAGAATACCCCTTAGTAAGCTTTCTCATATTCATCAAAGGAAGGTAATAATTTGGATTTGTATCCTTTGTTGTACTTCATGAGGCATACACATACAAATTCTGAAATGAGCTGCTTTGCTAACCTCTTTGAACAGTGCTTAGATATATAGATGCATTAAATGCTCTTTATTTAAAGGTACAAAGTTTTCTGTTTCTGGTGACACTTGGAGGAAAATATTATTTGTCTGAGGGAAATGTGTTTTGAGTTCCTTCAGCCCTTTATGCACTGACGTGGACATTTTGCTTTAAGATTTTTTTTCCACTAAGTTGATTTAAGGCTTATTTAAGTACTAGTTAAGGGGGAAGCAAAGATCTTTGAAGAGTCTTTTTTCAGAATCTTTATTATCTTGCCAGTTCTTTACAGTCAATGCCGAGGTGAGCTGCTCTGGAGCCAAGGCAGATCTTTGTGAACAAGGGAGTTTCCTGAGGCAAAAAAATAACAGGGCAGTGGAGAGACCCACCGGGAGCCAGTAGCTCTTGCAAGAGATGCTGACGAGGCCTGGGTCTTGCCAGAGCAATCGCAGCCACCCCCTCACCTATAAAAAGCAACCCAGGGCATGGTGTGGCAGTTTGCATGGAAGGGCATGCAGGAAGGGTGTCGTCACCCTACCAGCTTAAAAGGTCAGTTTAATCAGTGGTCATCACCCTCCCACAAGGAGCTTAGCTATGTGTGGTAGTTTGCGTAGATTCACCCTTTTTCCTTGCAGCTTGCAGCCAAACACAGCCTGCTCTATCACCCTCCCCCCTCCCTCGCCCAGGGAGTAGGGGAGAGAATTGGAAAGAAGGGCAAGGAGACTCATGGGTTGAGATAAAAACTATTTACTAATTAAAAGGAAATGATAATGATAACAACAGTGATAACAGAATTATACAAATGAGTGATACACAGTGCTCACCGCCTGCTGACTGATGCCCGGCCCGTGCCAGCTAACGATCCTGGAGTAGAGACAGTCCCAAAACCAAAACCCTGGAAGAGTGAGCCCGAGCGATCCCCCAGAGAGATACCCCCGGAAGAGAAGTGCCCTGTCTTCCGGTCAGCCCTGGTTAATATACTGGCATGACGTGATATGATCTGGAATATTTCATTGGCACATCCAAATGCCAGTTCTGGGCTTTGCTATTCACTACACTTCTCCCTCCCAGTCCTAATGCAGCTGTGAAGCAGCCAAACACAGTGGCCTTGAGCTCCAGCAGCAACTCACAACACCAGCACTGTTATCAACGTTCTTCTCATAATAAGTTTGAACTGAAACACTGTAACTAAAATACTAAAAAGAAAATTAACTCTATCTTAGCAAAACCAGGACACTATGGTATCCATACAGCAGAAAGCTACATCCTCTGCACTCACCAGAACTGATGTGGCTACCCAGACAGAGCTCCCACAAAAATATGCAGCTACCCAGGTCTCAGGCTGCAGGAAGTGCCAGAGCCTTTCACTAGTACTTGATGGCAGTAGTGAGAACAGCTGTGTGAGGCATGACCAAATAGATGATCTGCTCAGCCTGGTGTCAGTGTCCTGTTTGTTTGCTAGGATAGGGTTAATTTTCTTCTTAGTAGCTAGAAAGCACTGTGTTTTAGTTTCAGTGAAGATTGTGAGAAGAAATGTTGATAACCTACAAGGACACTGTGCTTGAGCAGTTTCCAAGAAGAGAGGACCGGAAGGGGGGGGTGAAGAAGAAAAGTGTAGTAATTAGTAAAACCCAGAATTGACAGTTAAATATGCCAATAAGATATTCCATAGCATATTACATCATGTTTAGTATATTAACCGGGGCTGACTGGAAAAGGGGGGAATTCTCTCAGGAATCACTCGGGATTGTTTTTCTGGGATTGCGATTTTAGTTTCGGGGTTCTTTTTCGTTCCTCTGGGATTGTTATCAGTGGATGGTGAGCAATTGTACTCTGCATCACTCATATATATATATAGCTGGTTTCATTATTACTCTTATTATTCTTATGATTTTAATTTTATTTTACTCTAATTATTAAATTGTTCTTATCTCAACCTACAAGTCTCCTCACCTTTACCCCTCCAATTCTCTCCCCGATTCCCTGGTGGGGGGTGAAGGGGGCAAGGGGTAGCTGCAAGTGGCTGCCAGCTAAGTTAAGCTATCACACAGAGCTACAAGAGGAAGTAGAAGGGTTAAAAAGCATCAGGTAGTCTGATAAAGAGATAGACTAGTGGAACCATGCTCTGCTCTTCCTGAGACAGAATCAGGAACAGCCACCAGAAAAAAACATAAGATCAAGGGGATCCTGTATCCTCCCCCTGCCAGGCAGAAGGCAGTAACTTAAAGGAAAAAGTGTATGGAAAGAAGTCTAGCACCTCCCTGCCTACCTCGCCTTTTGAGATGCCTCTATACAACAGACTGGCTGTGGAAGGCCAGTCAATGGATGATGTGGATGATGGTCCATCTATACCAGATTTGTTGGTAAGGTCGGAAAGGCCTACTCCCTGTATCATGACCACCTTCACAAGGAAGAGAAGACGGGTTATAGTTGTAGGTGACTCCCTTCTGAGGGGAAGAGAGGGTCCAATATGCTGTACAGACCCTCTGTGGTGGTTTCACTTGGCTAGCCCTTGGCTAGCAGCCAAACACAGTCATTAACTCATCCCCTCCCATATACACACGGGATAGGGGAAAGAATTGGGGGGCAAGGGTAAGGAGACTCATAGGTTGAGATAAGAACAATTTAATAATTGAAATAAAACTTTAAATAATACTGATATTAAAATAATAATGATAATAATAATAGTAATAAAATATGCAAATGAGTGATACACAGTGCAACTGCTCACCACCAACTGACCAAGCCTGGCCCGATCCCAGAGGAGTGACAATCCTGCACTGAAACCACAATCCTGGAAGAGCAAGAGCCCGAGCAAAAGCCAGAGAGAGCAAGAGAGGAATAATATACTGACCATGAAGGGATATGAGATAGAATATCCTATTAGCATATCCAGTTTAGCTTATTAACTTAAATATTCCTCACCCCCTTAGAACTTGTGCTTGTAGACTAACAGAACACAAAGTCCTTCACTTCCAGCGACAAAAATGCAAACACTGGTATCTTATCAGTGTCTCTCATAACAAGTCCCAGGCTGAAAAGCAAAACACAGCACTATTCTAGCTACTGAAAAAGAAACCCAGCTCTGTTTCAGATAAAAACCAGGACACCCTCCTCTTAGGGAAGTCTGCTGCCTCCCTGGGGCCCCGGTTAAGGACATCACTAGGAAACCTCCTATCCTGGTACAGCCTTCGGACTATTATCCATTACTGCTCTTTCATGTGGGTGGTGATGAAGCTGTAATACATAGTCCAAGGGCAATCAAAAGAGACTTCAGGGCCTTGGGACAGTTGGTAAGGGTATCCGGAGCCCAAGTAATTTTCTCCTCTATCCTTCTGGTTGCAGACAGTGATATTGGAAGAAACAGATGGACCCAGTCTATTAATACATGGCTTTGTGACTGGTGTCACCGCCAGAAGTTGAGGTTTTTCAATAATGGTCTACATGGCACCAGGCATGCTGTCATCGGATGGGATTAATCTTTCTTAAAGGGGGAAGAGGATCTTTGCTCATAAGCTAGCAAGGCTGTCAGACAGTTTTAAACTAGGTTGGGAGGTGAATAATATCAGGCTCACCTGTGACAAGTCATGGGATGACATGCCAAGGTTAGAGGGACGGGGTGCTAGTGAGGGCCCTCAGCCTGTTGCTCTGAGAATTGCTGGGTACACTGGAGCACACTTGAAGTCTTATGGAGAGGAGCCAGGGGCTCCTGAAGTAATAGGAGACAACAGGGGAACACCAGTGAAGTAGTTCAAAGGAATTCAGGGATGTTCCTCTAAAAAGATGACATGGCCGACAGCCCAGCTGAAGTGCCTCTACACCAATGCATGCAGCATGAGCAACAAACAGAAGGAGTTGGAAGCCACTGTGCTTCTAGAAAGCTATGACCTGGTTACCATTACTGAAATTTGGTGGGACAAATCTCATGACTTGGGTGTGTCTCCAGGAGGCATCATGTTCACAGGCTCTCATCCTGCTGGGGGACTTCAACCACCCCAACATCTGCTGGAAAAGAAGCACGGCAAGCTGTAGGCAATCCAGGAAACTCCTGGTGTGCATGGAGGATAACTCCTTAAGCCAGGTAATAGAAAGCCCTACCAGAGGGGATGCAATACTGGACCTGTTGGTCACCAACGCACGTGAGCTAATCAGAGACACCAGGATTGGAGGCAGCCTGTGGAGTTCACAGTCCTGAGGAACATGGGTCAGGCAAAGAGTAAAGTCAGGACCCCGAATTTTAGGAAAGCAAATTTCTAGCTGTTCAAGGGTTTAGTCAATGAGAGCCCTTGGGAAACTACCCTCAGGGTCAAGGGAGCAGAACAGATGGCAGATCTTTAAGGATGCTTTCCATAGAGTGCAAAAACTCTTGATCCCCAGGTGTAAGAAATCAGGCAAGGAAGGCAAGAGACCAGCATGGCTGAGTCAAGACCTGCTGGTCAAACTAAAAGGCAAGAAGGAAATGCACAGGCAATGGAAGCAGAGACAGGTTTCCTGGGAAGAGTATAGGGACACTGCCCAGTTGTGTAGGGATGGGGTCAGGGAGGCCAAGGTGCAGCTGGAGCTGAACTTGGCAAGGGACACAAAGAATAATAAGAAGGGCTTCTATAGGTATGTCAGCCAGAAAAGGAAGGTCAAAGAAAGTGTATGTTCCTTGATAAACACAACTGGCACACTGGTAAAAATGGACAAGGAGAAGGCTGAGGTGCTAAACAACTCTTTTGCCTCAGTCTTCTCTGTCAGTCTCTCTTCCCACACTTCTCAAGTGGATGGACCTCAAGGCAGGGACTGGGGGAGCAAAGACACCCCACTGTAAGAGAAGATCAAGTTTGAGACCACCTGAGGAATCTGAACATACATAAGTTTATGGGACCTGACGAGATGTATCCCAGAGTCCAGAGGGAATTGGCTGATGTAGTTACCAGGCCACTCTCCATGATATTTGAAAAGTCATGGCAGTCAGGTGACTGGAAAAAGGGAAACATTGCCCCCATTTTTAAAAAGGCTAGAAAGGAGGATCCTGGGAACTACCAACCTGTCAGCCTCACCTCTGTGCCTGGGAAGATCATGGGGGAGATCCTCCTAGAAGCTATGCTAAGGGGTCCATATTGGGACCAGTACTATTTAATATCTTCATCAAGGACATAGTGGGATTGCATGCACCCTCAGCAAGTTTGCTGATGATACCAAGCTGAGTGGTGCAGTTGACATGCCTAAGGGACAGGATGCCATTCAGAGGGACCTAGACAAACTCAAGAAGTGAGCCCATGTGAACCTCATAAGGTTCAACAAAGCCAAGTGCAAGGTCCTGCACCTGGATCAGGGCAATACCCAGTCTCAGTACAGACTGGAGAATGAAGGGATTGAGAGCAGCCCTATGGAGAAGGACTTGGGGGTATTGGTGGATGAAAAGCTGGGCATGAGCCAGCAATGTGCACTTGCAGCCCAGAAGGCCAACTGTATCCTGGGCTGCATCAAGAGAAGCATGGCCAGAAGGTCAAGGGAGGTGATTCTGCCCCTCTACTCCACTCTGGTGAGACTCCACCTGGGGTACTGCATCCAGCTCTGGAGTCCTCAGTACAAGAAGGACATGGACATGTTGGAGCTAGTCCAGAGGAGGCCACAAAAATGATCAGAGGGCTGGAACACCTCTCCTATGAAAAAAGGCTGAGGAGAGCTGAGGTTGTTCAGCCTGGAGAAGAGAAGGCTCTGGGAACACCTTATTGCAGCCTTTCAGTACTTAAAGGGAGCCTACAAGAAAGATGGGGACATATTTTTAGTAGGGCCTTTAGCGATAGGATAAGGGATAATGGTTTTAAACTAAGAGGGGAGATTTAGACTAGATATAAGGAAGCATTTTTTTACAATGAGGGTGGCAAAACACTGGAACAGGTTGCCCAGAGAGGTGGTAGATGCCCCATCCCTGGAAACATTCAAGGCCAGTGTCCTGGTTTCATCCGAGATAGAGCTAATTTTCTTCTCAGTAGCTAGTATAGCGCTGTGGTTTGGTTTCAGTATGGGATTTGGTATGAGAAGAATGTTGATAATGTACTGATGGTTTTAGTTGTTGCTAAGAAATCAAGGACTTTTGAACTTACCATGTTTTGCTAGTCTGCAGGTTCAGAAGAAGCTGAGGGGAGAGCATAGCAAGAGCAATGGACCCAAATTGGCCAGTGGAATATTCTGTATCATATAATGTCATGCTCAGTATATAGATGAGGGTTGGCTGGGAAGCTCTTTCTCTTCCGGGACTGGGTTTTTGGGATTTTCTGTCCTTGTGGAGTGCTTACCGAGAATGGGCTGGGCATTGGTTGGCAGGTGGTAAGCAATTGCACTTTTCATCACTTGTATGTATATTCCATTATTGCTATTATTGTCATTATCATTTTAATTTTATTTTATATCAATTATTAAATTGTTTTTATCTCAACCTATGAGTTTTCTCACTTTTACCCTTTTGATTCTCTCCCCTGTCCCAGCCAGGGGGGAGTGAATGAACATCTGCATGGTGTCTGACTGCTGGTCAGGTTAAACCACGGCAGCTAGGTTGGGTCGGGCTCTGAGCAATCTGGTCTAGTTGAAGATGTCCCTGCTCATTGCAGGGTGGTTGGATTAGATGACCTTTAAAGGTCCCTTCCAACCCAAGCCATTCTGTCATTCTTCTGTTAACCTTACCTTCCAGTAGAATGACTTGAATGTTTCTCTGGACTTAAATAAAAAATCATTGCTGTAAGGAGATGCTTGTGCACTCTCAATTATAAATACTCTACTTTATCCTGGTCCACAAGGACAGAAATTGTCCTGCGAGATAGCAAAATCACTCCCGAATCACTGGTCATTTCTAAACAAAGAGAGAAATTCATGTTCATCTTTTAAGTCTGGCAGAAATAACTTCTGTGCCAGATAGCATGAAAGTAGTAGTTGTAAAGTTTGTTACTAGTGTTGTATCTTTTTTCTGTTCCAAGAACTAAATATATTTGAAATAAACTCTGAAGTTGTAATGCCAATGTGTTTTCTTTAGTGGAAGTTCAGTAGTTAACCTGTAACAAGGTCTGCCAATAAGAAAATGCCAGTATTGAGCTAAGAACTGAGCACCAAAAAGGTAGATGTTTAAGACCAATGTTATAAGAAATATTTGAACATGCAATATGTATTAAAGGATCTAGAACAGTTTCTTGCAGATTTTATTTTATTGAGAAACATTTTTACTAAGTAGGTTTTTTTGCTTTATTACATGTAAACAAAGAACTTTTCATTAATTTTTTTAATTTCCTTTTAATTAGGATATGTACAGTGCTAAATTTATGATGTATTTTCTATAACTTATAAGCTTTTCTCTAAAAAAATCCAGTAGCTTTGTATTGTAATATTAAGGTTGACACTCCTGCACTCATTTACTTGCCTGATTGTAAAAGAAAATAAATAACATGTTAAAAAAGTGCAAATATCTGTATGCAGTAATTTACTGTAAAAATATCAATTATTGCTACTGTAGAAACCTCTTTTTTCATCATTTTAGGTTTGAAAATATTTTATTTTTATGACGGTTTTTTTTTTCACCATACACCTGATACTAATTAAATTTTCATGTTCAGTACTTTTACTTGTGAATACTGGCTTTAACCTGAAAGTTTGAAAACTATAAATATCAGCTTATTGCTGAGAGAAGATATTGATTTATTGTCAGCATGCTTTTGTTTTGCTTAAAAATGCACAATTTGGGTATTACTTTACCAGCTGTAAAGGACAAGCTGTAATAATTTATTATATGAACATAATTTCATTAAGACTTTTTTGCTTTTGCTTCTACAGTCCATACAGTAACACTGTTTCTTAATATCTTTGGATGTTTGGCCTGGTTTTACATTGATGCTACGCGTGGTGTTGATTTTGGATTGAGTATCCTATGGTTCTTGCTTTTTACCCCTTGTTCTTTTGTCTGCTGGTACAGACCACTTTATGGAGCTTTCAGGTAAGAACTTCAGCATGACTTAAGATATTTTTTAAAAATATTACACTTGTTGAAATGCATTAACATTCCAGAATTTGCTTGTTTATCATTATGATAATCCTTTAATAGGATTTTATTAGAAACAAGTAGAATGTTTGCCATTAATTCAGTTGCTTTATCTGAAATGTTGATGGCAAGTTAGCAATATCATAGAATATCCTTAAAATATTTTAAAAATATTTGCTCCTGGGAGCACAGAAGGTTCAGGAGCACATCTGAAATGCTTGTACACCAACGCACACAGTATGAGAAACAAGCAGAATTAACTGGAAGCGTTGATCAGTTCCCAGAGCTATGATATCATTGGTATTAGTGAGACTTGGTGGAATGACTCCCATGACTGGAGTCCTGGGATGGAGGGCTACAGGCTGTAGGCAGGGCAGGCGAGTAGAGGAGTTGCACTGTATGTAAGGGAGAAGTTTGATTGTACAGCCCTTACAGTTAGCAATGATTTGGCTGAGAGCCTCTGGGTGAGGATTAGGGGGATGGAAAACAAAGGAGATGTTGCAGTGGATGTCTACTACTGATCGCCCATCCAGGATGATAGCACTGATGCATTATTCTATAGGCAATTAGGAGAAATCTCTGGATTGGTAGCCCTTGTCCTTATGGGAGATTTCAAATTCCCAGACATCAACTGGGAATATCATATTATTTTCATGAGCAAGCCTAAGAAATTCCTAAAGTTTGCGGAAGATAACTTCTTGACACAAGTACTTGGGGAGCCAACTAGGAAAGATGCCCTCCTAGACTTGTTTGTGTATAGAGAAGGACTTGTGGGAGATGTGATGGTTAGGTGGCTGCCTTGGCTGCAGTGATCATGAAATGGTTGAGTTTAAAATTTTCACTGTAATGAGAAAAATAGAGTCCCCTGGGACTTTGCTTTTGAGGACTTAGGAGTCCAAGTGCTGGTCAGTTTTTAAGAAACACCTTTTAAAAGCACAGGAGCAGGCAATCCCATTGTGTTGAAAGTCAAGCAAGTTGGGCAGAAGACGAGCTTGGCTGAACAGGGAACTCCCCGTGGAGCTCAAGAGGAAAAAGTAATTGTACAATCTCTGGAAGCAAGGTCAGACTTTGCTGGAAGATTACAGAGCTGTGGTTCATATATGCAGGGAGAAGATGTGAAAGGCCAAAGCTCAAATAGAGTTGAAACTGGCCAGTGTTGTGTCAGACAAAAAGAAGGGCTTTTTAAAGTATGTTAATAGCAATAGGAGGTCTAAAGAAAACATTGGACTGATACTTGTTGAAGATAGTCATCTGACTAATAGGGATAAAGAAAAGCGGAGGCATTCAGTGCCTTTTTTGCCTTGGTCTACTGATAGACCTTGGGCTGCCTGGTCCCCTGAGTCGGAGGACTATGAGTGTGGGAACAGTGACTTGCCATTTGTGGACACTGAAATTGTAAGGGACCAGCTATATCAGCTGAATGCTCACAAGTCCATGGGGCCTGATGTGATTCATCCCAGAGTACTGAAGGAGCTAGCGCATGTTACAGCAGGACCCCTCTTGATCATCTACCAAAGATCTGGGGAGTCTGGGGAGGTCCCTGCTGACTGGAAGCTAGCCAGCATTATTCCAATTTACAAGAAGGGTGTGAGGGAATCATAGAATGTTGTGAGTTGGAAGTGACCCACAAGGATCATAGAGTCCAACTTTTCCCCTAGCACAGGAAGACCCAGGAAATTACAGACCTGTTAGTCTAACCTCAGTTCCTGGAAAAATTATGGAGAATATTATGCTGGGTGCTATTGAAAGACATTTAAAGGACAATGCAATCATCAGGCACAGTCAACATGGGTTCACAAAGGGAAGGTCCTGTTTAACTAATTTGATTAACTTCTACGATAAGGTCACCCACCTAGTGGATGAAGGGAAAGTGGTGAATATAGGTTTCTTTTATTTTAGTAAGGCTTTTGATACTGTCTCTCACAGCATCCTTCTGGACAAGTTGTCCAACTGTGGGATGAGCAGGTATGCAGTGCGCTGGGTGAAGAACTGGTTGAGCGTCAAGGCTCAAAGGGTTGGAGTGAATGGGGCTATGTCTGGCTGGCGATTGGTCACCAGTAGTGTTCCTCAGGGCTCAATTCTAGGGCCAGTTCTGGACAATCAACAATAGCATGAAATTTAACAAGTCCAAATGCCAGATTCTGCACCTCTGCACCTGAGACAGTAATGTCAAGCACAAGTCTAGATTGGGAGAGGAGTGGTTGGAGAGCAGCCCTGCAGAAAGGGATATGGGGGTGCTGGCTGACAGCAAGCTCAACATGAGTCAGCCCTGGCAGCCAAGAGGGCAAACCGCATCCTGGGGTGCATCAAACACAGTATAACCAGTCAGTCAAGAGAGGTGATTATCCCTCTGTGTTCATTGTTGGTGCAGCCTCACCTTGAATACTGTGTACAGTTCTGGGCCCCACAATTTAAGAAGGATGTGAAGGTTCTTGAATGCGTCCAGAGGAGGGCAACACAGCTGGTGACAGGACTGGAAGAGAAGTACTATGAGGAGTTTGGGTTTGTCTAGTTTGGAGAAAAGGAGGCTGAGGGGCAACCTCATTGCTCTCTAGAGTTTCCTGAGGAGGGGAGGTGGTGAGGGAGGTGCTGATCCCTTCTCCCTGGTATCCAATGACAGGATGCATGGAAACGATTCAAAGCTGTGCCAGGGGAAGTTCAGAGTTGACATTAGGAAATATTTCTTTATCAAGAGGATGGTCAAACACTGGAACAGGCTTCATTGGATCAATGGACGGCAACCAATTGTATGACGTTCAACAAGACCAAGTGCTGGGTCCTGCACTTGGGTCATAACAACCCCATGCAATGCTACAGGCTTGGGGGAGAGTGGCTGGAAAGCTGCCTGGTGGAAAAGGACCTGGGGGTGTTGGTTGACAGCCAGCTGAATAAGAGCCAGCAGTGTGCTCAGGTGGCCAAAAAGGCCAATGGCATCTTGGCCTGTATCAAAAACAGCGTGGGCAGCAGGACCAGGGAAGTCATCCTTCCCCTGTACTCAGCTTTGGTGAGGCAATACCTTGAATACTGTGTCCAGTTTTGGGCCCCTCATTCCAAGAAGGACATTGAGGCACTGGAGAGTGTCCATAGAAGAGCAACAAAGCTGGTGAAGGGGCTGGAGAACAAGCCTTATGAGGAGCGGCTGAGGGAACTGGGGTTGTTTAGTCTAGAAAAGAGGAGGCTGAGAGGAGACCTAATTGCTGTCTACAACTACCTGAAAGGAGGTTGTAGGGAGGTGGGTGTGTGTCTTTTCTCCCAAATAACAAGGGATAGGACAAGAGGCAATGGCCTTAAGTCAGGCCAGGGGAGGTACAGATTGAATGTCAGGAAGTACTTCTTCATTGAAAGGGTTGTCAGGCACTGGAATGGGCTGCCTAGGGAGGTGGTTGAGTCACCATCCCTGGAGATATTTAAAAGATGGATAGATGGGGTGCTCAGAGATATGGCTTAGTAGTGGACAGGTATGGTTGGACTCAATGATCTCAGAGGTCTTTTCCAACCAGGAGATTCTATGATTCTAGAGAGGTGGTCAATGCCTCATGCCAGTCAGTGTTTAAGAGGCATTTGGACAATGACCTTAATGCTTAAAATTTTGGTCAACCCTTAAGTGGTCAGGTAGTTGGACTAGCTGATCACTGTAGGTCCCTTCCAACTGAATATATTCTATTCTATTCTATTCTATTCTATTCTATTCTATTCTATTCTATTCTATTCTATTCTATTCATAGCTTCTCTCATTGGCATAATAGTTGTAGGAAATATTTAACTTTGTATTAGGCTGATAACAATTTTAAGGAAAATTCTCATTAAATCTCTATCCCTTCACAATCAGGTTAATAGTTAAGGGTATCTTCAATTTTTGGCTTCCTGAATGAATTTCATAAAACTCTACACTTAAAAAACCTTATATTTTTAACTGACCCACAGTGACTTTAACTGAAGTAGACTGAGATTCTTAAGACCAGGTATATAGTAATCAAACTCCAGTATTTTTCCTAGCTTTTAGCAATCTGAATTTTTCAGACTTCACAAGCTTGAGGTGTGGTATCTTACTATTTAAAAATAGAATGGTTGGTTTGCATGCAAAATTGAACATTTTTTTCTGAAAATTAGCCTGTAGAGATTCTAAATTCCTGTACTCTTACAGTATTTCTTGGGAATTATTTTTTACATTGAAATGTATCAGGATGTTCTCAGTTTAAATGCATTATTTTTTGTAGAGAAAGATTGATAGCCATAAATTTCAGTTGAGCATAACGTTTAGACTGAGATGCTTCTTTTTGCTAACCAAGGAGATATTGCTATACCCATGCATCTTTGAGGAATCATATAGTTTAACTTGCATTTGCTCATACACTATATTCTTATATCCATAAGGCTAAAACATGAGAAGAGTATTTTTCGTTTACTAGTCTAACTTTTGTTCATGACTTGAGTTACAATGTGGGTGCAAATTGAGATAAATTAAAAAACAGAGAATTGCCAGTATTTAAAAATCGTAGCTTTCATTAACTAATTATACATCTTACATATTCTCTCTTAGTAGCATTGTTTTATATGAAATTATTATTCCTCATTTGGTGAAGTTCAGTATCATGTTATCTTTCAGGGTTTTAGATATGGTAAATCCTTAGCGTTTCTTAGTGAATATTTATTGCTTGGAAAAGGATATACTTGCATATTCAACTTTCAATCATTTGTTCAACTGAAAATGAAATAGTTATTGAACTGAACTGGTTGAATAAATAGAAATGAACAAATTCCCTTCCGCAGAAAGAGCTATTACTGGCAAAATCTGGTTCCGTGACTTAAGTGATTTTTACTTCCTTTAGAAATTTGGTCGGAAGCATATCATGCAATCATTAGTTTTGATAGTAATATGTTGATGTTCTTGTTGAGGTTTTGCCTGTATGTTTATATTCGGGGTTTTTTTGACAGGCTTTTAATACTTTAGGTCTTTGTCAGGCTAACATTTTATCAATTTAAACAGCAAACATATTTTCTATATTTTTTTCAACAACAGCTGCTTCAGTATTCTGATCAGCATTATGTTTCAGTAATGTCATATTAGATTTTATATCCTTTTACAAGTAAAATATTTTCTTCCCATCCTGCCAGCACTGTGAACTTAAGTTTGAAAGTGGAGCAGACTTCTATTCTTCATGCATTGTAGCAAAAGTTGTATGTTTATTCTAAGAGGCTCTGATGCATGCTGAACAGAACACTAAGGAATAGTATCTTGCTGCTATTCTCACCTCTCTTAGAGGTGCAAGTGGCAAAGATACTATATTAAAGAAGAAGCAGTACCTCTTGTAAATAAACACTTTACAAAACCATGGAATTGCTGGTATTTCAAATCACCATAAATAAATGAAAGGACTTTTACTCTTGTTAATGGAGAAAAAAATAGATTGGTACTACAGTATTTGTAAAAAGTCATAAATTTCCTGACTGCTTTAATTTCCCCCCCCTCTTTCAGGAGTGACAGTTCATTCAGGTTCTTTGTGTTCTTCTTTGTATATATCTGTCAGCTTGCTGTACATGTACTTCAAGCTGCAGGATTTCAAAGATGGGGAAACTGGTGAGTATTTTGTTTTCTGTAGCATTGTACTGTCTGTAAGACACTCATATTTGATATAACACCTGCTATGTTTTGGGGTTTTTTTTTAAATCTTGTGTTCACTGGCAATGTTACATTTAGCACTCAGAAAACATTTTTGGAGTACTCCTAACTAGGAAAAGTGTGTGAAACATATCCCAAAAGTGTGAGATATTTCTGTTATTAGGTTGGTCAAAATTTTCTCTTTCAATGTAAGCCAATTTGAACTATTCTTTTATACATTACCTCCCCTATTTTAGTGGTGTGTGGAGATGTTATTTGCTCTATATTTAAGATAAAGAAATAAGCAAAACTTAGAGAAAATGAGAGTAATTTAGGCTGTAATAATATACTGTTTGAATATTATTTTGTATCATTAGTTATTTCTATTTATATTAATATACTTGCTAATGAAATTTATGGCTAAAATTTGAACAATTAGTCAAGACTGTATTTGTGTGAATGTATCTTTGATATTTGAAAAGCTCATTTGTCTGTAATAGCTGATTTTTCATTTTGATACTATATAAGCTTTTACTTGAAGCTTTTATGTATATATTGCTTTTATTTGAAACTGCAAGGTTTAATATTTAGATTTTACAAGGTGGAGCTATTGGGAATAAGTCACTCTTCTTGGAAAAAACCTCAACAAACTTGAATTAACAAAAAGCATGGTTGTCTCAGCCAGCTGTTAGCATGCAGCGGTATGACTGGCAATAATGTACCCGGGTACTGAAAAACACTGGGTATAGTGGTTTTCTTCTGTCCTGGTTTTTAGTTGAAACAGAGCTGGGTTTCTTTTTCAGTAGTTTTGCTTTTCAGCCTGGGTTTTGTTATGAGAGACACTGAGAACATACCAGTGTTTGCATTTTTGTCGCTGGAAGTGAAGGACTTTGTGTTCTCTTAGTCTACAAGCACAAGATCTGAGGGGGCGAGGAATATTTAAATTAATAAGCTAAATTGGCATTTAGATATGTCAGTGGGATATTCCACATCATATCATATCATATCATATCATATCATATCATATCACGCCATGTCCAGTATATTAGTGAGGGTCTCTTCCTCTTTTAGCTCTCTCTGGCTTTCGCTCAGGCTCTCGCTCTTCCAGGTTTTGGTTTGGGATTGTTGCTTCTCCGGGATCATTATCTGTGAATGGGCTGGGCTTGGTCGGCGGGTGGTGAGCAGTTGCACTTTGTATATTTTGTTACTGTTATCATTATCACTATGATTTTAATATTAGTATTATTTAAAGTTTTATTTCTACTGTTAAACTGTTCTTATCTCAACCTACAAGCCTCCTTATCCTTACCCCCCCCAATCCTCTCCCCTATCCTCAGGGGGTGGAAGGGGAGTGGGTGAATGGCTGCGTTGGCTGCTGGCCAAGGCCTGGCCCAGTGAAACTATCACAGTCATTTTGGTGCCCAACATGGGGCATGAAGGGTTTAGATAAAGACAGTGTCAGAGAGTGCTTTAACAAAATGATTACCATGTTGCTATATTTCATCAGGGGGTTGTCATCAGAACTGTGGGATATGAGTCCTTACTTGCTTTTTATTGCATTGATCACTGGCTATAAAAATGCAATTAAGCATTTTTACCATCTGTTCTTTCTGACAATGACTCTGAGAGTAGCTCAGTTTTTTAAAGTGCTGTTTCCACCATCTTCGCATTTTGGGCACTATCTGTTAGAGACCATTGATCAGTTCACGGTTTACTTTGTCTTCCCGTGGAGACAGCCCACTGAGTTGGTCTCTTCGGCCCTCGGGCTTTATCTGCTGGACACTGTTGAAAATTACACCGTCAATTTTTTCTCTTGGGGATACAACATATTAATCAGACTTTTTCATACACCAAGTGTCACCTGACAGAGTTTAGTAATAATTGCACCTCTTACATTCTCCCTTTGGGGAACCAATTTACAAAAGGGATGGCTTTTGACAATTTCTCTTTCTCTTCCAGGCCAAGAATGAAAGAGTTTGAGAGTATTATTTTTTCTTGGGACAATCTGATCATTTTCTCCTAAGTATTTTTTGGGTGTTGTTTAATGTGGGCAACATTATCGAAAATTGTCTATAAAATAAGGGTTATGAGAAAATCTAGCTATGTTAGAATATAAGGGAAAACAGGATCTTCTGCATGTCTGTATTCTTCAAGGCTGTAATACTGGCTAGGCCCCTTTCGGCTGTGTGCTAAGGAAGATAAGAAAGAAATGTGAAGGACTTGTGAAAGTAATAAACATCAATTAAAGGAAGATGGATCCCAGCTGAGAAGGACAGGACATGACGCCTAGGAAGTGAACCCGAACCGAGATAAAAGTGAACCACTTGGACTGAGAGGTCATATGTGATTAGTGCAATTAGCCAATGGTAATTAGCTTCGTAGTGTCTGAATACGTGTACGGAAGTAAAAGTGTATATAACACGCAGCTTTCTAATAATAAAAGAGAGACTTGCCGACATTACAGAATGGGCATTTCTCCCATCACCGCCGACAGTTTAAGATCAGGAAACTCTTTAGGTATACCACCCCAGGAATAACCTCTTCAATAGACACTGTGGTTACTGAAACCCCTGCAACCAGCAATGCAGCTACTGAAACCTTTGCATCAGATACTGTGGCCACTTCGAGGCCTATGACAAGAACTGTAGCTATTCAGACCCCAAAAACATTCCAGCTATACAGACCACAGTAACAAGGTCTGTGGCTATTCAAACTCCAAGAACAGATACTGCAGCTACACAAACCTCGGCAGCAAGAAATGTAGCTATTCCAACCCAGCCAACCAAACATCCGACTTGTACTGCAGCTACTAAAAATCCCATAGCACATACTGCAGCTACTCCGACCCAAGTGACAGACCCCCCAGCTCACACTGTGGATACTCAGTTTCCAATAAGAAATACTGCAGCTACTCAGACCGTGGTGGAGAGTCCTGTTGTTCCAATTTTCACAACTGCAGCTACTCAGACCTCGATGACAAGCACATCAACTACCCAAACCTTGGTGGAAAGTGATGAATCTGAGCTAGAGGATGAACTGGTGCCAGTAAATTGCCCCTATACAGAAAAGGAAGTATAAAAAGAAAATTTACTCTGCAGCAGATGAGACAAACCAGGTGTATCACGAGAACAGGAGGAAGAGATAGAACCTGAGGTAATCACCCAATCTTTGTCCCTGAGTGAGCTGCAAGATACACAAAAAGATTACAACCGTCATGTAGGCGAGAGGATTATTACTTGGTTGCTCCGATGCTAGGATAATGGAGTCAGTAGCCAGGAACTGGAGGGCAGGGAAGCCAGGCAACTGGGATCTCTTGCCAGAGAAAGTGGAATTGATAAAGTGATTGGAAAAAATCCACAAACCCTCAGCCTCTGGAGATGTCTTCTATCAGCCGTGAGGGAAAGGTATCTCGTCAAGGATGATATTGTGTTGCAACCAGGGGTAGGCAAATGGACTACCATGGATAAAGGTATCCAGCTTTTGAGGGAACTGGCTGTGCGAGAACTAATTTATCATGATCCAGACAATGCGCAATTACCTACAGATCCAGATGAAGTCCAATGCACGATACCCATGTGGCGGAAGCTCATACGGAGGGCGCCCGCCTCATATTCCAGCTATTTGTCAGTACTGGAATGGAAAGATGAAGACAGACCAACAGTAGATGAACTGGCCATCCGAATCTGGCAATATGAGGAAAGCGTCTCTCCCTCCCTTGTTTTGGTTGTTGAGAAACTGACTTAAAAAGTGTCCCAATTATGCTCTCTACCCGTACAGACCAATGCCTTAGCCACTAGAACTGAGTGTCCTCCTGTGCAAAGCAGACAGTATACACCAAGGGGGACATTGTGGTTTTACTTGTGTGACCATGGAGAAGACATGAGGAAATGGGATGAGAAACCTACCCTAGTCCTAGAAAGATGAGTACATGAGTTGCAAGGGAAATCAAATACAACTAGAGATCCTTTTGGGAGAATTGCTCTGATTTCCAGAAACCAGTTCCTCAAACAGAATAGAAGGGTCGAATTTGCACCCAATCCGATAAGAAAAACTTTTGACTCATATGCACAAGAAGTGACCTATTACGATGAGACTGAAGCCCACAGATGTCACACTAACCCATTCACTGACAACAAATATGATACCCCAAATTAGAGGAGCCCTGCCTCCAGCCAGGCAGAAGAAAGGGATAGATGAGTTTACTGGACTGTGTGGATTCAGTGGCCTGGCACATCTGACCCCAAGCAGTATAAGGCCCTAGTGGACACTGGTGCCCAATGCACCCTGATGCCATCAGACTTTAAAGGGCCAGAATCCATTTATATTTCTGGAGTGATGGGGGACTCTCAACACCTGACTGTACTTGAGGCTGAAATAAGCCTAACTGGGAGGAAATGGCAAAAACACTCCATTGTGACTGGCCCAGAGGCTCTGTGCATTCTTGGCATAGATTTCCTCAGGAGAGGATATTTCAAGGACCCAAGAGGGTACTGGTTGCCTTTTGGCATAGCTGCCATAGAGACTGACAAAATCAAGCAGCTGTCTGCTTTGCCCAGTCTCTCAGAGGACCCTTCTGTTGTGGGACTGCTAAGGGTCAAAGAACAACAGGTGCCAATTGCTACCACAACAGTGCACCGGAGGCAATATCGAACCAACTGAGACTCCATAATCCCCATCCATAAACTGATTCATCAGCTGGAGAGCCAAGGAGTGATCAGCAGGACTCGCTCTCCCTTTAACAGCCCCATATGGCCAGTGAGGAAGTCGAATGGGGAGTGGAGACTAACAGTGGACTATCATGGCTTGAATGAAATCACACCACCACTGAGTGCTGCCGTGCCGGACATGTTAGAGCTCCAATATGAACTGGAGTCCAAGGCAGCCAAGTGGTACGCCACCATAGACATTGCTAATGCGTTTTTCTCCGTTCCTTTGGCACCAGAGCACAGGCCACAGTTTGCTTTCACCTGGAGGGGTGTCCAGTACACCTGGAATCGACTGCCCCAGGGGTGGAAACACAGCCCCACCATTTGCCATGGACTGATCCAGACTGCCTTGGAGCAGGGTGGAGATCCAGGACACCTGCAATACATTGATGACATAATTGTATGGGGCAACGAGGCAGCAGAAGTTTTCATGAAAGGAGAGAAAAAAAAAGAAATGTGGTGACCGAGACAGAGGTCCTATGTAAAGATGCAGGTGTCCAGGCCCCTGGCTGCAGCGAGTGCTGGAGCCTCTCACTTGAAATGGAGAGGCGCAGGGACGGCAGCTGTATTCACTGAGAACAGGTAAATGATCTGCTCAACATGGTGGCTGAGCTGAAAGAGGAGGTTGAAAGGCTGAGGGACTACAAGGGAGTATGAGAAGGAGATAGACTGGTGGACTCAGGCCCTCTCATTCCTGAAGCAAAGGCAACAGGACCCATGTGAAGCAAAGGATTCCTCATCCTCTTGCCCCTAGGTAAGAGGAGGGGATCAAAAAGACAGCGGGGAATGGAAACAGGTCCCTCCTCGGAGAGGCTGGGGAGGCAGGTGAATCTCCTGCCGGCCTCCCTTGCCCCCCCAGTTACCGCTGCACAACAGGTATGGGGCTTTGGAAATTGAGAGCCAGGCAAGTGAGGATGGAAAGGAAGGTTCACCTGGTAAGAAATCCAGGGTGAGTCAGTCACCCCCACACCTCAGGACTAGTTCTACCAAGAAAAAAGGAAGGTAATAGTGGTAGGTGATTCCCTTCTGAGGGGAACTGAGGGCCCCATATGTCGACCAGATCCCTCCCACAGGGAAGTCTGCTGCCTCCCTGGGGCCCAGGTTAGGGGTATTAGTAAGAACCTCCCTGGCCTAGTGCGGCCCTCAGACTACTGCCCGCTTTTGGTCATCCAAGCTGGTAGTGATGAGATTACAGAGACAAGTCTAAAAGCAATTAAGAAGGGCCAGGTCATTAGGGAGACTGGTTACAGGATCAGGTGCACAGGTTATTTTTTCCTCAATCCCTTTAGTGGCAGGGAGGTTTACTGACAGGAACAGGAAGATACACCTGATCAACACATGGCTCAGGGGCTGGTGCTACAGGCAGAGTTTTGGTTTCTTTGACCATGGGGAGGTTTACATGGCACCGGGGCTACAGACAAAAGATGGGACACACCTGTCTCAGAAGGGGAAAAGGGTCCTGGGGCAAGAATTAGCGGGGCTCATTGATAGAGATTTAAACTAGATTGGAAGGGGGAAGGAGATATAACTGGGCCTGCTAGTAATAACTGTGGGAGGTACGTGACTGAAGAGTACTACACTGGGATTCCAGCTGCTCCAGCCATCAAGTCAAAGTCAACTTCACTGGGGGGCCAACTTAAATGCCTCTATGCTAATGCACGTAGCATGGGGAATAAAAAGGAAGAGTTGGAGATGTATGCGTGCCTGCAGGGATATGACCTGATTGGCATCACAGAGACATGGTAAGATGGCTCCCATGACTGCAGTGTTGGAATGGAAGGATATAGGCTCTTCAGGAAGGACAGGAAGGGGAGATGAGGAGTGGGTGTTGCCCTCTATGTCAACAACCAGCTGAAGTGTATGGAGCTCCACCTGGAGACAGATGAGGAGCTAACTGAGAGTTTATGGGTCAGGATTAAAGGAAAGGCAGGGAAAGGGGATATTACAGTGGGGGTCTGCTACAGGCTGCCAGACCAGGGAGACCTAGCAGATGAGGCCCTCTAAAGGCAGATAAGAGCAACCTCATGTTCACAAGCCCTGGTCCTCATGGGGGACTTCAACCACCCTGATATCTGGTGGAGGGACAACACAGCAGGGCACAAACAATCCAAGCATGGTTCCTGGAATGTGTGGAGGACAATTTCCTTCTCCAAGTGGTCGAGGAACTGACAAGGAAGGGTGCCACGCTGAACCTTGTTCTCACCAACAAGAAGGGGCTAGTGGGGAATGTGAAGCTCTCGGGCAGTCTTGGCTGGAGCGACTACAAAATGTTGGAATTCAAGATCCTTAGGGCAGTGAAGAAGGTACACTGTAAGCTCACCACCCTGGATTTCAGGAGAGCGGATTTTGACCTCTTCAGGGATGTGCTTGGTCAGGTACCATGGGATAAATTCCTGGAGGGAAGAGGGGCTCAGGATAGCAGGATCATACTCAAAGATCTCTTCCTCCAAGCCCAGGAACGATGCATCCCAACAAAGAGGAAGGCGGGCAAAAATAGCAGGAGGCCTGCATGGATGAACAGGAAGATCCTGAACAAACTTAGGATCAAAAAAGAAGCCTATAGAGGGTGGAAGGAAGGATGGGTAACTTGAGATGAATATAGAGAAATTGCCTGAGTAGCCAGGGATTGTTGGTGCTTTAAGAGCCGAAGCTGCAGGCAGCTTCAGCCTTTGGCAATTAATTCCTGACCTTGAGTGAAGATAAAATAAACAACAAAGCAGAATAACAAGCAAGAATGTGTATGAGACAAGATAAGGGATGGGTTGTGCGCTGTAATCAGTAACAAGTCAGAAGTAAAAGAATGGTTCGAGGACAAGTGGAATTATCCAATCATGTCACTTGTTTATGCGCATGCTTGAAGTGTGTGCTACAAGCAGAAGAAATCAAAAGTGAAAGAATGACACGTACTTGGGGCGTGGGGAGGAAAAAAAAAAAGGATATATAAGCAGTGCACAGCTTCAATAAAGTGCTGATGCCTGATGCCTGAACACATCTCGGTGTTGGTCATTTCATCTGCCGCAAGGAATCAGGTTAGGATAGCCAAGGCCCTGACAGAATTAAATTTGACCAGAGATATCAAGAGCAACAATAAAAGCTTCTACAGGTATGTTGGGGAGAAAAGGAAAACTAGGTAAAATGTGGGCCCTCTCCAGAAGGCAACGGGAGATCTGGTCACCCGGGACATTGAGAAGGCTGAGGTGCTCAATGGCTTTTTTGCCTCATTCTTCACCAGCAAAGGTTTGTGCCACACTGCCCAAGTCCTAGAAAGCAAAGGAAGGGTCCAGGAGAATGAAAAGCCCCCCACTGTAGGAGAAGATCAGGTTCGGGACCACCTAAGGATCCTGAAGGTGCACAAATCCATGGGACCTGATGGGATGCATCAAAGGGTCCTGAGGGAAATGGTAGATGAAGTTGCAGAACCGCTATCCATCATATTTGAGAGGTCCTGGCAGTCTTGTGAAGTTCCTGCAGACTGGAAAAAGGGGAACAGAACCCCCATTTTTAAAAAGGGTAACAAGGCCGGTCAGTCTCACCTCAGTGCCGGGCAAGATCATGGAGCAGATACTCCTAGAAACTATGCTAAGGCACATGGAGAATGAGAAGGTGACTGGTGACAACCAACATGGCTTCACCAAGGGTAAATCATGACTGACCAATCTGGTGGCCTTTTTTGATGGGATTACAACACTGGTGGATAAGGCTAAAGCAACTGATATAATCTACCTGGACTTGTGCAAAGCATTTGATGCTGTCCTGCATGACATCCTTGTCTCTAAATTGGAAACATGTGGGTTTGATGGGTAGACCACTCAGTGGATAAAGAACTGACTGAATGGTTGCACTCAAAGAGTGGAAACCAGTGGTGAGTGGTGTCCCTCAAGGTTCAGTATTAGGTCCGGTGCTGTTTAACATCTTTGTTGGAGACATGGACAGTGGGATTGAGTGCACCCTCAGCAAGTTTGCTGATGACACCAAGCTGAATGGTGCGGTTGACACGCTGGAGGGACAGGATGCCATCCAGAGGGACCTTGACAGGCATGAGAGGTGGTCCTGTGCTAACCTCATGAAGTTCAACAAGGCCAAATGCAAGGTCCTGCACCTGGGTCGGGGCAATCCCAAACATAAATACAGGCTGGGCAATGAGTGGCTTGAGGCCAGCTCCAAAGAGAAGGACTTGGGAGTGCTGGTGGATGAGAAGCTGAACATGAGCTGGCAATGTGTGCTTGCAGCTTAGAAGGCCAACCGTATCCTGGGCTGCATCAAGAGGAGCGTGGCCAGCAGGTCGAGGGAGGTGATTCTCCCCCTCTACTCTGTTCTTCTAAGGCCCCACCTGGAGTACTGTGTCCAGTTCTGGAGCCCCCAACACAAGAAAGACGTGGACCTGTTAGAACGAGTCCAGAGTAGGGCCACAAGGATGATCCGAGGGCTGGAGCACCTCTCCTATGAGGACAGGCTGAGAGAGTTGGGGCTGTTCAGCCTGAAGAAGAGAAGGTTCCAGAGAGAACTTATAGCGGCCTTCCAGTACCTGAAGGGAGCCTTCAAGAAAGCTGGGGAGGGACTTTTCATGAAGACAGTTAATGATAGAACAAGGGGAAATGGCTTTAAGCTGAAAGAGGGGAGGCTTAGATTAGATATTAGGAAGAAATTCTTCACTGTGAGTGTGGTGAGACACTGGAACAGGTTGCCCAAGGAAGTTGTGGCTGCCCCCTCCCTGGAAGTGTTCAAGGCCAGGTTTGATGAGGCTTTGAGCAACCTGATCAAGTGGAAGGTGTCCCTGCTTATGGCAGGGGTGTTGGAACTAGATGATCTTTCAGGTCCCTTCCAGTCCAAACCATTCTATGATTCTATGGGGAGAATAGACCTACCTGGACCCTCTGGCAGAAAGCACCAGGCGAGACTGGAGGTCTACCCCTGGGGTTTTGGAGAATGTGGATACAGAGGATCAGAGACCCGATATACTCCAACTGAAAAAGAGATATTGGCAGCATATGAAGGAGTTCAATCTGCTTCAGAAGTGATCGGTACTGAAGCACAGCTCCTCCTGGCGCCTCGATTGCCTGTTCTGGGCTGGATGTTCAAAGGGAGCGTTCCCTCTACACATCACACAACTGATGACATGTGGAGTAATTGGGTCACACTGATCACACAGTGGGCTCAAATAGGAAGCTCCAATTACCCAGGAATTTTGGAAGTGATCACAAACTGGCCAGAAGGCAAAAATTTTGGAATGTCACTTGAGGAGGAGGTGACGTGAGCTGATGAGGCTCCACAGTACAATGAACTACCAGATAATGAAAAACAATATGCCTTGTTCACTGATGGGTCTTATCTTATTGTAGGAAAACATCAAAAGTGGAAAGCTGCTGTGTGGAGTCCCACCCAACAAGTTGCAGAGACTGCTGAAGGAAAAGGTGAATCGAGCCAGTTTGCAGAGGTAAAAGCCATCCAACTGGCCTTGAACATTGCTGAGCGAGAGAAATGGCCAATGCTCTACCTCTACACTGACTCATGGATGGTGGCAAATGCCCTGTGGGGGTGGTTACAGCAATGGAAACAAAGCAACTGGCAGCACAGAGTCAAACCCATCTCGGCTGCTGAATGATGGCAAGATATTGCTGCTCCACGAGAAAAGCTAGCTGTGAAAGTATGTCACGTAGATGCCCATGTGCCCAAGAGTCGAGACACTGAAGAGCGTGAAAACAACCAACAGGTGGATCAAAGTGTCTCAAGTAGATTTGGATTAGCAACATAAGGGTGAAAAATTTTTAGCCCACTGGGCCCATGATGACGCAGGCCACCAAGGAAGAGATGCAACATATAGATGGGCTCGTGATCGAGGAGTGGATTTAACCATGGACATTATTGCACAGGTTATTCATTAATGTGAAACATGTTCTGTGATCAAGCAAGCCAAACCGTTGAAAACTCTCTGGCATGGAGGATGATGGTTAAAATATAAATATGGAGAGGCCTGGCAGATTGATTATATCACGCTCCCACAAACCCATAATGGTAAGCGCTATGTGCTCACCATGGTGGAAGCAACCAATAGGTGGTTAGAAACATATGCCGTGCCTCATGCCACTGCCCGGAACACTATTCTGGGTCTTGAAAAGCAAGTTTTGTGGTGTCATGGCACCCCAGACAGAAGTGAGTCCGACAATGGGACTCATTTCCGAAACAATCTCATAGACTCTTGGGCCAAAGAACATGGCATTGAGTGGGTGTACCATATTCCCTATCATGCACCAGCCTCCGGGAAAGTCGAACAATGCAGTGGGCTGCTAAAAACCACACTGAGGGCAATGGGTGGTGGAACTTTCAAACACTGGGACACATTTTGCAAAAGCCACCTGGTTAGTTAATACTAGAGGATCTGCAAATCGAGCTGGCTCTGCCCAATAAAGACTTTTATGTACTGTGGAAGGGGATAAGGTCCTAGTAGTGCACATTAAGAATTTGCTCGGGAAAACAATCTGGGTTATTCCTTCCTTGGGTAAAGGTAAGCCCATTTGTGGGATTGCTTTTGCTCAAGGACCTGGGTGTACTTGGTGGGTAATGCAGAAAGATGGAGAAGTTCGATGTGTACCTCAGGGAAACTTGATAGCCAATGAATTGCATATCATCATTGTTATAATTGTTGTGCATCACACTAGCAGTTTTATACTCAGTATTTTCCCAGGTTAACAAGGTGTGAACCCTGATAGAACCAGAAATGGTGCTCAGTGATTTCTTCGAGATCAATATCAGCAACCCTCAGCGGAGACTCTACCGAATACACCAACTACAAGATCTGGATACAGCAAACAACAGAGACTACACACCACTCTCCTACTGAACCTGATGACAGCAATTCCATTTACGGTACAATACTCAATGACAACCGCTCCCATCAACTGTGCAAAGTTCACATCAAGTTTCTGCCTCGAAAGACCATTACAACATATGGAACCCTAAGTTATGGACTAAATGAGCTCAATAAATATTTTGGGGAGATAACCCATGAACTAAGGGAATGATATCTGTATATGTATATGTGTGTGTGTTTATATACATATATATTTCAAAAATAGTGGTAGTAAATAATCTAAATCTATTAGGAAGTATGAAAACCTGAGCATGACGTAAATGATATGGAATAAGGGGTGGATCATCTTGGTTTTTAGCTGGAACAGAGCTGGGTTTCTTTTTAGTAGAATAGTGCTGCACTTTGCTTTCAGCACAAGATTTGTTATGAGACAGGCACTGATAACGTACTAGTGTTTGCATTTTTGTCACTGGAAGTGAAGCATTTAATGTTCTGTTAGTCCAAAACCGCAATATCTAAGGGGACGAGGAATATTTAAATTAATAAACTTAACTGACAGTTAGATATGCCAATGGGATATTCCATATCATATCACGTCATGTCCACTATATTAGTGAGGGTCTCTTCCTCTTTTAGCTCTCTCTGGCTTTCGCTCAGGATCTCTGTATTGGGTTTGCGTGGCAAGGTTTTGGTAGCAGTGGGGGAGGGGACATGGGGTGGCTTCTGTGAGAGAAGCTGCCAGAAGCTTCCCCCATGTCTGACCGGACACAGCCAATGCCAGCCGGCTACAAGAACGGACCCGCCGCTGGCCAAGGCCGAGCCAATCAGTAAGGCCTCTGTGATAACATAATTAAGAAAAAAAAAAAGGAAGGGAGAAAAAAAAAGCTGCGCACTTTGCAGCTGGAGAGAGGAGTGAGAAGATGTAAGATAAAACAACTCCACAGACACCAAGGTCAGTGAAGAAGGAGGGGGGAGGATGGGCTCCGGCGCCGGAGCAGCGATTCCCCTGCAGCCTGTGGTGAAGACCAGGGTGAGACAGGCTGTCCCCCTGCAGCCCCTGGAGGTCCATGGTGGAGCAGATGACCACCTGTAGCCCGTGGAGGACCCCACGCCGGAGCAGGTGGATGCCCGAAGGAGGCTGTGACCCCGCGGGAAGCCCGCGCTGGAGCAGGTTCCTGTCAGGACCTGTAGCCCGTGGAGAGAGGAGCCCACGCCGGAGCAGGTTTGCTGGCAGGACTTGTGACCCCGTGGGGGACTCACGCTGGAGCAGTCCCTTCCTCAAAGGACTGCACACCATGGAATGGACCCATGCCAAAGCAGTTCGTGAGGAACTGTTGGTCATGGGAAGGACTCACGTTGGAGAAGTTGGTGGAGGACTGTCTCCCGTGAGAGGGACCCCACGCTGGTGCGGGGGAAGGAGACCTCCCCCTGAGGAGGAAGCAGCGGCAGAAACACCGTGTGATGAACTGACCCCAACCCCATTCCCTGTCCCCCTGTGCCGCTGGGGGGAGGAGGTGGAAATCGGGAAAGAGATTAAGCCCAGGAAGAAGGGAGGGATGGGGGAGGTGTTTTAAGTTTTGGTTTTACTTCTCATTCTCCTCTAATTTCGATTGGTAATAAAGTAAATTTGTTTTTTCCCCCAAGTCGAGTCTGTTTTGCCCGTGCCAGTAATTGGTGAGTGATCTCTCTCCGTCCTTATCTCCACCCACGAGCTTTTCGTTATAATTTTCTCCCCCTGCCCATTTGAGGAGGGCGAGTGATAGAGTGGGCTTTGGTGGGCATCCGGCCTCTAGCCAGGGTCAACCCACCACAATCTCGCTCTTCCAGGATTGAGGTTTCGGTTCAGGATTGTCGCTCCTCCGGGATCGGTATCTGGGAACGGGCTGGTCTTGGTCAGTGGGTGGCGAGCAGTTGCACTGTGTATCACTCATTTGTATATTTTGTTACTGTTATCATTATCACTACTATTTCAATATTAGTATTATTTTAAGTTTTCTTTTATTTCTATTATTAAACTGTTCTTATCTCAACCTACAAGCCTCCTTATCCTTGCCCCCCAATCCTCTCTCCTGTCCCCTGGGGGTGGGGGGGAAGTGGGTGAATGGCTTTATTGGCTGCTAGCCCAGTGCTAGCCCAGTGAAACCATCACACTATATCAAAGCAATCTGAAACAAGTAAAGGAAAGTTTTAAGGTTGTTTGAGGGTTTTTTGCTATTTTTGGTGGAGGAATCTTTTCCATCTTAATGTTTTATTTTTCTTAAGGCAATCTGCTTTTTGTGGCTTCAGGTTTGATATTGTACTTTTTATGTTGATGTTTCAGTTTTGAAGAATGGAGAAATGTTTGAAGTAGATACTGATATAGCAATCTTTTGTCTTAATTAATCTGACACTATCTATTTAAAAAAAAAAACAACAAAAAATGAAACATTGATTGAGAAAGCATCACTGTGTGGATGCAACTAAATGAGTTTTCCCACATAGAAGCTCTGTGTGTTTGGCATGGTTTTTTTTTTTTTTTTGAAGAAGTTAGAAGCTATCTTTTTAGGGACATTTTCTCTTCTACGAAGTCATGTAGTCTAAATACAATTATTCTGAAATTATAGTATGACAAAAAAAACCCAAAAAGTTTCTGAGCAACTCTAATGTGTCTCTTAATTTTTTCACAACTCTCCTCAAGGATAATCTCTACTAAAATTTTCCTTATAGTTACACTGCATGCATTGGGAAAATGTCAACTAAGCTCTAAAAGCTTATTATAGAACAGAAATATGCTAACGTATAATTTCCATGACTTTTTCTTCAAAAATATTTAGTTGATGTCCTGGTTTTTGCTAGGATAGAGTTAATTTTCAGAACCAGGAGGTTATAAAGCTTCTCTTGATGTGGATACCTGTGGTTGAATGGTTCATGTGACATGCTAGTAAAGTTTTTATTTTCTTTTTCCTTCAGTGGATGGATTTCATCTCTTACTGGTCTTAATAAGAGCATCCCTGTTGGCATTATGATGATAATCATAGCTGCACTTTTCACAGCATCTGCTGTTATTTCATTAGTTATGTTTAAAAAGGTAAGTTACTTATTATTCCCCTCTTCTGTTTCCTGTGTTTGATCTGTATTTTGTTTTCCTGCTAGAGAGAGGTACTCTCTCACAAAGTAATGAGGATTAAATTATATTCTTGAGGATGTGCCTTTAACAGCTGTGCTTCTGTAATACTTTTTTGCTTATACTATCATGGAGCTATGACATGCTGTTTTTACAATATATTTATTTCTGCAAACTAAAATTGGGAAGGATAGCTTTATAAGAGAAGTTGGGAGGTAAGCCCACAGTGAAAGGGTAGGTGAATGCACTGGACACTAAGGTAGGACCTGTAGATGCCAGGTTGCTATTTTCAAATCTTGGTAATTCATCAGGTTGAGTGAAGTGTGATTCAAATGATTGCTAAGTTTCAGCTCTTATCAAAATAATTCCCATTAAAATCAATAGAAGAGGGAGATGCCTGGCACCTCAGAAAAGTATTTTTGTTTCTCTACTTACATTATTTTAACATTTTGCTGTCAATTAATTATTGTGGAGCATAAAAGCTCAAAGAAAGATGATTTTCTCCCTAGGTTCCTTTTTGTGAATTTCCATCCAGAAGGCCTAAGTTTAGATACTAATGTGCTAGTAAGCTTTTTATGTTGCTTTGATTAAATGTAACTGAGATTTCTGCTGATAATGTGCTGGCAATTCTAATAATTCAACTTCAGTTACAGTTGCACTTAAAGATTTTCACATACCCAAACTCTTCTGGCCTATTTACAGTAAGTTAGAAATTTAAAGCATAGTCTGGAGATGTCCCTTCTCCTTATTTGTTTTCTGCATAAATACTCAGGTACAGGAGAAAGAAATAAACAAGAAAAATATATGGTGATAATTTTTTTCCACTCTTTCTACCACATGCATCTGGATTCTTTTCAAAAAACATGCATACTCAGATATGACCTGGTGTATCTTTAGGGATGAGAAATAGTCACATTTATAACAAAGAAAAAGCTACAACATGAATTTTCCTGTTACACTTGAATTAAAATGACTTTGTACTATTATTTGACAACTTTATTGTGACTTGATTGAATATGAATTAGAAATAGCATTTTAATTTTAATACTCAGGTACTTGGAAGTTACTCAGAATTTGTTTTTTTGGTTGTACTAGAGATTATAAGACATATTGTTTAATATCTTTGCTTATTATGCAGATCAATTGGTCATCACACTAGTTTAGCGGATATTTATCTGCATTATTGGGATATTTTATATTTTTAATTTTCAGTCATATCTTAGCTTAATAGCTTCTTGTAATAATGTCAGTGAAAGAAATTAAGATGTTTCTAAAAAATTGATGTAGAAAAAAGTTCACCAGAATGTTAATGACAGTGGGTTCAAAACTACTTTTTTGATTTTGTTTCCTGCTGTTTCTTTTTATATGCACACTTACGAACTCTTCTAATGAGTACGCCAAGTTGTATACAAATTGAAACAGAGGATGCTTTTGCAAGCTATGGGTCCTGCATTATGCTGAGGATGCAGCCTGTTTGTGTAT